>BSBN01000308.1:6873900-8248680 GCA_027924645.1 Cunninghamia lanceolata
TTCTTTTGAGATCAAACCTTAGTTTAAAGCCATCCGGGATAAGCATTTTGCATAGTGCATTCATTTCCCCTATTTTCTGGAAGATGAATGGGTCTGGTATATCTTGATCAGAATACATGATAACTTCATATGGTTGAATAGACCATTCAAGCTCACAAAAGATGCCATTAGGGCAGTTACCGAATTGCACTCATCCGGTGGGATACCTGTTCTAAAATCTGTCAAAAATCAAACAGTGACTGAGGCTACTGGATCAAAGTTTGATAAGAGGGCAATTACAATTGAGGATATCACTAATCTGGATATCAAGTTTGCATCCATGATCATCGGATACAAAATATATCACTCTAGCAGGGAAAACTCAGTACCTGGAACTACAATATATACTGCCTATGAAATGTTAAGAAAGAATGCTGCTATGATCTCTGTGAGCTCCTTCTGAACCAACTTCTAGAAAATCTGCAGAAAATAAAGAAAGACAAGAAGAACTCCTTCAAATACGATGGCTTGATACTATGTCTATTCTTCTATTATATGAATGAGCTACTCGGATCTAGTGGCTGGATATAGCAAAATGACAGACTGGTTGCCATACAAATCAAGGATTATTTGCATGGACTTGGTGATGTTAAGGCACAAAATACAGCACTCTGGGGCTATTTCAAGAACTTTCAGAGTATGATGCAAGAAAGAGAGAGAATCCCCCAAGCTCTAGTTGAAAAGTATAAGGATACTATTTGCTTCATGGTAGAAACTGATCAGTACCTTATGGAGGCAGTGGAACCAAGAATAGTATGGATCATGCCAATGGGGTATGAAGTTGATGAGAAAATTATTGAGCTGCATATTGAACACATGTTAAGTCAGCCAAAAGATCCCAAGGCAGAAAGGTTTGGAACCTTTGAGGAGCTAAGTATAAAGATTCATGTGGAACTCAGACAACTAGAGATCAAGAGGAAGGTGAGAAAAGAAGTTGAAGATGTTGCAAAAGGCTTTGGCATCTCAAAGGAGGCACTTGATGCCAATAGGGAAAAGATGGAAAGGGCTAATAAAGAGAAGAAAAAGGTAGAAAAGAAAAGTGAGGAAAGTGTTCCGGTAAAATCTTCCACCTAGACTAGATCATCAAAGAGATCTGCACCTACCAAAAGCTCAAGGCCATCAAAATCGGAAGCAAAATTATCTGGCAAATGAGAGAAAAGAACAAGACAAAAGCCACAAGGGCTTATGCCAGTCAAAGGGATGAAGAGGAGACTGAATTTGATGAAGAAATTAGGAAAATGAAGAAAAAGAAGAAAACATCTGGTGAACCCTCTACCAGATAAGAGGAAGAAGAAAAGACAGAGGAATATGTTGAAAAACCCACTCTTCACATTGATGACATAATCAAATCAGTCACAGTGGATGAAAATCTTCAACCAATGATTGAGTTCTATTATGATTATGGTGAAGCAGATCAGAAGATATTGCAAGATGCCACAGTCAGGTACCTAAATATCTACAATAAAGCATTTATTGAAATTATATCTCTGATCCCCAAAAGCTTGGAGAAGGAACTAGAAAATAAGAAAGAACAATGCCCAAGCCAAAGACCTAGAAATCTGGGAATAGATAGCAATTCAGCTATATCCTTCAATCGATCCCAAGATAATGAATATGGTATTCAAAGATTGTAAGGATGAGTTCAGGAGCAAAGCAAGGATGAATGAACTTATACTCAGAGAGACTGACAAAGTTGCAAAAGAGACTGAAGAGATCCTCCGAAATGCATTCAAAAGATTCAACATTCCAATTATAGAGGACTTGGGTACTAATCCCTCGACTACAAGTGTTGCAGAAGAATCTACTGAGAAAATGACAGAAGAGGTAATGAATACTGGTGCAGAAATAGCTAAGGACTTGGAATCCTCTACTCTGGAAGAGATGGCTCATGAAGAGTCTAACATTTCTCCTCCAGATTCCCCTATTGACCCTAGATCTAAAGAAGAAATAATAAAGGAGAAAGAAAAAGAGGTGAAAAGTAAAGAAGGAAGTCAAGCTGAAAAGAACATAAGTGACACCGTAGAAGAGAAGAAGAATCTATCTCTGGTAAGAGACATAGCAGAATCTATCAAGGACTTCTTGACAAAAGAAACTAATGAGATGGATGAACTGGAATTACTAAAAGGGCCATTAGATTTTGAATCTCTATCTCTGGTACAAACAATGAAGATAGCTTCATTTGCAAATGTGAAGGCCAAAGAGAAACTACTAAAATCTCACATGGAAGACTGTGAGCTTATAGAGGCAGCATCCGGAGTGTTAGAAAAGATCATGCCATCTTTTCAAAAGGATCCCACAGCCTCTTCCTCCGGTAATCTCAAAACTCTGGTCAATAGTGTTAGCAAACATTTTAATTCTCTAGAGAAATCAGTTGAGGAGAAGGTCCAGAAAGAATTTCTGGATAAGAGATTCTCAGAGCTATAAGGGTTAATATCAAATGACAGAAGAGTTATGGGTATTGGGATAAAAAGTTTGGAAAATGCCCTTAAGGATGAAGGTGATGTATACAAATTTTGTATATCCTGGTCTAAAATAGTGGAGATTGAGAAGAAAATGAAAGAACAGGAGGATAAACTAATAAAACTTTCTCAAAATTTTGATCCACTCACTACATCCATAATAAATCAAGAATGTCAAATAGTTGGCAGTTTTGAATGAAATTAAGAAGCTTGAAAAAGAGAAGAAAAACAGAATCAGTAGGTTGAGTGAGCTCAGAGGGATAATTATCCCTAAGTTAGAGGCCATGCATGAGGCCATAAAAGAAGCCCAGATCACAACCCAGACCAATGATCCGATAGATCTAAACAAGGTAGATGTGTTTGCATTCTTGTTAAGCAGTCATATATCAATTTTAGACAGAATGAAGCAAAGTTGGGCAACAGAATTTGTCCAATTGAAGACAACTTTTGCAGACATTCTTCAGTTTATGTGAGTATGTTATATGTGGCTAAGTATAGTTAAATTTTTGAAAATTTTGATGCGCGGTTCCCACCCTTTGCCATTGATGTCAAAGGGGGAGTGAAGAGCAGTGAAAAATGAGGAATCCAACTAAGGGGGAGCTCCGAAAAATGTATATAAAAATAGAGCATCAGCCAAGGGGGGAGCATAGTGTAAACACTTAGTCATTTTTCACTAAGTGTTGCCATCAATGCCAAAGGGGGAGATTGTTGGCAAGAGACACTATATGGATTCATGATTGTTGTCATTGATAGCAACAAAGTTCATCCCACACATCCGCAGGACATGGTATGTCTATACCAGAAGTCAGAGTGAAGAATGTTGTGGTCCGGTAAACAAGAACATAGCATGTGGTGAGGTCTGATAGTCAGGTCAGGATCTCTCAGAGGAAGTATCTTGGTGAAGTGCGGATTTGCGGAAGTCAAGAGGACTACCTTGAGTGATAGTTTCCAAGGATTTAGCCTCCGGTGATAGATAAAGAAAAAGATATGAATACTTGAGGATCGGGTTCCTGATTGGCAGTGTGATAGAGGAAGAACTGATTGGCAGAACATCAGACATTATTCCGGATGTGTTACTGATGATGGTAAAGATTCTTAAGGCATAAGTTATGATTGGCCGACATGATTGATGACTTCTACAAGTATATCCTTGATCCGCATTACTTGGTAAGCAAGGATTCAGCTGACAGATCAAAGTTTGTGGAAAATATTGACTATTCCGGGTGCCAACTAGAAAGGTGATGAAATCACTTTTGTGCATATATATACAAGATGGATTTAGTTGTAAGTGGTGTTGTGGTTTTTTGGTGATGTGCGAAGAAAAGCAGTAGAGCTAAATAAAAGTAGAAAGGAAGGTCTAGTATGTGAAAGGAGAGCAGCACAAAAGAAGAGCAAAGATGAAGTGTAGCAGATCAGTGTACAGAGCCTAACCAGAACTAAACTCCAGCATATGTTGATGCTCCTTATCAGTTCAAGTATTGTATTACAATCTTTATAAATTGTAGACGGTGTGTCTCTTGTAGGCAGTGTGCCTCTTGTGAGCAGTGTGCTCAGGAAGTGAGCCCTAATTGGCAAATGCCATTTTGTATTTCCATTCTTCTAACAGAGAATACAATCTTGGGTTAATCACCCTGTGGTTTTTTCCCTTAATAGGGTTTCCACGTCAAAAATATTGTGTCGTGTATTTCCATTTCATGGTTATGTTTGCTTATTTGAATTAATGCTGCATCAATTATTAAGAAAGTTTAGAAAGCAGAAATAATTAGGATAAATGATTCACCCCCCCTCTCAGTTATCAACAAAGGTGTACTTGGGTGATGATTCTCACCTAAAGATTGTTGGCTATGGAAGAGTCTTGATTCAATTCCCTGATGGATGAGTGAAGGAAATCAATGGTGTTGTGCATATCCCTAGTTTGACATGGAACCTTCTTTCTGTAAGTAAGTTGAATGATGTGGGTGTGCAGGTTGTTTTCTCAAATGCAGGATGCAAGATAACTAGAGGATCTATGGTGTTGGCTAAGGGTTTCTGGATTGGCACTCTATTTCAGCTTAATGCATGCATAGTTCAATGAAATAGTGCCTTTGTTTCAAAAAGAGATCTTTAGAGTCTTCATCCTCACCATTGGAACCAACAACAAAGAGGATTGTTGCATCTACTTCTGGTGGTCATGCTTTCTGGGTACCTAAGGGTGTTCATTCTATGGAAATGAAACTTCTAGCTAAGAAGACAATGTTATGGCACCAAAGTCTTGGTGGTGCAGGGCACCTAGGAGCAGTTTGATTCCTACAAGCATTTTGATAGCATCTTTGATAAGTTGAGTTTTGTTTGATGTGTTTTGTAATAAGGCTTTTCATAGCCATGTTTGGAAGGTCTATTTTTGTGTGGTCAAGAGGTTTGGGGTAATTTAATAAACCTCATATCCTTCTTAGTCCACTTGGACCTAGTTGTGCCCCTTAGGCCTAGTAGGTCTAAGGATTGGTTTTTGAGTCCTTTTGGTTGTTTTAGTGTTTTATCATGTTTTAGGGAGTGTGTTGGTCATTTGAGATCCATTACACAAGTTAAACCAATTGGTTTCTTTGTGCTAAGGCCAAATGCCATAATGTCAAGTATTGTCAATAGTGTCAATGACACATTGACTGGTTACAACTCCAATTTGGTCGATGAAACTATTTGTAGAAGTTATGTACTGACCTGGAGGGGTTGATATGATGGTGATTTTTACTCCTATACGACAGAGGAGGTCTGGTACAGAGTTTTGGGCATTCAAACAACAGAAAACAGTCATTTTTCCTACTTTTTTACTATGTACGGCCTGTACGGACTTGTCAAGTGAGCAAATGTTATTTTTTTGAAAGTGCCTGGAGTCAGGGTTCAAATGCAACTAGTTTGAGGTCTTGAAGTGGTCAGAATCAAAAGATATCAAATTTTCTTTCAAGACTAGTCTAGAAACCCTATTTTCTAGGGCAGTCATAGAAATCCGGCCCTAGAATGCATTCCCACTGGTGAAAATTCATAAAAACTAGTGAAATGTAGGCTAGGGATGTACTCTATAGGATTCCAAAAGCATTTGGCTGGGAGAGACTGTTTTCAAATTTTAAGGTGATGCCCTAGGTCAAGTATTTTCTTGTAATTGACCAAATTTATGCTATTTGATGTTGTAGATGATAGAATCCTGATAGGGTGAGTGAATGGATGGTGGTTTTGTGTTGTTTGGGCATGGTAGAGGCATTCCAAATTCCTTCCCCTGATCTACGCACCCCAATTTTAATCACTTGCTTTGTAACCTAGCCCTAAACTGATCAATTAGGCCTAAAGACCTAGTGAGTGTTCTGGATTGCTAGAGTAGAGTTGGAATAGGAGACTTGGAAGTTTGATAGGGTCCCTTAAAGGGTATCTAAAACCATCATTCACTTATCTGGTCATTTGGGATTTTGTCAAGTTGTGTTGAGAAAACCTAGTTTGGAGGGCTAGTAGCCTTACTAGTCAAGGTATAGGTTGGAGAGTTTTGGGAAGTTGGGGATCAAACCAACTACATAGAAGGTGTTTATTGATCTATCTTAAGGTGTTGGAGAAGCCTTGAAGGTTGAGTCATCACCCAGATATCAAACCCTTCATATACCCTTGAATGTGCCTTTGGTTGCTTGGTTGAAGGCTAGGTGAAGTGGGTGAGTGGGCAAAGGACAATAGAGTAAACCCTTGTGTGTTGCTTCCCTTGTGCCACTCTACATCACTTGGTCACATTGGTGAAAAGGGTTTGAGGACCCTGAAAAATAAAAATATTGTTGAGGGTATGAATGACTATAATCTTGAGTTTGATTTCTACGAACATTGAATTTATGGAAAACAAAACCGTGCTCAGTTTTATTTGATTTCTCGCAAATCTTCTGAGGTGTTGGACTTGATTCATTCTGATGTGTTTGGTCCTATTAATGTTCCTTGGATTTCAAAGTCTATTTACTTTGTTTTATTCATTTATGACTACAGTAGAAGGACATGGGTGTATTTTCTTAGAAGTAAATCTAAAGTCTTTAATAGATTCAAAGAGTTCAAAGCTCTTGTAGAGAATCAGAAGGCTAGAAAGATTAAGTGTTTGAGGACTGACAAGGTAGTAAGTTTTGTTCAACAGATTTTGACAAGTTCTATAAAGAAAAGGGGATTGAGAGGCACAAGACAACTCCATATACCCCTCAGTAGAATAGAGTTGTAGAGGAGATAAATAGAATGTTAATGGAGAGGACAAGGAGTATGGTAAGTGGAGCTAGTCTTGAACAAAACTTCTAGGTTGAAGCTGTTGCTACAGCTTGTTACCTGGTTAATAGGTCTCCTACATCAACACTTATTAATAAGACACCTATGGAGGTATGGTCTGGTAAAAGCCTTCATTAAGACACATTTGAATATTTGGTTGTGAGGCATATGCACATGTGCCTAAGGAGAAGCAGTCTAACTTGGAGAACAAGGTTGTGAAATGTATCTTCATTAGTTATGGCATTGGTGTAAATGGGTACAAGATTTGGGATCCAGTGGCTGAGAGAATTCTATATAGCAGAAGTGTGATCTTTAGAGAGCTCAATCCTTCTTCTATTTTCTTTCATCCAGATAAAGATGAGAAGAAAGATGATGTGGTTCAGTTTCCTTCCACCCTTGATAAAGTTGAATAAAAAACATCTATTGGACCTGATAATGAGGAGAGCTCTAGTAGCTCTAAAAGTTCTGAAGAAGATGAAGAACCTCAATCTCAATCTTTAAGGAGGTCCACACATATAAGGTAGCAACCTGATAGGTTTGGTTATTCATTGCATGATTCTAGTTGTATTTTTGCTTTAATTTCTAACACTGATGAGCCTAGAACTGTGAAAGAGGCTATGGGTATGAAAGATGCAAGTTCCTAGAAGGAGGCCATGGAAAAGGAGATGGCTTCTTTGGAAAACAATAATACTTGGGACTTGGTGCCTTTGCCTGAAGGATGAAAACTTGTTAGATGCAAATGGTTATTCAAAAAGAAATTTGTTTAGATGGTAGTGTTGAGAATTATAAGGCTACATTGGTCATGAAGGGGTATTCTCATGTGGAGGGAATTGACTATGGTGAGATTTTCTCTCCCGTTGTAAAGTTGACATCTATTCGGTTCCTGTTATCTCTTGCAGCAGCATATGATCTAGAAGTGGAACAGATGGATGTGAAGACAACATTCCTTCATGGTGACTTGGAGGAGGAAATCTATATGTGACAGCCAGAGCACTACGTGGAGAAAGGTAAAGAAAATCTGGTTTGCAAGTTGAAAAAGTCTTTGTATGGTTTGAAACAGTCTCCTAGGATGTGGTACCAGAAGTTTGATGGCTTTCTGTTGAGTATTGGATTTTAGAGATCAAAATCAGATCATTGTGTTTATTACAAGTTTGATGATAATCATGTTCTCATTATTGCATTGTATGTCAATGAAATATTACTCATTGGCAATGGTAAAAATTTGATTTCTGATTTGAAATCTAAGTTGTCAGCACACTTTGAGATGAAAAATCTAGGGGTAGCTTGGTACATTCTAGGGATGGAGATCATAAGAGATAAAGCAAACATAAAACTTTGGTTAGGCTAGAGTAAGTTTGTTAACACTGTGTTGGAGAGATTCAGCATGGTAGATTGTAGACCTTTGATTGTTCCTGTTACAATGGGGACAAAGTTATCTATTACAGATTGTCCAAAGTATCCTTCTAAGACAGAGGATATGAGAAAAGTTCCTTATGCTAGTGCAGTTGGTATTTTGATGTATGTGATGGTCTGTACAAGACTAGACATTACGCAAGTAGTGGGAGTCCTTAGTCAATTTATGGCTAATCCTAGACGGGTACATTAGGATGCACTGAAGAGAGTGTTCAAATATTTGCAAGGTATTTCCAAGTATTCCTTATGTTATCATGTTTATCATAAAGTAGCTCGGCATTTACTTTGTATTCATGGATTTGTGGATTCAAATTGGGTAGGTGACATTGACAGCAGGAGATCCACCAGTGCTTATGTGTTCACTATATTTGGTGGTGCTATTACTTGGATAAGTAAGCAGCAACCTATGGTCTATTTGTCCACTACTGAAGCTAAGTACATGGCAGCAACTCATGCTTGTTAAGAAGCCATTTGGCTTAAGAGATTGTGTTCTGATGTTGGATTTGATGCAGGGAAGATTACTATTTAACTAGAGTGCCATATGTTTGGCAAAGAATCCTACTTTCCATGTGAGGACTAAGCATATTGATGTCCAGTACCATTTTGTTCATGATATGGTAGAGGATGGGAAGGTAAACTTGGAAAAAGTTGATACTTTGATGAATGTTGCAGATTCCTTGACAAAACCTGTGAGCACAGAGAAGTTCAGATGGTGTTTAGATTCTATGGGCCTCTCAGCCCCTAGCAATTAAATCATCATGTTGATACTCCCTTTGCTCTTACAAGGTGTTTGACAAGTGGGAGAATGTTAAGAAAAGTGTCTCAACCTTGCAACTTCGAAAGGTTACTATTCTTCCCAGTTTTGGTCTTTTCGAATACCCTTTATCTTGAAGAATGATTTATAACTTTCAAAGTTTTCAAAAGGGCTAAAAATGGTGGGAGTTTCTATTTTTAGTAACTTTACATTTGACCTCAAATTGACTTGAAATTTTCTCAGAAGCTGCAGAACATCTCGAGTGAGTTTTGACTCAAGATCATACTTGGATCACGAGATATTAAAGTTTCTATTTTTTGAAAACTACTGAAAAAGTTTTGAACTCAATTTTGAGTCACTTAGAGGTCCCTAAACACCCCAAAAATTGTCATAACCAATTAAGTGGTTTATAGGGTGATAGATCTCTTCACGATCTTTTTGACACATCAAACGGTTCATCAATCAAACACCCAAATCAAAAGTTATGACCTCCGAAAGTTGAACCTCTTATTTTTGGGAAATCTAAAAATGTATTGGACACATAAAAGAGATGTAAAGGGGAGAGTTACATGTGTTGGTGTGTGTTTTGGCACATCACAAGGCATTTTTGATTGGATATAATTTGGGTGCCACTTTTGGGTGGTTTGGCTCATGGTTTTGTAATTACCAATAATGATTTACTGTATTGTATCTCCTATATATCAGGAGCTGGAGATGGAGGTTATGTGTAAGAATCTTATAGATGTCAAGTTACCTCCTAGATCTCTAGTTGGATATATTCTTGTAAAAGCTTGCTCTGCAAGTATATTGTAATCTTCTTCATTCTTGAATAATATATTGGGCAGCTTTGGAGTGTGGGGTTTTTTACCTGTAAGGGTTGTCCCCGCATATATCTTGTGTTATGAGTTTTGTGTTTGCATTTGGAAGTTATTATTATCTTTCTGTTAATGTGCATCTTAATCTATAACTGTAAAAGTAAAAATTTTCATAAATCTTTCCTCAGTAGATCAGTGTAGGAAGCATTTCCACATAGCCTGCTTCCTTTCAGTTGGTATTAGAGCCTGATCACCTTTGGTTCTAGTTGTTGGGTAGAAGGTTTTTTGAGATGATCTTCATTTGAGTGGGAGCTTATTCAGAAGATTTTGAAATCTTTATTGCCGGTAAGAGATGGCTAGCACATCTGGGAGGTTTAAGATAGGGAAGTTTAATGGTAGTAATTTGGAGTTGTGGAAACTCAAAAAAAGGAGGACATTCTTGTAGATCAGGATTTATGGGATGCCATATCTGGTACAAAACCAACGACAATGTCTCAAGAAGACTGGGATCTCAAATATCAAAATGCTAAGGGTTTGATAAGACTTTGTTTGGATGATTCAGTGGTTCTAAATATCCATGAGGAGAAGATTGCAAAGGATCCTTGGAAGAGGTTTGGAGATGTTTATTAGGCTAAATCCCTAGTGAACAAGTTATTCCTACAAAAGAAATTGTACTCTCTAAGGATGGAAGATGGAGGATCTGTCGTTGATCACCTAAATACATTCAATATGTTGGTTTCCCAGTTGACTTCTATTGGTGTGAAGATGGAGGATCGATGTATGACATTACTATGTTCCTTACCAGATTCCTTAGACCACCTTGTTATGGCCATTGGGAGTACCACTATCATCTTCAAGATGGATGAAGTGGTTTCTTTGTTGCTGTCTAAAGAGATGCAGAGAAGGTCTTCTAAATCAACTAAGGAAGCTCTTGCGGTTCATGGTAGATCTAAAGAGAAGGAGAAGACAAAGAAAAAGGATAAGAAGGAAGAAAAAGGAAGATCCAAATCCTATGGGAGATCTAAGCCTCCCCAAAAGTCCAAGGCCCCATGTGGGAACTGCGGCAAACCTAGTCACTCTGCAAGGAGTGCAAGGAGGAGAAAAAGAAAAAGAAGAAGAATTTGTTGAATACAATGAACACTGAGAGGGGGGGTGAATCAATGTTCTACAAAACCATTTGTACACTTTCTCTATTATCCATTTACTAAATTCAATTATGTGAAAGAAGATTAAACAAATTAATAGCAACCACAAAGACATAACACATGAGTACCAAGATTTTTATGTGGAAAACCTAGTGAGGAAAAAACCATAGAGAGTGTCAGCTCTCAATATATTATTATAGCACAATACTAAAATAAAAAAAAGGCTCACTACCTTAGGGCTCACTGCCAATTAGAAGAAAGAAAGAAGAAGGGTGACACACTGCCAAGAATGAACTATTGTGAAATTCCATCTACATATGCATGGTGACAGTTCCAATTAAGCTCATAAATACTAACTCAGAATCTTCATTTCAATCTGTCCCTATTTCTCTGCTCTGCTCTTACATATGCTCAAGACCTTTCTTTGTTTTCTCTGGCTATTCTATCTTTGCATATTTCACATTCATATACATCATACTATGCACTACTCTTCTTCAAACATAAAAATGCATCCTCTATTTATATCCACAACTAAATCTTTCTCATGATCAGGTTGGCAAGCAAACTATGAAACGTGTATATGAAGTGTTATATCCTATCAGCTTGTTCTTGTGTTAAATCATCAATGCAGATCCAAACCATCATGCACATGTCTTCATATCTGTCAAATCTAATCATACAACCACTTATCTTTATCATCCAACTCATATTTCTTCTTTGCATAAGGATTCAACCAGCCTGCCAGCTTGTTTCTTAATAACATATATGATAGGTTCCTCTGTCACATCATAACTCATGTTGCGGACCAAATGGGACTTCATGAATCATAATCAAAAAACATTATTGATCTCTTGACATGTCTTCAATTCTGCAGAACAAAATATGCACTCGCGGAGGAATGCGGACGGTTATGTTGTGCCTTATTCATTGTCTTTGTTGTACTTCTATTCATCCAGACTTAGATATTTCTTCCAAGTGACTTCCAGAGGAAGTCAATACTTGATCATTGGAATATAACATCAAACAATTATAAATATTGTACCTAAGCCGCATTTCCAGGTCTTCATCTGTGGAAGCACATTGATCCACTTTTTGTCCCTTACTCTATTCCTTGCCCATACTTAGTCATTTTTGCCAATCGGATCTAAATTTCAATAAGACCTTCCAGAGTTATGTCTTCATGTCATGCTGATGAGATCTCTGGGCCTTGTTTCCATTAATGACAACATACAAGTCTATAACATAGAAGTGTCTCTTGCCAACAGAATTATGATTCAGATTCTGACAAGTCCTCTCAGGATGAAGGAGAAGCAGTTGTCGCTACCTTGGCAATGCATACATCTAAGGATGTGTGGCTTATTGACTCTGGTGCATTGTTCCACATGACCTTACATTAAGGTTGGTTTTCAAGGTATGAAGAATACAATGGTGGAAAGATGTACTTGGGTGATGATTCTCACCTGAAGATTGTTGGCCATGGAAGAGTCTTGATTTGATTCCTTGATGGACAAGTGAAGGGAATCAATAGTGTTCTGCATATCCCTGGTTTGACATAGAACCTTCTTTCTGTAAGTAAGTTGAATTATGTGGGTGTGCAGGTTGTTTTCTCGAATGGAGGATGCAATATGACTAGAGGATATATGGTGTTAGCTAAGTGTGTTCGGATTGGCACCCTGTTTCAGCTTGATACATGCACAATTTAGTGCAATAGTGCCTATGTTTTGAAGAAGAGAGCTTCAGAGTCTTCATCCTCACCATTAGAACCAGTAGCAAAGAGGACTATTGCATCTACTTCTGATGGTCATGCTTTTTGGGTACCTAAGGGTGCTCATTCTATGGAGATGAAACTTCCAACTAAGAAGACAATGTTATGGCACCAAAGGCTTGGTCACAAAATCTTGTTGAGGGTATGAATGACTGTAATCTTGAGTTCAATTTTTATGAACATTGCATTTATGGAAAACAAAACCATGTTTAGTTTTAATCCAGTTCTCACAAATCTTCTAAGGTGTTGGACTTGATTCATTCTTGTTGGTGATTGTTTTGATGCAATCATAACAATAAGTTAAAATTCACAATTAATGAACTGAAACTATACTTGAAAGATAAGAAGGAATCATTTGAGATTCAACTAATCCCAAGTCTACAATGGTTCGGTTGGTCAAGTTCAGTTGGTCAATGTGAAGCTGTAATGTTCAAGGGGCCTTACGTAGTTTAGGTTTGTTTGGTGGTTTACTGGACTAAGAATATGCAAAAAGGTCATGAGATATGTCAATACTTTTCATTCCTTTGCATAAAAGTGATACTGTGCTACAAGCTTTAGATGGTTTTCTTGAATTATTTGCAGCTTTCTTCTTTATCTATTTATGAAAACTGTCTACTTATAGTCTGTTATGCATGCTTCTTCAAATTTGAGACAATATCCTTTAGATTTCTACGTTTTCAGCTAAATATTTCAGATGGGTTGGGAAAAGTTAGAAAGATCTAATCTATACCTCATTTAATCTACCGAAGGATCTAATTGTTTCTGTTATGCACTATGTAAATACCACAGTAATTTGATCAAATCCACAGTAAAAACCTTAAATGTAAGTTCTGAGCATTTTCACAAACATACATTTAAAATTGCAAGCTCTCAAAGAAAATATTTCAAAACACAAAGAAGAGCAGGAGAACACTCAGAAGATAGATGTAGAACTCCAGATTCTATTGTATTAGAAACGAATAGTCATACACAATTTACAATGTAGGAATGACTCTTAGTTTCATTGATCATACTACAGAGAACTTACAAGCTTTACAGATACAGTAAGACAGCCAGACATTCCACGCGCACCTTATTGCAGACAAACAGGCGACCTCCTTCTTCTACACTAAACTATGCCCAGAAAGACTCTACAATTATGGCAAAATACTAAAAAAATCCTGTGTAGCCCCTATTGTTTTCCTAAAATCCCTGTTGTAAAGTATTACAGTGTAGAGAGGCACAATATAAAGACATTCTGATTGTCCTCACTACAGCAAAAACCTAACTGAACCCCTGGTTACAACAATAAATACAGGTGAACCAGCTCTTCAAAATATCTCTGAGCAGTGTCAAATCTGGGCAAAATATTGCCCCTTCTGAGAAGTTCCGGCAGCTCAGCAATAACTCTTGTTTGTCTGTTGTAGTAATACCTTCAGCTGCAACTCTGTCCTTCACTTGAATGGCCTTGACTTCCTCGCACTTCATCCTTATCTTCCTGCTCTTGAGATCAGATTTTCTTCCTCTATGAGGTCACTGTGTTGACTTTCCAGCTGCTTCCTCAACTGCAAGCCTGCAAGACAAGACAAGCAATAAGTTTTACATTTATCACATAAACAGCAGGAAATTAAAATAATCGTTTAAATCCAGGTGATTGTGCAAAATTGTGGAAATCGGATCCAGAATACTCTTAAAACGTGTTCAAAACGCATTCAGACCGCTCAAAACCCATCGGGTCAACCATCGCTGACCGAAAAAAATGCCACGGGCACCAAAAAAATGGTTTAAAACTCCACCGCTTCATTTCCCGCCCATCGGCATGACTATCGCTATCGGCGTGCCAAAAAACATGTTGGTCGATATTCACTTCATCTGCATGATATTCTAGAAATATGATGCTCTCCCTTCCGAAGGTCCAGATGACGTCATCAGGATGTTTCGCTTCTATATATTGGGGAAAAGAACAACATCATCATCATCATCATGCTAAAGGAGAATAGGAGGATATGGAATATGATCCTGCTGCTGAGGAAAGGAAAATGATGGTGACGTCATCGTCATATTCGGGCTTCATTAAAATGCAAAAGATGATGTCATCATCATGTTCAGTTAAGATCAGGGGATAATTGTAATATCGGGTCACCTAAGGAGCATGATCAGGATGATGAATGTAATACGACCCCTTTGCGGCCAAGGTAACCCTCTCGAAAGATCAGGACGATGATGATCATCAGGATATCCGGGGCTTTTGTCGAACTTAGAATAAGACGTCATCATCATATTCGCGAACCGGATCGTGTTTTGGAAAATATCCTGCCGAAGGGAAATGTGATGATGATGATCATCAGGATATTAGCTTCTTCGTTTATCAGATCCGGATGATGTCATCATGATATCCGGAGCCTTTGTTAAACTTAGAACATGACGTCATCAGGATGTTTCGCTAACTGGATCATGTTTTGGAAAATATCCTGCCGAAGGGAAATGTGATGATGATGATCATCAGGATATTTGCAAAAGGTCATACTTCTCGGCAGGGGGACTTCACGAAATATCGGGTAGACAAACAAGATCATGATGATCTTGACAATATGACAGGATAAAAATATGATGATCCTCCTCATCGAATTATCATGATGACGTAACCATCATATTCTGTCTTCGGAGCATGAGGATGAGTTGAGGTCATCATCAGGTTAGCGCTAGGGTGATATTCAAAATATGATCATGCTGTTGAGGAATGGAATATCACCTTCTTCTTAAAAGATAGGGTGATCATCATGATATTGCAAAAAGAGATCAGGAGGATATGAAGACGTCATCATCATCTTAGCGAATTTCAGCAAATATCATGATGATGACCTTCCGATAGGATTTTAACATGCGCATGCAAATATGCTGATGGTGGATTTTCTAAGTCAGGGTGATCTTATAATATCAGCATGATATTATAATATTAGGCGATGTAAAAATATCATGATGCTCGCGATGCAAAAGACCGCTCGACGGGGAAAACTTACCGTGACTTAAAGTTGACGTCCGGATATTGCGACTGCATGATTTTTATCGGGTGATAGACCAAGATCATCATGACCTTGACAATATGAAAAAAAATGATGATCACTTGCAATTATCAGGTTTGACCAAAACTTTGACTGTGCATAACTTCCACATATGGATGAATTTTCAAGTGAAGTAAAAGGCAAACCTGCATGGAATTTCAAGTTCTTCCTAAATATGAGGTCACAGAAACAAAATATGAACTTTGACAAACTGACCTCATGATGATGACCTACCTCATCGAATATCATGATGATGATGCACCTGACCCTCATTTTTACCAAACCGCCAGAAAGCAGACAAACACAAGCAGAAGCAAAAAGCAAAACATCAGTAGGGGTCCCCATTTTGCTAAGGAGCATAATGGGGCGTGTTGTGAACATCACAACAACTAGCAACCAAAACAAAACAATTAAATTCAGAGTGTTCAAGGAAACTAGATGAAATGAACTCATAACTTCCAACTATCTTTCCTGCAAATTACTATTTAGCTTGAGACTCAAAGTATTCAATAAAGATGCATGAACTTCCATTTTCAGTTTAGTTGTGTGCACGTGATTAATTATCCTCATCTTGAAGATCAGTTGAACAAACCAGTGACTGACATTAGCCTACGTAGGTGAGGATATTCCCTCATAGCCGACCGGATAGAGCCTTGCTACCAGCGAGCGTCTATAGCCCCGGCAAGGTTATCGTTACAATTCTCCTAAGTAGAGCCCCACTGCCAGCGAGCGTCCATAGCCCAGGTAGAGTTACTTAGATGGCTTAATCTGGATTTTCAGTATAATCCACTTTATTTATTTATTTATTTATTTTTTGTTTTCTAATTTTGAAAGATTTCATAAGATATAGCAATTTGTAACTTCATGATGCAAGGAGTGGACACTTGCTGAAATTAAGCTGAGAATTGTAATGGTAGCAAGGGTGACCTCTGATTTTTCACCTAATATCTACACTGGTAAGTTCAACAAACCCAAGGATTTTAGGTGTGTCATCGTGAGAAACCTGCTTCAAATTCTCAATCATATTTATTGAATTCAAAACTTCAGAAGATGAACAACTCTCTACATTCATGACAGTGACAAGTTATGTGTAAATTGCAAATGGTTAACCTGAATACCCTAAATTTTATACTATTTTGAATGGTTGCTAGTTTTGCTCCTTAATACTCTAAAGTAAAATAAAGATCCCTGCTGAGGAGACAACAAACAAACCAAACAAACAGGCTATACAAACAACACAACAAAAGAAAGAACTGTACAAACAGAAAGAGAAAAAAAGCACAAACAAACAGAAAGGAACTATACAAACAACTAACCTAAAAAGAAAATAGCAAAAGAAAAGCACAAAAACAAAAACAACTACCCTACCAGACTATATACAAGCCTCTACAAGGCAACTAGAAACCCAGGAAAAAGACCCAAAAACACCCCTACTTGCATATTTCTTTAGGTTGTGCAGGAGTAACAGGGTACTAGTTATGGTCCTCATCATAGCAGATTTATCTTTGAATTCTGAAAAAAAATCTGGTATTCTAGATTTATTGTGTTTATCAGAATAGCTCTTAACTAGTAACTGAGGCTGCTCATCAGGGTTATGATTAATCCATATGCATGTCCTATCTCTTGAATTTCCATAATCAAAATAGCATTTATCATTATTTACTAAGGAAAGGAAAGAGACAACCTGATGTGCCTTTAGCTCTGTGGAACACACTTGTTTATTGATAGCTGGCTCTTCATTTAGCTCTGCATTATCATTGCCCAGCTCTATGTCTAGTCCTTTTTCAAGTTGAAAGATGAATGACTCTAGATGTATCATTTCTTCATCTTCATTCAGCTTTGTTCCTTCATTCTGGATGTTCAGTTTATCCTCAAATTTAGCAAACCTCTCAATGTTCTCATTAGTTTCCTGCACATCAGCACTTAAGTAAGTATCTTCATCATCATAATCTGTCATACAGAAATTAATCATTTCTATATCACTTGAGAGTAAAGGTGGAACAACATCCTTAGATTGACAAGAATACTCCCCTGTTTTATTTTCAACATAATGCTGGGGTGATGCCTGATTGTGCACAGCAGCTCTATGATCCTCTATATCCTCTTTTTTCAAGAATTGTTTATCAGATGACTCACATTTGTCATTTAGTGAAGAGTCTAATCTTATTGACCTGCAACAATCTTGATTTTGATCATTCAATTTAAAGAAGTCAGGTGCAACACTAGGATTTTCTTTCTTTTCTATGACTTCACTAGTTTCTACAGTAGGGATCTTATCAGTTTTAGTGTATTTTAATTTTGCCAATGCTTGTTTACATTTCTTTGCCAAATCATGTTCGTTAAAACTTTCCAGGTCAGACCCAGAGGTTTCTTCTTGACAAATATTCCTTAGTAGTTCCATATATTTATCAAATGTATCAAGATGAACCTCACTTTCCTTTTCTTTTTCATTAAATCTTTTTTGCTTATTATCTAGAAAAGGGACATGAGCTGTGATTTCTTCTCTGCATTTTTTAGGATATTTATACTTTTCACTAACTTTAATCACAGCCGGATCCTGACGAAAAGACAGATTTTTTTTCTTACCATCACATGATTCCTGCCAAGAGATCTTATTATCCTTTATTCCTAGCATTGGTTCCATCTTTGTATCCTCTGCACATTTAATGACCATTGATGCTGCATCCTCCTGTCACTCAATAATCTCCTCATTTCCCTGCCAACTTTCAGCCTTATACACATCTGAGAGAGAGATTAGTCCTTTCAAATATAAATCTAATCTTTTAAGGAAAGCTATACAGTTAAGCTCACCATGCTCTGCGGACTTATGTATCCTACACCTTCCAAATAAACCATAGCTATATAAATTTTTAGGATAAAGTTGGTTATTCAAAGCTTTCTGAAATGAAGGAATGTCAACTTGAAAGCTGTCCCTATATGAGTCCATTAAAAAATGGGACCTTCTCTCAACCTTTTAGGCCTTTGAAATTTTATGAGATCTAACATATCTCAGAATATAACATTTAAAACTCAAAATTTTAACCCTAAACCAAATCAGGCCCTCCTTCTAGCGCCAGAAAACTGTTGGTGATTATTTTGATGCAATCATAACAATAAGTTAAAATTCACAATTAATGAACTGAAACTATACTTGAAAGATAAGAAGGAATCATTTGAGATTCAACTAATCCCAAGTCTACAATGGTTCGGTTGGTCAAGTTCAGTTGGTCAATGTGAAGCTGTAATGTTCAAGGGGCTATTGACATTTCTTCTGAATCAGCATTAGGGTTTGCCACTTCTAATGCACAGGCAGATTCAGGCCAACTGAATACAGGAGGTTGCGTGAGCTCCTCCCCTTCACTTCTGGTTCTGCCGCACCAAGGGGGGTATCCCTATAACTCAAGATGTAACCTTGACTAGCTCAAAGATAGAAGGATCTAACTTGACAACAACAGGCAGAATACTCTCATGTATGGACCAAGATCTGTATGATAGATCACAAGGCTGGCAACATTCTTGGACATGATGTCTGGTTGGGTATGAGAGCATGCAGGGGGTTCCTAATCCTACTCCTACAACTAACAGGTGGAAGTATGAAATGGTTTGATATGAATTTGGATGCAAAGCTGGACATGGTGTATAACACAAAAACACAGCATGATTGGTGCCTATCCAGGGCTTGGAGTCGGTAGACATACACCTGTGAATGATCAGCATGAATAGCTAAAACTGGATTTCAGGGGGATACACATGATATCTGCCCTACAGATATCTCCCAATATAGAGTGTTGAGCTATCTCTACTTATGGCATCCCTACTGCAGTATACCCTTCCCAATGTTCAACCTGAAAACAGTTTAATCTGCCCCTTGAGCAGAGGTTAAAAGATCAGACATTCAACATAGGAATTCTATGCTCTAGAATCTAAACATAAGCAAACATCCAGATCCAGAAGAAGGATACATGCAATACTGGAGACAGAATTAACACAACACATGCTAAGATAGCATTACTCATACAAGATCAACCATGAAATCAGTGGATTCATGCCAAGTCCTACAACAGGAGATACATAAACTCACAAGATCAAGCTGTACAGAGCAACCAGATCAGCTGGTTTTGGATTACAGAGCCAAAAATCATCAACTTTCAACAACCTCTGAAATGAGCAACACACACTGCTTATAACAGCCAGGTAGGTGCTCAGCAATTAATTACATGGTTGACTAAAATTTCGCCAGATACACAATATCATGAAAATGGCGCTCAAACACAACCGGATTGGCGCCCAAACTTGAATGCAGCAGGTAGGGGAGGAGACAGGAAGATTTCTCGAGCCCTGCGCCCCTGTCCGCTGATTGACACCTCCAGTCGGGTACAAGATCGGCCCACGCCATCGCCCATACCTCTGCAACAATCGCCATTAATGGCGCACCAACCCGCGGCCTTGGGAAGATCATCAAACAGACTATCGCAAGCTTTTCCCGCCGAGACTCATCATCATGATGTTTTGAATATGCAGGATAACAATATCCCACATGCATCCCGCGATGACCTCAATAACACTTTATCTACTAGGTCATGAGCATATATCATGTCGGTGCTTTTGCTCCTGACGACACTAGTATAGACTTCATCATCATCATCCTCCAGCAGCATGATATCCTGTTGTTCAAAATATCACCCTGACGTCATCATGATATTTGAAATATAACCTTCATGATAATCGGCACAACCTGATCCATCGGAGGAACATCCTCCTGCTGAGCTTATAACAAAAGTCTGGCCGATGAACATCCTGATGACGTCATCATCATCTACTGCTGACGTCATCATCATATCTGCCTACTGCGCACCTCCTCATATCCGGATGACGTCATCATCATGTTTGCAAATATCAGGAGGTCTCTTCAAGATGATCAGCTGTTAGAAATATGACCCCCACGGACCTTGATGACGTCATCATCATATTAACATCATCATGATATTCGGAAGACAACCGGATATTTGGAAATATCCTCCTGATGCTCAAATATCAGGTTGCACTGTAGCTCTTCTATAAGATCGGGGCGATAACTGAATATGATGATGCTGCTTGAAAAGATCACCCCCCGGAGATAATGCGCGAAGCCAGCAGGCGGATATCTCCTTGATATCAGCATCATCATGATGCTCGAGCAAACATATATCCGGGTGATATGAAAATATCACCCCTTCCTTCGGAATATCATGATGCAGATAGGCAGAGAAACAAATATCACCCTGATATATAAGGATGACGTCAGCCTCATCAGGATGAGAAACAAAGAATAAGAAGTGATACAACATCATCAGGATGATATTGACCAAGATCATCCTGACGTTCAAAATATGATGACCCCAGTGAATATCGGGTCGCACTTAGAACTCTTCAACAACATCATCAGGATGATCATAACCAAGATCACCCGATGATAAAATATCACCCCGGCGAAATATCATGAAGGCAGAAAAATATGATGACCTCCGCAAGCAGCAGGATGATAACTGGAAATATCATGATGATGACGACCCTTAGGAAAAAACAAGTTGTGTCGAGCACTTAGAGAATAACCCCTTCAGGATACCGGGGCAACATCATCATGTTTGAGCAAGGTGATAAATGAAAGATCACCGGATACTTTGAAAAATCACCCTCGCAAGCAGATGAGGGCGCACTGTAGCTCATCAGTATCATCAGGATAATAAGCAAACATCACCCGACAGTTGAAATATGATGATGACGTTGAAAAACAAGTCGACGAGGAACATGATGATGCAGATCATCATCGAAGACAAGATGATGATGATGACCTCCTCCTCAGGAAAATATGATGCTGCAGTTGAAAAATGCTGAGGAGGTCCAACACTTAGAAAAAATGGGCAAGAAGATAAAGGCTTCAAATGAAGAAACCTCCTGATCATGACAAATCAACCCCTGGTCAAAATGAGTGTCAACAGTGGCTCCGAATGGGGACGTGCAGGTGAAAACCTGCAGCGAGAACCAGATCTCCAGGCAGACCAGTCCCTTATCCATTGGGCACAGAGTCAAATACCTGCATCACCAAACACACTTGATGGCCTAAGGCCACCAAGAAAAGAAAAAAAATGTATCTCCCTTTGTCAAATATCTTGTTTTCATCTGCATGCACTGGGTCAAGCTTGGAGATACTACAAAGATCCACCCACAAACAAATCTTGTCATCTGCATATTCAACCCTCTGATTTGGTTTGTCATTATCACCCTTGTGCAGATAACCCTCAGCATCGTGTGACATGTGGGTGCAGAATATATCAAACAATGCATGTTCATATGGCATATAGCACTCATCACCTATATCATCATCATGCATTGCAACATGATCTCCTAGCTGGACTGCAAATAGGAAACACTCAGAGTCCATCACAAAACTAGGAAGATCAGCGCTCATTGTATTATATGCTGGCTCATCAAAAGAAAAGCTTTCAAAATCACAATTGTGTACATCATGTACACAACCATCTGGTACACCAGGCTGGAAAAGATCAGGCTCTGGCATCTGTTTTAAGTCAGGCACATTTTCACAGTCACTTACCTGATGTATGTTGTTTCCTCTTTCATCAAGATGAGAAACAGAATCCAAGTCAAAAATAATGTCTAGATCTTCACCATACTCAGACAGATCCTCATCACCACATGTGTCATAAATGGGTGGCCCAGGTGCATCAGTTTCATCATAGTATGCCATTTGTTCATGGGCAGCAGAGCACACCTCTTCATCATCAATGGATTCACTCTGTGGAGGAGTATCAGCCTGTGTGTCATAAGCAAAACAGCCATCAAATGAAAAACAATCATGCTCTAAACTAGCACTTATTTCAATTTCTGACTGCTCTTCATGATCTCCATGTGTTTGAAAGGTAGGCAATGGGTCACACATAGGACTGCTTCTCTGTTTGCTTATATCTTCTCTGTCTTGAGTACAATACTCACAATTGTCTCCACAGGTCCATTCTATAAATTGCTCATTACTGTCCACAACCTCGTTATTGTTTTCATGGTCAGCTGCCTCATCATTGCAATGGGAATCCTCACTAGTCCTTTCACTGGCATCCTCAGCTGGTGAACAATCCAGTTGAGCAGTATTGTTAGCATTGTGTTCAAATACAGCAATCTCAACCTCTATGCTTTTATTTTCATTTTTATCTGCACATGATGCCATAATCATTTGGTCATTTGCAGCTTCATAACCATTATTCACACCAAGGCCTGGGGACAGGGGTTTCAGCAGGTGCACATTTCTCATTTCTTCTACATTTTCTAAAAATTTGTATGCCATCTGCATACTTGTCACCTTGAAATCCTTCAGTAATGCACTAGAGCCTTCCTCAAAAGCTTCAAAGAATATGCCAACACAAGCTGAAATATCAGGTCTGAAACTTTCAGGGACATGTGAAAGGGCTACTGCAAACCTATGACTGAAATCAACACATGGCTCTTCATTTTGTTTTCTGATTCTCATCAATTCTGCAACAAGATCAGCCGGTTCTTTTGCAAATTCTTCCTTGAAACAGTCGGCAAGCTCATCCCAACAGGCAAAGGATTTCTTTGGAAAGCTCAAATACCAGTCTTTTGCTTTTGCATCAAAGGACCTAACAAGAAACCTCATCCACATATCCTCATCTCTGAATGAATATTTTCCCATAAAACTTTGAAAATTTTGGATATGTGCATTCCCATCACATACATTGTGACCACTAAATCTAGGCATCTGACAGTATATCCTAGCAGGCATAATTTCTACTTCATAATCCACCCATGACAAATCCAGTTGGTCATACAAAGGATCAAAAGGGCTGACAGGAGGTTTAGCTTTCTGACAGGCAGACACAACAGGGTTACTACTTTTTAACTGGGCCTGCTCAGCCTCTAAGAATATCAACCTATTTCTTATCTCCTCTATTCCTTTATCCAACATTTCACCACTGAGTGTGGGATAACTCATACTTGGATTCACAAAAATCTTACTCTTAGACATTGTTTGTCTGTCTAAGACCTAAGGCTTCCCCTGGCATCTAACCTATGCAGTAAAATAGCAAATAAAAGGGGAAGGAACAAGGTACCTTTTCTCATACAGATGCAGAAATATGAACAACACATTTCTGTCACATCACATACATCCATCTTTCATGTGCATTTAGATCTTTTTTGCAGAGTCGCCACCTCTCCAGAGAGGACAAAATTTTCAATAGCTGAAAGCTACTTTTCCAGGTTCATTCCACCAGCAGAGCATCATTTTATTAGTGACTCGGATGGGCCACAAGTATATCATTTTTTAGTCCATCCCCAGCAGAGTCGCCATTTTGTTGACATTTCTTCTGAATCAGCATTAGGGTTTGCCACTTCTAATGCACAGGCAGATTCAGGCCAACTGAATACAGGAGGTTGCGTGAGCTCCTCCCCTTCACTTCTGGTTCTGCCGCACCAAGGGGGGTATCCCTATAACTCAAGATGTAACCTTGACTAGCTCAAAGATAGAAGGATCTAACTTGACAACAACAGGCAGAATACTCTCATGTATGGACCAAGATCTGTATGATAGATCACAAGGCTAGCAACATTCTTGGACATGATGTCTGGTTGGGTATGAGAGCATGCAGGGGGTTTCTAATCCTACTCCTACAACTAACAGGTGGAAGTATGAAATGGTTTGATATGAATTTGGATGCAAAGCTGGACATGGTGTATAACACAAAAACACAGCATGATTGGTGCCTATCCAGGGCTTGGAGTCGGTAGACATACACCTGTGAATGATCAGCATGAATAGCTAAAACTGGATTTCAGGGGGATACACATGATATCTGCCCTACAGATATCTCCCAATATAGAGTGTTGAGCTATCTCTACTTATGGCATCCCTACTGCAGTATACCCTTCCCAATGTTCAACCTGAAAACAGTTTAATCTGCCCCTTGAGCAGAGGTTAAAAGATCAGACATTCAACATAGGAATTCTATGCTCTAGAATCTAAACATAAGCAAACATCCAGATCCAGAAGAAGGATACATGCAATACTGGAGACAGAATTAACACAACACATGCTAAGATAGCATTACTCATACAAGATCAACCATGAAATCAGTGGATTCATGCCAAGTCCTACAACAGGAGATACATAAACTCACAAGATCAAGCTGTACAGAGCAACCAGATCAGCTGGTTTTGGATTACAGAGCCAAAAATCATCAACTTTCAACAACCTCTGAAATGAGCAACACACACTGCTTATAACAGCCAGGTAGGTGCTCAGCAATTAATTACATGGTTGACTAAAATTTTGCCAGATACACAGTATCATGAAAATGGCGCTCAAACACAACCGGATTGGCGCCCAAACTTGAATGCAGCAAGTAGGGGAGGAGACAGGAAGATTTCTCGAGCCCTGCGCCCCTGTCCGCTGATTGACACCTCCAGTCGGGTACAAGATCGGCCCACGCCATCACCCATACCTCTGCAACAATCGCCATTAATGGCGCACCAACCCGCGGCCTTGGGAAGATCATCAAACAGACTATCGCAAGCTTTTCCCGCCGAGACTCATCATCATGATGTTTTGAATATGCAGGATAACAATATCCCACATGCATCCCGCGATGACCTCAATAACACTTTATATACTAGGTCATGAGCATATATCATGTCGGTGCTTTTGCTCCTGACGACACTAGTATAGACTTCATCATCATCATCCTCCAGCAGCATGATATCCTGTTGTTCAAAATATCACCCTGACGTCATCATGATATTTGAAATATAACCTTCATGATAATCGGCACAACCTGATCCATCGGAGGAACATCCTCCTGCTGAGCTTATAACAAAAGTCTGGCCGATGAACATCCTGATGACGTCATCATCATCTACTGCTGACGTCATCATCATATCTGCCTACTGCGCACCTCCTCATATCCGGATGACGTCATCATCATGTTTGCAAATATCAGGAGGTCTCTTCAAGATGATCAGCTGTTAGAAATATGACCCCCACGGACCTTGATGACGTCATCATCATATTAACATCATCATGATATTCGGAAGACAACCGGATATTTGGAAATATCCTCCTGATGCTCAAATATCAGGTTGCACTGTAGCTCTTCTATAAGATCGGGGCGATAACTGAATATGATGATGCTGCTTGAAAAGATCACCCCCCGGAGATAATGCGCGAAGCCAGCAGGCGGATATCTCCTTGATATCAGCATCATCATGATGCTCGAGCAAACATATATCCGGGTGATATGAAAATATCACCCCTTCCTTCGGAATATCATGATGCAGATAGGCAGAGAAACAAATATCACCCTGATATATAAGGATGACGTCAGCCTCATCAGGATGAGAAACAAAGAATAAGAAGTGATACAACATCATCAGGATGATATTGACCAAGATCATCCTGACGTTCAAAATATGATGACCCCAGTGAATATCGGGTCGCACTTAGAACTCTTCAACAACATCATCAGGATGATCATAACCAAGATCACCCGATGATAAAATATCACCCCGGCGAAATATCATGAAGGCAGAAAAATATGATGACCTCCGCAAGCAGCAGGATGATAACTGGAAATATCATGATGATGACGACCCTTAGGAAAAAACAAGTTGTGTCGAGCACTTAGAGAATAACCCCTTCAGGATACCGGGGCAACATCATCATGTTTGAGCAAGGTGATAAATGAAAGATCACCGGATACTTTGAAAAATCACCCTCGCAAGCAGATGAGGGCGCACTGTAGCTCATCAGTATCATCAGGATAATAAGCAAACATCACCCGACAGTTGAAATATGATGATGACGTTGAAAAACAAGTCGACGAGGAACATGATGATGCAGATCATCATCGAAGACAAGATGATGATGATGACCTCCTCCTCAGGAAAATATGATGCTGCAGTTGAAAAATGCTGAGGAGGTCCAACACTTAGAAAAAATGGGCAAGAAGATAAAGGCTTCAAATGAAGAAACCTCCTGATCATGACAAATCAACCCCTGGTCAAAATGAGTGTCAACAGGGGCCTTACGTAGTTTAGGTTTGTTTGGTGGTTTACTGGACTAAGAATATGCAAAAAGGTCATGAGATATGTCAATACTTTTCATTCCTTTGCATAAAAGTGATACTGTGCTGCAAGTTTTAGATGGTTTTCTTGAATTATTTGCAGCTTTCTTCTTTATCTATTTATGAAAACTGTCTACTTATAGCTCTGTTATACATGCTTCTTCAAATTTGAGACAATATCCTTTAGATTTCTACGTTTTCAGCTAAATATTTCAGATGGGTTGGAAAAAGTTAGAAAGATCTAATCTATACCTCATTTAATCTACCGAAGGATCTAATTATTTCTGTTATGCACTATGTAAATACCACAGTAATTTGATCAAATCCACAGTAAAAACCTTAAATGTAAGTTCTGAGCATTTTCACAAACATACATTTAAAATTGCAAGCTCTCAAACAAAATATTTCAAAACACAAAGAAGAGCAGGAGAACACTCAGAAGATAGATGCAGAACTCCAGATTCTATTGTATTAGAAATGAATAGTCATACACGATTTACAATGTAGGAATGACTCTTAGTTTCATTGATCATACTACAGAGAACTTACAAGCTTTACAGATACAGTAAGACAGCCAGACATTCCACGTGCACCTTACTGCAGACAAACAGGTGACCTCCTTCTTCTACACTAAACTATGCCCAGAAAGACTCTACAATTCTGGCAAAATACTAAAAAAATCTTGTGTAGCCCCTATTGTTTTCCTAAAATCCCTGTTGTAAAGTATTACAGTGTAGAGAGGCACAATATAAAGACATTCTAATTGTCCTCACTACAGCAAAAACCTAACTGAACCCCTGGTTACAGCAATAAATACAGGTGAACCAGCTCTTCAAAATATCTCTGAGCAGTGTCAAATCTGGGTGAAATATTGCCCCTTCTGAGAAGTTCCGGCAGCTCAGCAATAACTCTTGTTTGTCTGTTGTAGTAATACCTTTAGCTGCAACTCTGTCCTTCACTTGAATGGCCTTGACTTCCTCGCACTTCATCCTTATCTTCCTGCTCCTGAGATCAGATTTTCTTCCTCTATGAGGTCACTGTGTTGACTTTCCAGCTGCTTCCTCAACTGCAAGCCTGCAAGACAAGACAAGCAATAAGTTTTACATTTATCACATAAACAGCAGGAAATTAAAATAATCGTTTAAATCCAGGTGATTGCGCAAAATTGTGGAAATCGGATCCAGAATACTCTTAAAACGCGTTCAAAACGCATTCAGACCGCTCAAAACCCATCGGGTCAACCATCGCTGACCGAAAAAAATGCCACGGGCGCCAAAAAAATGGTTTAAAACTCCACCGCTTCATTTCCCGCCCATCGGCATGACTATCGCTATCGGCGTGCCAAAAAACATGTTGGTCGATATTCACTTCATCTGCATGATATTCTAGAAATATGATGCTCTCCCTTCCGAAGGTCCAGATGACGTCATCAGGATGTTTCGCTTCTATATATTGGGGAAAAGAACAACATCATCATCATCATCATGCTAAAGGAGAATAGGAGGATATGGAATATGATCCTGCTGCTAAGCAAAGGAAAATGATGGTGACGTCATCGTCATATTCGGGCTTCATTAAAATGCAAAAGATGACGTCATCATCATGTTCAGTTAAGATCAGGGGATAATTGTAATATCGGGTCACCTAAGGAGCATGATCAGGATGATGAATGTAATACGACCCCTTTGCGGCCAAGGTAACCCTCTCGAAAGATCAGGACGATGATGATCATCAGGATATCCGGGGCTTTTGTCAAACTTAGAATAAGACGTCATCATCATATTCGCGAACCGGATCGTGTTTTGGAAAATATCCTGCCGAAGGGAAATGTGATGATGATGATCATCAGGATATTAGCTTCTTCGTTTATCAGATCGGGATGACGTCATCATGATATCCGGAGCCTTTGTTAAACTTAGAACATGACGTCATCAGGATGTTTCGCTAACCGGATCATGTTTTGGAAAATATCCTGCCGAAGGGAAATGTGATGCTGATGATCATCAGGATATTTACAAAAGGTCATACTTCTCGGCAGGGGGACTTCACGAAATATCAGGTAGATAAACAAGATCATGATGATCTTGACAATATGACAGGATAAAAATATGATGATCCTCCTCATCGAATTATCATGATGACGTAACCATCATATTCTGTCTTCGGAGCATGAGGATGAGTTGAGGTCATCATCAGGTTAGCGCTAGGGTGATATTCAAAATATGATCATGCTGTTGAGGAATGGAATATCACCTTCTTCTTAAAAGATAGGGTGATCATCATGATATTGCAAAAAGAGATCAGGAGGATATGAAGACGTCATCATCATCTTAGCGAATTTCAGCAAATATCATGATGATGACCTTCCGATAGGATTTTAACATGCGCATGCAAATATGCCGATGGTGGATTTTCTAAGTCAGGGTGATCTTATAATATCAGCATGATATTATAATATTAGGCGATGTAAAAATATCATGATGCTCGCGATGCAAAAGACCGCTCGACGGGGAAAACTTACCGTGACTTAAAGTTGACGTCTGGATATTGCGACTGCATGATTTTTATCGGGTGATAGACCAAGATCATCATGACCTTGACAATATGAAAAAAAATGATGATCACTTGCAATTATCAGGTTTGACCAAAACTTTGACTGTGCATAACTTCCACATATGGACGAATTTTCAAGTGAAGTAAAAGGCAAACCTGCATGGAATTTCAAGCTCTCCCTAAATATGAGGTCACAGAAACAAAATATGAACTTTGACAAACTAACCTCATGATGATGACCTACCTCATCGAATATCATGATGATGATGCACCTGACCCTCATTTTTACCAAACCGCCAAAAAGCAGACAAACACAAGCAGAAGCAAAAAGCAAAACATCAGCAGGGGTCCCCATTTTGCTAAGGAGCATAATGGGGCATGTTGTGAACATCACAACAATTCTAATGTGTTTGATCTTGTTAATGTTCCTTCGATTTCAAAATCTATTTACTTTGTTTCATTCATTGATTGCTACAGTAGAAGGACATGGGTGTATTTACCTAGAAGTAAATATATAGTCTTTAATAGATTCAAAGAGTTCAAATCTCTTGTAGAGAATCAGAAGGCTAGAAATATTAAGTATTTGAGGACTAACAATAGTGGTGAGTTTTGTTCAGCAGATTTTGACAAGTTCTATAAGGAACAAGGGATTTTGAGGCACAAGACAACTCTGTATACCCCTCAGCAGAATGGAGTTGAAGAGAGGATGAATAGAACATTTATGGAGAGGAAAAGGAGTATGCTAAGTGGAGCTAGTCTTCAAACAAAAGTTCTGGGCTAAAGGTCTTGCTACTGCTTGTTACCTGGTTAACAGGTCTCCTACATTAGCACTCACTAATAAGACACCTATGGAGGTATGGTTTGGTAAAAATCCTTCATTAAGACACATTCAAGTATTTGGTTGAGGCATATGCACATGTGCCTAAGGAGAAGAGGTCTAAGTTGGAGAACAAGGCTGTGAAGTGTATCTTCATCTATTATGGCATCGATGTGAAAGGGTACAAGGTTTGGGATCTAGTACCTAAGAGAGTTATGTATAAAAGAACTGCGATCTTCAGGGAGCTCAATCCTTCTTCTATTACCTTGTATCTAGAGAAAGAAGATAATAAAGATGATGTGGTTTAGCTTCCTTCCACCCCTGAGAAAGTTGAACCAAAAACATCTATTGGACCTGATAATGAGGAGAGCTCTAGTAGTTCTAAAAGTTTAGAAGAAGATGAAGAACCTCAGCCTCAATCTTTGAGGAGGTCCACGCATATAAGGCTGCAACCTGATAGGTTTGGTTATTCATTGCATGATTCCATTTGTCTTTTTTATTTCATTTCTAACACTGATGAGCCTAGAACTGTGAAAGAGGCTATGGGTATGAAAGATGCAGCTTCCTAGAAGGAGGCCATAGAAGAGGAGATGGATTCTTCAGAAAAGAATAATACTTGGGACTTGGTGCCTTTTCTTGAAGGATGAAAACTTGTTGGATGCAAATGGGTGTTCAAAAAGAAATTTGGTGTAGATTACAATGTTGAGAAATATAAGGCTAGATTGGTTGTGAAGGGGTATTCTCAGGTGGAGGGAGTCCGTTGTCAATTTATGGCTAATCCTGGATGGGTACATTGGGATGTAACGAAGAGAGTGTTCAAATATTTTTGGGGTACTTCTAAGTATTCCTTATGTTATCATGGTTATCCTATAGGACCTCAGCATTCACTTTGTATTCGTGGATTTGTAGATTCAGATTGGGTAGGTGACATTGATAGCAGGAGATCCAACAGTGCTTATGTGTTCACTATGTTTGGTGGTGCTATTAGTTGGATGAGTAAGCAGCAACCTATGGTTGCTTTGTCCACTACTAAAGCTGAGTACATGGCAGCAACTCATGCTTGTAAAGAAGCCATTTTGCTTAAGAGATTGTGTCCTGAGGTTGGGTTTGTTGCAAGGAAGATTACTATTTGTTGTGACAGTTAGAGTGTCATATGTTCGGTGAAGAATCCTACTTTCCATGCAAGGACTAATCATATTGATGTCTAGTACCATTTTGTTTGTGACATTTTAGAGGATGGGAAGGTAAAATTGGAAAAAGTTGATACTTTGACGAATGTTGTAGATTCCTTGACAAAACTTGTGTGCACAAAGAAGTTTAGATGGTGTTTAGAGTCTATGGGCCTCTCAGCCCCTAGTAATTAAATCATGGTGTTGATACTCCCTTTGCTCTTACAAAGTGTTTGATAAGTGGGAGAATGTTAAGAAAAGTGTCTCAACCTTACAACTTTGAAAGGTTACTATTCTTCCTAGTTTTGGTCTTTTCGAATACCCTTTATCTTGAAGAGTGATCTAGAACTTTCAAAGTTTCCAAAAGGGCTAAAAATGGTGGGACTTACTTTTTTAGTAACTTTACTTTTAACTTCGAATTGACCTAAAATTTTCCCAAAAGGTGCGGAATAGCTAAGTAAACATCTCGAGTGATTTTCAACTCAAGATCATACCTGGATTGCAAGATATTAAAGTTTTTGTTTTTGAAAATTAATGAAAAAGATTCAAACTCAATTTTGAGGCACTTAGAGGTCCCTAATGCTCCAAAAAATTTCTTAACCAACAAAGTAGGTTATAGGGTGATAGATCTCTTCACAATCTTTCTAGCACATCAAACAGTTCATCAGTCAAACACCCAGATCAAAAATTATGACCTCTGAAAGTTGGACCTCTTATTTTTGGGAAATGTAAAAATGTGGACACATAAAAGAGTTGTAAAGGGGATAGTTTCAGGTGTTGGTGTGTGTTTTGGCGCATCACAAGGCATCTTTGATTGGAGATGATTTGGGCGCCACTGTTGGGTGGTTTTGTCTCATGCTTTTGTAATTACCGATAACAATTTACTTTATTGTATCTCCTATATATTAGAAGCTGGAGATGGAGGTTGTGTGTAAGAATCTTATAGATGTTGAGTTACCTCCTAGATCTCTGGTTGGATATACTCTTGTAAAAGCTTGCTCTGCAAGTATATTGTAATACTCTTGATTCCTAAATAATTTATTGGACAACTTTATAGTGTGGGGTTTTTTACCTGTAAGGGTTTTCCCCACGTATATCTTGTGTTGTGAGTTTTGTGTTTGCATTTGGAAGATGATAGTATCTTTTTGTTAATGTGCATCTTAAGCTATAACTGTAAAAGTAAAAATTTGCATAAATTTTTCCTCAGTAGATCAGTGTAGGAAGAATTTCCGCATACCTTGCTTCCTTTCAAAAAAGTGTCCTCAATGTCAACAACATAACAATCTCATTCAAGCTCTTGCCCATGAACTTCATGCCCATGTTTCCCCTTGGCCATTTTCTATGTGGGGCTTAGATCTTATTGCAAAAATTTCTTCTTCTTCTTTTAAAGGACATACTTTCATCATCACAGCTACTAACTACTTCATGAAATGGCTCAAAGTGGTTCCACTCCGATCCACGACTACTGAAGTAATCTTTCATTTTCTCCTTGATAACATTATTTCCCAATTTGGTCATCCTTTCAATTTGGTTTCTGATAATGGTTCTGTTATGGAGTAAAAAGTGGACACATGGCTTTTTATCTCCTAGTTTAGCTCCTAGGTCCCCATGATTACATTATACATTCTATATATTCATCCTAATGCAAAATCCCCTGAAACCAATGCAAATTGGGAACAAGGGGCCCATACTTTACCATACCCTAGACCAAAAATGTGCCTTGGGACTTGGGCGCCCATGCCCAAGTCCTCCCTTATTTATTAGGGAAAATTTCAATGTATGTTGGCATAGGACCTTTAAAAGGGTCTCTACTTGTTGGCTCTTTTGGTAAATTTCATGAATGTTAGCAGGAAAGCATAGATAATTGTGTTTTTGAATTCATTTGTAACCTAGATAGAGATAGCTAACTTGAAGCATTAGAGTAAAGAGAATTCAAAGCATTCATTGTGATTCTAGAGAATATTTGTATTGTCATTGTGTGTTGTTGTAGATTTTAAAGTTATCATCTGTCTCTCCTTATGAGTTGAAGAGAATTCATTGTCCTAAGGGTTTCATCACATAGATGATATCATTTGTGTTCATCATCACTTGATTTCATCTCATTGATTTATGTTTAACCTCTGCCTTGCAAGGGCACACACTCTCTATCAAACAATGGTTTTGGGAAGCTTGAATGCTATCTTGAGATTTGACTGAGGCAAGTCCCTAAACACCATAACCCCCAAACCCCTTTTCTTCTTGTGTGCAGGTTATGTTAGCTGTCGTTGCACCAAATGATTGACCTTTTAATGCCCGATACAACCACTTGACTTAACAAGCACGGGTGGTTAAGCCCTTGTCACAAACCACTGCAACATAGCGCTGGATAAGGAGACCAAGGGCCACATCTTGCAACAGGTTACAAGTACGAGATCTGGAAAAGTAAAGACACAAGAAGACTAAGTAAGGGAAAGGGTTTCAGGATCTGCAAAGCATTTCAAGAATATTCCTATGTGAAAGACTTGGATGCCCATGATATAGTCTTCCAAACTGAACAAACTATAGACCTGGCTTTTGAGCAGTCTCTGGAACATTTTCGTAGTTTTGACTTTTGATATATTCTCACTTCTAAAAGGAATCTAGGTGTGTAGAAATCGCTTCCTACACTAATCTAATGAGGAGAGGGATATGCAAATTCAAATTAATCCTTACAACTATAGCAACATAGAACATCTAACAGAGATATTTCAGCAATACACATGAACCAAAAAGAAGACAGAAGAAGAGAAACAAAGATATAACATGGGGAAAACCCTTATCAGGCAAAAAACCCCACACTCAGAAACCTACACAATGTATTAACAAAACTGAATATTGTTTACAATACACTTGCAATGCAAGCTTCAATGGTCTTCGACACTTGTATCTAGAGTTAATTTGGTAGCATAATAGTACATGTCAATCCTGTAATACTTCTCCTCCAAGCACCTGTTTATATAGAATATACAAGGCAATATTGGTCCAAACTTGGAATGGGCGTCCAACTTGGCCTCATGGCCCAATACCCATGCCTAAGGACACTTGGTCCACATTGTAGAATGTACCTAACACTTGTCCACAACTCCAATCCCAAAGAGGTCACCTATTTCCAAAATGGGCTAGACAGATGCTCTTACAACACTTACGACTGTCATGGAATCTGTCATAGCGGTTACAACTTACATCTGTAAGAGAATCTATCATACATAGGCTATAAATAGCATATTCTCTTACATGTCATAGTCCACCTTGGGGCACCCAAAGATTCCTTTTTCAAAGATGCTTCATGACACATGTCTTCACCTATCTTACAAGCTTCTATTTCTGACTCTTACATGTCATAGATTCTGTCATAGGAATCCGTCATAAGCATTTTGGTCAATATTCCCTTACACAACATCCAAGATGCTGACACATGGAAAAATGCTCCTACCACAAAGTGGAATGCCTATCTCCTCATGTGAGGACAAAATTACAAGTTGTCATCTTCCATGTAGGATGACACATCACCATGCCACATCCCACAATATGACAATATGGAATTTACAATTAATTTACAACATAAGCAATGAATTAATAAATATAAACATAAATAATGCAAGGACTTACCAAGGTTGAGACACCTTAATTTACAACATTCTCCCACTTGTTGAACACCTTGTAAGAGCCAATAGATTAAAAGGATTTAACTTCTATAGGCTGAGAGGCCCATAGACTCTGAACACCATCTAAACTTCTCTGTGCCCACTAGCTTCGTCAATGCATCTGGAACATTCTTCAAATTATCTACCTTCTCCAAATTTACCTTCCCATCCTCTACCATGTCTCACATGAAGTGAAATTGAACATCACTATGCTTTGTTCTGGAATAGAAAGTTGGATTCTCCACAAGGCAAATTGCACTCTGACTATCACAATTTACAATTAATTTACAACATAGGCAATGAATTAATAAATACAAACATAAATAATACAAGGACTTACCAAGGTTGAGACACCTTAATTTCTAACATTCTCCCACTTTTTGAACACCTTGTAAGAGCCAATAGACTAAAAGGATTTAACTTCTATAGGTTGAGAGGCCCATAGACTCCAAACACCATATAAACTTCTCTATGCCCACTAGCTTTGTTAATGCATCTACAATATTCTTCAAAGTATCTACCTTCTCCAAATTTACCTTCCCATCCTCTACCATGTCTCGCATGAAGTGAAACTGAACATCAATATGCTTTGTTTTGGCATGGAAAGTTGGATTCTTCACAAGGCAAATTGCACTCTGACTATCACAATTGATCGTAATCTAACCTGCATCAACACCAATATCTGAACACAATCTCTTAAGCCAAATGACTTTGTTACAAACATGAGTTGCTACCATATACTTAGCTTCTATTGTGGACAAAGAAACCACAGGTTGTCGATTACTCATCCAACTAATAGCACCACCAAACAGTGTAAACACATAATCACTGGTGGATCTCCTGCTGTCAATGTCACCTACCCAATCTAAATCCACAAATCCATGAATATCAACAGAATGTGGAGGTCCTGTAGTATTACCATGATAGCATATGGAATTCTTAGAAGTACCCCTCAAATATCTGAACACTCGCTTAACTGCATCCCAATGAACTCATCCAAGATTAGCCATAAATCGACTAAGGACTCCCATTGCTTAGGCAATGTCTGGTCTTGTGTAGACCATAGCATAGATCAAACTAACAACAACACTAGCATAAGGTACTTTTCTCATGTCCTCCACCTCACTAGGAGATTTTGGACAATTCTCAACAGACAACTTTGTCCCCAAAGAAACATGAACACACATTGGTCTACAATCTGCCATGTTGAACCTGTCCAACACGGTCTTCACATACTTACTCTGGCTTAACCAAAGTTGTATGTTGGTTCTATCTCTTTTGATTTCCATTCCTAGAATGTACTTGTCTACCCTTAAATCTTTCATTTCAAATTGTATTGACAACTAAGATTTAAAATTAGAAATCATATTCTTACCCTTCCAAATGAGCACCATATCATCAACATATAGTTCAACAATGAGAATACAATTACCATCAAACTTAAAGTACACATAGTGATCAGATTTTGATCTAACAAATCTAATCGACAACACAAAGGCATCAAACTTCAAGTACCATCTCCTAGGAGACTGCTTCAAACCATACAAAGACTTCTTAAGCCTGCAAACCAAATTTTCTTTACCTTTCACCATGTAATGCTCTGGTTGTGACATGTAGATTTCTTCCTCCAAATCACCATGAAGGAAGTTGTCTTCACATCCATCTATTCTACCTCTAAGTCATAAGCTACTACAAAAGACAATAGGAATCGAATGGATCTCATCTTTGTAATAGGAGAGAAGATCACACCATAATCTATACCCTCTACTTGTGAATACCCCTTCGCAACCAATCTGGCCTTATACTTCTCAACACTACCATCTGCACCAAATTTCTTCTTGAACACCCATTTGCATCCAATGGGTTTCCATCCAGGAGGTAAAGGCACCAAGTCCCAAGTTTGATTCTTTTCCAAAGAAACCATCTCATCCTCCATGGCCTCCTTCTAGGAACCTGCATCTTTCATGTCCATAGCCACTGATACAGTTCTAGGTTCATCACTATTAGCAAGAAAAGCAAAAGCACAACTAGAATCAAGCAATGCAAAACCAAACCTTTTAGGTTGCTTTCTTATCCGTGTAGACCTCCTCAAGAATTGAGGTTGAGGTTCAGCTTCTTCATCTAAGCTTTTAGAGCTGCAAGAGCTCTCCTCCTCATCAAGTCCAACATTGTCTTTCTCTTCAGTCTTCTCAAGGGTAGCAGGAAACTAAACAACATCCTCTTTCTTTTCTTTTTCTTCTGGCTGTAAAATAGTGGAAGGTGTAAGCTCTCTAAAGATGGCACTTCTGCTATACAACACTTTTTTAGCCACAGGGTCCCAAAGCTTGTATCCTTTCACACCAACACTATAGCCAATGAAGATACACTTAACAGCCTTGTTCTCCAATTTTGACTGCTTCTCCTTAGGCACATGTGCATATGCCTCACAACCAAACACATGAAGATGCCTTATTGAAGGCTTTCTACCAGACCACAACTCCACGGGTGTCTTTCCAACAAGAGCTGATGTAGGAGATCTATTTAAAGATAGTAAGCAGTGGCAACAACTTTAGCCCAAAACTTTAGTTCTAGGCTAGCTCCACTAAGCATACTCCTAGCCTTCTCCATCAGTGTTCTGTTCATCCTTTCTGCAACTCCATTTTGCTGCAGGGTGTATGGAGTTGTCTTGTGTCTTTCAATCCCAAGTTCCTTGCAATATTTATCAAATTCTATAGAACAAAACTCACCACCATTGTCAGTTCTCAAACACTTAATCTTTTTACCAGTCTAAATTTTAGCAAAGGCCTTAAACTCCTTAAACTTACTATAGACTTCAAATTTTCTTCTGAGAAAATAAATCTATGTCCTTCTACTATAGTCATCTATGAAAGATACAAAATATATAGATTTTGATAATGAAGGAACATTAACAGGACCAAATACATTAGAATGAATAAGGTCCAACACACCAAAAGACTTATGAGAACTTGAATAAAACTGAACACAGTTTTATTTGCCATATATGCAATGTTCACAAAAGTCAAACTCAAGATTACAATCATCTAACCCCTCAACAAGGTTTTTATTTTTTAGGGTACGCAGACCCTTCTCACCAATGTGGCCAAATCTCTTATGCCATAACATTGTCTTTTGAGTAGGAAGCTTAACTTCCAAGGCATGATTACAAACATCAGAACTAGAAACAACAGATTTCTTAACTACTCATTCAGATAGTGGGGATGAAGTGATTACTGCCCTCTTCCTTGAATTAGAAGAGCTATTGCATTGTGAAATGCATGCCTCCAACTGAAATAGAGTACCTCTCCTAGTACCCTTAGCAAGCACCATAACTCCTCTAGTCATCTTGCATCCTTCTTTTGAAAAGACAGCCTGCACACCTGCATCATTCAACATACTTAGAGAAAGCAGGTTCCGTGCTAAGCTTGGGATATGCATAACCCTAGAGATCCCCTTCACTCGTCCATCAGGGAATCAGATAGAGACTCTTCCATGACCAACAATATTTAGATGAGAGTCATCACCCAATTACACCTTTCCACCATCAAACTCTTCATACTTAGTGAACCAGTCTCAATGCGAGGTCATGTGGAATGATGCACCAGAGTCAATCAGCCACACATCATCAGATGCATGGGTTGCCAAGGCTGCAATGAAAGCATCACCATCATCTTGTGATTTGTCAGAATCTAAATCTAGGGTCTTCTTCTTTTTCTTTTCTTCTTTGCATTCCTTGTGGAAATGTCTAGATTTGCCATAGTTCCAACAAATAGCCTTGGATATCCAAGAGGTTTGGATCTCCCACAGGATTTGGATCTACCCTTCTTAGCTTTCTTGTCCTTTGTTTTCCCTTTCTCCTTGGGTCTTCCACGAACTGCAAGAGCCTCTTTGGTTGCCTCAGAAGACTTTCTCTACATCTCTTCAGACAACAACAAAGAAACCACTTTATCCCTTTTGAATGTGGATGTGGTGCTTCCAATAGCCATGACAAGGTGATCCCATGAGTCCAACAAAGAACAAAGCAAGGTCATACACCGATCCTCTTCCTCCATCTTCACACCAATAGATGTCAATTGTGCAAATAGCATGTTAAAAGCATGCATATGTTTAGAAACAAATCCTTCATCCTCCATTCGAAGGGAATACAACTTCTTTCTTACAAAAATTTTGTTAACCAGGGATTTGGCTTGATACACATCTCCCAACTTCTTCCAAAGCAAGTTTGTAGTTTTCTCCTCATGGACATTTAATAGGATAGAATTAGTAAGACTAAGTCTTATGATACCCTTAGCCTTTCGATCCTTGAGATCCTAATCAACTTGTTGCATTGCAGTTGGTTTAGTTTCATTAACAGTTTCCCAAAGGTCTCGATCAACAAGCATGTCTTCCATCTTGAGCTTCCACAGCTTGAAATTATTGCCATTGAATTTCTCCACTTCTATTCTTTCAGATGTGCTTGCCATCTCCTTACTGTAATAGAATTCAGAATACTCTGCACAAACTCCCACTCAACTTAAGATCAGCTCAAAAAACCCCTACCCAACAACTAAGACCAAAACTGGTCAGGCTTTGATACCAACTGAAAGGAAGCTAGGTGTGCAGAAATTGCCTCCTACACTAATCTAATGAGGAGAGGGCTATGCAAATTCAAATTAATCCTTACAACTACAACAACATAGAACATCTAATAGAGATATTGTAGCAATACACATGAACCAAAAAGAAGATAGAAGAAGAGAGACAAAGATATAACGTGGGAAAAACCCTTATCAGGTGAAAAACCCCGCACTCAGAAACCTGCATAATGTATTAACAAAACTTAATGTTGTTTACAATACACTTACAATGCAAGCTTCAATAGTCTTTGACACTCGTATCTAGAGTCAATTCGGCAACATAACAATACCTATCAATTCTGTAACACTTCTCCTCCTCCAAGCACCTGTTTATATAGAATATACAAGGCAATATTGGTCCAAACTTAGAATGGGTGTCCAACTTGGCCTCATGGCCCAAAACCCATACCTAAGGATACTTGGTCAACATTATAGAATTTTCTTGACACTTGTCCACAACTCCCATCCCAAAGAGGTCGCCTATTTCCAAAATGGGCTATGATAGATGCTCTAACGACACTTACAACTATCATAGAATCTGTCATAGTGGTTACAACTTACAGCTGTAAGAGAATTTGTCATACACAGGCTATAAATAGCATATTCTCTTACAACATGTCATAGTCCACCTTCGGGCACCCAAAGATGCCTTTTTCAAAGATGGTTCATGACACATGTCTTCACCTATCTTACAAGCTTCTATTTCCAACTTTTACATGTCATAGATTTTGTCATAGGAATCCGTCATAACCATTTCAGTCAATATTCCCTTACACAACATCCAAGATGCCAACACATGGCAAAATGCTCCTACCACAAAGTGGGACACCTATCTCCTCATGTGAGGACAAAATTACAAGTTGTCATCTTCCATGTAGGATGACACATCATCGTACCACATCCCACAATATGACAATATGGAATTTACAATTAATTTACAACATAGGCAGTGAATTAATAAATACAAACATAAATAATGCAAGGAATTACCAAGGTTGAGACACCTTAATTCCCAACAACTTCTAGGACTTGGGTGCCCATAAATTCATCCTCTGATACCTCTACTTCTGGAATCAAGTTCTCCTCTGTTCACTGATCTCGGTGCTACTTTTAGATTGTCTGCATCTATCGTCATTTGTTAATTATGCTCTGATCATCCAAGGATTGGGGTTTAATACATATTTGATCTAGGGTTTAATAAAAGGATTGATTAAATTAGTTCTTTCCATAGCATTCCTAAGTATAAGATTTGTAGTTGAGTCCACCTTCACTTGGTAGTGATTTGGCTCAGTCTTGCCCTTGAATGTTATTGTGGAAGATGGTTTTGATCTAGTGTGCATGCTAGTCTTCTTCATTCATCTTTTCCATACTTAACATTTTGGTGAACTTGTAGATCTTACACTTTGGCCTCCTTCTTACATTAGATCTATGCTATTTTCCACCCTAGATTTGATTAGATTCAATTCATTCATAATTTTGTATAGTTTCATAGCTTAATTTCATTGTTAGGGTTTCAAAAATCCTTGCATTTTTAGTAAATCTAGCTAATCTTGAACCTAGGGTTTCAAGATTAGCATTTCGTGGTAAATATTGTGGTATTATTGGACTGATTAAAGGGTTTTAGGCTGTTTTACCTTATCATCCTTTTTTTTAGAGATATCTTTTGCATATTTGCATTAGAAAAAGTGAAAAAAAATCAAGCATTTTAGGCTTGCAAAAAGGCATAGTTTTGCATTGTTTCATTACATATGTTATAAATCATCATAGAAAGATTTAAATTTTAGATTTTTTGATACAAGAGCATCTTGTTGTAAAGTAATCTTGCATCAACCAAAAATATTTGCATTCTTTTGTTTTCTTGCATTTTCAGTTTAGTTCAGTCATTTGCAGTTTCAACATTTTGTACCATATTTTACCGCATCTTCATATCAGAGTGTGTAAAGAAGGCCTTAGCATCTACATCATATTCAAATTTTAGGTCATTTGGATTTGTCTGCTAATAGTTATCACTATTAGAAAATCATCAGTTTTCTCATAATAGAGCAGTCAGTGTTCAGTGGAAGTCTAATGGGTTTGCGGAGCACTTTTGTGACTTGTGGAACCTAATGGAACATCATACATGGCACATATGGATCAAATAGACCTTCCTTGATGTCTACACTAATTTTCATCCATTTGCGGAGTGTTACCAGATGTTGAAGGTTGACCTATTTATTTCTACATGTTACATCCTTTGTTGGAGTTTGTAACCTATTGTGGCCAACACAGAGGATTTCATAAGCTTGAAGATGATATATAAAGATCTCTTAGATGTATTCGGAAGGCAGTTAGTGATTTTCATAACATAGATAGTGGGATTATTTTTAGGAAGGCACTTCAATGCCATATTTTGCACATCTATTGTAGCTCGGAAAGCAGGCCTGTGAGCCCTTTGATCGTAGCCCACATGTTGTCGGCATATAATCCTTGTAATTCTTTGATATTCTGAATATATGAATCTTCCATTGCATTCTATGATTGAGTTATTTCCCTTGTGTGTAATCTATCTACATGGTTTGGATAGTTCATTCTGTGAACCTTCTGACCATGACTGCACCAAGTGGTATCAGAGTGAAGTTTTGAATCCTTTAGAAAGTGAAGGCATTCTGTAAGTTCTTTTGGTGAACTGATTGCTGACTTGAGGTAGTCTACTTATGTTTTTCAATAGAGTGTCAATTGTGAGGTAGTTGCTACCTTGTAGCCATATCACCGAATTGAGGTAGTTGCACTAGATCTGAGGAAGAGATGCCACTGAGGAGGATGCCTGTTATGGCCAATGTTGCTGGAAGAATGTAAGAAATGATCAAGATGATGAGGATAATGAAAGTTTGATTAGATGTTGTAGAAGAATATAGAAGAAGAGGACTAAATCCTAGACATGATGCTGAAGGTGATGATGAAGAATTTCAATCTATTGATCAAAATGAAGAAACCCTACAAGAAGAAGAATCAGATTAGGCAAAGATGTTGAAAGCTATTTCAAATATTGGTAAGAGACCTAGAGTAGATGTATCAAACTACACTATAAATTTGAATTTGGAGGAATTGATGGATTAGATAAATGACTTGGAGGAATACTTTGAATATGAAGAAATTGAAGACCCGGAGAGAGTGATATTTGCAAAAACTGAGTTGAAAGGACATGCCGCTATTTGGTGGAAATAAGTTTAATTGGATAGAAATAGGAGAGGAAAAGAAAATATCAAAAAATGGGATAGAATGGTGACAAAGTTAAAGAATTAGTTCATACTTGTTGACTATGAGTTAGAATTATTGAAGAGAATGCAAAACCTAAGACAAAAGGAGAAATCTGTGAAGAAGTACACTGAGGAATTTCAAAAGATGATCATAAGGACTAGGCATAGTCAAGCAAGCAAGGAGAAAGTGGCAAGATACATAAATGGATTGAGGATAAGCATTCAAGAAGAACTAAGTTTGGTAAGGATGACAACAATAGAAGAAGCATATCAATTTGCATTGAAAGTTGAAGATAAGTTGAATAAGAAGCATGAGCAGAGACAGAGAGGTAGAGGAGGTAAATTTCAAAGAGGTAGAACATATTCTGGAGTAGAAAGATCATATGCAGAATAAAACAAAGAGAGTAGCCCATACCAAAAGGAAGAAAAGGACAATAATTCATACTACAAAGGGAGAGATGACAGAGGTTTTTACTACAACAACAGATGGAATCATAATTCTTACCGCAATGAACGATATAGGAGAGATGCAAGAGGGTTTGTGTTGGGTGAATATTTTGTCGTCAACTAACTGAAGAAAAAATGGTTATATCAACCACAATACAATGAGATTAAATCTCTCCTCTTAGAAAGGAGAGGCTCCCTTCTTATTGCTAATTGAATCAACTAGTAATTAAACTATGATTATCTACACTATAACTATCCCTTGGGGTGTCTCCATTAGCATATTCTCTTCTCTCAAAATAAGGGAAACAAATTACAATAATGACCTTGATGATTACAACAAGTAATAAACTAAATAACACCAGTTGGAACAATAATAGCTGATACCCAATTTTGTTAGACATAAGAATAACAAGAATGATACCAGCAAATGATAGTAACTAGAAAATCCACAAAAGCACAAAGTCTTTTGCCACTTTCCATGATAGTTCCAAAGATAACAAAAATAATATGTGTTGTAGCCCAAAGTCTCTCAACACATATCATAGTAAGATTTCATGAACAATGGAAATAACCTCCAGCTCAAAGACTCCAAGTTATTCCCTAAATATGATTCCAAAAAGTAACAAGTGCAGCAAGTTGTAGCTTAAAGTCTATCAACAAACAACACCTTAGATCCACAAGAATATAGCTAACAATTACGGCATAAAGTCTACAAGTTCTCAACCAAATTCATACACAAAACATATAACTCCAAATGTACTATGATAATACAAAGTTTATCAATATCAAATCTGATTTCCCTTCAATAATGAAATGATACGTTACTCATAAACCAACTTCAAGATAATATGACAAGAGAGACATAACAACACTCTTTCATACAACAAATGTATTCCAAAACAAAGGTTAGAGACAATCTGCTTCTTTTATTGATAAATTCTTGATATGCACATTCAACACAAAGATTCAAGTATGCTTCTAAAAATGGGTAGTGCTTCACTTCAAAATATTAAAGGTAGATTTATACAAAACAGCTCCCTCATATATATAGAGGAGAGTTGAGAGCTAATCTAGGAAAAGTAAACCTAAATTTGACTTATTATATTTTTACATGTAATTACATATTTGAAAATGACATGTAAAATGTTTGGAACTAATTACATAAAGCATGAAAATACTGAAAATAAAACTAAGGCATCTTTATCTTTCTCCACCATCCTTCTCCATATAATCTTCATACTTCTTCATGATTGCTTGCACTTCATCATTATCCCGTCCTAAAGTATGTTTGGAGATAGCAAGGGCTCTTGTGATTGAATCATTAACAGTGTTACAAGCTTTCTTGTGCCTTCCCAAAAAACACTTTGAGCTTGTCCAAGATTAACTGAATATCCAACAACTTGTCCATCAAAACTAATGAAAAGGTTTGATCTTCAAACACCTTTTGGACCATGTTGTTGAATTCCTAGATCACTGCATCTAAGGAAAGAAACTTTTGGTTGTCATCAAGTAACTTACAAGGAAATTCTTCAATCTTGTTGACAAGTTTCAAATCATTGTCTTCACTGACTTCATGAGCACTTTGCAAGTCTTTGATTAATTCCTTGTTTAAACTCACTTTGTGTATCATGGTTTCTTTGACATCTACAAAAATTTCTATATTGGGAATTATCCCAATTTCCACTAATATGCCCAATTTGAGCTTCTTCATTTTGGTCCAAGTTGAAAAATTGTCTTCTATATCTTGTTGTTCCTAAGAGAAAGTATCAGCAACTTTGTCCAACTCTGATCTTATGCTTTCCATATTTTCTATTCTCTCCACAAATGTTTTTAATAGTTGTGATCCTTGTGCAATCATTCGGTCTACGAACTCACCGACTACCCTGCCCCTTGTATGAACTTTTTCCACCTTTTGAATAACTAGATCCTCAATGGTTATGGCCATAGGATCAAATGTCTCTAAAGATAGAGTAATCTTCTGGAGAACTAAAGTTAACTATTCTGCTTTGGATTTATATTGATCTTTCACCTTTTTTACTTCATCAAATTTTTGAATGAGAGAATTCAATGTAGCTTGAGCATCTTCTTTCGTACTTTCATGAGTTATCTTCCCTAACTCAACCCTTGTCATTGAATAATCAGAGATATCCACCTCTTCTATAGTTTTTTCAAGAGGGGGTTGAGCAACTTTTGCATACCAGTAACCTTTTTTCTCAAACAACTTGGAAAGAGTCTTTGGCTTTTTCTTAGTTTTTGCCTTCATAGGTGTTAAGTACTCAAAATCAAAATCATATGGAGAGATAGCTTGCTTCTTCCTCTTAGGTATCTAAGATGAAAGCCAAGGAGAAAGCATAGATGAACTTCTTTCTGGACCTGAAACCATGTCTTGAGTAGAAGGTGTTGCACTCGTAAAAGTTGTTATCACAATGGGTGAAGTATTAGTCAAAACAACACCAAGAATATCTATAGTTGAAACTTGTATAGACCCAATCATGAGTTACTCTAAGTCTAATTGAGAATGTATGTCAAAATAAAGTGATGATAAACTTGCCAAAGATGGGGAAGAATGAAAAATAGTTTCCAAACCCTATTTAGGACTATAAAAAATTGACCTAGAGGATGGGGATGAATGAATGGATTGAATTGACCCAGTGGAAGGAATATGAATGGTGTCAACAAAAATGAATGTGATGGTAGGAATGACAGTAGAAGAAGAAATTGGTGATTCCTCTAAAATGTCCTCATGAGGTGACATTTATGATTCCTCATGTTGTCCTTCCTCTTCTTGCCTTTCATCCTAAATAAACTCATCTTGCCCTTCAGTAGATGGCCCTTCTGCAGTGGTTTTAGCTTTTCCACCTTTTGAAACAAACTTTTTCTTTCTCTTGGCACACTTATTGGAACTAGGCCATCACTCTTGTTCTTTGTCCTTATTTCAAATTTCTTACTTATAGGATCTTGAGACTCCTCCTCTGATACAGTTACAAAGTGTTTCAAATGAATCCCCTTTTCCTCGAACCATACATTTGTGTTAGCTAGAATTGAATCCCCTTTTCCTTGAACCATACATGTGTGTTAGCTAGAATTGGTTCAAACCTTTCTTTGACCATTGAATTGTCAGTAGAGAAGAGTCTGCAACATTGTTCCTTACATAAGCAAGATCTAGGATGTCACCATCATCTTCCTATTGCAAGTATGGGCCTAACTGGTGTTGTCATTGATGTCAACATACTCCTGTTGCATTAATGATAAGGTTTAGATGAGGCGTGAGCTCAGGATATTGAGAAAATTAATCTCAAATAGGAACAATGAAGAACAGTGATGACAATAAGGTAAATGTCCAAGATAGGAAGATGATCAGAGGATGTGGATTAAAGGGTTTGTAGATATGTGTCTTGAGGTGATCCAGTAGAGATTTTAGAGGTCTGCATGAAGATATGAAGAAGTTGTGGCCACTCAAGTAAAACCAGTTTCGGTAGTTGTTCAGAGGTAACAGAGTGACACAGACAGGTCCGGTGAGATCCAGAAGTATAGTTTCCTGCTCTGCAGATTTGAGGGAGTATTAAGAAAGTCCTTGTGATGTGTCAACTTGATTGGTTCATGAATGGAAGGTCTAGAAGTATCCATTCTTTGGTGACAGTGGTGACAAACTGTGTTCTTGAGGCTCCGGATGAAAGAGAGAAGGATTTCAGTATGTAGATGAAGTGCGGATGTTCTTGGTGATTCAGGAAACCTTGTGAATGACTTTGGATTGTGTCCAGCATATGTTAGTGGTCCACATTGGAGTTGGAGCTTGCTATTGAAGAATAACCTCCAGATGATGATATTCTTCTTGAGACTGGCCGACCAGATAAGTTACACTTCTTGTGGATGTTCTGGTAGATGTTTGCCAACTTAGATGATTATTCCTAAGTTGATGTCTTGTATAAATAAGGGGTTACGAAGTCATTTCAAAGTTGTTCTTGTGGTGATGAGAGTGTGGTAGTGAGGAGGAGAGCAAAAGGTAGAGAAGAAGTATTGGGCTTAAATAGAACTGATTCAAGCATGGTGAAGATGCTATTCTCCAGTTCATGTATGTGATATTTATTTCTTTGTAGACAGTGTGTCTCTTGTAGGTAGTGAGCCTCTTGTGAGCAGTGTGCTCAGGCAGTGAGCCCTAATTGGCATGTGCCATTTTGTTCTTTCTATTCTTCTAACAGAGAATACAATCTTGGGTTAATCACCCCATGGTTTTTCCCTTAACTGGATTTTCCACGTCAAAATCTTGGTGTCTTATGTGTTGATGTGTTTCTGCTCTTGATTTGAATGTATTATGGTTCATGATTAATATACTGCTAATCACTAAGAAGATTTAAGTGTTTAAGTGGAGAAAGTTTTGCACAACTAATTCACCCCCCCTCTCAGTTGTGTGCCCTAAGTCTAACAATTGGTATCAGAGCCAAGTTCCTCTAAAAGGAGCTTAACTGTTTGAGGAGATCCAAGATGCTGTCTTACAAGAAGGATAGTTCAAAGTTTGCTAGAACCAATTTTTCTCTTTGGAAAGGTCACATGAAATGTCACTTGCAATGTATGGGAATGGCATACTGGACCATGGTTACAATAGAGTATGTACCTCCATAGGGTGGTCTGAAAACCCTAAATGAAATCATAGATGCTAAAAACAATATGTGGAGTATAGAGGCTCTTCTAAGCACATTATCTGATTCAGAGCTCTCAAATGTTATTGACCTACCAACTGCTTTTGAGATTTGGAAAAAATTGGAACTTTTGCATGAAGGAGACCAGTATGTTAAATGTGCAAGGTTACAAAGTCTGAAAGGGAAATTTGAAAATCTGAAGATGAGAGACGATGAAAATATTACTTCTTTTATGCCAAGAGTGAATGAGCTGGTTTGTGGAATTAGAAATGCTGGTGGAGTCTTGGATGAAAATGAGATTGTTGGCAAAATTCTCAGATCCCTACCTGCTTCTTACAAAATCAAGGCTGCTGCCATTGAAGAATTCAGAGCCCATACAACTATAACAAGAGATCAATTGGCTAGGAAATTGGCTACATTTGAAATGACAGAGTTTGGAGATGAGCCCCTCAAGACTGAATCTGCATTCAAAGCCAGTGCCTCTGTAAAAGGTAAACAAAGGTTTGATCCGGGAGAGAACTCATCAAGGAAACTATCATGGTATGAAAAAGCAAGAAAAGACCTGGAAGAAGAAGAAGTAGAAACTGCTCAACTTGAAGCCCTTATTGCAAAAAGGCTGCCAAGAGGATCCGGTAAGTATGAAGGAAAATTACCTTTTAAGTGTTTTAACTGCAATAAGATTGGTCATTTTGCCTCAAGGTGTCCGGAAAGGTTTTTAAGGCAAAATCCTAACAAGCCAAGGTTCCAAAAGAACTGTTACTATGTACATGAAGATGATGACAATAAAGGAGTAACAGATGATGAATCAGAGATAGGAAACAAATCCAGAAATGAATGGGTGTTCATTGCCATCAAGAAAGAAGATCCAATATCCTCTGTATCTGTCAATCATAAGACTGTGGAAAGAGCTCTAGCTGCCCAAATTGAAGAGAAGGATGATTGGGTCATTGACAGTGGATGCTCTCACCATATTATAGGTGACAAAAATAAGTTTGTTGATTTGGAAAGGTATGAAGGAGGAGTGGTAAAGTTTGGTGACAATTCTGCTGGTAGAATCAGAGGTAGAGGAACTATCTCTCTTGATGGAAGAAACAAAACTGGTAATGTACTATATGTTGAAGGATTGAAGCACAATCTTCTTAGTGTTGGACAATTGGTGGACAAAGGCTATGATCTCTAGTTCAAGAATGGAAAATGCAAGATCCTTGAAAGTTCCAGAATAGAGATTGCATCCGGTACTCAAACTAAAGGTAATATCTTTCACTTGGTTGGTACTAGCAAAAGTTGCTTGTTTGTTCAAATTGATCAAAGTTGGTTGTGGCATAGGAGGATGTGTCATGTGAATTTTGATAATATCATCAAAATAAGCAATACCCATGCTGTAAGAGATCTTCCAAAATTGGTGAAACCTACTAACAGCTTGTGCAAGGAATGTCAGTTGGGTAAGCTGAGCAGAGTCACATTCAAAAGTAATGAACTATCTTCAACTGGATTATTGGACTTAGTTCATACTAATCTTTGTGGTCTGGCAAGAATTAGGAGTATTCAAGGTGATAGATACTTCATGCTACTAATTGATGACTATTCCCGGATGATGTGGGTAACCTTTCTAAGAGAGAAATCAGAAGCTCTTGAGAAATTCAAAATATTCAAAGCTATGGTAGAGAATGAAACCGGATTAAAATTGAAGTGTCTGAGGTCGGATAGAGGTGGAGAATTCACATCCGGTGAGTTCATAGAGTTCTGTGAGAAACATGGAATTAAGAGACAGTTGTCTGCTCCTAGGACTCCACAATAGAATGGAGTAGTGGAGAGAAAGAACCGAACCATCCAGGAAGCATCTAGGACCATGATGATGGAAGCAAATGTTCCTCAGATCTATTAGAGAGAAGTTGTCAGCACTGCAGTCTACACTCTCAATTGAGTTCAAATCAGAAACAATACCGGTAAGACTCCTTATGAACTATGGTTTGGTATCACTCCTACTGTAAGGTATTTTAGAGTTTTTGGTAGCAAATGTTACATTAAAAGAGATGAAGATCTAGGAAAGTTTGATGCTAGAAGTGATGAAGGAATATTCTTGGGTTACTCTACTCAAAGCAAAGCATACCGGTGTTATAACAAGAGACTAAGAAAGATGATAGAAAGTACAAATGTGAAGGTTGATGAAGGAGTTGAAAAACCCTCAAGATTCTATGAATATGATGAAGATTATCAGAATGGTGTTCTGACTCAAGGAGCCCAAGCCTCTTCTGAGATTCAGATCCAGATTGATCTAGTAAATCAGGAAGAAGAGATAAGTTTGAATGAACCTGATCAAGAAGCAGAAATGCAAGTAACTCCCAAAGTACCTAGGTATGTAAGACTAAATCACTCTAAAGATCAGATCATAGGTGATAAAAGAAAAGGTGTAGAAACAAGAAGGAAAATTGCTCAAAACTTAGATAAGTATTGTCTGATTTCAAAAATTAAACCTAAGACAGTAAATGAAGCTTGCAATGATGAAAACTGGACTAAAGCAATCGAGGAAGAGTTGATGCAAATTGAGAAAAATCACACTTGGGATCTTGTTCCTAGACCTAGAAACAAGAATGTGATTGGAAGCAAATGGGTCTTTCAGAACAAACTAAATGAAGTTGGTGAAGTAATCAGAAATAAAGCTAGATTGGTCTACAAGGGCTACTCTCAAATAGAAGGAATTGGTTTTGAAGAAACTTTTGCTCTGGTGGAAAGAATTGAAGCAGTCAGATTATTTCTTACCTTTGCTGCATTCAAAGATTTCAAGGTATATCAGATGGACGTCAAGTCTACCTTCCTAAATGGTGACTTAGAAGAAGAAGTGTATATAGAGCAACCGAATGGATTTCAATTGTTTGATCATGGTGATATGGTCTGCAAGTTGAAGAAGGCACTGTATGGATTGAAGCAAGCCCCAAGAGCCTGGTATGAAAGATTGGACAAGCATCTTTTGAAGATTGGTTTCAACAAAGGTACTGCTGATAGTAACTTATATTTCAAAATTGATCATGAAAACATCTTGATTGTTGAAGTGTTTGTTGATGATATCATCTTTGGAGGAAGAGATAGTATGTGTAAAACTTTTGCAAAATAAATGAAAAGTGAGTTTGAGATGTCTATGCTTGGTGAAATAAATTTCTTCTTGGGTCTGCAAATCACTCAAACAAAGAAAGGAATCTTTATTTCTCAGACCAAATATGTGAAAGAATTGTTGAAGAAATTTGGGATGGAAGATTCAAAGCCAATGAATACTCCCATGGAAACCAAATGTAAGTTGAGAAAAGATGATGACTCTCCTAAGGCAGACCAGACAAAGTACAGAACAATGATTGGAGGATTGTTGTATCTCACTCAAACTAGACCAGACATTATGCAAGTTGTTGGTCTTGTTGCTAGATTCCAAGCTGATCCTAGAGAATCCCATGTCATGGCAAGCAAGAGAATTTTTAGATATCTAAAAGGGACGATTGAGTATGGTTTGTGGTATCCTAGAGATCATGATTTCTCTCTTCATGCATATACAGATGCTGATTGGGTAGGAGATGTGGATGACTAGAAAAGTACCAGTGGTGGAGCATTCTTTTTGGGGAAGAGATTGGTTTCTTGGCTAAGCAAGAAATAAGAGGCAATATCTTTGTCTACAACTGAAGCTGAATATATTGCAGCAATAGGTAGTTGCACTCAAGTTTTGTGGATGAAGCAGATGCTAAGAGATATCAAAGTGGAGTATGAGGAACCTATCACAATCTTCTGTGATAATTCAAGTGCAATAAATATATCCAAGAATCCGGTGTTACATTCAAAGACTAAACATATAACCATAAAATTTCACTTTTTGAGAGAGCAAGTGAACAAGAATGAAGTCAGATTGGAGTTTGTGCCTTCCAAGGATCAGATTGCAGACATCTTTACTAAACCTCTACCTAAGGACTCTTTTGAGTATCTCAGGGAGAAGTTAGGGGTTATTTCCCCTCCAGTGATGAACTAAGGTGCACTGAGGTGCATCAGTCTGGTGGATATCATAGTCATATCTTGTGATCCAGATTAATGGGAGCTGCTACTCAGGGGGAGCAGCAGGTATGATTCTAAAGTGTTGGAAATTGCAAGTATGTGCCCTTTGCCATTGATGTCAAAGGGGGAGAGAAGACATGTGAAAAACAAGTGGTTGTTGATCAAAGGGGGAGCAGTAAAGGGAGAGAAGACATGTGAATGGTTGTTGCTGATAGGGGGAGCTGTGATAGTAAGAAGAAGTTCTTGACTTGATGGTTAAAATAGTTTTTCACATCTTATGTTGCCATCAATGACAAAGGGGGAGATTGTTGCAAGTATGGGCCTAACTGGTGTTGTCATTGATGTCAACATACTCATGTTACATTAATGATAAGGTTTAGATGAGGCGTGAGCTGAGGATATTCAGAAAATTAATCTCAAACAAGAATAGTGAAGAACAGTGATGACAATAAGGCAAAAGTCCAAGTTAGGAAGATGATCAGAGGATGCAAATTAAAGGGTTTGTAGATATGTGTCTTGAGGCAATCCAGTAGAGATTTTAGAGGTCTGCATGAAGATATGAAGAAGTTATGGCCGCTCAAGTAAAACCAGTTCCGGTAGGTGTTCAAAGGTAACAGAGTGACACAGACAGGTCCGGTGAGATCCGGAAGTATAGTTTCCTACTCTGTGGATTTGAGGGAGTATTAAGGAAGTCCTTGTGATGTGTCAACTCGATGAGTTCATGAATGGAAGGTCTGGAAGTATCCATTCTTTGGTGACAATGGTGACAAATTGTGTTCTTGAGGCTTCGAATGAAAGAGAGAAGGATTTCAGTATGCAGATGAAGTGCAGATGTTCTTGGTGATTCAGGAAACCTTGTGAAGGACTTTGGATTGTGTCCAGCATATGTTAGTGGTTCACATTGGATTTGGAGCTCGCTATTGAAGAATAACCTCTAGATGATGATGTTCTTCATGAGACTGGCCGACCAGATAAGTTACACTTCTTGTGGATGTTTTGGTAGATGTTTTCTGACTTAGATGATTATTCCTAAGTTAAAGTCTTGTATAAATAAGGGGCTGCGAAGTCATTTCAAAGTTGTTCTTGTGGTGATGAGAGTGTGGTAGCGAGGAGGAGAGCGAAAGGCAGAGCAGAAGTATTGGGCTTAAATGGAACTAATTCAAGCATGGTGAAAATGCTATTCTCTAGTTCATGTATGTGATATTTATTTCTTTGTAGATAGTGTGTCTCTTGTAGGTAGTGAGCCTCTTGTGAGCAGTGTGCTTGGGTAGTGAGTCCTAATTGGCATGTGCCATTTTATTCTTTCTATTCTTCTAACAGAGAATACAATCTTGGGTTAACCACCCCGTGGTTTTTCCCTTAACTGGGTTTTCCACGTCAAAATCTTGGTGTCTTGTGTGTTGATGTGTTTCTGCTCTTGATTTGAATGTATTATGGTTCATGATTAATATATTGCTAATCACTAAGAAGATTTAAGTGTTTAATTGGAAAAAGTTTTGCACAACTGATTCAGCCCCCCTCTTAGTTGTGTACCCTAAGTCTAACACTTCCATGCCTTCAGGAATATTTGCTAAATCAAGTTCTTAAATGTTCTTTAAGGTCAACCTGCAGTAATCTAGCTTTATTATATCCTCCTCTATCCTACAATCTACCCACACATCTTCAATTTTGTGCTCATGTGTTAGGGCTCTCTTGATTTTATCTTTCACTCCCTGGTAATCAAAATTAGGTCTTCTCTTGTAGGTCCTCATGTTGACCCATTGCATCTCAGATTCTATAGCCTTAGCTTTTGGGGATGTCGAGATAGAATACCAGCAAATTGTGAGGGAAAACTTGAAACCTATCTTTTAGGATTCCATTTGTTTGCTGTGAACTACTATTATTTGTCTACATAGATCCATTAACATAATTTTGTCACTCGGGTATCTTGGGAACATGTATGGATATCCCATGAAACAACCAACTCTCAAATAGGTAAATGTAGGAAATTGTAGAAATAAACAACCATATTTGTTTACCACTGACCATGCTTCATTAGAAACCCTTTTTGTTTCCAATTCAGGATCAAACATACACAAGAAAGGAGCAAAGAAAGCATCATTAACTCTTCTAAAATGATGAATACGTCCATCAAGAGTTATCTGAGGATAGTATTTGTATACTGGAATTACTCTCTAATCTCCTTCCGATGTTAACCTAAGAAAACTCCTCATTGCAGCAATAACATATACAAGATACGATGTCATATAGAACCTCAGTGAATTTTGTACCTTTGTCAGTTGATCATGAATTGTATTACTAATATGTAGTCCCCAGAAGATCTATTTTTTATTCCTCTTGATGATTTTGATGTATAAATACATCCACTCATGAAAGGTAGATGATGTGGTAAACCTCTCACTCTATTGAGAACGGTGATCAAATCACTTAGTTCTTCAATGAAGGCACTTCATGGAAAGTTCTTAGGCCATCTTGAAATATTTGTCCTTGCAATCTTTAACCACCTACTATTAATCACCTTCTTAGTAGTATCTAGATCTTTCTCATATTCTTCTTGTGCATAGTCAAAAGTGATATCTACATATGTTTCAGTATGAGGACATAAGAAAGCTTTATCAAGAAATTCTGCATCTAACCTCATAACCACATTTCCATTAGAATCTCTAACACTTTGGTCATCCCTATTATAGTGTACTGCAACCTAGAGGACAAACTCAGGATTGTGTGCAGCCATAGGAAATGTAGCTACCAAGTGAATGTTACTCTCCACTATACACTTCATGCCATTACTCATAGGTTGTTGTTGGGTCCTTTCCACAAATTCAGACATATCAACATGTCCAATCTTAGTATCCTTTATCTCATCAATGGTTGAGGTCACTGAGGTCACCAGAAAAACTCCCTGATATTTATACTTCATGGCTTTTGACTTGCTTGGGGAGGGATTTGACATTTGAAGAATAGGTTATCTTTGTTGAAATGTAGATCTCAAAATGCGTGCACAAGAAATTGCAATACAAAGTTTAGGGTTTTGCAATCTTTGGAAAACTTGCATGATTGGAAATTACAAATAGCGAGGGAAATCTGAGCAATTGTATAAACCTAGAGGACTTAAGCACAATGAAGGTGAAAAATGGGGCGAAAGTGGGCAATTGGGTAAAATGTGAAAATTTTCTAGTGTTCGTGAAATTTTTACATGATGGGTGTAATGGGGCTAATGTTTAGTGCTCCTGCATGGATGAAGGCTTATTGTGTAACTGCGCTAGTTTTTAGCGCTCCTGCATGGATGAAGGCTTATTGTGTAATAGTGCTAGTTTTTAGCACTGAGGCAAGATGAGATAGTATAGAGGTTTGCAAAGTCATAAATTTTTTCTAACATTGTAAGTGGGAAAAACTTGCAAGTGATTGCAAGTTGAGAAAAATTTGCCGACATTACAAAAGAGGTAAACAATTTGTAAAGGGTTAGCAAGGTCGGCAAATTTTTTTGAACTTGCAAGTGAAGTGTTTGTAAAGTAATGTAAGATTGGTGAATTTTATCGACCCTACATGGGAGGTAGAATTCAAAGTGCCACAGGGTTAGTGAAAAACCCTGACATTGCAAGTGGGAAAAAATCCCTAAGTTAAAGCGTTGAAGATCTTTGCCTACACCACTCAAAATTAGGTGTATGGTCAATGAAAAATGATGACACTACACCAATGAGATGACCTACAAATTTTAAGAGCTATTGGTTAAAAACCCTAGCCATAGTTTAAACTTCATTTGCTAGATATGCCAAGGTGGCAGAAAATACCACTATCGCATAAATGGAGAAGTTGAACTATGTATAAGACTTACCATATCGGTGGTAAAAACCATTGATTGATAGGTAATACTTTGGCAATTTAGAAGATGCTTGATTTATGAAAAATGATGCTGACTCATGGAGGTTGACAATAGTTTTTGAAACTCAAGAGACTCTATTTGGAATGCAGGGTTAACATACAAACTAGTAAATCATGAAACGAGGGCTCTAGGGTTTCAAAACTAGGATTTAGGATAGAGGAAATAACACATTAATTACAAGATTTAAACAAATAAAAACTTAGTTTGAACAAACATAAAAACACAAAACGATCCCAGTCTTAAAGAAAATGAAAATAACCAAAACCCTAAACATTAACAACGTAGACAAATAGAGAAAAATGGAAAGATAAAACATACAAGGTGATAAAAGAGAAAATGATGAAACCCTAGCCTGAGTCGCTTGCTAAATCCATCCAAAGGCCATGCACTAGCAAACTCAGGAGATCTTCAGATGTGTAAAGGAATGGGGAGGATGTAATAAGAATGAAAATAAAAATAAAACAAAAATCAACTTAAAACCTCCAAATCACCATTAAGACATTGCATTTTTGACAACTCGTGTGAACTAGGAGTTGTTGAGTTGGTGAAATTTGCCGCCAATGCAACTTGGTGATAAATCTGCAAGTTCAGTGCATTTTATCGACCTTGCAATTTTAGTTTTGCATTAAGATACAAGGGTGCTGAAATTTAGCACTCCTGCATGAACGAGAAATTTCCTAACTCTGAAAGTGAACTTTCACAACTTGGTTTTATTTGCAAATTTTGATGAAATAAAAAAGGGGTAATGCTCAGAATGACATTCTGAGGATAGAGGACCATGCACAAGGGAAATTTTGACTTGTCTCCTTTTGTGTACTTAGAGTGTGTGGGTTACAAAATAGACAAGTTTCGTAAGCGTTATCCCACAAATTGAGCGTAGCTAAATTTGAGGATAACAGCTGGCTCTAACTAGGGAACTTCCTTCGATCATCCTTTGAAACAATCAAAGGGAGAATAATTCCAATCTCTAAGTTCCTTTATCCATCCATTGGGCTATAGAGTTAGGTGACACAACAAAAAGACCCAAAAAGACTCAAAAAGAAAAGATGCAAAACTATACAAGTATGTACCAACTTATATGTCGCTTCACTTTGAGAAAAGATTCAGATGTTGTCTGCTGTGAGGTAGCTGAAAAGGTGTTTTGTTTTGATATTCTGGAAGAAAACTATTTTCACCATAGAGCTGATGAATAACAAAAGGGCCTCTCCACAAGGAATCAAGCTTCACATGCATTCCTTTTGGTTCTCTTCTTTTGTCCCACAACAAGAATTGATCACCAATTTGGAAACTCCAAGATTTCACCTTCTTGTCAAATAGTTTCTTTACTTGACTTTGATGTTCCACAATGCAATTCACCACCTTTACATGTTGTTCCTCAAGTTTAGAAAGGAGAATTATGCATTTGTCAATAGAACTATCAAAAGTCCCATCTTCTATGGCCTTGGCCAACTTTAAGGCAGGCGACTCTAATGTTATTGGTATTTCAACATTCAAACCATACAAAAGCTGAAATGGTGACATGTCGATTGCTCTTTTGGGTGTAATATGATCCACCTACAATGCATCATATAATGCTTTGTGCTAGGTCCTTTGATTCTCATCAACTAGTTTCTTAATGATGGTAACCAGATTTTTATTGCTTGAATTAGCCTAACCATTCCCTTGAGGGTAATAATCAGATGAATGAGCAAGAATAATCCCATACTCAAAATAGGAGCTAGTTATCTCATGAGAAAAGAAACAAGTAGCATTATCTGATACTATCTTGTTTGGCACTCCAAACTTTGATATGATATTCTCCTTGAGAAAATTACAAACCATTTCAGAAGTGGCATGCTTCACCAAGATGGCTTCCACCCACTTGGTGAAGTAATCAGTTGCAGTAAGAACATAACTATACCCTACACTTGACTGTGGATTCACTACAACAATGAAGTCAATTCCCCACTGCTAAAAAGGCTCCTCAATCAATACTGGCTTGAGGGGTAGTGCTCAATTTGGGTTTCCCCACAAACTACCGACATAGTTCACACTTGTGCACCAAGTTGTATGTGTCTTGGAAAAGTGTGGGCTAGTAATATCTAGCTCACAAGATCTTGTGAGCCATCATTGGTACTGAGAAATGTCCATCACATGCTAAACTATGAAAAGACTCCAACAGTTTACCTTGTTGTGTCTTATCGACACAACATAGAAAAATTCCATCAATACTCCTTTTATACAAACCATTGTCCCACAGGACAAAATTTGTAGCCTTGAGTTTGATCATCCTCTTCTCTTTGTAGGACAAGTGTTTAGGACATTCCCCATAGGTTAGGAAGTGTGCAATATTTGAGTACCATTCATTTGTTGTATTGATGAACAAAACTTTGGGAAATACCTTATCATTTGCTTCTTCCTCATCTCCTGTTTCTTTTGGTACATTATCAGCAATCAACTGGCACAAGCCTTTCCCATGAACCAACTTGGTGGGCTTGATATCTAGATCACACTCCTAGATCTTAGTAATCTAGTTGCCTCTCTTACTCCCAAACTCTTGTTGAGTTAAGATAGACTTGATTGTTGAATCAGGTACTAATGTAGTGGTATGGGAGTTCAAGATGTATTACCTAAAATGTTTGATCTCCTTGACCACAACATAGGCATGCGTCTCCATTGTTGAATACTTGAGTTCATGAGCCTTCAAAGTAAAACTCATAAACACAATTGGAGATTGATGCCTTCCTTATTTTGTTGTACCAGAATGGCTAACAAAGTATGCTCAGAAGCATAGCTATACATAATGAAATCCTTAATATAATCCAGGAAAACCAAAACCAGAGCAAGCGCAATTGCTTCCTTGATATCATTAAAAGCTTCTTTACCTTCCACACTCCATTAGAAAGTAGACTTCCCCTTCATCATATCAACAATATGATGAGTCTTCTCTGCAAACTCTGGAACAAACCTCCGTAGAAAATTCACCTTCCTAAAGAAAGAGTGTACTTCTATCTTACTTGAGGGAAAAGTAAGACCCTAGATAGATTTGACCCACTTAGGATCAATCTTGGTACCTTCTTTGGATACTATGTGCCCAAGAATCTTACCTTCTATTACCCCAAAAATAGATTTCTTGGGATTGAGGGAAATACCATGCTGGCGGTATCTTTCCACAACTTGTCGTAAGTGATATGCATGATCTAAATGATTCTTTGGAAAGATAGTTAGATCATCAAGGTATACAACAATGAACTTACTCATTTCATCATGGAAAGCTAGGTCCATTTCTCTTTGGAAGGTAGCACTAGCATTGATCAGTCCAAAAGGCATTTTGTGATACACAAAAGTACCCCATGGAGTGGTGAAAGCAGTCTTATGTTGGTCTTCTTCACTAACCTCCACCTGATTGTAACCTGAGAAGCCATCCAACATAGACAATATTTCTAAACCTATCACTATTTGAAGGACTTGATCCCTCACCCGCAGTGGGTAATTATCTTTTAAAGATGACTGATTTAGATTTTGAAAATCCACACAAATGTAGATTTCCCCATTCTTCTTTCTCACTGGCACAATATTTGCTATCCATATAGAATGATGGATTGGGAAAATTATTCTAGCATTTAGCATCTTCTGAATCTCAATGAGAATTATACCTAATATTTTTGGATTATACTATCTCTTATTTTCCTTGTGAGGCAGAGATCCTGACTTGAGGGGAATCGCGTGTTGAACTTCTTCTGGATGAAAACATTTCAAGTCATCATATGAGTAGGCCAGCACATCAATGTACTGACGTAAGAGTGTTATGAACTTGTTCTTTTCTTCCACTGTGTAGCATTTCCCAATATTGACTAATTTGGGGTCACCTTTCATGCCCAAATTGACTTGCTCAACCTCAGTGGATGACTCTAAACTGGATTTTTACTGTCGTTTGATGTAGTAGTTGTGCTTATCAAAAAGATTCTCAAGAGAAACCAAACCTTTAGGAATCTTATTCCCCTTGAGCTACATTATTTCTTTGCCAATCTCTGGATCTACTTCAGAAATAGCTTCTCAGGAAGGAGAGTCACTTCCTTCGAAATACAACTTGCTAAAATTTTCTGACTTCTCCAAGAATGAGATGATTTGATCATCACTATTGAAGATTTGCCAGTGGGTAGAATTATCTAGAACACTTGGTCAAAAGTCCAACTCAATGGTATATTTACTTCCCTTGAAATCCTTATGTGGGACCATAAGAGTAGCCAACATAGCCAAAGAATCTACGTTGTCATTATATTCCCTTGGAATAGCAACAATGTTGAAAGTGCCAAAATCTTCTATGCAATCCCAGACTCGATTGTAGTAATGCCTCAGTCTTTTATTCTTTGACTGGTAAAGGTTTCTTAACTAGGAAACAACCAACTTAGCATCACCCTATACATGAAGATTTTTGATTCACTTGTTTTTTGCAACATCCATGCTTAACAACAAAGCCTCATACTCAGTGGTGTTGTTGGTATTGTCGAACTGTAATTTGAAGGAAAAAGGAAAAAAATTTCCTTTGGGGGATATGAGGAGTATCCCTGCTCTAGACTTAGTGGAGGAACAACTGCCGTTGACTTATAAAGTCCAAACACTGTCTGAACTTTCCATCTTTGTAGTTTCAAAATCTAGATTTTCTTCGGTTGAAGAGGAAGCATCTTCTATTATGAGATCCTCATTTGAATCTTCATCAAAAGATTCAGGAACTTCATCAATTGTCAGAAAGCATGTGCCCATTCTAGAGGACTTAAACAAAATCTGAGCTTTAGGATCTTCTGATTTTGTCACGGTGTATTTGGACTCTCTTTCTAGAAGGAGCTTTTGAATAATACCCTTGACAGGTATTCTAGCTTCTGACAAATCCAGGTTTATCTCCCCACCAACATCCTTACAGAAATTTTGTCCTAGTAATATCCCATATGAGGTGCGGACATCAACTACCAAGACTATCATTTTGATCCTCTTTTCTGGGAAGGTTGTGAATGCAAACTGTGCATCTTTGATCTGCCCTATTAGAGGCACTTGCTTTGTTTCCATGGAAAAATAGTGGCCAAAAGTTTTTGTTAATGTCAAACCCAAAGCATTGGCTATCTTGGCAGGAATCACATTATCAGAATCACCTGAGTCTATGATATAGTTACTAAGTTTATGAACGTTAATAAGCAAGGAGATATAAAATTGTTCTATTTTCCCTGTAGTGGATGAAGGAGAAGAAACTAGGTTACTCTGAGTCAATTTTGCTTTAGAAGCAATAGGGGTAGCTTTGGAAAAATCCTGACTATTAGGGGTAACTTTACTTTTGACAAATTTAGCTAACCTATCAAATTGATCAGGATTAGCTTGTAGGTATTCAACCTTTGACATTTGAATTTTTGTCCTATTGGCATGGTCTATGATATCAAAAGATTGATAGGGGCTAGCTACAGAGGACAAAACATTCTCATTTTGAGGTTTGGCATTTGAGGTACTAGTCCTAGGTACAAAAGATGAAGCAAGAGGATCTGATGTAATTACTTGCTTATTACCCATCACATCCTTTAGTTGAAAAGGCAAAGAGTGCCCCTCTTAGCAATGGTAACTGCAGGTCAAGGATATTCCTTTGACTTCCCTTTGTCAGCCACTTGTTGATGATTAAACTAATTTTGAGATCGGGTAAAAATAGCATATGATTCACCAAAGGCATCTTCTTCTTGTTCTATTCCACCTTCAAAGTTTAGAAAACTAATGTTAGATTTGCTAGCTACTTCCTCTTCACCCTCCACGAAGAAGTTAGCATCATCTTCCTGATCATGTTCTGATCAAGGTAGATTGTCTTTCTCCATTTCATAATAATCAACTGCTGCATTCATATGTGGTGCTTCTAAAGCAAGTCTTTCTTGTGGTAGAGGAAGCCTATTTTGACTTTGATTCCTTGTAGCATTACCTTGATAATTAGGAGCATTTGGCAACATCCTCCTTGGAATGTCCTTATATGAGGGAATGGACAAACTCTGGGACATTTGCTTTTTGAGAGCCAATAACTCATTGGCTAGCTTTTGTACCATGGGATCTGTGGTACTTGTAGAAGGTGCATTTGAAGAAGTCTAACCTTTGGACCTATTTGTATCTTTCTTTATTTTTCTAGAAAGGATCAGATCATCTTCAATCTCAGTAGGTAGACTTTGGGAAGCTACCAAGTCAGTTGGATTAGCCCTTTGTAAAAGAAAGCTTACCTCTGGGAACTAGGTGTTAATGAAGAAACACTTCTAGTTTTCAGTTGTTGGTTGAGCAGTAGAAGGAATTATATTTATCATCTTGTTGAATTTAGCTATGAACTCAAGCATAGGTTCTTGCGGCTCTTTCTTCATCTAGGTAAGTTGAGCCAATAAGGCATGTGCATCTTCATCTGGTTTGAACCTTGCTTCAAATTTGGCTCAAAGTACATTCCAACCTATGATGGTTCTTGCTAGAAGGTGATAGAACCAATCGATAGACATTTCTTGAAGTGTTTCAACAAACAACCTCACAGATACATCTTCATGCTCCACTCCGATAACACCACATGCACTATAGAAAGCTACAATGTGTTCATCAGGGTGTTGCTTACCATCACTATAAAACTTGGGAAAGTTCTTATAGGAACTTCAAGGTAATTCATGTAGTGGTTGAGCCAAATTCAGTGGCCCAAAGGTATTACCCCATGGACCTGGAACAACAACCATTTTTCTTTGGTTGAATAGAGGAATAACAAACCTCTAAATTGGTGTGATAGATAGAACTTGACGAGCACTAGAAGATTCACTTGGTATAGGAGATCTCATGTTGGTGGGAGGAAAACTTTGTGTACACTGAAGAGGAGATCTCATATGGGTAGGCAAAACATTGAAGTTATGTTGTTGCAACAGCTAAAAAATAGGATCTACAAATCCTTGAGCTCTTCTACTTCATGTGTATCTTGGTCCTACCAGAGTGTAATCTTATCAAATAATAAATCAGAAATAACAAAACTATTACAAACAATAAGGCTGATATACTTCAACCAAAGGCAAGAGGCTCTTGGTTGCATGTTTGGTCCCCAGTAGAGTCACCAAAAACTGTTGGGTGAATATTTTGTCATCAACCAATAGAAGACAAAATGGTTATATCAACCACTGTACAATGAGATTAAATCTCTCCTCTCATAAAGGGGAGGCTCCCTTCTTATTTCTAATTGAATCAACTAGTAATTAAACTATGATAATGTACACTACAACTATCCATTGGGGTGTCTCCATTAGCATATTCTCTTCTTTCAGAATAAGGGAAACAAATTACAATAATGACCTTGATGATTATAGCAAGTAATAAACTAAATAACTCCAATTGGAGCAATAATAGCTGATACCTAATTCTGTTAGACGTAAGAATAACAAGAATGATAGTAACTAGAAAATCCACAAAAGCACAAAGTATTTTCCCACTTTCCATGATAGTTCCAAAGATAACAAAATTAATGTGTTGTAGCCCAAGTTTCTCAACGCATATCATAGTAAGAATTCATGAACAACATAAATAACCTCTAGCTAAAAGACTCCAAGTTATTCCCCAAATATGATTCCAAAAAGTAACAAGTGATGCAAGTTCTAGCTCAAATTCTATTAGCAAACAACACCTCAGATCCACAAGAATATACCTAACAATTGCGGCACAAAGTCTACAAGTTCTCAACCAAATTCATACGCAAAACATATAACTCCAAATGTAATATGATAACACAAAGTTTATCAATATCAAATCTGATTTCTCTTCAATAATGAAATGATACATTACTCATAAACCAACTTCAAGATAATATGACAAGAGAGACATAAGAACACTCTTTCATACAACAAAGGTATTCCAAAACAAATGTTGGAGACAATCTGCTTCTTTTATTAATAAATTCTTGATATGCACATTCAACACAAAGATTCAAGTATGCTTCTCAAGATGGGCAGTGATTCACTTCAGATTAAAGGTAGCTTTATACAAAATAACTCCCTCATATATATAGAAGAGAGTTGAGAGCTAATATAGGAAAAGTAAACCTAAATTTGACTTATTCAACAAAAGAGTCCACATTGATTTAGGACTTCTTTGTTTTTACATGTAATTATATATTTGAAAATGACATGTAAAATGTCTGGAATTAATTACATAAAGCATGAAAATAGAACTAAGGCACATTTAGCTTTCTCCACCATCCTTCTCCATAAAATATTCATACTTTTTAATGATTGCTTGCACTTCATCATTATCCAGTCCTGAAGTATGTTTGGAGATACGAAGGGCTCTTGTGATTGAATCATTAACAGAGTTACAATCTTTCTCATGCCTTCCCAAAAACACTTTGAGGTTGTCCAAGGTTAACTAAATATCCAACAACTTGTCCATTGAAACCAATGAAAAGGCTTGATCTTCAAACTCCTTCTGGATCATGTTGTTGAATTCTAGATCACTGCATTTGAGAAAAGAAATGTTTGGTTGTCATCAAGTAACTTAAAAGGAAATTCTTCAATCTTTTTGACAAGATTCAAATCATTGTCTTCACAGACTTCACAAGCACTTTACAAGTCTTTGATTAATTCCTTGATAACACTCACTTTGTGTATCATGGTCTCTTTGACCTCTACAAACATTTCTCTATTGGGAATAATCCCAATTTCCACCAATGTTCCCAATTTGAGCTTCTTCATTTTGGTCCAAGCTAACAAACTGTCTTTTATATCTTGTTGTTCCTGAGAGAAAGTATCAACAACTTTGTCCAACTCTAATGTTATGCTTTCTATCTTTTCCAATCTCTCCACAAGGTTCTTAAAAGTTGTGATCCTTGTGCAATCATTTGGTCTAGGAACTCACTGACTACCCTGCCCCTTGTATGAACTTTTTCCACCTTTTGAATAAGTGGATCCTCAATGGGTATGGCCATAGGCCCAACTGTCTCTGAAGATAGATTAATCTTCTAGAGCATTGAAGTTAATTGTTTTGCTTTGGCTTTATATTGATATTTCACCTTTTTTACTTCATCAAATTTTTGAATGAGAGAATTCAATGTAGCTTGAGCATCTACCTTAGCACTTTCATGAGTTATCTTCCCTAACTCAACCCTTGTGATTGAATAATCAGAGATATCCACCTCTTCTATAGTTTTATCAAGAGGGGGCTAAGTAACTTCTGCATACCTGTAATCTTCTTTCTCAAACAACCTCGAAAGAGTCTTTGGATTTTTCTTAGTTTCTCCTTTTTAGGTGTCAACTACTCAAAATCAAAGTCATTTGGAGAGATAGCTTTCTTCTTCCTCTTAGGTGTCTAAGATGAAATCCAAGGAGGAAGTATAGATGAACTTCTTTCTAGACCTGCAGCCATGTCTTGAGTAGAAGGAGCAGCACTCACAAAAGTTGTCACAATTGGTGAAGTATTAGTTAAAATAGCACTAGGAATATCTACACTTGAAACTTGCACAGACCTAGTCATGAGTTACTCTAAGTCTGACTGAGAATGTATGTCAAAAGAAGGTGATGAAAAACTTGGCAAAGATGGGGAAGAACCAAAAATAGTTTCCAAACCCTATTTAGGAATATCAAAAATTAACCTAGAGGGCAGCGATGAATGAATGGATAGAATTGACCCAGTGGAAGGAATATGAATGGTGTCAACATAAATGACTATTATGGTAGGAATGATAGTAGAAGAAGAAATAGGTGGTTCCTTTAAAATTTTCTCATGAGGTGACATTTCTAATTCATCATGTTGTCCTTCCTCTTCTTTCCTTTCATCCTAGACAAACTCATCTTGCCCTTCAGTAGATGGCCCTTCTACAGTGGTTTTATATTTTCCCCCTTTTGAAACAAACTTGATCTTTGGCTTGGTAGACTTACTAGAACTAGGCACATCACTCTTGTTCTTTGTACTTATTTCAGGTTTCTTACCTATAGGATCTTGAGACTCCTCCTCTGATCCAATCACAAAGCATTTCAAATGAATCCCCTTTTCCTCTAACCATACATTTGTGTTTGCTAGAATTGGTTCAAACCTTTCTTTGATGGAAGTTACCTCTTCCTTTGACCACTGAATTGCCAATAGAGGAGAGTTTGCAACATTGTTTCTTATATAAGCATGATCTAGGATATCACCATCATCTTCCATGCCTTTAGGAATATCTGCTAAATCAAGTTCTTAAATTTACTTTAAGGTCAACCTACAGTAATCTATCTTTATGATATCCTCCTCTGTCCTAGAATCTATCCACACATCTTCAATTCTATGCTCATGTGTTAAGGCTCTCATGATTTTATCTTTCACTTCCTGATAATCAAAATTGGGTCTTGTATTGTAGGTCTTCATGGTGACCCATTGCATCTCAGATTCTATAGCCTTAGCTTTTGGGGATGTCAAGATAGAATACCAGCAAATTGTGAGGGGAAACTTGTAACCTATCTTTTTGGATTCTATTTGTTTGTTGTGAACTGCTATTATCTGTCTACATAGCTCTATTAACACAATTTTGTCACTTGGGTATCTTGGGAGCATGTATGGATATCCCATGAAATAACCAACTCTCAAATAGGCAAATGTAGAAAACTGTAGAAATAAACAACCATATTTGTTTACCATTGACCATGCTTCTTCAGAAACCCTTTTCTTCTCCAATTTAGGATCAAACATACACAAGAAAGGAGCAAAGAAAGCATCATTAACTCTTTTGAAATGATGAATACCTCCATCAAGAGTTATCTGAGGATAGTATTTGTATACTGGAATTACTCTCTGATCTCCTTCTGATGTTAACACAGGAAAACTCCTCACTGCAGTAGCAACATATACAAGATACGATGTCATATAGAACCTTAGTGAATTTTGTACCTTTCTCAGTTGATCATGAATTGCATTACTAATCTATAGTCTCTAGAATATCTATTGTTTCTTCCTCATGATGATTTTGATGTATAAATACATCCACTCATGAAAGCTAGATGATGTAGGTAAACCTCTCACTCTACTAAGAAGGGTGATCAAATCACTTAGTTCTTCAATGAAGTCACTGCATGGAAAGTTCTTAGGCCATCTTGAAATATTTGGCCTTGTGGTCTTTAACCACCTATTGTTAATCACCTTCGTAGTAGTATCTAGATATTTGTCATATTCTTCTTGTGCATAGTCAAAAGTGATATCTGCATATGTTTTAGTATGAGGACACAAGAAAGATTTGTCAAGAAATTTTACATCTAGCCTCATAACCACATTTCTATTAGAATCTCTGAGACTTCCATCATCCCTATTATAGTGTGATACAATTGAGAGGACAAACTCAAGATTGCGTGCAGTCACAGGAAATGTATCTACCTAGTGAATGTTACTCTCCACTATACACTTCATGCCATTACTCATAGGTTGTTGGTGGGTCCTTTCCACAAATTCAGACATATCAACATGTCTAATCTTAGTATCCTTTATCTCATCAATGGTTGAGGTCACTAAGGTCACTAGAAAAACTCCCTGATATTTGTGCTTCATGGCTTTTGACTTGCTTGGGGAGGGATCTTACATCTAAAGAACATCTTATCTTTGTTGAAATGTAGATCTCAAAATGTGTGCACAAGAAACGACAATACAAAGTTCAGGGTTTTGCAGTGTTAGGAAAACTTGCATGATTGGAAATTGCAAATAGCGAGGAAAATCTGAGCAATTGTATGAGCCTGGAGGACTTAAGTGCAATGAAGGAGAAAAATGGAGCAAAAGCAGGCAATTGGGCAAAATGTGAAAATTTTCCAATGTTAGCAAAATTTTTGCATGATGAGTGTAATGGCACTGATTTTTAGCGCTCCTACATGGATGAAGGCTTATTGTGTAGCTGCGCCAATTTTTAGTGCTTCTATAGGATAAGGTAGTGCAGAGGTTTACAAAGTTGGGAAATTTTGCCAACATTGCAAGTGGGAAAAAATTGCAAGTGATTGCAAGGTCAACAAAATTTGTTGACATTACAAAAGAGGTAAAGCATTTGTAAAGGGTTAGCAAGGTCAGCAAATTTCACTGAACTTGCAAGTGAAGTGTTTGTAAAGTAATGTAAGGGCGGTGAATTTTACCGACCCTCCATGGGAGGTAGAATTCAAAGTATCATAGGGTTAGTGAAAAAATCTGACATTACAAGTGGGAAAAAATTCCTACGTTAAAGCACTGAAGATCTTTGCCTACACCACTTGAAATTGGGTGTATGGTCGGTGAAAAATGATGACACTACACCAGTGAGATGATCTACAAAGTTTAAGTTGTATTGGTTAAAATCCCTAGCCATACTTTGAACTTAATTTGCTAGATATGCCAAGGCGGTAGAAAACAACGCCGTTGCATAAATGGGAAGTCAAACTGTGTATAAGACTTACCATATCAATGGTAAAAACCACTCATTGATAGGTAGGACTTTGGCAATTTAGAGGATGCTTGGTCAATGAGAAATGACGCTGACTCATGGGAGGTCAACAATAGTTTTTGAAACTCAAGAGACTCTCTTTTTGGAATGCAGGGTTAACATACAAACTAGTAAATCATGAAACGAGGGCTCTAGGGTTTCAAAACTAGGATTTAGGATAGAGGAAATAACACATTAATTACAAGATTTAAACAAACATAAAATTAGTTTGAAAAAACATAAAACACAAAATGATACCAGTATTATTTAGAAAACAAAAATAACCAAAACCCTAAACATTAACAATGTAGATAAATAGAGAAAAAAGGAAAGGTAAAACATACCAAGTGACAGGCAAAAATAGTGAAACCCTACCCTGAATCACCTGCTAAATCCATCCAAAGGTCGCGCAATAGAAAACTTAGAATCTCTTCAAACATGCAGAGGAATGGAGAGGATATAATAAGAATGAAAATAAAAATAAAACAAAAATTGACTTAGAACCCCCAAATCACTATTAAAACACTACATTTATGACAACTTGTGTGAACTAGGAGTTGTTGAGTCAATGAAATTTGCCGTCAATGCAACTTGGTGATTAATCTGTAAGGTCAGTGAATTTTGCTGACCTTGCAATTTTAGTTTTGCATTAAGATGCAAGGGCACTGAAATTCAGCACTCCTGCATGAGCAGGAAATTTCCTAACTCTGAAAGTGAACTTTCAAAACTTGATTTTATTTGCAAATTTTGACAAAATAAAAAATGGGTAATGCTCAAAATGACATTCCAAGGCTAGGGGACCACGTACGAAGAAAAATTTAACTTGCCTCATTTTGCGTGCTTAGAGTGTGTGGGTTACGAAACAGACAAGTTTTGTAAGGGTTATCCCACAAATTGAGCGTACTTGTATTTGACAATAACAATTTGATAAGAGATCATTCAAATGAATCTATTTTAAGTGTGGAGGTGAAGGACATAGATCATTTGAATGTCATCAGGGAAGTACAAGCAAGAGAATAGAGAACAATACAAGAGTAGCTTATACAGAGGAAGAACCTATTGGATCACCTAGTTCAGTTGGAAAACCAGATAAAGGAGAATTATTAGTCATGAGGAGAGCCTTATTTCAAGTAGAGACAACTGAGGAACCACCACAGAGGAAAATTTTGTTCCGGACCAGATGTAAATTAGGAGGTAAATGTTGTAAAGTGATCATTGATAGTGGTAGTACTGATAATTTGGTTTAAGGGGAGATGATGACTAAGCTGAATCTGGAGAGATTGAAACACCCTAAGCCCCACAAGATAGCATGGATTTAGGATGAACACAAGGTACTGGTGAGTGAACAATGTTTGGTGAAATTTCATATAGGATCTTATAATGATGAAGTATTATGTGTTATTATGCCGATGGATGTATGTCATATATTGTTGGGTAGACCATGCAAGTATGATAGAAAGGCTATACATGATGGGAGAAAGAATAATTATACCAAAACATAAAATGGGAAGAAACATATCTTGATACCTTTCGAAGATGAGCCTAAGAGTGAAGTATGTGGGAATGCTAGAATCTGTTTGGTTGATGGAAGGAAATTTTTGGATGGATTGTGACATGAGAATATGTGTTTTTCTTTGATTCCTAAAAAGTGTGGAACCCTAAGTGTAGAGACTATTAGTGAAAAAGAAGAAGAGTCATAGCTAGAAGAGATAACTAAATTGTTGACAGAGTATGAAGATATCATATCAGATAATGTATCTGAAGGATTGCCACAGATCCAGAGTATTAGTCATCATATGGACCTTATACCTAGAGCTAGTTTGCCTAACAAAGTAGCACATTAGATGACACCAGTAGAGAATGTGGAGATAAATAGATAGATACAGGAGCTATTGAGGATAGGATTGATTAGAGAAAGTTTAAGCCCATGTGTGGTACTTGCAGTGCTAGCACTGAAGAAAGATGGAGAATGGAGGATGTGTACAGAGTATAGAGCAATCAATAAGATCACATTTTAGTATAGATTTCCATTGCCAAGGATGGATGACATTATGGAATGTTTGAGTGGAGCAAAGTATTTCACAAAGATAGACTTGAAGAGTGGATACCATCAAATCCATATTAGAGAAGGAGATGAATGGAAGACTGCATTCAAGACAAATGAAGGATTGTATGAATGATTAGTAATGCCTTTTGGATTGACTAATGCACTGAGTACTTTCATGAGGTTGATGAATGAGGTTTTGAAGAAATTCTTGGGAAAGTTTGTTATTGTATACTTGGATGATATTTTGATTTTTAGTAAGACAAAAGAAGAACATTTGTGGCATATTAGACAAGTATTGTACAGGTTGAGAGAAGGGAAGTTGCTAATAAACATCAAGAATTGTAGTTTCATGAAAGAAGAATTGGTATATCTAGGATTTGTGATTTCTGCGGAGGGGTTGAAGATGGACTCTAAGAAGGTTAGAGCAATTGTTGAGTGGCCAACACCAGAGAGCATTGGAGAGGTTAGATCATTTCATGGACTAGCAATTTTCTAGAAGTTCCTCAAAAAAATTTAATTCAATAGGCACACCGATGACAGAGACAATGAGAGGTGACAAAGGATTTTAAGTGGACATCAAGAGCAGATAAGAGTTTTGAATTATTGAAGTAGAAAGTGACAAAGCAACCAGTGTTAGCATTATCGAATTTCAACAAAGTATTTCAAGTAGATTGTGATGAAGTGGAAATGCAATAGGAGTAGTGTTAAGTCAAGAAGGGAGACAATACATATATTTTAGTGAGAATTTGAATGATGCAAGGAGAAGATAGTCAATTTATGATTAGGAGTTCTATGCCATAATTCAAGCTTTGAAGAAGTGGAGACATTACTTGTTGCCTAAGTAATTTGTATTGTACAATGATCATCAGGCTTTACAATATTTGAATAGTCAAGGAAAGTTAAATCATAGACATATGAGATGGGTAGAGTTCATGCAAAGTTACACATTTGTATTGAAGCATAGAAGTGGAAAGTCAAACAAAGTTACAGATGCATTGAGCAGAAGAAGGAATTTGTTGACAGAGATGAGAGTAGAAGTATTAGGTTTTGAAGAACTGAAGGATATGTATGAAGATCTTGATTTTGTAGAAACATGGAAAGCATGTAAGGAACCTGTTGTGATAGATAGAAGTAAGTGGCTAAACTATTTCATTCAGGAAGATATGTTGTTCAAAGGAAATTAGTTGTGTATACCTAGAAGTTCAATGAGAGATAATTTGATAAAGGAGAAACATAGTGGTTGATTAGTAGGACATTTTGGGATTGACAAGACAGTAGCTTTGGTAAGTGAATGGCCTCAGATATATAAGGATGTAAGGAAGTTTGTGTAGAGTTGTAGAGTATGTCAAGTTCCAAAAGGAAGTAGTCAGAATACTGGATTGTACAAATCCTTGACAATACTGGAGAGACCTTGGGAAGATATAAGCATGGATTTCATATTAGGTTTGCTAAGAACATAGAGGGGATATGATTCTATATTTGTGGTGGTGGATAGATTTTTTAAGATGTCGCATTTCATTCGTTGTAAGAAGACAAATGATGCAGTGCATGTTGCTGACCTATTTTTTCAAGGAGGTTGTGAGATTGCATGGATTACCTAAGAGTATAGTTTTAGACATGGATACAAGATTTATTGGATACTTTTGGAGGACATTGTGGAAGAAGATGAAGATAGACCTAAACTTTAGTTCAACATTTTACCCACAGACAGATGGACAAACAGAAGTGGTAAATAGGAGTTTGTGTAACTTGTTGAGATGTTTAGTAGAAGACAAGGCATAAAATTGGGATGTAATTCTACTGCAAGCACAGTTTGCATACAATAAATTAGTGAATTGGAGTATAGGGAAGACACCATTTGAAGTTGTGATAGGAGTAAAACTTAGAGGAGTTATAGAGTTGAGAGACATCAATATGGAGAATAAGAGAAGTGCAAAGGCAGAAGAATGTACAGGATACATGGAGATACTACATAATTAGGTTAGGAAGCACTTGGAGGAGATGAATAGAAAACATAAGGAGCAAGCAGATGAGAAGAAGAGACACAAAGAATTTTTAGTTGGAGATGAAGTAATGGTTGATCCAGTCCAAGGTCATTTGAGTGGTATTTTGGGGAAAATATCAAAAATATAATTTTTGGTATTTTCTACATCTTAGTAAATTGCATTTTCGGAGGCCTTCGAAGTGGAATTAGGGCTCAAAACTTCATAGGTAACTTGGCATTAAGCCTTAGTGATCGAGCAACTCAAACTAGATAATTATTTTATCTTTCCAATGAGTCTAAGAAGTTTAAATTCTAATAAAATAGCTAGGAGTTATGACCTTGCCAATGGGGAAGATCAAACATTTCCTAATTTTTTTAAGTTTTTTTGAATTGTTGTAATTAGTTTCACCTTCTAGTAGCTCTTTTTGTATTCCAAGGGTAATGTAAGCCTTCATATCATATGTAAGCCTATATATTTTAAAAGGAAATGAATAAAAATTAGTTTTTTAGAGGCAATTCACAAATCTCAGTGAGTTTGCCTATTTGCAGAAACTCAAGTCTTCTTTGTTTATTTTATTACATTACAATACCACAGGTTCAACACTAGGTATTGTCCAGATCAGTGGTATCAGAGCAATTCACTCATATATGTCACACCACACATGATCAGGTTATTAGAAGTTGGAGTTGAAGACACATGACCCATCAAATTATCTTCCTTTGAGGTGCACTCGATCAAAAATGTCAGAACAAGGGGAACATTCAGACCCTTTTAAGGCGATGGTGGAAGAAGCTTTAGAAAAATAACGTGAGGAGATGATGAATTAGTTTTCTTATCTGCTTCAAATAAATCAACAACCCAACATGGGTGGAGTACTATTCGTTGGTCACACTCCTTTCAAAGTGCAAGTAAATTTTGATATTCCAAATTTTGAAGGCAAAATAAATGCAGATGTTGTTGATGATTGGGTATCACAATTAGAAAGATATTTTTCTGTGAATCAATTTTCTAATGGTGAAAAGATAGCATTCGCTCTCCTCAAAGCTAAGCATCATGTAAAACAATCATGGGAAAATAGAATGTTGTTTAGAGAAAACCCTGATATAGAATTTGATGAAGCAACTCAAGGTGAACCCTCCTAGGGAGAGTTTGTGGAACATATCAAAGGAGAATATATCCTAAAAATTCATATGAGGATAAATATATGGAGTGGCAGACGCTTCACTAGAAGAAGGATCAATCTGTTCAAGATTACACTAATGTGTTCCATGCTCTTTCAGTAAAGCTTGGCATCATGGATACAAAAAAGCATCAAATTCTGAAGTACCGTAGGGGACTTCATTGCTATATCCAAACAAAGATGGATTTTCTCAATATTGAGACCTTGGGGACTACCTACAAATATGTAGTAAATATTGAGGAGAAATTCAAACAAAAGGGAAAAAAAGATTATTTTTCAAATAATAAATCCAAGAATGAAAGTGGCAGTAAATTCATGGGAAAATAGCCAGCCAAGGATTCCGCTTCACAAGCATCATCAACAGCAAACAAGAGTGGAAAGAAGATGTGGTGTGAATTCCATAGAAGCCCAGGACATAACACAAAGGATTGTCGAGCCGCCAAGACATTGATGACAGGGTTGCAAGAAAAAGAAGTTGAACCTCAACCTGAACCATTGCCTATGGACTCTTTTGAGCAAAGGAGTGATGACTAAGTAATTAAAGCTAGCCCCTATGCCATAGTTGCTACTGCCAAGATTTTGCCTTGAGAAGATGAGGAGTGTTTATTCCACTCACAAATGTGGGTAAATGGTAAGGCCCTCCATTTCATTGTTGATAGTGGAAGTCAAAAGAATATGATCTCTTCTGAGACTATTAAAAGGCTAAACTTGTGGACCACACCTCATCCACAACCATATCATGTGGGATGGGTAAGCAATCAAAGCTAAGATATTCAAGTAAATAAGCAATGTCACTTACCTTATTCTATCAAACCATTCAAAGATGAAGTCATATGTGATGTGGCACCATTGGATGTGTGTGATGTATTGTTGGGGCACCCATATATGTACAAGCATCATACTAGAAGAAAAGAAGTATCAAATACTTGAGGTAAGTCCTACACAACCAACATCTTTGATTACTACAAAACAATGTAAGCATTTAATTGCTCATACTAGAAAAATTGTTATGTTAATGGTTTGAAATGAGAGAAAGAGGTCAGTTGTAGCCAATACCCATAGAAAAATGGCCACCACTTCCACTCAGCAAAAATAGATGGATAAAATATTGTCATCATATGAAGATGTTTTTACCTCACCAACAGGGGTACCACTCCATTGTCAAGTCAAGCATTCAATTAATCTAATTCTAGGGACGCCATTACTAAATGGGCCACTATATAGGTGATCAATTTTGGAGAATGATGAGATCAAGTGGTAGATCCAAGAGCTCATTCAAAAAGGACATATTCACCCAAGTGATTCACCATGTGGCAGCCCAATTGTTCTTGCCAAAAAAAAACATGGAACATGGCATCTTTGCATTGATTATAGGGTCCTCAACAAGATCACTGTGAAGAATTGATATCCACTCCCTCGCATTGATGACTTGCTGGACCAACTTAGAGGGGCTAAGTTTTTCACCAAAATTGACCTGAAATCTAGATACCATCAAGTGCCAATTGAACCAGCAGATGTATGGAAAACTACCTTCAAATCCAAGGAGGGTTTGTTTGAGTGGTTAGTTATGCCATTTGGCTTGACTAACACCCTTGCTACCTTCATGAGAATGATGAATGATGTTTTGAGACCATTCACTAATTCTTTTGTTGTTGTGTACTTGGATGGCATCCTCATTTTTAGCAAGACATGGGGTGAGCATTTGTAGCATGTTCAACAAGTATTGTCAACCCTATAACAACATCATCTCTACACCAACAAAGATAAGTGTTCATTTGGAATGGTAAGTATTTAGTACTTGGGATACATTGTGGACAACAAGGGTATTCATGTGGATCCTGAAAAGATACAAGTCATCAAAGACTGGCCATCTCCCAAGAATCTCATAGAACTTCGTATTTTTTGGGGATTGGCTAACTTCTATCGCAGGTTCGTACTTAGATTTTCACATTTAGCATGACCCATGAATCAGGCACTCAGGGGAGGAGCAAGAGCAAGGTTTTGTTGGATAGAAGCACAAGAAAAAACATTTACAAAATTGAAAAGAGGTTATGTTCTACACTAGTATTGATACTTCCTAATTTGACACAATCTTTTGAAATTGAAATAGATGCATCAGATTATGCACTTGGGGCAGTGCTCATGCAACACAGGCATCCAGTTGCCTACCATAGTGCAACCTTTTTTAATACAGTATGAAGGCATCCTACATATGACAAGGAATTGTATGCCATTGTTCAAGCCTGCAAGCAATGGAAACACTATATCTTGGGGAAGGAGACTATAATCCACATAGATCACAAGCCTCTACAATTCTTACAGACACAAGGAAAGCTACAAAATGATAGGCATCAAAGATGGGCTGCCTACTTGCAATAGTTTCACCTCAATATTTGCCACAAAAAGGGAAGTAGTAATAAAGTTTCAGACTACTTGAGTACACCTCCAATCAAATCTTTAATAGTAGTACTAGATGCTTGTGGTCACCAAACCGCAAAATGGTCTCAGCTATATGCTTTGGATGATGATTTTGTTGATATTTACAATAGGCTAGTAGAAGGTACACTAGTTCCTCACTTTTATTTGCAAGATGGTATTCTCTATCACATAGGACACATCTATGTTCCAGCTAAGGAGCGACAAAAGATGATACGAGAGGCACACTACAGTTGTGTTGCAAGACACTTTAGAAAGGAGAAAACCATTGTTGTACTTCAAAGGTATTTCTATTGGCCCAAACTACAACATGATGTCACTTTGACATCTGATCTTGCATAACTTGTGCCATTGCAAATCCTACCAATCGTAATCAAGGACTATACACACCTCTTCCTATTCTTGCCAAACCTTGGCAATCTGTTTCAATGGATTTCATGTCTGGCCTACCATCCACAAAACATGGATATGACTATGTGTATGTGGTGGTAGATAGATTTTCAAAGATGGCTATCCTAGTAGCTTGCAAGAAGGGGATATCTACCCAAGAAATTGCCAAGCTTTTCTTTGAAAATGTTTGGGTTCATTTTGGTCTACCACAGTGTCATGCCCACATTTCCCATGCAGTCACAACATGCATCACACATGTCATGTCCACATTTGTCATGTGGTCATGACAAGAAATATAAAAAAAAATTCCATGCTTCCCTAGAAACCCCCTCGCATGCATAAGCGTGCTTGGTGGCGTTACGCTTAAGGCGTAAATAGTACAGTTTAATGCGGGTTAATGTGTTCACGTGCGCATACCAATCGCAATGAAGGCCAACGTGACACGGTTAATGTTGCCAATAGGGTTAAGATCAATGATCAAAACCCTAAGTTAACCTATGTGAATGAAGGGATTTTGACGTAAGTTAAAATTAGTAGCCAAAGATCAAGTGCATGAGAGGATGATAAAATACAAAAATCAAATGATGATACTCAGCAAAAAATAATATTATATTCCCAAATAAGGTTAAACTTCACTATCCTAACTAAACCCTAAATTCTGGAAAAATCTGGCAGCATAACGCCTCACGGGCGTGATTAGGGTTTATTGCATTAAAACTAATTTGATCGAAAGGTTTGAAGGTTTGGTGTTAAATTACCTACATCTCACTAGTTGAATAAGTTAATCAGTTGAATAAGTTAATTGAACATTTTTCAACAAAGTCCAATCAATTTGTTCTCCTTCACATTTTCTATAATTTTAAATATTTTTCAACAAAGCTCGATCAAATTGTTCCCCTTCACGTTTTCGGTCAATCAAAGTTATCTCTGCATCATTTAATTATTCCTAATTTCTTGGTAGATCAGATCTTAGAAACAGGTTCCACTAACTTCGTTTAAATGGTTTACTAGTTTTTAGAGTTGAATTTAAAACAACGTCTAATTTAATTTCGTTAATTAAATTGCCCCAAAAGGATTAAAAAGAATATTAAATTTTAATTAATAACGTTGTAGGTTTAAATTGTCCTTGTTGAGTTCAGTTTTATGATCTAAGGTTTAACCTGATTGTTTAAAATAAATCCTCTCAATATTTAAATTGTATAAATTTAGTTGAATCAAATAAATACCTCTATCGTGATCTAATCCATTATTTAACATCCACTAACAAATAAAAATAATATTCCTACAAGAATATAGTTTTATCCATTAAATTTAATCACAATACCTCATTCTTAAAATAAAATTTTAAATCACATGGAGGAAAATAAATAAGGAAAAAAAAAGAAAAGAATATAAGGGCAATTTTAAATACAAGCCCTAAAGTCCACTCTATTAAAAAATTACTTTCCTTATGAGTTAAAAAAAAAAAAAGCCCTAACCCTATTCTTCTCATTTCTCATTTTCTCCTCTTTATTTTCTCTCTCCTTTCTTTCTCCTTCTCTCATTTTGCCTTTGGTTTTGTTTTGTTTGCAGGTTTAATGGTGGCCTCATATGAAATGCATATGATGGTTTTTCAATATATATATACATATATATGCATATATATATATTTTTATTATGTTTACTTAAAAACTGGATTTTCTTTATAAAATTTATATATATTTTTGTTTATTTCATACTGAAAACCCTAAGGGTTTTTTTTGTTTATGACAGTGGGAGCTCTGTTTGGAAACTAGTGGCAGTGGAGTAAGAGGGAAGCTGTAGTGAGGTGGAGAAAGGGCTAGCAGATCTAAGGAAGGGATGGTGGTGAGAGGGCCGCAAAGAGGGTGCGGAGGCCACGGAGCAGAGGAGACAGGCAGCGATGACCGAAGATATGGTGGAGGCTGCAGCGGGGTATTCAGCAGAGGCAGTGGGAGATTAAGGAGAGGGAGTGTGGGGAGGGGGATGGAGCCCCCACCCACATCCCATAGGATGGGGTGTGGGTGGGGGCTCCACCCCCCCTCCCCACACCCAAACACCAAGGAAACATAGCGGTGGGGGGGGGTTCGAACCCCCCCACCATTATTAATATATTTCTTACCCTCAGTTCTCCAAACTACGACTACTCAACGCAGTCCCTTGTAACGCTCTACATTAAAAAAAATTTATTATATTTTATTTTTATTAAGTTTCATTTAATATAATATATATATATGTATACACACAACAATCATAATTTTTAATTTAAATTCACAGTTTGTGCTATATTTAAATATATACTATATATGTGTGTGTGTGTATGTATGTATATATATTTTTAATATGTGTATATAATACAGTCAATTTTGTTTGGCAGAAAATAAAAAAAATTAGTTTATATTTAATATATGTATAGATAATTATATTTTCAACTATAATAATTTTTTTTTTTTTCAAATCACACAAATTTTCTTTGTAAACAAATACACAAAGATATATATCTTTTTTTTTTTTTTTAGCAAATCTTCTACAAGACAAGGAACTCATTTTTTTTTTCTAACAAAATATATTCATTGCAATATTAATATTCACATTTTTAAGGAAAAGAACAAATACAATTAAGTAAATACTTATAATACATAACAACAACTAATTTTCTTTCATTTCATAATAATAAAATACAAATTTCTTGTTTGTCTCAAAATTAAAACCACAACTTTTCTATTTGATATTTTAAAATTTACATACAAATGAAATAACTTTTAAAAACAAATTTGCTTCCTTCATATTTCCTTGAATGATAAGCATTAAAATCAACCATTTTTAACTTTCTATTTCAAATGAAAATAGCTTACACACAACATAAGGAAATATACTTTTACAACAAGAGAGCAGACAATGTCCTCCTCTTTGAAAACCAACAAATGATGCAACTCTTAAATAGGCCAAGCTCTCTCTCAAGAGTAAAGGAAAATAAAATATCAACACCAAGAACAAGGTATTTTCTCCAACTTTACAACTTAGCTCCAATGAACCTGCATTAACACAACAAGGGGAAAAAATCCACACATCTTGCTCTCCTCCCTACCATAGACCCGCAAGAGGGTCACCCCCGAGCTAGGGAGGTCATCCACACACTAGGGAACTCATTCCACATCACAACAAGGCATTCAAACAACTAAACACAATTTTACACCCATGGATAACACAACACAAGAACTCAACCAGGATGAGTTCAAAGGGGTAGGGGAGTGGACAACACTCAACTCAAGAGTGCCACTCCTACAAATATCCCAATACAAATACCTCTTAAGGCCTCAAGCCAACACTTTTAAACACAATTTTCACAAGTTTCCATTTTGGCTCTCAAGCCATTTCACATATTGCTCAAAATCTCATATTGCCCTCAAGGCTACAACACCACAAAATCAAGGAAATGACCCCAAGGAGGTTCACTCCTCCCCCACCCCACACTTTTTGAGCATCTTCTCCCAAGTGGGAGAGGCTCTTACAACACCATTACAATTTTCCCCACAACAACAAATAAAAACTCAAACAATAGAACTCACACATAGCATCACACAAGCAATAAAAATACATAAGGGAAGGCCTTAGCCTTGAAACCAACCTTAAAAAACCCAATTTGGTAGATGGTTGATGTAGAGATTCTCCAAATCCTCCTCCAACATAAGCCACAAAACTCTCTCTAACTTTTTCCCCAAAGTAAATTCCAAACAATCCAATTTTCCAAAAATCCAACAACCCATAACCTTCTCCAAGTGGAATTAAAATAATCTCTACCCATGAGCTTTGAGGAATGGGGAGGTGACACTTGTCACCTTCTCACTCTTCCTCCCCACTACAAGAAAGACCCATGGGATGGGTGATGACGCATGTCACTCACCCATCCCCAAGTCTCTCTCACCCTTCCACTTGTCCTCTCTCAAACATGTGGGAGAGAAAAGTGGAGCTAAGAGGGAATGGGTGACACATGTGTTGCATTCCTTTCCTCCTAAGAGGGACCACACAACTCCAAGGTACCCTCACCAATTGTGACAGAGACTTGGAGTAAAGTCCTCCATAATTGGGGGGTCTTGGAGACATCTCCAACCTTGGGAAGTGGAAAGGATGGGGTTGAGTGTTGGACCCACTCATCCTCTCCCTCCCATGCCTCCAATTTCGTCACTTAACTTCAGGGTGAAGTTAAGGTGACCAAATGGAGGTTTACCAAGGGTTACCCAAGTCAAAAAGGTCCCTAGACCCAAGGGGTTCAACCTAGGGTCAAGTTTATCCCATTTTGAGCACCCAAGGTTGAGTTAAAGCACATGAAAAGGGGTCTCAAAATTTATAACTTAAAAAATGAAATTCAAAAGACAATATTCTTACAACACCAAATAGAATTCAAAATAAAAGAGGGGTAGACTTAGCTTGACTAACACATGCAACAACATTACAGAATTTCATCATGCACAGAGTTGATCTTGGTTCCTCGTGGAACTAGATCAGCTTCACAAGGGATAACAACATCGTGTGTGGGATGATCTCCAATTTTTGTGGCTTGTTAGAAATACCTGCGCACTCAATTGTAAAGTTAATTCCACACACACACACACACATATAATAGTTGAAGCAATTTAAAACATACACTCGCATAAAATATCACAAGTTCACATAAGCATCAAGGAAGTCACATTACAATTTAGATTCTAAATTCTGCAATTCAAACATCCATTCCCAAGATTGAATCACATAACAAATTTCTATCTAACATCACCCAATTAGTTTTCCCATAACATCATAATATAAACCATATGTCTAACATCATCAGTAAAGAAATATCCAAGTCTAAACACATCATAAACATACTGAGTATAGCATATCCACATACAGCATAAAGTCTAATAGTCTGGAAATTCGGGATCAACAGTCCCACAAGTCTAAATGTATCACCAACAGTAAAGTAAATAGTCAAATGTACGAGAATTAAAAAGGTAGGCCTCACACACAGAGCATCATTTCTGATAGAGACAGTAGGTTTCTTAGTAACTTTTGGACAGCACTATGGGATCTGATGGATACCAAATTGGCCAAGTCTACTACATTCCATCCATAGATGGATGGGCAAACTAAGGTAGTGAACCAAATGATTCTTCATATTTTGTAGATGTACCACTCTAAACATCCTCACACTTGGGATGAGAGTCTACCATATGTGCAGCATAGCTAAAATCATGCCTTGCATGGTTCCATAGGGCATAGTCCATTTGAAGTGTGTCTTGGGTATCAACCATTGGCTCCTATTGATGTGGCAATGCTAGTTATTTTAGATGCTTCCTCATCACATGCTAAAAAGGAAGTAGATAAGGCAACCAAGTTTGTTGAGAAAATCTGCCATATCCACAAGCAAGTTCAAGAGATATTGCAACATACTAGCCAGAAATATAAGGACAGGCATGATCAGTATCATATACCTCATCAATTCAATGTTGGGGATAAGGTATGGCTTCACCTTCAAAAAGAGAGGCTTTAAGAGCCATACAAGAAACTTTGCCCCATTCAATATGGGGCATATACCATCACAAAGAAAATATGTGAGAATGCTTTTGAGCTTAACCTGCTATCTTTTCTGGGATTGCATCTTGTTTTCAATGTTGAGTTATTGCGTCCCTACTTTCCACCATTACTAGATACTTCAGAAGTGGCAGAACATATCAGCAGCACAGAATTGAAACCTGACACTACTACTCCACTCACAATTGATCAGATCACTGATGTCTTGGTCAAGACATTGAAGAAACAACAAATTCCCCTTTATCGTATGGTTCAGGCAGGCATACTTCCTCATCAAGGCAAGTGGTTCACCAGGGATCAAATTCCAAAGTAGTTTCCTTAGTTGTTGCATACTATAGATGCAATGGGGCCCATTGCCTCTTAAGGGGGAAGCATTGATCCAGTCCAGGGTCATTTGAGTGGTATTTTGGAGAAAATATCAAAAATACAATTTTTGGTATTTTCTACATCTTAGTAAATTGCATTTTCAGAGGCCTTCGGAGTGGAATTAGGGCTCACATTAAGCCTTAGTAATTGAGAAACTCAAACTAGATAATTAATTTATCTTTCCAACGAGTCCAAGAAGTTTAAATTCTGATAAAATAGCTAGGAGTTATGACCCTACCAATGGGGAAGATCAAACATTTCCTAATTTTTTATTTTTTTTTAATTTTTGTAATTAGTTTCACCTTCCAGTAGCTCTTTTTGTATTCGAAGGGTAATGTGACCCTTCATATCATATGTAAGCCTATATATTTCAAAAGGAAATAAATAAAAATTAGTTTTTCAGAGGCAATTCACAACTCTCAGCGAGTTTGCCTATTTGTAGAAACTCAAGTCTTCTTTGTTTATTTTATTGCATTACAATACCACAAACTCAACGCTAGGTATTGTCCAGATCAATGGTATATCTGATAAAGGAGAGATTTCTAGTGGGGACATACAGCAAGCTAAAGATGAAGAAGTTTGGGCCATGTAATATTTTAAGATGTTTGATTCAGGCAATACATATGAAGTGGAGCTACTGGAGACATTGGGTGTATCACCTATATTCAACATTATAGATCTATATCAGTATCATGAAGCAGAATCAAGTGACAGCATTGAAGAAGGATTAAAGAATCAATTACCATAGCAACCACTCAAGTAGATAGAGGACATCTTGGATAGCAGAGTTGGGCACAGCACCAGAGGCAAGTAGTACAAGGAATACCTAGTCAAGTGGAAAGGAAGATCAAAAGAAGATTCATCATGGATTTCTCAGGTTGAGGTAGACTACCTTGATTTTCCTCTATCCCTAGCAAAGTGAGGGACTCACTTTTTCAACAACCCTAGGAGTCTGATGCAGGAGCATCCCAGGTTGCAAAGCAATCTTGCATCACCCAAAAAAATTTGTATTCTTTTGTTTTCTTGCATTTTCAGTTAAGTTCAGTCATTTGCAGTTTCAACATTTTGTACCACATTTTATCACATCTTCATATTAGACCATGTGGAAAAGGCCATATCATCTACATATCATCATCTACATTATATTCAAAATTTAGGTTATTTGAATTTGTCTGCTAAAAGTTATTGCTATCAAAAGATCATCAGTTTTCTCAAAATAGAGCAGTTAATGTTCAGTTGAAGCCTAATGGGTTTGCAGAGCACTTCTGTGACTTGAAGAGCCTAATGGAACATCATACATGACACATATGGATCAAATAGACCTTCCTTGAGCTCTACACCAAGTTTCATCCATTTGTGGAGTGTTACCAGATGTTGAAGGTTAACCTGCTTGTTTCTACACGTTGCATCCTTCATTGGAGTTTGTAACCTCTTGTGGCTGACGTGGAGGATTTTATAAGCTTGAAGATGATTTATAAAGATCTCTTAGATGTATTAGGAAGGAAGTTAGTGATTTTCATAAGATAAATAGTGGGATTCTTTTCAAGAAGGCACTTCAATGCCATATTTTGCACATCTGTTGTAGCCCGAAAAGGAGGCATGTAAGCCCTTTAATTGTATCCCACATGTTGCTGGCATATGGGCATTGTAATTCTCTGATATTTTGAATATATGAATCTTCCATTGTATTCTATGATTGAGTTGTTTCCGTTGTGTGTACTCTAGTTGCATGGTTTGGAGTTCATTCTATGAACCCTCTGACCATGACTGCACCACTTTTACATCAGATCTGATCCACATTTTAGTATACAATCATTTCATGGTGTTGTATCTCACATTTGAAACTCTCATTTGCTAGGGTTTTGTTGGAAAATTTGCATTTTTTATAACCTAGACAAATTCAAAATCTAGGGTTTGTAGTCAAAATCTTGTTTCAGATTTTTCTACCATCACAAACATTTCAATTCAGATCTAGCATCAATTTATAGCATATTTTCATTGTTCATTTGAAAATTTTGCATCATTTCATACCTTGGTTTGAAAATTCACATGTTTGTAATTACACATTTTGTATTTCAACATAAGGAATTTGACATCTCTTTAATATTTCTTTGCAAGAAATTTTAAAATTGTCTATATTATCTTTTGTGCAGGACTTTTAACATCTTGATCACTCCATTTGTCATAACACTATTGTGTTTTTTATCTTTGCAAAAAGCTTCAAAAACCCGGTTTCCTTAAGCTAGTGTTGTGGTGTACTAAAGTCTCTCATATTGGTCGTATTTGATAAATGAATAGATCTTATTGTACATTGTTGTTCCAAGACATTTTATAATGGCATCTTCATGTCATTTCTCTTTGGTATCTTTGCATGCATATATCAAAGATCTTGATTTCCATGGATTCATAATCCTCATGGGTGAGCATCCTTCAATATTAGAAAATCTAACTAAATTCATCTCCATGAATATTCATGAGAAAGATGGTTGTGAAAGTTCTTCTTCTTCTATTACTACTATAAATCATGATAATGTCTTGGATCTAATATCTAAAGTATATGATGATTATGTTGATGATTCCATGAGTCATCATATTCCTCCTTTAGTTAAATTTTTAAACACCTTGGATATCACTAAGGAAGTGAAGACTCTTGATCTTCCTTCGTTGGTTGAATGTTCAAGTACTTTGGACATCATCAAGGATGTGAAAACCATGAATAGTTCTCCTTTGGTTGCATGTTCAAACCCCTTGGACATCACTAAAGATACAATCATCAACAATTCCCTTAACAACACTTTACCTTCCCTTCATTCCAATACTCTCCCTTAAAAAGATGAAGAATTGATGGATGAAGAAAGGTCTCTCACATTAAATCCTTTAGGAATGGATGTTGAGCTTAATCAAAGTAAAAATAATGTTAATTCATTCATCATTAATAGACTTATTCCACCCACTAAGGGGGTAGTGAATAAGTGTACTAATGTTCCTAAAATTATTGTGCAAGGGGCACTTAATGCTTCTCCTTGCTTCAAACTGGTGATTATAGTTCAAGGTACTCCAACACCACCTTGATCCCTAGGTCACATTCTTAATTTTGAAAAACAAATTACTCAAGGAAGTCAAATGTATCAAAATGTGTCGCAACAACCCTATCATAATGTGGTTGCTCACACATACAATACACAAAATAATAAACAAAGTAAACAATAGTTGAACATTCCAATCTTGTTTCCAACTTCTCAACCTATGCTTCCTCAACCACCTTGTCTTACTCATAAAGTTGGTCAATATTATGATTTTGTTGAGTGGCTTCATGCTACTCCTACTAATATCTCTCTCTAGGAACTCATACAAACATCACCTACATACCATGGAATGCTCCAGGAATCTTTACAAAATGTGATTGTACCACCTGTTGTTAAGCCAAATGATGTAGCAACTCTGTTAGATTGTACGCATGTGACAAAAATGGATATTCTATTTCAACAACATGAATTACCGTCAATTGAAGTTAAAAATCAGCATGATCCTCTTCTTGTTGGCAAGAGACACTGCTAGGCATGATAAGTGTTGTCATCGATGGCAACTAAGTCTATACTACACATCTGTATTGCATAATTTTCCCATACCAGAAATCAGATTGAAGATTTGTCTAAGTCCAAGAAGTCAAGAATAGTGTGTGTGACAGGGTCCGGTATCTTGGTCCGGATCTCCTCGGGGGTAGATTAGAGTTTGTTGCAGATCTGAGGGAGTCATAAGCATTCTCAGGATAATCCAAATCCAGAGTTTTGGCCTCCAGTGATGAAGGATTCAATAGTTATTAACATCTGAGTATTTGGTTAACAGTTTGATAGAGTAGACAGAAGAAGAATAGGCCAACCTTGTAATTGATCTTGGTTCCAGATGTATGGAAGTTGTTTGTTGGACAAGTTGTGATGATCAGTGATAGTAGCTGACCTAATTAATGATTTGTGAGTGCAAGTTTTGGTCTATGTTACAAGTGTACATGGATTTAGCCAACAGACTAGAATTTTCAATAAAGTTCTAAGTGTTCTTGAAGCTGACTGAAAAGTGGTTGAAGATCTAGATGCAGATATATATAGCCAAAGGATTTGAATGAATTGAGGTGTGTGTTTGTGATGCGACTATGTGGTAAGATCAAAAGGGTAGAATATAAGGTTCAGATGAAAGTAGAATAGTCGTAAGGGCAGAGTAAAGATGAAGTGTATCAAATCAGTATTATGTGCTTAACCAGAACTGAATCTTTGCATTGGTAGATGCTAATTATCATTTCAAACATATTGTAATCTTCTTTCTGTAGGCAGTGATCCTTCTTTTGAGAAGTGAGCTCTGGGCAATGAGCCCAAATGCATGTGCATTCTCATTTGTAAAAATACTTTTAACAGAGTATCAATCTTTGTGGGTTAACCCCCACCATGGTTTTTCCCTTAACCGGGTTTCCACTTTAAAAATCTTGCTGTCAAGAGTGTTATTATGTTGTTGTTCATATGTTTATGATTCAAGTTTTCTTAGTTGAATTATTGATCTATTGTTAATGGTAAAAGGAAGAATTAACTACAGAAAGTTTTAAAGTTTTGTGACAACTAATTCACCCCCCCTCTCAGTTATCTACCCTAATTCCAACAATTAGTATCAAAGCGAGGTTCCTTTGAAAAAGTTTAATAGCTTAAAGAAGATCTGGGAAGGCAGTAAACTAGATGAATATAATCTCCAAGGGTAACTTAATCTTTCTCTAGAAGATCTTGAGAAGTCCAAAGTAGAAGTCCAAAAGCTGCAAGAGAACCTTAAAAATGTTGAAGACTTCATTGAGATTCTAAAAGAGAAATTGAGCAAATCCAAAAAGGAACAATCTCTTCAACTAGGAAATCATTATGAAAACAACAATGAGGATAAGGCTCTGAAAGAGAAGACAAAGGAATGTGAGAAGTTAGCTAAAGAAATTGTTGTCCTGAAACATGAGATGGAATCTGGGGTGATGAAGCTAACCAAAGAAATTGAAGATAGAAAGAAAACTAAAGAAAACCTGAATCAAAATCTAAAAGAAAGAACTAAAGAATGTTGCATATTGGACGGAATAGATGTCCTCCTAGAGTTTAATCTACAAGAAAGCAGAAATAATGAGAGAGAACTTGAAAGACAAATTGTTATTTGCAGACATGACCTAGAATTTGCAAATGAATACAAGGAGAAGTTCAAGGTAAGCTCAGCTAAACTTGAAGCAGTGCTTGAAGGACAGAAAAAGGCTGATGACAAGCATGGTCTTGGATATGAGAAAGGTGAAAGTTCCAGATCTGGACAAAGAAATTTTCAACTAGGGAATGGGAAAAACATACCTAGAAGACCTCCATTAAGATAGTATAATGCTCAAATATATCCATCAATCAGTGGAAATTGTTTTAATCGCAATAAATTTGGTCATAGAGCTACTCAATGCAGAAGCAAAGTAAATTAAAATGGTCCATCCTTCTCCAGTCAATGCTTCAAGTGTAAGAGGTATGGTCATAGATCTGATGAATGCAGAAGTATGATAAAGAATTACTCTAGAGAAAATGGCAACTCTTTCAATGGTTACTTCTTTACTTGCAATGGATATGGACACATGAAAAAATAGTGCAGATCAAGAGGAAATCAAGTATACAAGCAAAGAAATATTATTTGCTTTAGTTGCAATAGATTTGGTCATATGGCAAGATTCTACAAAAGTAGGAATAATACAGGAGGTTCGGTAAATAGAAAACTAGATGAGCTAAAACAAGACAAAGACAAAGACAAAGACAAAGTTGATGTGAATGAAATCCAGAATGAAATGAACAAGAAATGGGTAAAGAAAGGTGTAATGAACAATTGTGATGGATCTGCACTAGAATCCGGTGCTGGTAATTCATCTGGGAATTAAATCAAAAGCTCTGGCTCAGGGGGAGCTGCAAAGAAAATCTAATTCCCCCAGCTAGTATGTGAGTGCCTGAATCTGGCACAATAAGTAAAGATGCTATGGGCTATTAGAGATCTTTTGAAAAGATTTCTGGAAGAAAAGAACTAGATAAGAAGATTTGTGGAGTGATTCATCAGAAGTTGTCTCAAGAAACAAGGTAATCAGATGACTCAAAGTAGTGCATTTATTACAATAGCGAATTAGGTTTTGTGAAGGCATAAAAGGTTTTTCATTCATCATTTGAAACACTTTGCATTCAAGAATGAAGAAGAGGAGTGAACTATGAAAAAGAACTTGCAGAGAATCAAAAAGTGAAGATCAAATTCAAGCAAGAATCCCATCTGACAATTCAAGGTGAAACCCTAAACCGTGTGTTGGTGCTCAATTTGGCCTGGATGTTGATTTTTCATGTTTGAGGGTTTCTTCATTTAAACCCTAGGCTTTCCTCTCCATCGGCGTAAGTTTGTGAGCATTTTGGCAATCACGTTGATAGCATGGTGTGTTCTTTTTACATCGCTGAGACATTGTGCTATCGGCGAAGGAGTTTGTGTTTCCACCAACGGTGTTGGTCATGCCGATGGGGATGTCTCAAGTGTTCATCGGCTAGAATTATATTATCGGCCAGTGTGTTTTGTGGTCCACCGATAGAGGGAGTCACCCCGATGGGGAATGCCATCGGGATGACCTTGTGTTCAGCCTGGCCGACAGGGGAGTAGACTTTGGCGATCGGCGAGACTATTGAGATCGGGCCAGCAGTTGGAGGGTCTGCCGATGGGGTAGTGTTTGGCCGATGAAGAATCACCGGCGTGTGTTTGGCTGACGGAAGGATGAGGCCATAGTTCATCGGCATGAACACAGGTGTCGGCATAGGTTCAAGATGTTTGCCCGATAGTTCTGGTCTGGCCGACGATGGAGTTGCGATGAAGGCATCGGTGAGACTTGGTGGGTCGGCCAGAGGATTTCTAGATGATCCGATAGTGTGGGTTACGCTGACGAAGGTGGGGAGTGTAGTTTGTGTTGGCCAGACTTTGGAGATCGGTGAAGAGAATTATGGAGTAGGCTGATGGTTTATGTCACGGCGATGGGTATTTGGCAAAGGGTTGTGTGTCGAGCGTGGCAAAACTCTTGACACCTATCATGTGTACGACCATGTTTATGAACTACTGAAGTGATCTCCTCACCATGCATGTGGGATTATTCCCCTGTGAAGAAGCGTTTTGGCAGGAAATTCCTTCTTGAGTGTTGTGACAGTTTTCGAGTGGCTGCAGGTGGTTGAGGCCCTTAATGGCAACGATGCAGAGATGTGGGCAATGGTACGCATGATCAGATTGCCTAATTTTTGAGTGAAGACCTTAGATAGTGGCACAAGGCTCGAGGCCCCTCTTTGTCTATTGCATTAATGTCTTCTGAGCGCCATTCCTTTGTGGGATCTGTATCTGGCGAATTTTAATATTTTTGCCATGTAATTAATTGCTTGTGGTACACTATCTGGCTGTTATAAGCAGATTGTGTTACCATTTTTTGGTTGTTGAAAGTTGAACATTTTGGCTCTGTGATACAATACAGTTGGTTTTGGCTGCTCTATCCATAAAACTTGTGAGTTTATGTATCTCCTGTTGTATGCTTTGCATGAATCCACTGATTTCATGGTTAATTCTATATGAGAAATGCTATGTTAGCATGTGTTTTGTTAATTCTGTCTCCACTATTGCATGTATCTTTCTTCTGAGTCTGAATATTTAAGGAATGTTTGAGACTCTAGAACATAGAATTCCTGTGTTGAATGTCTGATCTTTTAACTTCTGCTCAAGTGGTAGATTAAACTATTTTTAGATTGAACATTGGGAAGGGTGCACTTCAGTAGGGATGCCATAAGTATAGATAGCTTAACACTTTGTATTGGGAGATATCTGTAAGGCAGGTATCATATGTGTCCCCCTGAAATCTAGTTTTAGTTGTTTATGCATATCATTCATAGGTGTATGTCTACTGACTCTAGGCCCTGGACAGGCACTGATCTAGCTTTGTGTTTGTGTTATATACCATGTCCAGCTTTGCATCCAAACATAAAATCAAAATCAAACTCTAAAACAACCATTAGGACAGTAGAATTAATTTAGGATCCAAGTCCTCTGTCTACAACTGCAAATAGGCCCAAAGCTAGCCCCTTTGCTCTTATCTTTCAGTTTTGGTCTACTTACAGGAGGACTCATCTGCTTTCTATCAGCATCCCAGCCTTAGTATGCATGTCCTTATGGATGTTGAATAGGGAAAACCCCCCTAGGTTTTGCAGAGCCTAAAGAAGAAGAGGAGATAAAATATAGAGTCTATCTCCTACACTGTTGGCCCCTGGCCCAGAGATCCTGTCGATCATTGATGGCTACCTTGTAGGGAAATCTGGGAGTAAGCATCCAGTCTGGGAAAAAACCAACACCGTGAAAGAGGTATTTTTCTGTAAAGCTTTCTAAATTTCATTGTTGAAGATGGCTACTCCATTGGTTGTAAATGCTACTAAGAGGCCACATCCAAAATTCAAGAAACATCCATACAAGTCTGTAGAAGTTGATCCACTGGGTGCTTTTTCTGATGTTCCATATGAAGTTCTACTTGTGGAAGATATTAGGGTTGGCATACACGCAAACATTGAGGAATTTGGGGACTCAAAACTGTTGGATATATTTGACAACCATCTGAGGCATGAGAATTATGACATCAAACCTAAGTTCAAAACATTGGAAGATAAACATTTTGCACAAGTCATTCATTTTCTAACCTTTGAAGAGAATGAATGGGTCTGATATATACTAAGTAGAATGCATGATAACTTCATATGGCTGATGAAACCTTTTAAGATCACCAAGGATGTCATTAAGGTTGTGACTGGATTGCACTCAACTGGTGGACTGCCTATATTAAAGGCAGTGAAGAATCAAACTATAACTGAAGTCACTGGATCGAAGTATGACAAGAGAGTTATGACCATCAATGACATCATTGATCCAGATGTCAAGTTTTCCTCAATGGTAATTGGTTATAAGATTTACCATTCTAGCAGGGAGAATTTAGTCTCCAGAACAACCATCTATGCTACATATTAGATGCTAAAGGAGAATGTGGATTATGATTTGTGTGATCTGTTGCTGAACCAACTGATGGAGAATTTGCAAAAGATCAAGAAAGACAAGAACTCCTTCAAATATGGTACACTGGTCATATGCTTATTCTTCTATTTTATGAATGAATTACCAAAATCAAGAGGCTTAGTATGGACAAATGATAAACCTGTAGCACTACAAATTAGAGACTATTTGTATAACCTTGGTGATGCAAAAGCCCAAAGAACTGCACTCTAGGGCTATTTTAAGAACTCTCAGAACATGATGCACTCTAGGGAAAGGATCCCCAAAATAGTAGTTGAAAAATATAAGGATACAATTTGTTTCATGATAGACACAGATCAGTGTTTGATGGATGCAGTGGAACCAAGGATTATGTGGGTTATGCCCATGGGATATGAGGTTGAGGATGTATTGGAGCTATATGCTCAACATTTGTTGAACCAACCTAAGAAAATTGAGGTAGAAATGTTTGGCACTTTTGAAGAACTGAACATAAAGATCCATGTTGAGCTCTAGCAACTAGAAACAAAAAGAAAAGTGCATAAGCAGGTCGAACCATATGCGGAGAGCATAGGTATAACAAAAGAAGTAGCGAGGGAAAATAGGGAGAGGTTAGAGAAATTTGAGAAAGAAATGCAAGAAAAGAAACAAGGAGGTACTCTAGTAGAGACCTCTACCAAAACAAGAACAACTAGGAGTTAAGCTACTACCCCTGTTCCTCCTAAGATTGCAAAACCGAAAGCAAAATCATATGGAAAGGGAGAAAGGGAAGAAAACAAAAGCATCCCAGACCTATGAAAGCACAAGAGAAGAAGAAAAGGGTACAGATTCTAACATTGAGATTAAAGAACTAAAGGCCATAGGCACACAAGCGGTCAAGATATCCAAGGAGATGCCCTCCAAAAGCAAAAGGGAAAGCAAGAGGCAAAAGATAGAGGAATATGTAGAGAAGCCTACCCTTTCAGTAGATGACATCATTAAATCAGTTACTGTAGATGGAAACTTGGCTCCAATGACAGAATTCTATGATGACTATAGTGATGCTGACAAAAGAGTACTTGAGGAAGCAATGGTAAGATATTTGAATATCTACAACAAGGCTCTTATTGAGATATGTTCATTGATACCAAAAGCCTTGAAAAAAATTTAGAATTGAGAAAAGAGAATGCAAAAAGCAAGGATCTTGAGATCCAAGAACAAATATCAATACAATTATGCCCCAAATTACTCCAAAGAAAATGAATTTGATATTCAAAGAAGCCAAGGATGAGTTCTAAAGTAAAAAATGAATGAATAAGCTTATGCTTGGGGAGACAGACAAGATTACAAAGGAAACTAAAGAGAATCTCTGAAGTGCTTTGAAAAAGCACAATCTTCCTGTTGTAGAGGAGGTAAATGTAGAGATTGAGTCCTCAGACTTGGATGTTGAAGGATTAAAGAAGAATAAGCAATAGACTAAAACTCTAGACTCCTCTGTTCTAGAAGAGGAAGTACAAAAAGAAGAGGAAGTATTGATAGAAGAAGCAAATGTTGGCCATGATCCTTCAGATCCTCCTACTACTAATGACTCCAGAAAGGACCAATAGAAAGAAGAAGAAAAAGAGAAAGAGAAGGAAGAGGAAGTGGCAAAGGGAAAAGAAGAATAGTAGGAGATGGTGCTAATGCACCAAGGCAAGATAGTCTGGTTGCTGCCACTGACAAAGCAAAAGGGAAGGAAACTAAAATAACAAGTGTGGCAAGAGACACTATGGATGCAGTGCAGAGTTTTCTCAGCAAGGAGATGCTAGAGTTAGATGAGCTGTAATTGATATAAGGACCAATCAATTTGGACACTCTCTTTGGACCAAATGCTAAAGATATCATCATTTACACAGGCCAAGGAAAAAAAGAAAATATTGGAGTCTCACATAGAAGACAGTGAGTTGATAGGCCTAGCATCTAGAATACTAGACAAGATCATGCCCACATATCAGAAAAATACATCTGATTCTTCTTCTGGTAATTTGAAAAATCTTGTGCATTCTATAAATACAAATTTTGAGTCTTTTGAGAAGTCAGCCGAAGTAAAGGTCCAGAAAGAATTTTTGGACAAGAGGTTTAGTGAACTAAATGTCCTTATAGATAATGATAGAAAAACACTCGATATTGGTATAAAGAGTACTGAAAATGATCTTAAGGATGGTGGTGATGTATATAAGTTTTGTTTATCATGGCCCAAAATAGTAGAGGATATTGAGAAAAAGATAAAGGAGTAGGAGAAAAAGCTGCTAGAACTATCTCAAAGTTTTGATCCTTTAACAGTATCTCCAGTGAGCCAAGAATGTCAAGAAATTAGCCTAACAAATGAAATAAAGAAGATTATCAAAGAAAAGAAGAACATTATGGAAAGAATGGGTGAGCTTTGGGGACTAATTACCCCTAAGTTGGAAACAATGTTTAATACTTTGTCAGAGGCCCAAAGTACTACCTGGGCAAGTGATCCCTCAAATCAAAGGAAACCATAAGCATATGCATTTTTGCTGAGTGGACACATTTCAATTTTGGATGGTATGAAGAGAAGTTGGGCCACCAAATTTATATAGTTAAAGAGTACTTTTGTAGATATCCTTAAATATATGTAAATACAACATATGGACTATTTGTAGATATGCGGCCATATATACAGATTTTTGCATAATTAGTGATTGTGGATCCACCCTTTGCCATTCATGTCAAAGGGGGAGTGAAGAGCAGTGAAAAATGAGGAATCCAGCAAAGGGGGGGCACTGGAAAGCAATGTGAACAACAATATGGAGCACAAGCAAAGGGGGAGTTATTCCGACACTTAGTCATTTTTCACTAAGTGTTGCCATCAATGCTAAAGGGGCAGATTGTTGGCAAGAGACACTACTAGGCATGATAAGTGTTGTCATTGATGGCAACTAAGTCTATACTACACATTTGCGTTGCATAATTTGCCCATACCAGAAATCAGATTGAAGATTTGTTTAAGTCTGGGAAGTCAAGAACAGAGTGTGTGACAAGGTCCAGTATCTTGGTCTGGATCTCCCCGGGGGTAGATCAGAGTTTATTATAGATATGAGGGAGTCATAAGCATTGTCAGGATAATCTAAATCTAAAGTTTTGGCCTCTGGTGATGAAAGATTCAATAGTTATTAGCATCTGAGTATTGGGTTAACAGTTTGACAGAGCAGACAGAAGAAGAATAGGCTAACCTTGTAATTGATCTTGGTTCTGAATGTATGGAAGTTGTTTGTTGGACAAGTTGTGATGATCAGTAATAGTAGCCAACCTGATTAATTATTTTGAGTGCAAGTTTTGGTCTATGTTACAAGTGTACATGGATTTAGCCGACAGAGCAAAATTTTCAATAAAGTTCTAAGTGTTCTTGAAGCTGACTGAAAAGTGGTTGAAGATTTGGATGCAGGTATATATAGCCAATGGATTTGAATGATTTGAGGTGTGTGTGTGATGTGACTGTGGTAAGATAGAAAAGGTAGAGATATAAGGTTCGGATGAAAACAGAACAGTCATAAGGGTAGAGTAAAGATTAAGTGTATCAAATCAGTATTATGTGCTTAACCAGAACTAAATATTTGTATTGGTAGATGCTAATTATCAGTTCAAACATATTGTAATCTTCTTTCTATAGGCAGTGAGCCTTCTTTTGAGTAGTGAGCTTTGGGTGGTAAGCCCAAATGCATTTGCATTCTCATTTGTAAAAATACTTTTAACAAAGTATCGATCTTTGTGGGTTAACCCCCACCTTGGTTTTTCCCTTAACCAGGTTTCCACATTAAAAATCTTGGTGTCAAGTGTGTTATTATGTTCCTGCTCATATGTTTATGATTCAATTTTTCTTAGTTGAATTATTGATCTATCGTTAATGGTAAAAGGAAGAATTAACTACAAAAAGTTTTAAAGTTTTGTGACAACTGATTCACCCCCCTCCCTCTCAGTTGTCTGCCCTAATTCCAACACTTCTAATCTTTCTCACAATAAATAAAAAGTTGATAAAGTGAGTTATGATTGACAATAGATTGGATCTTAATGTTTGTGGCATTGATTTGCTACATAAGATTAAGGTTGATACATCTTTAATCAAACCAGATAAACTTAACATTCGTGGCTTTGATAACATTGGTAGACAGTCCATGGGTACCATAACTTTACCCATAAAGGTTGGACCCATGACATTATCTACCATTTTCCATGTCATGCCTAGTGCACTTTCATATAACATCATTCTGGGTAGACCATGGATTCATACCATGGGGTTAGTTTCATCTACCCTTCATCAATCAGTAAAGTTTATTTACGAAAATAAACTTCACACCATCAAACATGATTCAGAGCCAGAAAGTTGTTTACAAATTGAAACACAAAAACAAGTTATCAATCATAAGACTCTAAATAATTTAAAATTTGATTCATCAATACCTCTTTCCATAGATAATGTTGTGCAAGATTCCAAACCATCATCGAATGCACTTCTTGGTGATGATTGGGGTTCAGTAGATTTTACTCCCACCTTTATAGGAGAATATAAACTAAATAATCTTGAAACATCAAAATTTGTGACGATATCATCTAAACAATCTATGTAAACACCTAAGGAACATAAAGTTCCTTTAGTCAACAATACAGAAAACACTCTTACACTACAGAATATGAGACCTATGAGGCTCCACCATCTTCTAAAGAGATGGCATCCCTTTATGGTTGAGGATTTAAAATCCTTTACAAAAATTGCAACTACATAGGAAATGGTTGTGGTGTAAACCAAAAAGGAATCAGAGTACCTTTACAAGCTACTGCAATTAACTACTCAACTAGTATTAGATACCATTCTTTGAAGCCCACCAAACCTTATCATCATCCTAAACTTAATGTTAATACCATATCAACAAGTCCAATATTAAATATGATATATCCTAAGATGATAGACATGGATTATCCGCCAGGAAATATCCCATTGAATCAAGTAAGTATTTCTCCCTCATTTTGCCACACTTGATGTAGCACCTATTCCAGTTGCTCTCAAGGGTAGCCTCCTCCTAGATATATATGCTGATAATGTTGTGGTGTGTTTCACCATATTATATTAAATGTTGTTTAGGTATCCTTGGATGACCCTTGATATTCTTGTAAGGTCAAGGATACAAGGAGACTGCCTTCACTGTGATAATTAGTCTATTTGTTTCTCTATTCTTCTACTCTCCTCTCTCTTATTGTAATTGTTGTGTGTGGTGCCTTAGTAGCATAGCATTTTGAAGGATGTCTTGGGGGTATCTTCCCACGTTGTGAACCTAAGACATTTTGTCTTCTCTCTCATTTTTAGTGTTTATATTCTTCAGTGGCTCTGTTAGTCAACGGATGACCAAAAAAACTAATTATTGATGAGGACTGTGCATCCCTATAGCAAGAAAGTAAAAATGGACCTAATCCATGTTGGGAATTAATGTGTCTCAACCTTGGTAATTCCTTGCATTATCTATGATTGTATTTATTTATTCATTGCCTATGATGTAAATTAATTGTAAATTCCATATTATCATTTTGTGGGATGTGGCACGGTGAGTTGTCATCCTACATGGAATATGACAACTTGTAATTTTGTCCTCACATGAGGAAATAGGAATCCCACTTTATGGTAGGAGTATTTTTCCATGTGTCGGCATCTTAGATGTTGTGTAATGGAATGTTGACCCGAATGGTTATGACAGATTCCTATGACAAAGTTATGACATGTAAGAGTCAAAAATAGAAGCTTGTAAGATAGGTGAAGACATGTGTCGACGAGCATCTTTGAAAAAGGCATCTTTGGGTGCCCCAAGGTGGACTATGACATGTAAGAAAATATGCTATTTATAGCCTGTGTATGACAAATTCTCTTATAGCTGTAAGTTATAACTGCTATGACAAATTCTATGACGGTCGTAAGAGCATCTATCATAGCCCATTTTGGAAATAGGTGACCTTTTTGGGATGGGAGCTATGGCAAAGTGTTAGATATATCTTACAATGTTGACCAAGTGTCCATAGGCATGGGTTTTGGGCCATGAGGCCAATTTGGACGCCCATTCCAAGATAGAGCCAATTTTTCCTTGTATATTCTATATAAACAGGTGCTTGGAGGAGGAGATGTAGTATGTGATTGACAGGTACTGTTATGCTGCCGGACTGACTCCAAACATGAGTGTCGAAGACTATTGAAGCTTGCATTGTAATTGTATTGTAAACCATATTCAGTTTTGATAATACATTGTGCAGGTTTTTGAGTGGGTTTTTTCACCCAATAAGGGTTTTCCCCACATTATATCGTGTCTCTCTTCTTCTGTCTTCTTTCTGGTTCTATGTGTATTGCTGCAATATCTCTGTTATATGTTTCATGTTTTTGTAATTGTAAAGGTTAAACTAAATTTGTATAGCTCTCCCCTCATTAGATTAGTGTAGGAAGTTGTTTCCGCACACCTAGCTTCCTTTCAGTTGGTATCAGAGCTTGATCACCTTTGGTCCTAGTTGTTGGGTTGGGGTTTTTTGAGCTGATCTTAAGTTGAGTGGGAGTCTATGCAAAGTATTCTAAATCTTATTGCAGCAAGGATATGGCAAGCACATCCAAAAGGATAGAGGTGGAGAAATTTAATGGCACTAATTTCAAGCTGTGGAAGCTCAAGATGGAAGACATGCTTGTTGATCGAGACCTCCGGGAAACTATCAATGGAACAAAACCAACTGCAATGTCACAAGATGATTGGGATCTCAAGGATCAGAAGGTTAAGGGTCTCATAAGACATAGTCTTTCTGATTTTGTCATGTTAAATGTCCATGAGGAGGATATTGTAAACTTGGATGTTGTGTAATGGAATGTTGACCGAAACAGTTATAACAGATTCCTATGATGAAGTTATGACATGTAAGAGTTGAAAATAGAAGCTTGTAAGATAGGTGAAGACGTGTTGAAGAGCATCTTTGAAAAAGGCATCTTTGGGTGCCCCAAGGTGGACTATGACATATTGTAAGAGAATATGCTATTTATAGCCTATGTGTTAGATTCTATGATGGTTGTAAGAGTCGTAAGAGCATCTGTCATAGCCCATTTTGGAAATAGGTGACCTTTTTGGGATGGGAACTATGGATAAGTGTCAGATACATCTTACAATGTTGACCAAGTGTCCATAGGCATGGGTTTTGGGCCATGAGGCCAAGTTGGACACCCATTCCAAGATAGAGCCAATTTTGCCTTGTATATTCTATATAAACAGGGGCTTGGAGGAGGAGATGTAGTATGTGATTGACAGGTACTGTTATGCTGCCAGACTGACTCCAAACATGAGTGTCAAAGACTATTGAAGCTTGCATTGCAAGTGTATTGTAAACCATATTTAGTTTTGATAATCTATTGTGCAGGTTTCTAAGTGTGGGGTTTTTCACCCAATAAGGGTTTTCCCCACATTATATCTTGTCTCTCTTCTTCTGTCTTCTTTCTAGTTCTATGTGTATTGCTACAATATCTCTATTATATGTTTCATGTTGCTGTAATTATAAAGGTTAAATTGAATTTGTATAGCTCTCCCCTCGTTAGATTAGTGTAGGAAGCAATTTTTGCACACCTAACTTCCTTTTAGTTGGTTTCAGAGCTTGATCACCTTTGGTCCTAGTTGTTGGGTTGGGGTTTTTTGAGTTGATCTTAAGTTGAGTGGGAGTTTGTGCAGAGTATTTTGAATCTTATTGCAGCAAGGAGATGCCAAGCACATCCAAAAGGATAGAGGTGGAGAAATTCAATGGCACTAATTTCAAGCTGTGGAAGCTCAAGATGGAAGACATGCTTGTTGATCGAGACCTCTGGGAAACTATCAATGGAACAAAACTAGCTACAATGTCACAAGATGATTGGGATCTCAAGGATCAGAAGGCTAAGGGTCTCATAAGACATAGTCTTTCTGATTTTGTCATGTTAAATGTCCATGGGGAGGCTACTATAAACTTGCTTTGGAAGAAGTTGGGAGATGTGTATCAAGCCAAATCCTTGGTTAACAAACTTTTTCTGAGAAAGAAGTTATATTCTCTTCGAATGGAGGATAGAGGATCTATTGTAGAACATATGAATGCTTTCAACATGTTGGTTGCACAATTGACATTCGTTGGTGTGAAGATGGAGGAGGAGGATCATTGTATGACCTTGCTTTGTTCTTTTCCGGACTCGTGCGATCATCTTGTCATGGCTATTGGAAGCACCACATCCACATTTAAAATGGATGAAGTGGTTTCTTCACTGTTGTCTAAAGAGATGCGGAGAAAGTCTTCTGAGGTAGCCAAAGAAGCTCTTGCAATTCGTGGAAGACCCAAGGAGAAAGGGAAAAAGAAGGACAAGAAAGTTGAGAAGGGTAGATCCAAATCCCGTGGGAGATCCAAATCTCCTAGAAAGTCCAAGGCTCTCTGTTGGAACTATGGTAAATCTACGTATTTCCAAAAGGAATGCAAAGAGGAAAAGAAAAAGAACCCAGATTCAAATTCTAACAAGTCACAAGATGATGGTGATGCCTTCATCACAGCCCTAGCAACCCATGCATCTGATGATGTGTGGCAGATTGACTCTGGTGCATCATTCCACATGACCTTACATCGAGACTAGTTCACTAAGTATGAGGAGTTCGATGGTGGAAGAGTGTACCTGGGTGATGACCCTCATCTGAAGATTGTTGGTCATGGAAGAGTCTCTATTCAATTCCCTAATGGATGAGTGAAGGGGATCTCTAGGGTTATGCACATCCCAGGCTTAGCATGGAACCTACTTTCTGTAAGTATGTCGAATGATGCAGGTGTGTAGGTTGTCTTTTTGAAAGAAGGATGCAAGATGACTAGAGGAACTATGGTGCTTGCTAAGGGTACTAGGAGAGGTACTCTATTTTAGCTAGAGGCATGCATCTCACAATGCAATAGTTCCTCTAACTCAAGAAAGAGGGAAGCAGTCACTTCATCCCCACCATCTAAACGAGCAGTGAAGAAATCTGTTGTATTCATGCCTTGGAAGTTAAGCTTCCTACTGAAAAGATAATGTTATGGCATAAGAGATTTGGCCACATTAGTGAGAAGGGTCTTAGAACCCTGAAAAATAAAAACCTCGTTGAGGGGTTACATGATTGTAATCTTGAGTTTGACTTTTGTGAACATTGCATATATAGAAAATAAAACCGTGTTTAGTTTTATTTGAGTTCTCATAAGTCTTCTGGTGTGTTGGACCTTGTTCATTCTGATGTATTTGGTCCTATTAATGTTCCTTCATTATCAAAATCTATATATTTTGTATCTTTCATAGATGACTATAGTATAAGGACATGGATTTATTTTCTCATAAGAAAATATGAAATCTATAGTAAATTTAAGGAGTTTAAAGCCTCAGACTGGTAAAAAGATTAAGTGTTTGAGAACTGACAATGGTGGTAAGTTTTTTTCTACAGAATTCAATAAATATTGCAAGGAACTTGGGATTGAAAGACATAAGACAACTCCATATACCCCACAGCAAAATGGAGTTGTAGATAGGATGAGGACACTGATGGAGAAGGCTAGGAGTATGCTTAGTGGAGCTATCCTAGAATAAAAGTTTTGGGCTGAAGCTGTTGCCACTGCTTGCTATCTTGTAAATAGATCTCCTACATCAGCTCTTGTTGGAAAGATACCCATGGAGGTGTGGTCTGGTAGAAAGCCTTCAATAAGGCATCTTCATATTTTTGGTTGTGAGGCATATGCACATGTGCCTAGGGAGAAGCAGTCAAAATTGGAAAACAAGGCTGTTAAGTGTATCTTCATTGGCTATGGTGTCAGTGTGAAATGATACAAGCTTTAGGACCCTGTGGATGAAAAAGTGTTGTATAGCATAAGTGTCATCTTTAGAGAGCTAACACCTTCTACCACTATTTTACAGCTAGAAGAAAAAGAAAAGAAAGAGGATGTTGTTCAGTTTCCTGCTACCCCTGAGAAGACTGAACAGAAAATCAATGTTGGACCTAATGATGAGAAGGCTCTTCCAGCTTTGAAAGCTTAGATGAAGAAGCTAAACCTCAACCTTGGCTCTTGAGGAGGTCTACATGAATAAAAAAGCAACCTGAGAGGTTTGGTTATACATTGCTTGATTCTAGTTGTGCTTTTGCTTTGCTTACTAACAGTGATGAACCTAGATTTGTATCAGAGGCTATGGATATGAAAGATGCAGGTTCCTGGGAGGAGGCCATGGAGGATGAGATGGCTTCTTTGGAAAAGAATAAAACTTGGGACTTGGTACCTTTGCCTCTTGGACAGAAACCCGTTGGATGCAAATGGGTGTTCAAGAAGAAATTTGGTACAAATGGTAGTGTTGAGAAGTACAAGGCTAGATTGGTTGCAAAGGGGTATTCACAAGTGGAGGGAATTGATTATGATGAAATTTTCTCTCCTGTTGCTAAGCTGACATCTATTCATTTTCTATTTCTCTTGTAGCTATTTATGACTTAGAGGTAGAACAGATGGATGTGAAGACAACTTTCCTTCATGGTGATTTGGAGGAAGAAATCTACATGTCACAGCCAACGCATTACATGGTGAAAGGTAAAGAGAATTTGGTTTGCAAGTTAAAGAAGTCTTTGTACGATTTGAAGCAGTCTCCTAGGAGGTGGTACCTGAAGTTTGATGCCTTTGTGTTGTCTATTGGATTTGTGAGAATGAAATCAGATCACTGTGTGTATTATAAGTTTGATGGTGATCATATTCTCCTTGTTGCATTATATGTTGATGACATGTTACTCATTGGGAAGGGTAAGAATATGATTTCTGATTTTAAATCTTAGTTGTCAGCACAGTTTGAAATGAAAGATTTAGGGGCAGCCAGGTACATTCTAGGAGGAAATCAGAAGAGACAAAACTAACAGAAAACTTTGGGTAAGCCAAAGTATGTGAAGACCATGTTGGATAGGTTCAGCATGACAAATTGTAGACCATTGTGTGTTCCTGTTTCTTTGGGGACAAAATTATCTGTTAATGATTGTCCAAAATATCCTAGTGAGGTGGAGGACATGAGCATAGTACCTGTAGACACCCTAAAATGACCAACTTGTCATGCTACTTGCATTTCGTTATCTGTCTCATCACCTGCATTTCAACGTTAATTAAATAATCTAATTATTTAATTAATATCATCAAATTCTTCTAAATCTCCAAAATTGCGACATTAATTAAATAAATCCTCTTCATTTAATTAATTAAATTAAATTCCTCTATATTCTTCCATAATTAAATAATTTTAATTATTTAATTTGATCATTATCCTCCTTCCAAAATTCACATCCACATTAATTAAATATATCCCATTATTTAATTAATTCATCACAATTCTATCTTATCTACAATTAAATAATTTACATTATTTAATTAAATCAATTGTTCTTCTAAATTTAAATAAATCAAATCAAATTTATTTAAATTATCTCAATCCTCTAAAAATAAATAAAATCAAATATTTTATTTATAATCTTCTGTTCTTCCAAAATCATGCACAACAATTAAATAAATTTATTTATTTAATTTGCTTTCAAATCTTCTAAATTAAATAATTCCATTTATTTAATTATTTCTTCCAAAATATCTTCTCTAAATTTAAATAAATCAATTATTTATTTAAATTGTTTTTTCTTCTAAATTTGAGTTATCTCTAATATAACTCAATCTTTTTTGCTCATCAATTAAATATTTCTATATTTAATAAAGCAAAATATCTTCTTTTCTCATGCAAATCTCTTCTTCTTGTTTTAAATCACTTAACTGATTGCTTTATCCTTTAATTGATTTATCTCTTCAGTTAACTTATTCTTCTATTCTTGATAACTCCTCTCATGCAAAAGCAAGCAAGACACATGTCTTCTTCTCATTCGTTGCACATTCCTCAACTTATCTCCTCCATTGATTCTTCTGAATTATCAGGACTGTTGATCGCTCTTCCTTGAAATCTATATAAACCCCCCTCATCTCCTTCATTAGCTCTCTCTTCGATCGTATTCTCAGGCATACTTAACAGAGCTTCGAGCATACACAATGCGTCGATTAAGCACTATAACAATCTTTTGACATTGATCTCTTGAGCACATACTTGCTTGTTGCAACCATGGCTTTGCAACTACATTGAGCAATCCACATATCTCCAAAAGGGAACAATACAGGTTTTGGTAAGAGCTTTCATTTGTCTTTGATTTATGATTTATGGCTTTTACTTAGATTCGTTTCCTTTATGTTATTGGGTTCTTTGGTTTTATTTAATTTAGATTTAATCCATTTTTCCATATACACATTCTGGCACGCCCCGGTGGGACCCACTAATCCCTTTGTTTCTTTGAAAAAAAAAATTTTTGAAGTCACAGTATGGCACAGCGCAGACGATATTGCACAGCGCGTCTGGTAGTATCTCTAAGCGCTCTTGCAGGAACAGTTCAGCGCTACTGGCGGCACGGCTGTGCTTCTGGCCGCACAGAGCTGCGCTTTCAGTGACACAGAGAAGCGCTATTGGTGGCCTTGTTAAGCGCTTCTGGTTAAAATTAGGTTTTGACTTTATTCACGGTGCTTTTGCAGGGTTTTTCTCATTTCAGATCTGTGATTTTGTTTGCACAAGCTGTTGTATTTGTCTTCCAAACCTGATTTTTGATATCTCCTAAGCTGATTTATTTAGGAGTATCCTTAAGTTCTGCTAATCTATTGTGTTGCCCCATTTTCTGAGTTTTCCAGATTTCACGACCCAGATCTATCAGATATCATTGTCCAGACAGTAGATCCACCATGAAAAGTCATTTTTGCCTGGCTATTTTGACAAAAACTAATATTTTTTGTATCTGAGATAGCACAGCGCTTTTGGCTACACAGTATCGTGCTTTCAGTTACACAGTGATGCGCTCCTGGATATTTTACAGCGCTTTTGTTATTATCGTTGCACGCTTTTGGTATTTATCGCAGCGCCTTTGGAATCACAGTACAACACTTCCAGTTATTGTTCAACGCTGCTGGTAATATTCTGTTGCGCTTCTCGTCTGTCTTAAAGCACTTTTGGTTTACAGTGAATCGCTTCTGGTAAGACAGTAACACACTTTTGGTCAAAGTTGATTTATTTTTTGCTAACTTGTGAATTGTTGGTGGAACTAACTAATTTGTTGCAGCTTCTTATTACTCACACAGAGCCAATAGGTGTTTTTTTTAACGTGTTTATGTAGGACGAGCGTTGAAGACCCTTTTGTTTTATCTCACTAAGTCTTAGAAACACATTGCATGCTTAAAAGGAGTAATTGAACAAATCTTTTTTGCAAATCTAAGTCTTAGGAACATACTGATTTTCTTAAGGGACAATGGACATGTATGGACAAACACCTCAATTTTCTAAGGGACAATGGACATGAATGCCAAACACTTCATTTCATAAGGGACAATTTACAACTACAACCGTGTGTGTGCCTAATTTAGTTGCACCTTATTTTTTTTATAACGAGACAATTGAACCTTTGTTTGACGTGCTTGATTTTACATTCTTGTACTTCCTTTAGAAGGGCCTGCTTTTGGATTGCGCTTCATCCAAAAAGGGATGACCCTAAGCAGAGTTTTCCTTTGAACCGCTATATAAGAGGGATAAGGCGAAAGCCAAGTCCTAACCGACGTCAGCCTTACCTTGTGATGCCAAACTGAAAAGAGGTGTACTAGCCCTTTGTGGAAACGATTTTTACATTGAGCGAAGTGTTTGAAACTCTTAGTAGGATTGGTTAAAGCTTTTAGTAGCTTGTCGCATTGCTCGTAAGGCGTTGGTCCCTCAAAGTCACTAAGAACCAATCTAGATAGAGACTACCTGACCTACCTCCGAACATTGCGGTAATCATCAGTGCAAGGGAAATCGATTTAAACCCTTAAGATACTCACCATTGGCTCCCTTGAGAAGAGATAGTATTCCCTTGGACATAAAGCTCTTGTGACCTACTTGAGCTTTCCAAGGGGAGGGTGAGATATCCCTACCTATCGTCTCTTGCAAAGATACTAAATATCTGACACCTTTATGGAATGATATTTTTATCGACGGAGTATTAAGCTGTGAGCTGATCTACTGCAATGAAACCTTGTCTCTAGGGATAAAAAGTGCTTGTTATTGATTGCAATTGTCTTATACCTGTGGAAACATTGGGCTTGTTTGGAGCCTTGAACATACACTATATGTTGTGTCAGTCCCTTGCTTTTCTACCACTTGTTTGCTGTGTTTTCTCTTGCCAAAGACAAAATCCAACCATAAATCTGTCAAAATTGCCTTTACAAACATCAGACACTACTTCAGCGCCCTTGGTATAACAGCAGCTCGCCTTTGGTCATACAGTAGATCGCCTTTGGTATAGCAATACCTCGCCTCTGGCTAACACTCTACTTCAGCGCCCTTGGTATAACTGTAGCTCGCTTTTGGTAACTGTAGCTCGCCTTTGGCATAGCAATAACTTGCTTCTGGTAGCTCAGTCTGTCGCCTTTGGTCTATAGTAGCACGCTTTTGGTTTCACAGTCCTGCGCCTCTAGTCAAACAGTACAGCGCCTTTGGTCCAGTATACTGTGTAGCAAGAGTTCGTCCTTTTCCATATCACAAAGCAGAAACCCAGCATTACCTATCTTGTGCCTAAGTGAATCCCATGGTCACCACTAGGCTACAGCAAACCATGAAGTCTAGGCAAGTTGTCCCTAAGAAGCACAAGTCACCCCCTCGCACACCACAATCAGGTCATCTCAACATTACTCCCAAGGTGACTCCTAGTACACCCGCGGCAAAACCAATCAGCTCTCCAAACATGCCGCACATAGATGAACTAAGCAATCCTCATGAGGATATAACCCCTTTGCTAAATGCACCGCAGTATACCACAGGCTTGCTTCCGGATTTTGTCCCACAAGGTTACATCGTAGATCACGCCCCATCTCAAGAAGAGTGACACTTTGAAATAGGTCAATCCTCTCAAGAAGATGGGCAAGATCTTGATGAATTTATACAAGATCCTAGAGCTATAGCTGCCTTTGATAAAATCCTTAGTGAGAATCAGGATCATTTCTTTCGCTTGCTTGCAAAGCAAGGCGCCAAGTTACCTCAAGATTTTGATGTGTCCACTCTCAAGGAGAGCACCAATAACCAAGAAACCATACAAGCAGTGCAAACCATGTCCACGGTGACTACGCCCTTACCTACTCAAGGCTCGCAGTATAGGAATCCCCTTTTCCAAAATCCAACAGGGGAGAGACCCATATCACCGCTTCTGACTCCTATGGAGATCTATAAAAATCAACAAGAAACTCTCCAACGTCAAGCAGAGTTAGCTAAGCAAGCCACCTTAGCTCGATCGAATATGCAACCACCTCCTAAAGTGTCCACACCAACTGCAAGTGGAATCTTGGTTACCCCATCGCGCGAAGGTTTCCCACTGAATTACAATCCGGGAAACAATTATGTAGCCATGCAGCAAGGGTCTCAACAAATGCCACCTCCTATATCATCACACCTTCATGTCTCTCAACCAATTGGAGTCATGCAACCCCAACCACAACATTCTTCTACTCTCGTCCTTAATCAGCCCCCACCACAACATTCTTCTACTCTCGTCCTTAATCAGCCCCCACCACAACATTCTTCTACTCTCATCCTTAATCAACCCCAACCATCGCAAATCACGTCTACCTATGTCCCTCCTCCACAACGTTCGTCCTCGCTCAATTTCTTTCACACATTACCTAGCCACTCACAACATTCCCAACATCAAGTTTCCCAAAGCTATGTGCCGCCACCGCAACCTAATCAAACGTACTTTAGCTTTCCTCCACCCAATTCTTTTCTTCAACCATCTCAAAGCCAACATTCTTACCTAGCGCCTCCTCCACCGTTGCCTAATCAAAACCTCCAATTCCAACCCAATCTGAACCAAACGTACAATCTGTATAATCCCAATCAATCTTACGACCCTTATCATACCAATACGCATGGCTTACAGTACAATCTTCTGTATGGGCAACAATAGCCACCTTTTGGACAACAGGAGATGTTACAAACCCCTCTCACGACTATGGAGTTAAAGATTGCGGAGGTGCAACAACAGTTATCTGATCTTACGTTTGGCCACACCAAGAAGACCTTCTCCTTAGAAGAAGTGTGTCCTTATCCTTTTGATCGGTCATTACCAATGATCCCTTTTCCTCAAAATTTTACTATTCCTAAATTTGATAAATACAAAGGAAAAGGTGACCCAAAAGACCATCTTAGGGAATTCTATCTTGCTTGCTTCGAGGTCTCACATAACGATACGTATCTTATGCGTCTCTTTCCTCGCAGTCTTGGAGGTCAAGCGATAGAATGGTTCTCACACTTACCCACGGGTATCAAGTCTTTCAATGAGCTAGCAAAGAAGTTTGCCACCCACTTTTCTTACAACGCAGAGCATGAGATTTCCATGACGGACCTATGCAACAATAAACAGAAAAATGGTGAAACTTTCATTTCTTTCCTTCAACGATGGAGACAAATGGCTAGTAAATTCCCTTTCAAGATTCCAGAGAAACAGCTTGTTAGCATATTTGTGCAGAACCTCAACCAAGAGTTAGGTTTCCATTTGCAAATTCTTAGTGCTACAACCTTCGATGAAATCACTTACAAGGGTATCAACATTGAGAAAGCCCTCATTGCTAAGGGTGTGGTCAAAATCTTTAAAGAAATGAAAGATAACGCTCCTCATCAACAATCAAACGATAAACCCAAATATTGGAACAAGAACAAAAACGTGGTCAACGATGGGGTGGTCGATACTAAGCATGTCCAAACGTTGCAAACACCGCTGCAGCTCTCCAAACCAAGTCAAGCTCCTCCTCAACAATAGCAGCAACAAAGGCAGCCTTATCAAAATCAACAACGACAACAGGAGCGGCCTCAACAAGATTACCCTCCGTGACGTCAATTCACTCCCTTAGGAGTGCCCATCGAATCGGTCTTGCAGCAAGCTTTACAGAAAGGGCTCATCACCCTACTTGATGCTCCCCCATATGGTGAACCTGTTTACAAAACGGCACGTTACAGAGATAATGAATATTGTGAGTTCCATAGGAGCAAAGGGCATCGAACTGCATCTTGCATGAAGCTTAAGCACCTAATCCAAAACCTCATCGACAGTAATCAAATCACTTTTGAGGATGAATCACCAATTCCACATACGAACAAGGATCTCAATATGTACAAGGAACCATTCCCTAATCATGGTCCACCTCCTCCTTAGGATAAAGGTAAAGGCATCAATCATGCTTCCACATCCTTCGATTCCATTGTAGGTCATTTTGAAGAGAGTCGAGTGTCTACCCTCACAATCAAAGGCAAATCTACGGATTGTGTTGTTACTACCCATCGTGGTCATGTCACCATTCGTGCTCCTACACCTAGGCTTCCAATTCAATCTGATTATAATCTTGTCGAACATCTAGGGAAAACGCCAGCACAGATCTCTATTTTGGACCTTCTACGGTCATCACCGGCACATAGAGTCGTGCTAGAAAAAGCCCTCCAAGAGTCCTTGGTTCCTAACAACATAGCGGTCACGGATTTCCAAGCTATAGTGGGTAACATTGTTTCACCCTGCAATGTGGTCTTCTCTGAGAAGGACCTCCCATCCCATGATCCTTGTCATAATGATGCCCTTCATATTGAGGTTCTCATCCATAAGCGCAAAATCAAACGTATTCTCATAGATGGTGGTGCTGGTCTCAACATCTGTTCTTTAAAGTTACTAAAGCAATTGGGATACTCTAAGGATCATATCAACACTGATCATAGTATTACAATCAAGGGATATGATGATGCAGAATGCCGTTCAGAAGGTGTTATTCACTTGCCTATACAACTGGGCCCAGTCATGCTTGAAACTAGGTGTCAAGTCCTTGATATTGAGCTGCCTTACAACATTATTCTTGGCCGCCCATGGATCCATGCAATGAAAGCTGTCCCCTCCATGTACCATCAGTCCCTCAAGTTCCCATACAATGGTACGGAGATCACCATCCCAGGAGACCCTAATCCTTTTGAATTTTGCCGTGTCTTGCAAGGAAGCTATAAGAATTGCAACCAAGTGCCTAAAAATGACAAAGCCCTTGAATCCCCACTATATGTTGACCCTGAAACTCTGATGCAAGCCTCTACAAGTGAACCTACGCCCCTCCCCAAAATCATAGCTCGCTTTCAGGATATAGGCTTTGGAACTTATGATATCTCAGAATCTTGTTGTGTAGGGCGGATGCCTTTATCTCCAAAATCTTACGGCCAACCACCCATCGCCAAAGTTACCAAAAAAGCAGCTATTCCTCCCCCAACATTCCTAACCCAATTCCAACATGGACAGTTATTGGAAGAGGAAACTATTGAGGACATCTCTTCTTGGCTCTACAAGGAGAAAGAACCAGTCACGATACCAGTCAAGCAATATGGCAATGGCTTAAGGATAGTGAAAAACATGGGCTATAAAGGCAAGGGTGGCCTTGGGAAACAGAATCAAGGCACTATGGAGCCCATTGTGGTAACAAAGAAGCTAGACAAGAAAGGATTAGGATTTGGTAAGAAGGTACCACGCGCCTCGGACATCGAGTATATCCTCGACGAGGTAGCTGACACTTTTCCCGCCGATACGATGTCTACAGAGGATATCATCGATGACTCTTCCCTCCACATGACCAATCTATTCGTAGAATCCTCCATTTTTACACTATCCTCCGTATCCTTAACTTCCACCACCAGCACCCAGAAGGTCACGCTTGTCTACCCTGAACTTATCGATTGGGACCAACAAGGGGGCCCCGTTATAGATGTATTTCAGAATGACGAAGCTCTAACTGAGTTTATGGGACTTCGGGAAGGTATCCCTCTTGGCGATCACAAGGCAGGTTTTGTAATGGAACTAGAGCCCACGGCTTATTTTGGTGAGAATGCCAAATCCTCCAGTCGCAAAACTGCAAATAAAGAAAGATCTCTAGGTGAAAACCACACTGTGGCACCTCCTGATCATAAAATAGTAAAAATAAAGGACGTATCCAAAGGTGAAAACCCAACTGTGGCACCTAAGGATGGAGGATTTGACCTTCCCTTACCATCTAAGTACCAAGAGAAATCAGCTCTCTTAGTGGAAGATTCTACAGAGATGAACCTGGGTACAGAACAGAATCCAAAGACAACATTCCTGGCAGCATCATTATCTGACACAGAGCACAGAAATCTTAACAACTTCTTCTTGCAACGAACCATCAACTTTGCATGGACCTATGCAGATATGCTAGGGCTAGACCCTAAGATGGTAGTTCATTATCTCACAGTTGATCCCAAGGTGAAACCAGTCAAACAGAAGTTGAGAAAAATGCATCCACAGATAGCTCTCTTGGTGAAAGTGGAAGTACAAAAACTATTAGATGCAAAGTTCATATGACCTATTGACTATTCAGATTGGGTCTCAAACATTGTATTTGTGTCTAAACCTAATGGGCGCATCCGCATGTGTAATGATTTCAGAGATCTCAATAAGGCATGTCCTAAAGATGACTTTCCACTATCAAACATTGACATTATAGTGGACTTGACAGCAGGTCATGAGATGCTTTCTCTCATGGACGGATTCTCGGGTTACAATCAGATAAGGATAGCTGAAGAAGACCAACATAAAACAACCTTTACTTGTCCGTGGGGCAATTATTGTTGGTGTGTCATGCCATTTGGTCTAAAGAATGCAGGAGCAACCTATCAGAGAGCAATGACAGTGATCTTCCACGATCTCTTTCATCACATCATGGAGGATTATGTGGATGATATATTGGCTAAATCTTCTAGAGCGGATCACATACAAGTCTTAGGACAGATCTTTGACAGGCTTGAAAAATACCAAGTAAGACTCAATCCAAAGAAGTGTGTATTCGGTGTAACATCAGGAAAGCTATTGGGATACATCGTATCTCGTAGAGGCATCGAAGTGGATCCAGCAAAAGTAAAGGCTATAGTGGAGATGCCTCCACCAAAGAACCTAAAAGCATTAAGGAGCCTCCAAGGAAGGTTACAGTCCATCAGGCGTTTTATATCACAACTAGCAGATAAATGTCAACCCTTTCAACACTTGCTCCGAAAGGATGTTTCATTTCGATGGGACAACAAGTGTCAGGCAGCGTTTGATCAACTTAAAGAATATCTAGCCACACCTCCTGTATTGGTTCCACCAGTTGCGGACAAACCTTTGATATTGTACATCTCCACTACAAATTCAGCCCTAGGGGCTCTGCTAGCACAGAATGACGACACAGGAAAGGAGCATGCAATTTATTACATCAGTAGAACATTGGTGGGATACGAGCTCAATTATTCACCAATGGAAAGGGCTTGTTTAGCAGTAGTGTTCGCCTCCCAAAAGTTGCGACATTACATGTTGAACCAACACACAAATTTGATAGCCAAGATTGATCCCTTGAAGTATCTACTAGCAAAAGCAGCTCTCACAGGCCGACTAGCTAAATGGGTTATGATCCTTAGTGAGTTCAATATTGAGTACACAGATCGTAAGGCAATCAAAGGACAAGCCCTTGCGGATCAACTAGTAGATGCACCTATGAAAGATACACATCCTATGGTAGCAGACTTTCCTGACGAGAATCTCTTCACTCTGGCTACCTCCATAATGTGGAAGTTGTACTTTGACGGTTCTTACACACAGCATGGATCAGGAGCCGGCATCTTATTTGTTACACCTCAGAATGACTACATTCCAAAGTCATATCGGCTCGCATTCCCTTGCACCAACAACATAGCCGAGTATGAAGCACTCCTTATAGGTCTCAATACAACAGTTCAATGGGACATTACAGAATTACAAGTATATGGAGACTCACAGCTAGTCATTCACCAAGTCACAGATGAATACCAAACAAAGGATGAAAAGTTGGTCCCCTACAAGCAACTAGTGGATGCCTACAAACCACATTTTTCTACCATCACATTTGAGCAAATTCCAAGAGAGCATAACAAAGCTGCAGATTCTATGGCTTCTATAGGGTCACTGATTGACATGCCTGCAAATACACAGAAATGTGAATTCTTGATCGAGCAATTGTTGATACCAGCCATCGATGTTCCTGTTACTGAAATCATCTGCGAACTTGTTGGTCCCAATTCCCCTTGGTATGAAGATATCTATGAATACCTCAAGAACAATACCTTTCCCCCTGACCTATCATCCACCCAACGCAAAACCTTTATCCGTCGATCCTCTCGTTACATCATTCTGGGTGATACACTATATCGCCGGAGTCTCGATGATATCCTCTTACGATGTCTTAACGCGGAAGAAGCCGAAGCTACCTTACGAGACATACACGAAGGTGTCTGTGGCACGCATTCTACCAGTCCTAATCTTGCGAAGAAGATACTCAGAACGCGTTATTACTGGCCTACAATAGAGCAAGATGCTGCACAGTTTGCTAAGAAGTGTCTACAATGTCAGCAGCATGGAGATTTGATTCACGCACCAGCTCATGAGTTACAACCTGTGACAACTCCATGGCCTTTTTCTCAATGGGGTCTCGACCTCGTAGGACAAATCCACCCTTCCTCCTCCAATGGCCACAAGTTTATCATTACCGCCACTGAGTATTTCACGAAGTGGGTGGAAGCCATTCCTATGACCTATATCACTGGTAAACAAATAGCCAAGTTTATCCTAAACTACCTCATATGCCGGTATGGTATTCCCCAAGCCATTGTCACTGATAATGGGAGACCATTCAAGAACCAAGATGTCCGTGCCTTATGCATACAATACAATATCCAACATCACTGTTCAACTCCCTACTATCCGCAGAGTAACGGCCAAGCTGAGGCTTCCAATAAGACCATTCTCAAAATCCTCAAGAAAACAGTCAATGAAGCTGGTCGTGATTGGCACTTACAACTCAATCCCGCCCTATGGGCCTACCGCACTAGTATCAGAACACCAATTGGTGCCACACCATATGCCTTGGTCTTTGGCTCTGAAGCCATCCTACCTATAGAGGTCGAGATCCCATCCCTCAGAGTATCCATGCAGGATCTGATCGGCGGAGATGAGTATCGTACTTCCAGATTAGCTGAGCTTGAACTACTAGATGAGAGGCACCTTGCCGCGCTAAATCATCTCCATGTCTATCAAAACCGCCTCCAGTATAATTACAACAAAAAGATCAAAGAAAGACGGTTTCAAGTTGGTGATCTTGTACTTAAGGAGAATCAGAAAAATCAAGCAGATCGAGAGAAGAAGGGTAAGTTTGAGCCTAACTGGTTAGGTCCCTTCATTGTGACAGCAGCATATGGATCAGGAGCTTATACTTTAGCTACACTTGACGGCATTCCTCTAGATGAGCCACTTAATAGTGTCCATCTCAAGAAGTTCTATGCCTAATCCTCAGAGTATTCCAAAAAAAATAATAATAATAAAAAAATAATTTTAAAAAAAAAAAAAAATCCATCCTCTGGAAAAACCTGGCAAACAGGCGCCTTGGATAAGTACCATAGTGAAAACCTGGCAAACAGGCGCTATGCGTATAGTCTGCATCCATCGTCTATTGAGTCACGTCCACTCCTTGTCCAGTTCGCAACGCGCCTCATCCATCCATCCATAATAAAACCATTGACTTTGTTTGCATTTCCATCTCCCTATCTAGTATAGCTTAGAAATTTGTCAGTGTCCCTCATCGTCATCCCACGTCTTGATCTATGTCTACAGTTAACACTGTCTTGTCCTAGGTCAAGTCTTTCTGTGTCTTCTTCGGCGGTCACCCCTATAGTTTCCTCTACCAGAATGGGGGCAACTCTTTCCTTCGCTTCGGTCTAGGATTGGTTCCTTGTTCGTGGTTCGCAACGCATACTTCGATCTCTTCTCATTTCCACAGGTAACACCCTTTAACGGACACAAAGTTCCTACGATAAGGCTGTCATCTTCTCAACACTTGTTCTACATCATCACATCTACCAGAACTACATATCATCTTTTCAATCTTAAGGTACCTTGATCCCATGGATATGGGTATGTAGGCAGTCTGGAATACGAAGGACGTTTCCAGTACTCAGGTGCCATAAGATCACATCTTCTCAACACTTTTTCCCACATCATCACACCAACCAGAACTACATATCATCTCTTCTCAATCTTAAGGTACCTTGATCCCATGGATATGGGTATGTAGGTAGTCTGGAATACGAAGGACATTTCCAGTACTCAGGTACATAAGATCACATCTTCTCAACACTTGTTCTACATCATCACATCTACCAAAACTACATATCATCTCTTCTCAATCTTAAGGTACCTTGATCCCATGGATATGGGTATGTAGGCAGTCTGGTTTACGAAGGAAGTATCCAGTACTCAGGTACATAAGATCTCCCCCTTTCACCTGGCCCCGTTCATCACTCTATCCAGAACTACATATTTATCACGTTCATCTTCCATCGTAAGTGTGCCTTGATCCCGTGGATACAAGGTATGTAGGTAGTCTGGAATACGAAGGATGTATCCAGTACTCAGGCACACACGATCCATCATTCTCCACCCGTTTCAACTTATTAGCACTGTCACCTTTCTAGTCTTCCGTTTGTCAAAATCCATTCGCCTCGACTTGACTAACTCACGCAACAAGCTAGCACACCCGTTCCAAGCAATAGTCCTTCGCAAACCTGAAGCAAAGAGGCCTACTTCCGGAGTCATCTACTGTCCTGCATACCGATTGCCAACATTAGCTAAGTACTGCTTAACCAAGCCCTAGATCAACGAGCTTGTCTGCTTCGAAGTGTTCCATAATCGAGACCAACACACGCGTCTCCTACAACGTGTGGCATTTCCTGCAAGTGAGACATTGTCTTTTTAGGTAGATAGCCCCCTTTAACGGACACAGAGCTCCTACGATAAGGCTGTTATCTTTCCTATCCAATCTATCTTGAGCAACCTCTTTGGCAAGAGAATATGTTGGCTGTATGTTTACTTTGTAAGTCAGTCAATTTGTGTTATGGTTTATCTTTTGTTCCCTATTCCCATACCTATTCAAAGCTACCTTGATTTATCTATAATCTTGGTATGTTGCGATGCAGTACGGATTGGGGGCATAGTCATTGCTTTCTGTGTGCCGTTTTTGAGGAATGATCTCTAGCATCTTTCTTAGCATTCTATTTATCTTGTGTGTGTTACGTCCTAGCATCTTACATATTAATATTTCTTCTTGCATTTACATGTATTGAAGTTTATTTTATGTTCAAGACTATGGCTTATTCGCATATTCCAACAAGGTTATATTATGTCTAAGGGATCTAGGTTCAAACCATTTGCTTGCAGAGTCAACGTCCACGCACTCGGATATTACTGCACCTTGGTCTTTTATACCCTGGTGGCGAACTATCCACGTGCTATATAAAACTAAGGATTGCTCTTTATATACCAATGCAAAGCCATTGCAACAAGCTCATTCATCCATTTCCACATCCTTTATATCGCTTTCATTACAGTAGTCGATCAATAGTCTCCATCTACTCCTGTTCTCCTCTCTGGTGCATATCTGCAAAACCCACATGTCAGATATCACTAGTCATCACATCTATATCATCATATATCTCTATCATCATACATCTATAAGCATCATATAAACCGCATATGTCATCACATGAATCCATAATCATACATACATATCATCACATCCATAACATCAAGGAATGCATACACAAAAGCATGAACAGCAGTGAGTCGAACAGATCATCATATATATATCATGTAATGGCCATCATAATACAAAGTGTCTGTGTCTACATCAATAATACAAAAAATATGTATACATCCAAATATACACCAATATAGTACATCAAGGCTATCAAGAGCCCTCAAAATATACATCAGAATGCACACAGGCATCTGTCTAAAATGATACAATATGATACAATACAAATGAAAGTGCCCTAGTGGGTAGAGCTGCCCTCCTGCTGTGGCCCCTGGCCTCCCCCTGTGCTCGGTGGAGGTCCCCCTGAGGGTCCTCCTCCTCCCCCTGGCGGCAAAAGTGGCCCTCTAACTGAGGACGCTGATTGCCCTGTCCTCCGGGATCCTGATGCCCCCGACCTGCTCCTGTCTCTATAGCTCGGTGCCTATTGAACTGCCAACACCGCACCCACATATAGGCCCCTGTAATACTCTGCCTCTCTGCCAGCTGATACTAGCTCACCCTGCACTTGGATGAGCTCGCTGTACAAAGTCCTCTGATCGGCACCCAGCGCACGGCGTGCCTCCTCTCTCTCCCACCTCACTCTGAATAGTGTGGCCTCGGCTGTCAAACGCAGCTGCACCTCTGCGTCTCTCTCTCTCCTAGCCTGCGCTAGCTCATCTGCATCTGCTGCTGGTGCGGCTGGCGGCTGTGCCTGTGCCAGTGCCTATGCCTGTATCTGGGCCTGCAGCTGCCTGTATGCCTGCACCTGTGCCTGTAGCTGCGCCTGCACCTGTGCTAGGGCTGTCTGTGCTGCTGTGGCTGCCTGTGTCTGCGCCTGGGCTGTGGCCTCTGCCTGCCTCGCCTCAGCCCGCGCTGCATCCCTATCTCTCCTGAGTCATGCCATCCGGAGCTCTAAGCGAGTCCTCCGGGCTATCTCCTCCTGCCGTAGTCTCTCTGCTCTCTGTAAGTCGGTCTCTATGACCGGGCCCACTGCCTCTGCCATCTCCACATCAGCCTGCTGGCCGCTGCCCTCTCCGCCTACCTGCTGGCCCGCTACCTGCTGCCTAGCTGCCCTGGCCTGCCGCCTCATCCTGGCCTCTCCACCAAGGACTAATACCTCTCCCACTGCCCCTACTACACCTGGTGTAGTCAATCTCATCGGCCTGTGTGTCTGCCAGTACTTATCATAGTTTGGTAGTGTCCCTGGGTCTGCTAGCCCAGAGTCCCAATCCCATCTCACGGGGATAAGTCCCCGCACCTCTGCTAATGCTGTCGCCACTGGGATCACTACGTCCCAGTCTCCAGTCTCTCTCCGCATCCTGGCATGTGTGGCCTCCCCCACTGGTGGCCCCTGTGGTAGGCCAAACTATCTAAGTACCCGCTCGGGAAGATATCTCTCTATCATATCTATCCATCTACCGAACAGATAGCGAGCCTGTCTACAGTACATGAGCTGCTCGTGCTCATCCGGCCACTCCTCGCATAGTAACCACGGCCTCCATATAAATATGTCCATCTTGTCAATCTGCCGCCTCCAGTAGCTGACAGATCCCATCCTCCGGTGTGTCATCACCCCATCATATAGAAACGCATACGGCTCCCCTCTGTCTCGATGGCGCTGCGCCATGGGTCGGATAACTGGAATGTGCTCCCACGCCCACACCTGTAATAGAGTCACCCCTGCTGAGAGGCTCCTGCCTCTCCTGTATACGCAGTAATGCATATCATGATATAGCTGTCCCAGCACGCAGGGTCCCCACGCGTACTGTCTGCCATGAGTGAACATCCCCGATAGTACAGTCCCCCAACCTACTGATAATCCTCTAGATCTCCGGTCTGGGCACAGGAAGCCACCAATCAGTGAGGCGCTTTGTTTTTACCTCTACCCACCATTTGCGCTGTCCTACCCTAGCAACTGCGCTACACTGCCTAGCCATATGCGTTGCGACGCGGACCCCAACTACCAAAAGTGACTTGGTTTTACCAGTAGCGCTGCAACCGCTTACCAAATGCGCTGCGGCGCACCAAAAGCGCGCCAGCCGACTACCACCCGCGTTGCAGAGACTTAAGGCGCTTTTGGCTCAAATGGCTAACCTCTACCTACACCTAGCCCTAATCTACCCCTAATAGACAAATTCAAAGGAGGTTTTTGATCACTTACGGCTGCCAGAGCTCCTGCTGGCCTCCCGTAGGTCCGCACCAGCTCCGCCCGATGTCTATGCACTGGAATCGGCATCTCTCCGCGCTGTCTGCTCCCCTCTCTCTCAACTAAGTTTAGAAGCTCTTCTCTCTAAATTTAGAATCTCAATGGGTGCAAATGAGGATTGTGGTCCCCATGGGACCTATTTATTGTGTCCCCACCCTTAGTTTTCTGCTTTTCTTCCCACCTGGTCGCGCAATCTTCTAGTCGAGCATCAACACCTTTCCTCTATCGCTTCCCTGTCTTCCCGCTCGAGGGGGCATACACTGGGGCAACTAGCTACACTGGGGCATAAAAATTGTATCACCTCTTCAACAATTATTTTCTTTAAAGCAATGCTGCAAGCTGCATCGCATCAAAGAGGGGCAAAATGTAGACACCCTAAAATGACCAACTTGTCATGCTACTTGCATTTCGTTATCTGTCTCATCACCTGCATTTCAACGTTAATTAAATAATCTAATTATTTAATTAATATCATCAAATTCTTCTAAATCTCCAAAATTGCGACATTAATTAAATAAATCCTCTTCATTTAATTAATTAAATTAAATTCCTCTATATTCTTCCACAATTAAATAATTTTAATTATTTAATTTGATCATTATCCTCCTTCCAAAATACACATCCACATTAATTAAATATATCCCATTATTTAATTAATTCATCACAATTATATCTTATCTACAATTAAATAATTTACATTATTTAATTAAATCAATTGTTCTTCTAAATTTAAATAAATCAAATCAAATTTATTTAAATTATCTCAATCCTCTAAAAATAAATAAAATCAAATATTTTATTTATAATCTTCTGTTCTTCCAAAATCATGCACAACAATTAAATAAATTTATTTATTTAATTTTCTTTCAAATCTTCTAAATTAAATAATTCCATTTATTTAATTATTTCGTCCAAAATATCTTCTCTAAATTTAAATAAATCAATTATTTATTTAAATTGCTTTTTCTTCTAAATTTGAGTTATCTCTAATATAACTCAAACTTTTTTGCTCATCAATTAAATATTTCTATATTTAATAAAGCAAAATATCTTCTTTTCTCATGCAAATCTCTTCTTCTTGTTTTAAATCACTTAACTGATTGTTTTATCTTTTAATTGATTTATCTCTTCAGTTAACTTTTTCTTCTATTCTTGATAACTCCTCTCATGCAAAAGTAAGCAAGACACATGTCTTCTTCTCATTCGTTGCACATTCCTCAACTTATCTCCTCCATTGATTCTTCTGAATTATCAGGACCGTTGATCCCTCTTCCTTGAAATCTATATAAACCCCCCTCATCTCCTTCATTAGCTCTCTCTTCGATCGTATTCTCAGGCATACTTAACAGAGCTTCGAGCATACACAACGCGTCGATTGAGCACTATAACGATCTTTTGACATTGATCTCTTGAGCACATACTTGCTTGTTGCAGCCATGGCTTTGCAACTACATTGAGCAATCCACATATCTCCAAAAGGGAACAATACAGGTTTTGGTAAGAGCTTTCATTTGTCTTTGATTTGTGATTTATGGCTTTTACTTAGATTCGTTTCCTTTATGTTATTGGGTTCTTTGGTTTTATTTAATTTAGATTTAATCTATTTTTCCATATACACAGTACCTTATGCTAGTGTTGTTGGTAGTTTGATGTATGCTATGGTCTACACACGACTAGACATTGTTGAAGCAATGGGAGTCCTTAGTCGATTTATGGCTAATCCTGGATGGGTACTTTTGGATGCAGTTAAGCGAGTGTTTAGATATTTGAGGGGTACTTCCAAGTATTCCATATTCTATCATGGTAATGTTATAGGACCTCTACATTCTATTGATATTCATGGATTTGTGGATTTAGATTGGGTAGGTGACATTGACAGCAAGAGATCCACCAGTGCTTATGTGTTTACATTGTTTGGTGGTGCTATTAGTTGGATGAGTAAGAGACAACCTGTGGTTTCTTTGTCCATGACAGAAGCTAAGTATATGGCAGAAACTCATGCTTGTAAGGAAGCTATTTGGCTTAAGAGACTGTGTTCAAATATTGGTATTGATGTAGGTCAGATTACGATCAATTGTGACAGTCAGAGTGTGATTTGCCTTGCGAAGAATCCAACTTTCCATGCCAAAACAAAGCATATTGATGTTCAATTTCACTTCGTATGAGACATGGTAGAGGATGGGAAGGTAAATTTGGAGAAGATAGATACTTTGAAGAATGTTGTAGATGCATTAATGAAGCTAGTGGGCACAAAGAAGTTCAGATGGTGTTTTGAGTCAATGGGCCTCTCGGCCTATAGAAGTTAAATCCTGTTATTCTATTGGCTCTTACAAGGTGTTCAACAAGTGGGAGAATGTTGGGAATTAACGTGTCTCAACCTTGGTAATTCCTTGCATTATTTATGATTGTATTTATTTATTCATTGCCTATGATGTAAATTAATTGTAAATTCCATATTGTCATTTTGTGGGATGTTGCACGGTGAGGTGTCATCCTACATGAAAGATGACAACTTGTAATTTTGTCCTCACATGAGGAGATAGGTGTCCCACTTTGTGGTAGGAGTATTTTTCCATATGTCGGCATTTTGGATGTTGTGTAAGGGAATGTTGATTGAAACGGTTATGACAGATTCCTATGATGAAGTTATGGCATGTAAGAGTCAGAAATAGAAGCTTGTAAGATAGGTGAAGACATGTGTCGAAGAGCATCTTTGGGCACTCCAAGGTGGACTATGACATGTTGTAAGAGAATATGCTATTTATAGCCTACTTATGATAGATTCTCTTACAGCTGTAAGTTATAACTGCTATGACAGATTCTATGACGGTTGTAAGAGTCGTAAGACCATCTATCATAGCCCATTTTGGAAATAGGTGACCTCTTTGGGATGGGAACTGTGGAGAAGTGTTAGATACATCTTACAATGTTGACCAAGTGTCCATATGTGTGGGTTTTGGGCCATGAGGCCAAGTTGGATGCCCATTCCAAGATAGAGCCAATTTTGCCTTATATGTTCTATATAAATAGGTGCTTGGAGGAGGAGATGTAGTATGTGATTGACAGGAATTGTTATGCTGCCGGACTAACTCCAGACATGAATGTCGAAGACAATTGAAGCTTGCATTGCAAGTGTATTGTAAACCATATTCAGTTTTGATAATACATTGTGCAGGTTTCTGAGTGTGGGGTTTTTCACCCAATAAGGGTTTTCCCACGTTATATCTTGTCTCTCTTCTTCTATCTTCTTTCTGGTTCTATGTGTATTTCTACAATATCTCTATTATATGTTTCATGTTTCTATAATTGTAAAGGTTAAATTGAATTTGTATAGCTCTCCCCTCATTAGATTAGTGTAGGAAGCAATTTCTGCACACCTAGCTTCCTTTCAGTCCATATATGAAGATGGGGTTGATATATTACTAATGCTTGACTAGTAGAATCACCTCATGTTTTGAAGATTCTTGTAACAAACCTTTTCAATACTCTAAATCTGCTTCTATGTACTTTGGATTGTTTTGTATCTCACCTTGTAGATACACTTAGTTCTGAGATACCTAAAGTATAACCTCATGGCTATACTCAGTTCTGAACCCGTAAGTGTAGCCTTGGTTTGTTTTTGTGGTATGTTACCTTATTTCTATGCATGAATATTGTTGATGATTATAATTTGATCCTAACATGTGTTTTTGTTGGGAACATTCAGTGATTGTTAAGCACATGTCACCTTTGGGGCATAGGCTTTGTGAAAGCTCTTATTCCCTTCTGTGTTTTCAACTTTACCATAAATGTGTTTGATACCAGCAAGTGGGATCAACTACTTTAAGATTGGGGCATATATTGTGGTAAATTGTTGGATATTTTAGATATTGTTGATAAAGCATGTTTGTGTATGTTTCCTTTTCATTGTAAAGCATCTGGGAATGCAAGTGGGGTTGTGTACTTTGTTTTGTGTATACCTCCTTTTCATTGTAAGGTGTTTGCAGATGTATGTGGGGTTGTATACTTGGTGCATGCTTCCTTTTCATTGTAATGCATCTATGGATGCGGGTGGGGTTGCATTTTGAAAGCCCTTCTGTAGAAGGTAGGATTGTGTCTTCCCTTGAGCAGTCTCACATCCTTTTAAAAGTCCTTTACAGAGGCGACACTGGATCTTGAGTTATTCACCCTTAAGCATGTATTTGGCAGTTATGGTAGCATAGCTCAACTGTCAAGTGTGTTTGATGTGTCTTAGATAGTAGAGTGTAGCGATGAGCTCCTCCCTATCGACTGCGTTTGTTGTGTATAAAATGTATAGTGTGTCAATGATGATACTCTACAGTGCTCATGTATTCCATGTGTTTTATGTGTGTCTTCCTTGTGTGTTTTGCATGTTTTAGTGGTTTAAAGGCATGTAGCGATGATCTCCCCCTACGTCATGTGTTTTGTGTGTTTTAAAGGTGCGTAGTGATGAGCTCCCCCCACGTTATGTGTTTTGTGTGCCTTTATGGTGGCGTGTAGCGATGAGCTCCCCCATCACCTAGTTAGGGTTATATTTATATATTTGTTTAATCATGTCTTCTTTGTGTATTGTGTGATTGTATTCATGTCTTCTTCATGTATTGTGTGCTTTATTGTCTTCTCCATGTATTGCATGCTTCCTTACTGTATTCACTGTGTTTTGCATGACTGTCAAGTGTTTTCTTATGTTTGCCTAAGCTTGGGGCTAGAAATAGTCCTTCAAACTTAGGGTGTGTTTGATATGCTTCGATTGTACTTTATGCATGTACTAATCATAAGATCATATAGACATTAAAGTGGGGGCTAAATTTTATGGAGTAAAAAGTGGACACATGCCTTTTTATCTCCTAGTTTAGCTCTTAGGTCTCTGTGATTACATTATACATTCTAAATATTCATCTCGATTCAAAATCCTATGAAACCAATGCAAAATGGGAACAAGGAGTCCATACTTTACCTTACCCTAGACCAAAAATATGCCTTGGGACTAATTGGTTGGGGTAAATTTCAATGTATGTCGGCATAGGACCTTTAAAAGGGACTCTCCTTGTCGGCTCTTTTGGTAAATTTCACAAATGTTAGCGGGAAAGCATATAGAAGTGTGTTTTTTAATTCATTTGTAACTTAGATAGAGATAGCTAACTTGACGCATTGGAGCAAAGAGTATTCAAAGCACTCATTGTGATTCTAGAGCAGATTTGTATTGTCATTGTGTGTCGTTGCAGGTTTTTGAAGTTATCATCTATCTCTCCTTATGAGTTGAAGAGAATTCATCCTCCTAAGGGTTTCATCACATAGGTGATATCATTTGTGTCTATTATCACTTGATTTCATCTGATTGATTTATGTTTAGCCTCTGCCTTGCAAGGGCACGCACTCTCTATCAAACAACAGTGTAGGGAAGCTTGAATGTTATCCCAGGATTTGACTGAGGCAAGTCCCTAAACACCATAACCCCCAAGCCCCTTTTCTTCTTGTGTGTAGGTGATCTAAATTATTTTGCAATTCAGAGGATAATACCTAGCGCTGGGTTGGCGGTATTGTAAAACACACAATGAGAAATGTGTAAACCAAATTTTATTTCATAAACAAAGAGTTCATACAAAGTAATGTGAGCAATCTCAATAGATGAGATGTATGCTCTGGAGATAATTTGGCAATCTCAGCGGATGAGATGTATCTCTAAGAAGAGATGTATGTCACAAACTTCCCCCTTGTTACTTTGAATTGAACTCATTTATACATTTTCAAAAAGAATCCGAAAGGGCATCATACTTTGTCTTCCTTGGAAGTCGAAATGGACAACCAAAAACTGAAAGGTAACCACACCCATTTCTTTCTTTGAAAATAACATTTGGATGAGCATATTATGCAATTTAGATACCCTTATTTATTTGGATCATTCGTCCCCTCTTGAGAGGCAATGGGCCCCATTGCTCCTACTTGAAATTTCTATTAGAATTTCATCCACTTGATGCATTTGGAGGTGACACTAGCATTAATGTAGTTGTTGTTGAAGAAGATGTAGCACTGAATATAACTATTAATGAAGAAAACAAGGTGATGCAACTCATGTCCACGTGACTCTATAGCTACAGGTGATGGTGTTGTCAGAAACCTTTGGTCGAATGCTAGTTGAAACAAGTTAACACAAGAGGCTTGAACCAAAGAGAGCACCTGAATGCCTTTGTCAAACAAAATGTGATAGTCTTATTGGTGATAACCTCCAAGAATGAATGTCAATATCATTGTGAAAGCATCCTCTATTTCCAAAATTAGCATATAGTGAGAATAAGAAATGCAAGACGGGTGTCTCTCCTTGACGGTAGCATGTCAGTTCAAATCACTTGGCATATGTTAGGGTTTTCTATAAACACATCCACCAAATCCAAATCCAAATCCATGAAATTTGACATGTGCAAAGGCATGAATCTAGTGTGCCAAATCTAATCCATTCCACACCGTGATAGCTTGAAGTGAGGAGGTCAACATGCCCATCATCTTAAGACTTCTGAAATAGAAGCAGAGTCCAGCAAGGGCAGAACAAGATATACTTCCAAATCTGACACAAAATCTATCAAGCCCATAATGTGGAGATAAAATTCATCGAGGCTGCAAATATGGAGATGAGAAAGGAAACATCTTTGGATGAGGTGGCAGTGAAGGTCGTCATATCAATGATTGGCAGCTTCTGCAAACAATTCATAAAAAATAAAGATTTAAGAGACTTGCTCCGCCAACAATGTGGTGCTAGCTAAAGATCATAAAAAGTAGGTTTGACAATGAGATATTCATTGGGGTGAGGGAGTATTGCTCAAGCTGCAACATTGGGAGGAAGAATCTACCTTGGCAAAAGCATCAATTTATTTTAACTACTTCTAATTTTCTTACCACAATAAATAAACTGGCCAGTATACATGCTCTCGGTGGTGATGAAAAAAAAACCTTCGCTAATCCAACCAAATAAACATGCCAACGATCCTTCAAAATAGATGCAAAACACCAAAAATTTGCCCAAAAATTGATGAGAAACTTGGCTCTAATACCACTGATCTGAATTATTTTGCAATTCAGAGGACAATACCTAGTGCTGGGTTGGCGGTATTGTAAAACACACAATAAGAAATGTGCAAACCAAATTTTATTTCATAAACGAAGAATTCATACAAAGCAATCTGAGCAATCGCAACGAATGAGATATATGCTCTGGAGATAATTTGGCAATCTCAGTAGATGAGATGTATCTCTGAGAAGAGACGTATGCCACGAACTTCCCCCTTATTACTTTGAATTGAACTCATTTATACATTTTCAAAAAGAAGCCGAAAGGACATCATACTTTGCCTTCCTTGGAAGTTGAAATGGACAACCAAAAACTGAAAGGTCACCACACCCATTTCTTTCTTTGAAAATAATATTTGGATGAGCATATTATGTAATATAGATACCCTGATTTATTTGTATTAGCAGGTTATAGGTGTGAGATCTAAAAAAGTGAATACACATGAAGACTAAGGGAAAGAGTTTCGAGATCCAATAGCATTTCAGGAATATTCCTATGCGAAAGACTTGGGCGCCCATGAAATAGTCTTTCAGCCTGAACAAACTATAGACCTGGCATCTGAGCAGTCTCTGGAACATTTTCTCAATTTTGACTTTTGACAAATTCTCACTTCTAGGACTTGGGTGCCCATGGATTCATCCTCTGACACATGTGCTTTTGGAATCAAGTTCTCCTCTAATCACTGATCTCAGTGCTTCTTTTGGATTGTTTGTATCTATCACCGTTTGTTACTTATGCTCCAATCATCCTAGAACTAGGGTTTAATGTATATTTGACCTAGGGTTTGATCAAAGGCTTGATTAAATCAGATCTTTCCATAGCACTCCTAAGTGCAAGATCTATAGCTGAGTCCACCTTCACTTGGTAGTGATTTGGCTCAGTCTTGTCCTTGAATGTTATTGTGGAAGAGGTTTTTGATCTAGTGTGCATGGTAGTCTTCTCCATTCATCTTTTCCATACTTAACAGGTTCATCATTTAAGAACAAAGAAGTGAAGAAGTTCCTCAAAAAATTCATATTCAACATCGCTTCTCTACATCGTATTATCCTTAATCAAATGGCCAAGCAGAAGCCTCTAATAATACAATCAAACAAATCCTTTGGAAAATAGTTAACAAACATGGTAAAGATTGGCACACTCAACTTTCTTATGCATTATGGGCTTACCAAATGAGTGTTCATATGGCTACGGGTACCACCTTGTACAACCTCGTGTATGGTGTTGATGTGATCATGCCCTTGGAGTTAGAAATTTCTTCATTATAGATTTCTCTCAATGGCATTCTTGACAAATATTCCTACAGAGAACAAAGACTTCAATAGCTTGAGATGCTCGACGAACAATGCATAAACGCTCTTGAATAGCTCCAAGCCTATCAAAAGAACATTCGACACAAATACAACACAAATGTCATTCATCACTCCTTTGTGGTTGGTAACTTAGTACTCTACAAAAATCAATGCAATGTAAATGCTTCTCCAAGAAAAAAAAGGGAAGTTCAACCCGAACTGGTTAGGACCTTACATTGTCACCAAAGTCTATGGGTTAGGTGCATATAGATTGTTGACAATGAATGATACACTTCTTAAAGAACCTATTAACGCTATTCACTTACGTAGATATTATGCTTAATTATCTCTCCTAGACTTGAAGATCTCATCATTTCATTTTTGAATGTTATGCTAGCACATATTTAAAACACATCATGTTAGATAGTTAATTTCATTTATCTATTTGATATATGTTGTTTCATTCATGATAAACATGTAGTTATCTTGAATTCTTAGAGTAGTTTTCTTAGTTTTGAAAATTACTTTTTGTTAGCATACATTTAGTTAATTCATACACCATGTTAAATAGATCATTGTAGCAGTTAATTAAACAATGTTATCACATTGTTTAGTTAGATCAAAATTGCATTTAACTCAACATGTGTGTACAGTAGGCAATCGTGGTTGTAATTAATTAAGCAATTTCAACAAGTTTAATTAGATCACATGATTCTTCTAGAAAACATGTCATCAATACATGCATTAATTAAATCATTGTCATATTTACTAAACAATCTCATTAGGTTGTTTATTTAGATCATAATTGTATTTAATTGTCACATACATGTCAATTTACCACATTTAATTAGACTTTTGTCACATTTTATTAAACAATCCAAAGCATTGTTTCAATAAGATCACAAAAGACATCTAATTAAATCATCATCATCACATAGATACAATAACATAAATCAAAACATCAAAATGCTCATATATATATATATATATATAGCCACACTACAACAAAATGTGATGTGTCGAAATCATACATCAACAACAAGACTCATCAATTTGCAAGACCGTGGGTACCTGACTCCTCAAGACCTAGTCATGGCTATGTGATAGATGGATATCTATGTGAGACTATAGACCATGAGTTACTCCTAGATGCACTTCATTTCTACAAGCTCCTGATCTTCCCTCTGAACTTTGTCACCTCCACTTGAGCATCTAAATACAGCTACTGTAGTTGATCCCTCTCGACTCGCATCCAGTCCACCTCTCCCTACAGAACTCTCACAAGTGGATGGTCCATTGCGGTCACTAGTCCTACCCTAGCTACCTGAAGATTGTCTTAAAATCTGACCTAGTTGTATCTCGAAGGCATCTCATGCCACCTTGGCACTCAACACCCTTTGGATTGCCTAGTCTAATTATATATCCAAGCCACCTCATGCTGCCTCAACACTCAACGCCCTCTGGATGGCCACCTGATAAGCCACTCTTAGCTGTGCAACGGGCTCAAATACATCCAAATGTTACCCTATAATCTATTGTGGCCTGTAGATGGCCCACATTGGCCACTGAATCTGCATGGTGGGCACCATCTCCGCTATGACTCGACCCACAAAGTCAAGCCATGTTCATGTACCAACTATAAAATAGAAACAAAAATTGTATCAAAACTCTCATCATGATCAAAATTAAGTACAATATCTAATATTCTACTCAAATCAAAACATGAATATAAACTTCTCACCTAGATTGTCAGCCTACCAATTAGGATTGACTAGAGGACCGATGGATATTGAGTCTATAGTCATCGGCATTGTTGGGGGCACTGTAGTGGCAGCACTACTTGACTCCCCGTGCTTGTATTGACTGCACACTCCACCTACAGAAGGTAGTGACCATGATACATGAGCTTAAGCCCTAGGTCTCTCCTCGACGACATCATCCTCCTCCTCTCCCTGGCGTAGTCTCCCTCTTGCTGTCAGTGTTGGTTGATCCTCCTCCTCATCACCAACATCATAGTCATCATCTCTCTCCTCCTCCCCTGACTCTCCCCTTGATCCACCCAAGGTCTAGGATCACTAGTGGGATAGTCTGTTGGAAATAGATGAGCATGACGAGTCGTGATCAACCAAATCATGTATGTTGGGCTCACACCCACATCATCGACATTGTACACGGGCACTGCATCCTATACCTCATCATCAAGATCACTCAAAGAAACATCAACAATAGTGGATCAGGCCTTATCTCTAGGCCTCACCGCACTACAAGTCAAGCTTACATAGGTCGATCGAGTAGCAGGAACTCTCTACCCACGAAAAAAATATCTCGTCACTCGATCATAGTTGAAAGTCATGACAATGTGATCAAAGTGACCATCTAGAAGCCGATCTCAATGCATCCTCACCAGCTATCAATTCTGGCCCATCCACAATCTAAGACCTCTATACGGTCTCCACATGATATCATCAGTGTCCAATCTTTCAAATCTAACTCTCCAATACAATACATCACCAAACCTCCATGGTCTCCTCATTGTATAGGCATGTGCTCATGGGTATGTCTCGATAGGCTCTATTAGGAACCCCACTGGCCACATGCATGTGATATGCTCGAATGCCTACACCTGGAGAAGTGTACAGGTCATCAAGCTATGTGCCTCATGATGCACATAACACCCTAGATCATGGTATAAGTGAGCCAACATGCTCTGTCCCCAAGAATAAATAGTCCTTTGCTCCTCCCTTTCTCTGATAGTATGAATGAGGCCCATGTGAAGGTGTGTGCCTCATCCATCCTGTGTAACCATGAGTGCGATGGTAGCAATCAAGATGTGACATAAGATTGGTGTGACTATAGCACCCTACTCTAACCAAGTATATGAATGCACCTTGTAGTGCTCGAGGGCATGATATAGATGAGACAATACATCTGGGTCACCTAGACATACTCCTCCAATCAATAATCATCTATCGTCATGGTCTCATCTTGTACAGGCAACCGTAGGATATGGTACACACCCTCTAGTGTGACCATCGTCTCTCCCATTGAAAGATGGGAGGTAGAGGTGTCTTCGTCCCACTGCTCCATGAGCACCATCAACATCATATAGTGATATCTAGTAGTGGGCATCATGCATACCCACCATAATCCCACATCTCTTAGGTGACCAGCCTCTATGATAGTGTTGTTTATTAATCCAACTGGATGCTTATTCCCAGCTATCCCTACAAGGTAGCCATCAATGATCAACAGGATCTCTAGGCCAGCGGCCAACAGTATGGGAGATAGACTCTATAAATATCTCCTCTTCTTCTTTAGGCTCTGCAGAACCAAGGGGGGTATTCCCTACTCAACATCTATAAAATGCGTCTATATATTTGTTGGGATGTTGACACAAAGCAGATAAATCCTCTCTTATGCAGACCAAAACTGTCAAATAAGTGCAAAGGGGCTAGCTTTGGGCCTATATTTAGTTGTAGACAGAGGATTTCAGATCCTAAACTAATTCTAAAGTCCTACAGGTTTGATTTTAATGTTTTAGTTTGATTTTATGTATGGATGCAAAACCAAGACCTGAGGTGTAACCTCAATGCAAGATTAGATTGGTGCCTATCCAGGGCTTGGAGTCAATAGACATACACATATGAATGGTCATCATGAATATATATCGGAGACTGAGTATTACGGGATTTTATGATATCTGCCTTACAGATACCTCCCAAAACAGAGTATTCAGTTACCTCTACTTACAATATCCTTACTGCATTATGTTCTTCCCAACCCTTGACCTGAAACACTTTAATCTACCCCTTGAGCAGAAGCAAAAGATCAAGTTTTCAATATAGCAGAACCATATCCTAGAATCCCAGACACCCCTTAGATGTTTAGATTAAGAAGAAGAGCATATTCAGTTTGGAGACAGAATAACAGAATACATGCAAATAAAGCATTGTTCATATAAAATCAATCATGAAACCAGTAAATTCATGCATGAAACATACAACATGAGACTCAAACTCGCAAGACATCCAAAAATGGTCACCAATGGAGTTGTATCTTATTACAGCACCCAGACTTTTCCCATTTTCAACAACCAACAATGATCAACATAGCATGGATGTTATAACACAAGCATGTACCTTCAGCAATTAATCACAAAGTCTTTTCAAAATTTCAAAATTCTACCAAATGCAGAGCACCGTGAGAATGGTACTCGAAACAATTAATGCACAAGCTGAAAAGAAAGCTGGGAGTGGTTGAGCTCGAGCCCCACACCGCCACCTGAGAATTTTCTTTTGCAATTGGGTAACTACCTAGTCAACCAGGCCATACCTCTGCAACTTCTATGCCATTAATGTCATGCCAAACCCGCAGCCATCGCGAAATGCAATAGATCGTGCCTCTGAAACCTTCCTGCCAAAACACATCACCCTGATATTTCAATTTATGCAGGAACCATTTATCCCACATGCACCGCGCGGAGACCCCTTTAGCACTTTATATGCCTGGCCGTGATCATATATAATGTCAGCGATTTTGCTCCCGACGGCACTAGCGTAAAACCTTATCCTCACACCCCATCGGCTAGACCACCCACATCGGCCAACCTCATACATGTCTGCCCAACACAAAAAGTCAGCCTGATGCTCAACCTGATCGGCCAAACATAAGGCATCGGAAGAAGATCTCCCAGCTTTGCTGACGTCCAAAGTTACGCCGATGACACCATTGGATCGAGGAGACTAACTCCATCGGTCAAACACAAGCCTACCTCTCCGATCCCACAACTCTCGCCAACAACAATACCCTTCGACAAGACACAAACCATCAGAGGGCCAGAAAATGTTGCACCGATAATACTAGTCATCCTGATGAAAGCCTTTAAACCACATTCTGTCAGCCAGACCAGCCTCGTCAGAATGACAATAACCTCGGTCGCCGATAGATAAATTCCTGGCGATGTAATGAACACACCACTGCTACCAACATGATCGCTAAGACAAGGGATACTCATGCCTATGGACTTAAAAAATTTAGGGTTTGAATGAAAAACCTGCAAACATCTAAGCTCAAACCCTAGATAAAATGATTACTAACAGATAGAAAGCGTCTCAGCACGGCTATACAGCAATGTGTATAAGTGACCGGCTATACAGCAATGTGTATAAGTGACCACCCGAATGCTCTCACATGGTTGGGGGCACCTACAATCAACACCAAATCAAGATCTATCACTTTCATGCATTCTAAAAACCTAAACAAGTCCTCACTTGCAAATTTCAACAACTTTTCATAGGACACTAGTGCCCTAACTGGACCCTAGTGCCCTATCAAGACCCTAGCTCCCTATCAAGACCCTAGTGCCCTAGCATGACTCTAGAACCCCAAGAGGACACTACTGCCCCTTAGCACCTAGTTTGGCATGTAAAACTTTAAAAATGACACAAAAATGACAAAAATCAAAATCATGAATCAAAAGCTCAGACTCACCTTGGTGCCCGTATGTCCTGCGCTATGCGATCCCTCAGCTCATCTAGCCTGGGAGGTCCATATGGCCGTTTGCATGGCATCATCACTCTCTTGATTGCCTAAGATCCTCCAAACTCTATGAAAATGAAAAAGGACAAATGAGATGGTAAATGGTGAAAACCTACCTACTATTTATAGAAAAACATCAAAACATCATACCATTCTATTCAAACACTCTTCATTCAAATCTTCACAACTCGGGCTAGAAAACTCTAATTTTTGTGTCATCTGTTGCATTGGAATCTTGGTTCTACCCTCCTTCTCATTACATTCCTTTCATCTTAGTGTTCTTTTAATAAATGACCCTACCTAAGGCATATTCATCAAGTCTCTAGAAACTTGTGGTAGAGAAAGCGTCACCCTGTTTCTACCTCCATATAAGCAAGTAGAAACAGGGGGAATATATCTACTCACAAGTTTCACTTTGGATGACACTCTCATTCTCCTTAGAAGTGTTCAAACTAATACATCTTTTTGCCTGTAGGATGTGGTCCCTAACAGTGTGGTTTTGCAGGTTCCTTGACTAGGGGCTCCATTCTCTCACTTGGTGATGTTCTATGTCCTCTACAGTATCCTTTTGGGTATCCTTTACATGCTTATTTGTTTTCCTATACTTTAGCTTGCATATGCATGTAGTGTCATACACTGATAAAGTGGGGGCTAAATGTAGCATAGTAAAATTGTGCTCCTTGTTGGTGCAAGCACAATTTCACACTCTATTTGGAACCTACTTTAGTGACCACTCCCCTAGCCCATTTTAGGACCACTTCTAGCCTTGACCTTACCTTTTAACTCAAGAGATGTGTTTGTGTTACCTAAGATTTTACCAATGTCATACATCAGAACCGAGAGCAGTGTTTGGGTCCTAGTTAAGTCCCCAAACTATGGCCACCTTTTGAGAAGATCCCACTGGGACTAGGGTGCCTAGTGCCCAAGTCCTGCCCATTTTCCTTGAGATTGTGGGAACTCTCAAGGTCGGCCTTGTTTTGGATGACGTGACCTTGATTTTGACATTTTGTGAACATGCATAAATGGATCTAAAATTCAAAAATACTTGTCGACTTATGCCCTAAATTACACTTATGATGTCATATTTAAACTAGTGCTTTTGTCATTATGAAGTAAGTGACATGATTTTACAATGAAGCCCTACCAAAAAAAGCATTGATATTGCATTTTGAAGAAGACTTGTTATTATTGATTGAAGCTCCAAGACGATTGAAGAATGGTTGGAATCACTGACTTATGATTGACTTGTACCACTTCATCTCAATTTGGTATGGTTTTATGTTGCTCACACCTCCAATCTTTGGTTGCTTTCTACTTCATTGAGGTGAAGTTGTAGATCTGAAGTATTTTCCCTTGGGTAGCACAACTCTCTTGGGTTAATTATCATTTCATTGATTGAGGCATATAGGAATCCACTCTAACACACTTGAGTAGGGTTTCATCTATTCATTTTTTGTCACTGCTTGCCACAATCTTAGACACACTTAAAATTCAGAGAACACACTATTTGTTGTTACTGATTTGGCTATCTGTGAGGTAGGAATACCAAAATAGGGGTTTGATTGAGGCAAACTCCTATATAGCCACAACCATGTTTCCTCTCTTTGTGCATGTGCATAGTGCATTTAGGAGTTTCTGACAGAAAAGCAACAAGAAAAAGAGAGTAGGTATAGAGGTCATCTGACAAGGTTGAATCTGCCCAAAAACCCTAGGACTAGGGTGCCCAGGTCCTACCAAATCTACTCCAACTTTCTACTCCAGGTTTTGTATGATCTGTGTTTCTCTACTTTGCTTCCATTTTTCATCTCTGTAACAGTTGTCTATGTGTTTCATCAAATTTATCAATTAGGGTTTTGTGTTACTTAGCTTTTATCAATTCATTAGTGGTCAATCATTTCTTTGCAACAAAGGAATAGAGCCCCGAATAGCTTGGCTCTCCCTTGTGGATGGCAGCCAAGCACCAAGTCTTCGTAGACTTATGTTCCAATGCTATGTGAAGAAAGGTTAACCTAGGTTAAAGCATTAATTAGTCTAGATCTCATTTTCCACATAATAAAACCCTCAATCTACAACTACACATGGGCATAAGGAATATGCCATAGGATCTTTAAAATCTCCCCCCTCTATAATTGAAGTTTGTTTTTCACATTTCTAGAGGTGTTCACGTGCATATTTTACCCCTGATGTAAAAATGGTTTACTAGGGAATAAATCTACCTTTGCAGTGTGGGAACTTCTTACCCCTTGATTACTAGTGGCAATTTGACCTACCACAACACAAACAAGGTGTGGCTATGTGAAAATCCATGTCTAAAAATATGACATTTTCTTTGTGAGACCTACATTTGAAAATATAGTACCATGGGATGATGTTAAAATCTTCAAATCCCTTTTAAAACTTAACCACTAATATGATCAGAGAAAACATCAATGGCTATCATGAACCACACCTTTTGAAGTTGCATTGCCTTTATGATGTGATATAAAAACAATTGTAATGCTAAGCGTGATCACACTGTAATAAAATACTACCATGTGTTTTTCTAACAACACCACCCATTTGGATATGACAAGAGAAACCTCATAGTTTGATGTGGGCCAATAGATTATGAGATTTTATCCACTTTGGAACATAGTTGGCATAGTAATACATGCCCACCTTGGAATATGTCTCGACACCTGGTTGCTTTCAACATTTGAAAAGGTCATCACCATTGGATCTGAGCACTCAAGATCAATGGCCATCACACATTCCAAGATTGAAGTTGGGACCCACTATGGAAATTATGATGTGAAGGGCTTGTGCAATGTAGTGAAATGTTTTCATCTATTCCCTTGATGACCTCAACTCGCTTTGATTTGACATGAAGAAGTTTATCCCTGGGATGGACCAATTAGAATGAAGCCATCATTCATATTGGAGCTTACTTAGCATGATGACTAAGGTTTACCTTGGCACATACATTGATAGCTAGATGTGTTATGCAACCAAGATAAATCACTGCCATTAGATCTAAATAGCTCCAGATCAATAGTCATCACATTACACAAAGGTGAGGTTGGGCCTACCACCATTATTGTGATGTGAAGAACTGATGCAATGCAATGAAATATCACCTCCTATATGAATTAGTGATGTCACCTATTAGTGTCTGATATAGAGAATCCTACTTCTAACATGGACCAATGAACTATGAGCCTTAATATATTTTGGAAGACAACTAGCACGATGATTAGGCTCCACTTCAGTAGATACCCTGACACTTGGATCCTGTCATCATTTGAAAATGTTACAACTATTGGATCTAAGTAGTTGAAGATCTACTGTCATCACATCACGGAGATGGGCATAGACCAACCACTCTAATTGCAATGTGAAGGGCCCATGAGATGTAATGAAATGCTACCACCTAGATTGTTTGATGATGTCAGCGTAAGCACTCGTTAACTCTTTTACAAGATGATTGATGTAGTAGGCAAGTGGGAAATAATAGACCAATAACATCATGCCAACACAGATGAGATAGTGGCAACTTGGAGGAAAAGCCAACTGACTGCAGGAGACTTGGCATAATATTACATCACACAAATTTGGAACTAGGGCCCATAGTGGAAATTACGATGCAAAGAAAGTGTGCGATGCAATAACATGTGCCATGTATCAAAGCTTGAATAATATGATAATGCTTGGGAACCACATGACCAAGGCTTAAGTCTTTTAGATGTGGGCTCAACTATAAGCAATGACAAACAAAAGGGGTGTTTATGTTAATGGGACGCAAGGGGACCAACTAGTAAACTTAAGTGAAACAACCGAGTTAACCAATAAATACAAGAAAAGAAATCATGTGAAGAACAAACCTAAGGAACCAATAACTATTTTTATAACACTCAAACCCTAGCATAGAGATAAACCCTAAACCTAGGTAGCCAGTAAAGGAAACCCTTACATGAAGAAATGCGTAAAAGAAAGTCTCCAACACAAAGTATTCAAAAATAGTAATTTTCAAGTTAGGGTTTTAAGCCTATTAGGTATATCGTCAAATTCAATAAAATAATTTGAATTCTTTGTAACCTCAAATTTAGAGTAACAATTGGGGGAACTCATTATTTTCATGATCAACCCATACACAAGTTTTCTTTCCTAAACAAGCATAATCAAAAGAATAAAAACTAAGTGTAGGTAAGAAGTAAAGATCATGTTTTAATGATCAACTCAAGTGAAAATATACACTCATTTTCCACCCATTTTCCTCATTTGCAAGTTATGTAATGTGTACCTCCTCTCCATGCTCACTAGACACCTACATGTTACATAATCATCAATTGGTAGAGAATCTTGCCAATCAAGATTAATAAAAAAATCAATAATTACACTATCTTTATGAGAATCATGTGTACTATTAAAATTAGGGAAATCATCATTTTTTAATCCATGAGCTAGGCATAAGGGAGTCGTACCCCATATATAAAAAGAAAAAAATAAATCAAATGCATGCCCTAAGAATAGGGGTGCAAAATGCAAGTGACAATGCTTGCATCAACCAAAGACAATCATTCAGCAAAACTTGCCAGCCCATTGAAGCATGGGTGTATACACAAATTCTCCTCTTTCTTTGATGATCTAAGTGTCATATGCAGCTTAGGTTGAGAGGATTTTTTCTTCTTCAATTTCATCCAACCCTGATCTGTAAGTGGGAGAGACTCCCCAATCTGATCCACCATACCAATTGAAGTGCCCTCACCTTCCTCAAGATTCACAAACCCTGAAGAGCTCATAGATTTTGTCATTCTATCAATCCCATCACCCTCAGGATTAGCAGTAGTTAGTGGCTCAGTAGGTGTTGAGGAGCCTTCCGAAAGGAGAGGAGGTGACAAGTTAGCTTTCACTGAGTTCATTGGGGGAGTCTCCGACATCCTTATTGCATCTTCCCCAAGTGTTGTCTGAGAGGATGTGACAGTAGCCTTTCGAAGAGGGAGAGGAAACTACATTTGTAGCAGCCTTAGGAAGAGTGTGTGGAGTAGCTGTAACATTTTGAGAAATAAGAGCAATGTTGTAATGGTGGGGCTCAACCCCAATCCACCAAGTAGGTCTCTTTTTTGAGGCTTGTACACCCCTCACAGTTGTAGCCTTTTTGCATTGTGCAGTAATGTGATCTACTGAAAAGCATTTCCTGCACCTAAAAGGTATTTTTTCATAGTCTACCAGCTGCCTCCAAGTTATGTTACCCACTTTCAGATCAATTTCAGCTGGTAGACCAATGGAGAGGTCCATTTCAACACATATTCGAGCACAGGTTGAGCTAGCATAATTTATTGTTTGTTCTGAGGAGCAGTAATACTTCCCAAGGCCATTTCCAATGGCTCTCAAACATTCAAGTTCCCAAAATTGTATGGGCAGGTATGGTAGACGCACCCACAGGTAAGCAAAGGAGAAAGACTCTGACCAAGGATTGAAGGATGGAAACCACGACTTCAAACATAAAAAATCTCCATTAAGGAACCATGGACCAAGCTCCAACACCTTCCTTTTGTCTTCAAAAGATTCAAATTCTAGGATTAAAAAACCCCTGGCACAGGGGTAGATGCTTACTTCTTCCTCTAAGCCCTCCTTCCAGTGCACAGAGATCCACGTGTGCAGATCACATAGTTTTGGCCATGATCTGGGGAATCTGTAAATGAGTACATGCTCCTTGAGAAAGTCTTCCCTATAATGAATGCCTCCATTCAAGCATATCTTTGGAATAACATCATAGTGATGAAAAGGCAAGGCTCCACCAGCACTGGCAGTAGCCCCAAAAGAAGGTGGGGAAGGTTGATTTGAATTCGTACCTGGAAAAGAGCCCTTATAGAGCCCATCAGGTGCCACATTTCTCCCAGCCTGTCTAGCTGAATGAGGGCTAGGGTTTCAAGTTTGGGTGAAGGGCGCCAGAGAGGCGTCGCCCTTCCACACGCCAAGATTCGGTGCCTCTGTGTAACTGAGGAGGCTAGCCCCAAGAGAAGGCTATCCCCCGTGTGCAGACCCTTCACCTCGAATGCCACCCATCCGCCATGAATCTCCAGCGCCCTTGGGAAGAGATCGTTGTTCTACAGAATTTCGCAACATTTCAAAGATTTTTGATGAGGGTAAGTTAAATTAGGGAAATCATCATTAATATCCATACTTTAGTTTGAATAGTACACAAATGGATTTATCTATTCACTTGTGTCTTCAAGTTTTAAAGCATGTGACATATTGTCTTTAACATTAGAACTATCAACACACTCATTTACTTCAATCATTTTATCATGAGATAGGGGCTCAAGGACTTCTTCTATATCCACATCTAATAAATTTGTGTGCATTTGTATTATCTTCTAAGACTAGCACTTGCACTCATAGGAGGTTCAAGGAATAAGCCGATAGGACAACTGACGAGTTCAGAAAATATCGGGTTTGCCGGCGTTAGGGTTTTCATATATTTTGTCGAGCTAGCACTTGCACCCTCCTACGAAACCGACGACTTTAGAAAATTCCCGGCGAAATTTTTACGGCGTGAGACAATTCCGAGCACTATAATGCTCACATATAAAAGCCTATCGGCTAATTAACCTTCCAACATGGTTTGATCACTAATCAATTTATTTAAAGATTCAACTCGATTCACTCTCTCAATGTTTGATTTAACTATCTCAAAAAGATAATATCATCTTTGGTGTCATCCTTAGAATTTCAATTGGAATGATCTATGACAATTTTTAGGATACATTTGAAAAAACTTCATTTTCATACATCTCCTAGGGAATTGAATTAGGCTTGCAAAAAGTTACAAGTTGGTTACACAAATAAACTTCATGATTAACCTCAAGGGAAAATTAATCAATTACCTATGGACATATGAGGGAGGCAAGAAATACATTGGTTGAGTATTACATATAGGACTTTGATCAATCGGTGGTTAAGAAAAATAATGGATGAGGTTAGGACGTATTTGATTAAACATAAGAAAATATCCAAAACTATATCCATGTGGCGTAAATTGTTGATCCACCATGATGGACTCATTATAAGCATCCCCAAGAGTTTGCATTCCTAGTGCGCATTTCAGAAACATTGTAGTTAAGGGATCAAGAACATTGAAATGCTAATTTAAAATGACAATCATAAAAAGTGAGTCTATTTAGCATCCTCTAGAATTTGAGATTAAAAGTTTGAACAAACTTACTCACTAGGGGTTAGTTTTGTACTTGCAACCTTATTGAAATTCTCCTTTAGACTAAAGATTTCTCCAAATTATTACACAAAGGAATTTTCTAATTCCACCCAAGAAAGTATGGAATCAAGTGCTAAATAATTATAGTAAGAAAAATTAGTTCCCTCCATGGTGATAGTGAATAACCTAGAAGAAACATCTTCATGGACAACACTTGGTAATCCTAAAGTGCTTTTAAATGCAACTATATGCTTTTGTGCAATTTTCCTACCATTAGGAGATTGGTTTGGAAGAAACTTATAGGCTTCCTCAAGGATATCATGGACGTCACCAAAAAAACTAACAGGTCTACCTCCAAGCCAAGAGAAATTTGTGATAGAAAATTACATCTCATTAACCAAAGAATAAATAAACAAAAATAACAATGAACCAAAAAAAAAAAAAAATTAGGCCCTCCTAGTGCCACACTATTGATGTGTCTTTTGACACACCAACTTAAGTGTGTGTTAACACTCTCTTCAAAGGAAATATTTTTTTTTTTTCGAATACTTCAATTACCTAGTTTAGGCTTCTAAGATAACTTTACAATACAGAGAGAGAGAGAGAGATTTGAGTCATAACACAAGGGACCTATTGGTTATTCATGTTTTCTAGTTAATGGTTGAATCCATTTATTTGCACTTGCAGATTATGGTTCATTCTCCTTTATCAAAACATCCATGAATGAGATTAAATTACTTGAACCAAATAAACCATCTTGAATTCAACAACAATAAACCATCAATTACTAGTCCAGATGCCATCTCAAAAATAAAACCAAAGTTGAAGAGACTTCATATTATTTTTAACATTATTAAAACCTAATCCTTCAAAAATAATTTAAAAGAAAAAAGATTTAATATTACTGAATATTTTTTCCTGGATATTGTTGTAATTGGATGTGCCAACTATAATTTCTATTTTACCACAAGCGTTGACAGTAGACATAATAGTTTTTATATTCTAAATAGCTTTGCTTTGATGGACTGAATGATGGTGATAGCTTAACCAGCCTCTTTCAGTAGTATCCTAAACCAAACCACTCAGATTCTCTTAAAAAGCTGAATCTTTGTAGCTGTCAAGATAGCCAAGGATGCTTGAAATGTCACCATTACCTCTCTGTAACTCTTTCTATTTATTTTTTGCTGTAGTCTTTTATGTATCTTTTATGACTCATGTTTTTCATCTTTTTTTTTTAAATTGCAAACAAGCTGTCAAAACAGCCAAGGATGCGAGGTATTTGCCATAGTAAAAACACTTTTAATGAATGCTCCATGGCCATCCACGTTACAACTCTCTGTATCTTTAATAAAGTTTGAATGATTATTCAAACCAGAGTGGCTTTTCTAAGTTGCTGACACTGCATCAATACCAAAGCAATGGAGAAAAGGACTGTTGAAATTTGAGGAGAAGTCAGCAACTGCCCATGGAGAATTGGCTATCACACAGTTACCAAAGCAAATATGAAATTCAACAACAGCTGGAAAATGTAGGCAATAAAAGATGCCCCACATGCAGGGATATAAGGTAACAAAAGAAGAAAAAGAACACCTACCTATAGAAAATAGCAGTGAAATGCAACTGTTAGGGCTATTAAAAACAAAATGGGTGTTCTCCTGGAATGGCTGAGTAAGCTTGTGCTGCATTACACATTTTAGATCCCGGCAACCAGGTCAGTTTCTGTCACATGGGCCAAGAGCCCAGAAATTCTTATTGACCAATAAAAAAATAATTGGGACTGCAATCAGAACTTTCAATTTTGGTTATATGTTTTTTCAGAAAAAATCTATAAAGATAAGATAATGAAATAAATGTGTCAAAAGTCAAATTAGTTTGTGGGATTGAAAAATAGAATGGAAAATAAAAAATAGGGAGTGCATGTCTAACTCAAATGATTTTTAAAAAGAATAAGAATATAAAATGATTTATACTAAAATTAATAATATGAAAATAAATCATATCTATGGAGATTTCATAGTTCTGATCATGTCTATAAAGAAATAAAGTGAATAAAAAAGTAATTCTTCAAGTATAGAACATTGTGAAAGTCAAACTTTTTATTGAAGTAAAAAGAAAAGAGAAACATCTTTAATCCTCCTAAACTGTAACAATCTTTAAAAAAATATAAATCTCCAAAGAAAAAAACACCCTCTACTCTTATAATAAAAAGAATATCTAAAAACAAAATGATTCTTAATTTCAAACTCCCTCAAACAAACTTCCTACAGAAAAACAAGAGAGCTTAAAACAAGAGTATAAAAGGTACCAAGGAGTTCAAGAATCTGCCCATAAAGAGCTTTGTGAATACAGATGACTCAAGAAAAAATCAGAGGCATAAGACAAAAGGCCCTAAGAGCATAGGAGAGAGGTTTTTAGAGACGATCAATTTAAGAGGGAAAACGAAGCTAGCTCAGTGATTCATAAGCTTTAAAAAACAGCATATGAATTAAAACTTGTAGACATTTTTTTTAAAAAATTATTTAACTATTTATTTTCGAAAAAAAAAAAAGAGCAACAGAGGATTACAAGATAGAATAACGTGATTTGCTAGAGGTTTACCAAGCGACCAGATCTCCCAAAAGATACAATATCTTGCAAAATGTTAGCTTGTGAAAAAGATCATTTTAACAAAAATAAGCACACTATATAAATTTTTGCGTTAGAAAATATTGGGACTTAGAAAAAATAAAAATAAAACAATGGTGAGTTAATTGGACTAAACTTAATCCAACCAATCTCCTGCAATGTTTAGATCTACAATCGAGAATGGTGCGATCTCAAACTATGATAAGATTTAAAATATAAAGATCAAATCATTCAAAAATCTAAATATAGCAAAATGAAAATTATAAACTTTATACCAGTAATCTCCTGCAATGTTTAGATCTACAATTCGATCTCAATCTATGATAAGATTTAAAATATAAAGATCAAATCATTCAAAAATCTAAATATAGAGAATGAAAATTATAAACTTTATACCAGTTATGAAGACACAAGATTTGTTACTTATAAAAAAAAATTCCACTTACTAGGAAAGTTAGCAAAACAACTAAAAAAGATCTTTAATATATTAAGAGAAAAGAAGAGACAAGATGCTCTTTAGAAGAGCATTGTGGACTTCTTAAATAGTTAAGTAACTCCAATCATAGTGTAAGCTAATCTTTACATGAGTACAAAATATTTTTTTCTTCAAAAGGTTATGTGATTATTGGTGGTTGTCTATTTTACAGCAGATTTTCTGTGCATAGCTTCATCATTTTAAAACAAGACTTATGGTTAATTTAGGGTTTCAATTGGAAGCTCACCAATAAAAAATCTTTTAAACTATAAATACAAATCTCAAACTTAAGAGTTTTTTTTTTGTTTTCAGTAGTTTCCTTATAAAATTTGATATCAACAACAAAAAAACATTTTCTTAAATTAGTAGATAAAAAGATTTTTTCCAAGTTTAAAAAAGCAGATTAAGTAATAAATATTGGTGTATTACCACAATGATGACCTAGACTCAAACCCCCTTACAAATTGGTGGTAAAGCTCCAAATATGAACAAACTTCAATGTGTTAGTCTAAAGATAGTGAAATGCACATTTTATGTACCCCAAAATTGGGCCCCCATTTGTGCCCCACTAGCTAAGGCCCCTTCTACCCTCATGTACCCATCAAAAAAAAAATCAATTTCTACTAATTAACTTATGGTTAAGAAATGTCCTCTTGGTGATAAACTTAACAATATTTTATATTTCAATAAAAGTTGGAGAAGTATGCAAGGTTAACAAAAGACCAAAGCTCTTGTGACCTATGTGTGTCACTTGCAAACCCTAGATCTAGGTCTAGTTCAAGATTTTGGGTTAGTCTAGGCATGGGTTCTTGTGGAGGACATTTTTTGAGTATGGATTCATCCCAAAAAAAACTTTGGTGAATCCATAAAGAACCTACGCATAAAAATATTTTTTAATGTTTTTTTATATTTATTTTTTGACTTTGACTAGGTCTATGTAGGTGATCTATGTAGGTATTTTCCCTTTCTTCTATATATCAGTGTTAGCACACCCAGGTAGTTACAAAGTAGGAACTAACACAAAATGAATAAGCTTCAAAGCAACTATAGTGATTAAGAATGAGATCTCATTTATAGACAATGACAAGGTTCAATGCTACCTCTTCTGATGTGATAGAACAGTGACATATAATCAGTTGAGATACTTCTTTCTCCTCTCATTTTGATCAATCAAGTGTTGATTAACAAGGTACATGACAATGAAAAATATTATCACAATAGAGATTTAATCCAATAAAACATGTGATTAAGTTAGTAAAATTAATGAACCAATGAAGAAGCAAACATAACAAATGCAACCTCTAAGGAGAGGGACTTAGTGTTGGATGATAGGGTTTGGTTGTGGTGTGTGTACTCCTTCTCAATCAAACCACATGGTCTATCTCCTTCAACCCACTCACCAAACCTCTCAACATCAGACCAATATGGGTTGGGCTTTTGAATCTCCCTCTCCATTTATAGGAAGATTCCTACTATGAAGCCATTGACAATGCAATTGGTTGCTTCCTAAAGGTTGATTCCACTACTTCATTCATGGGACACTCTATGTTTGCACATATTCTATTTGATGTAGATATCTCCAAACCTCTTTGTGGAGATATTGTTCTGATGGTCAGGGAAAGACCTTGGATGCAACGTCTGGACTATGAGGGCCTTCCTTTTAGATTTAGATGATATTTTTCTATGGTCAGTTGGCCTCTGTTTTCCCCCACTCCCATTGTAAGGGCACAACTACATGGTGGAAGAATTCATGCCCTTGATGATCACTTGATTATCAACGCTTCAAACTCTCCAAAGGATGGATATTCCCAAGATGTTGAACCTTCTCAGGATTTTGTGTCCTCTACAACAAGACACGGTCCTTAGGAGGTTCCCTAAGTGGTGACGAGCCTACAATGAGCCCCTTGAGTCCTCCTGAGTCCTCTTCTTCTAACCAGGTTCTGATTGCTCCTTCATCGGCTATTTCCTTCCATGGTGGGTGGTGCAAAGATCACTGCTCTAATTCTATCTTCAACTCTTCTTACTTGTGGATCTAGACTGACCCCTTCATTGCATGAGTTGTGTAAGGAAGCTAAGGTAGTGGAACAACTTCCTACACTAATCTTGAGAGGAGGATAATGCAAAACTTTACAAATCTTTAACAGTTATAGAAACTTAAACAAAAATAAACATAAATATCATGCATACCACAACATAGTGATTTATGTGGGGAAAACTATAATGTCCCCTTTTAGGATATTTCTAATTTCTTTACTTGTACATAATAATATCACTACAAAGGGACATTAGAACTATTAAAAACCACTCAATCAAGATAATATTGAACTCATCTATAATAGCATAATTAATAAACAATAGCGCAATCCACATTCAGTTCAATTCATAACACAATTCAATATCAACTATGTTCAAGTCTTAATCCTTACTTCCTTTCTAACCCTTAACCTTGGATGGGGATTTACTACAATCTAGAGCGTGATGACAACACCTCATGGATTGGATTTACTCTACCTCTCCCTAACAACTTCAGTTGTCTAGGGCGCGATGACACCACCTCATGGATTGGATTTACTCTGTCTCTCCCTAACAACACCTCGCCTCTCCTAAGGTTGTAGGCAATAGAAATAACTAAGGATTAACTTGAGCATATTTCGATATACTTCAACATACCAAATGATCACATTTATTCATAGCACATTATGTATTGGCTATGCTCAAGTCTCAATCCTCATTTCTCTTCTAATCCTCAACCATGGATGGGGATTTACTTGTCTAGGGCGCGATGACACCAACTCGATGGCTGGATTTACTCTGCCTCTCCCTAACAACACCACGCCACTCACTTACAAGTTGAAGGCAATAGAAATAGATAGGCCTTGAGTTTGAACATACCGAATATGTTGTGAATACAATCTATATTTCATAGAAAGTTTCATTTAATGCTTATATACACATGTGTAATGATATTCATGATAATCTTTCAATTATAAACATTTATCACTACTTACCACATGGCATTCATCATAATAGACATAGGGTTAGATACATCATATCGAGATAATCCTCAAGCCTTTGTATATTTGAGAACTCTTAAGAATTTAATTCCTTCCTTCTTTGTTGTCTGCAGTCCAGTATACTACTATGTAAACATATTTTAGATTGGCTTCCAAGTATATTTCCAACTCGGAAATATTCTTTTATGATCTGCATATGAATTTGATGATTTTTCCTCTTTACACATCTGCCATAAATGATCTTACATTCAAATCTAGTCTCCAGATCTACTTGTGCTTCTTTTCTATTCTTCATGTATAAACTGCTCTAAATCCACTCTTCCTCCTCTCTAAACCTGCCTAAATCTGCTTATAAATCTGCATTGCATCTTCTTATCTTCCTTTCTTATCTTATTCATGTAATTAGAAGTATATATATATTTCCTCTAGAATATACAAGTGTCCTTAAACTCAGAATTTTATCTATATTTATTCCTTTATTCAACCAGAATATATATGGTTTCCTATATTCAGAAATGACTGCCCATAGTTCTATTTTTTATCTGCCTTCTTCTATTCTATATTCCCCATAATATCTCCCCCCTAGGTTTCCATTTAAATCACAATTGTATACCCCATCGAATGCCTCTACAAAAGGGGTGTGATGTCTCAAGGGAGACGACTTCTCCCAAGAGAGGCCACCTCTTCCAACGCTGCCTTCATGGATCATTGCCTTGGATATAATGATTGCTGATTTATAAACATTCTTCCTTTTATAGTGATTGGTGACTTGACTGTAGCATGCTTAAGTAATGATCATATACATCAAAGGATTTATAAAGAAGTCCTATTTATAAGATTAGTGAATATGATCCCATGTAAGAACAAGGATTTATAATATTAATAATATATATATATAATTTCTATTTTATGTTTATAATTATATACATTATATTTAATAATATATTATATTATAATTATTAATATTTAAATTGCTAATATTTATATTTATTATTTATTTATAAATAAAATAAATGTATTATATTTTATTTATATTAAAAATATTTATACATTAATATTATTTATTAAATATTATATATTGATAATTATATATGACTAAACACCACATTTTACAAAAGTAACTTCATTGTATTATGATGATGTTTAAATCTTTAATTTAAATAATGCCTTAATATTGAGACATCACAAAAACCCTTTCGGGAGAAAAACCCCACACTCCAAATGATGCAAGAGCATCTAGTGGTGTAAGGGCAATCTTGTATCACCTAAAAAAAATATTGATTCAAAATAATTGATGTTGTTTTCATTTCTTTTCATAATTAGTGTTTCTAGTTCCATAATCGCTTGAATAATGATGTAGAACTTTCAGTTTTTCCAAACTGCTAAAAATAGCAAACTACTATTTTTGGAAAGTTTGCATTTGGGCATGGATTGAAATGAAATTTTACATGAAGCTTTGTAAATTAAAAATAAGACCTTTGGTGAAGGAATCAGGCAAAGATCATTTGTGAGCTAAAAAATATTAAAGTTTTTGTTTCCCAAAAAACCCCTGAAAATTATTCAAAGTCAGGTTTGAGGCACTAAATGGTCTCGTACAGGCCCAAAAATGGGAAGAACTAGCAAAGTGGATTCTTAGCGCGTAGAGCACTCCGTGAGCTTTCCCATGCTTCAAACAATTCATCAATCGGACACCCAGATCAAAAGTTAGGGCTCCCAGAAGTTGACCTATTTTTGGAGGGAGATGCAAAATTTGAAATTTGGCTACAGGCTGCCAAAAAGGCTATTTGTAAGAATTTTGGGGAACCCTTGGTAGTAGTAGAGATAAGGGTAAAAGTGTAGAATCAAGGATAGGCAAGAAAATAGAAACCCTAGCTGATTTGGGGTTATAGAAGGCAGAAGATTCTAGAGTCTTGAGATAGGAAGTTGTAATGTGTTGCAGCTTGTGGAGGATTCATCCTATGATTGTATTTGAGCTTCTGTAATGTAATGTGGTGTCCAAATCAATAAAAGAACATCTCTATTTTCTATGTGCAATTTTTTTTGTTGTGTGTTTTATGATTTACCCCCTCATCAAGTGGTATTAAAGCAAGGGTTCCTGAGTGTGTAGACAGATCGCCGACTGTGAGGTAGTTTGCACTAGGACTTGAGGTTGTGGATTTGCTGTAGAGATAAAAATGCCTCCACAAAGAAATCGTGTTGGGAGAAATGCTTTGACAAAAGAGGGTTTTAGAGCCCTGCAAAGGCAAATTGATGCATTGCAAGAGGAGCTGCGAAGAGGGTTTGAGCTGAAAACAAGAGAGGAAAGCGAAGATAAAGCTGAAGAAGATCTATCTGAGGAAGAACAAGAAGTTACAAGAGATCCTGTAGAAGTTAGGTTGTTGAGGATCATTTCAATGATCAGAAAGAGGCCCAGGATTGAAGTTTCTACCTATTCTGTATATTTGAATCTAGAACATCCTATTGATTGGATCAAAGACATGCAGGAGTATTTTGAGTATGAAGATGTGGAGGACCCAGATCGGGTCAAGTTTGTGAAAACAAAGTTGAAGAGCCATGCCAGTATTTGGTGAAAGGAGGTCCAATTAGAGAGAAATAGAAGAGAAAAAGGAAAGATCACCCGATGGGATCGGATGGTGGACAAACTGAAGAAGTAGTTCATTCCTGTGGACTATGAGAAGGAGTTGCTGAAGAAGCTGCAAGGATTAAAGCAAGGTAACAAGTCTATCAAGGAGTATACAAAAGATTTTTATAAGATTACTATCAGGACAGGCCATGTAAAGGCCAACAAGGAGAAGGTAGCCCATTACATTAATGGGTTGAGGCCAAGTATTCAAGAGGAGCTGAGCTTGGTCAGAATGACCACCACAGAAGATGCATATCAGTTTTCCCTTAAGGTGGAAGAGAAGATGAATAAAAGATTTGAAAGAAAGCAAAGGGGAAGAGGTCAAGGAAGAAGGACTGGTGTAAAATCCTATTGTTGTTATATAGATCCTAATCAAACTCGGAGGTTAACTTTACCTCACTTTTATCAGCATGGTGTCCTACCAAATTATTTAACAGGGTCAAGGGGCAGTGCCCCTTACGGGGGTTTGGGGGTAGCGGGCCCTAGACAGGGTCAAGGAGTAGCGCCCCTTGCGAGGTCCAGGGGCAGCACCCTTGGCGGGCTCCTTGTCATGATACAAGGCAGGGTCGAGGGGTAGCACCCCCGAAACCTCAAATAAAATTTATTATTTTATAAAGGCATTGGGAGTTATTTTTCCATTGGCCAACATAAAAAAACCCCATTTTGTAACCGACATAAGGCTTGATAAAAGAGGCTAAGGGTTAGGGTTTCCGTTGATGTATTGTAGCATTTTGCAGTGGTATTGAGTTGCAATGATTGGTAGTTGTAATCGTTTTGATTTACTAGATAATAATATTGGACTCTCTGTTGGTGGATGTAGCCTGGGATTAGGTGAACCACGTTAAAACTTGTCTCTCGTTGTTATTATTTCTGTGTATTTCAATTCCTCTATTTAATCTTTATTTGCATTTAATTGATATCTTCTGCATACAATCCCTAACACCTATGGAGGTTGAAATGAAGATCCAAAGAAAAGTGAAGAAGATGGCACCAGTTGAAATTAGAGAGGAGATAATGCCTACCGCCCTCATGACTAGAACAATGGTGAGAAAAGAGGAAGAAGAAGAGGCCAACCTGGGCAAGGACCTTGAAGAGGAGGTTTTAGAGGAAACCATTTCCAATGTGGAGAAGAAGGGCATCAAGCATACAAGTGTCCGTAACATCAAGGAAGGATGAATAGAAGACCTGAAGGTAATGCACGAGTTGCACATGTATATGAAGATTTTGAAGATGCTAAAAGGGGAGAAACCCTAGTTGTTAGAAGAACCTTGTTGAATGAGGAGAAAGAACCAAATCAAAGGAAGAGTTTATTCCGCACAAGATGCAAGTGTGAAGGTAAGTGTTGTGATATTATTATTGACAGTGAAAGCACTGACAATCTTGTTTCAAAGGAGATGGTTAACAAGTTGAAGTTGACAAGAAGAAAGCATCCACATCCATATCGGATTATATGGTTGTAGAAGGACCATAGAGCTTTGATCAATGAGCAGTGTTTAGTCAAGTTCAAGATTGGGGACTACCATGATGAGGTGTTGTGTGACATCATACTGATGGATGCATGTCATATGTTATTGGGGAGGCTGTGGCAGTATGATAGGTGTGCTGTCCATGATGGCCATGCAAACACATATTCTCTAACAAAGGATGGAGTTTATCATAAGTTGAAGCCCTTGAAGGAGGTGGAAGAAAAGATATGTAGTACTACCATAATTTACTTGGTAGATGGTAGAAAATTTTTGGAGGGTATGAAGCATGAGCGTCATTGCTTTGCATTGATTCAAAAGATCAATCAAGAGAAATGTGAAGATGTACCAGCGGAAGTCTAAGATTTATTGGAAGAATTTTAGGATATTGTCTCTGATAAAGTTCTAGAAGGTTTACCACCAGTGAGGAAGATAAGTCATCAAATGGATTTGATACTAGGAGCTAGTTTGCCGAATAAGGCAGCCCACAGAATGACTCCTACAAAGAATGAAGAGATGAACAGAGAAGTTCATGAGTTGTTAAGGAAGGGATTGATAAGAGAGAGAGAGAGACTAAGTCCATGTGCGGTACCTATAGTACTAGCATTGAAGAAAGATGGACAGTGGAGAATGTGTATAGATTCTCGAGCCATCAAATAAGATCACGATCAAGTACAAATTTCCATTGCCTAGAATGGATGACATAATGGATTGTTTGAGTGGAGCCAAGTACTTCATGAACATTGACTTGAAGAGTGAGTATTACCAGATCCAAATCAGAGAAGGAGATGAATGGAAGACATCCTTCAAGAAAAAGGAGGGTTTGTATGAGTGATTAGTCATGCCATTTGGGCTAACCAATGCACCGAGCACATTCATGCAGCTCATGAACGAGGTATTGAAAGAGATTTTGGGAAGTTTTGTTATTGTTTATTTAGATGACATTTTGATTTTCAATAAGAATTGAGATGAGCACCTATGCATATTAGAAGGGTTTTAGAGAAGTTGAGGGAGGAGAAGTTGTTGATTAATCTGAAGAAATGTAGTTTTGCAAAGGAGTTTGTATACCTGGGATTTGCTGTCTCAGAGGAATGTCTAAAGATGGACCCAGAGAAGGTGAGGGCTATCATTGAATGGCCTACACCAAGGAGTGTTACAGAGATACAATCTTTTCATGGTTTGGAAAGTTTTTATAGAAAGTTTATCAGGAATTTTAGTAGCATTTGTGTACCCCTAATTGAGACAATGAGAGGGGATAGAAAAGAGTTTAGATGGACTACAAGAGCAGCTAAGATTTTTGATACATTGAAGTAAAAAGTCACAGAGCAACCTATTTTGGCACTTCCAGATTTCAATAAGGTATTTCAGGTAGATTGTGATGCTAGTGGCAGTGCTATAGGAGTTGTTTTGAATCAAGAAGGTAAGCCCATTGCCTATTTTAGTGAGAATCTTAATGATGCCAAGAAAAAGTAATTTGTTTATAATCAGGAGCTTTATGCAATAGTTTAGGCTTTAAAGAAATGGGGACATTATTTGTTGCCAAAAGAGTTTGTTTTATATACTAATCATCAGGTTTTTACAGTATCTTAATAGTCAAGGGAAGTTGAGCCAGAGGCACTTAAAATGGGTTGGGTTTTTGTAGAGTTATACTTTTGTTTTGAAGCATAGAAGTGGGAAGTCCAACAAAGTTGTAGATGCCTTAAGTAGAAGGCAAAATTTGTTGACAGAAATGAAGATAGAGGTTGTTGGGTTTGATGAACTCAAAAGTTTGTATCCTGAAGATCTAGATTTTGTAGAGGCTTGGAAAGCTTGTTTGAAACTTGTTACTTTGGACAAGACAAAATGGTTGGATTTCATAATCCAAGATGGCATGTTGTTTAGAGGAACCCAGTTGTGCATTCTGAGGAGTTAGACACTTTGGTCAAGATAAGACCATTGCTATTGTTGGTGAGCATTATTATTGGCCATAGTTGCAGCATGATGTGAGGAAATTTGTGTAGAGTTGTAGAGTGTGTCAGATGGCAAAAGGAACAAGTCACAATACAGGGTTATATCAGCCATTACCGGTACCAGAGAGGCCATGGGATGATATTAGTATGGATTTTGTATTTGGTTTACCAAGGACACTAAGCGGACATGATTCCATTTTTGTGGTGGTTGACAGATTATCGAAGATGGCACATTTTATTCCTTGTAAGAAGACTAATGATGATGTTCATATTGTTGAGTTATTTTTTAGAGAGGTGGTAAGACTACACGGTCTACCTCAGAGCATAGTTTCAAACTGAGATACCAAGTTTATTGGTTATTTCTAGAGGACATTGTGGAAGAAGTTGAAGAAAGATTTGAAGTTCAGTTCTACACACCATCCATAGACTGATGGATAGATAGAAGTGATGAATAGGAGTTTGGGTAACCTGCTACGATATTTAGTAGGAGATAAGCCTAAGGGATGGGATTTGATTTTACCATAGGCAAAATTTGCTTACAACAATTCTGTCAATAGGAGTACAAGTAAATCACCATTCCAGATTGTATATGGGAGTAGTCCAAGAAATGCTTCAGAGTTAAGGAAGCTAGAAAAGGCAGAAAAGACAAGTGCCAAATCCAAAGACTTTGTAGAACACCTGAAGAATTTGCATGAAGAGGTGAGAAAGCACATTAATAAGATGAATATTTAGTACAAGGCTAAGGCATATTAGAAGAGGAGATATAAGGAATTTCAGGTAGGAGATGAAGGGACCCTATAAAAATTTTCCTGGTTCTAGTGTTTGACCCCAGTCTTTTGTCTTCATGTTTGAGAGGTCTTTGGCCTAGGGTTTTGAATAATTAAAATACTTTGAGTAGTACCCCTTAAACCCTAGTGTCATTTCAGTATGGGCAATGAAAATCACTTTTGTTATATTTATAGGTCAATTTCCTATCACCTGCTGCTCAATTCTTAAGTTTCCTTGTTATGTCCTGAGGTACATTGTTTACTAACTCCTTGCCATACAATTTACCGCCTCATGCCCGTGCCAAATATTTTTCAAAGATGTCAAAATACTTTTTCATATTAACCCTTTAGTGGTCTCGTGGCCCCTTATTTCCTAGTAGACAAAGGTTATTTTAAATGATGTATGCTAAGGGTCAGGATCCCACTAACTCTTTGACAGGTGGCACATGTTGATTTGTCTATGTCATTCCACCGATGTTAAAATATTTATAAGACAAATGCCCACAGAACTACGAAAGGGTGCCATCTGGCAAGAGCCTTCTCATTACCTGCAACAAGAAGTGGTGGGTCCTAAATGCTACGTGGAGACTTCTCATTGGCCTCTGTCATTTCGCTAAGCTTCACCAAGCGGACCCACCAAGCAGCCACGAAAAGGCAAAAAAGTGACAGGTGACTTCTGGAGTGCGGGATTATGTCTAGGTGGACAGATGTGCAACGTGGCGGGATCTCTCTAAAGCCAAAGGTGTTTTGGGATTTGTCCTATTGTATGTGGCCAATCCTACAGTTTTCTGCCATTCCGTAGAGATCAAATCTCTTGCCATATCTTTTAAGTGTGAAACCATGGAGAGTGTCCTAACTGTACCATTTGATAGGTCTTCTTATGATCGTGGCTAGGGTGGCCATCCAGGTGGCTGAATATTATTAGTTGGTACAAACAATAGGATTTTTCTACATGATGGGCTAAATCGGTGCCGTTGATTTGGGCCAGCTCATGAATTGATTAACGACTCAGATTCAAAAATTTGATGAAGTAATGTGTTGGCACGTGGTCTGCGATACAACAATGCAGAATTTATTTCTCAAGCATGTAAGGTCTCCATCACCGCCACTATGAGGGAATTAACTAACTGAAAGGTCAGCATGATGCAAAATCAACCCTTGGGGATCTGTGTTTCTACTAGAAGTGACTTTTTGTCTACTTCATGACAAGTTATGGCAGGATGACTAGGCTAAATGATGAAATTGAGACAACCGATCTGGCACCTTCAATGCAGGAAGTGATGTTTTCAGTTATGCAAAATGATGAGATAATATCTATCTGTTCATTTCTGATAATCTTTAAAAGATTTCCATTTACGGCTAAGATAACTTGAAATGACTAGAATTTATTGACCATGGATCTAGCAAAGTGTGTGAGATTTTTCAAAAAAATTCTATAAATAGGTGCCTCTGATTATTGCCTCATATACTACTTGTTCGTGCTAACAATATGGGTACTCCTAGGTTTTGTGTGCTCTTTTTTCTCCCCCATTCTATTGGATTCTCTTCTCTGTTATCATGGCTATAAATTTGTTCTTACATAATTAAGAAGGTTAGAGAATTATTTTCTATAGAATGGGGGGAATTAGAAAGAAACCTAGGCAGTAGCAACATCCATTGAGCTCTTGTGAGATTTTCTCCTTTTTGTCTTTTCATCTGGATGTGGGCCCTAAGTTTTAATCTCCATATTACAATAATTTCCACGTCTTGTGATTTGGTAGATTATTTTCTTAGGTAGAGAGGCATCATTGTCCTCTCTTTCCCTCTCTTAGATTTAATTTTCCTGACAGAGAATTAACTCTAGGTGTAAGAGGGTTGCCCCTCCGGATGAAGCATGTGGAGGCAGAGAGACTTTTTGTTATTGTTGCTACTGCACTCCTGGCTGGATAAATGGTGTAGCCATGTCTAGCCTTGTGTGGATTCCTTGAGTTTCTATTTGATTGAGGGAGTTGGAAACCTCCTAATCAAAAGTGAGGAGTCACACCTCTACAAAGAAATCTAGAAATAGTGAAGGAGATTCAGGCTTCCTAGGTTTCCTTTTGATGTTGTTCTTTGTAGGTTTTCTCACTTTTTGGCACGTGGCTTGGATTGGTAGAGAAGTGAATCCTCCTGTTGAGTGGTTCGATGGCATTTGAGGAGTTCCTAGCTCCAACGACATCTGACAATGTGTCAACCATCAACAATAAACTAGCCCCACTCCCTGCCAAAGTGACAAAGCATACTGTTTAGAAACATGTACCTCAGCATGATGGGGGTATGTTTGTTACAAAGGCATCTCTTTTTAATTAAGAGGTGATTACATCTGCATACAGTTACAACTGCATCTTTGTCATTTTGTGACTTCTTTTATCTTTAAGACTGTAGCTTGTCTGCTCCCTTATTCTATAAAAGGGAATCCAGGGCTTATTGAAAAATGTTGGTTCGAGGTCATACTGTCTAGACCTGGTCTAAAGTATGGGATCAATCTGATCATGGAGGAACTATGTATATTTAGCATTTGAATATAGAATTAGTTGTCCAAATTAAGCTTTGTTTTGAGTTCATATTTTGATGTATTTCATTAGACTATCTGAAAATTAGTATTAGTTTACTTTACAAATTACTGTTGAGTTTCAAAGTCTACTGTATCCTACTCATGTATACACTATTACATTTATGAACACAATATGGTTAATGATCGATTTATTCATCATCATAGTCTTTCCTGTGTTTGCAAATTTTTCTTACGACATTTACTCAAGTAGTAAAATAATAGTTGTAAGAGGATATTGAATATAACAGTGGTTTACAAGGATAACTAAGTATGGTTAATTCTGAAACTAGTCAAATATTATAATGTAAGATATTATTTTATCATCATAGTAAACTGAGACTAATCACGAAAGGGTTTTTTCATTTATATCTGGTTTTGACTCTATGACCCTTGAATTAGGCATTGATCCTATTAGAGGTGTTATACTATAGGGAACCCCCTCTCGTCATCCTTGTTTTAAAATATCAGAACAAATTTCTATTTCAGCTATAGGTAGTTAGTGTTAGTTTAATCTCATGTTCTTCTGCAAAGAGTTGTGATAAAGCTTAATAATTTAACCCATTACTTTACTATTTTAATAATTCTTTAAGCAATATAAGAAGAACATATCTGCTTAGAACGGTGTTTTGAGCAAGTATTTAGACCCCCCCCCCCCAATTCAATAAACATTGTTTAGACGGGAACACCCTCCTTGGTCTTGCAGAGCCTAAAGTGCAGAGGAAAAGGATTGAAAACCCATTTCCTATTCGTTGGCCAATCCCTCGAGGTAGATCAGTTATTAGAAGTGGCTATTTTATAGATCTATTTTCTTGATATTAGGTTGGAAATTTAAAACAACCAACAGATTGGCGAATCTACTGGGTACTTTTGATTATGTCTTATCCTGAGGTCTTAGCTCAATAATACTAGTAGTATGTGTTGCTAAGAGTCATAAGTCAAATTGTTATATTTCCTGCAAAAGGGTGGTGACTACTATTTTCATTCCTGGTTGAAACAGAAAAAAGCATACTATATAAGATTTATGTATAGGGATGTTTTATGTGACTCTACTTGGGAGAGGATTCAAAACAAAATTTGATTTTAAAGGAGAATTTTGCTTTGAAAATTCATTCCTCTATGTGTAGAGGTGGCGGCTCTATGAAGAAGAAACCTAGTAAAAACATTTGGGCTTTCTTGGTTTTCATGACCAAGACAAAGTTTACATTAGTAGTAACATCTTTTTAAGTATTTCATAAAATTTGAAGGAATTTCTAAATATTTCAATACATATGCAAAATGGATAAAAAAAAAGGGTTTACATATGCATAAGGAAAGCTTATTTCTATAAGAATCCAGTGGTTTAAAAAATGTGTATTGTACAACCACATTTGTGTTATCAAAGGGGGTTTGTTGTGGAAAGGTATAGAGCTATAGATTTTAGTAATATTTGTGGATTTCCGAACCATATTCCAAATAAAATCAGAAGTCAGATACCTTAGTTCAATAATGACATCCAAAACAACTAGCAAACATTTACAAGATTTTTGTGAATTAATGCGAGATTATGAGATAGATCTTGAAGATGTTATCATAAAATTGTTTGTTCAAACCCTGAAAGAGGAAGCTAGGGATTGGTTTGCATATTTGCCCACTCATTTTGTTTCTTTGTGGCAAGATTTAGAAACAGCTTTTATGGAGTAGTTTGGTGAAAGAATAGATGTTAGTTTGCTAATTAAAAGGCTTATTCAGATTGAAAGGGAAGAGGAAGAATCGGTCCCAGCTTTCAACTTAAGATTTACCAAAACAATAAGGGATATCCCTGAAAATAGTAGACCAAATGAGGCTATGTGTTTGATCATATATTTAGGGGAATTTAGTGAAGAAGATAGTTATCTCTTAAGAGATAGAAACTCTACCACTATGAGACAAGCATAGTCTGTGGCTATAAATATTGAGAATAGTCTGAAACATATAAGGATGAGAGATTGTGAATCTACGGCCAGAGGTTCTATTGTAAAGAATGAATCTAATTGTGTTTTCATTTGCCAAAAGGGAAAGAAACAGGACAATTTGAATAAACCCTTATTAGATCAGGCAATGTAGGGAGCTCAACATTTGTGTAATACAGGGTTTGCCTCCCCTAATCATGATGAATGGATATGCTCATATTCCTATCCTAGAAAGATATCTCATGAAGTGAAAGGTGTTCAGGCACATAGGCAAATAGTAAATGAGGAAGTAGATCACATCCTTGTAGAATATGATTCTCATGATTGTGAGGAGATATACCTATTATCAAATGTTAAGGTTTCATCTCCTAGGGAGTCATCTAGTCTTGAACCTGAATATCAGGTAAAATTGGTTTCTACCAATAGTACAGATTGTGATGAGCAGTTGTCAAAATGTTCATTTTAAAGTGGTGGAGACTCTGAGTTAGATGATGATATAGGCTATCAAGATAGTGATACTAAAGAATGTATGGAAACAATGCATATAAGACATAATCCACTTTATGATGTGCCTTTAGATTTTTTCGAAATGAGAAATGTTGAACCTTATGGATACAGAGATAATCCAATCTTTGAAGAAGAATCCTTAGATATTAACAAATAGGAGAATAAAGTTAATGACCTTTTCTTAGACAAAGGTAATAACCCACTAGATTTGGGAGAGCATAAATTGATGTTATCTCAGGATGCAGTGATAGTTGAAGACATAGGTTCTTCATTAATGGATCAAAACTCAAATGCTTTCTCTATAAATGGTTCTCAATTCTCTCCCTCTTATCAGACTGAATTGTTAGACCTTACTATGCTAGAAAGTTGCTTCAAAATATCAAAGCTTTAAGAAAAGGTTGAGTATGAGTTTCAAATTTGACACTAACTCAACAAACAATGAGGATACGAGCTATCAAGTCGAGTATGAATGTTTTCATTTTTCGGATCTGTGTGATAAAGAAGACCAGCAATGTGGAAATGATAATTTTTTTAGTTGGTTGGATATGATGGAACGATATGCTAGCTCTTTGTTTAATGAAAATATATTTTGGTCATCATTTGGCCATGTTGGAAACATGATGGAATTTGGTGAAAATATTAGGTATAGCCTGATGAGGTCACTGGAAAACAGGACATTTGACAGAGGCAAGTGTTGTTTCTCCCTTGTGTAATGGCCTAGGGTTGTTATGTGTGTTTCTTTTCAAGTGTGTTTTGGTCTTGTCCTCCAAAGTTTTTATGTGATCTCGCTCTGCTCAGGTTGAACATACGTCCCCAACTAGAGCTACTGATGGGACCCTATAAAAAAAATTTGGTTCTAGTGTTTGACCCAAGTCTTGTGTCATCATGTTTGAGAGGTCTCTGGCCTAGGGTTTTGCATAATGAAAATACTCCAAGTAGTACCCCTTAAACCCTAAACCCTAGTGTCATTTTAGTATGGGCAATGAAAATCACTTTTGTTATATTTATAGGTCAATCACCTATCGCCCGTTGCTCAATTCTTATGTTACCTCGTTATGTCCTGACGTACATTATTTACTAGCCCCTTGCCATACAGTTTACCACCTTAGGCCCGTGCCAAATATTTTTCAAAGATGTCAAAATACTTTTTCATATTAACCCTTTAGTGGTCCCATGGCCCCTTCTTTCCTAGTAGATGAAGGTTGTTTAAAATGATGTATGCTAGGGGTCGGGCTCCCACTAACTCTTTGACAGGTGGCACATGTCGATTCATCTCTGTCATTCTGTCGATGTTAAAATATTGATAAAATAAATGCCCATGAAACTACGGAAGGGTGCCATCTAGTAGGAGCCTTCTCATCGGCTGCAAGAAGAAGTGGTGGGTCCTGACTGCTATGTGGAGACTTCTCATTGGCCTCCTCCGTTCTACTGAGATTCACTAGGCGGACCCACTAAGCACTTGCGGAAAGGCAAAAAATTGACAGGTGCCTTCTGGATTGCAAGGTTATGTCTAGGTGGCGGATGGGCAACATGGCAGGATTTCTCTGATGCCAAAGGTGTTTTGGGATTTGTCCCATTGTATGTGGCCAATCCTACGATTTTTCACCATTCCGCAGAGATCAAATCTTTTGCCATATCTTTTGAGTGCGGAACCATGGAGAGTGTCCTAACTATACCGTTTGATAGGTCTTCTCAGGATTGTGGTTAGAGTGGCCATCCAGGTGGCTGAATATTATTGGTTGGTGCTAACAAAAGGATTTTTCTATATGATGGACTAAACCAGTGCCGTTGGTTTGGACCAGCTCATGAATTGATCGATGACTTGGATTCAAAAATTTGATGAAGTAATGTGTTGGCATGTGGTCTAAGATACAACAATCCAGAATTTATTTCTCAGGCATGTGTAGGGTCTCCATCGCCACCACTACGAGGGAATCAACTAACTAAAAGGTCAGCATGATGCAAAATTGGCCCATGGGGATCTGTGTTTCTACTAGAAGTGGCTTTTCATCTGCTTCATGACGATTTATGGCAGGATGACTTAGCTAAATGATGAAATCGAGATAACTGATCTGGTACCTTCAATACAAGAAGTGATGTTTTCAGTTATGCAAAATAATGAGATAATATCTACCTGTTCATTTCTGATAATCTTCCAAATATTTCCATTTATGGCTAAGATAACTTGAAATGATTGGAATTTATTGACCATGGATATAGAAAAGTGTATGAGATTTTTCAAAAAAAATCTATAAATAGGTGCCTCTGATTATTGCCTCATATACTACTTGTTCGTGCTGACAGTATGGGTACTCCCAGGTTTTGTGTGCTCTTTTTTCTCCCCCGTTCTATTGGATTCTCTTCTCTGTTCTCATGGTTAGCAATTTGTTCTTACAAAATTCAGAAGGTTAGAGAATTATTTTCTATAGAATGGGGGGAATTGGAAAGAAACATGGGCAGTTGCTGCGTCCATTGAGCTCTTGTGAGATTTTCTCCTTCCTATCTTTTAAACCAGATGTGGGCCCTAAGTTTTAATCTCCATATTACAGTAATTTCCACTTCCTGTGATTTGGCAGATTAGTTTCTTAGGTAGAGAGGCATCATTGCCCTCTCTTTTCCTCTCTTACATCTAATTTTCCTAACAGAGAATTAACTCTAGGTGTAAGAGGGTTGCCCCTCCGGATGAAGCATGTGTAGGCAGAGAGATTTTTTGTTGTTGTTGCTACTGCACTCCTAGCTGGATAAATGGCATAGCCATGTCTAGCCTTGTGTGGATTCCTCAAGTTTTTGTCTGATTGAGGGAGTTGGAAACCTCCTAATCAGAAGTGAGGATTCACACCCCTGCAAAGAAATCTAGAAATAGTGAAGGAGATTCAGGCTTCCTGGGTTTCCTTTTGATGTTGTTCTTTGCAGGTTTTCTCATTTTTTGGCGTGCAGCTTGGATTGGTAGAGCAATGAATCCTCATGTTGAGTGGTTTGATGACATTTGAGGAGTGCCTAGCTCTAATAGCATCTAACAGTGTGTCAACCCCCAACAATAAACTGGCCCCACTCCCCGCCAAACTGATGGAGCATATTGTTCAGAAACATGTACCGTAGCATGATGGGGTTTTTTTTATTACAGAGGCATCTCTTTTCAATTAAGAGATGGTTACAACTACATCTTTGTCATTTTGTGACTTCTTTTGTCTTTAAGCCTGTAGCTTGTTTGCTCCTTTATTCTATAAAAGGGAATATAGGGCTTATTGAAAAATGTTGGTTCGAGGTCTTACTGTCTAGACCTAGTCTAAAGTATGGGATCAATCTGATCATGGAGGAACTGTGTATATTTAGCATTTGAATGCAAAATTAGTTGTCCAAATTAATCTTTGTTTTGAGTTCATATTTTGATGTATTTAATTAGACTATCTGAAAATTAGTATCAGTTTACTTTGCAAATTACTATTGAGTTTCAAAGTCTACTGTCTCCTACTCATGTATACACAATTACATTTATGAATACAATCTAGTTAATGATCGATTTATTCATCATCGCAATCTTTCCTGTGTTTGCATATTTTTCTTACGACATTTACTCAAGTAGTAAAATAATAGTTGTAAGAGGATATTGAATGTAACAGTGGTTTACAAGGATAACTAAGTAAGGTTATATCTAAAACTAGTGAAATATTATAATGTAAGGCATTATTTTATCGTCACAGTAAACTAAGACTAATCACGGAAGGGTTTTTTCATTTATATCTGGTTTTGACTCTATGACCCTTGAATTAGGCACTGATCCTGTTAGAGGTGTTATACTATACGGAACCTCCTCTGGTCATCCTTGTTTTAAAATATCAGAATGAATTTCCATTTTAGTTATAGGTAGTTAGTGTTAGTTTAATCTCATGTTCTTTTGCAAAGAGTTGTGATAAAGCTTAAGAATCTAGCCCATTACTTTACTATTTCAGTAATTCTTTAAGCAATATAGGAAGAACATATCTTCTTAGAACGGTGTTTTGAGCAAGAATTTAGACCCCCCCATTCAATAAACATTTTTTAGAAGGGAACACCTTCCTTGCATTTGCAAAGCCTAAAGTGCAGAGGAAAAGGATTGAAAACCCATTTCTTGTTTGACTGCCAAATCCTTGAGGCAGATTAGTTATTAGAAGTGGCTATTTTATAGATCTATTTTCTTGAGATCAGGCTGGGAATTTAAAACAACTAACAAGAGATGAAGTCATGGTTCACTTGAGAAAAGAGAGGTTTCCAGTTGGGACTTATAATAAGTTGAAAATGAAGAAAGTTGGACCATGCAGGATTCTGAAAAAACACGATTCAAGAAATGCATGAGGTAGAGTTGTCGAGTGGAATCAACATTTCTCCTATGTTCAACATTGCTGATTTAACAGAATATCATGAAGGTGGCAAAGAGGATGGACCAACAAAAGAACAGTGGAATATCCCGGCACCTACTTTAGAGAAGGAGGAGATAGAAGAAATCTTGGATATGTTGGTGTAATTAAATATTTAATTACACTTTAATAAGTTTACTTAGGGCTTATTTATAGTCTTAGGTTATTCTTAAGTTATAATTAACTCAAAACACCAAGATCACCTACAAAACCTAAGATTTATCTTCCACAAGAAAAAAACAAAGAGGAATAATTTGCACAATAAGGATGCAATTAATGAAATGGATTAATGAATTACATGTCAGAACTTGCTTTTATATTTGCAAGTTAGAGAAAAACCCTAATATGACTTAAGAATAACCTAAGACTAAAATTAGCCCTAATTAAACTTAATAAAGTGTAATTAAATACAAGAATGGGTCCCGACTACAAGGCCATGTTAGGTACCCATGAACAACAAGAATCTCTCATAAAATGGAGAAAAAGGAGAAAAACCCAGTGGGAGAAAACTTCTCTGCAAAAGAGAGAAAATACAAGTACATGAACATGTTGTTGGTTCCCAAATCTGCACACATCAAACTATAAAGATTTTCCACTTCTTATCCTTAAGTTTAAAGGAAGACTCGACCAACAGAGTGGGAGATTACCTCCTATCTCCCCTGCACTTCAAGTTTTGCCGCACCTAGGGTGGTATTCCCTTATTTACAATCGATACATATAGCTTTTCATTACTAGGTAGAATGTTCTCATGTATGCACCAAGATTTATAAGATTAACCCTAGACTAGCAATATTCTTGGATTATCCCACTTATTCAACTCAGAGAACATGAAGCACCTAAACTAAAACAAAATAAAACATAAATTGCTTTGCATAATTAGCTTTTAAATTGTTGGATTTCCTGGACCCTTGGGCAAACATATTCTAAATCGATGCTTTATCTGGGTGACAGAGTTAGACTCAACAATGTAAATGTTTCCTTATGACAGCAGAAACTCATAACTAGAGGACTGAAAACAAAAGTATTACTACCTTACAGTAACATGTCCAAGAAAAAGTATTATTTGTGATTCTTCTTCACTAATCCCTTGATACAACACATTTCCCCTTATACCTGACTCAAAGTGATTTAATCCATTCCTTGAATAGATGCAACAAATCAAATATATCACATAGAAAATGTACATGAATGAGTTCAGAAAACCTTAGCAAATTCACCCAAAAGAAAAATGCTCATACCCAAGGAGACAATCACAGATAACACACATAGAAAGTGTTTTTCATATAACTCAATCTGGAAAGAACATTATCATTTAGAAATTTATTCATCTACAAAACAAAAAATACCTCTGCACCTAGACAAAATGAACCAAGTCGGCAACAGAGATTACTCCCCAAAGTGTGGATACCTTGTATCCAAAGCCCAAAAGAACCCCCCTCTAAAATGGAACAACATGCTCTCTTATAGACACAAGAAGATGTTGCCCTAAAAATTTATTACACAATGGTGGTTAGGTGATTTTTTCATTATAAACTGCCACCAATGAGCAATGGGAATAATTACAAATTATACATTTTAGAGGAGGAGACAAAAATTAGATAAATCATGAAACCATTTGCCTCCAAACTATCGCCTATCGTACGATCGCAGACATACATTTGAGGGCCCTTCTTCCTGCTGCGATGCAGTGATATGAGGCCATGTGGCCTCTCATTGGCACTCTTTTATCACACTTGGCCCTTCAAAACACAGAGAATAATATGCAGTAGCCTCCAACTCAAAAAATTTATTACAGGGTCATTTTTGATAGTACTGCATTCTGGCACTCAAAATCCATCACAAACATGCTTGAAATCTCTGCCAAGGCATTGGGAATGGTCAGGGGACGAATTTAAAGCATGGAGTAGCAATTCTGAGCTCAAATAGACCCCCAAAATCTTGCCAAAAAACCAAAAACGTGAACAACATTCCATCCGGCAATGTCTCTGCTCAAATCTTGCCCTAGAAGACTCCATAAATGCCTCCATAATGGATAACAAACCAAATCTGAATGTTTAGGAGAGACTTTGACTGAAGAAGTGTATAGAGAGAAGCATATTACACCATTGCAGCCATGAGGAGAGGAGGAATGGGTTGTGCGACAGTGCGACAAGCCCCAAAATATCCTTCATTTTGCCTTTATTATAATGTATTAACATTATAACAATGTTTATATTAAAACCTTTATCATTTTATGTTTGCCAATTTAAAATATGTGAATATTTTTTCTTTATTAAAAATGTGTTTGGCAACTTAGGAAATATGTCAATCAGTGAATTTCTCCTCCTAGGCAAATAGTGCATCTCCATTGCGAGCATACTGGGTATCCAGAGGCCATGAAAATTTGCGTACAGTTGTTATCAATTATTCAGAGCATACCCATTTCCTCAAAACACGCATCACCGAAAGATTTTTGGGACCTCCTTTGTAAACTAGCCTGTCGGATGTGTTCGCTGCAACCAAAACATATTAAAATAACACATCATGTGGGCTTCAATTTTGATGAAACTAGAACTGGAGAAGTTTTAGACCAAAATGAGAAATGGGTCACCTTCAGAATTGTGAAATTTGTAACTTTTTGGAACACCAATTCTAGCTCAGTCACAGTTAGAAAAGCATTAAATAGCCCATCAAAACTCATCCATGGAGCAGGAAACTGAATAGGCATGTTACCATATGTGCCAAAAAACTTCCTACCATATGGATTTGCAAGATGACCTTTGAGCTGCAAAATTTTAATCGGTGAAGGTGGGCTCCGGGGTAGATTGAGCAACATGCTGACCTAGCCTTTGTCGACACATCGAGAAGAGATAGGCATTTCAAATTTATAAAATTTGAAGGTACCAACAGTGGCTCATGTTTGAGGACACATACCTCTTGCAGGCATGGCGAGATTCTAGTTATCTTCGTGATGTAGACCATGTGCCAGATCCACTGGGCTACTGTGTAACTGCTCCATCTTACATCAAAATTCATACCTTCAAACTTTATTTGGTGTCCCTGGGCCATCAAAAATGAAAAACCAGTATTTGCCTCTATCAAACACCATATTCTTAGCAGACTGCTTCAAGACCAATCTGAAAACATATTTGCAAATTGTTTTCTCATTGATACTTTTACTAACACTTGCCATCACGCCAATGCAATTGTCACTACTACCATGAAAAATCTACAGTTTGAAATCAGAAAGAAAGTGAAAGGCACCATCAAATGGCAAGCATAGATCACTATCATATATTACTGAATATCCCTCCCACTGATCATAAAGATAAACTATTTCATAACCCAGTGAATAACAAGCATCACAAGATCTAACTTTATTCCTCATTTCCATGCTGAAACTGAAATCTTCATAAAATATCTCTGATGACCCCTGTTGTAGGTTAATTCTATCACACATCAACTCGGGATCCGAAAAAATGAAAAACTCATACACAACTAGTGAATTTGTATTTGGAGTCTACCCTCTTTCAAGCAACGAGTCACCTTCTTTGTTGAACATGAAATACTCATACACTGGAAGCATTTCCACTTGCTTTGTTGAACACTAACTTTCACATTCATATAAAGCTTTCAACCCTGAAGTAAAAATTTGTAAAGCATTCTCATACAAGTAATCATGATCAATTAAAAATTGATCATACTCATAATTACCATGACCAACAAGTTGAAAGAGTTCACTTTTAGAAACATCCACATATCCATCATTATGGTGCTTAACAATTTCATCATTAAACTCCACCTGGAATGTTTCAAGAGAAGGCTTGAAAAATTTAGAATACAGCCCATTGTCACAAGCTTCACCATTCCATGGATATCAATACTATCAATATGCACATCTAAAACTTGTCCATTCACATCTGAATGATGACCCTAATTTTCTTTTTCACAAATGCATTTATAATCAAAAGTAAACATTCCAACTTCTGCACTATAGAAATAATTATCATTCTTAAAGAAACATTCATATTCAACATCTACACATATTTCATCATCTGAGGGGTTCACACATGAGTCTAAATTTTGACAAGTATCAACACATTTTATGTTATTGTGCAAATCAAGATCCTCCACATTCAAAGTGAGCATTTCCATATCTGCTTCATACAAACAATTATCTACAGTTGGAATATCATTACCATTATTTGAATCATAAGTTGAGATATCAAACTTGACACCCGTGCATTCCTGTGATTCTTCAATGACAACATTACTGCAAGAAGTAACCTCATGTATATCTCTGTGGTCTATATCTACATATTCTTCTCTTATGGGCTGATCACAATCTTCATTTTTATCATTGCAGGATGTGCTTTCATTTTCTACAATAATTTCTTCATCTTCATGTATTATACCATGATTGTTTTATGCATAATCACCTCTAAATCCTTCCATAATCCCAATCCAATCGAATATTTGATCAAGATTTTTAGGCTTCAATTCTTCTGGCAAAGTACTCAGACCTGATTCATACACTTCACAAAATAAGTCAATACACAAAGAATCCTCAAGTCTGCAACACTCTGGAATTTCCAGCAGCGTCTTCATGAATCATGTATACAGAGCATAGGGTGATTCTCCCTTTTGTCTCTTCAAGTCAAACAATGATTGAATAAAAAACTTAGGATCAACAGTACTTGCAACTTGTTCACTAATGACTTGAAACTCTTCATGATTCACATGAGGCAATGATGAACAAACTGGAGCAACATAAATACATTCACTTTGAAAATTATTTTGACTCTCTATTTTACATTGCTCATATGCATAAGATGCTTTGCAATAACTAACACTTGCAGACATGTATCCTATTAGCATTCCATATTTCTGATTATTATCAATATGCATAGCAAATTTATAGGCCTGATGCAGTATAGCAGGTTCCTTATCTCTCAGCAAATAACCCATTTCTTCATCAAATGTAGCAAGATAAACTACCAAGCACAATGCATCATTTGGTCTCATATATTCAGGAATATGTTTGAGTAGCTTTGAAAATCTTAGGTTGAAGGCTGGAACCAACTCATCATTTTCTTTTTGAATTCTCATAAATTGATTAACTAATGAAATCAGATTTGTCTTTTCACCAAACTATTCTAAAAAGGCAACTTTGAGCTGAGGAGATAGAATAGTCAGGCAAGAATGAAATCTAGTCCCTAGCATCATTTTGCAAAGTTTGAATAAAAAGCCTCATAACAACATCTTCATGTTCAACCTCAAAATCATCCATTAAATCATAGAAAACTTGCATATGCTTGTTTGCTAATTTAGAATTTTGTCCATTATATTCTGGCAAACACTTTCTAACTTTACTAGGGATAACATTTGGGTAACCACTAATGCCATTGAAATTTAGGGCTTTGTGTCTTTCAGCAGAGAATAACCTTTTCTGAGGAGATGACCAAGATTTATGCTCTAATCCAATCATATTAAATGAAATAGATGAAGTACCTGGGAACATATTGTAGCTTCAAACAGGTTCAACAACAAAGTCACCACCTCTCTAAAGAGGAGAAAACATCAAGAAGCTAAAAGCTCCTACCTGAGAAATTATATTCTAGATTCATTTCACCAGCAGAGCACCCTTCAAAAGTCTTTAAAAATGCTACAACACCTTCCACATCAGACCGTGAAAACCTTTTAACTCAGTTGACTCTCCCAAAAGATGAGCAGTTGTGTTGTCCCCAGTAGAGTTGCGAGTTCTATTGGTTCACAAATATGCACACATCAAACTCTAAAGATTTGTCACTTCTTATCCTCAAGTTTAAAGGAAGACTCGGCCAATAGAGTGGGAGATTACCTCCTATCTCCTCTGTACTTCAGGTTCTACCGCACCTAGGGGGTATTCCCTTATTTACAATCGATACATATAGCTTTTCATTACCAAGTAGAATATTCTCATGTATGCACCAAGATTTATAAGATTAACCCTAGACTGGCAATATTCTTGGATTATCTCACATATTCAGCTCAGAGAACATGCAACACCTAAACTAAAACAAAATAAAACATAAAATAGTTTGCATGATAAGCTTTTAAATTGTTGGGTTTCCTAGAGCTTTGGGCAAATAGATTCTAGATCGGTGCTTTATTTGGGTGATAGAGTCAAACTCAACAATGTAAATGTTTCCTTATGATAGCAAAAACTCATAACCAGGGGACTGAAAACAAAAGTATTACTGCCTTACAATAACATGTCCAAGAAAAAGTATTATCTATGATTCTTCTTCACTAATCCCTTGATACAACACATCTCCCCTTATTCCTAACTCAAAGCAATTTAATCCATTCCTTGAATAGATGCAACAAATCAGATATATTACATAGCAAATGTACATGAATGAGTTAAGAAACCCTTAGCAACTTCACCCAAAATAAAAATGCTCATACCCAAGGAGACAATCACAGATAACACACACAGAAAGTGTTTTTCATATAACTCAATCTGGAAAGAACATTATCATTCAAAAATTTATTCATCCACAAAACAGAAAATACCTCTGCAGCTAGACAAAATGAATCAAGTCAGCAATAGAGATTACTCCCCAAAGTGTGGATACCTTGTATCCAAACCCTAGAAGAATCCCCATCTAAAATGGAACAGCATGCTCTCTTATAGACACAAGAACATGTTGCCCAAAAAATTTATCACACAATGGCAGTTAGGTGAGTTTTTCATTATAAACTGCCACCAATGAGCAATGGGAATAATTACAAATTATACATTTTAGAGGAGACAAAAATTAAATAAATCATGGAACCATTTGCCTCCAAACCATCGCCTATCACACGGTCGCAGACATACATTTGAGGGCCCTTTTTCCTATTGTGATGCATCAATATGAGGCCACGTGGCCTCTCATTGGCACTCTTTTATCACACTCGGCCCTTCAAAAACATAGAGAATAATATGCAGCGGCCTCCAACTCAAAAAATTTATTATAGGGTCATTTTTTTTAGTGCTGCATTCTGGCACTCAAAATCCATCACAAACATGCTTGAAATCTCTGCCAAGGCATTGGGAATGGTCAAGGGATGAATTTAGAGCATGGAGTAGCAGTTCTGAGCTCAAATAGACCCCCAAAATCTTGTCAAAAAACTAAAAACGTGAACAGCATTCCATCCGGCAATGTCTTTGCTCAAATCCTGCCCCAGAAGACTCCATAAATGCCTCCATAATGGATAACAAACCAAATCTGAATGTTCAGGAGAGACTTTGACCGAAGAAGTGTGTAGAGAGAAGCATATTGCACCATCGCAGCCATGAGGAGAGGATGAATGGGTTGTGCGACAAGCCCCAAAATATCCTCCGTTTTGCCCTTATTATAATTTATAAACATTATAACAATGTTTATATTAAAACCTTTATCATTTTATGTTTTCCAATATAAAATATGTGAATATTTTTCCTTTTTAAAAAATGTGTTTGGCAACTTAGGAAAAATGTCAATCGGTTAATTTCTTCTCCTGGGCAAACGGTGCATCTCCACTGCGGTCACACTAGGTATCCGGAGGTCATGAAAATTTGTGTAGGGTCGTTATCAATTACTCAGAGCATACCCATTTCCTCAAAACTCACATCGTTGAAAGATTTTTGGGACCTCCTTTGTAAACTGGCCTGTCGAATGTGTTCGCCAGAACCAAAACATATTGAAATAACACATCATGTGGGCTTCGATTTTGATGAAACTGTAACTAGAGAAGTTTTAGACCAAAACAAGAAATGGGTCACCTTCATAATTGCAAAATTTTCAACTTTCTAGAACACCAAATCTAGCCTGGTCACAGATAGAAAAGCATTAAATAGCCCATCAAAACTCATCTAGGGAGCACAAAACTGAACACGCATGTTACCATATGTGCCAAAAAACTTCCTACCATATAGTTTCGCAAGATAACCTCTAAGGTGCAAAATTTTAATCGGCAAAGGTGGGCTCCGGGGTAGATTGAGTAGCATGCTGACCTCGCCTTTGTCGACACATCGAGAAGAGATAGGCATTTCAAATTTGCAAAATTTGAAGGTGCCAACACATGTGATGGAAGAAGGACTAATACTAAGACCCCCCAAGAACTGAATCCATCACAAAAGTACAATCATGAATGCCCCCCATAAGAGAGGAAGAAGAGAGGTCTAGTGACCCCCCAGAAGTGAGAAGGAAGAAACCCCATGCACAGAAATCCTCCCTCCCAAAATAGAGATGAGAAGAGAGACCATGCATCCACTCCTCAAGATGACTCCTGTAGTGTTGGAAGATACTCGACATAGAATAAAGATGAAGACCCATGAACATCAAACAACATTCCCCCCCTTAGGAAGAAATAGAACCGCAGATGTGTGCATAATGTCTTCCCACTCTGGATAGGAATATACAGGAAGAAGGATAAATGTCTCTGAACTCTGCAAATGATCCAAAGACAACAATGGTTCTCCTAAAAACTGCTCAAATGTCTCCAATCCACTACAAAACTGTGACTGAATAGAAGGATGAAGAACAATCTCTGAAGTAGATGATGGTGATACAACTCCATCGAAGCTGTCATCAAAGAGAAGACATATGTCCTCAATGTGGTCCTCCAAATCTATAAGATGAGACTCTACAAACAATAATGATATGTCTGGTAGATATGTGTCCCAATCAGCTATGTCTGGAAGACTGATAATGTCCTACTGCAAAGAATTTGATGTAGCAACAGGTAATACAGATGTGATCTCGATAAGAGGAGAAGGAGAAACATGTGAAGTCTCTATGTCATCTAAATTAGCAAGACCTGTCAAATATGCAAGCTCCTCAACTGTATCATCATCAAAAGGTATGCAATTTGCATCATCAAGGGGTATGTGGCAATCCATATAGCAAGATCATATGGGAATGGAGAGATATGTGGGTCTTCATAAATCTCCCAAATGTTAGTCCAAAGAGTGTGTGGGCACTCAATATGTGAGATAGGACACATAGTGTCAAAATCAACACTAGAACAAATCAATTCTATAATATGATCAATATAGTTTCCCCATACAGATTTCCTCCCAAGTGTATCTGGTTTAGGTATGAGTCCATAAAGATAAGGCAAAAGATTAAGCCACCTGAGATGTGTCAAGATGCCCTTTTGCCAAGACTCATAACTATCTTTACCCAATGTTACCACAAAAGGGTGAATAGCAAAACCCATGATATCTCCTCAAATATATCAGATCATAGATCAACAATTTGAATATGTACTAAAGCTGATAAATGAATCCCAACAAAACAAACAGAACTTCTCCAGGTGCCAAAATGTCCAGAATATCAAACAGAAGCCATAAAATTGACAAACTGAATAAAGAATACATGGGGTTGAATCTGGAAGAATTTCATAGATGGATATGTAGATCTCCTCAATACCTTTCCAATGCCATAAGAATTGCAAAAATTGGAGATCATGGCAAAAAGATACAAGCTCGGAGGCTAAAAGGAGTATCTGGACTTCAAACAACAATGAATTGTACTAGTAGTAAAATCTAGAAAAAATACCTACACCATTGGATTGTGCTCAGAACCAGCTTTCTGATGACTATTTGTTTTTGAAAATCTGACTTTGTATGCTCAAGATATGGTAAAAAGAAAACTAATACCTTTGTAGGGCAAATTAGGGCAAAAAAAGCCCCCTACTGCTAAATATGGCAAAACTGGTGCCAAATAATAAGGTGATTTGCCAAAATAAAATCCTGCCAAATAAATTAAGCCCTTGCTAAACTAAAGATCTGTGCTAGATTTAGTGGAAGGACCAAATATAGCAGGGTTGCAAGGTTTCACTAAATGTGGCAGGGTTGGCACAAAGGCCAAAAACTACAGTCGCAGTACAAAGATTTTTTTTATTGTTTATTTTTGGGATGAAATTTTTTTTTGAAAAAAAAATAATAAATGTATGTGGGGCAGAGCCACCCCACACATCCCCTAAAGGGGTTTCATAGCCCCAATAAGGGGGCGTGAGCCCAAGGAAGGACCGCAGGGACGTACCCTACTACGGTACCCTACGCAGGCCGCAAGTACCGCAAAATTTTTTTTGTTTTTTTGAAAATCTTTTCCACCTTTGCAATATTTTGAAAACTACAATGTTTTTTTCCAAAAAAAATTACAATAATAAAACCTGCAATTTTTTTTTAAAAGCAAGAAAAATTTATTTAAAAAAAAAAAATCGTACTGCGTGCTGGGCAGGGAGTACGACTTGCTTGGCAAAAAAAATTTGCCCCAGATGAGCCCGAGGCTGATTTCGATGATTTGACAGTTGATCATAAGGTTTTTGGGCATTCTGAGAGTGATGGCAGGGTCGGATTTGGCCCAAAATGCTTTGAAAATTAGCTTTCCTCCAGATCCCGAAAAAAAAAGCACCCGCTGAAACCTTCATAGATCTAGCCTCCTGAGATCAAATTCAGCCAAACAAAAGACAAATCTGCCTTTTCCAACTGCTCTAAATCTAATGGAATACTCCATTTTACACAGAAACACACCCAACAAATGGCTCTTGCTTGAATGTTTCTCCAAATCTGAGAAGGGGCTTGCAGATCCGCTCTGATAAATATTTAATTACACTTTAATAAGTTTACTTAGGGCTCATTTTTAGTCTTAGGTTATTCTTAAGTCATATTAGGGTTTTTCTCTAACTTGGCAAATATAAAAGCAAGTTCTCACATGTAATTCTTTAATCCATTTCATTAATTCATCCTTATTGTGCAAATTATTCCTCTTTATTTTTTTCTCTTATGGAAGGTAAGTCTTAGGTTTTGCAAGTCATCCTGGTGTTATGAGTTAATCATCAACTTCAACATGGTATTAGAGTAGATCTACAAGCTCTTTCTCAAATTTGGAGAAAATTTTGAGCAAGAGCCATTTGTTGGGTGTATTTCTATATAAAACAGAGTATTCCATTGGATTCAGAGCAGCTGGAAAAGGTGGTTGTCTTTTTTTTTGGCTAAATTTGGTCTCAAAAGGCCAGATCTGTGAAGGTTTCAGCAGGTGCTTTTTTTCGAGATCCAGAGGAAAGATATTTTTTGGAGCATTTTGGGCCCAAACGGACTTCACCATCGCTCTTAGAAGGCCCAAAAATCTTATGATCAACTATCAAATCATTGAAATTAGCCTTGGGCTCATCTAGGGAAAAAAAAATACCAGGCAAGTCGTACAGCCTACCCAGCATGCAAATCGAGTGGCCCTATTTTAGCAATTTCTCCAAATCTGGTGGTAGTTCCACCAACTTTAGCAGTAGGGGCCATTTTTTTGCCCTAATTTGTGCTTCAGAGGGGGTTGTTTTCTTTTTGCCATAACTTGAGCAAACGGAGTCAAATTTTTGCAAACGAATAGGTGTCGAAAAGCTAGTTCTGAGCATAATCCAATGGTGCTAGTATTTTTTCTAGATTTTGCTTCTGGTGATATTTATTTTTGTTGGAAGTTCAGATACCATTTTTGGCCTCCAAGCTCATATCTTTTTGCCACGATCTATAATTTTCGTGATTCTTGCGGTGTTGGAAAGGTATTGAGGAGCTATACATAGTCATCCATGCACTTTTTGTAGATTCAAGCCCAGGTATTCTTTATTCAATTTGTCAATTTTATGGCTTTTGTTTGATATTCTAGACATTTTGGCACCTGGAGAAGTTTTGTTTATTTTTTTGGGCTTCATTTATCAGCATTAGTACATATTCAAATTGTTGATCTCTGATCTGATATATTTGAGGAGTTATCATTGGTTTTGCTACTCACCCTTTGTGGTAACATTAGGTAAAGATAATTATGAGTCTTGGCAAAAGGGCATCTTGACACATCTCAGGTAGCTTAATTTTTTGACTTATCTTTATAGACTCATACCTGAACCAGATACACCTGGGAGAAAATCTGTATGGGGAAACTATATTGATCATATTATAGGATTGATTTGTTCTAGTGTTGATTTTGACACTATGTGCTTTATCTCACATATTGAGTGCCCACACGCTCTTTGGACTAACATTTGGGAGATCTATGGAGACCCACATATCTCTCTATTCCCAAATGATCTTGCTATGGATTGCCACATACCCCTTGATGATGTAGATTACATACCTTTTGATGATGATATAGTTGAGGAGCTTGCATATTTGATAGGTCTTGCTAGTTTAGATGACACAGAGACTTCACTTGCTTCTCCTTCTCCTCTTATAGAGATCACATCTTTATTACCTGTTGCTACATCAGATTCTTTGCAGCAGGACATTATCAATCTTCCAGAGATAGCTCAATGGGACACATATCTACCTAATATATCATTGTTGTTTGTGGAGTCCCGTCTTGCAGATTTGGAGGACCACATTGAGGACATATGTCCTCTTTGATTGCAGCTTCGATGGAGTTGCATCATCATCATATTCTTTAGAGATTGTTCTTCATCCTCCTATTCAGTCATAGTTTTGTAGTGGATTGGAGAGATTTGAGTATTTTTCAGGAGCATCATTATTGTCTTTGGATCATGTGCAAAGTTCAAAGACATTTATCCCTCTTCCTATATATTCCTATCTAGAATGGGAAGACATCATGCACATATTTGCAGATTTATTTCTTCCCAAGGAGAGGAATGTTGTTCGACATTCATGGGTCTTCATCTTTATTTTGTGCTGAGCATCTTCCATCACTGCAGGAGTCATCTTGAGGAGTGGCTGCATGATCTCTCTTCTCATCTCTATTTTGGGAGGGAGCATTTCCTTGCATGGGGTTTCATCCTTCTCACTTTATGGGGGGTCACCAGACCTCTCTATTTCCTCTCTTATAGGGGGCATTCATGATTGTACTTTTGTGATGGATTCAGTTCTTGGGGGTCTTAGCTTTAGTCCTTCTTCCATCACATGTTCATGTACTTATTGTTTTTTCTCTCTTTTGGAGAGGAGTTTGTAAACGAGAAAATTTGGATAAATATGAAAGATAAAACAAACATTCATATACCTTCTTACCCAAACCTTTCGAATACCTCATGAATGCATGATTGTTTTTCTCAATTTATTGAATGTTGATCACACATGTTCACAGCATAACGTTGGATGAAGATTGATGAAAGAAGATAGATAGAAGATTGGAGGATTGGAAGAATATTTCGGCAAAGTAAGGATATCGTACTTAATGCCTACAAAATGGCTTGTGAGAGGCCATATTTATAGGCAAAGGGTTGATTTTTGATGTGGAGGGAAGAAGATAAGAGAAGATAAGATAGGATTTGATTTTCAGATAAGGTAGGGAAAAAGATAAAAAGATTTGTTTTTCTATTTTAAATCTTCAAAAAGAATGGGATAAAAGAAAGTAGTCTTTTTAGGATTTTATTAATTAAATAAATATTTAATTTATTTAATTAATCTGGATTGTGATGGGAGATGATGTGGAAAGATAATTAAATAAATAAAATTTATTTAATTATAAAAAATAGATAAATGACTAATTAAATAATTAAAAATAATTATTTAACTAGACAGGATTAATGGTCATGAATAATTAAATAAATAATTAAAATTTATTTAATTATAAAAGATAGGATAAATGGATAGAAAAGGAAAAAAATGAAAATTAGTTAAATAAATAAAATTTATTTAACTAATTAGGTGAATGATACAGGTACCTAGGGTAAAATGTGCTAGTGACAAGGTGTTGGATATTTTTAGTTGTCTATATTTTGCCCCTCTTTGAGATGATGTTCGAGATGATGAGATTTGTGTCGAGTAACATCATTTCAAAGAAGCTAAGGTATGGATAGAAGAAAAATATGGTAATGGAAAGATAAGATGAGGATGCCCCCTCAAGAGGATAGGCGGGTTGGACAAACACAGGTAGGCTCTCGACATGAAAGTGGTTGGTCAAGGAAGAAAAATAAGGAAATGGATAGAAGAAAGATTGATGTGTTATGCTACAATGAAAGTGAGCAATCATGATGTTTGATATAGCATGAGACATTATGCACCAAGGTATGAGGACCAAGGTGATGAAGTGTCTCGTGCCCCAGCGTAATACAACCTTGTCTAGACATATAAGGAAGAAAACCTAGAGCATTAAAGTCCTAATGTACAAAAGGTATGATGTGACCTTAGATGCAAAGGATAATGCAAAAAGTTGTTCCAACATACTCAAGATATGAATATTAGCTAGAATGATAACACACACAAGAAAGCAAGCAAGCATGCACAAATGATACAAAAACAAACAAGGTATTGCCCCTGTCAAGCTGTAAGTCAATGATTAATTGTTGATTGATTGATTGATGGTAGTTTTGTCATTGGGGGGAATGATATATCCCTAGATCAACACAAATATGATGATGATAGTGTTGTCATGGTGGGGAACGATGTATCCCTAGATCAACACAAGGATGTGGGAACGATATATCCCATTGATGATGATGATTGATTGATTGATTTGGTTTATGACAAGATTAGGATCAAGACCAAGAATGTGATTGGATAAGTTGGCAAGATTGATTAACTTGATTGCTATGGATAAAGGGTAACTTGCATTTGGATCTATTGCTTTGGATTGAGATTGACTTGAAGAAGTGATGGATTGATGAGGATAGATGATGGAAGAATGAATCGCTGGTACTTACGTACAGGGTACTTCCTTCATATTCTAGACTGCCTACATACTCGTATCCATAGGATCAAAGCACCACATGATGATGATGAGACATGATGAATATGTAGTTCTAGGTGTTTATTGATGATGTGGGAGATGGATGAATAGAAGAAGGTGAGATGGATGATGAGGATAAGGATGAGATGAATGATGAGGATTATGAGGGGGGAGGTCATCTTGTGCCTGAATCTGGGTACCTTCTTCATACTCTAGACTACCTACATACCCATATCCATGGGATCAAGGCACTTAACGATAGAGATGAGATGTAGTTCTGATTTGTGGTGATGATGATGAAGGTTCAGATTGATGGGATTGATGCTATTGATGGGATTTGAGTGATGTGATTTTGATTAATAGATTGGTGTGATTTGATGATTTGATTAGATTTGCTTGAGTAATGTGATGGATGGATTTGAGTGGATTTTTTATGGATATTTGATTTTTTTTGTATTTTGGAGAATATTTTGATTTTTTTGTAGTTTTATCAGGACATTTTATGATATTTTTTGGTATTTTTTCAGGACATTTTATGATGTTTTTGGTATTTTGATATGTTTTGGGATGTCAATGGATTTACAATTTGGGTAGCCTTTGTGCTAGATACCAACGACAAGGGAAGACCAAGTCTAGGTGTAAGGATTAAGGTAGGATTGGATTAGATAGATGGATAAAAGGATGGGTGATAGGATAAGGGATAAAAGGTTCAAGATACATGGATAGATAAAAAGATAGGCTATAGGGCATAGATGTATGCATAAGAGAAAGGATGTGATCTCAAAAGGCTATGTCGAATCAGAATAACATGCCCCATTCCAGGTGTAATACTTAGGATTTTTATGACAATGCTTATGATGATAGGACTTATGATAGGATTTGTCTTATGACAATGGGATAATGATAGGATGGACTGGTTTGGAAATGGTGGAGTACATCAAGAGATAACCAAAACATGTTTTAACATTTTGCCCCTAATCTTTATCAAGATCAAAAGGAGGAAAGGAGAATGGGTATACTGCAATGGGATAGGTATGTGCATGTGGAATGGATAAGGACATGATAAGATAGGGTATGAAATGGTAGGATAGGTTGAAAATGATATGGCGGATGAGACAAGGTGCCCCCAAGTATAGGTGATAGAAGATCAACTTACACATGACGCCTGTTTGCCAGGTTTCCATCATGGTACTTATCCAAGGCATCTGTTTACCAGGTTTTCACTATTGGATGAAGAGATTTCTCTTTATTTTTTATTTTTATTTTTTACTTTTTGACTTTTTAAAGAATTTTGGATGGGAGAGACTCAAGTGTCTAGTTCCATGAAAGGTGATAATCATACTAGACAGATTTCGTCGCATGGACCATGTCAAGTGTGCTCATAGATGTTGGTAGGGGATTGGATGAAAGTGAGATGGATTAGGTAGGTGGTGGATTATGAATGGAAGCAGAGTGGATTATGAAAGGTGTGATAGTGGATTATTTTGTGGATTATAATGGACTTATGCAAAAGCATGGACCATAGGAAGGTGATGGGGGAGATATGTAGGATAATGAGTGAATGATGGAGATGGAGGTATGTGGGAATGGGATCATGACCAATGGTTGCACACACCATGATAAACATTGAAGCTTTTGAGTAGATGGTGGTGTAGGAAGCAATGGTGAAGTTTGCTTAGGAGATGGGTGATTTAGGACTTTTGGAACCCACATGGACTTAGTATTTTTCTAATTTTTACTTTTCATGTGGGATGTTTGAAATGTTTGAATGGAATGGCATGTTTGAATGGAGGGGAATGGTTGGGATTTTTGAGAGGTGGATATCTCATTTGACTTAATTGATTTTTGTTTAGGGACCCATATCATTTTAGTTTTTGACTTTGCTTTTAGAGGTATGGGCTTGGATGGATTTTTGAATGTACCTTGCTTTGAATTTTTGGATTGATTTCCTAAGGCATTAGGACCCTTAGGATTTGTGGCTTTTTGAATGAAGGCATCCAAATGTTTATTTTTGAATCCCATGTGATGCATGAAATGAGTGGAAGCTCCTTGTTTATACAATGCATGCATTTGTTGGTCATGATTAGGATATTTAGGGTATTTATGAATGATTGGGTAAGGGGGTGTTGGTAGCAATGGTGGCAAAGCGGATGGAAGGATATTAGGAGTTGGAAGGAGTGGAGGTAAAGTGGATGGTGGAAGGTGAATGGTCACATGCTTTTGACATTTGTAGGATGAGGGAGGTGGAATGGCAACGTATGTTTTAGGAATATGACAGGGTTTATGATGGAAGGAAGTGGATTTAGGAAGTGTGGAGGAAGTACCAACATCGTTAGATTGTTGTCCTTGGGGTGTGTAACCAAGGCCATGTGAGCAAGGAGGGACCTTGACATGGATAGGCTCCAAAATACCTTGTTCATGAAGGCCTAAGCTTTTACCTTGGTAGTTCATGTTTTGGAGCATGCAATGGACAGTGGGACTAGGTGTAGGTGGAACACTAGACACGAGTTCCTTATTGGATGGAGAAGGTGAGATAGGGGATAATGGTTGTTGGTGTTCTAAGGAGGAACACTCATGGATGAAGGTGATAAGACCAATAGGATATGATGGTGGATTTGGAATAGGGTTGATGGTGGATTTAGAAGGATCATTATTGGTTTGATCTTCTATGTTTGCTTGGGAGACCTTTGTCTCATCAAGGGGAGTGGATGTTTGTAGATCATGGATGGGGCTAGATGGAGGATGGATAGAAGCAATTTGGATAACTTTCTCATGGATTGGTATGGGATTATGGATAGGATCAAGGTGTTCGTAGATAGGCTCTTCAAGGATATCATCTTGATCATAGAAAACAAATTGGTTGTGGATGGGGTGGATAGAGAGGATTTGATCTTGATTAGGACTAGGACTCGACATTTCCACATGCTTAGGGTTGTACTCTTGATATAAATCTTGGTTTTCTTGAATGGAAGTGGAAGGCTCTTTAATAAGCTTGATAGCTTGTAGATCACATGATGGGGTTAGAAGACTAGACAAAGTGTTTAAGGACTCATGGGGAGGCTCAAGGATAGGTGTTTGATGACATGGCAATGTTTTATTCCTTGCTAGTAGCCAATGGATCAGATTCTTTGCAAGTGTATGGATGAATGGGCAATATAGTGGATGGATGATAATAGTGGAAGTTGAAGGCTTAGGATTAGGATTTGGGCTAGATGGAAAGATAATGGAATTAGAGGGATTGGTTTTATCCAAGACAGTCTTATCACAATCTTCTAGTTTCTTGACTAATCTTTGAAATCAGACACAAGTGGATATGGTATGGCCCATATACCTATGGTATGCACAATATTCATCATCTTTATACCAACTAGGTTTAAACATAGATGGAGAATATGCTTTGAATGGGTATAGCTCAATCAAATTTGCTTGGACCAATTTCTCTAAAAGTACCTCCATGAAATCTTTTAATGAAGGATTAGTGGAACATGGGGATGAAGGTGATGAAGGGCTTGATAAAGGTGTTGGGATATGACTAGTTGGCTCATGTGTTGGCATATGATTGAATGATGAAGGTGACTCAAAGGAGGCAGTTGCTAGGTTGGTTTCTCCCTTGTCAAAGGATTTTAGGTCTTACATGAGATGACTTAAATCTATCAATGATGTTTGTTGCAAAAGTGAACTTGGGCTTGCTTGGTTCATGTACATAGGGCCATTTGGACTTGCATGTTGTTCTTGTAAAGACATTTGATTGCCATGTGGATAGGTTTGGTAATGAGGTGGCATAATAGGATTTGTAGGTGAAAGGTTTTGTGAGGTGGATTGTTGTGGACATTGGTTGATGTTGGAAGTTTGTTGAGAAGGTAATTGTGATATGAAGGCAATGGAGTTAGGATCATTGGATGGTATGCTTATGGAAGCACTTGTGTTTGTGGTGTTGTTAGGAATAGTGAGGGTGATTTGCGGTATGGATGTGTCAACATTAGTGTTTGGATTATGTGCTTGTTGGGCTTGTGATTGAATGTGGGATCATTGATATTGGCCTCGGATTTGATGTTATGGGAATTGTTGATGTTGTGGTGACACAGGGTCTTCTTCCTTTCTATATAACCACCTAAGTTGATCAAGTATTCTTTTGGTGCCATAAGGATCATTCTCATAGGTTTTGTTTAGAAATGTCATGTCCATGTTTACAAGTGGTAGAGTAGGATATGAGGATGTGGAGGGGTTGCGATGTTGGAGATCAAATTTCAATACCTTAGGATGATTCTCTATACTTAAGGTAGACTAGTGACACTTAAGTAATAGAGTTGATTGGATGACTTACTTGAGATAGACTAATGATCTCAAGCAAGTTTGAATAAATGTTGATAATGATCAAATAAGGTCTTGATTTTTTATTGGGCTGATTTGGATTTTGGGTTTTGATAATGGTGTGGATGATTGGGTTAGGTGACTTGGATGGATTAGGATAATGATAAGGATGATGTAGGATAACAAGGTGGGATAACTTGGATTGATGATTAGGATGAAATTGTCTTGTGAGAGGGAGTTTGTTTATTACAACTTTTTGGCAATTTAATGGCAAGAAGACAAGATCGCAAACACTAATGCACAAGCCATTCACAAACATTTACCACCTAGGATGGCTAAGATGATACTTGTTGGGTTCCCACTTGGTTTTATCTAGCCGCACCTAATTATGGTGTATAGCTCCAGGAACTTGGGGCACGGGCTCCCCCTTACAATTCACTCACTTCTTAGGCACACCAAGTTATAGGTCCTCAAGATCCACAGATCTTAAGGTACCTTGCTATATCTACCATAAGCCACAAAAATGTGGGATGGCTATTAGAGTCTCCTCCTATACCAACAGATAGGAGTTTTTGGCTTCTACATAAAGGTTTTTAGTAAGGGCTTTTGTTCGGGTGGCTATACATGTGACGATTCGCTCCGTTAATGGAGGCTTCCCAGCTTGCAAAGGTTACGCTCCACAAGGTTTTGGGGGAAACATTCGTCGGCATAGCGCAACAACACCCATTGTTTGTGACTTTCGGCACAAACATGTTATTTATATAGCGGCTTGGAATGGCTTGGCTTTACTCCATTTCCGCTTGGGTTGTACCCCTTCTTACAATGGGAAGATAGGCCCTCTAGAGTTGACAATGATTTCTCATGCACCCCAGATCCGTTGGTTAGGCAGGGGAGAGGATACCTTCATTGCCAAATCGGGTAACAAACAATCTCAGCAAGCAAACGAAGAAAATGAAAAATAGGCACGAAGAAGGTAGATTGTTAATTTTAAGCACCAAACTAAAGTGTGCCTACTTTAGTGATAAATGATAGATTCTTTGACCCCTCGAGGCTGCAAAAGATATATTACTATCTTTTTGTCCTTCGTTCTTTGACAAGCATGTTTGACAAGCTGCATAGGTAGATGTTAGCTGCCAAAGAGGATTAGATTAAAAGATATGATCTGATTTAAAAAACTACAATTGATGATCTGATACAGTGAAATAAGTTGCAAAAATATAAAGTAGATAAAATTTTATGCACTTTTTTAAAAAAAATCGCTGAAAAAGAATATGTTTTGCTCAAAATATGTGCGTTTTAAGTTTGAACGTAAGCTGAAGTTTACCTACAAAAATACCTGATGAAATAATGAGCTCACTTGATGAAACCTTTACAACTACAAAGTTTGTCTTGTTAGCTTTCCAACGCCTATAAAAACACAAAAATCTGACATGATATGTAAAAGTTATGGCAATTTAAAAAAAAAAAACTATTTTAAGCTTTAAAAAGCACTATTCACGGCCTGAAAACACTGTTCATGGCCTAAAAACACTATTCACTGCCGGAAGTACTGTTTATAGCCGGAAAGCACTGTTCATCGCCGGAAACACTATTCATTGCCCACTGTTCATTACTGAAAGTACTGTTCCTTGCCAAAAGTACTATTCATCATCGGAGGTACTATTCACGCCGGAGGCACTGTTCATGCCGGAAAGCACTATTCATCACCCTACAAACATTGGCTCAAATTTCTCCTCCACCAAAAAGGGTCAAATTTTATGTTTTTCTTCACCTCTTAGCCCTTTTGGATGCAACCGTGATGTTTGTTTTAGCTCAGGAGGTCACCTGTAACAATCACTTGCAAAACTTCTGACCCAAACCTTTCGAATACCTCGAATGATGAATGCATGATTGTTTTTCTTGATTTATTGAATGTTGATCGCTCACGTTCGTAGCATAACATTGGATGAAGATTGATGAAAGAAGAATGATAGAAGATTGGAGGATTGGAAGAATATTTCGACAGAGTAAGGATATCGAACTTAATGCCTACAAAATGGCTTGTGAGAGGCCATATTTATAGGCAAATGGTTGATTTTTGATGTGGAGGGAAGAAGATAAGATAAGATAGGATTTGATTTTTCAGATAAGGTAGGGAAAAAGATAAAAAGATTTGTTTTTCTATTTTAAATCTTCAAAAAGAATGGGATAAAAGAAAGCAGAGTCTTTTAGGAATTTATTAATTAAATAAATATTTAATTTATTTAATTAATTTGGATTGTGATGGGAGATGATGTGGAAAGATAATTAAATAAATAAAATTTATTTAATTATAGAAAATAGATAAATGACTAATTAAATAATTAAAAATAATTACTTAACTAGAGAGGATTAATGGTCATGAATAATTAAATAAATAATTAAAATTTATTTAATTATAGAAGATAGGATAAATGTATAGAAAAGGGAAAAAATGAAAATTACTTAAAAAAATAAGATTTATTTAACTAAGTAGGTGAATGATACAGGTACCTAGGGCAAAACGTGCTAGTGATAAGGTGTTAGATATTTTTAGGTGTTTATAGAGTTTTCTCCCACTGGGTTTTTCTCCTTTCTCTCCACCTTATGAGAGTTTCTTGTTGTTCATCGGTACCTAACATGACCTTGTAGCTGGGACCCATTCTTGCATTAGTTGCATGTTTTTCATTTATCCCTAAGTTGCACTTATGGGGGGTGTTGGTGTAATTAAATATTTAAATACACTTTAATAAGTTTACTTAGGGCTTATTTTTAGTCTTAGGTTATTTTTAAGACATATTAGGTTTTTTTCTCTAACTTGCAAATATAAAAGCAAGTTCTCACATATAATTCTTTAATCTATTTCATTAATTCATCCTTATTGTGCAAATTATTCATCTTTTCTTTTTTTTCTTGTGGAAGGTAAATCTTAGGTTTTGCAGGTGATCCTGGTGTTATGAGTTAATCATCAACTTCAACAAGATAGCCATGTGGGAAGAAGTACTTGGAATAGGCAATATGAAGAATACCTGGTGAAGTGGAAAGGAAGGCCAATTGAAGATTCTTCCTGGTTATCTAAGGCAAAAGTGGACCATTTGGGGTTTTCCTCAAACTCCTGAGATGTGACAAGGTCACTTCTCAAAATTACCATGGGTGTTTGATGCAGAAGCATCCAATGGTGTAAAGGCAATCTTGCATCACCCAAAAAAATATGTTGATTCAAAATCATTGATGTTGTTTTCATTTCTTTTCATAATTAGTGTTTCTAGTTCCATAATCACTTGAATAATGATGTAGAACTTTCAGTTTTTTCAAACTGCTAAAATAGCAAACTGTTATTTTTGGAAAGTTTGCATTTGGGCACGGATTGAAGCAAAAATTTACAGGAAGCTTCGTAAATGAAAAATAAGACCTTTGGCGAAGGAATCAAAGAAAGATCATTTATGAGCTCAAAGATATTAAAGTTTTTGTTTCATGAAAAACCCCTAAAAATTATTCAAAGTTAGGTTTGAGGCACTAAATGGTCCCGTACAGGCCCAAAAATGGGTGGAACTGGCAAAGCGGGATCTTAGTACGTAGAGAACTTCATGAGCTTTTCGATACTTCAAATGGTTTGTCAATCAGACACACGGATCAAAAGTTATGGCTCCTGGAAGTTGACCTATTTTTGAAGGGAGATGCAAAATTTGAAATTTGGCTGGAGGCCGCCAAAAAGGCTACTTATAACCATTTTTGGGAACCCTTGGTAGTAGTAGAGATAAGGGAGAAAGTGTAAAGTCAAGGATAGGTAGGAAAACAGAAACCCTAGATGATTTGGGGTTACAGAAGGTAGAAGATTCTAGAGTCTTAAGATAGGAAGCTGTAATGTGTTGCAACCTGTGGAGGATTCATCCTCTGATTGTATTTGAGCTTCTGTAATGTAATGTGGTGTCCAAATCAATAAAAGAACATCTTTATTTTCTCTATGCAATTTTTTTGTTGTGTGTTTTTTTATTTACCCCCTTCATCACCAAAAGCCAACCAATATATTATTTAGAAATCACAAAGATTAAAATATACTTGTAGAGAAAGCTTCTCAAAGGATTATCACCACTAGAGATCTAGAGACAACATGATCACTATCAGACTCTCATAATACATCATGATACTGCAACCGTAATACAATGCCCTCATAAAATAGGGTTACCTTCTAGGGCAAGACAAGCCAACTAAATATCTACCATCAGATATAAAACCTAATAATGAACAGTCCAAATTTACAATATATCATTAACTTAATGTATGTCGTCCATTTAAAAAATTTTGTTAACAAAAAATGTTAACACACATCCCACTCCACCCCATGCTCCCATTGTATATTACACCTATCTGTGTCAGTAGGAAATATATATACCCTATCAACAATAAGCCTTATATAATTGCGACGTTGAGACATTTTTTCCAACAAATTTCCCACCTGTCAAATAGATTGCAAGAGCAATGGGAGGGAGTAAACATCATCTCTTAATTGTTAGGGGGCCAAAGGGCCCATAGTCTCTGAACACCATCTGAACTTTTTTGTGCTCACAATCTTAGTTAAAGAATCAGCAACATTCATCAAATTCTCTACCTTAACCAACTTCACCCTGCCATCTTCGACCATATCTCTAATGAAATGATAGTATACATCAATGTGCTTGGTCCTGGCATGAAATGTTAGGTTCTTAGCTATACAGATCACACTCTGACTGTTGCAATAAATCATCATTGCACCTTGTTTTATTTCAATATCTAAACACAGTATCTTAAGCCAAATGGCTTCTTTGCAAGCATGATTAGCTGCCAAATACGCATCTTCAGTAGTGGATAAAGAAACCACAGCCTGTTGCTTACTCATCCAACTAATTGCACAACCAAATAAAGTAAACACATAAGCACTGGTGGATCATCTACTATCAATATCACCTACCCAATCTAAATCCACATAACCATGAATATCAAGGGAAATATTGTCTTTAATCAAATTACTATGATAACACAAGGAATACTCTGAGGTATTGTGTAAATATCTAAAGACTCTTTTAACTGCATCCCAATGAACTCTACCAAGATTAGACATATATCTAGAAAGAACTCCCACTGCTTGAGCAATGTTTGGTCAGGTACAAACCATAGCATACATCAAACTTCCAACTGCACTCTAGTAAGGCACTCTACTCATCTCTTCCATCTCTGATGGAGATGTTGGATAATTTGAAATAGATAACTTTGTTCCAATTGAAAGGGGATCACAAAATGGTCTATAGTCATACATGTTAAACCTCTGTAAAATTTAATTGACATACTTACTTTGGCCAAGCCATACCTTTTTGTTCACTCTATCTCTTCTAATTTATATCCCAAGAATGTGTCTAATTGTGCACCAAAGTCCTTCATTTCAAATTATCAGCAAGTTGAGATTTTAGTTCTAAAATCATACCTTTCCCTTTACCAATAAATAACATATCATCAACATACAATGCAATAAATAGGAAACGATCACCATCAGTTTTATAATAAACACAATGATCTAATTTAGAACACTCAAATCCCAAACTCAACACATATGTATCAAATTTCTTGTACCACATCCTAGGACTCTATTTTAGGCCATACAAAGATTTCTTCAATTTGCAAACCAAATTACCTTTACCTTTCACCACGTAGTGCTCTAGCTATGTCATATAAATATCCTCCTCCAAGTCACCATGAAGGAAAGTAGTTTTCAATCCATTTGCTCAACCTCTAAATCATAAGTAGCAATAATAGAAAGCAAAAATCTAATGGATGTCATTTTTGCAACAAGAGAAAATATCCCACCATAATCAACACCCTCAACTTGAGAGTAATCTTTTGCAACCAACCTTGCTTTGTACTTCTCAATACCTCCATCTAAACCAATCTTTTTATTGAACACCCATTTGCAACCAATAGGTTTCCATCCTTCAGGCAATGGTCCAAGATCTCATGAATCATTCTTTTTCAAAGATGTCATTTCTTCATCTATAGCAATCTTTCAAGATTTTGCATCATTCATACCTAATGCCTCTTCTATAGATTTGGGTTCATCCATGTTAGTATTCAAAGAAAAAATACATCTCCAATCATTAGGTGAATACCTTTCAAGTGGTTATCTATGCCTTGTAGACCTACGAACAAGCTGAATTAGAGATTCTTCCTCATCTTCTAAAGATTTAGAACTAGATGAGCTCTCCTCAACTTCTTGTCTATCCATGGGCCTCGACCCAACTTTCTTAGATGTAGAAGGAAATTGAACTACATCTTCCTGTTTACTTTGTTCTAGTTGCAATGAAATAGAAAAAGGCTTAGTTTCTCTAAAAATAACACTTCTACTATAAATTACCTTCTGTGCAACAGGATCCCAAAGCTTGTATCCTTTCACACCATAACTATATTTGATGAAGATATATTTCACAGCCTTGTTCTCCAACTTTGTTTGCTTCTCCTTTGACACATGTGCATATGCCTCACAACCAAAAACTCTAAGATGTCTTAATGAAGGCTTATGACCCGACCATGCCTCTATAGGCATTTAATCAACAAGAGATGATGTAGGAGACCTATTAATCAAGTAACAGGCAGTGACAACATCTTTAGCCCAAAACCTTTGTTCTAGACTAGCACCACTCAACATACTCTTAGCCTTCTCTATTAGTGTCATGTTCATTCGTTCTGCAACTCCATTCTGTTGTGGAGAATATGAAGTTGTCTTGTGTCTATGAATACCACAATCATTACAAAATCTCTCAAAATCATTAGGGCAAAATTCACCGCCATTGTCAGTCCTCAAACATTTTATTTTCTTTCCAGTCTACAACTCAACCATTGCTTTAAATTCTTTAAATTGACTGAAAACTATAGATTTACTCTTTAGAAAGTATACCCATGTCCTTCTACTATAGTCATCAATAAATAAAACATAAAATGTGGATTTTCCAATTGAAGGAATGTCTACAGGACCAAACACATTAGAATGAATAAGATCCAATACACCACAAGATTTATGAGAACTTGAGTAAAATTAAACACGATTTTGTTTTCCATAAATGCAATGCTCATAGAGATCAAACTCAAGATTACAATCAAACAACCCTTCAACAAAGTTTTTATTTTTCAAGGTCCTTAGACCCTTTTCTCCAATGTGGCCAATTCTCTAGTGCCATAACATAGTTTTCTCTGTAGGTAACTTTGATTCAGAAGAAAGAGTACCCTTGGGTACCCAAAAGCCATGACCATCTACTGAAGATGAAACCCTCACCTCTTCCACAGACTTGCTTTTCACAGAAGTACTATTACACTCAATAGTGCATGCATCAAGCTTATATAATGTTCCATATCTAACACCTATAGCAATCACTATAGCACCTCTAACCATCCTGCATCTTGCATCAAAAAATACTATCTGCATACCTACATCTATTAGTTTGCTTACAAATAACAAATTTCATGCTAATCTAGGGATATGCAACACACCATTAATCCTTTATATTCTGCCATCAGGAAACCTGATTCTAACTATACCACGAATAATAATATTTAAATAAGAATAATCACCCAAGTACACCTTACCTCCACCAAATTTTTCATATTCAGAAAACCAATCTCTATTAAAGGTCATATGGAAAGATGCACCTGAGTCAATTAACCATGCATTATTACTTGTATGAGTTGCCAAAGCTACAATGAATGCATCACCATCTTCCTTCTCAAACTCATAATCAAAATCAAATCTCTTCTTTTCTTCTTCTTTTCTTATTTGTGTTCCTTACGAATATGTCTAGGCTTACCGCAATTCTAGCAAAACAACTTTGGACTTTCTAGGTGATTTGGATCTCCCCTTGGACTTGGATTTATCACACTTCTCATTCTTCTTACCTTTTTCCTTAGGTCTTTCTTGAACATTTAGGGCCCCCTTGGCACTGATGGATACCTTCCTCCTCATCTCTTCAGAAAGAAAAGAACCCACCACATCTTCATTCTTCAATATAACAGAAGTACTCACAATACCCACAACAAGAGAATCTCATGAATCAGGCAAAGAACAAAACAATATATGGCATCTCTCCTCCTCATCCATTTTGACACGAATTGATGCCAATTGATCCACCAACATATTAAATGCTTGCAGGCGGTCTGCAATTCATCCACCGTCTTCCATTTTCAAGGAATACAATTTCTTCCTTGAGAAAATCTTGTTCACTAAAGATTTGGCTTGATACATCTCACCAAGCTTCTTCCATAGTTTTTGTGCACAGGTCTCTTCATGGACATTGATTAAAATAGAGTCTTCCAAACACAATCTTATTAGACCCTTGGCTTTATGGTTCATAACATCATATTGAGCAGCCAAAGTAGGATCTACAGGCCTTGAAACCTACTCATCAATAGCATCCCACAGATCTCAATCTATCAACAAATCCTCCATCTTCATCTTCCACATTTAAAAATTATTTCTAGAAGATTTATCCACCTCTATTCTCCCTGATGAACTTGTCATCTAAAAATTCCTGCAATAAGATCACAAAGTGTCTTCTACACAAGCTCCCACTCAAATCTGGATTAGTTCAAAAAACCCAACCACAACTGAAACCTGTTGTGTAGTTACACAACATGCCCCATTTTGCCTTAGCAAAATAGGGACCCAACTTTGCTGGCTTGTTCCCTTACTTTTGTGTTATGGGCGATAATGAGTCAGTATGCATGTGCCTAGTGTTAGGTGTATCTGTGATCTTGAAGTCTGAACACAAATTCTAAAGTCTGAATCTTTCCTCGGGAAGCCAGCCATGTGAAAGAGCATAAAATTCTAGGCATGTTTGCCTTTTACATCACCCTGAAATTCGGCCAAATGAGAAAGTTATGGCAAGTCAAAGTTCTGGTCATATCCTGATATTCGAGAGGGGGTCATATTCCAAACATCAATCACCTTGTGTAATATCACCTGATATTACAAATATTACCTGATCTTCATAAGATCACCCCCTTCGAGGAATATCACCCCAGTGCTAATATGACGCTGACGTTAGCTTATCCTCATGCTACAAAGAATATAACATGACAATGACGTCATCTTATTCGAAGGGTGATATTCGTCAATATCAGGGTCATATTTCTTAGCCTCCTGATTTTCCTTCGGTGTGACCATGACGTCATCCTCTCACATTTTAGCGAAGCCCGTCCATGATGGTGGCATCATCATCATATCCTGATCGATGAGAGGGATCATATTAGTTAATGTGCCTCATATTAATATGTATGTCCGGACCCGACAAGATTCAAAGTTATAATAAATGTTCAAGATAAGTCCGCCGGTTGCATCTTATCCATGTATGTATCTTACATACAAAGGTGATATATAAGTTTTTATGTATACTGTGGAATCGAAAGGTTTATTAAATATTGAAAATTCGTTGTATAATTCTTGCTTTGTATACATATGTTAAGGACATACATTGCAAGATGCATTGCACATATGCAAGGCTGGAACTAAAATTATTATAAAACAGGGTTAAATCCTTGTATATTCTGCATTATGTGTATGTATCGTTACATACATTTCGGTATATACAAGCATTGGAACTTAAAGGATTGTTAAATAACGAAAAGTCAATGCATGTTTCGATATACGGCCCAAAATTAAGAGATGTTTGAAATACGATATAAACAATGTATCAAACTTAAAGCATCTTAGGAGATGCATTGCACCATATGCATCGTGGAGTTGAAAATGTTACATGATGTGGTTTATAAAATAGTTGAAGTCCAACAGGAGGATACAACAAGTGTTGTATGTGCATTGAGGGGAGTAAAGGATGTCCGGATAGGTTATTTGGTTAGCCCCAATGAGATGGGTCACCCCGACATACAAGGGTGATATGTGATGGAGATATACAAAGCTAGATTCGAAAAGGTATTAAAATTGGAAAATTCGTTGTATGTCTTTTTTGGCTTGTATGATTACAATGTCTAACCCGATATGCAAGTCGATAATATACAATGACTGGATTCAAATAGAAAATTAAATATTGAAAACTTGTTGTATATTCAGAATGGTTAGCATGATCATAATATACAACCAAATATGAAAACAAAGGATCTAACCTGATATACAAGCACCGGACGCGAATGGAAAGTTAAATACAGAAAAGGTCTTGTATGTTTTGTGCTTGCATGATCACAAAGTATAACCCGATATATGCAAGGAGAAATAAAACCCGCTATATACAAGGTGATGAGCACCCAATATACAAGAATTAAGCATGCGAAAGGCAGGAAAGCAAAGCGATAGCATGTTGAAGCTGTTTTGAGACCCAATGCATGTTTTTGGTCAACGATAGGTTGACCCGATCATTTTAACACTGTATATGCATTTGATACACGATTGTTCACAGATTCAGAACCTGATATTCATGTTTGCATATTCTGAGCATGATTTAATAAATGTTATTTTTCCTACTGGTTGTTGAAAGATAATGATACTTAATTCTTGTGTATGTTATCAGGTGCACAGATATCTAGAAAATGACAAAGTGGCGATGGCGTATTATAGGGTAAAGTTTGTGCGGGAAATGGCTAAATTTACAAAGAATGCAAGTTGCAGAGTTGCACACAGGGGCAACGTGAACCAGAGCGATGGAGATATCATCAAATATGTTGATTACCAGCTAGAAGATGGACCAGGTTGAAGATGCTGGAATATTCTATACCAGCGGTACAATTGCCAACTAGCAAAGCACGTGCTGTTCATCTGGACCGTTGGTTGTTTTGAGAGGATCCTAATCATTGGATCAATGTAACTGTTTTTTGGCCTTTGTTCTATAAAGGGGCCATGATTTGTCATAACAAGGGAGATATATACTGAGAGATAAAAATATCTTGTAGGAGAAGGCCAATTAATGTAGACCTGATAGGAGATCGGATTACTGAGACTAATGAGGACTAAATTGTTGAAATGTCAAGGTTCTTTCTTCAGATCATTGTAAATGTACTTGTTCTAAAGCATACTAAATGGAGATGAAGCTTCAGATTACATCCTAATTGTAAACTTTACGTAATCTTCAAGTTGATTTCTAGATATGTAATGGTGAATGTTGTGTTCAATAGAAGCACTTTCATTTTATTGCATATTGTTGTCAACTTTTCTGTTGAAGATTTGCACTGGATCATGCGGATTTGTGGAATGTCCTGGTGAAGTATGATTCTAGTTTTCTTCTCTTCATTGTTGTATCAGAGCATGTATGTGGATTAGTGATCTCAGTCAAGTAATTTTGGGAATCTCATTCTCTAACCCTTTTTCTCATTTTAATTTCATAGAAATCACTTCCATAACTGCAAATCATGATAAATAATAAGAAGAACAGAGAAATATGCTGACATCTCGTAGATAACTGAATATCATTAGCATATTTGAGCTAGATGCATGTAGTGTTGAAAATATCATGCAAAGAATCATAAATAATGGTAGAAATCATGCAAATATCAACCTGTAGGCACATTATTTGAGTACATTCATAGTGCATAGGTAGAATTGTTGGAGATTTATGCAAGACAGACATAAAGGGCAGGATATTTGGAGGAATATTGATGAACTTTTGCAGAAACTACTGAAGAACGTAAGGCCCTTGGATGATTAACAGCAGCACACATCAACCACTGATTAACATCAGTAGATTATGAACTAATCAACGGAGACTTGGGATCATGAATTCTTTGAATTCATCGTATCTTTCAAGATTAATAAAGGTTGTTGTGTAACTTTTATTTCATTTTTGATTGTGACTAACATCATCATCAACATAAATTAGCGCTAGAAGGAGGGCATAAACAAAGAATCTGTGGATTTTTGCAAATGTTGTATAAACATTTCATCATCTACGTTGAATGTTCGCAAATATCTCTTGTCTGAGAAGATTTGAATGAATATTTGCAGACATTCAGCTCAAATGATGAAATATTTATGTAACATTTTCTGAGCTTTCAAGTTTTATTCTGAGATATGATAGATCTCACTAAAATTTCAAAATCCTAAACAATTGAAAATAAAGTCTCATTTTGATGGATGCACATTATCAAGTTAACATTCCTTTATTTCAGGAAACTTTGAATAAATAGCTTTATCCTCAAAATTTATCTAACTTTGGTTTATCCAGTTGTTGCAAGATACACCAGACTGGAGCACAATGAAATTGATTGTTTAACTTTTCTTACAAGGTTGGATTTATATTTGAGAAGACTAATATTTTTATAGATGTGTTCAGAACTAAAGTCTAGCAGGAAAATGAAGAAATTTTGGAGCAACAAGTGGATACTGCACTAGAAATTATTAGTTGTCCAGACACTGAAGTGGACCGCTTTAAGCCTTTCGAATCATATTTGTCTAGAAATATACTGTGTAGTCAAATATTAGGTTTATTCACTGATGATGTCCTGATTGAAAGTTGGTGCAGATTACATAATGAAGAGCATTCAGAAAGGAATTGTGATGCTTGCTTGGTCATGTTGGAGAAGACTTGAATTCTGGAACAACGAAGAGAAGCGACACCCCTAATGATGAGTTGTTTAGAAAATATAATAGCTGAATCAGTTCTAGAAGGTAAAGAAGAAGAAGCATCCTTCCTTGGGTCATTTTATGGTGAGATTGATAGGTGTTCTCTACTTCCTAATACAGGTAAAGAGGCAGAATGCAGGTATGAATTTTTTGAAAATTGTAGAGAAGAAACCACTTGTCAGGATAGAGTCTTTGATTATGATCCTGGTACTTTTGATAAGGACAGTGAAACATCTTTCCTTAAGTCATTTTATGGTAAAAAGAAATGTAGGCAAGTGGAAGAATTTAAGTGCACTGCTACTCAAGAAGTTCCTATGATAGTAACCCAGGGAGTTGTGGAAAAGAAAATAAATGTTGATTTACTACCTAACTTCTTTAAATTAAATGATCAAATGCAAGAATGTTGCAGGTCAATGGAACCAGACGCCATACTGGATGATAGAAGTGAAATATTTGATGAACAATTCATGAAAATTGAAGATGCAGAAAGCTTTGGAGTTGTTGTGCATGATCAGACACCAATCCAATGTTGTTTTGAAGATGAAATAGGGGAGTATTCCTATCTAGCAAATGTTAATTCACCTTTACAGTCAAATGATTTAGAAATGATAAATTTCTATATATCAAGTTATGATGATAAAGATACTCATTTAGATGCTGATGTGCAAGGAATTGAAGAGAACATTGAAACGTTTCCTATACTTGAGGATAAATTGAACATCCAGAATGAAGAAACAAAACTGGATAAGGATGAAGAAATTATCTATCAAGAGGCATACATCCTTCAATTCAAAGTGAGACTTGAAGTTGAGTTAAGCAACAAAAGTACAAAGTTAAATGGAGGACCAACTGTCAATAAACAAGCATGTCCTGTAGAGCCAGGAACACATCAGGTTGTATTTCTCCTTTCCACAGTGAATTATGTTGAATATTATTTTGATTATAGAAATTTGGGAGATAAAACATGCATATGGATAAGTCATGAACATGATGAGCATCCTCAGTTGCTAATAATCAGAGATTATTCTATTAAACATAATGAATTTAGAATACAGGAGTATTTTTCAGAATACAAAGATAAATTTGCTAGGATTAGAACCATAACTAATGCCCTGATGCTCCTACATAATCTAAGGAGGTATGCAAATACAGGTGTCTTTGGGTCTTATCATGGGTATTATTTGCCTTGTAGAAGCTTGTATATAGTTTGGTAGAGTAGTTGTTTTGTTGATTTTTTTTATTTGCTTTCTTGTTTTGTTTTCTGTTGTTTCCCTTTGGTAGTTAGTTGTTTGTACAATTTGCTTTGTGTGTTTGCTTTTGCTTTGCATTGTTGAGTCTTTGTTTTAGTTGGGCAAAACTAGTGCACTTTGTTACTTAAGAACACTACAAAAATTGTTACAATTCAGGAGTTGGATATAAGTTCTTACATAGGTTGTAACTCATGTTAGTATAGGTACTCTTGATCAGGTCTGTGGTATCATATTCATCAGTGTTACTTTTTCTTGAGTCAGGAGATCCTCACAGTGACACACCTAACAGCCTTGGGTTTGTTGAACATATCAGTATAGGTGTTAAGTGAAAAATTTGAAGGTTGCCCTTGCTACCATTGCAATTCCCAACCTAAAGCAGCAAGTGACCGCACCTTGCAAAATGTGCTAACATGATGATATCTTATAAATGCAAATATTAGAAAAAAGGGAGAGAAATATATGGAATACTTAAAGAGAAAATTAGACCATCTAAGTAACTCTACCAGGGCTATAGACGCCTGACTGGCAGTGGGGCTCTACTTAGGGGAATTGCAATGATAACCTTGTTGGGGCTATAGACACCTACTGGCAGCAAGGCTCTATCTAGGTTGGCTATGAGGGATGAACCAAACTATGTAGCTTAACGCTAGTCACTAGTTTATTCAATTTACATTCAAGATGAGTATATGAATCACGTGCACACACTTGATCCCTTATCAATTCATTGTTATATTGATGAACATGATACCATTTAGAAAGGATTAGGATGCTCATGCTTAATAGGAGTTGGAACATTATGTTTTAACTTATACTCACCTCTTGAATTATTTGAATTTTGTTGTTTTCTTTGGTGGCAAGTTGTTGTGTAGTTACACAACACACCCCATTTTGCCTTAGCAAAATAGGGACCCAACTTTGCTGGCTTGTTCCCTTGCTTTTATGTTCTGGGCGGTAATGAGTCAGTATGCATATGCCTAGTGTCAGGTGTATCTATAATCTTGAAGTCTGAACCCAAATTCCAAAGTCTGAATCTTTCCTTAGGAAGCTAGCCATGTGAAAGAGCGTAAAATTCTAGGCAAGTTTGCCTTTTACCTCACCCTAAAATTTGGCCAAATGAGAAAGTTATGGCAAGTCAAAGTTCTGGTCATATCCTGATATTCGAGAGGGGGGTCATATTCCAAACATCAGTCACCTTGTGTAATATCACCCGATATTACAAATATCACCCGATCTTCATAAGATCACCCCCTTCGAGGAATATCACCCCAGCACTATTATGATGCTGATGTCAGCTTATCCCCATGCTACAAAGAATATAACATGACGATGACGTCATCTTATTCAGAGGGTGATATTCGTCAATATCGGGGTCATATTTCTTAGCCTCCTGATTTTCCTTCGGTGTGACCATGACGTCATCCTCTCACATTTTAGCGAAGCCCATCCATGATGGTGGCATCATCTCATAACCTGATCGATGAGGGGGGTCATATTAGTTAATGTGCCTCATATTAATATGTATGTCCGGACCCGACAAGATTCAAAGTTATAATAAATGTTCAAGATAAGTCCACCGGTTGCATCTTATCCATGTATGTATCTTACATACAAAGGTGATATACAATTTTTTATGTATACTGCGAAACCGAAAGGTTTATTAAATATTGAAAATTTGTTGTATAATTCGTGCTTTTTATACATATGTTAAGGACATACATTGCAGGATGCATTGCACATATGCAAGGCTGGAACCAAAATTATTATAAAATAGGGTTAAATCCTTGTATGTTTTGCATTATGTGTATGTATCGTTACATACATTTTGGTATATACAAGCATCAGAACCTAAAGGATTGTTAAATAACGAAAAGTCAATGCATGTTTCGATATACGGCCCAGAATTCAGAGATGTTTGAAATATGATATAAACAATGTATCAAACTTAAAGCATCTTAGGAGATGCACTGCACCATATGTATCGCGGAGTTGAAAATGTTACATGATGTGGTTTATAAAACAGTTAAAGACCGACAGGAGGATACAACAAGTGTTGTATGTGCATCAAGGGGAGTATAGGATGTCCAGATAGGTTATTTGGTTAGCCCCGATGAGCTGGGTCACCCTGATATACAAGGGTGATATGTGATGGAGATACACAAAGCCAGATTCAAAAAGGTATTAAAATTGGAAAATTCGTTGTATGTCTTTTTTGGCTTGTATGATTACAATGTCTAACCCGATATGCAAGTCGATAATATACAATGACTGGATTCAAATGGAAAATTAAATATTGAAAACTTGTATATTCGAAATGGTTAGCATGATCATAATATACAACCGGATATGCAAACAAAGGATCTAACCTGATATACAAGCATCAGATGCGAATGGAAAGTTAAATACATAAAAGGTCTTGTATGTTTTGTGCTTGCATGATCACAATGTATAACCCGATATATGCAAGGAGAAATATAACCCGCTATATACAAGGTGATGAGCACCCGATACACAAGAATTAAGCATGTGAAAGGTGGGAAAGCAAAGCGATAGCATGTTGAAGTTGTTTTGAGACCCGATGCATGTTTTTGGTCAACGATAGGTTGACCTGATCATTTTAACGTTGTATATGCATTTGATACGCGATTGTTCACAGATTCAGAACCCGATATTCATGTTTGCATATTATGAGCATGATTTAATAAATGTTATTTTTCTTGCTGGTTGTTGAAAGATAATGATGCTTAATTCTTGTGTCTGTTATCAGGTGCACAGATATCTAGAAAATGACAAAGTGGCGATGGCGTATTAGAGGGTGAAGTTTGCGCGGGAAATGGCTAAATTTACAAAGAATACAAGTTGCATAGTTGCACACAAGGGCAAAGTGAACCAGAGCAATGGAGATATCATCAAATATGTTGATTGCCAGCTAGAAGATGGACCAGGTCAAAGATGCTAGAATATTCTATACCAGCTGTACAATTGCCAACTGGCAAAGCACGTGCTATTCATCTGGACCGTTGGTTGTTTTGAGAGGATCCTGATCATTTGATCAATGTAACTATTTTTTGGCCTTTGTTTTATAAAGGGGCCATGATTTGTCATAACAAGGGAGATATATACCGAGAGATAAAAATATCAGGCAAGAGAAGGCCAATTAATGTAGACCTGATAGGAGATCAGATTACTGAGACTAATGAGGACTGAATTGTTGAAATGTCAAGATTCTTTCTTCAGATCATTGTAAATGTACTTGTTCTAAAGCATACTAAATGGAGATGAAGCTTTAGATTACATCCTGATTGTAAACTTTACGTAATCTTCAAGTTGATTTCTGGATATCTAATGGTGAATGTTGTGTTCAATAGAAGTGCTTTCATTTTATTGCATATTGTTGTCAACTTTTCCTTTGAAGATTTGCACTGGATCATGCGGATTTGTGGAATGTCTTGGTGAAGTATGATTCTAGTTTTCTTCTCTTCATTGTTGTATCAGAGCATGTATGTGGATCAGTGATCTCAGTCAAGTAATTTTGGGAATCTCATTCTCTAACCCTTTTTCTCATTTTAATTTCATAGAAATCACTTCCATAACTACAAATCATGATAAATAATAAGAAGAACAGAGAAATATGCTGACATCTCATAGATAACTGAATATCATTAGCACATTTGAGCTAGATGCATGTAGTGTTGAAAATATCATGCAAAGAATCATAAATAATGGTAGAATTCATGCAAATATCAACCTGTAGGCACATTATTTGAGTACATTCATAGTGCATAGGTAGAATTGTTGGAGATTTATGCAAGACAGACATAAAGGGTAGGATATTTGGAGGAATATTGATGAAATTTTGTAGAAACTACTGAAGAATGTAATGCCCCTGAATGATTAACAGCAGCACACATCAACCACTGAGTAATGTCAGTAGATTATGAACTAATCAACGGAGACTTGGGATCATGAATTCTTTGAATTCATCGTATCTTTCAAGATGAATAAAGGTTGTTGTGTAACTTTTATTTCATGTTTAATTGTGACTAACATCATCATCAATAGAACCAAAGGTGATCAGGCTCTGATACCACTTGTAAGGAAGATAAGGTAGCGGAACAACTTCCTACACTAAGTTTACATGGGGAAAACCACTTCTGATACCACTTTACAAATCTTTAACAGTTACATAAACTTGAACGGAAATAAACATAAATATCATGCATACCACAACACAATGATTTACATGGGGAAAACCCTTTTGGGAGAAAGAACCCCACTCCAAAATCCACCCAATATATTATTTAGAAATCACAAAGATTACAATATACTTGTAGAGAAAGCTTCTCACAGGAGTATCACCACCAGAGATCCAGAGACAACACGACCACTATCAAACTCAGAATACATCACAATATTGCAACCATAATATAACGCCCTCATAAAATAGGGTTACCTTCTAGGGCAAGCCAAGCCAACAAAATATCTACCATCAAATCTAAAACCTAATAATGAACGACCCAAATTTACAATATATCATTAATATAATGTATGTCGGTCATTTAACATTTTTTGTTAACAAAAAAATGCTAACATGCATCCCACTCCACCCCATGCTCCCATTGTATATTACACATATCAGTGTAACTAGGAATTCTATAAAAATATATATACCCTATCAACAATAAGCCTTATATAATTGTAAGGTTGAGACACATTTGCCCAACAAGTTGTCTATGGTTGCAGCTTCGGTTGAGGACTCCCTCCTCTCTCCTCATTCTAAGGACTTGGATTCAGAGTTGCATTGGACAATTGTTTAAAGAAGAAAGAAATGCCTCCTAAAATCTATTTTTGATTCACATCCTCATGTCAAGGGAGTCAGGTTTGCTAGATCAGGATCAAGCATTGTGTAGATTCTTGATCCTTGGGTGTTGTGCTTTTTTTGTTCTATTTTTGTTGTATTGTAGTAGGGTTGTCATTTCTATGTTGTTTTGTTTGTTCTATATCTCATGGTACTCATACCATCTACCTCTTGGCTTTTTTGTTCTATAAGGGTTTGGGCCCTTTCAAAAACCTACTATTATCAATATCAAAAACATAACAAATGCAAACGATAACACCAAATTTACATCTAGAGAAACCCTTGTAAGAAAAACTCCACCAAAGGGACCCAAGTTTATATTAATATTAAAAGAATATACACTAATACAATCACTTCTCTCTCTGACTGTAAACCAACAACAAAAGAGTACATGCAAAAGAACCTTACAATCCACTATCATATGTTGCCTCCAATATATATTAAAGTTAGAAACTAGAAACCATTTGTCATGGCCATTTACTCTACTTCTATAGTGGATAATGCATTTGTAGGTTGTCACTTACTCATCCAACTAACAACTCCTTTAAACAAAGTAATCACATAACCACTCATGGAGCTCATGCTATCTAAATCACTAACCCTATTTATCAAGCAACTTGCCCACATCATCAGTCTTATGATATCAAATACAATAATCAAAAGTCCCTCACAAATATCTATAAAATCTTTTCACATAAGGCCAATAGTATTTACCAAGGTTAGACATAAACCTACTAAGAACTCCCACTACTTGGGCAATGTCTTGTCTTGTACAAACCATAGTATGCATTAAGCTACCTATGACACTAGCATATGGAACATTAAATATATCCTCCAAATCATTATTAGACTTAAGATATTGATCTAATGATAACTTAGTACCAATAGATAAAGGAATACTTATTGGCTTATAGTCCTACATTACAAACCTCTGCAAAATAGTCTAAACATACTTACTCTAACTAAGTTAAAGCTTTCTACCAACCCAATCCATTGCAATCTCTATACCTAAAAGGTACTTCATAGCCCCCAAATATTTCATGTCAAAGGTACCAAATAAATATGATTTGAGTTCCCTAATCATTTCCTTACTATTTCCAATGAATAACATGTCATCAATATACAATACAATGATTAACAACCAACCACCAATTAATTTAAAATAAACACAATGATCACATTCACTCCTAATAAACCGGTCCAATGTGAAAAGTTCAAATTTCTAATACCACATCTGAGGTGACTACTTCATATTGAAATTGTGACACAAAGAGATCCAAAGGCTCACAACACAAGTTTAGTCATTCATCTTCAACACTTCAAATGATTACATTCTATGGCTTTATAAAGCCATTCAACTTATTAACTACAAAAACCACTAACTACCAACTAACTCATAACTAGTAACTAACTAAAAACTAACATCTAATAAATTAACATTAACATGTTAATTTATTATTTATTATATTATTCTATGTCATGCACTAATATTTCCTAACAGCCCCCTTTAGTGTTGGCATAGGGACTTTATTCTAGTGTTGCAATATCAACAATTGGCCCGTCTCATATTTGCCCCCCCTTCAATGAAAAATTTTCTTTGGATGTCAGTTTTGATCGATAATGCATCCAATTACAATGTTACAAATACAAAAGATATTACACCCTTATGGCTCCAAAATCCTTATTTCTCCATTTACATAATGTTGAAAATATATTACAATTTCACCTCTATCTTCTGCATCGAACTTCTCAATAAATATTAACTGCATTCTCAAATGATTTCTGGGTTTTATTCTCCTCTTTATCAAATTTCCAAAACATTTTAAATTTCTAAATTTAGTTAAAAAATGTGAAATTTAGTACATTTTTAGTGAGACTAATATAAAAATCTTTCCACAACACCAAAGATTTATGCAACTTTGAATGTATAAATTTTTAAATTTTTCTATTTTTTTGTTATAAAATTAACAAAATGGAGTGAAAACTATGAAAATAGTGAACAAGATAGAGAGAGGACATAAACCAAATGAAGGAACAAGATGGAGAAAGAAGAGAAACCAAATGCAGATGGATGATGAATGCCATAGATTTGCACGTGGTCCGCACTACACCTCTGTTAACAAAATGCAAGAATGAAATGTAGATGGCTGATGAAGCCAACAAATTTGCACACAGTCTACACTACTCCTCTTTTGACAAAATGCAAGAATGGAGGATATATAACAATGACTTTTGCAGTGGGATTCACTGCATCATCATTGAACATCGCTTTGGAGAAGGAAAGGCAAACAAATGGAGGGCAACCAGAGAGATCCAAGACACCTACTTTGATACCATATTGAAATTGTGACACAAAGAGAGCCAAAGGCTCACAACACAACAATATGCAATCATTCATTCATCTTCAACACTTCAAATGATTACATTTTATGGCTTTATAAAGTCATTCAACTTATTAACTACCCAAACCACTAACTACCAACTAACTCATAACTAGTAACTAACATCTGATAAATTAAAATTAACATGTTAACTTATTATTTATTATATTATTCTATGTCATGCACTAATATTTCCTAACACTTTAGAATATACAATGACCATTTCAACTTGCAAACCAAATTTGCATTGCCTCTTACCACAAAATCGTTAGGTTGTTCAAATATATTTCTTTCTCAAGATCCCCATGCAAAAAAAAATAGTTTTTATATCCATTTCCTCTAATTCTAAATTATAAACAGTGACAATAGAAAGAAGGAATCTAATAGAAGTTAGTTTTGTAACAAGAGAGAAATTTTCACTCAAAACAATGCCCTCAACTTGGGAGTACCCTTTTACCACCAATCATGCCTTATACCTTTCCAACTATCCATATTCTCCAAATTTCTTTTTAAATGCTCATTTACAACCAATGGGTTTCCTTCCCTCAAATAGCTCAACTAGACCCCAAATCTCAAATGTATCAAAGGTCATCATTTCATTCTATATGGCCTCCATCCAAGAATCATGCTTTAAAGAAAGAGCTTCCTTCATAGATCTAGGTTCACCATTAGTACAAGATAAAGCAAATACACAACAAAATTTTGGTGAGATGTACCTATCAACTAGTTTTTGTTACCTTGTAGACCTTCTCAAGGGTGTAACTTCTACTTCTACTTCTACTTAAGAGGCTCCTATTGTTCTTCCTCTGAACTCTCTAAATTTGAACCCTCTTCTTCCTCTACATCCTCCTATCCAACCTATTGTTCTTCCACCCATGCATCTTTTGTTTCTCTATTTTATTCCAAAATGCACGATTTTCTTTTCCTTTTCTTTTAGTTGCACCTATTCAAACTTAACTCTAAGTTCCTTGAAAAATGCATCTCTAGAACATACCATTTTCAAGGTTAGAGGATTGCAAAGTTTACAACCCTTAACATTATGACCATAACCAATGAAAACATTTTTTTTAGCTTCAAAATCTAACTTATATCATTTTCCTTTAAGACACATGAATAGAAGTATCACAACCAAAAACTCTAATGTGTAAAATGCTAGGTTTCTTATCTATCCACATTTCATACAATGTTTCATCAATCAAACAAAACATGTAGATATATTAATCAAATAACAATCAATACTTACAACCTCAACCCAAAAACACTAATCTAACTAAGAACTATAGATTACAGAATGGATGCCCTTGTTGCAATCTATAGTAGAACCACTCAAGGCAATGATTAGATTCTCCCAAGTTTTAGGTAAAGAACAAGGTAATAAAATACACTTATCATCATCTTCTAGTTTAACATCAATACTACCTAGCTAATTCAAAATGAAATTAAAAGCATTTAAATACTTGGCTATTAAGTCTCCTCTTTTTATTTTTGAGGAATACTTTTTTAAAAATAAATCTTGTTTAACCAAACTCTCGATTCAATAAATCTCATCAATTCTCTTCCACAAACTAAAAGTGCTAGCATCCTCTAAGACATTTAAGAGAATGAAATCCACGAGGCATGACCATATGGTTCCCCATGTTTTTTTATCAAACTTTCTCCAATCTTCATTTGAAACATTTGCAAAATTAAACTATGATGTCATGGCTCTCCATTGATCTCTCTCTTCCAAGAGATCATCCATTTTTTAGTTTTCACAACTCAAATCTGAAGCCATTGAACTTATCAATCTCTAATCATGATGTGCTTGTCATGGCTTCTCTAACCACACTCAAATCTATGAAACCATTAAAACAATACTCAAACTACAACCAAGTTATAACTCTAATACCAAATGTGTCCCCTTCTAAACCAAGTTGTAGCTCTAATACCAAAGGTGTCCCTTTCTAAACAAAGTTGTAGCTAAATGTTGATTAATAGGATAAATGGCCCAATGAAAATACTATCACAATAAAGATTTAATCTGATAAAGCATGTGATTCAGCCAATAAAAATAATGAACCAATGAAGAAACAAACATAACAAAATGTAAACCATAACATGATATTTACATGGAGAAACCCTTGCAAGAAAAATTTCACCACCAAAAAGACCCAAGCTTGTATTAATCTCAAGAAAGTATACACCAATATAATCACTTATCTCTCTAACAGTAAATTGGCAACATAGGAGTACCTACAAAAGAACCTTATAATCCACTATCATATGCTTTCTATATATAGAAAAGTTGGCAATTTTAGAAACCATCAAGTGATATCCAAAACCATGAGCCATGGAAAAATCCAACACCCCTATAGTCATGGTCAAGCATCTTAAAATAATATGTAACTCCTCTTACACCTCTTATGCCCTTCTTACACATCATAGATGTCAAATTTTGTCATAATGATCAAATTTTCCAAGATCCTAATTCTAAACTCTCTATGAGGGCACTCAATGTTTGTGTCACAACCACCAAATTAGGAACATGCTTTGTAACTCCCAATTTTGACATTTTCATTGTAACCTTCCTATTCAATGCCTTCTTACACAATATTTGGAGTATTGTGGAGAACAAATAATGTCCCTGTTAGATATATGCTCACTTTGCTCATCTTGGTTTATTTCCTATCCCTATGCATTTCTCCCTATGTTTTATTTCTCACATTTGTTATAGTTAACCACACCCAATTAAGGGGTGGTTAGTTGGATGGTTGGAAAGTGGTTACACCACCTCTTTGTATTTATATGGACTATTGTATATTAGTTTGATATATCTTGAAAAAATATGGAGGTTATCCAATGTTTGTATTTGTTCTTTTTTTTCTCCATTGTGAATCTTATTATGTTATGTACTTCCATTTGACATCAAGCATAGGGGAGGTCTTGTTTTGTGATGGCAAATATGTCATTGTAGATTCCAATAGTGAAGGCTCGATCTGTCATAGGTTGTGGAGGTGTTCGTGTGTATTACAGGAGAAGTAGGAGCGGTCTCTTCGTTGGCCCCCAAAATTGGACTTTTTTGTGTCTCTCTCCCAAGAAAATCATAGAAGAAATTGCAAAGGAAATGGCAAGAGATAGATTGTTTCTCTTTTTTCAAGCACCACGTATGTATGTTGTTGTCGTTGTATCTACCTATTCAAATCTTTTTCCTGCCACTATGTATGGTTGTTGATTTGGTTACAGCCGCTGTATAAGTTTATTGAGGCTACTAATCTACTAAGTGACCAATAACAATAAGATATGTCGATTCCATCAACCTATGTTGTCTTCTCGGATTCTGCCCTATCTTCAAAGATTCTTCCTTCATCACTGTACAACTAGGAGAATTGAAAAGTTAAGTGGTTTGTAATCTCCGGTGACCATGATACATGATTGCACGCTCTATATGTTGCATTTTTTTGTGGAATGGTATGATGTTTTTCTATTTGCTACTTTAATCAGAAATTTATGTTGGGGCTGAAAATTTGTATCGCATGTTTTTTAAGGCTAGTAAAAAGGGATTTGATAACTTTTATTAATCTTGCATGAAGCGAGTTGAAGGTTGTGATAATATAATTTTGCATTTGTGTGATATGCAATATTAAAAGGAGATAAGGGCTTTGATTCACAAGTTGTTATAAGGAGACATTAGATGTTGATTTGCAATTATAAGGAGTTTTTTTAATTTTGTGTGATAAGGAGTGATAAGGTGGTGTACATTGGAGTTATAAGGTGTAAATTTTATATTTTACTGTGATGGCATATTATCCCTACAAGTTAATGTAAGCATAAAAATGAAGCAAATATGATATCTAAGTGCTAGTAACAATATCAACCATCTATTATGAAATTTTGCAACCAATAAATATTGTTGAGAAAAGAGATTAATCAATTACAAAATTAGTTTGGTGACACACCAAACACATGGCAATGTTAAACAAACAAAAGTTGGTAACAAAGATGTATCTTCTTCTAACTCTTGCACACAACAAACAGGTGACAAATAGAGGAATAAATCATTCCTAATCAAGCCCATACATGTGTCATAGAGGAAAACTAAAAATGTTCTCTAAAATTATGGCCTCGAAAAATGTGGTCTCAAAATACCTACAACTACTATCACAAAAGAAGAAACTCATTGTGTCTAAGTTTGTTACTTTGTTGAAACCCATTGTATGACTCTAGAAAATCAATCAAGGTAGATGTGGTTTAGGGTACAAAGGTTCTGTAGGGTTATATGTTCTTGATTATTCCAAATCTATCCATTTTATTTCTAGTGGAACCTTGAATCCAGGTCTTATTGAGTCTTCACATGTGAATGTGAGTGGAGTCAAATTGATTCAACCCAAACTAGGTTTGTAATATGGTTGTTGTGGTCATAAGTGTAGTTTATTATTTTGACTTACACCAATGTTCTTCTTGTGGTCATCATATTCATGATTCTTCCCATTATTTTTAGAAGAAAGTGTTCACACCTGTGTTATGTGTTGCAAATCCCTTGTTTGAGCCAGTTATTGGGCAAACATCAAACAATTCTTTGGACACTCCAATTGTGACAACTTTCCAAAGATTGTGCTAGATGCTACAAATGAGACTATGTTGAGTGTTGTTGATGCTCCTTCTTGTGATGGCAACGATCTTCTTTAGGCTGATGTTGTGGTTTCAGTATGTGAGATTTTGTTGGTGATTTGAATTGTTATATTTTTATGATTGTACTACAGTTGTCCCAAAGGATTGATCCTAGCCATGAGTGACTACTTATTGGCCATTGAGGATTGATTATTGTAGTTTGTAGCTGATGATAGCTTATTGAGGATGAGTTGTGTGATAGGTCCTAGGATTATAGATATCTAATGAGTGATGATTAGATGAACAACTCATACATCAAATATACATGGGCTTTTTCAAAGATTGAGTTTTTAGGAGAGAGACGAGTTTTTTATGGATGTGCATGGAACTAATATATCATGATTTGGAGTGAGCACTAATAATGAGAGTAACTCACCAATGGTCAACCATAGATTGATCAAATTTTATTGGAGACTGAATGCGTTGATGATTGCAGAATGTAGATTCGCTATTTTTGGGAGATGATCAATGACAAGACTTGGGTTATCATATTTGAGGATAGACACTTTTTTTTGTAGAGGAGCAATTTTGTGGACTAAGATGGGTTCACATTTTCAAATAGTGTTGTAGCACAATTTTAGGGTTTTATGGATTACTTATAAGCATCAACATGAGTTATCCATTTTTTCTCTCTTTGACACATGGTTTATTAAGACACACTATGAGTGGGTGTGATTACTTATCAGATATGGATCACATGGAGCTATATCATCATGATTTGTATTTTTTTTTTAATTTTTAAGTGCACCATCTACATCACTATAGTTGTAGAGACTAGTAACTCATTAGAGACTTCAGATTGTAGGGTGGGGTTCTTGGCATCTAATGCCCCGCCAAGGAATCCCAAAGGACAACTCTAAACTAGGCCAAATTATTGGATTTTTTTTAAAACAAATAACAATCGAATGCATAACAAAACATAATCAACTAAACCTAGGTCTTCTAAGATTCCTTGACTGCGTTACTCACAAAGCTAGCATCCAGGTTACTAGAACATGTCATAAAAGATAACATGATCGATTTAACATTTCAAATCACTTTCTACCTAAACATCATATGAAAGATGCATCACTTTACAATACACTTTACAAGACGAAATCATCAATCGTTGTTACATCATTACAATATTTACAACATTTCTTTCCCAGTGCATGGGAAAGATTACATCACATTACAATGATTGATACAATGGATGCACAATCCAATATGCAATTACATGCTAGGAAACCTTCTCAAACAGGAACAAGAACTAGAGTCCATAGCGCAATGACCAATCTTCACACACACGAACATGCAGCAAGAATACCCAATGGAGAAAAGCACCAACCACCTGACCATGTGGAACCCTAAGGTCCACCCCCCATGCTAGTAGATAACACTAGGTCCCACATCTAACAAATAGTCAAGAAAGTAACAAGATAACATAAATAAAGGTTATACATGGCTCGAATAGAATTCTGCTGACCTCACCAACCTTACTTACAACACTTACTTGGCTTCTGGAGGCACTCACACAATAGAAGGACGAAATACAACTAGGGAGTGCTAGATTGCAATAGGGAGGAGTGTCATCGCATGGTACTAGCATGGGTTGTCCTGGAAGTCTCTCACTAGACCCCAGCCCCCATCTATGGTTATCCTGGACACCCCTTTGGGTTCCGCCCCCCCATTGAAAGCCACTTCCCCTACTTGCAACTAGTAAACAAACTAAAAAACGTTATATCTTTATTTACTCATGAATTTCATTTCTTTCGAATTGGAGTTAAAGTACATTAATGATAAAAATAATAATCAATCTATGATTTAGAAAAATACATTTAAACAAAATAATTTTATCAAGACAAATTTATAAAAAAAAATCATACTCTTTCCATTTATGACATCTTTTTCTATTCTTGAATTCTCTAATAGATGAATTATTTCTAATAAAGTAATATCCACCACATATTTATCTCAGAATGATTTAATCAACTTAAAATGATATCTTAACATTATAAATACAAATATCATTCACCAAGCATCTATCTATGATACTATGCACTTCCGCTTATAAATAAATATTAAATTAAATGAAAACAATTTTACTTATCTACTTCTATATTAGAAATATAAATACTACCTCTTTCCACTAATACTTCCTACCAAATAATTAGAATTCTACAATCTAAAACTAATATTAAGAGATACTATGCTCATGATGATGATCAAAACCATCTTATAAGGTCCTTTACCATAATTCTAGACTTTCATGATTATTTAGCTAACAATAAATCAATACAATTAACATTCAAAATAATTAGATATACACATATAATCATATTCATTCTTCATCTACAAATGGCAATGATATAATTACTTTCTAATCAAAAGAAAAGATCTTCTTTATGCCACCCATCACACCCACAAAGTTAGAAACTTTCTTCCTATTCATCATAAAACTTAAAATAGAAATTATTCTATCTTGCAAAATAGTGGTAGATTGAAGAAGATTGCTATAGTTTTCAAACAGATGCTATAGATTTATTTTATTAACTAATATCATTTAACAAACCAAAATCCTAGGCTATTGGTGGTTGAATGAGGATAATGTCCATCTCCGTTTTCACCATGATAAGATAAGGGAAGTTTCCATGCCTGGAAGTTTTTGTCAAATATCAAAGTTGGAAATGCTCTGGTTGACATACATGCAAAAAGAGGAATCAAGACATGCAAATTGTTTGACAGAATGCCTCACAGAGATGCTATTTCTTGGAATGCAATGATTGCAGGATATGTACAAAAGGGATTTGTTGAAGAGGCATTAGGAACTTTCAAGAGAATGTAGCTGGCAGTGTAAAACTAGATACTACATCCTTTTCCAACATTAAGCAAGAAAAATAGTTGGAAATTCTCAGATACACATGCATGCAAAATATAGACAAGGTGTGAATTCCTATGCAGTCCTACAAAACTATAATGATTGCAGGTTGATCAATTGTTGAAATGGCCTTAGGTAAGATGCCATTACCAGTGTTACATGAGTCTTCAAACATGTCGCACATGTAGAGGTGCAACCAAGGTGTCATAAGAGAACAAGAATCGATATAATTACAAATGATTAAAAGAATCTTATAAAACCCTACAAGGATATAGATAACCCTAATGGTGCAAGGGAAGATTAAATGTTTGTCTAAAGGAAATGCAACCTCATGGAGATATCATTTCTCAAAGTACAATGATCGCGGAATATGCAACAAAAATGGATTTATTGAAATGGCTTAAGTAACTTCCAAGCGATTGCAATCGATAGGTGTAAGCCTAACTCTGTAATTAGAAACTTTCAAGGAAATGCTCTAGAAGACATGTATGAGAAATATGCATGGTAAGAAACCTTCGACGAGGCATGCAAACTATTCGGCAAAATGTCTCAATGAGATGTCACGTCATGGAAAGTAATAGTCTCAGGTTCAACATGAAAAGGATTCATTGAAAAGGCTTTAGAAACTTTCAATCCAATGCGATTGATAAGCGTACGACTTTTTGGGAGTTTTGGAATAGGGTATGATCACCCATCCAAGCACAAATGTCTGAGTTGACAAGCATGTGGGAGCATAGATAAAGCATGATATTACCTCAAGATATGGAAAGATTACAGCATAAGCACAAAATAGATTAGACATTTCAAAACTCAGTGAATTAAAGATGTGGAAATCTCGACAACAAGCAAATTTATTTGACAGGGCCACAAAGAGGATTTATCATAGATAAGTATATGAAATGATGAAAACCCAATCCATTATATACAAACATTGATTCAACAAATAAGAAACTTTTAAGTATAAATACTCATTCAAATCTAAAATTTTTTTCTAAAGATGAAAGCACAGATATATCAAACTTACAAATTTTCACCAATATATCAACAAATGATGATTAAAGGATGACCTTACCTTGGGGAAAAGCCAAAAACAATGGTAAGAATGTGTTCCAAACCTGGACCGTTTGGGTTTCACCTTCCTCTTATCATTTCCTATTCCAAACCTAGACCGTTTTGGCTTCACCTTGCTCTATCCAAAAATAACTGCCATGAACCAGATATAATGAAGGGACATCCCTCCAAGCATAATAAGAGAGAGGGATAAATTCCAACTCATTCTTTTAAGGCATTCATGTTTAAACTTAGAAAGGTTGATCCGTTTCTAACTAAGGTCGCTTAGTTTCTAGAAAAAGTCGATCTATTTCTAACAAAGGTCATTCAGATTCTAACAAAAGTTGTTTAGTTACTAACAAAAGGCCGATCATTACATGGAATGATTAAGTTTCAAAAGTAGAGCAAGGAATAAGGAAAAAAAATGAATTCCATCAGATAATGATATAGAAGCTGGGCTATTCAAGCAATATTAGAATGCCATTAAATGTGTATCCAAAATATACCCTGACTACCAGATGCCTATATACTCAGAAGGCGATACTTATTTTAGCAAGATATGTTGTCTAAAAAAAAATTAAGACCTTACAATGGATAGCTTCTAAAATGTATTTCTTTTTACTTATCAATTTATTTTAATACATAAGATAACAAAGGCATATCATCAAACAATTTAAACCAACAGCCAAAACAATTACTTGACCACTAACTAGGATCAAAAGGTAGAACTTCAAACAACACTGACTGACCACAAAGCTTCAAGCAACCCTGACTGACCACCAATAGTACTTGACAAGGTATCAAACCGGATACTCATCCTCTTCGAGGATGATGGCTAGGGTAGGGGACCAAGTGCTATCTCTGATCAATTGATCCATTGGGTTTCAAGGTACACTCAAACCTGCCAATTCAGGTGGAGACGTAGCCTAGTACCTGTTCACTCAAGCATACCAATTAGAGCACATATTCGTAATAGCTGAAGCACTTGGAAAGGAAATCTAACATTTGTATCTCATTCCCGTATGTCCCCCATACGTTCAATGGTACAATGTTGCCTTTCCACCTATCCTATCAACATACTACTGCATCACCTGACTATCCAAACAAATCTTTGTGTAATAATAATAACATAACAATATGTATCATACCCACGAAAGTACTAACAGAAGCTCATGTTCCATCTTCATCTTCAGGTTCCTTCACCAGACTACCTGCACAACCAAAGTAAAAACGGAGGGGCACTACATCCTCCCCCCCTAAAACTTGACTTATTCCTGTAAGTTGCAAACTAAGGTGGAAACATAATATGTTAGTACCAACATCAAAGTTGATTCATTTCATAAAAAATAATATACACTAGTTTACTTATGGAAAGGATTTATCTCACAAAAATATAAACTTATATACTCCATTTCAAGCATAATCTACCCTTCTAATTTCCAATGTCACAATAGTAACACAATCTAGACTTGCATTTCAAAAATGATTCCATAATACATAAACCACTCAAAATCCTTACATGTTAGCATTGACACCCATCAGTTTCTTTCAGGATAGAGAAAACATTGCACCCTTTTTAATCCTAACTAGTAGAATTTCTCATAAAAGTATTCAATTTCAAATGCATTACCATTTCATTACAATCCCTCTTCCAATATGCTGCTAAGCAATCGATACAACAGAATGTTACATTTGCATAAAACACAACACAATTATACACACAAGGCACACATTTTTCATTAAATATCCATCATTTATAAACAAGACATTCTACTTTATTCATTTTACAACACATATTCAACAAAAGATCACAATTTTTTATTTCATAAGTACTATATTCATGATTGAACATACATTCTTCACATACACACAAATGCACATCACCGAGAATCACATCACAAGGCTACATAAGGGTCCATCTAGACACCAGATAGCAGCATACTAATCCATGATACATAATCCACGAGCCAAGAGCCAATATCCATCCCACATAATCCATACCTTACACTTAGTGGCTTGATGGTGTTAGGCCACACACACATGGTGAGACCATCCAAACAAGACCACAATGACCTATCTCTTATTATATAAGGTAGTTAGCCTCCAAGAGATAGTCATCACACATAGGTGGGTAGTGGATCCTAGCTATGTAACAGCCTCACATACCCCCATCCTCAAGGTTCCCTACGTCTGCTTCCTTGTATACACTCACCAAGTCCACCTCATATGTCCTTGGAGAGGAATCACAATATGACACATGGCCGACATCAAAAACAATAAAGATAAGCTAGTTTAGCCACCAAAGTCATAAATAAATATCAAATAAAGATTCAAATTTAGCAGTAAAGCCAGAAATGCATGCAATTTCAACACTAAATCAATTGTAACCATGAGGGCTACTTGCAAATAAGATCACAAAGTGTGGCTAAACCATCACAATCAAATATAAACAAAGTTTTGGCCTTCACAATCAATAGAAAATCATCAATAACCATAAAGAAAGCCCACAATCTTTGAAATTGCACTGTACAACATTGTGTGACTAGATACTAGCCACCAAACGAGGAAGGAGGGAACAATGTTAGGCTATAGCAGTAGCCCTCATGTGGTGCAGAGTGAGCATGCCATCCACATGGCTCAGAGTGTACTCATCGGCTACACCCTACTTCGTGTTGTCACGCAACATGGACTAGCCAAGTGGCCCATGTACTCCTTGGCTGCCCGCATGGAATGTGCACCTCAACCACATCTTGCATCGTGCCTTAGCGAGGCATAGTCATACGCCAGCTGAAAAAAGCACGTACTGGTTGTATGTTGCATGGTAGTGTGTCTATGGCTCCGTAGAAGTAGGCACTCACAGAACACACCCCGCATAGCGATGCCTCGTGGAGAAGGCACACGCAAGTACTTACTGTAGCCAGAGGTATACGTGGCTAGGACATACCCATATGCTAACTAACCCAAACACTGTCGAAAGTGAACATGAGTATCCCTCTACAAGTGTACGAAGCCCATTACGCTCATCACACAAGTAGGCTATCTTAATACAATCTCATAGTGCATCTTCACGTATCTATGCATGTGGCATCGTGTCCTCAAGCCTAGCTCACTACCAACAGTAACACGGCATCATCACCAGCACTGTGTCAGAACATCAATGAGGTGTGGCATCGTATCCATTGCATCATGTCGGAACACGTGCAGATACGATATATATAATGCATATATATGAGTATATCAATATGGGGCTACTTGAGCTTCACCTCTCTTACGGATGAGGTTGACTCACTCCTACCAGCTCAATGCCCCTACAGGCGGCCAAGCATATACTAACCAACCAATGTTGTTGTACTCAAAAGTGTAGGGATTAGGCTAACACATATGGATCAAGTACCCCAATCCATCATAAGGGGAAGTAGTGAGTACTTCCTCGGGTTTGGTTGAGTGGGGACCGCTCTGCGCCACATTATGCATATGCTGCACACTCCGCCCAAGGAAATTTATGGCTGCTACTACCCCTTCACAGACTGAGGGACTAGAGAACCAAAATAAGAGAATCTACGAAACTAACTTTTGGCTACTCTTGTATATAATTTTCAACCACGAGTGGGTTGGCCCTCAATCAGGTAACAAACATACAAGTACACATGATGGTATGGTTAATTCCACACCTAAAATACAACATATTTCCCATAGGTGGGTACACAGTGTCACCATCCCATGGGCACACAAAGCAAGTACAAGGTATTCACAACACTCAACCAATGCACAGTTACTGGTTTCTCACATTTACAGTGGGGGTTACATTTATATACACAATTCCTTTTCAAAAGATCACATACCATGGGTACATTTATTTCCCTATATCACATGATGTTGAATATCAATATCATGATCATCGTGATCACTTGACAACTCCGCTTAACAAATTTTCATATTCACAAAAGAACAATAATAACCCTCTACTTAACTCTTGCTTCTTCCTGTAGGTCAACTCTTTTTTCATCAAAGATTATATAAATTTTCACGTAACAAGAGGATTCACATATTTGCTTCCAAAACACAATCCCACATTCTCTCAAACTTAATCATAATTAAACACATGATCAGTATTCCATTACACCACCCTGCATATATTGTAACAATCATTAAAAGACTAACCAATAATTCATTTATTAACTACCTAGGTGCTTTTCCCTAGTCTAACTAAGCAACCCCTTTTACAAGAAATATATTCTTATCATTATGAAAATGCACTGAACCACATATGGATGTAAACACTGTTACCAACTAGGAGCACATATGAAGGGATGACACATTTAGGCCAGGATTTTTTTTTAAACCCACATAACATACATTCCAAACTAAATTTGCACTTTTAAGAAACTGGAAGTCATGAAAATGAATCAAGGCCACACCAGGAGGATCAATAATTACATGCATCCAAGGGATATCACACAAAAGAAGAATACACAAGACGTCTGATCATCTATCCAACACATCAAGCTAGGTGTTTAGATTAAAACATAGTATCCAACACAAGAGTCCCTATCACATGCATAAGAGGAACTACTATAACTAGACATGGGCAACAACATTAACCAAAGATCCCAGTGCTGCAACATGGCTCTGATACCAGGTGTAACGCCCCACCAAGGAATCTTAGAGGACATCTCTAAACTAGGACAAATTATTGGAACATTTTTTTTTAAAACAAATAATAATCAAATGCATAACAAAACATAATCAACTAAACCTAGGTCTTCTAAGATTCCTTAACTGCGCTACTCACAAAGCTAGCATCCAGGTTACTAGAACATATCAAAAAAGATAACATGATCGATTTAACATTTCAAATCACTTTCTAGCTAAACATCATATGAAAGATGCATAACATTACAATACTCTTAACAAGACGAAATCATCAATCGTTGTTACATTATTACAATATTTACAACATTGCTTTCCCCAGTGCATGGGAAAGATTACATCATATTACAATGATTGATAGAACGGACGCACAATCCAATATGCAATTACATGCTAGGAAACCTTCTCAAACAGGAACAAGAACTGGAGTCCACAGTGCAATGACCAATCTCCATGCACACGAGCATGCAACAACAATACCCAATGGAGAAAAGCACAAACCACCCGACCATGTGGAACCTTGAGGTCCACCCCCCTGCTAGGAGATAACACTAGGTCCCACATCTAACAGGGAGTCAGGAAAGTAACAAGCTAACATAAACAAAGGTTATACATGGCTCTAATACAACTCTGCTAACCTCACCAACCTCACTTACAACACTTACTTGGCTTCTGGAGGCACTCACACAACAGAAGGAGGAAATACAACTAGGGAGTGCTAGACTACAATAGGGAGGAGTGTCATCGCATGCTACTAGCATGGGTTGTCCTAGTAGTCTCTCACTAGACCTTGGCCCCCATCTATGGTTATCTTGGATGCCCCTTTGGGTTCTGACCCCCCATTGAAAGCCACTTCCCCTACTTGCAACTAGTAAACAAACTAAAAAATGTTATATCTTTATTTAATCATAAATTTCATTTCTTTCGAATTGAAGTTAAAGTACATTAATGATAAAAATAATAATCAATCTATGATTTAGAAAAATATATTTAAACAAAATAATTTTATCAAGACAATTTTATAAAAAAATCATACACTTTCCATTTATGACATCCTTGTCTATTCTTGAATTCTCTAATAGATTAATTATTTCTAATAAAGTAATATTTACCACATATTTATCTAAGAATAATTTAATCAACTTAAAATGATATCTTAACATTATAAATACAAATATCATTCACCAAGCATCTATCTATGATACTATGCACTTCCGCTTATAAATAAATATTAAATTAAATGAAAATAATTTTACTTATCTACTTTTATATTAGAAATATAAATACTACCTCTCCCCACTAATACTTCCTACCAAATATTTAGAATTCTACAATCTAAAACTAATATTAAGAGATACTATGCTCATGATGATGATCAAAACCATCTTATAAGGTCCTTTACCATAATTCTAGGCTTTCATGATTATTTAGATTACAATAAATCAATACAATTAACATTCAAAATAATTAGATATACACATATAATCATATTCATTCTTCATCTACAAATGGCAATGATATAATTACTTTCTAATCAAAAGAAAAGATCTTCTTTATGCCACCCATCACACCCACAGAGTTAGAAACTTTTTTCCTATTCATCATAAAACTTAAAATAGAAATTATTTTATCTTGCAAAACAATGGTAGATTAAAGAAGATTGCTATAGTTTTCAAACAAATGCTATAGATTTATTTTATTAACTAATATCATTTAACAAACCAAATTCATAGGCTATTGGTGGTTGAATGAGGATATTGTCCATCTCCATTTTCACCACGATAAGGGAAGTTTCCATGCCTGGCAGCTTTTGTCAGATATCAAAGTTGGAAATGCTCTGGTTGACATACATGCAAAAAAAGGAATCAAGGCATGCAAATTGTTTGACAGAATGCCTCAAAGAGATGCTATTTCTTGGAATGCAATGATTGCAAGATATGTACAAAAGGGATTTGTTGAAGAGGCATTAGAAACTTTCAAGAGAATGTAGCTAGCAGCGTAAAACTAGATACTACATCCTTTTCCAACATTAAGCAAGAAATATAGTTGGAAATTCTCAGATAGACATGCATGCAAAATATAGACAAGGAGCGAAATCCTATGCAGTCCCACAAAACTATAATGATTACAGGTTGATCAATTGTTGAAATGGCCTTAGATAAGATGCCATTACCAGTGTTATGAGTCTTCAAACATGTCGCACATGTAGAGGTGCAACCAAGGTGTCATAAGAGAACAAGAATCGATATAATTACAAACGATTAAAAGAATCTTATAAAACCCTACAAGGATTTAGATAACCCTAATGGCGCAAGGGAAGATTAAATGTTTGTCTAAAGGAAACACAACCTCATGGAGATATCATTTCTCAAAGTACAATGATCGCGAAATATGCAACAAAAATGGATTTATTGAAATGGCTTAAGTAACTTCCAAGCAATTGCAATCGATAGGTGTAAGCCTAACTCTGCAATTAGAAACTTTCAAGGAAATGCTCTAGAAGACATGTATGAGAAATATGCATGGTAAGAAACCTTCGACAAGGCATGTGAACTATTTGGCAAAATGTCTCAATGAGATGTCACCTCATGGAAAGTAATAGTCTCAGGTTCAACATGAAAAGGATTCATTGAAAAGGCTTTAGAAACTTTCAATCCAATGCGATTGATAGGCATACGACTTTTTGGGAGTTTTGGAATAGGGTATGATCACCCATCCAAGCACAAATGTCTGAGTTGACAAGCATGTGGGAGAGTAGACAAAGCATGATATTACCTCAAGATATGGAAAGATTACAGCATAAGCACAAAACAGATTAGACGTTTCAAAACTCAGTGAATTAAAGATGTGGAAATCTTGACAACAAGAAAATTTATTTGATAGGGCCATAAAGAGGATTTATCATAGATAAGTATATGAAATGATGAAAACCCAATCCATTATATACAGACATTGATTCAACAAATAAAAAAAAATTAAGTCTAAATACTCATTCAAATCTAGAATATTTTTCTAAAGACGAAAGCACATATATATCAATCTTACAAATTTTCATCAATATCTCAACAAATGATGATTAAAGGATGACCTTACCTTGGGGAAAAGCCAAAAAAAATGGTAAGAATGTGTTCCAAATCTGGACCGTTTGGGTTTCACCTTGCTCTTATCATTTCCTGTTCCAAACCTGGACCGTTTTGGCTTCACCTTGCTCTATCCAAAAATAACCACCATAAACCATATATAATGAAGGGACATCCCTCCAAGCATAATGAGAGAGAGAGAGGGATAAATTCCAATGCATTCTTTTAAGGCATTCATGTTTAAACTTAGAAAAGCCGATCTGTTTCTAACTAAGGCCACTTAGTTTCTAGAAAAAGTCGATCTATTTCTAACAAAGGTCATTCAGATTCTAACGAAAGTTGTTCAGTTACTAACAAAAGGCCGATCATTACATGGAATGATTAAGTTTCAAAAGCAAAGCAAGGAATAAGGAATACAGATGAATTCTATCAGATAATGATGTAGAAGCTACGTTATTCAAGCAATATTAGAATGACATTAAATGTGTATCCAAAATATACGCTAACTTCCAAACGCCTATATACTCAGAAGACGATACTTATTTTAGCAAGATATGTTATCTAAAAAAAAATTAAGACCTTACAATGGATAGCTTCTAAAATGTATTTCTTTTTACTTATCAATTTATTTTAATGCATAAGATAACCAAGGCATATCATTAGACAATTTAAACCAACAGCCAAAACAATTACCTAAGCACTAACTAGGATCAAAAGGTAGAACTTCAAACAACACTGATTGACCACAAAGCTTCAAGCAACCCTGACTGACCACCGACAGTACTTGACAAGGTATCAAACCAGGTACTCATACTCTTCGAGGATGATGGCTAGGGTAGGGGACCAAGTGCTATCTCCGATCAACTGATCCATTGGGTTTCAAGGTATGCTTAGACCTGTCAATTCAGGTGGAGACGTAGCCTAGTACCTGTTCACTAAAATATACTATTTAGAGCACATATTCTTAATAGCTGAAGCACTTGGAAAGGAATTCTAACATTCGTATCTCATTCCCGTATGTCCCCCATACGTTCAATGGTACGATGTTGCCCTTTCCACCTATCCTATCAACATACTACTGCATCACCTGACTATCCAAACAAATCTCTGTATAATAATAATAACATAACAATATGCATCATACCCACAAAAGTACTAATAGAAGCTCATGTTCCATCTTCATCTTCAGGTTCCTTCACCAGACAACCTGCACAACCAAAGTGAAAATGGAGGGGCACTACATGGTATGTTTGTATATCTCAATGCTAATCCTCAAATTACCTTGACTTTGCATTACAGGGGGGGTTGTTTGATATATTCTCTCTTTTCTCATCTTGGTTTATTTCTTATCCCTATGTATTTCCTCCTATGTTTTATGTCTCACATTTGTTATAACTAACCACACCCAATTAAGGGGTGGTTACTTGGGTGGTTTGAAGGTGGTTACACCACCTTTTTGTATTTGTATGTACTATTGTACATTGGTTTGATATATCTTGTAAAAATATGGAGTTTTCATCTGCATGATTAAATGCAATTAATGAGGATTTAAGATTGCAAGGTGAAACACACCCCTTATCCTAACATTGAGTAGAAATTATCATGGAAGAAGTCAATGACCCTCACCCACTTTTACAAATTAAAATGCAATTCAAGAAATCACTTGCTGAAAATCTAAGGGGTTATAGTAATAGCCTTGTGATGAAAAGAGTTTATGTGTGATGCTACTTTAGTTTTTTTTAACTAAGAAATGAAAAACATGTATGCTTAACCTTAATAGCAAAGAAGGCCATTAAAATTATTCGTACATAATATTAATTAATTTTTAAAATTAATAATATTAATTAATATTAATTTTATTTATAATTTATTAATATATTATATATTAACTTTATTAATATTGTGTAAGGCTTATAAATTTCCATGTACATTACAAATATTAAGAAATATGTATAGTCTTAATATTTCTGTTTTTAGACTGCATGTATATATAATTTATATGGTTTTATTTTCAAACAAACCCAACCCCCCAAAAAAATTTGGCCAGTCCCTGTTAAAAAATGCTTCATCGCTAGGGATTGTGAAACTTAATGTAAGCCTCCACTCCCAGTATATGTATGAAAAAAATATCATAAATCAAGTCTTTGCATTCAAAAACATCTGCATGAACTAAGAATATAACCTAATAATGGAACAATTGTTCCTCCTTATTATCTTGGCCCAATAATGCTTGTGTCACTGCATGTGCTTTTAAGGGGCAGAGTGGTGCTTTAAAAGGGCCAACTGGTGTTTATGCTGACCTTTTTTACTCCACTAATTATTAATAGTAAATGGACAAAAATAGTAAATTTAATATAATATTTTCTGATTATCCTTAATTGACTTCACATTATGAATGACAGTGAGCTTAATTTATGTTTGTGGGTTTTTTTGTATCTTCAATTAATGAATTTGACTGAAAATATAGATAGTTTTAATTTTTACTGGTTTGACCTCTGTTCATGATGAATTCTTACAATTTGGGTTTGTTCATACAAGTGTTTTATTTTTATTGGTTGAGATCTTCTCACTGGAAGTCTGTAAGAAACGCATCTTCAAAGGCATGTGCATACAACTAAATAGTTTTCTTCAGGTGTCCATTAATAAATCTACAGCCAAGATGGAAATGTTAGTAAGTATGGTACCCTTTTCCAACTAACTTCTTTCATGCTCCATTTGCTCACAGAGAGCAATCTGAACAATTTAAGACCATGTTAACTTACTGGTATGCACCCATTGGCAAGACCAACGGATTTCTTCTCTACCCATCTGGGCTTGAACCCAACTCTTTTGTTTAGCTTTGTTATTGAAATGGTGTGTGTTTGCCACGCCAAATAGATCAGTTGCAGAATTTATAAAGAAATGATAAAGAATTTTTATTCCAAGTGAGTTTGGAGTTGCAATAGATCTATCAGAAGCTTTGTTGACGCTGCTAATAAAATCTAAAATCTGCTAGAGTTCAATCTAGGTTCTAGATGAAAACCCAAAAGGCTATCCTTCACTTATCTAAATAAATTAGCTCTAAAATGCTCCTAATTGAGTGAAAATTGGTTCAAAACTATTCTCCTTAAGCATAGTTCATTTCCAATTTACCAAAAGAAATGGTGAGTTTGCTAGATCTTTTAGTAAACTTTTAGAAAATCTACATGGTAGTTCTATAGCTTTACTTGTTGAGCGAAGAAAAACAAATACAGACAAAAGCAAATGATTAAATCAAATTCATAAACAAAACATAGAATCGATGCAAAAGAGAAGAGCCAAGTTTTTTAACATGGTTCACCAAATGGCTACATCCACATTGAGCAGGGGATAGCTCTTTGTATTAAATCCAGAATAACATATCTCTGTTACAGTATATCAGTTATATATTCAACCTACAACAGTATTCATTCCACTTCCCTCACAGTCTAACAATAGACAGATATAAAATAACCTCCAATAAAATACTATCTTTATTCTCATCGTGGGAGTAATAGCATGCAGAGGTTGATACAATAAGAGGGAGTAGTGGGAGGCATTACACCACAAAAGAGGATTGGGCTGCAATAAATATGTGTTACACCAACAATCTCCCACTTGAAGTCTAATCCTGGCTGCAAGAGAGTTGCGCAGAGATATCCCCCACTCCAGGCTTATTGTCAGAACTTGACAATGCCAAGAGAAGTCCTACAGAACTCAAACTTCTCCCTTGGAACAATCTTCGTCAAACCATCCCTCATAAACCTGCTCACTACTCCCACTACATGGGAAATATCCGGTGGAGTATAAACCATGGCATTGTTCTTCATATATGTCTTTATTTCCTTCTTCAATCACGCTCCGTATGAAGTGATACCACAACTCAATATGTTTGGTTCTATTATGAAAAGTAGCATTAGAATGATCATGACAATCCCCTGCTTCCTCAACATTTGCACTCCTGAGAAATGTAACCACCTGATCTTCAGGTAACTTGCATCCACCATTCACATTTGCTTTCTGTTTCTTTGGACTTATTTCCCTTTCAGGGTAATCCTCAAGATTCTGATCTGCCTCCTGTGATGTGTTCCATTTACTAATTTTTGTTATGGCATCATCCTTAAAATTCCAATCAATGATTTTAGCAGAAATAAATTTTCCATCATGTGTAGTACCCAGCTTCCTTTTATCTTTAAAGCTGACAAAACCACTACAGTTGCTCTATAGCCTATGACACCATGCATGAATCCCATGGCTTACATTTGGAGGTTTCTCCATTACTGCACTTGTAGGACCCAGATGTTTTAACATCACTATTCACTTAACTGTGCCATTTCTCTGAGATTCATTTACAATAGGACCATATTTATCAAAAAAATGTTTCACATATCCTCAAAGCATCCAGAGCTAAATCCTCTGCTTCTTTATTTCTCCCCTGACTGTACAGAATTCTAGCAATACCCACTAAAATCAATTGAGTGACCAAAGTATTAAATTCATTTAGGTCATTAGACATGATCCCACTTTCTTTCATTTTTATATTGTATAACTTCTTCATGATGAATACCTTGTTTAATGTTGATGTCATCTCGTACATATTTGAAAGCTTATCACATAGCTCTTTAGATGTCTTTTCTACTAAAACATTGAAGGGGACATTGCTTGACAGCGAAAGAAAAATAGTGGCCCTTGCTTTCTTACCCAAAGTCTCCCACTCTTTGTCTAACATCGAACCTTTTCCTTTGGTTTTCTCGATCAGTGCGAGTGAGAGATACTACTTAATCAACAGTGATTCCATCTGTACCTTCCACAGCCTAAAATTCTTCCCTGAAAACTTTTCGATTTTCCATTTGTCTGCTTCGTCTATTCTTCTGGAAATTCTTCACCGATTTCCAAACAACTTCACCATTGAGCTTCTTCATCAAGCTTCTTAACCTACTCTGATACCAATTGTTGAGCGAAGAAAAACAAATGCAGACAAAATCAAATGATTAAATCAAATACATAAACAAAACACAGAATCGATGTAAAAGAGAAGAGCCAAGTTTTTTAATGTGGTTCATCAAATGGCTACATCCACATTGAGCAGGGGATAGCTCTTTGTATTAAATCTAGAAAAACATATCTCTGTTATAGCATATCAGCTATATATTCAACCTACAGCAATATACATTCCACTTCCCTCACAGTCTAACAATAGACATATAAAAAATAACATCCAATAAAACACTATCTTTATTCTCATCATGGGAGTAATAGCATACAGAGGTCGATACAATAAGAGGGGTTAGTGGGAGGCATTACACCACAAAAGAGGATTGGGCTGCAATAAATATGCGTTACACCAACATTATTGAGAGAAACTAGCCTTCTCATCCAGGGCAGTGAAATTAGTTAAGGGGGGAAAGTTGTTATAGCCCAAGTCATCAGCATTAACAAGATAAAAGAATACATTATGTACGGATGCTTGAGAAAGATAAAGGGCAATACATCCCAAGGCCTGGAGGAGAGAAAGTCGTTTAAAACAAATAGGGAAAAATGGGTGCCGCACTTGTCCCCCACATCACCTCCTAAAGAAGTCTAAAAAAGCCACAAGTCTTTCAAATTACATGTAAAAGAAAAGCTTTTCCTTCCCTCCAAGAACCAAGAGACAAGTGAGATCAATATAAATGCCCTCTCGAGGCTTATTTGAGAAGTGAAAGTTGATGGTAGTAAACTAATTAGCAGTTGTAAGAACTGTATTTCTATAAATTACACTGGATTATAGATCAAATCTATATCCATTAATAATCAAATTGATAGTTGTATATCAGAGTTCCTTCTATATCTAATAGGTTCTGATGTAAATTAGATTCATAGTTGACTAAAGAAGTAGTTGCTGGGATTAGGTGTGTCATACACTTTGTAAATCCTAAATTTTTTAATAAATATTTTATTGTATTTATTTATTATTTGTGTCTCATTTGGGAAACGGGACATCTCACTTATGACTTGGTCATTATGCCATGCGTGTGTCTTTGTATGATGTGTGTAAGAAGTTGTAAGAGTATCTAATGTCATTATGACATTGTAAGATGTGGGAGTTACGTATGATGGATTCTATGGAGTATATAAGAGCATGATTATAAAGAGTTACAAATGGACCAAGAATCTTAACCTTCATTATGATATGTAAGAAGCATCTATGACATTGTAAGAGGTATAATAATGCATCTTTGATAATGTATAAGAAAACATCTGTGATGATGTGTAAGAAGTTGGTTGTACTTTTTAGACTTGGGGAGTTGTTATTTCATCTTCTAGTGGGTTGTTTGTGTCTTCTAGTGAATTTGGATGCCCAAGTTCATGAGAAAGGACTTGAATCTTTTAGAAAAATATTTGTAACTCTTGGACACTTGTCATGATGTCTTCTTCCTTGTTGATTATTTAACTCATAGTTTTAGCTAATGGTTTTAGCAAACCATTTATGGTTCTTTTAAATGTCTTTGCCTATATATTGGAGCTAGAGGTGAGGAGAAGAGAGAAGTTTTTATTGTAGGCTTATGTTGTTGGATTTCCTCCAAAGGAGCATGATGTAGATCTTCATGTTAAGGCTCTAAGCCGGGAAGTGTATTGTAACATGTTTACTGTTATTGAATAATACATTGGTCTAATGCTTTGAAGGGTGGAATTTTTACCCAAAAGGACTTTCCCCACATATATTAGTATTCTTTCTCTTATGTCTATGTTGCTTCTATTCTTTTTCATTTTTGTTCTTAGAAGTGTTAATTTATACATCATTATGCTATTAAAATTTACTTAGATTCAAGATCTCCATTGCCTTCCTCTAAGGGTTAATGTGGGAAATAAATTTGTGTCCTGATTCCACTTTATGGGCATAGTTTGTGTGAACTTGTGTCAAGCATTTTGTTAATAGATCTTATGGTATTGGAGGTGCATATCAAATATTTTTCCTTTCATTTGATATTAGAGCCTTAGGTGGTTCCATGTTGTTTCATGTGATGGATCCATGATGATTTAATTTTAGGTATTCCTTCATTTTATATTTCTTAGCTTGACAAGCTTGAGAGAATCTATAGGAAGGAATCGATTGATTATTAATCCTCGTATGAGTGGAAGTCTTGCAATTTATCTTATTTTTTAGTGTACATTATTGCAGGCATTTGAAAGATGGAGAAGGTGGAGTATTATAGAGTTGTTCATGTGGTTGCATGTAGCATGGTGTTGACCTCGAGCTCATATTTGACAATATGGAACTATCTGTGGTGGTCATGATCTTTCATTTTGTGGTCATGTGCAGAAGCGTGTTCATTTGGGTGTTTGTTTTTGGCTCCCTAGTCACATGGAGAAACATGGGTTATCTTGACTATGGTTTGGTGTGTCTATGTTGGGTGTGTGCTTTTAGCCCCTGGTGTTAGAAAACACCAATTGACTAACCCCTAAATGCATGTGGGTTGTGGAGTCGGTCATTGGATGATCTAGAAACTCCTAAAATAGTGTAGTTCCTTTGTATGCATGTACAAGATCAAGGTTGTGGAGTTTTCTTGTTTGGTGACTTAGAGTTCTTAAACAACCTCTTCATCCTACATGATGGTAGTACTTGCATGTTTCAGATTCATGTTGACTAGATATATGGGTTTTGAAGATTTTTTATTCAAGATTTGTGGTTTTGCTTATCTATATTAAGTTCATTTTTAGTTTAATTGGTGCAGTCATGGTAGGAGGGTTCAAAGAATGAACTGTCCAAACCATGCAGCTAGAGTAAACACAACGGAAACAACACAATCATAGAATGCAATGGAAGATTCATATACTCAATATATTAAAGAATTATAATGCTCATATGCCGACAACATGTGGGCTATAATCAAAGGGCTCACAGGCTTGCTTTTCAGATTACAATAGATATGCAAGATATGGCATTGAAGTGCCTTTCGGAAGAAGTCTACTATCTTTCTTATGGAATCTACTAACTAACTTCCTAATGCATCTAAGAGATCTATATATATATCATCTTCAAGCTCATAGAATCCTCCACGTTGGCCATAATAGGTTACAAACTCCAATGAAAGATGTAGCGTGTAGAAGCAAGTAGGTCGGCCTACAACATCTGGTATTGCTCTGCAAATGAATGAAACTTGGTGCGGACCTCAAGGAAGGTCTATCTGGTCCTTATGCACCTTGTATGATGTTCCATTAGGCTCTAAAAGTCATGAAGGTGCTCCATAAACCTTCTCCTTCAACTGACTACTTGAATGCTTTGCTCTGTGAAAGCTGATGATCTTCTGATAGCAATAACTCTCAGGAAACACACCTAAATCACTTGAAATATGACTATGATGTAGATGACACTATGTAGATGCTAAGTCCTACTCTGCGAGCTCTAATTTGAAGATGTGGCCAAATGTGGTAGAAAATGTTGAAACTGTAAATGACTGAACTAAACTAAAAAATGAAAGAAAAGAAAGAATGCAAATATTTTTGGTTGATGCAAGATTGCTCTGCAACCTGGGTTGCTGATGTAGGAGCATCCCTGGTTCAAGAGCAATCTTGCATCAACTAAAAACATTTGCAATTCAGTTTGTTTGCAATTCAGTTTGTTTCCTTTTATTTTCCAGTTCAGTTCAGTCAATTCAGTCAGAAGCAGTTTCTGTCTTTTGGTCCACATTCTACCACAGTTGCATTTCAAATCTTGCAAAGCTAGACTTAGCATCTAGATTCATTCATCTACATCATATCCAGAATTCAGAGCATTTGGATCAAGTACCGGAAAGTTATCGCTATCATAAGATCGATTGTTTAACAGAGCAGAGCATCCTGGCAGTCTCAGATAATCAGCTAAAGGAGAAGACTTGCGGAGCATTTCACAATCTTTGAAGCTTAATGACACATCATTCAATGTTCTATGGTTCATGGCTGAGCTTCCCTGAGATCTGCACATCATCCCCTTCATTTGCAAAAGATTTCTATGAATTTAGGTCTGACCTATCCGTGTACACACGTTATAGCTCTTCATTGGAGTTTGTGATCTTCCTTGGCCGATACAGAGGAATCTCTTGTACCGGAGATGATATATATTGATGTAATAGAACCTTAGGAAAGTAGCTCATGATAATAGTGATAGTGGATAGTTTAGATTTTGGTGCGAAGGAGCTTCAAAGCTATATCTTGCGCATATTCTGATATTCTGAAATCAGGCCTTTGAGCCCTAATTGTAAGCCCGCATGTTGCCATCTGATTTGTAGTTGAATTTTATGATATACTGAATAACTAAATCTGCATCTTTCCATTGTGTTTACTCTTGTTGCACGGTCTTGAAAGTTCATTCTGTGAACCCTCCTACCCTGACTGCACCAAGTGGTATCAGAGTGAAAGTTCAAATCTTTGGGAGCGAATTGAGTGAAGTTGGTGAAGGAATTATGTAAGATCTTGTTGTGGATAGATTGCTGAATTAAGGTAGGTTACTTGTGTCACAATCGATCGCCGATTGTGAGATAGTTGTCACCTTGTAGCCCGATCGTCGAACTTGAAGTAGTTTGTACTTGATCCTAGGAAGATGCCACCAAGGAGAGTTGTTGATGTTGGAACAATGGCTGGTAGAATGGATGAGATGATGGAAATGATGTAAATAATGTGAATTTGATAGGATGTCATTAAGGAAGACAGGCGAAGAGGATTGACACCTAGACCTAATGTTGAAAGTGGTGATGAAGAAGAATTTCAATCTGTTGAACAAATTGGTGAAACCCTAGGAAGTGATGAAGAAGAAGAATGAAACCAAGTAAATATGTTGTGAGCTATTTCAAAGATTGGAAAGAGACCTAGAGTTAAGGTGCTGAACTATACCAGTAATTTGAACCTAAGGAGTTGATTGACTGGATAAATGACATGGAAGAATACTTTGAGTATGAAGAAGTTGAAGATCTGGACAAGGTGAAATTTGCAAAGGTAAAGTTGAAAGGACATGCTACTATATGGTGGAAAGAAGTTCAGTTGGATAGGAACATAAGAGGAAAAGAAAAGATTACAAAATGGGATAGAATGGTGACAAAATTGAAGAATTAGTTCATACCTGCTGACTATGAGTTGGAGCTATTGAAAAGATTGCAGAACCTGAGAAAAAAGGAGAAATCTGTGAAGAAGTACACTGAAGAATTTCATAAGATGATCATAAGGATAGGACATAGTGAAGCAAGCAAGGAGAAAGTGGCTAGATACATCAATGGACTGAGATTGAACATTCAAGAAGAACTGAGTTTGGTGAGTATGACATCTCTAGAAGAAGCATATCAGTTTTCCCTGAAAGTTGAGGAGAAGTTGAATAAGAGAAATGATCAGAGATAGAGAGGAAGAGGACGTAAATTTAGAGAGGTAAAACATTTTCCAGAGGAGATAGAACACATTCGAAGCAGAACAAGTTTGACAATACATTTAAGGAGGACGGCGATAGCAATGCATACCGAAGTAATGACAGAAATTTGAATAACAGAGGTAATTATAATTCATACCAAAATGAAGGATATAGAAGAGAGGGAAGAGGATTTCATAAGAGAACATTCAAAGGCACTTGTTTCAAGTGTGGAGGTGAAGTACATAGAGCATTTGAGTGTAATCAGGGTAGTACAAGCAAGAGAACAGAGAACAATGGAAGAGTGGCTTATATTGAAGAAGAACATGCTGGATCACCTAGTTCAGTTGGCCATATGGAGAAAGAAGAATCACTGGTGATGAGGAGAGCACTATTTCAATTAAAGACAAATGAGGAACCACTGCAGAGGAAGAGTCTGTTTAGAACCAGATACAAATCAGGAGGTAAATGTTGTAAAGTTGTAATTGATGGTGGTAGTTCTAATAATCTAGTTTTAGAGGAGGTGGTAACTAAGATGAAGTTGGAAAGATTAAAACACCCTAATCCCTATTAGATAGCATGGATTCAGGGTGATCATAAGGTATTGATGAGTGAATAATGTTTGGTGAAATTTCATATTGGATCTTATCATGATGAAGTATTGTGTGATATTATGCCTATGGATGTATGTCATATTTTATTGGGTAGACCTTGGCAGTATGATAGAAAAGATATACATGATGGGAGAAAGAATACATACACTATAACATCAAATGGGAAAAGAATTACCTTGATTCCTTTGGAGGATGATCCTAAGAGTGAAGTATGTGGAAATGCTAGAATCTGTTTGGTAGATGGAAGAAAATTTCTGGATGGTTTGAGACATGAGAATATGTGTTATGCTTTGATTCCTAAGAAGCCTGAAGCATTGAAGAAGGAGACTGAAGAATCACAATTGGAGGAGATACAAGAGTTTCTAACAGAGTATGAAGACATCATATTAGATAATGTACCTGAAGGATTGCTACCTATAAGGAGTATCAATCATCACATGGATCTTCTACCGGGAGCTAGTTTGACTAACAAAGCAGCACATAGAATGACACTGGCAAAGAATGAAGAATTGAATAGACAGATACAAGAATTGTTGAGGAAAGGTTTGATTAGAGAAAGTTTGAGCCCTTGTGTAGTACCTGCAGTGTTAGCACCTAAGAAGGATGGAGAATGGAGAATGTGTACTGACTCTAGAGCAATAAACAAGATCACAGTTAAGTATAGATTCCCTTTACCTAAGATGGATGATATCATGGATTGTTTGAGTGGAGCAAAATATTTCACATAGATAGACTTGAAGAGTGGATACCATCAGATCAGAATCAGAGAAGGAGATGAATGGAAGATCACTTTTAAGACAAATGAAGGATTGTCTACGTGGTTAGTAATGCCTTTTGGATTGACAAATGCACCTAGTACTTTCATGAGATTGATGAATGAAGTCTTGAAGAAATTCTTGGGTAAGTTTGTTATTGTATACTTGGATGACATTCTGATTTTCAGTAAGACAAAAGAACATTTGTGGCATATTAGACAAGTTTTGCAGAGGTTGACAGAAGAGAAATTGCTGATAAACATCAAGAAGTGTAGTTTCATGAAGGAAGAATTGGTATATTTAGGATTTGTGATTTCTGCGGAAGGATTGAAGATGGATCCTGAGAAAGTGAGAGCAATTGTTGAATGGCCTACACCGGAAAGCATTGGAGAAGTTAGATCATTTCATGGATTAGCTAGTTTTTACCGAAAGTTCATTAGAAATTTTAGTTCAGTTTGTAACCCTATGACAAAGACAATGAGAGGTGACAGAAAAGACTTTAAGTGGACATCAGGAGTAGATAAAAGTTTTGAACTATTGAAGTAGAAGGTGACAGAGCAACCTATTTTAGCATTACCAGATTTCGATAAGGTATTTCAAATGGATTGTGATGCAAGTGGAAATGCAATTGGAGCAGTATTAAGTCAAGAAGGTAGACCTGTAGCATATTTTAGTGAGAAGTTGAATGATGCAAAGAGAAGATATTCAGTTTATGATCAAGAGTTCTATGCCATAATTCAAGCCTTGAAGAAGTGGAGATATTATTTGTTGCCTAAGTAATTTGTGTTGTATACAGATCATCAAGCTTTGTAGTATTTGAACAGTAAAGGTAAGTTGAATCAGAGACATGTGAGATGGGTAGAGTTCATGCAGAGTTATGCATTTGTATTGAAGCATTGGAGTGGCAAATCAAACAAAGTTGCGGATGTATTGAGTAGAAGAAGAAATTTGTTGACAGAGATGAGAGTTGAAGTGTTGGGATTTGATGAATTGAAGAACCTGTATGAGGGAAACACTAATTTTGTAGAACCTTGGAAATCATGTAAGGAACCTATTGTGACAGATAGGAGTAAGTGGTTGGATTATTTCATTCAAGAAGATATGTTGTTCAAAGGAAATCAGTTATGCATACCTAGAAGTTCAATGAGAGATAATTTGATCAAGGAGAAACACAGTGGAGGATTGGTAGGACCTTTTGGCATTGATAAAAAAGTTGCTTTGGTGAGTGAAAACTACTATTGGCCTCAGATACATAAGGATGTTAGGAATTTTATGCAGAATTGTAGATTTTGGCAAGTTGTAAAAGGGAGTAGTCAGAATATTGGATTGTATAAACCTTTGACAGTACTAGAGAGACCTTGGGAAGACATAAGTATGAATTTTGTGATGGGATTGCCTAAGACACAAAGAGAACATGATTCTATATTTGTAGTGGTGGATAGATTTTCAAAGATGGCACATTTCATACCTTGTAAGAAGACAACTGACACAGTGCATGTAGCTAACCTATTTTTCAAGGAGATTGTGAGACTGCATGGATTACCTAAGAGTATAGTTTCAGATAGAGACACTAGATTTCTTGGATATTTTTGGCAGACACATTGGAAGAAGATGACAAACTTGAAGTTCAGATCAGCTTTTCATCCACAAACTGATGGGCAGATAGAGGTAGTGAATAGGAGTTTGGGAAACTTGTTGAGATGTTTGGTTGGAGAGAAGGCAGGAAGTTGGGATTTGATTCTTTCACAAGAAGAATTTGCATACAATAATTTAGTGAATAGGAGTACCGAAGAACACCTTTTGAGATTGTTACTATAGTAAATCCTAGAGGAGCAGCAAAATTGAGAGATATTAGTGTAGAGGAAAAGAGAAGTGCAGAAGCAGAAGAATTTGCAGATCACATGAAGACAATGCATAATCAGGTGAAGAAGCATTTCGAAGAGATGAACAGCAAATATAAGGAGCAAGCAGATGAGAAGAGAAGACATAAGGATTTTGAAATTGGAGATAAATTTATTGTATACTTGAGAAAAGAAATCTTTCTAGTTGGAACATATAACAAGTTGAAGATGAAGAAGTTTGGACCTTGTAAGTGTTGGCAAGAGACACTGTGTGGCTTCATGAGTATCGTCATTGATGGAAATAAAGTCCATCCCACACATCCACAGGACATGGTATGTCTATACCAGAAGTCAAATTGAAGAGTATTTTGGTCCGGTGAGCAAGAACAGAGCATGCAACAAGGTTTGACAATCAAGTCCGGATCTCTCATAGGAAGTATCTCAGCAAAGTACGGACTTGGAGAAGTCAAGAGGAGTACCATGAATAATACATTCCAGAGATTGAGCCTCCGGTGATGAAAGAGTGAAAAGATATGAGCACCTAAGTGTTGGGTTCCTGTTTGGCAGAGTAGACTGAGGAAGAACTGACTGGCAGAGCATCAGACCTTAATCCGGATGAGAAATTGATGGTGATCAAGTTTCTTGAGGGATCATTCATGGTTGTTTAACATGATTGATGACTTCTATAACTATCTTTTTGATACGCATCTCTTAGTAAGCATGGATTTAGTCGATAGACCAGAGTTTGGGAAAATCCTGAGTATTCCGGATGCCGACTAGAAAGATGTTGAAATCCTTTGTGCGGATATATATACCAGATGGATTTCAATGTAAAGATATATATGGTGTGTTGAGAAGTGCGAAGAAAAGTAGAGAGCAATGTGGAAGTAGCAATACAGGTCTAGTATGTGACAGAATAACAGCACTAAAGCAGAGGAAGAATGAAGTGCAGTAGATCAGTATATTGAGCCTAACCGGAACTGAACCTCAGCATATGTCGATACTTCTCATCAGTTCAAGTACCTAGTTTCTTTCTATAAACTATTGTAGGCAGTGAGCCTCTTGTGAGCAGTGTGCTCGGGCAGTGAGCCCTAATTGCCATGTGCCATTTTGTACTTCTATTCTTTTAATAGAAAATACAATCTTGGGTTAGTCACCTCGTGGTTTTTCCCTTAATAGGGTTTTCCACATAAAAATCCTTGTGTTATGTGTGTTGATTTCTTTCTTCTCTCATGTTCATGTATGCTTATATGTTTTGATACTACACTAATTATTAAAGAAGAAAAGAAAGTCAAATAATTAAGATAACTGATTCACCCCCCTTAGTTATCAACAGTAAGATACTCAGAAAACTTGATTTAGGAAATGCATATGAAGTGGAGCTAGTGGAGACATTGGGCATATCACCTATTTTCAACATTGCAGACCTATATCAGTATCATGAAGCAGAGTTCAGTGGCAGCATGGTAGAGGACTTGAAGAAGTAGTTACCACAACAAGCACCGGAGTAGCTTGAAGACATTTTAGACAGCAAAATTGGATGCAGCACCAAAGGAAGACAATACAAAGAATATCTTGTGAAGTGGAAAGCTAAACCAAAAGAAGATTCAACATGGATTTCTCAAGCTGAGGTGGACCGTCTTGGTTTTCCTCTAGCCCCAGCAAAGTGAGGGACTCACTTTTTCAATAACCTAGTATGTCTGATGAGGGAGCATCCCTAGTTCAAGAGAAATCTTGCATCAACCAAAAACATTTGCATTTCTATTTGTTTGCAATTCAATTTGTTTCCTTTTATTTTACAGTTCAGTTCAGTCAGAAGTAGTTTATGTTTTGGTCCGCATTCTACCGCAGTTGCATTTTAGATCTTGCAAAGCTAGACTTAGCATCTAGATTCATTCATCTACATCATATCTAGAATTCAGAGCATTTGGATCAAGTACCAGAAAGTTATCACTATCAAAAGATCAGTTGTTTTTTTAGCGCAGAGCATCCTAGCAGTCTCAGATAATCAGCTAAAGGAGAAGACCTGCGGAGCATTTCACAATCTTCAAAGCTTAATGACACATCATTCAATGTTCTATGGTTCATGGCCAACCTTTCCTGAGATCCGCACATCATTCCCTTCATTTACAAAGGATTTCTATGCATTTAGGTCTGACCTATCCGTGTACACACGTTACATCTTTTCATTGGAGTTTGTGGTCTTCCTTGGCTGACGCGGAGAAATCTCTTGTACCAGAGATGATATATATTGATGTAATAGAACCTTAGGAAAGTAGTTCATGATAATAGTGATAGTTGATAGTTTATATTTTGGTGCGAAGTAGCTTCAAAGCTATATCTTGCGCATATTTTGATATTATGAAATCAGGCCTTTGAGCCCTAATTGTAAGCCTGCATGTTGCCGGCCGGTCTGTAGTTGAATTCTATGATATACTAAATAACTAAATCTGCATTTGTTTCATATCTTTGAGTTGTTTCCATTGTGTTTACTCTTGCTACATGGTCTGGACAGTTCATTCTGTGAACCCTCCTACCGTGACTGCACCAGATGCTCTTACATAAGACACCTAGAGTTATTGAAAAAGTTAGTCCCTCACTTTGTTGGGGCTAGAGGAAAACCAAGGCGGTCGACCTCAACCTGAGAAATCCATGATGAATCTTCTTCTAGTCTTCCTTTCCACTTAACCAAATATTCTTTGTATTGCTTGCCTCTAGTACTGAGTTCAACTCTGCTATCCAAGATGCCCTCTATCTGCTCTAATTTTTATTGTGGTAACTGATCCTTCAATCCATCTTCAATATTGTCACTTGATTCTCCCTCATGATACTGGTATAGGTCTACAATGTTGAAGATAGGTGATATACCAAATGTCTCTGGTAGCTCCACTTCATATGTTTTCCCTAAATCAAACTTTTTAAGTATCTTACATGGTCCAAACTTATTCATCTTCATCTTGTTGTATTTTCCCATGGCAAATCTCTCCTTTCTTAGATATACCATTACTTCATCTCCAACTAAAAATTCTTTATGTCTCCTCTTCTCATCCGCTTGCTCCTTATACTTAGTATTCATCTCCTCCAAATGCTTCCTGACTTGATTATGTAGTGTCTCCGTGTATCCTACAAATTCTTCTGCCTCTACACTTATCTTGTTCTCCATACTGATGTCTCTTAGATCTGCAACTCCTCTAGGTTTAGCTCGTATCACAATCTCAAACGGTTTCTTTATTATGCTCCTATTCATTGAATTATTATATACAAATTATGTTTGCAGTAGAATTAGATCCCAATTTCCTACCTTGTCTCCTACTAAACATCTCAACAAGTTACCCAAACTCCTATTTACCACTTTTGTTTGTCCATCTATCTGTGGGTGAAATGTGAACTAAACTTTAGGTCTATCTTCATCTTCTTCCACAATGTCCTCCAAAAATATCCAATGAATCTTGTATCCCTGTCTCAAACTATACTCTTAGGTAATCCATACAATCTCACAATCTCCTTGAAAAATAGGGCAACAACATGCACTGCATCATTTGTCTTCTTACAAGGAATGAAATGTGACATCTTTGAAAATTTGTCCACTACTACAAATATAGAATCATATCCCCTCTGTGTTCTAGACAAACCTAATATGAAATCCATGCTTATATCTTCCCAAGGTCTCTCTGGTACTATCAAAGATTTATACAAACTAGTATTCTGATTACTCCCTTTTGCAACTTGACAAACTCTACAACTCTGAACAAACTTCCTTACATACTTATATATCTGAGGCCAAAAGTAATGTTACTCACCAAAGCTATTGTCTTGTCAGTTCCAAAATGTCCTGTCAATCCACCACTATGCTTCTCCTTGATCAAATTGTCTCTCATTGAACTCCTAAGTATACATAATTGATTTCCTTTGAACAACATATCCTTCTTAATGAAATAATCTAACTACTTACTTCTATCTATCACAACAGGTTCCTTACATGCTCTCCACGCTTCTACAAAATCAAGATCCTCTTCATACATCTACTTCAATTCTTCAAATCCTAATACTTCTACTCTCATCTCTGTTAGCAAATTCCTTCTTCTGTTCAATGCATCTGCAACTTTGTTTGACTTCCCACTCCTATGCTTCAATACAAATGTGTAACTCTGTATGAACTCTACCCATCTCATATGTCTTTGATTCAACTTTCCTTGACTATTCAAATATTGCAAAGCTTGATGATCAGTGTACAACACAAATTCCTTTGGAAACAAGTAATGTCTCCACTTCTTCAAAGCTTGAATTATGGCATAGAACTCCTGATCATAAACTGAATATCTTCTCCTTGCATCATTCAACTTCTCACTGAAATATGCTACTGGTCTCCCTTCTTGACTTAATACTACTCCTATTGCACTTCCACTAGCATCACAATTTACTTGAAATACTTTGTTGAAATCTGGTAATGCTAACACTGGTTTTTCTATAACCTTCTGCTTCAATAATTTAAAACTCTTATTTGCTCTTGATGTCCACTTAAAATCCTTCCTATCACCTCTCATTCTCTCTGTCATTGGTGTGCATATAGTACTAAAATTTATGATAAACTTTCAATAGCAACTTGCTAATCCATGAAATGATCTTACCTCTCCAATGCTCTTCGGTGTTGGCCATTTAACAATTGCTCTAACTTTCTCAGGGTCAATCTTTAATCCTTCCACAAAAATCACAAATCCCAAATATACCAACTCTTCCTTCATGAAACTACATTTCTTGATGTTTATCAACAATTTATCTTCCCTCAACCTCTACAATACTTGTCTGATATGCCACAAATGTTTCTCTTTTGTCTTATTAAAAATCAGAATATCATCCAAATATACAATAACAAACTTACCCAAGAATTTCTTCAAAACCTCACTCATCAACCTCATGAAAGTACTTGGTGCATTAGTCAATCCAAAAGGCATCACTAACCATTCATACAATCCTTCATTTGTCTTGAATGCAGTCTTCCACTCATCTCCTTTTTTGATCCTTATATGATGGTATCCACTCTTCAAGTCTATCTTTGTGAAATACTTTGCTCCACTCTAACAGTCCATGATGTCATCCATCCTTGGCAATGGAAATCTATACTTAACTATGATCTTGTTGATTTCTTGAGTCTATACACATCCTCCATTCTCCATCTTTCTTCAGTGCTAGTACTGCAGGTACTGCACATGGGCTTATACTTTCTTTGATCAATCCTTTCCTCAACAACTCATGTATTTGTCTACTCAGCTCCACATTTTCTGTTGGTGTCATCCAGTGTGTTGATTTGTTAAGCAAACTAGTTCCAGTTATAAGGTTCATATGATGACTGATACTCCAAATTGGTGGCAATCCTTCAGGCACATTATCTGATATGATATCTTGGTACTTTGTCAATAATTCAGTTATCTCCTCTGGCAATGGTTCTTCTTCTTTTTCAGTAACAATCTTTGCACTTAGGTCTCTGCACTTCTTTGGAATCAAAGCAAAACACATATTATCATGTCTCAATCCATCCAAAAATTTCCTTGCATCTACCAAACAGATTCTAGCATTCCCACATACTTCACTTTTGGGCTCATCTTCCAAAGGCATCTGTTACCAAAATTTCACTTATAGCTCAATTTGGTAGAGCTAAAATAGCTGATTACTTCAAAGGTGAAAGATATTCTAACAAATTTTTGCTAAAGCTTAACCATATGCATGTGAATGCTTTCAAATAGAATTCATATTTTATTATGCAATGTTTTACAACAGAAAGAAATTACACAAATTGCATGATATTGTTGTCTTTCATTCATTTTGTAATGAAAAATGTATACAATGTTGTTGTTTCATACATTGAGATTAAAAGAATGCTTAAAATGTCCCACACAAGTCGTGGGAATGACTAAACTAAGCTAATGCAACATGGAAAGCAAACTATACATCTGAAGATAAAATAAGGGAAAAGCATATGAAAAGAGATCATATCCTTCATTGCCTTAATGGCTGATTTTAGTGTTGGTCCTCTTATCTTCAACTCCTCTCGTTCCTGATCTTCAGATATACCTGCAAATGATTAAAAATTTGGTTAGAGCTCGGGACATGAAATCTCATCATATGTTTCATCAACAGACATATAACCTAAGCATATGATGCATTAAATCAGTTGAGCCATTACCAGATGTGTGTAAGAAGAGCTAAAAAGTCATATCATCAAATGAAAGATCGATTCATCATAGGAGCATTGAACTTCATTGTTTTTATCTAACTTGTTTGTGCAATGTGCAAGTACAAGTACATTCATCATTGTGCCTGATATTTCAGCATGTGGTGAAAAAATGGTCTCCCACAAGGGTTGTTGAGCCCAACATGTTGTCCCCTAAATCTTAAGAGGGACATGGATAAGCAAGAGACATGATTAAGATTTTCAAATGAAGCATATTTCTGTTTAAAGATCAAATTGTAAGGCAATTGAGCACATTGTACTTTCATCATAGCTTCTAAGTGCAAAGTGTAGTCACAACTATACTAGGATAGCCATATAAGATAGGACAGTCACATGACAACCCAAAAAACAAAACATGTAAGGAACAACAGTCATGCAAGAGGAATAAGATAAATATTTATCACTTTTGTTGTGAATGAGGTGTAAAATTACTATTGAATGCAATAAAAGAAACCAGGACAGTCATAAGCGAATGATTGTATGCAGAGGTATGACAGCCATAAAGGATAAAAAGTCAATCATTTTATGACTGTCCCAGCAATATGTGATAACAACAAACATGAAGGAGCAGCAATAAATAGTCAAAATAGCCTTCTTTGATGTTGTTCCAACATTAACAAAGCCAAGTTTCCTTACTATCCATACATCATGCAGAGACACACTAATGCCATCAAGTGAACACACAGTGCATGGGTTTTTTTGATAAACCTCAAGGGATAGTCAAAGTCAAAGGGATTGTCACCATTGAAGGTGATGAGGGCTATCAAACAGTGAACCTTGTATGAGACAGTGAATACAATGAATCTTAGACAAAGATCAAAGTGCAAACCAGTGTATAAGGTTGACAAATCTAATCAGCATGATCATTCAGCCCAAGGATCTTAGTCTTGCTCAGTCCTTCTCGGTCTAGGTTTGTTGAAGGAGTATTGTATCATAAAAGCAGAAGAGACTTTTGAACATAATGATGCAAGGAGCAGTCACCATTAGTTATAATGTGAGGATGGGGTTTTCTTTCAGTAAGGAGCAGTCCAAAGTCAATACTATGGAGATCACACTACATCAACCTTGACAAATATCAATGATAGTGATAGGAGAAACCATATAAGATAGCCATGCAAAATGTGGAACAGTGCACCTAGAGGTCTAAGTGACAAGAAGACATCAAATGGTAAAGGGACTGTCACCATTGAAGGTGTTAAGGACACAATAAGAGTGACCTTAGAGAAGACATTACATTCAAGAAGATTTGATGATGAACAGTATAGAAGAATAAGAGGCCTACATAGCTCATTGCATGATCTATGTGAGTATAAAGTCACTAACCTTGCCTATGAAGGTTATAAGAGCCACAAGCCAGTGGTCTATACTATATAATGTTCACAGAGAATGGAGGTTTACTCATAGTCAAGGAACAATCATAAACAACAAGAAGATAGAGCAAACTGAATACTTCAAGAGAGCAACATAGATCCTAAAGGTCTACATAGTGGTAAGGAGATAAAAGTCTTGTAGCTGCTCAAGGAAAATGATAAGAACAGTGAATGATATATGAAGATATATATAGTGATGGGACCGAAGAGAACAGTCCTGGACATTATAGGTTGTCTTGAGTAAAGACAGTGTGTAGATGCATGAAGTTATATGAAGTGCAGAGTCAACAAGGTGAATAGTCACAAAAATAAGGATAGCCAAGCATAACACAACAAACAAGAATGTAAGTTCAATAAAACCCTAGTAGGGTTTGTGACAAAAAAGAGCAAAAATAGAGAGTGTTATCTAGCCAAACCCTACTAGGGTTACTTACACTAAGTCACCATTGGAAAACCATCATTTTTTGCTTTACACAGAAGCCATAAAAGAAACCAAAGAGTATGTCTTTTATACATAGAGAATAGAAGAAGAAAAGAAGTATTGCTCATAGCCCAACAAAGTATTTTTACTTCATAACCAGAGATCCCAGAGGCCATTTTCAAAGGCCAAAAAATCATATATAGAGAATTCTCGAGGGACAGCAATAAAAGGCATTGTCAAGACAAGCCCAAACACTACTACAAGAACCAAGATATAAGGTTAAAAATACTCCATTCTACCTTGAAGATGCAGACCCATATGGGTAATCAAACAAAGAGCCAGAGCTATGGGTTGACAAATATCACAGAGAGCACAAAAAACACAGAAGTATATTCACTTGTTTGTTTATAGAGGCCATAAATAGTGTGGTTTTCACTATCATTTTTTCCAAAAAACAAAGAGTAAGAAGCACATACAATGAAGCCCTTGAAGCAAGCCGCAGCCTATAGAGGAGACTTGGGCTACAAGCCCTCCACATTTCCAAAAAAATTTCAAGTCTCAACACAAACAATGAAAGACCAAGCAAGGAGAGTAAACAAAGGAAACATATATAGAGATAGATACAGAAAGCTATAGAAAACCAGCATACAAAAAATGTCTTTTCTTCTCTTGTTTTTGTAGCAAAGCAGAGAAAATAAGGAGTATGTACAGAGGCAAGAAATCCCATCGTAGTTCCTCAAAGAGAGCAGTAGGTAAAGCATAAACTTTCACCATTTTCCTTACAGATGAATAGTAATATGCAAGAGGAGTGTTTCTTACCAGTGAGGCTGACAACTTTGTAGTAGTTCTCAAGCTTTCGATAGCCTTTCAGCTTCAAACCCTAGCAACCCTCTGGCGGCACAACATCCTCTCAACAAAGTTCAAAGAGTAAAATGATAGAATGATTTAGGGTTCATCCTTTTTGCTCGAGATGCCCTAGCCTGACAGTGGGTTTTTTGACTTCTTTTTTATTAAATCAATGTTATCCAAAAATTCCCATGGTCTATGACTTTCAAGTCATAAGACCTAATGATGCCCTTGAATCATGAAGGAGCAGCATAATGAGGTGTTTTCAAATGCTAAGGTTGTGATAAAACCTTAAGTCAAAAAAGAGATTATCACATGCCTAGGTCAAAACCTTCATCATTATCACTGCTAGGGGTTGATGCATGTGAAGAAGATAAAATAGCCTTCAGAAGTCGACACAGTGATATTGCAGGAGATAGTGGAGTGTAAACACATAATGTTTTCTTTTATTCCTTGCATATTTTCATGAAAAGTATGAGTTTATGATAACATATATTAAGGTAAATAAGCAAAAATTTTACCTTGATATTTGTTATAATAAATGTATAATTATTAGTTATTATAGCACCTATTAAGGTTAAATAAATCTTTTATTTACCTTGATATTTGTTATGATAAACTAATAATGGCCACAAACACATGCAAGGAATAAGAGAATTTATTAGTGATTTGAGTTTACAATCAGTGAACTAGAGAGTGATTTTCCTTCACTTATGGCCAAATTGAGATGATTTTGGAGTCCGCTTGAGTCAAACCAATTGTAAGGGGGAGTTTCAAGCTATTTTTACTCAAGTTGCATCAGTTTTGACCCCTCTTTTTGGGGCTTTTCATTTCTGCTCATGGGAGAGTTTTGTGGAGATATTTTTGAGTTAAGTTGACTTCAGTTAACTCAATCTGACTCATTGGAGTCATATTTTGTATATAGGAGGAAAAACCTATGTTTTTTCTCAGTTCTTGCCTTTTTGCTCTCTTGTGCATTGCAGAGAGGAGTGTTTGTGACTCATTTTTACAGATCTATACAGTACAATAGGTTACATGTTTTTTGTGTCATCTATGCAGATATTCCTTCATTTTCAGTAAGATCAAGAATTTACCTTCTCGATTGTGCTGTTTTATGAATGATTGGATGAAATTTTATTATGTTTTAGCATTAGAACCTTTAAATCTTTGTCTCATTCATACTTGCATGCATTCAAAGCAGTGAAGAATCACAGGTCTTAGGTTGTGCATTCAAATAATCATTTCTTCCATGTTGTGAAAACCCAATTTTCCTCCAAGAGATAGTTTATTCAAGCCTTCCTTTGAATTATTTTTGTGGTCATATTGCCAAATTGATTTGTGTGGATAGATACTCTGAAAGTAGTTGTGAATCAGGGCTGCATGTTTCTATCATTTAGGTGCATCACCACCTATTTAAATCTAGTTTTAGTACATCCATAAGAAAGCCTTCTAACCCTTTTCCTACAAAGTCATTGATTCATTGGAAAATCATAAGGGAACCAGCCCATAATCTAGAGGTTTACCTTTGTCATAGGGTACCCACAACCTGAAGGTATTCCCATGTTACACAGGATTGCTGAGCTTTCCAGCTTTGCATCACGGGTGCAATCCTAGTTGATAACAATATCAAGATATGTTTCTTCCCATTTGACATTATAGTATAAGTATTCTTTCTCTCATCATGTATATCATTTCTATCATACTGCCATGGTCTCCCCAACAATATATGACATACATCCATCGGCATAATATCACACAATACCTCATCATTATAAGATCCTATATGGAATTTCACCAAACATTGTTCACTCACCAGTACCTTGTGTTCATCTTGGATCCATGCTATCTTGTAGGGCTTAGGGTGCTTCAATCTCTCCAGACTCCTTTGAAACCAAATTATCAGTACTACCACTATCAATGATAACCTTACAACATTTACCTCCTGATTTACATCTTGTCTGGAACAAACTTTTCCTTTGAAGTGGTTCCTCAGTTGTCTCTTCTTGAAATAAGGTTCTCCTCATGACTAATGACTCTCCCTTCTATGGTTTTCCCACTGAACTAGGTGATCCAATAGGTTCTTCTTCTGCATAAGCTTCTCTTGCATTGTTCTCTGCTCTCTTGCTTGTACTTCCTTGATGACATTCAAATGCTCTGTGTCCTTCACCTCCACACTTAAAATAAGTCCCTCTGAATGATCTTTTATCAAACCCTCTTTCATCTCTCCTATATCCTTCATTGCAGTAAGAATTATGATTCCCTCTGTTGTTGCGATAGAAACTTTTGTCATCTTTCTGGTATGAATTATTATCCTTTTCTTCCTTATGGTATGGGCTACTTTCTTTGTTCTACTCTGCATATGATCTTTCTCCTCTGGAATATGTTCTACCTCTTTGAAATTTACCTTCTTTACCTCTCTGTCTTTGCTCATGCTCTTATGCAACTTGTCTTCAACTTTAAATACAAACTGATATGCTTCTTCTATTGTTGTCATCCTTACCAAACTTAGGTCTTCTTGAATATTCATCCTAAATCCATTTATGTATATTTTGCCACTTTCTCCTTGCTTTCTTCACTATGTCCAGTCCTTATGATCATCTTATGAAATTCTTCAATGTACTCCTTCACAGATTTCTCCTTTTGCTTTAGGTTTTGCAATCTCTTCAACAATTCCAACTCATAGTCAGCAGGTATGAACTGATTTTTCAACTTTGTCACCATCCTATCCCATTTTATGATCTCTTTTCCTCTCCTATTTGTATCCAATTGAACTTCTTTCCACCAAATAGCAGAATGTCCTTTCAACTTAGTTTTTACAAATCTCACTCTCTCTAGATCTTCAATTTCTTCATATTCAAAGTATTCTTCCAAGTCATTTATCCAATCAATCAACTCTTCAAAATTAAAATTTTTAGTATAGTTCGGCACTTCCACTCTAGGTCTCTTCCCCATCTTAGAAATAGTTTTCAACATATTTACTTGATCTGATTCTTCTTCTTCTAGGGATTCTTCATTTTGGTCACCTAAATTAAATTTTTCATCATCACTTTCATCTTCATGTCTAGGGTTTAGTCCTCTTCTTCTATCTTCTTCTACAGCATCCAATTGAACTTTCATTGTCCTCATCATCTCTATCATTTCTTCCATTCTTCCAGCAACATTGACCATAGTAGGCATCCTCCTTGGCGGCATCTCTTCCTAGGATCCAGTGCGACTGCCTCAATTTGGCGATCTAACTACAAGTTAGCAATTGCCTCACAATCAGCACTTTATTGACAAACACAAGTAGACTACCTCAGGTCGGCACTCTGTTCACCACAAGATCTTCCAGAATGCCTTCACTTCCCAAAGGATTTAAAACTTCGCCCTGATACCACTTGGTGCAGTCATGGTAGGAGAGTTCAAAGAATGAACTGTCCAAACCATGCAACTAGAGTAAACAACAGAAACAACACAATCATAGAATGCAATGGAAAATTCATATACTCAATATATCAAAGAATTACAATGATCATATGCCAGAAACATGTGGGCTATAATCAAAGGGCTCACAAGCCTGCTTTCTGAATTACAACAGATATGCAAGATATGGCATTAAAGTGCCTTTCAGAAGAAGTCTACTATTTTTATTATGGAATCTACTAACTTCCTAATGCATCTAAGAGATCTATATATATCAACTTCAAGCTCATAGAATCCTCTGCATCAGCCATAATATGTTACAAACTCCAATGAAAGAAGTAGCATGTAGAAGCAAGTAGGTTGGCCTACAACATCGAGTATTGCTCCGCAAATGAATGAAACTTGGTGTGTACATCAAGGAAGGTCTATCTAGTCCTTATGTGTCATGTATGATGTTCCATTAGGCTCCACAAGTCACAAAAGTGTTCCACAAACCTTCTCCTTCAACTGATTGCTTGAATGCTCTACTCTATGAAAGTTGATGATCTTCTAATAGCAATAACTCTCAGGAAACAAACCCAAATCACTTGAAATCTGAATATGATGTAGATGACACTATGTAGATGCTAAGTCCTACTCTATGAGCTCTGATATGAAGATGTGGAAAAATGTGGTAGAAAATGTTGAAACTGCAAATGACTAAATTGAACTGAAAAATGAAAGAAAAGAAAGAATGCAAATATTGTTGGTTGATGCAAGATTGCTCTGCAACCTAGGATGCTCCTACATCATTAACAATTTTGATGTGTTTAAACTTTTGCATCTTCCAAATGATAAGTGGATTCAGATTTACATGCATGTCTTTGACATGGATGGTTTTGCAAATTTTGCATGTTTAACCAAAATTTGTGATTTTGTAGATCTATAGAGAGACTATTTTTTAGATTGTGAATTTCATAGGGGTGTTTCTGGATGTAAGATAGTTGTAGGTTTGCATGCATGCTTAGTGCATGGTTTAAGGAGGTTGTTTGTAGCTTTCTTGGCATGGAGGTGTTAGTACTTGATTAGTCACTCAACATTTCTATTGTGGTTTCTTACTAAGTTCTTGAGTATATGTTGTCTCTAGTGGTTGATTTTTTTTATTTTAGATATGATGCAAGTGTTGTAGAAGAATCCACATTTTTATCTCTTAATGTCTATAATTTTATTATTACTAATGTGGTGTTGAGTTTGTTTGTCCTTGAGTCTACAAGGCCATATTGTGCATTGTTTCAAATTCTGTGAGTTTTGTGGTTTCCTTGGTTTTAGTTGTAGCATCGGTCATGCTTTCTATCATGATTGAATGCCTTTTTCTATTCTAGTGATGCACATTGTCTATACTTGCATATTGCATGGAACACTCAAACATGGGTTGTCTATACCCATGGATCTTTGATGTGTTATATGGTGTCTTGTTGCAGTAGGATTTTGTTGTAGACAGTTTAGATGCCATAGATTTGTTGATTCTAGTTTGGTAGTTCTTCAACCATCATGATGCATTGATGTTGTGTAGTAGTGAGACAATGAGATTGATGGATGGAATACTTATGATTCATAGTGTACTTTGGAATGTTTTTGATATTGATAAAAGACAAGTTTTTGAAGGGCCTGAAAACTTTTACAAAATAGCCAATAGGAAAACAAAAACAAGTACCATGAAATATGGAACAAATAGCACAAAGATGACAGCCCCTTTGCAATACAACAAAATAGAACATTAAGAGCTAGATAACTCCAGATCCTGACCTAGCAAATCTAACTCCCTTGACCCGAGGATGCAAATCAAATACAGAATTAGGGATTCCTTTCTTTCTTCTCTAAACAATCATCCATGAAAACCCTGAGTCCAAATCTAAAGATCTAGGAGAGGGGGAAATCCTCAACTGACTCCTCAACCATAGACAAGTCACGTAAGGAGGGGGATGGATCTTAACATGATGCTGGGAAAACTACTAATAGAACTAGAGATGGGGACTCCACACTACCCGAGATAGAAGGGGCAACAATCATCTGAGCCATGTCTGGGTGAGAAGTATCTAGAGGGAACGAGAAGCATGCAGCTACCTCAACTGCCAACACCCCCACGATATTGTGTGTTGTAGGGGAATTGGGAGAAGAGGAAACACCATCCTGAGAAGGCTCATCATCCTACAAGTAAACATCCTCTGAAGGGTCAAAAGCGTTGATGGTCAAGTGGTCATCAAGAGCATTCTCCCATCAAGTAGAACTGATGGAATTTTTGTGCAGCATTTCTCTAAGAATACTTTGGGTCACTAGTAGTTGTTTTTCTTGGAACCTATAGTAGTTATCTTTTTTGTAAATTGTGGTATTACTTTTCCCTTTGGGATCTCTTGATGTTGTAGTTGAGTTCTGTTGGGTTTTTTTCAACTAATTATTCACAAGTTTCTCTATAAGGTAGCCATCTCTTATCAACAGGATCCTTAGGTCAAAGGCCAACAATACAGGAGACAGACTCTAAATGTCTCCTCTGCTTCTTCAAGCTCTGCAAAGCCTAGGGGAGTATTCCCTACTCAATACCTATAGGATAAATCTCTTACTGTGACCAGGTATTGACACAAAGCAGATGAATCATTTCTTATGAAGGCCAAAACTGTAAGATGAATGCAAAGGGGCTAACTTTGGACCCTGCTGCAGTTGTGAACCAAAGGATTTTGAACCTAAACTACTCCTAAAATCTTAAAAGTTTATAAATGATATTTTGATTTTGTTTTATGCTTGGCTATAAAACTTGGGTTTTGATTCATAAACTCATTACAAACTCTGACCGGTGCTTATCTCAGGGCATGGAGTCAAACTAACATATATGTGTGAATGATTCTCATAAACTCAACTGGCATTCAAGTTTCAAGGGGTTGGATTAGTACCTGTCTTACCGACACCACCCAAAATAGGGTATTCTATTAACTCTACTTACATATATCCCTGCTACAATACATTCTTCCCCATACTTAACCCAGAACATTTAATCTATTCCTTGAATAGAAGTAGAAGATTAAGCATACAATATAGCTAACCTATATTCTAGAATCTTGGATAACCCTTAGTTATTTGATTTAGAAGAAGAGTGCATACAACCATGGAGACAATTAACAAAATACATGCATAAAGCATTTCTCATCTATATCAACAGGAAACTAAACAATTTTTTATGTAGAAATACATTCAACACATAATTCATAGACTTACAGGACAAGAAATGAAGCAACCCAGCAAAACCTGTATTTTATTTACTCTTCAAAAACTCCAAAATCATTCAACAACCAAAAGAATGAGTAACACAGTCCTTTTATAGACCAAGAATGTGTACTCATCATTAATTACATTGTCTTTTCATAGAATACTTGATGCAACGTACTACCCATTTGGCGTTGAGAAATTTACTACATTGAGAAAAGAAGAGAAAAGTAGATAGACATTGGAGAATGTGCAGCTGCTTGAAGGAGATCTACCTCATCAATACAGGGTAGGTGGTGGTTGGACACTCCTTTCAATTATGCAGGCCCATACTTTTTTGTCCAGTCATTATATGTCTTTTCAGATGGCCATTGGAAGGAGACTATCTCTGCAATCTTTCCATTATGACTAATGTACCAAGCATCCAACAAAATCTTTACTTCCTTACAAAATAGTTCAAATTTTTTTCAACTATATGTAGTTTATCAAGTGCTAAGCTCAAAATCTTCATAGTTGGATCGGTATCAGTACAGCAAGTAGGAATTAATCGGTTGGCATTTTCTTCTATTTCTGCTTTCCACTTGTCTAGGCCTTTTACTTGCCCATCACCTTCTAAATTACTCGACAACCACCTTGTGTCCATCTTTTCAATACCCTGTTTCTTCTCCACTAAAACTTTATCTAGCCATAATTGAAAATTGGCAACCTCTTCAAAATGTGAGAACATATCCATTACCAATTTCAATTCAAGAGGTGCATGTGCATCAAATCTCAAACACCTATGGAGATCCCTTACCACTCCAGTTCTTAGCAACCATCTTGCTCTGACAACTGAGAGCCCTTCCTTATCTAATTTGTGTTTTCCATAAGCTATCCTCAATTGTGAATAAGACCTCCAAGTCTCATCCAACCTTTCCAAGATTTTAGTCACCCTGTGACTTATCAAATTGATGACCACATCCTTCACTGTATTCATTTTCTCATCCTCCAATTTCTTGTTCTCCTATTTCAATTCTCTGATTTCAGATAAGAGAGGCTCTGTATCAATTGGGAGTGATTTTGCAATCTGAATGATGTGAGGAATTTGAGTTGGACTAGGCTCTAATTGTAGTTGTCCTTGATATCTATTCAATTGTGCCATGGCATGTGCATATTTCTCCAGTAATTCGTTATGTTCCTTCTACAGTTTGTTTGTTACTGCCTCAGCAAATTGTGCAGTTTGCACATTCAAACTGGTAGCCTAAGGAGTAGGGGTGGTTGACACCCTCTTAATTATCACATTTCCAATCAACTCCTCTAAACCTATCCTTGGTTTCTTGTCACTCGGGGCCAATGCCTAAATTGCCAAGGTTTCAAACCTTGGATCAAAAGCAACACCTGTCAGAGCCTTACTGACCTGCTCCTCTGTGACCTCTGAGTCATCCCTAGTTAGAGTATCAAATGCAAGTGCATCTGATAAGGTTCAATGTGGCAAGATTAGGATGTTACTTTTGGCCACAAGAGCTCTACCCTCCTCTAGGGTCATCCCACTAATATCTTTATTACCTTCACTTAAGACCCTTTGAGTGATAGCATCATATTCTGAGGGATTGGCTCCACTTTTTGCTTCTTCAATCCTCTTCTAGAATTCTTCATTTTTAGTCCTTGGCACAAATGTCCTGAACTCAGGGGTATTTACAAATTCATCATCCTCAATAAACTTGTTACTTGCCTGTAGACACCTAAAATTGACTTGCTCTGTAAACCAATTTATCCATCCTGTTAATTGAATAAATTCAATTAATCCCTAACCATCTGTCTATCCCTTGTGATCAATTAACTTGATTTTTCACTAGACCTTACAACACTATCCCTCATTAATCAAATAAATATTCCCAATATTTATTTAGTTCAATTCTCTTTTTCCCTAATCCTCATTAATTAGATAAATCATGCTTATCTAATTAATCTAGCCTACTAATTCACCTACCCTAACCTACCCTAGCCTACCTCATCCTACCCCTAGGATCAATTAAACAAAACCTCTGTTTAATTAATCCTAACCTCTCATTTGGGTGGTCAAACCTAGTTTAACAGCCTTCCCCACATCCTCCAAATACAAAATTAAAACAAATCACACATCACATTTACTTCTCTTACAAACCCCTTACCTCACCCAACCTCATTCATTACCTCTTATCCCCAAATGAATTCTTAATTCATTTCCCATTCTTTCACACCCATACCTCATTTATCACCCCTTTTCCCAAAATGAACAAAAGATTTACTTTTATTCCTAGCCCTTGATCTCATCTTTCAATCCTCACCCTCCATCCTCGTTTCCAAAACTCTATAAATGAGACCCCTCTCTAAGCCATTTAGAGGGACTTCATCTTGTATCAAACCTCTGCCAAAATCACTCCACAATCTCCTCATCATATCATTATAATGTCAAAATTATCCCTCACCCCCATCTCAATCTCTATCTGAATCCACTTGTCTCCCATCCTATTGTGTTGAAAAGCATTGAGCAATCCACATTAGTCATCTACATGGGTAAAATCTGAGGAGCTCGTGGGTGCAACTCCTTCCCTCTTGGATTTGTGAGTCATTATGAAGGTATAATCATTTGTTTTGCATTTGATTTATGTTCTAATCTTCATTTTGTTCTCATAGATCACAATGCCAATACTCTCACATCCTCTGTTTCAACTTCGCCACCAATAGTTGACCTTGTCAATCTATTATCTGGTGAGGAATATGGCCTAATCCTTTTTGGAGAGTTGATTTGATGAGCAGGCTCATGAACTTGTTCTTCTGCTTCTCCTCCTTCTACATCAACAATCTAAACCTTTGGCTATGTTTCAAGATCAATAATCTTTACTCTTTTTGGAGGAGGGGAGTTAGGGGAATGTTTTTCTCACATATCCACAACTGGAGCTACCAGGCTAGTATGATGGTCTCTCCTCACCTGCAGGTGCACTAGCAATTAGATCCTCAGCCTTATTAAATATCATTTCGATCCTCCTGATAGGATCCTTCTCCTCAACAAAAGCTCCAGGGTATGCAGGCTTTATATTCCTTCTCATTCTCTCCCCTGCCATCAGTGCTTCCCATTTATCCCTCAAAAGGTAGACTTCCTCCATAGAATGGCAATTTCTTATTGTATCTTCATCAAGGAAGACCTGATGGGGGTACTTTGGCCTTTTGACCTTCATCCTTGTTTTGTCTATGAATCCTTCTGGATCAAAGATTCTTTCCTGCTCCATATCCATCCTATAGCATCAAAGAATAGAACCAATTTGATCCAATCCATTTTTGTTCACTGTTATAAAATCACTAAATTTCAAAGAGGTGGGAATGAGTGAGCCCTTTCTATGTTTCCTAAAATGCTCCTTGTCAACCTCATTTAGTTGCCTTATAATCTCCATGAAGGCAATTCTCTTGGGCACAAATTTAGGCAAAGTGTAAGGAGGGACTTCACACCCATAAAATCTGATACAAGTTGTATCCAAGTGGAGAAACCATTCTCCCCAATTGTAGTTTATCTTCAAGTGTGGGGCTCTTTCTAAGGGCCTCAAAACATCTTTAACATCTGCATGTAATCCCTCCCCTTCTAGTTCTAGAAAACCAAGGACTTTCCTGACAAAATGCTCCTAAAAAACAACATAGTTTGCATCCTTAAAATGCATGTCCAACATACATGTCCACATTTGTACTGGCATCATGTTTCCCTGAGCATCAATTGTCTTCACATGCAAATCCTTGTGCCATTTGCCAGATAAAGAAAAAAGAATCATGTTGCACATCAAAGAAGACCATATGAATTCCACATGGGGACTTACAATATACAATTTGCTTTTTATGGCAACCATCTACTTATACATTTTCTCTGATAAATAACTGGCATAATCAAAAGGCTTTCTTGCCTGAGGATCTTGAATGTATACAACCATCATCATAAAGGACACATTCATTCTGTTAGCTGCATCTCTACCCAATACATGACATAAACTATGATATGTCCTAACAAAGTAGTGCATAAGCATAGAGCAGTGGAAAGGCTCTTATTCACTGTCAGATATCTTCACCAAACCGCCATCTATGCCCCTTGGTCTGTGTTTGGGCAAGTTGAATGCCCTGTATGCAACTTGACAGTATTGTATTTTTCTCTTAAAGCATTAAGGTCTATGGGCATATTTGCAGAGGGGTCTAGGTTGAACATAGTAGAGATATAGGCCTTTGTGAACCTGATTATTATAGAACCATTACTAGACAAGACAAACCTAGTATTAGGGTCATATCTCTCGGCAATTGATCTAACTAGGTCTGGGTTAACAAAGACATCAGGGAAAATTAATTTAGCAAGGTCAAACTTCTAGGCATGACAGAAAGGGGCTCTATAATCCATCCTATGATACCAGTGTTCAAAAAGATTCCAAGCTGACATGGGCAATCTGGCATCTCTACAATTTACACACAGGTCATAAATTTTATCATCTTGCCCTAGCGGATCAAGTCCTGTTGCAGCCTTCCTAATTGAGCCAAGACACTGGATCATAAGATTCTCATCCAGACTACATTTCAAATAGGAAGGTTGGCTAGTCTGACTGGTTTCTTCCATCTATAATAACTAGCCTAGGGCTTCTGTAACTTACTAATTACTCCTAACACCTTAAATAAACAAACTAACAGCTAAATTGACTAAGTGCAGGAAACGGAGATCACTTACTGGTTTTGACGCTTGCAAAGACCTGAAATCACTTCTTTCTTGCCCATTTCAAAGTGATGTAGGAGCATCCCTGGTTCAACAGCAATGTTGCATTAACCAAAAATATTTGCATTTCAGTTTGTTTACAGTTTAGTTTGTTTCCTTTTATTTTCCAGTTCAGTTCAGGAGTTCAATCAGTAGCAGTTTCTGTATTTTGGTCCGCATTCTACTGCAGTTGCATTTTAGATCTTGTCAAGCTAGACTTAGCATCTAGATTCATTCATCTACATCATATCCAAAATTCAGAGCATTTGGATTAGGTACCGGAAAGTTATCACTATCAGAATATTGATTATTTTCTCATAACAGAGCATCCTGATAGTCTCAGACAATCAGCTAAAGGAGAAGACTTGTAGAGCATTCCTCAACTTATGGAGCCTAATGACACATCATTCAATGATCTTTGGTTCATGGCCGACCTTCCCTATGATCTGCACATCATTCCATTTAGTTGCGGAGGAATTCTTCATGATTAGGTCCAACCTATCCGTGTACACACGTTATAGCTATTCATTGGAGTTTGTGATCTTCCTTGGCCGACGTGGAGGAATCTTTTGTACCGAAGATGATATATATTGATGTAATAGATCCTTAGTAAAGTAGTTCATCATAATAGAGATAGTTGATAGTTTAGCTCTTTTGCCAGGAACTTCAAAGCTATATCTTGTGCATATTCTGATATTCTGAAATCAGGCCTTTGAGGCCAATTGTAAGCCTGCATGTTGTTGGCTGATCTATATTTGAATTCTATGATATAATAAATGACTAAATCTACATTTGTTTTATAACTTTGAGTTGTTTTCATTGTGTTTACTCTTGCTGCATGGTCTGGATAGTTCATTCTATGAACCCTCCTACCGTGACTACACCAAGTGGTATTACAGAGAAAGTTCAAATCTTTGGGAGCAAATTGAGCAAAGTTGGCGAGGGAATTCTGTAAGATATTAATGTGAATAGATCATCGAATCTGAGGTAGGTTACTTGTGTCACAACCGATCACCGATTGTGAGGTAGTTGTCACCTTGTAGCCTGATCATTGAACTTGAGGTAGTTTACGCTTGATCCTAGGAAGAATGCCACCGAGAAGAATCCCTGCTATTGGAACAATGGCTAGTAGGATGGATGAGATGATGGAAATGATGTAAACAATGAGAATTTGATTGGATGTTGTTGAAGAAGATAGGTGAAGAGGATTGACACCGAGACCTAATGTTGAAAGTGATGATGAAGAAGAATCTCAATATGTTGAACAAGTTGGCAAAACCCTAGGAGGTGGTGAAGAACAAGAATCAAATCAAGTCAAGATGTTGCAAGCTATTTCAAATATCGGAAAGAGACCTAGAGTGAATGTACCTAATTATACTAGTAATTTGAACCCTGAAGAACTGATTGACTAGATAAATGACATGGAAGAATACTTTGAGTATGAATAAGTTGAAGATTCGGAGAAGGTAAATTTTGCAAAGACAAAGTTGAAAGGACATGCTGCTATATGGTTGAAAGAAGTTTAGTTGGATAGAAATAGAAGAGGAAAAGAAAAGATTACAAAGTGAGATAGAATAATGACAAAATTGAAGAATCAGTTTATACCTGCTGACTATGAGTTGGAGTTGTTGAAAAGATTGCAAAACCTGAGACAAAAGAAGAAATCTGTGAAGGAGTATAATGAAGAATTTCATAAGATGATCATAAGAACAGGACATAGTGAAGCAAGTAAAGAGAAAGTGGATAGATACATCAATGGACTGAGATTGAATATTCAAGAAGAATGAAGTTTGGTGAGGATGACATCTTTGGAGGAAGCATATCAGTTTGCCCTGAAAGTTGAAGAAAAGTTGAATAAGAGGCATGATCAGAGACAGAGAGGTAGAGGAGGTAAAATTCAGAGGAACAGAACATTTTGTGGAGGAGACAGATCACATCCAGAGCAGAACAACTTTGATAACAAATTTAAGAAGGATGATAGAGATAGCAATGCATACCAGAGAGATGACAAAAATGTTTACTGGAGAGGAAACCCTAGTGCATATCGGAATGAAGGACACATAAGAGAAGGAAGAGGATTTGATAAGAGAACATTCAGAGGAACTTGTCTCAAGTGTGGAGGTGAAGGACATAGAGCATTTGAATGTAATCAAGTGAGTACAAGAAGAGAACAAAGAATAGTGGAAGAGCAGCCTATTTTGAAGAAGAACCTGCTGGATCACCTAGTTCAGTTTGTAAACTGGAGAAAGGAGAATCAATGGTGATGAGGAGAGCACTATTTCAAATAGAGACAAATGAGGAACCACCGCAAAGGAAGAGTTTGTTCAGAACCAGATGCAAATTAGGAGGAAAATTTTGTAAAGTTGTAATTGATAGTGGTAGCTATGATAACCTAGTTTTAGAGGAGATGGTGACTAAGATGAAGTTGGAAAGATTGAAACACCCTAATGTTGGTTTAGTACAAACAACTGAGAGGGGGGGTGAATCAGTTGTCACCAAAACTTTCTTTTCTTTGAACACTTAAATCCTTGTTATATTTCTACAGCGTAATAATGATTTAATCATGGAAGCACAATGCAATATCTCAAGAGCAGAAATACATTAACACATATGACACCAAGATTTTAACATGGAAAACCCAATTAAGGTAAAAACCACGGGGTGACTAACCCAAAATTGTATTCTCTGTTAAAAGAATAAAAAGAACAAAATGGCACTTGCCAATTAGGGCTCACTGCCTGAGCACATTGCTCACAAGAGGCCCACTGCCTACAGGAGACACACTGTCTATAGAATGATAAATATTACATACTTGAACTAGAGATTAGCATCTTCACCATGCTTGAGTTAGTTCCATTTAATCTCAACACTTTTGCTCTACTTTTCGCTCTTCTCCTCCCTACCACTTTCTCATCTCCACAAGGATACTTTAAAATAACTTTGCAATTCTTATTTCTACATGACATCAACTTTGGAATGATCATCAAAGTTGGCACAACATATTCTATTGCAGAGCAATTACAAAAATACAAATTGATTTGTTACAAGACTTCATGCGTATACCATACTATTAGCCACACATATCTGGGACTTCAATCTTCTTTGAGGAACACATCATGCTTCGCAGAACATCTTCAAGATCATCTGCAAGATGTGTAAAACATCTGGTCGGCCATGATTAGGAAGAACACCATCACCCAAAAGTAAATCTTCAATTACGAGCTCAATCTTTAATGCAGACCGCCAACATGAACTGGTCACAATCTAGAGACCCCCACAAGCTTGCCTGAATCACCAAGAACATCCACACCACTTCTTATTACTGAAATCATTCGCATCTTCATCCGAAACCTCAAGAACATAATTTATCATCACTGTCACATTAGAATAAATGCTTGCAGACCTCCAGACCACGAACCAATTGAGTTGTCAATTCACATTGTCTTCCTAAACATTCCACCAAATTCCCAGAACAAGATATTGCATTTCCAAATCTCACCGGACCTATTTGTGTCTCTCTGTCACCTCTGAACATCTGCCAGAACTAGTTTTACTCATATGGCCATAACTTCTCCAAATCTTCATGCGGACCTCTCAAATCTTGACTGGATCATCTTTAAACACATATCTACAAACCCTTTGATGCGCATTCTTTGATCTTCATCTTAGCTGGGATCTTCACTTCATATAGCTTCACTGTCTTCACTATTCTTCTTTGTTTCTGATAGGACTAATTTTCTCAATATCCTCAACACACAGCTCATCCAATCCTTGACATCAATGCAACAAGAGTATGTTGACATCAATGACAACACCGGTTAGGCAAATACTTGCAACAATCTCCCCCTTTGTCATTAATGGCAACATATGATGTGAAAAACTGTTTTAACCATCAAGACAAGAACTTCTCCTCACTAACTGGCATAGCTCCTTTTATCAATAGCAATCATTCATATGTCTTCTCTTTCTTTACTGCTCCCCGTTTGATCAGCAACCACTTTTGTTTTTCACATGTCTTCTCTCCCCCTTTGACATCAATGGCAAAGGGCACATACTTGCATCAATCAGAATCATACAGACTGCTCCCCCTAAGTAGCAGCTTCCTATCATCAATCCAAACCACAAGATATGACTGTGAGATCCACCAGACTCATGCACATCAGTGCACCTTAATTCAGCACCGGAGGGGTAATAACCCCTAACTTCTCCCTGAGATACTCAAAAGAGTCCTTAGGTAGAGGTTTAGTAAAAATATCTACAATCTGATCCTTTGAGGGCACAAACTCCAATCTGACTTCATTCTTGTTCACCTGCTCTCTCAAAAATTGAAGCTTGATGAATATATGTTTTGTCTTTGAATACAACACCAGATTTTTTGATATATTTATTGCACTTGAGTTATCACAAAAGATTGTGATAGGTTCCTCATACTCCACTCTAATGTCTCTTAGCATTTGCTTCATCCACAATACTTGAGTGCAACTACCTGTTGCTACAATATATTCTTCTTCTGTAGTGGATAGAGATATTGCTTCTTGTTTCTTGCTCAGCTAAGAAACCAATCATTTTCTCAAAAAGAATGCACCACCACTGGTACTCTTCCGATCATCCACATCTCCTACCCAATCCGCATCTGTATATTCATGAAGAGAGAAATCATGATCCCTGGGATACCATAAACCATACTCAACTGTTCCCTTTAGATATCTAAAAATTCTCTTGATTACCATGACATGAGATTCTCTGGGATCAGCTTAGAATCTGGCAACAAGACCAACATCATTCATAATGTCAGGTCTAGTTTGAGTAAGATACAATAGTCCTCCAATCATTAACCTATACTTTTTCTGATCATCTTTAGGAGATTCATCATCTTCTCTTAGTTTACATCCGGTTGCCATGGGAGTATTCATTGGTTTTGAATCTTCCATCCCAAATTTCTTCAACAATTCTTTCACATATTTGGTATGTGATATGAAGATTCCTTTCTTTGTTTGAGTGATTTGTAGACCCAATAAAAAATTTATTTCCCCAACCATAGACATCTCAAATTCACTTTTCATTTGATTTGCAAAAGTCTTGCACATACTATCTCTTCCTCCAAAAATGATATCATCAACAAATACTTTAACAATTAAGATATTTTCATGATCAATCTTGAAGTACAAGTTACTATCAACAGTACCTTTGTAAAAACCAATCTTCAAAAGATGTTTAGCCAATCTTTCATACTAGGCCCTTAGGGCTTGTTTGAGCCCATACAATACTTTCTTCAACTTGCAGACCATATCAACATGATCAGACAATTGAAATCCATCCAGTTGCTCAATGTATACTTCTTCTTCCAAGTCACCATTCAGGAAGGCAAACTTGACATCCATCTGATATACTTTGAAATCCTTGAAGGCAGCAAAAGCAAGAAATAATCTGACTACTTCAAATCTTGCCACCAGAGCAAAAGTTTCTTCAAAATCAACTCCTTCTACTTGAGAATAACCTTACAGACCAATCTAGCTTTGTTTCTGACTACTTCACCATCTTCATTCAGTTTATTCCGGAAAACCCATTTGGTCCCAATCACATTTTTATTTCTAGGTCTGGGAACAAGATCCCAAGTGTGATTTTTCTCAATCTACATCAACTCTTCCTACATTGCTTTGGCCCAGCTTTCATCATTGCATGCTTCACTTACTATTTTTGGTTCAATCTTTGAAATCAGACAATACTTTTCTGAGTCTTGACCAATCTTTCTTCTTGTTTGAACACCTTTGCTTCTATCACCTATGTTCTGGTCTTCAGAATGATTTAGTCTTACATAGCTGGGAGTTTTGGGAATTTCTTGAACTATTATATCTTGGACAGGTTCATACAAACTTATCTCTTCTTCCTGTATTTCAAGATTCTCTGAATTAGTCTGGATCTGAATTTCAGAAGGGGTTTGAACTTCTTGAACCAAAACATCATTTTGATCATCTTCTTCATATTCATAAAACCTTGAGGGTTTTTCAATGCATTCATCAACCTTCACATTTGTACTTTCTACAATCTTTCTCAATCTCTTGTTATAACACCGGTATGCTTTGCTTTGAGTAGAATAACCCAAGAATATTCCTTCATCACTTCTAGCATCAAATTTGCCAAGGTCTTCATCTCTTTTAATGTAACATTTACTACCAAAGACTTTGAAATACTTTACAGTGGGAGTGATGCCAAACCAAAGTTCATAAGGGGTCTTACCAGTGTTGCTTCTAATTTGTACTCGATTAAGAGTATAGATAGCAATGCTTACAGCTTCTCTCTAGTAGATCTAAGGAACATTTGCTTCCATCATCATGGTTCTTGATGCTTCCTAGATGGTCTGGTTCTTTCTCTCCACTACTCCATTCTGCTATGGAGTCCTTGGAGTAGATAACTGTCTTTTTATCCCATGTTTCTCACAGAATTATATGAACTCTCCGGATGTGAATTCTCCACCTCTATCAAACCTAAGACATTTTATGTTTAATCTGGGTTCATTCTCTACTATAGCCTTGAATATTTTGAATTTCTCAAGAGCCTCATATTTCTCTTTCAAGAAAGTCACCCACATCATCTGGGAATGATCATCAATTAGTAACATGAAATATCTATCACCTTGCAAACTCTTGATTCCTGTCAGTCCACATAGATCAGTATGTACTAAGTTCAATAATCTGGTAGAAGATTGTTCCTTATTTTGAATGTGACTCTGCTTTGCTTACCCAACTGACATTCTTTGTAAAAACTGTTAGTAGGTTTCACCAGTCTTGGAAGATCTCTTACAGCCTGAGTGTTGCTTATCTTGATGATATTATCAAAATTCACATGACACATTCTCCTATGCCACAACCAACTCTGATCAATTTGAATGAATAAACAACTTTTGCGAGTACCAACCAAGTGGAAGATGTTACCTTTTGTTTGAGTACCGGATGCAACCTCTGTTCCAGAACTTTCAAAGATTCTACATTTTCTATTTTTGAATCAGAGATCATAGCCTTTGTCTACCAACTACCCAACACTAAGAAGATTGTGCTTCAAACCTTCAACATACAGTACATCACTAGTTTTGTTCTTCCCATCAAAAGAAATAGTTCCTCTGCCTCTAATTCTGCCAGCAAAATTATCACCAAATTTTACAAATCCTCCTTCATATCTTTCCAGATCTATGAACTTATTTTTGTCACCAGTCATATGGTTGGAGCATCCACTGTCAATGACCCATTCATCCTTTTCTTCAACTTGGGCAGCTAGAGCTCTTTCTACCATTTTATGATTGACAGATTCAATGGGTATTGGATCTTCTTCCTTGATGGCAATAAACACCCAGTCACTTCCAGATTTGTTTCATGTCTCTGATTCATCATATGTTACTCATTTATCATCATCATCTTCATGAACATAGTAACATTTCTTTTGAAATCTTGATCTATTTGGATTAGTCCTTGAAAATCTTTCTGGACACCTTGAAGCAAAATGACCAATCTTGTTGCAGTTGAAACATTTGAAGGGCAATTTTCCTTCATACTTACCAGATCCTCTTAGCAGTCTTTTTGCAATAAGGGCTTCAAGTTGAGCATCTTCTGCCTCATCTTCTTCCAGATCTTTTCTTGCTTTTTCATACCATGATAGTTTCTTTGAGGAGTTCTCTCCTGGATCATACCTTTGTTTGCCTTTTATAGAGGCACTAGCTTTGAATGCAGATTTAGTCTTGGGGGGTGCATCTCCAAACTCAGCCAATTCAAATGTAGCTAATTTTCCAACCAATTGATCTCTTGTGATATTTGATAAAGATCTGAATTCTTTAATAGCAGCAACCTTGTGTTTGTAAGCAAGAGGTAGGGATCTGAGAACTTTGGCAACAATCTCATCTTCATCCAAGGTTCCACCAGCACACCTAATGCCACAAACAAGCTCATTTACTTTTGCCATAAATGTAGTGATATTCTCATCTTCATTCATCTTTAGGTTTTTAAATTTTCCTTTCAAACTCTGTAGCTTGGCACATTTAACATATTTGTCTCCTTCATGCAGAAGTTTCAGCTTTGACCAAATCTCATATGCAGTTTTTAAATCCATAACATTTGTTAGCTCTAAATCAGATAGGGCACTTAGTAAGGCTTCTTTAGCTCAAAGATTATCTGCAGCATTCTGATTTCGTCTATAGTTGTCGGACCATTCTTTGGACAAACATACTTCTTTGTAGACATAGTCCAATATTGCATTCCCATACATTCCAAGTGACATTCCATGCGGCTTTTCCAAAGAGTGTAATTAGTTCCATCAAACCTCGGACTATCCTTCTTGTAGGAAGACATCCTAGATCTCCTCAAGTGATTAAGCTCTTTTAGAGGAACTTAGCTCTGATACCAATTGTTGGTTTAGGACAGACAGCTGAGAGGGGGGGTGAATCAGTTGTCACCAAAACTTTCTTTTCTTTAAACACTTAAATCCTTGCTATATTTCTACAGCATAATAATGATTTAATCATGGAAGCACAATGCAATATCTCAAGAGTAAAAACACATTAACACATATGACACCAAGATATTAACATGGAAAACCTAGTTAAGGGAAAAACCACGGGGTGACTAACCCAAGATTGTATTCTCTGTTAAAAGAATAAAAAGAACAAAATGGCACTTGCCAATTAGGGCTCACTACCCGAGCACACTACTCACAAGAGGCCCACTACCAATAAGAGACACATTGTTTATAGAATAATAAATATTACATACTTAAACTAGAGATTAGCATCTTCACCATGCTTGAGTTAGTTCCATTTAAGCTCAACACTTCTGCTCTACTTTTCACTCTTCTCCTCTCTACCACTTTCTCATCTCCACAAGGATACTTTGAAATAACTTTGCAATTCTTATTTATACATGACATCAACTTTGGAATGATCATCAAAGTCGGCACAACATATTCTATTGCAAAGAAATTACAAAAATACAACTTGATTTGTTACAAGACTTCATGTGTATCACCATACTTTCGGCCACACATATCTGGGACTTCAATCTTCTTTGAGGAACACGTCATGCTTCTCAGAACATCTTCAAGATCATCCGCAAGATGTGTAAAACATCCAGTCCGCCATGATTAGGAAGAACACCATCACCTGAAAGTAAATCTTCAATTACGAGCTCAATCTTCAATGTGGACCGCCAACATGAATTGGTCACAATCTAGAGACCCCCACAAGCTTTCCTGAATCACCAAGAACATCCACACCACTTCTTCTTACTGAAATCATTCATATCTTCATCTGGAACCTCAAGAACATAGTCTATCATCACTGTCACATTAGAATAAATGCTTGCAAACCTCCAGACCATGAACCAATTGAGTTGTCAATTCACATTGGCTTCCTAAACATTCCACCAAATCAGCAGAACAAGATATTGCATTTCTGGATCTCACCAGACCTATTTGTGTCACTCTGTCACCTCTGAACATCTGTCAGAACTAATTTTAATCATATGGCCATAACTTCTCCAAATCTTCATGTGGACCTCTCAAATCTTGACTGGATCATCTTTAAACACATATCTACAAACCCTTTGATGCGCATTCTCTAATCTTCATCTTAGTTGGGATCTTCACTTCATAGAGCTTCACTGTCTTCACTATTCTTCTCTATTTCTGATAGGACTAATTTTCTCAATATCCTTAGCACACAGCTCATCCAATCCTTGACATCAATGCAACAAGAGTATGTTGACATCAATGACAACACTGGTTAGGCCAATACTTGCAACACCTAAGCCCTATCAAATAGCATGGATTCAGGATGATCATAAGGTGTTGATGAGTGAACAATGTTTGGTGAAATTTCATATTGGATCTTATCATGATGAAGTCTTGTGTGATATTATGCCTATGGATGTATGTCATATCTTGTTGGGTAGACCTTGGCAGTATGATAGAAAAGCTATACATGATGGGAGAAAGAATACATACACTATAACATCAAATGGGAAGAGAATTACCTTGATTCTTTTGGAAGATGATCCTAAGAGTGAAGTATGTGGGAATGCTAGAATCTGTTTTGTAGATGGAAGAAAAATTTTGGATGGTTTGAGACATGAGAATATGTGGTATGCTTTGATTCATAAGAAGCCTGAAACATTGAAGGAGACTGAAGAATCACAACCGGAGGAGATAAGAGAGTTACTGACAGAGTATGAAGACATCATATCAGATAATGTATGTGAAGGATTGCCACCAATAAGGAGTATCAATCATCACATGGATCTTATACAGGGAGCTAGTTTGCCTAACAAAGTAGCACATAGAATGACACTAGCAGAGAATGAAGAACTGAATAGACAGATACAACAATTGTTAAGGAAAGATTTGAGCAGAGAGATTTTGAGTCCTTGTACAGTACCTGCAGTGTTAGCATTGAAGAAGGATGGAGAATGGAGAATGTGTACTGACTCTAGAGCAATAAACAAGATCATAGTTAAGTATAGATTTCCTTTACCTAGGATGGATGATATTATGGATTGTTTGACTGGAGCAAAATATTTCACAAAGATAGACTTGAACAATGGATACCATCATATCAGAATCAGAGAAGAAGATCAATGGAAGACTACTTTTAAGACAAATGAAGGATTGTATGAATGGTTAGTGATGTCTTTTGGATTGACAAATGCACCTAGTACTTTCATGAGATTGATGAATGAAGTTATGAAGAAATTCTTGGGTAAGTTTATGATTGTATACTTGGATGATATTTTGATTTCCAGTAAGACAAAACAAGAACAATTATGGCATATTAGACAAGTATTACAGAGGTTGAGAGAAGAGAAATTGGTGATCAACATCAAAAAGTGTAGTTTCATGAAAGAAGAATTGGTATATTTGGGATTTGTGATTTCTATGGAAGGATTGAAGATGGACCCTAAGAAAGTAAGAGCAATTGTTGAATGGCCTACACCAGAGAGCATTGGAGAGGTTAGATCATTTCATGGATTGGCTAGTTTCTACCAGAAGTTCATTAGAAATTTTAGTTTAGTTTGTAACCCTATGATAGAGACAATGAGACGTGACAGGAAAGACTTTAAGTGGACATCAGGAGTAGATAAAAGTTTTGAACTGTTGAAGTAGAAGGTGATGGAGCAGCCTATTTTAGCATTACCAGATTTCAATAAGGTATTTCAAGTAGATTGTGATGCAAGTGGGAGTGCAATTGGAGCAGTGTTAAGTCAAGAAGGTAGATGTGTAGCATATTTCAGTGAGAATTTGAATGATGCAAGAAGAATATACTCAGTTTAAGATCAAGAGTTCTATTCCATAATTCAAGCCTTGAAGAAGTGGAGACATTATTTGTTGCCTAAGGAGTTTTTATTGTATACAGATCATCAAGCTTTGTAGTATTTGAATAGTCGAGGTAAGTTAAATCAGAAACACATGAGATGGGTAGAGTTCATGCAAAGTTATAAATTTGTATTTAAGCATAGGAGTGGTAAATCAAACAAAGTTGTTAATGCACTAAGTAGGAGAAGAAACATGTTGACAGAGATGAGGTTTGAAGTGATAGGTTTTGATGAATTGAAGAACATGTATGAGGGAGACATTGATTTTATAGAACCTTGGAAAGCATGCAAGGAACCTATTGTGACAAATAGGAGTAAGTGGTTAGACTATTTCATTTAATATGATATGTTGTTCAAAGGAAATCAGTTATGCATACCTAGAAGTTCAATGAGAGATAATTTGATCAAGGAGAAACATAGTGGTGGATTGGCAGGACATTTTGGCATTGATAAGATAGTAGCATTGGTAAGTGAAAATTAATTTTGACCTCAGATACTTAAGGATGTTAGGAAGTTTGTACAGAGTTGTAGAGTTTGTCAAGTTGCAAAAGGGAATAGTCAGAACACTGGATTGTATAAACCTTTGACAGTACTGGAGAGACCTTGGAAAGACATAAACATGGATTTTGTGATGGGGTTTCCTAAGACACAGAGAGGACATGATTCTATATTTGTAGTGGTAGACAGATTTTTAAAGATGGCATATTTCATACGCTTTAAGAAGACAACTGATGTAGTACATGTGGCTGACGTATTTTTCAAGGAGATTGTGAGATTGCATGGATTACCTAAGAGCATAATTTTAGACAAAGACACTAGATTTCTTGGATATTTTTGGAAGATAATTTGGAAGAAGATGAAGATAGATTTGAAGTTCAGTTCAGCATTTCATCCACAGACTGATGGACAGACAGAGGTAGTGAATAGGAGTTTGGGAAACTTGTTGAGATGTTTGGTTGGATAGAAGATAGGGAGTTGGGATTTGATTCTTTCACATGCAGAGTTTGCATACAATAATTCAATAAATAGGAGTACTGGAAGAACACCTTTTGAGATTGTTACCAGAGTGAATCCTAGAGGAGTTGCAGAGTTGAGAGATACCAGTATGGCAAAAAAGAGAAGTGCAGAAGCAGAAGAATTTACAGGACATATGGATACAGTGCATAATCAGGTGAAGAAGCATTTGGAAGACATGAACAACAAATATAAGGAGCAAGCAAATGAGAAGAGAAGACATAAGGAATTTGTAGTTGGAGATGAAGTGATGGTATACTTGAGAAAAGAAAGATTTCCAGTTGGAACATATAACAAGTTGAAGATGAAGAAGTTTGGACCTTGTAGGATACTTAGGAAATTTTATTACAGAAATGCATATGAAGTGGAATTACCAGAGACATTGGGCATATCGCCTATTTTCAACATTGCATATCTATATCAGTATCATGAAGCAGAGTTTAGTGATAGCATGGTAGAGGACTTGAAGAAGAAGTTACCACAACAAGCACCGGAGTAGATTGAAGACATTTTGGACAGCAGAGTTGGACGCAGCACCAAAGGAAGACAATACAAAGAATACCTTGTGAAGTGGAAAGGCAGACCAGAAGAAGATTCATCATGGATTTCTCAGGCTGAGGTGGACCGTCTTGGTTCTCCCCCAGTCCCAGCAAAGTGAGGGACTCACTTTTCAATAACCCTGGATGTCTGATGTAGGAGCATCCCTAGTTCAAGAGCAATCTTGTATCAACTAAAAACATTTGCATTTCAGTTTGTTTGCAGTTCAGTTTGTTTCCTTTTATTTTCTCGTTCATTTCAAGCAGTTCATTCAGTAGTAGTTTCTGTATTTTGGTCCGCATTCTACTGCAATTGCATTTCAGATCTTACCAAGCTAGACTTAGCATCTAGATTCATTCATCTACATCATATCCAGAATTTAGAGCATTTGGATTAAGTACCGAAAAGTTATCGCTATTAGAAGATTGATTATTTTCTCATAACAGAGCATCCTGACAGTCTCAAACAATCAGCTAAAGGAGAAGACTTGCAGAGCATTCCTTGACTTATGGAGCCTAATGACACATCATTCAATGATCTTTGGTTCAAGGTCAACCTTCCCCATGATCTGCACATCATTCCATTTAGTTGCAAAGGAATTCTTCATGATTAGGTCTGACCTATCCATGTACAAATGTTACAGCTCTTCATTAGAGTTTGTGATCTTTATTGGCTGACATAGAGGAATCTTTTGTACCGGAGATGATATATATTGATGTAATAGATCCTTAGGAAAGTAGTTCTTCATAATAGAGATAGTTGATAGTTTTTCTCTTTCGCCAGAAACTTCAAAGCTATATCTTGCACATATTCTGATATTCTGAAATCGAGCCTTTAAGCCTAATTATAAGCCCGCATGTTGCCAGCTGATCTCTATTTGAATTCTATGATATACTAAATGACTGAATCTGCATTTGTTTCATATCTCTGAGTTGTTTCCGTTGTGTTTACTCTTGCTGCATGGTCTGGATAGTTCATTCTGTGAACCCTCCTACCGTGACTGCACCACAAAGCCTTTTGCACTAGATATGCAACTGTGCTTATGAGAATGACGAAGAATGCCCTAGATTGTGTTTTTATGAGGCTGAATTTCCTTACAATTCATAGCATTAATGGTGGCCATGGTATCCATTACTCTATTCGTGTCATGGACACTTTGAAAATCTTCTGTTTTGCAAGTTTGAATGAAGGCCGTTGATATTTTCCTTACTTCTTGCAATCCACGGCTGAAATTGGTTGACTAGATTTGATGATCTTTGTCATCACGGTTGCAAAGTATTCATCAAATGAGAGAGGGACACGTCAATCTGTAGTCTTATCACTGACGGTGCCAATCCAACTGGACAAGGACACGTGGCGCCATATCGCGGCACGCGGCCGGAAATGGCCCACCACTATCAGGCCCTGCGCGGCCACAAAATTCTAAACTTTCAGCAAGTCAAATCTTTCTATGACATCTGGTAGCAAGTGGTTCGTTGATACAAAATCTCCAGCAGAGGGGTTGTAAGCCCATGATTGATGGATAGTTGGCACTATATCGCGATGTCCCTGGGGGGTAGATGACCAGTGATTTTTTTAGTGGCTAATATTCACCAATTGGCTAATAGTTGAAATTGGGAATTCCAAATTTGGCTAATAATACAAGCTATAATGCAATGTGAATCACCATGTTTTTACAAAATTTTATTTTAGTCCTAGCTAAATCGCCAAAACATTTATTTTATTAAACTTTTAAACTCAAAGATTTGCCACAATATTCAATACCCGATTAGATTAGATTTGCCTAAATTTTATAAGTTATAGTAGAAAATGAAATTAATTAGCCAATAATATTATATAATTATTGGTTACTTTAGGGCCATATCGCTAGTTTTTAATCATAACCATTGATTTTATTTATAATCTAACGACTAGGGTTGTATTCCATGGGTTAAAATGTACCCACAGAGCTCTAATGCCCATTGAGCCCAAAATTGTATTTCGGTTGTTGATCTCAATTTATAATCTAATGGATGGGGTTAAATTCCATGGGCCAAATTGTACCCGTGGAGTTCCAATGCCCATAGGGCTCGAATTTGCATATAGGCCATTGATCTCCATTGAGATCAGTGACCTAAATGCAATTTTGAGCCCATGGGCATTGGAGCTTCATGGGTACATTTTGGCTCTTGGAATAGAACCCAAACCATTAGATTATAAATAAAATCAAAAGTGGTGAAAAATAATTTAGGACCAATTTAAAATATTCAATGTTTGATTTAAAATATTAAGGAATTATAGACACGAGCACTACACCTTAAACTAGTTAATCACTAACACCCTCAGGCACTTACTTTTCCATAGGAATTTAATTTTTAAAAAAGGAAGGATTCCCCATGGTAATCAATGCATTTACCTATTTTTCATCAAGATTCACCAAGATTTTCTACAAATTTCAAGTGATTTAAATAAATTTGCCAATAAAATTAATATGTTTTTTTTAAAAAGGAAAGATTCGCCAATAGAAATTAATATTTTTTCAAAAAAAATGAAAGATTCGCCAGGATTTTATATCTTTTTTCTGGTGGGATTTCTTAAAGTTATCACTGTAGATGATGTCACTAAAGATGCGGCATGACACCATGAAATACACCTTACAAAGCTTTTAAACTTAGGACTTAAGATTTATTTTTTCACGGATGGTAGCAGGTGAAGCTAGGACAAGGGGCCGGTCACCTAACAAGTGCAAAGGCTTAAAGTCATAACTTAAGGGACTAGAAATCTATCACAAGCGGTCAACAAGGAATTAGAATTAAATCATATGATCCTAGGGACTTAGGTTTAAAGGATTTCAAAGGCAAATACTTATAACTTTACGAACCTAAAACCCTAAACCCTAAAGGGTACAACCATTGGCTCCGACTGGGGATGTGCAAGTGCAAGATTGCTGCGAGAACCACATGACTCTGGGGCAGACCAAACCAAAACACAAAAAAACTGACTATACAAGAATATACAGTACTTACAGACTATATACATTTATTTTATAGGGTGCACAAGGATAAACAGTTCATGAGAAACAAGGCTTAAGGAATTGACCGTGCACTAGTAATTCCTACAATTCACCATTAAGGGCCTGGAGAAAATAAGAATCCTCTTCGTGGGTGTTACTTATCAGATATGGGCCCATCCATAAGGGCTCAAACTTGCCATGTTTGCTCTTGTCTTGACCTCTTGCATTCCACATGAGGACTAAGTCATTCACTTGAAACTTTCTTTCTGTAGTTCTTTTATCAAATAAATACTTTACTTTCTGTTGCTTCTTGAGATTAGTTCTTTGTGCCTCTCTCCTAGTCTCATCTAGTGCAACCAACTAGTTTATTCTTTCACTCATTGGATCTTTTATTTCTTCATTATTTTCATGTATGAATTTGTACACTAGTAGGATATTATTCGCTAGCAACTTGGCCTCTGTGCCATACACTAACTCAAAAGGTGACCTCCCAATTGCCCTCTTTACTGTCACCCTATCAGCCCATAGTGCTAATTTTAACTTTGAATCCCATGCCCTTTTATTCTTGTCAATTATCCTCTTGATGATTTTCATGAGACTCTTGTTACTTGATTTTTCTTGACCATTTCCCTGTGGATGATATGGTGATGTCAAATGGGGATAGAGACTTTCATCTGAGATAAAGCTTGAGTTATGTCAAATGGGGCATAATTTTGTATAACAGTTGTAGCTTGAGCCTAGTTTTTATTCTTCTCAAGAGTTTGTCCCACCTTAGCTTTTGTGGTTTTCTGACTGTCATCTATGGCATGTAAATTTTTAGTCCTTTCTGTATTATGAGAAACCCTATTTTATGGACCCTTAGTATTTTGACCCAACTTATCCCTTGAATCTTTCTTGTTGTTATTACTATTATCACTAGGAATTGCACCCGTATAAAAGACTGGTTAAAGCACTGCAATTCCGTGTAACATGGGACCAATCTCAGGTTGTGGGTGTCCTATGACGAGATTAGACCTCCAGATTATGGTTTGGTTCCCTTCAAATGTTTTATTGAGACGTATGTTTTTTACTTGTTGGGAAAAGGGAAGAAAGAAACTAAATGAATGCTAAAGGTAAAATGGTGATGCACTTGATAATGAAGATTGACTAAACTTGCAGAAAACTTCACAACTTTCTCCTATTGAAATCTATCTTCACAACTTGAATTGAAGAGATTGGACACAAATTTATCTCAAGGAAAGGCTTGATAATCTACCCTTTTGTGAAGGAAACAATAAATTTCACAACTTAAAAGATTGATATACCTGTTGCACATTCAATGACCTGTGGCTAAACTCAAAATGAATACATGTATTCAATAACCAGACATAAATTTAAAGGTTTCAATGTTCAAAACACATTAAATCTACATCGAATGATTAATAAATACAAGATTCCTGAATCTGTGAAGGAAAACACTATCTTTTAGCAAGAAATTGAAGGAAAAATACTGCAAATAATGGAATGATATAACCTGTAAGAACCCGCTGTTGTATATAAATCTCTGACTAAAAATGAGTTACAAAAATTCTCTCCTCTGTCTGAGTCAGCCTTGAGAACTAAGACCTAGCAAAAACAAACTTTTGCTTTACAATATATAGGTCTACTCTCTCCAAGAGGCATGCAAAAAATATGGACTTGTAGATAACTGCCTCTAAAAATACTCATTCCTGAGCAACCTCAAAAATCTTCAAAATTAGGGCCTAAAACTGCCACAAATTGAGCAAAAATAGCTTCAATTTGGGCCTCTCCATATGTTTGACCAAAAAAGTTGACCAAGGACCCTAAAAATACTCCTAAAAGTCATGCAAAACCTCCTAGGTGGCCTAGTTAACTCCACTAATCAATTTGCATGATTTTACATGAGCAAAATTGATTGTGAGTAAATAATAAAGTAATAGAATATTACTCTATCATTGGTTACAATTTGTTCTATTTTTTATTTTACAATTTGTGAAAAATAATAAAGTAATTTATAGAATATTACTTTATTATTTATTTACAATTAATTCGTATGTAAAATCATGCATGACTAGAAGATAAAATATGACTCCTTATCACTCCAATTACATTTTCCTATTTTGCATGATATGAGCAAAAAATAGGACTTAGGGACAAATACAAACTCCTTATAACTCCTTGTAAGAAAATATCCCTATTTTGCATGATGCAAATACATTTAAGGAAAAAATATTTACCCTTATCACTCCATGATCATTGAGAAAATATTTATCTTCCTCTACAAGAAAAATAAAAAAAATATGAGTCACTCCATGCACAAAATAGTATGCATAAACATCCTTATGACTCCCCTTTATTGCCTTAGTGCACATACATTACATTTTCTAAACCACCTTATATCCCCATATGCAACTTGAGATCAAGAAAGAAAACAACTCCATTATGCATAAAACCCCATGCATCAAAAATGCTCCATTATATCTACACCATCATATACTGCCACCATGCCTAATGCTTACCTTGGAAGACTCCATGCATAGTCCTGAACATATGCCATGTCAAAAATTACACTCTCTTGGCTTTGTTAGCCACCATGCATAATCTTGAAGTATCATTACCTTTGGATGCTTTGAATAAGACAAGGAACATAGCATGTGAAACCTTGTCTATGCATAACCCGACCACCAAGGAAACTTTAAGAAATTTGTAAGGCACTCAAGCCTTTCCCTTCATCATATCGGCCCTCTTGACTTAATAGAAATCAAGTCTAAAAAACTATTGTCGGCCACTCCATGTTATGATGACTAGGGACTTTCAAGACCAAAGTCTTGACCACGACATCTCTTTTGGATAATGTAATTATTTGTTTTTTACAAGTCAAAAAACACACTTGAAAAAAAAAAAACCTTCGAAGAAAAGTGAGGAAACAACCCTAATTTTGTTCATTCTTCATTTTGATTTCCTTCTTCAAGCTCTACAACTTTTGATCTACTGACCAAGGGTTTGAATGCTTTCCTCATGGTTCTAGTCTTCTTCCCTTCAAAGGCATCCTTGGTTGCATCCTGGAACTCTGCATCGTTCATAGAGAAGGTAACATTGCTTTCTACTCTATATAAGGCATTTACTCATCTCTGTGGCTTTATTTTTTTAATGGATGCGGCCTCCTTTCCTCCTTTATGGATCTCTCTTTGTCATTATGCATTCTTTAACACTTTTCTCTTCTCTGTATCTTTCCTTGCAACCTTCACCTGTTCTTGAAAGTTTTAAGGCCACTGTGAGGCCATGGGTAGACCCTTCTTCCTGTCAGTGAAATGAGGTAAGCTCTTGTCATTTCATCTTCTGTAGCTTCTTTTGTCTCTTTTCACAGTTTAAAACAAAGATGGCAAAGTCTATTTGAGGTTATGGGTATTGCATTCTTTGGCAAAAAATGGCCTATCACTTCCAGTCATGATTGCATATATCTTCTTTTTGCTTTGAGTTGTCTGTAGATGTAGAAAACCTGAGGGTTCAAGGTTTTGAGATGAGGGTTTTAACATCTTTTTTCATTTTTGAGGCCTCTACCTATTATGGTCATGCTCTATCTAATTACAGGCACCAAATAATGTAGAATGTGGAGGGTTTGTTCAGTTTGGAAGCTAGGGTTTCAACCCCTCATGCACAAAAATCCTTCACACTGCCATGACCATCTTCTTTCACTGTTATCTCTTTCTATTTATGACTGTAAATGAAGAAGGGAAACAAGGGTTTGATCTTTCTGTACCTTCAAGGTTTCAAACTGTTATGGCCACTCTCTTGTATTTTTCACTGCTCTTTCTTTTTACCTGTAAGTGTAAAAGAAACCTGGGTGTTTGAGATCTTTGAAAGACCTTGTTCATCCTGTAGATGAGTACACACTTATCATGAAAACTGTTACTTTTCTGTAATGAATATGATTGTATTTCTCTTTTATTTAAGTCTTCTTGACCGTGGGTGCAAAAATTAGCACTAGGGTTTGATTTTCTATCAAATGGGTTTACTCTTTATCATAACAATCTCTCTTTCTGTAGAGCAACAGCATTAAGAGTCTGAGGTGTTAATAGATAGAGTTTCTTTCTTTGCTTTCATAACACCTTCTAACTGTCAAGTCATTAGTGATGATGATACACCTTTGTTGTTTGTCTCACTGTAGCTACTTGGCATAAGCAAGTCTTTATATTCTGTATGAAAACAAATCATTTAATATTCTGTAGCATTCATTGTTATTATCTAATATTATGTAGCATACATTAGTACCTCTATGAGACTCTCCTGTAGCATAGATGGTCTCTTTATTTGTTTGCATATGATAACTTGTACTCTTCAACTTGCAAACTGTAGTATGATGAACTTTTGTCATGTGGCATCATCTCTGACTGGGTACTGTCTTTGTTGCAACTAGATTTATACTATGGCATAGATATCATTTGTCTTCTCTTGACTATCATATGTATTGGGATTCTTCTGTGCATAGATATCATGTATTTTCTCTCCTTGTTGTCTGTGGCATTCTTAAGGTATACCTATAGCATAGATAAACATATTCATACACTCACTGTTTGTCTCATCACTTCAATGTTATAGTATCAAATGTATCATGCATTTTTTTTCTTGGCTGTCTATTTACTATGACTACATCATGATGGCATAAAAGAAAGAGGGCTCTTTACTTTTGTGAATTGTCAATCACCATTACTGTAGCATCTTCTTCTGCTATTTCTCCTCCATCATTGACTTACTCATGTAGATGGTTATGGTAATTGTGATCTACTCTGACTGTTTCTTGCTTGTATAAGCCACTTTATTGATCCTGCCCCTGACTGTCTATGGTGATGGTGACTGAACCTGTCTTTGTTCTTCATGGTATCTCTCTTTATGGCATTGTTGATTGTATCATGGTAACACCGTAGCTTCTAGGTGTATGAGGTAAGGTTTGTTTTGGTCAAACAAGGATGAGGTGTATGGAGACCACCTTGTTATCTTTAGACTGTGGCATTCTTAATACTCTATTGTGCATACTGTATTACACCTTTCCATTCTAGTTATGATTGTCTCTTGATTTAGGATTTATACTTGACTGTCATGACAATGATGATAAATGAATGCTGCTCCTATTTTCTTCTTCTTCTAAGATCCTTGATACTCAGTGACAGTCTTTATCACTTGATGAGTGCTCTTCAGAGAGCATGCTACATGCATCTGTCATTTGCATCTTTGCTCCTAGCATGTGACTGCCACATTCTCAGTATGCACTATATCTCTTGTCTTGGATGTTGTCTCATCTGTTGTTCCATGTAGCATCTTGTTTGACTGTCTCTATGACACACTTGCAACTTGAATGTGATATAACTGTTAAACTCTGAACATCTTTGACAATATGGGGTAAAATGAGAAATACCTGGTATAGAGTGTTGTCTCATCTTTGAAAACTAAGTCCTATCTGCTTGCATTTGAATTGTTTCACTATATATCCATGTATCCTGATGGTTTTGAAGTTCCAAGGCATTGATGACTACTTAGCTATTGGTCCAAGACAATGATGTATTCATGACTACATTTTCACCTGCCATATATCAGCCTAGAGCTAATAATGCCTTGCTGTTTTGATTTGTCTCTTTAAAGGCATAACTTGTATCTTTCTCTATGTTGTCTTTCATCTCTTTATCAGGCACATTAATCTAAAAACTTGTATCATATCCTTGTACTATGAATGCACTCTGCCAGTTGCTCTTTATTAGCTGTGATGAAATAAATACATGCATTCATAATGATACTATACCTAAGATGGCTCTTGTAGCCTGGATGACTGTAATCTAATTTTTTGCATTCAGTCATGTTAATCTAATTTGCTCTAATCAACTGTAATAATGCCATGATGACATATCCTTTATGCAAGTTGATTAGATGATGCATGATATAGCTCAGAATGATGCATCCTATCTTTTCTGATACTCTTTTCAAAAAAAATGAAAAGAAACATGCTGGGCTCAAACCCTTGTGGGAGCCACATTTAATCCACATGTTTATTTATCTTCAAATCAGCAAAAAAAATTTGTCCTATACCTGCACAGTGAACAAACAAGTTAGCATAAAAAAGTACCTGATAGCATTGATTGATCTCCTTCATGATTTCTTCCTTATTTGTGTCATATATCTGATTTGATCTCTTATCTGAATGCATGATATGATAAGTAGATGTCTCTGTTTGATAAAAGCATGTGATAACTGTAAACATTTGAAGCACTAACAGGGTTGTCCCCAAAATTTTGTAGATTTCAACTTGATGATGGCTTGGAGTGAAGACTAAAAGCTGAAGACTTGAAGGCTGGCTTCAACAGCAACCTCCATCATCAGGCAATGATGGATGTTTAGATTTATCATATGTTCTTTTCTCTTTTCTTTTATCAAATAGATACATAGCTTGCATGTCTGCAATTGCTCAGTCTAGTTACTCCCACGGCTTGTGTGGGACACATTTGAACACTTCTTTTAAACATGATCAATTAGTTTCTCTGATGCATATGATGTATATGTATTTCCTTTTCAATCAATGCATGAGATAAAGTAACAAATACCTAGATGTATGTTCAAACCATGACATGAAATAACAGTGTAATACAATATCTTTCTCTCTTTTATTCAAAACTGATTAACTAAATAATCAATTTAACTTATAACTCCTGAAAGATCAAACTTTGTAGAACAACTATATCTCCTTGAATGTTTGATCCTTTGATAATCAATTCTTTTGTCATGATAACTTATCAATCCTGATTGGACTGATGAGTTATCCTGACAACTGGATCTTCTTTTCAACTTTGTCAAGGCATCAACCATTCAAGAAATGCATAACTTTGAAGTTTTCTATTATTCCTTCTGAACAATTAGACTTAGGTCCAACTAATTTTAAGTGTGAAAAAAAATTAGTAACAATTACCTTGTTTCTTCTGTGGTTCAGGGTCTTTGTGTTTATACTAAGGTTGTTTTGCGAAGATGCTTCCTGGCTGGCCTGAATCTCCTACCTAAGCTTTACTCCCGAGGTTGTAATTACTCTTAACCTAGGCTACTGCACCAGCTGTAAGAGATCTAATTTCCTCATCAGAAGGCATCCTCAAATTAACCAAAGGGACATGTGAATCCTGATCATAAACCTGATGATCCTCATTTTCATCATCAGAAAAATCTTGCTGATAGATTTCACCTTTATAGCACTTACCTTCATTCACATTTGTTTCCATATCAGCTTCATCAGAGGAGGAGTCTCCACTTGTAGAGAGCATATTAACACTGTCATTTTCTACATAGTGAGGTTCATTACACTCATCATAGGCAACAACATTATTATAAAAAGACTAAGCAATCATACATTGTGACTGTGAATGAGGCATCTGACAAATTATACACCATGGGGTGTCTTGCACAACATTGACAGTTTTCTTTAGGGGATCAGGAATTTCCTTAACATTTTGAGATCTCTGATTAATTTTATTATTGGGATTTGGCTTAACATTGTACCAATTGGTATTGTATGGCATATCATGCAACTCAGGTCTCTTTTCTGGCCTCTAATAAACCTGCTTCTCAGGGCTAAGCCCCTTTTCATTTTTAGCAAGCTTGTAACTTAGGTCCTTAACAACAGATGTCAACTTATCCAATTTATCTTCAGAAGTGGAAGTATTACCTTGAATATTATGAGACCTATTATTTGGATTCTATAGAATCCTTACATCATCTCTTCTATTAGTCTTACCATATGCTTTCCTATTATTTTTAATATTTGTTGCAATTCTGAAAGCATCCTTAAGACTAGTTGGACTTTTATCCCTTAATTCATATTTTGTTTTGGCATCAAAGCAATTTATATACAACACCATACACATTGGTTCATTCAGCCTCATATGAGGTGGCAACTTATTCAACACTCTAGTAAACCTAGCATTAAAATCAGCAACAGACTCATTTGACCCCTTAGCAATACCAGTGAACTCATTGATGATAAAACTAGAGTCAGTCTTATCTCCATATTGTTCTCTAAAGATTCTCTTAAAGTCATCCCATGATGTAACACTTTGATTAAGCAGATTTCTATACCATTCTCTGGCTTCATCAATCAAGGATTACATAAATAATTTCATGAAAACATCCTCGTGCTCTACCTCAAAATTATCAATGACATTTTGGAAAACCTTCAGGTGATCTTCTCCTAACACAACATTGTTTCCTAAAAAATTTGGTAATTCACCTCTTATGTGTTTGTCAATAGGGTTAGGGTATCCAGGAATACCATTGAAATCCAATTGTCTAAACCTATCTAACTACATAGGTCTTCTACCAAACTGGTTGGCATTTACATTCCTATTGGCATTAACATTATTATTCTGATTTCTCACATTGTTCTATGGTACCCTATTGTTAGTCACATTTTGTCTCTAATTATTTTGTGGATTTTGGTTCACATGTTGTTTAAGTCCTTGATCATTTCCAATGATGTTTTGACCATTTTGTTGGTTCTGAACCTTATTTGCCTGCTGGTTCATCAGCAGATTTGCATTGTTAAGGGTGGGAACTGAATCTTGTTGGGCCATTTTCAGAGCTTGCACCTTTTGTTTCATATCATCTCTTGTTCTTAGGGCCTATAAATAATCAAGTTCTGCCCTGAGATTCCTAATTTCTTTTGCCAACTCATCATCTCTTGGCATAGAAGAGGATGGTCCCTTTCCATTGGGATTATCAGTATCCTTCGGAGATTCTATGTCTTCAAATCTATCAAGGGGATCTAAAAAAGGACATTCTTGGAACACTTTTGATCTCAACCTCAACCCGTCACCTTGTTGTCTTTCATACATTTCTTGAATCTCAGCTTCTGTGTTTGAAAAATACCATGGTTTTTGTCCACAAGACATGGGATTATCTTGGGGATCATCATTATTCCTAGGGCTTGGTGAGCCTTCATGACTAGGTTGAGCAATTCCCTTTCTTCTATACATTTTTCTTAGTAATTCTTGGAACAAAGGGTTGTGCAGGGATCTTCTCCCCTGCATACAACTTGTGTTTTACTGGATGGGACATTTTGTTCAGAGTCACCACCCACAACTGGGATTTAACTTAAGTTCCAGGTTCCTTCTCAACTCCCTAGTAGAGTCGCTAGATCTATTGGGTTTTTTCCAACTGATTATTCCCAAGTTTCCCTATAAGGTAGCCATCTCTTATCAACAAGATCCTTAGGTCAGAGGCCAATAGTATAGGAGACTGACTCTAAATGTCTCCTCTGCTTCTTCAGGCTTTGCAAAACCTAGAGGGTATTCCCTACTCAATACCTATAGGATAAATCTTTGACTGTGACCAGGTATTAACACAAAGCAGATGAATCCTTTCTTATGAAGGCCAAAACCATAAGATGAATGCAAAGGGGCTAGATTTGGACCCTGCTCCAGTTGTGAACCAAAGGATTTTGAACCTAAACTACTCCTAAAATCTTAAAAGTTTATAAATGATATTCTAATTTTGTTTTAAGCTGGGCTGTAAAACTTGGGTTTTGATTCATAAACTCATTACAAACTCTGACCGGTGCTTATCTCAGGGCATGGAGTCAAACTAACATATATGTGTGAATGATTCTCATAAACTCAATTGACATTCAAGTTTCAAGGGGTTGGATTAGTACCTGTCTTACAGACACCACCCAGAATAGGGTATTCTGTTAACTCTACTTACATATATCCCTGCTGCAATACATTCTTCCCCATACTTAACCCAGAACATTTAATCTATTCCTTGAATAGAAGTAGAAGATTAAGCATGCAATATAGCTAACCTATATTCTAGAATCTTGGAAAACCCTTAGTTATTTGATTTAGAAGAAGAATGCATACAACCATGGAGACAATTAACAAAATACATGCATAAAGCATTTCTCATCTATATCAACATGAAACTAAACAATTTTTATGCAGAAATACATTCAACACATAATTCATAGACTTACAAGATAAGAAATGAAGCAACCCAGCAAAACTTGTATTTTATTTACTCTTCAAAAACTCCAAAATCATTCAACAACCAAAAGAATGAATAACACAATTCTTCTATAGATCAAGAACATGTACTCATCATTAATTACATTGTCTTTTCAGAGAATACTTGATACAATGCACTGCCCATTTGGCATTGAGAAATTTACTACATGGAGAAAAGAAGAGAAAAGTACATAGACATTGGAGAATGTGCAGCAGCTTGAAGGAGATCTGCCTCATCAATATAGGGTAGGTGGTGGCTGGCCACTCCTTTCAATTATGCAGGCCCATACTTTTCTATCTAGTCATTATATGTCTTTTCAGATGGCCATTGGAAGGAGACTATCTCTGCAATCTTTCCATTATGACTGATGTACCGAGCATCCAACAAAATCTTTACTTCCTTACAAAATATTTCAATTTTTTTTCAACTATATGTAGCTTATCAAGTGCTAAGCTCAAAATCTTCATAGTTGGATTGGCATCAGTACAGCAAGTAGGAATTAATCGGTTGGCATTTTCTTCTATTTCTTCTTTCCACTTGTCTAGGCCTTTACTTGCCCATCACCTTCTAAATTACTCGGCAGCCACCTTGTGTCCATCTTTTCAATAGCGTGTTTCTTCTCCACTAAAACTTTATCTAGCCTTAACTAAAAATCGGCAACCTCTTCAAAATGTGCCAACATATCCATTACCAATTTCAATTCAGGGGGTGCCTATGCATCAAATCTCAAACACCTATGGAGATCCCTTACCTCTCCAGTTCTTGGCAACCATCTTGATTTGACAACTCAGAGCCTTTCCTTATCTAATTCATGCTTTCCATAGGCTATCCTCAATTATGAATAAGACCTCCAGGTCTCATCCAACATTGCCAAGATTTTAGTCACCCTGTGATTTATCAAATTGGTGACCACATCCTTCACTATATTCCTTTTCTCATCCTCCAATTTCTTGTTCTCCTCTTTCAATTCTCTGATTTCAGATAAGAGAGGCTCTGTATCAACTAGGAGTGATTCTACAGTCTGAATGATGGGAGGAATTTGAGATGGACTAGGCTCTAATTGTATTTGTCCTTGATATCTGCTCAATTGTGCCATGTCCTGTGCATATTTCTCCAGTAATTCGTTATGTTCCTTCTGCAGTTTATTTGTTACTGCCTCAGCAAGTTGTGCAGTTTGCACATTCAAACTGGCAGCCTGAGGAGTAGGGGTGGTTGACACCCTCTTAATTATCACATTCCCAGTCAACTCCTCTAAACCTATCCTTGGTTTCTTGTCACTCGGGGCCAATGCCTAAATTGCCAAGGTTTCAAACCTTGGATCAAAAGTAGCACCTATCAGAGCCTTAATGACCTGCTCTTCTGTGACCTCTGAATCATCCCTTCGTACAGTATCAAATGCAATTGCATCTGATAAGGTCCAATGTGGCAAGAGTAGGATGTTGCTTTTGGCCACAAGATCTCTACCCTCCTCTAGGGTCATCCCACTGGCATCTTTATTAACTTCACTTAAGACCCTTTGAGTGATAGCATCATATTCTGAGGGATCAACTCCACTCTTTGCTTCTTCAATCCTCTTCTAGAATTCTACATTTTTGGTCCTTGATACAAATGACCTAAACTCAGGGGTATTTACAAATTCATCATCCTCAATAAACTTGTTACATGCCAATACTCTCACATCCTTTGTGTCAACTTCACCACCAATACTTGACCTTGTCAATCTATTATCTGGTGAGGAATATGGCCTAATCCTTTCTGGAGAGTTGATTTGATGAGCAGGCTCATGAACTTGTTCTTCTATTGCTCCTCCTTCTAAGTCAACAATCTCAACCTCTAGCTCTATTTCAAGATCAATAATCTTTACTCTTTTTGGAAGAGGGGAGTCAGGGGACTCTGTTTCTCACATATCCACCATTGGAGCTACCAGGTTGTTATGATGGTCTCTCCTCACCTGCAGTTGCACTATAAATTAAATCCTCATCCTTATTAAATATCATTTTGATCCTCCTGATAGGATCCTTCTCCTCAGCAAAAGCTCTAGGGTATGCAAGCTTTATATTCCTTCTCATTCTCTCCCCTGCCATCAGTGCTTCCCATTTATCCCTCAAAAGGTAGACTTCCTCCATAGAATGGCAATTTCTTATTGTATCTTCATCAAGGAAGACCTGATGGGGGTACTTTGGCCTTTTGACCTTCATCCTTGTTTTGTCTATGAATCCTTCTGGATCAAAGATTCTTTCCTGCTCCATATCCATCCTATAGCATCGAAGAATAGAACCAATTTGATCCAATCCATTTTTGTCCACTATTATAAAATCACTGAATTTCAAAGAGGTGGGAATGAGTGAGCCTTTTCTATGTTTCCTGAAATGCTCCATGTCAGCCTCATTCAGTTACCTTATAATCTCCATGAAGGAATTTCACTTGGGCACAAATTTAGGCAAAGTGTAAGGAGGGACCTCACACCCATAAACTCTGATACAAGTTGTATCAGAGTGGAGAAACCAATCTTCCCAATTGTGGTCTATCTTCAAGTACGGGGCTCTTTCCAAGGGCCCCAAAAAATCTTTAACATCTGCATGTAATCTCTCCCCTTCTGGTTCTAGAAAATTAAGGACTTTCTTGACAGAGTGCTCCTCAAAAACAAAATAGTTTGCTTCCTTAAAATGCATGTCCACATTTGTACTGGCATCATGTTTCCCTAAGCATCAGTTGTCTTCACATGCAAATCCTTGTCATTTGCTAGATAAAGAAAAAAGAATCATGTGGCACATCAAAGAATACCATGTGAATTCCACATGGGGACTTACAATATACAATTTGCTTTTTATGGCGACCATCTGCTTATGCATTTTCTCTGCTAAATAACTGGCATAGTCATAAGGCTTTCTTGCTTGAGGATCTTGAATGTATACAACCATCATCATCAAGGACATAGTAATTCTGTTAGCTGCATCTCTACCCAATACATGACATAAACTGTGATATGTCCTAACAAAGTAGTGCATAAACATAGAGCAGTAGAAAGGCTCTTGTTCACTGTCAGATATCTTCACCAAACTTCCATCTATGCCCCTTGGTCTGTGTTTGGGCAAGTTGAATGCCCTATATGCATACTTGACAGTTTTGTATTTTTCTCTGAAAGCATTAAGGTCTATGGGCATGTCTGCAGAGGGGTCTAGGTTGAACACAATAGAGATATAGGTCTTTGTGAACCTAATTATTATAGAACCATTACCAAAAAGGACAGACCTAGTATTAGGGTCATATCTCTTAGCAATTGATCTAACTAGGTCTGGGTTAACAAAGATATCAGGGCAAATTAATTTAGCAAGGTCAAGCTTCCAGGCATGACAGATAGGGGCTCTGTAATCCACCCTACAATACCAATGTTCGAAAAGAGTCCAAGTTGGCACAGGCAATCTAGCATCTCTACAATTTACACATAGGTCATAAATTTTATCATCTTGCCCTAGTGGACCAAGTCCTTTCGCAGCCTTCCTAATTGACCCAGGACACTGGATCATAAGATGCTCATTCAGACTGCGTTTCTAAGAGGAAGGTTGGCTAGTCTGACTAGTTTCTTCCATCTGTAATAACTAGCCTAGGGCTTCTGCAACTTACTGATTACTCCTAGCACCTTAAATAAACAAACTAATAGCTAAATTGACCAAGTGCAGGAAACAGAGATCACTTACTAGTTTTGACGCTTGCAGAGACCTGAACTCACTTCTTTCTTACCCGTTTCAAAGCCTTTTGCACTGGAAATGCAACCGTGCTTATGAGAATGACGAAGAATGCCCTAGATTATGTTCTTATGAGGCTGAATTCCCTTACAATTCATAGCATTAATGGTGGCCGCAGTAGCCATTACTTTGGTCGTGTTATGGACACTTTGAAAATCTTCTATTTTGCAAGTTTGAATGAAGGCCGTTGATATTTTTCTTACTTCCTGCAATCCACGGCTGAAATTGGTTGACTAGATTTGATGATCTTTGTCATCACGGTTGAAAATTCTTCATCAAATGAGAGAGGGACACATCAAACTGTGGTCTTATCACTGACAGCGCCGGTCCGGCTGGACAAGGACAAGTGGCGCCATATCACAGCGTCACGGCCAGAAATGGCCCACCACTATCAGGCCCTGCGTGGCCATGAAATTCTAAACTTTCAGCGGGTCAAATCTTTCTATGACATCTGGCAGCAAGTGGTTCGTTGATACAGAATCTCCGGCAAAGGGGTTGTAAGCCCATGATTGATGGACAGTTGGCATTATATCGCAACGTCATGGTGGGGGGGGGGGTAAATGATGTCACTGAAGATGCGGCACGACACCACAAAATACACCTTACAAAGCTTTTAAACTTAGGACTTAAGATTTAATTTTTCACGGGCAGTAGCGGGTAAAGCTAGGACAAGGGGCAGTCAGCTAACGAGTGCAAAGGCTTAAAGTCATAACTTAAGGGACCGGAAACCTATCACAAGCGGTCAACAAGGAATTAGAATTAAAGCATATCATCTTAGGGACTAAGGTTTAAAGGACTTTGAAGGCAAATACTTATAACTTTACGAACCTAAAACACCCTAAAGGGTACCACCAAGTTCTTTGACTATGTGGGGGCCATGGATGATCTTTAGTTAAGAGATGTTCATCACGATGCCATGGGTAGCTCTAGATCACTTATAGTGGAATATTTGGCAATGATATGATATTGTTCCATGGAAGACTTTAGATTCCCTTTTTGTAGTCTTTTGGCATGATATGGGTGCTCTTGAGAGCAGATCTATCTATTGGAGGCAAATGATCTTTTGTGAGGAAGATGTAAATCACAATGTCATGGAGAGTTCCTGGATTCTATACTAATCATGTAGAGGGAGATTTGGTGGTGGTTCGAGACAATCTGTTAGTTTTGTGCCATGATCATTTTACTTGGATGACTCTAGAGCTTACAGTTTTGAAATTGGAGTTTAACATGAGATGATCAATTGTGCCCCTATTGCTATTAGTCAGATTTGGGTGAGGTTGGAGATCTCTTGTTTTTAGGGATAATGTGTTGAAACGTGACTCTTTGATGAGATTTCAATAGAAAGATCGAGGCACTTTCATTTGAGCTAGATGTGAGTTCAACATGACACGCTAATGAAGAGATTGTTTATGGAGAGAGTCTATGTGACTTGGTGCATCTCAAGGGGAGCAATCTTGTTTCCCACTCTCGGTCCACTTGGCAGAGAATTATCTGAGAGGTATTGCCCTCTTGATACTCAAATGTATTCTATTTTATGTGCTTTATTTTCTCATGGAATGAGTCTTGAGCTATGGATATCAATTTTTGAGGACTTATTTGACGAGTACATGACATGGTGTATTTTTCCTTTTATTTCTCATATGCATAAATTTGTTCACAAGTACATTTTTTGAGGAGTGCAAAGGATGGTTTTCGGCATATTCCTTGGTGATGGGAATGGTTATTGATTTGATCTTCCTTCATTTGAGAAGCTTGCATCCTTGTTAGTTTATTGATTTATTGATATTGTGTTTGACCTTGGGGTTGAGTTGTTGGTAGTTGGTAAGGCTTTTCTATTTAGGGTTTTCAAAGTGAAGATCTTAAATGTCACAACTTTAGCACTCGGTGGTGTTGGCAAGAGAACATGGTATGTGATATGGTTTGCAATTTTTCTCTATGGTCTTATGTTCCTTCCTAGAGGTTCTTGTTGCATTTGAGGTTTGTGGAGCTAGTGTGATCGTTATGTTTGTGGTCATTTATTGTTGTCGTACTTCATTGTTTTTTAGCAATAGTATGTGGGCTCTTTAATCTCTATATTTTGCGATGTGGACAACTTAGGAGAGCTGGGGGAGATCAAATGTGAGAGAGTAAGCAAAAAACTGTTTGAGAAAGTATGCTCTATTTTGCAACAGGTTGGTTGCAATTTGTAAATCATGGTGTGTTCTTTGATACATGTTTTGATGACATGAGTCATACCCTTTGTGTGAGTGTTGATTGGTAAATTGAGTTGCTTTGGTTGGCCCCAAACTACATAGTGCATGTGTAGTGGGGGTCCTAAGATGTATATATGTCCTTGGTGGATAGTTTTCATTAGACTGCAATATTGAAGGTCTTCCAGTTATTTGCACAATGGTGTGTTTGTTACCCTAAGAGATGATAATCTTAAGCAGGACAGTGGATTTTACAAGGATGAGAGATAGAGTGTGGGATGGGAATGTCACAAGTAGAAGGTCTATCAATGATTGGGGCTAGTTGGATGTAAATGACTAGTTGTGGTCATTGTTCTAGCTAGTTTGGAATATATGGTGCATACTCAATCTTGTTTTGGAGGAGATTGGACTTCTGGGTTATGTTTTGGTAAGGGCTTGAGGCTAAGATACATTGGTGTGTATGTATGACATTTAGTGTGTCATCTTAGCTTTGGGTTCTTATCTTTCATGCTTGGGCATGATGGAGGATGAGACAGTTGTTGTCAAGGTGGTGCACTTGGAAGATGTTGTGGATGCTTCTGTGAAGCTTGTGAGCACAGTAGAGTTCAGTTGGGACAACATGGTGGTAGCCTTGGTGTTAAGTTTACAGATTTGTTAGGGCTTCCTTTAACTCTTGCAATGTATATAATGTATAAAAAGATGTATATGACAAATTTATTAGTCGTCTCATTTGGAATATGTGATGTCTCACTTATGACTTGGCTATTATGTAGTGTGCGTTTTTGTGTGATGTGTGTAAAAAGTTGTAAGAGCATATAATGTCATAATTAAGATATGGGAGTTACTTATGACATATTCTATAACACATGTAAAAGCATGACTATAAAGAATTAATAAGTGGAGCAAGAATCTTGACCTTCATTAGGATGTGTAAAAAGCATCTATGACATTGTAAGAGGTGTAAGAAGTTGGTTGTCCTTTTTAGACTTGGGGAGTTGTTATTTCATCCTCTAGTGAACTTGGATGCCCAAGTTCATGAGAAAGGTCTTTAAGCTTCTAGAAAGATGTTTGTAACTCTTGGACATGTGTCATGAGGTCTCTTTCCTTGTTGACTACTTAGCTCATTGTTTTAACTACTAGTTTTGGGAAACTATTTATAACTTTTCTAGATGCCTTTGCTTGTCTATTGGAGCTAGAGGTGAGGAGAGGAGAGGAGAGGAGTTTTTATTGCAAGGTTATACTATTAGATTTGCTTCAAAGGAGCACGATGTAAACCTCCATATTGAAGCTTTAAGCCTAAAAGTGCCTTGTAATATATTTATTGTTGTTGACTAATACATTAGTTCAATGCTTTGGAGGGTGGGGTTTTTATCCGAATGGGTTTTCCCCATGTATATTGTTCTTGCTCTATTATCTATACTTATTTTATTCCTTTTTATTTTTGTTCTTATAAGTTTTAATTTACATACCGTTATGCAGCTAAAATTTACTTAGAACTAAGCCCTGCATTGCTTTCCTCTAAGAGTTAATGTGGGAAATAAAAATGTCTTGATTCCATTTTATGGGCATAGTTTGTGTGCACTCGTAAAAAGCATTTTGTATTTTGTTAATAAATCTTATAGTATTATGTAAGAACCCTATCTTATTTAACTTAATTTTTTTCACTTGCTAGTCTGAAATTTTCTGATTTGTTTTCCTTCCAATTGCCTTAGGGTTTTCAAAATTTGTCTTTGCCAATATGTTTGCAATGTTGTGTAGATGAAAAGGTTGTAATATAACAATAAAGTAACACCAAAAATGATTGAAAATGCAATAACCAGCTTACTAACACAACCTAATATCAACACAAAATATGAATGAACATACCCAAATGGAGAATTTGACTTCTTTATTCAATAGTAGTTGTCTGAATACAAAAATAGAAGGTCTGATATAAAAATCAGACAAGTATATGACTGCAAATTGAGTCCAAAGGTGACCCAAAGCATGTACAAATGATCTCCGATGAAGTCATAACAAATGCCAACTAGCTAATGATGAATGCCAATGATAATCTAAGCCAAATGAAATCTGATTTATAAATTGTAGGTGATGATATGAAACTTGTACCCTGTTGTTATGAAACCTTGATTTCAATTATCATCAAAATATGCCAAAATAAAGCTCCAAATGCAAGTGACCAAGCCTAGGATGAAGGCGAGTAGGTTTGGAAGCTTCTATGATGTTCAAACCCTCCAAAAGATGCCAAACAACACTCAGATCTGAAGATGAAACTCTATTGATCACTGCTATTACAAAAATTAGAATGTAGATGAAGGTTGGAAATGATCAAAAACCCCTCTATATGTCAAGTGATCCTCTTCTAAACCTTCTATATGCACTTCTTGATGGAAATAGCTTCAAATACAAGTCAAATCTGCAAATAACAATCATGAAAACACTCCAATTCAAGCTCCATGATGAACTCCATGTGAATTCATCCCATCATGGTGGATTGAGAGCATCACCAAACCACAAAATTGCCAAGGGAACACCACCTTGAGCAAACTGAAATTCACTTTCAGCCAAAAGAAAACTCTCAAATACAAAATTTGCCAAATGATCAATAGTTGCAAAATGAAGCCAAAACCCTCTATTTATTCTCTTTTCTCCATAGGTGTCCCAATTTGCCAAATTATGAAAATTTTCAAGTCCAGCAATGAAATCCAATTTTCAATTTGGCAATTTTAAATGAAATTCACCTCAAAACCACCTTCATTTAAAAAACAATAAAATAATAATATTTTATTATTTTTTCCTCTCTCCTCAAGTCGCCCATATTTAAAAAATAATATTATTTTATTTATTTTTTCTTCTCCTTCTCCAAGCACCAATTTTCCAAATAAAATAATTATTTTTTTCTTTTTCCCTTGGGCGGCGATTTTGGCTTAAATAATAAAATATAATATTTTATTATTTTTATTTTCCTTTTTCTCCTTTAGTGTTGGGAAAAATAATAAAATACAATTAAAGATTGCATTTTATTTTCCTTTTTCCCATCTTTTCACCTTTTTCAAGCTTCAAGTTGTCCAACGTTTATTTTTCCCATCCTTCACTTTTTTTGCCTTGGCTTAAAAATGATAATATTTTGGCTTTATGAAAAATATCATAAAATAATACTAGCCAAAATCCAAATAAAACAAGTATTGAGCCAACATTATAGTTTTCCATCCTTCAATACCAAGCTTAACCTAAAATCATTCCCTTACCACTAGCATTAGCCTACATAAATGGCAAATAAGCTAATCAACTCCTCCATAGGTGATCACTCCAAAAATGGGGACATGATAGTCCTCCCTTCCCAGGATTGCTTGTCCTCAAGCAATCGAAGATTAGGATGCTCCAAAATCTGCTCTCCTTTGGCAAATCTTTCCATCTCACCAAATACTCTCTAATGACCCTATTACACAACTGCGCTCCCTCATGTCCACAATACTATCAGGCACCAATACCAACATACCCTCTTCATCAAGAGGTGGAAGATTGGCAGAAGAAATAACATGTCCCAATGCCCTTTTGAGGCATGACATATGAAATAAATTATGAATCTGGCTCCATGCTGGCAAATCAAGCTCATATGCTACCTCTCCAACTCTCCTCACTATCCTGTAGGGACCATAAAATCGTGGCTTGATTTTTTCTGCACCACTCTTCTTCAAAGTACTCTGTCTATAAGGTTGTAGGTGCAAAAATACCAAGTCACCAACATCAAATGTCCTCTCAATACGATGTCTATCAATATACATCTTCTATTGATTCTATGCCTGTCGAATATTATTCTTAAGTGTCTTAAGGATGTCCTGTGTATCCTGCATCAACTCCTTGGCTCGAGGAGCTCTACTATCATCAAAGGCCAAATCCATGAATGATAATGCATCATATCCATATAATGCCCTGAATGGAGACATGCCATTTGACATATGATAGGTGGTATTATAACAATACTCACCAAGATGTAACCACCTAATCCAAGCACGCTACTACCCCACAACATAATTGCGAAGATATCCCTCAACCCACTTATTCACTATCTCTGTCTATCCATCTGTCTGAGGGTGATAACTAGTGCTTGGTGTCAACTCAGTACCAGCTAATCGAAATAGCTCCTACCAAAATACATTGATGACCCTGTTGTCCCGATCACTGACAATGGTCTTTGGAAGGCCATGCAAAGGAAACACCTCTCTAAAGAACAACTCTGCAACCTATGGTGCTGAATAATCTGATGGAATAGCATAGAAGTGTGCATATTTGGTCAACCTGTCAACAACCACATATATGCAATCTCTGCCCTGTACCTTCGGAAGACCTGTAATGAGTCCATAGAGATACTTTCCCACTTCTTCTCTGGAATAGGTAATGGCTGAAGTAGACCTGTTGGAAAAGTATGCTCAGACTTGTTTTGCTGACAAGTCAAACACTCTCTAACATGCTGCAATACATCATCCTTGAGACCCCGCCATGAGAATCTCTCTCTAATCTGTCTATAGGTTTTGAAAAATCATGGATGCCTTGCTAGAGGTGTGTCATGAATGGCTCTCAATATCTGCTGCTTAAGTTTTGATTCAAGTACTAAAAATATCATGTCCTTATAATATATCACATCATCAACGACCTTATATCTATCATCCTAAATCAATCCATCCACGATCTCGCATGCAAATGTACTCTTGGAATACTCAACTAAAAGTTGAGATTTCCAATCAGCTGAAATCTCACTCAAAGAGTAAATAGTAGGCCTCTTGAAAAGTGCATCCGCTACAATATTCTTCTTTCCCTTCACAAACTGGATGTCAAAATCATATGCATGTATCTTAGAGACCCATTTTTGTTGTCTTTCATTCAAATCCTTTTTCTCTAAGAAGTATTTCAAACTATTGTGGTCGGTCCTAACCACAAACTTCACACCTACCAAGTACTGACAAAACTTTGCCAAAGCATACATAATGGCAAGCATCTCCTTGTCATAGGTGGAATATAAGCGCTCCACATCTCTCAATTTCCTGCTCTCAAATGCAATGGGATGCTTATTCTGCATCAAAACAGCCCCAATACCATCACCTGATGCATCACACTCAAGTACAAAGGACTATGTAAAATTTGCTAGTGCCAACACTGGAGTGGTACTCATCACCTCCTTGAGACGATCAAAAACTACCTGTGCCTCATCAAACCAAAGGAATGCCCCCATCTTAGTGAGATTTGTAAGTGGTGCTGCCAACTATGAAAAGCCTCGTACAAATCTCCTTTAGTAACTACATAAGCCCAAGAAACCTCTCAACTCTGAAATGTTCGTTGGAGTAGGCCAATCTTGTATAGCTTTGATCTTCTTCTCATGAACTCTAACTCCATTGGCACTAATCACATTCCCCAAGTAAAGAATCTCCTCCATCCCGAACTCACACTTAGAAGCCTTAGCATATAATGATTGGGCTTCCATTACACCTAGTACCTCATCAAGATGTCGAAGATGCTCCTCCCGTGTCTTCCTATATATCAAGATGTCATCAAAGAAAACCAACAAGAACTTACGCAACTGCTTATTGAATACATGGTTCATGCAAGACTGAAATGTAGTAGATGCATTAGTAAGACCAAAGGGCATGACAAGAAACTCATAGTGTCCATAGTGGCATCTAAATGATGTCTTAGGTATATCCTCTTCACAGACACGAATCTGATGATAGTCTGAACGAAGATCAATCTTAGAAAAATACACGGCCCCATGTAGCTCATCGATCCTGGGTATAGGGTACCTATTTTTTATTGTCTTCTTGTTCAGCGCTCTATGGTCAATACACATCCGCATAGTCGCATCTTTCTTCTTCACCAAGACAACAGAAGAAGCAAATGGACTAGATGAAGGCTTAATGTGTCCCATATCGATCAAATCCTTAATAGTGTTCTCAATCTCTATCTTGAAGTGTCGAGGATGTCGATATGGTGGAATATTGATGGGCTTGGTCCCATCCTCTAACTCAATCACTTGCTCAAAACGACGATCTGGTGGTCTACCTAGAGGAATGCACCAAACACCTTACCATGCTTATCCAATATTGATTGGATGTCTACATGATACTCTGGACTCTTGGAAGAAGATTTGAAAGATATAGAAACTTGGGCTGCCCATGCTATCTCATCATGTCTAAACAAAGCCTCCATATGCCTGGTTGAAACAACCCTAGGTCCTTCATTAGAAAGCACCCTCAATACAATCTTCTTCCCATCATGTATAAACTCTAGCTCCATCTTTTGAAAGTCCTGAATGTAGCGGCCTAGAGACTAAAGCCACTGGACTCCCAAAACAATGTCTATCTCACCAACTCCAACCATGTAGAAATCATCTGTCAGTGTGTAATCACCCATCTGAATGCTAAGCTGAGATACCTTCTTCTGACAACTCATGGTAAAACCATCTGCAACTGTCACTGTGAAACCTACAAAGTCCTCAGCCTGTAAACCATGCCTCATAACCAAACCCTCATCAATGAAGTTATGTGTGGCTCCACTATCAATCAAACAAGTGACTCGCTATCTCTTAAGTACCCCTTTCACATGAGAAGGATGATATCTAGGTACTCCTGAAAGTGTAGCAATAGTAACTGAACCTATACCCCCTGTATCATTTGCCTCTAACTCCAATGTAGGTTGTTGCTCCGTATGATCAACATCACTATCTAAACCTGTATCCTCATGTGTCTCACTCTCAACATCTAAAATCACCTCTATAAGATGTGCTTTGTCTTTCCCAAGGCATCTATGTCCTAGCTCCCATGGTTGTTTGCAAGAAAAGCATAGTTTCTTCCTTCTTAATTCGTCTCTCTCCATGGAAGGATTAGACTTAGGCTGATTAGAACTTGAGCCTCTAAAGCTCTTCTTTTGGTTTTGAAATGATGTGGGATAGGTATCCAAGTCAAGTGCAAGCTCTATAGCATCATCCAAAGTCTTAGGCTTATGTACCTTCACCAATCCTATCATCCTATCATTTAAACCTTCTACAAGCAACATAGTAACTCTCTTCTCAGACATTTCTGGAATCATGACCGCAATCTTTTGGAACTCATTGATGTAAGAGTCCACTCTACCAACATGTTTCAATTGTGCCAATTCCTTGTAGTAGACTTCCACATCTTTCCTATCAAACCTGTTAATGAGCTTTCGTGTAAACTCATCATATGAAGTGATCATATCATGTCGTTGTGAAACAAGTCCATGATGCCACCAATCATAGGCTGAGCCCTCCAAATGCATAGTAGCAAACTGAATAGCCTTTTCTTCACTCATTGCCTTGAGTGTAAGAGAAGTATCAAGCTTATGTATCCATGCCCTAGCACTTATATTACTGCCGCCATCAAAGTTGGGTAAAGGAACTTTGTTCAATGCATCTTTGAAATCTTTGTTTTTCTTTTTAGGTTTTGTTACCTTTTGACTCTTTTTCAATTCCATCCTTTGACTAATGAATTGGTTCAGATTTAGGGTTGTCCTAACATCGGCTGGAAGTGTGCGGTACTTATCATATGCAACCATGATATCATCGGTGAGATTTGTAACTTCTTCCTCTTCTTCGGATGATTGTTCTTCTATCCTTGGTACAAACTTAGGACAAAGTGGTCTATCTGAATCTGTGATGGTTGCTCTACCTATATGTGTAGTCTCTCTACATGCATGTGTAGGCTTTCTACTTGTAATGTTGTCTTCCACTACTCACACTCCTCGATCTCCTTGAGTGTGAATGATCCACCCTCAATCGGTCAATGGTTGTAATCAAACGGTCCTGAAACTGATCAAACATTTGTCATCGTTGTTGGGCAAAAGTAGTCAAGAAATGATTAACATTAAGCTGGTTATCCCTTCTTGAACTTCCACTTCTACCTCTCTCCATATTTGTATGTGTACCTGCAACTGGATTTTCTCCTTGCTGACATGTTCTTCTTCTATGGTAATGGTACATGAGGACCAACTTCCGATGGTTGCATAACCCAATACGCTAGCAAGATCTAGGCTCGGATACCACTGTAAGAACCCTATCTTATCTAACTTAAATGTTTTCACTTGCTGGTCTGAAATTTTTTGATTTGTTTTCCTTCCAATTGCCTTAGGGTTTTCAAAATTTGTCTTTGCCAGTATGTTTGCAATGTCGTGTAAATGAAAAGGTTGTAATATAACAATAAAGTAACACCAAAAATGATTGAAAATGCAATAACCAACTTACTAACACAACCTAATATCAACACAAAACATGAATGAACATACCCAAATGGAGAATTTGACTTTTTTATTCAATAGTAGTTGGTTGATTACAAAAAAAGGTCTGATATAAAAATCAGACAAGTATATGACTGAAAATTGAGTCCAAAGGTGACCCAAAGCATGTACAAATGATCTCTAATGAAGTCATAACAAGTGCCAACTAACTGATGATGAATGCCAATGATAATCCAAGCCAAATGAAATTTGATTTATAAACTGTAGGTGCTGATATGAAACCCTAATTTCAATTATCATCAAAATATGCCAAAATAAAGCTCCAAATGCAAGCGACCAAGCCTAGAATGAAGGCGACTAGGGTTTGGAAGCTTCTATGATGTTCAAACCCTCCAAAAGATGCCAAACAACACTCAGATCTAAAGACGAAACCCTGTTGATCACTACTATTACAAAAATCAAAATGTAGATGAAAGCTGAAAATTATCAAAAACCCCTCTATATGCCAAGTGATCCTCTTCTAAACCTTCTATATGCACTTGTTGATGGAAATAGCTTGAAATACAAGTCAAATATGCAAATAACAATCATGAAAACACTCCAATTCAAGCTCCATGATGAACTCCATGTGAATTCATCCCATCATGGTGGATTGGACGCATCACCAAACCACAAAATTGTCAAGGGAACACCACCTTGAGCAAACTGAAATTCACTTTCAGCCAAAAGAAAACTCTCAAATACAAAATTTGTCAAATGATCAATAGTTGCAAAATGAAGCCAAAACCCTCTATTTATTCTCTTTTCTCCATAGGCATCCCAATTTGCCAAATTATGAAAATTTTCAAGTCCAATAAAATCCAATTTTCAATTTGACAATTTTAAATGAAATTCACCTCAAAACCACCTTCATTTAAAAAACAATAAAATAATAATATTTTATTACTTTTTCCTCTCTCCTCAAGTCACCCATATTTAAAAAATAATATTATTTTATTTTTTTTTTTTCTCCTTCTCCAAGCGCCGATTTTCCAAATAAAATAATACCCTTTTATTATTTTTTTTCTTTTTCCCTTGGGCAACGATTTTGGCTTAAATAAAATATAATTTTTTATTTTTTTATTTTGGCTTAAATAATAAAATACAATTAAACATTGCATTTTATTTTCCTTTTTCCCATCTTTTCACCTTTTTTAATCTTCAAGTTGTCCAACGTTTATTTTTCCCATCCTTCACTTTTTTTTGCCTTGGCTTGAAAATGATAATATTTTGACTTTATGAAATATATCATAAAATAATACAAGCCAAAATCCAAATAAAACAAGTATTGAGCCAACATTATAGTTTTCCATCCTTCAATACCAAGCTCAACCCAAAATCATTCCCTTACCACTAGCATTAGCCTACGGGAATGGCGAATAGGCTAATCGACTCCTCCACAGGGGATCACTCCGGAAATGGCGACATGACATACTAGAGGTGCAAACTGGGTATTTTTCCTTTTATAGTACTTTCTATGGCAGATCAAAAGAAGGCCAATCCTAGAGTTGTCTAATTCTCATCTCCTAATTTATGTATACATTTTTATTTGTGGCTTGCCTCTTTAATTATGAATAATTAATCTTTATTTTGCCGCATGGTTGTGTCAATAAGTAGGAATAAAAGCTTCATATGGTTCTCTGTTAAGTGACTCTAAACTATGAGTACTCCCCAGAGACGTGGGATTGAGGTGGAGGCCCCATTTCCAAATAGGATATGGTATATTACATTTAATCATAGCCAACAAGAGATATAGCTACAAATTTGGGGACAACTCTGAACCTGAGTTTCCTCGTGACTGGATAGAAAATGTCCACAAAACTTCATTTTCCATAAGAGTAATACCTTGTGCTAGCAACATGATGTGAATCGCTCTAGCTAGTGTTGGCCCCAATAATTGTTCATCTTGCAACAGTAGTAAAAAAAGCGACATTTTTGGCCTTGTTGCATAATTGATTTGTGAGTTGTACTCCCTCCTTATAGACTAATTTAAATCTAGATTTTGCACACACATTGTATTTGCATGTTTTTGCATGGCACATTGATACTCGTGATTTTGGGGTGCTATGGGCTGTGAGGAGATTTGCCTTGGTAGTGATAAATTCCAACTAATGGACCCTGTTCCTTCTGGCATGGAACCCTTTTTTAGTGTTTGTTATTTAGGACTAGACCCACTACAGGCAACCTTCATGTGCCTCTAGAATTATGGCATAGCAATGGAACAATCTGAGTCACTACCAGTGGGTGATAGAGAACTAAAATGGCACAGGCCTTTGAGGGGTAGTGCCCCCTTGAAAGGTTTGTGATGCCGATAATTCCTTCTCTAATGGTGCAGTTTAACACGCATGCCAACTGAACAATTGCATTTGTATTAGTTCTACATTTAGGAAGTACTGTTGCATGGTGATTTACACTATAATTTCAGTTTGGGAAGATCAGTCCTATAAAAATTGCAGTCCTCCAGACGGCATCAATTTACAACTGAGTAATAAAATAATTAATAATTTTCAAACCCAATTACCTTCACGCACAGGCCATGGTCAAATTGAGAAGGCAGTGACAAAGAAATTAAACCATTATCAGACAAATCTTTGTTCAATTCCTGTGAGAAGTGACAATATATTGTCATGCCCAATTATGTAGTTAAACACACCAAACCTAAATGAGTTCAAGATTCATAAAAGTGCAGAAACTACTTTTCTGCACAGGCAACCCTTTCAACAAAATCCTACACATAGGCCATTGTCAAATTGGAAGGCAGTGACAAAGGAATTAAATCATTACCAGACAATTTTTTTCTCAATTCCTGTGAGAACTGACAATATATTGTCATGCCCAAATATGGTTAAATACACCAACCTAAATAAGTTCATAATTCAGTAAGTTCAGAAACTACATTTTTACACAGGAACCCTTTCAACAAAATCCCAAACATATTAAACAGCATACCAAACTAGACAGCTTGAGGTAGATTCTAAAGCAGAAATTCAAAAGATACCTTGGCACATTATTTGAAGGACAAAAGCATTATCCTTGCATCGATGACACTAACATATAAAATCATAATTCTGATATTGTATCAGATTTTGTGAAAACAACACCATTTGCGTTGTCATGACTGAAAGCATTAGTTTTTACTTCAACCACGCTTGCCTACAAAAGCACAGTCTAACATCATATAAGGTAACATTAAAATAATCACTATGCATCATCACAAATCTTATTCTTAGTTGTAGAGAGAAATTCAATAGACTTTCATTGGCTTGGTTTCACCCATATAGTCTAATGGGATCAGTGCATCCTTTAGCTGCAGATTGTTTGGAACGAAAACGATCACCCTTTTCAAGATATTGCTGATGGTATTCCTCTGCCCTGTAGAACTTTTTGGCTGGCAGGATTTCTGTCACAATCTCCTCATTGACTGTATTTTGGTGCCTTTCCATCGATTCTCTTGCAGCTCTTTCCTGCTCAGGTGAATAGTAATATATACCAGATCTATACTGAGTGCCCACATCATTGCCCTGAAAATATAATACAAATACAAATTAATCAGACACCTGATACAACTTTCATTCTAGCCAATGTTGATCAAATAAGTGTATGAAGCATATTTAAAATGTATCTTCAAGCACACTTCAATGAAATATTCTACAAGAATTCTATATTGCCTCCATCATAGAACAAAAATCCACACCACAATTTAGAGAAAGATTAGAAAAAGACACAAAGTCAAAGCCTAAATATATCTATATTAGCTTCTTGGAAATGAACAAGATGAGAACAAAATGTGAGACAAGATAAATGCATAACTGCAATACATGATTTACATTGGGATCCCGTGTCACATTAAGGTATATGTTCTACAAGCTCCAGAAAACAATAATTTGGAATGGACCAACCTCACCCACAGCTGCTCCTGGTTACCTAAAACTAAACTTCCATGAGCCATCTAAAACCCTGGGAAAGCAAGAAAATCAGGCACATCAAGAATCATAAATGTCGAAATGTTATTTGAATTTCAGTATGCATTGGCAGTTGTCCTTTGTACACTTACTGCACATGCATAGGTACCATTTTTACTCATACACCATATACCTGCATGCAGCCAAAATATAATGTTGTTCTCTTTCCATGATAATGGCTATTGTCTGCCAGCTAGCTTTGGCAGAACCCAACCAATTTCTACAGGCATGCAAAATAAGTTTGTATTTTTATTAAAGTCATGTTCTACATGGTAACCCTTTTACAAACATAAAATATAACATCTCTAGGTATTTAGCAACAATGGCCCATTATCTTTTGTTAAGATGTTTGCAATGGAGACTGGATTCAAGGTTTCAACAGCGTTCTTCTAACAATGACATGTGAGAACTACAGGATGTGAACCTGCATCAACACTCCAAGTAGATCACGCCATAAAATGGATGCAAAGGCAACCTGTGTAACAAATGAGATCTGTAAGAAGTGCATGATGCCATTATTCAGCAAGGACAAAAGGCAAAAATTGAAAAGGGAATGGAGATGCGTACACTTGGTAAGATCCAGGCACATTAAGGAACTTAAAAATCCCTAGCAAAATTGAGAAAAAAGGTTTGGCTCTTTTTGTGGTATCTTGTTGAAAATAGAAAGTGGAAAAGGATTTAATGGCTTATTATTCATATCCAATGAGTTCAAATGGCATAACCAAGAACAGTTCTTTCAGACAAGGTTGTGAGATTTAAAGTTTTAGATTTCTAAATAAATTCAACACATTAACAATGAAGTTGATGTTTCCCACTCATAATATTCTCCACTCACAGTGCCTGTACCTTCTCCAATGCCAACGTCCAAGGATATTTTTGACTGAAATTTGAATATGTTTGACTACTATTCCTTTCAAATTTCAAGGAATTTTGCTTTTGAAGTGGGTTCCTTTTGTAATGTCCCTGATTTCGAGAGAATGAGAGTTTGGAAGATTAGCCTATTATTTGACCCTCGTAGGCTAATAGTCTTGGTTAGAGGGTCTTCAGTGGCTGTTGCCTAGTCATACGTGACATTACTTCTCATCAGTTCGTCATTGGGTTCAGGTTTGGGCCTTCGTTTGATGTTTCTGGACTCAGTTATACACACTTACTATTTAGAGTAAGTCACCATTTCAGGAGAGTCAGTGTCTTTATATATAGAAGGGCACCTGGATAGTTCTTGATTGCAATGTCGATCCCTTATTCAATTGGTTTAATCAAGTAATGAGGGATTTACTATTTACAGTAAGACTGTGGTTGTAGAGAGGAACCCCTGCTATTTTTAGTAAGGCGGTTGGACGCACAGAGGGTACCATGATAAACCCTCAGGTTCAGACAAAATTGAGAAATGATGTCTAATTATGGAGATAAATGATTTTTAATTATTATTAAAGGTAATCTTTAATAATAATTAATTATTATTTATAAAGTGCAATTATAAAGTTCAAAAGTCACTTTATATTCAATGGGGCCATGACCCTTCATTTAAGTGACTTAAAGTGCAATTAATGGATTATATTTTGGAGGCCAAAATATTAAAGTATTTCATAAAGTTAATGTGCATACAAGTTATATTATTTTAAATGATATTAAAGTGAATTTATTATTCATGAATATGACAGCCCAAGTTTGAAGACTTATTATAAAGTTTTATGAAAAACCTAAAAGTGAATTTCAAAAGGGGATTAAAGGCACTTAAGAGTTGAGAGGATATAAAAGGTTTCAAAAAGCAAATCAAACTCATTATTGAATGATCATTTGAATTTGCTTTTGTGGTTTTCTCGAGAAGACAAGGGTTTCAGTATATCAGCTATTGAAGAACGAAAACTCTTCAATGTTTTTGCAATTTTGAGGCTGTGAGAGACCAGCTGAATCATTGCTTGAGGAGAGCTTCATTCTAGAGTTCTATTTCTGCTTAAAGGTGAAAGATATCAGCAAGGGTTCGAAGATTAATGAAGAATAATCAATTGCAGCTCAGAATAAGGGTTTATACAGAGCATTTAAGAGGAGAATATCAAGTCGCTCAAATATTTGTTGCATTATTTGGTCTTCATTGTGAGTGTTTCTTATGTATTCGGAGTATATGCTGATTTGAAGTAACAAATCTAAGTTGCATGTGCTTCAAGGAGTTGTATTTCATTTGCATACTGTTGTTCTGTTGTTTTGCCATGTATTTCACATTTCAGCAAATGGATATGTGATATTGCTTCATATTTTGGCCATACAATTTTCTGGGTATTTGTGATTTAGATATTAAAGGATATTCTCTCAACTGGGTTCTTAATATTTTGACAAAATACTAAGTATTTTTTAAGATATGAAAATCTGGAAATTTCAGCAGTGTATTTCCTTTGAAATATTCAGTTAGTGTGAAAAATATATACATTGCAATATCTCTTTCTGTTGTACTACATTGTTATACCCAACATAGCATAAATATTAAAAAAATCAGTCATCACTTGAATAAAAATATCTCAGAAGATAGGAGGGATACTACAGTGGTATCAAAGCGGTTCCCTGCCATCCTGTTGGGAAATCAAAAATTTGAACAGTTGCATATCAGTTTTTGCAGTTGCATGTTGGTACCCAGTACTTGCATGTCAGTTTGGAGAGCACCCATATGCTTGCATGTCAGTTTTAATGGTTGCATGTGTGGTATCAGTTACCCCATGTTAGCTCAACAGTGGGGTCTATTTTAAAAATTCATTGAGCTCACACAGAGAAACTTGAGTGATCAACACTCACCTATAGCAGCTGCAGTTGATTGGTGATTTTGGGTAAACTGAAGTCTATACAGGAACTCCTACCAAAGCTCATGCAGGCTGTTCAAAACTATGATAAGAATTTAACAAGGCTTCTACAACATCCGGAAATTTTGGATCCTTGGTTTGCAAAGAAAAAGAAAGCAAACACTAATGCAAATAACCTTATCAATATGAGGAAAAGAAGGACCAATTTGAGGAGGAAATGGACATTATCAACGTTCAAGAAATTGTTATCAGTCATAATAACAAGACTGATTTTTATGACAGCAGTTGTCCACTTGAGCATGAGGATGAGTTGGAAGTCGTGGCCAGTCCAGAAGATGTTATGGAAGTGACATTGGGTATTGGCACTCATGATACTAGTGCCAAGAATGAAGATTGCATGCAAAGGTTAACCCATAACAGATCTGATTTACATGAGAGCAGTGGCTACACATGTTCAAGATGCTACTATTGAGTTGTTACATGAAAGTACTCAAGAATTGGATACTAATGATGCATTGTGTGATATGGATTCATGTCATGATGAGTCTGATTTTTCAAATCAGACCTTAAAAAACAAGCTAGAAGGTTCATATGTTGACATGGAATCACAGGATCGTGAGTTCGATGGACATGCAGATACATTAGAAGCGGAAGTGTGCGAAGAGATTGTCATAATAGCAGCTTCTACCTTGCTAGTTGAGCCATCCCTTGAGGTACATAGCAACAGTACCTTAGATATTGATGTGTGCACTGTTGATTGCACACATGATGCTACTTATCATGAGATGAGTGATGTTGATACAGCCTCATATCACAGTGCAGACTTTGATTCAGAGAGATTGCATGGGAGTCATGAGTTTCAGAGACCTCACCACTTGGTTGGGCAACTTAAGGTCAATGATAGCATGATTGCCACAGCCATAGAGCACTTTGATGTTGCTTGACAGATGTTGGCAACCTATGGTTGGAGTACTCCTATGGCAGATGAGCATGATGATAGTGGCCTTTCCCTAGCAGAGTTTCATGCACTTCGAGAAGCCATTGGAATAATGAAACATAATTACTTACAGTTACTTGCTGATAGAGATTATCTTCTCGAGTGGGATAGCATCTGTTACGATGCACTGAAGGGGAAGGAAGAGGAGGTTGATGAGCTCACTCATGAGCTTGAGGTGACTTTGGACTCATTGCAGATCACCCAGTTGGCCCTTCAGGAGTCTCAGTCACAGGTAGAGGAGCTTACCGTGGAGTTGAGTATGGCACAGTCTTCACCAGCTACAGATACAGTACAGTTTCCTACAGCAGTAGTTGGTGAGGATCAGATATCCACAGGTTGTAGTGAGGATGTGGCTACATCCATCACAGATTTTGGCGCAGTAGTCTCTGTTGAGATGAGTACTTTGATTGAGAGCAGCAGAGAACCACATGTTGCATCAGGTTCTCTTGAGGTCAGTACTATGACAGATGATGCGGGTCAGATTGCCGATAGCTCTTGTTTGGTAGCTCTTGTTTGGCAATGGTGAATCTCCCGAGAGTTGTGTGTTGGTACACGATGCTACTCCATCTTCACAGGAGGTTCACAGAGTGTCATCTGGTTGGGAGTATGGCTCTCGTGTTGATTTGCTTCCCTCTCCTAGAAGCAAATCTGTTACTTCATCTCATGCAGCTGATGGTGATCGACAGCATGTTGTGTTGCAGAGTCAGAGTGATCAGCTGCAGGTTTCAGAGGATAATGTTGATCCAGCCTTATTTCATTTTTATCGCGCCGATACATTTGCTGAGTACCTACTTGAGAGTCTAGAATTTCAGGAGGGTTCGTTTGGGGTCACGAGAGATACTCTCATTCATGGTTCATGCGCTATCAGGCGTTTGGTGGGAGTCATTGTCGATACTATGACTGCAATGCTTCCTCAGAGATTTTGTGGTTGGGTTTGCAAAGCAAGTTGCCAGAGGCCCTACCCAATCAGTGATTCGAGATCAGAGATTGGAGCCGTCTCTTGATTCCAGTGTTGCATGTGATGAGCCATTGACCAAGGTTGGAGCATTTTATCACAACTACACAGTGAGGAGTGCTCATCATTTTTCTTTTGATCCACACGTGGAGGGCTTGATGATGCATCAGTGTGGATTGGTTTCGAGATTATACCATCCATTGTGGGATGGAAAGTTACCATCTTCAGTAGATGGAGTTAGTGGCTGCAAGTACCTAACTCAGTTGGTTACAGGTGAGTACTTGCGGGATCAATGTTCATTTTCCCATCATGCTGACATGTATTCGACAAAGTTTGCTACTTCTATGTCACATAGATTTCTTGTGGATACATGGGTTCAAAGTGATTATGGTGTCAATGGGCATGATGGTTTAGTTGGACGTCACATCCATGGGAGTATAGTAGAGTATGGAGATAGTTGTGCCGTTGCAAATACTTTCGGTTATTCTCTCCGTAGAGCAAATGGATGTGGGTATCGGTTACATTGGGACCCAGGTGTTGACAGGGGTGGCACTATAGTTTGGATGGGTTCAGTTGGATGGCTTCATCACTTCAGACATGGTGAAGTGGGAATCAATGTTGTTCAGCAGAAGTCTAGGAGTGCTCTTCTTAGCAGGCTTCTATTCTGAATTTGAGATCCAGGTATTTTTGGTTGGACACTCTTCAATGCACTGTGGGATCCTTCGTGTGCATCAGGGTTCCAGTTTGGGTTCATTAGGGAGTATTGCAGTATGTACCTAGTGAGGATTACTTGTAGTTTTACTTTTGGTTTCCATGTACATGATTCGTTTGAGATGCACAGTTTCAATGCACAGGGATTGGACAGTTGGTTTGGTGTTCATCTTTGTGTAGTTGTGGTTATGCTGGTGTTGCGGCAGTTGTGCTTCAGTGTGGGACATTCGCAGTCTTCCTTTGGACTTCCAGTGTAGTTGTGTTTCTTTGCACTCGTGATTGCTTGGGAACAAGCAATCTCAGGGAGGGCGGACTGTAATGTCCCCAATTTCGAGAGCATCAGAATTTGGAAGATTAGCCTATTATTTGACCCTCGTAGGCTAATAGTCTTGGTTAGAGGGTCTTCAGTGGCTGTTGCCTAGTCATACGTGACATTACTTCTCATCAGTTCGTCATTGGGTTCAGGTTTGGGCCTTGGTTTGATGTTTCTGGGCTCAGTTATACACACTATTTATAATAAGTCACCATTTCAGGAGTCAGTGTTTCTATATATAGCAGGGCACCTGGATAGGTCTTGATTGCAATGTCGATCCCTTACTCAATTGGTTTGATCAGGTAATGAGGGATTTACTATTTAGAGTAAGGCTATGGTTGTAAAGAGGGACCCCTGCTATTTTTAGTAAGGTGGTTGGATGCACAGAGGGTACCATGGTGAACCCCCAGGTTCACACAGAATTGAGAAATGATGTCTAATTATAGAGATAAGTAATTTTTAATTATTATTAAAGGTTAATGTGCACACAAGTTATATTATTTTAAATAATATTAAAGTGCATTTATTATTCATGAATATGAGAGCCCAAGTTTGAAGACTTATTATAAAGTTTTATGAAAAACCTAAAAGTGGATTTCAAAAGAGGATTAAAGGCACTTAAGAGTTCAAAGGATATAAAAGGTTTCAAAAAGCAAATCAAACTCATTATTGAATGATCATTTGAATTTGCTTTTGTTGTTTTCTAGAGAAGACAAGGGTTTCAATATATCAGCCATTGAAGAACGAAAACTCTTCAATGTTTTGGCAATTTTGAGGCTGTGAGAGACCAGCTGAATTATTGCTTGAAGAGAGCTTCATTCTGGAGTTCTATTTGTGCTTATAGGTGAAAGATATCATCAAGGGTTTGAAGATTAATAAAGAATAATCAATTTATTAAAATAAATTAGTCAGTTTCTAATGGTCAATCTGTTTTTCCTATTAGATAGGTTTTGTTTCCCTCTTTCGTTATGCTTTGTTAGCTGTAGCTTTTTACAACCTGTCAGTCTATTCTTAGAATGTAACCTCTTTAAATAGAGCATTCACTCCTCATTGTAATTAACACATTACATAATACATTATTCAGTTTCATGTAACTTTGTAACATGGTATCAGAGCGGGAAAATTTTTCTTGGGCTCTTCGTATTCCTTAAGGATCTGGGTGATTTCTGAGGTGTTTGGAGGTCGTGATCGCGTTTTCTGATCAGTGTGTTGCCCTCTGCTTGTTTTCTGAGCATTTTTTTCTGCCCGCAATTTGAATTTGAGCAGTTTTTTTTTTAAACCTGTGGTCACGTCTTCTAAAAATCACGGATTTCTTCACAATTATCGTTGAGAAATCGCGTCTGGAGGTCGTATTGTATATGATTGCGATTTTTTCTGTTTTAAAGCTCATGAATACCTATGGAGCGTCGTTTTTGTTGTGTTAAGCGATCTGAACGCTCGCATTTTGTAGAAATCGGCGGAGCTTCCAAATTCAGTCGCAATTCGACTATTGTGGGTCGTCCCGAAGATTTTCGCAGCGGCCATGATTTCTGAGTTTCGTTTTTTGGAATTTTTTCTACAGTCGTGGGGTCGCGTTTTGTTTGGAGCTTCTCCCCATAAAAATCGCAATCTGGCCGCATTTTCTGACGGGTTCCTTTGCTCGCTGGTTCACATTTCTGGATCGTAAATTTGTGCCTCTATCATCGCGATTTCCTACCGTGGTTTTATTTTTCCGACGGTGGTTTTTACCTGTTTCTGATCACAGGTTTACTTTTGTTTCACGGGTTTCCTTCAGGCATTTTGGTTCCTTTGTTTCTAAGACTTGCGTGTGTTCTGCAAGGTCTTTCTATGACTCGTGATTTTCCTCTAGGGTTTCTAGGTTTAAACTCTCAACAGGGGTTTCTTCCTCTAATTTCTTTGGTCGCGGATCTCTGCTTGTCACCATTCTTGGTGTATGACTGCTGCTTTGGCATCTGGATTTGCCGTCTGAAACTTGTTCTAAAGGGTTATTATCGGCATCTGAACCTTCTTTGGCGTGGTTGCTTCCATTGCCAGTTTCAGCTCGCGATTTCTATGGGCTTTTTCTGGCGGTTATTAAATCTGCATATGGTCGTAGTTTTGGAAAACTCTCATGTCTTTTGCTCGCGATTTTGTGTTCTTAGCTTAGCTTCTGCTGTGATGTCTTTTGGATTCTGGCGATTGGTGTTTGTGATCCCTTCAATTTGCAATTATATATATTCCTGCGGTCATTGTTTTTGTGTGGGATTTCTTGTTTCTGGTAAATCCTTGGCAGGTTTTTTGTGTTTGATCCTATTGTGCGGCGGTTTTAAATTCTAGGTCGTGGTTCTAAGTTTTTTTGTGGGACCTGTTTGGACGCCAGCAGCTTTGGCGGAATCTTTTCTATGGGTCCCTCTCTCTTCATGAACGCCCAGTGGATATGAAGATAGTAGTTTCTGCGGTTTCTTCTTCACCTAGCCGGCAGTTTTTGTGTGTAGTCGCAACTTTCGTTGACGGCTTTGATCACTGGGGTAGCTGTTTTCCGTATTCTCGAGACCTAACTTTTGAAATCCATGTTTGGATTTATCTCGAGATCTGTGCCTCGGTATCTGTGTTTCAGATTTATTCTGTGTTTTCGGAATCTATGCTTCGTAACCCGTGCAAGGGTTCTATTCAGCATCTATGTCGTCTATCTGCTTCGACATTCGTGCCATCAGCTTGTAATCCGTCTTTTCGTGACTCGGAAAACGTGTAACATGCCATCTTGGTTCAAAAGCAATCAGAAGTTCAACGGCAACAAATTTTTTATCATCAGTATTCTCTGCAGGATCTTATCAAAGTTTGGTACCTGTTCCGTAGCCCTGTGAATGGGGTTTTGTTTTCTGTTTTCGACGGCTTCCTGGTTTGGCAAATGTTTTTGCCTTGTCACTGTTTCTAGAGAGCTTTCTACCTTTTCGCCGTGGTTCACAGCTTTGAGGGCTTTCTTGGTTTGCGCTTACAACGCTTAGCCCCTTCTTGTCACCAGCTGGATCTGCGATCATCATTTGTGTTCTGCTTCTTCGGATTCCTTGGGATTTGTGTCTTGACACCCGTGCTCGGGTTATGTTATCTGGTTATGCCTCCATCTGTCTCGGATGGCAGTCTGTTTGGGGGGCATCAATTTTAGTTAGGAATTGACCATTAAGAGGGGGTATTAAAATAAATTAGTTAGTTTCTAATGGTCAATCTGTTTTTCCTATTAGATAGGTTTTGTTTCCCTCTTTCGTTATGCTTTGTTAGCTGTAGCTTTTTACAAGCTGTCAGTCTATTCTTAGAATGTAACCTCTTTAAATAGAGCATTCACTCCTCATTGTAATTAACACATTACATAATACATTATTTAGTTTCATGTAACTTTGTAACACAATTGCAGATCAAAATAAGGGTTTATACAGAGCATTTAAGAGGAGAATATCAAGTCGCTCAAATATTTGTTGCATTATTTGATCTTCATTGTGAGTGTTCCTTATGTATTCGGAGTATATGTTGATTTGAAGTAACAAATCTGAGTTGCATGTGCTTCAGGGAGTTGTATTTCATTTGCATACTGCTGTTCTGCTGTTTCCAACGATGTATTTCACATTTCAGCAAACGGGTATGTGATATTGCTTCATATTTTGGTCATACAATTTTCTGGGTATTTGTGATTTAGATATTAGAGGATATTCTCTCAACTGGGTTCTTGTAATGTCCCCTTTCTAAGGAAACACTTAAACCTAAATCTGCATTCAAAATGATTCTCAAGGAGACATTAGAAATATTATAGATTAATAATTTTCGATGATAAGATCAATGATAATATAATTATATCATTCCTTGTTGACGGATTATTCATTTCACAATTGTTACTTATTATTGATAACTATTCTATAATACATTCCATAATTCAACATTCATATTTCTTATTATTTTCCCTCATGGAACTAGGCTTTTACATGTATAGGGCGCGCTGAAACCATCTCTTGACCCAGCCTACGGGAGACTTTGTCCCAGCCTACGGGCCTTAATACGGATGGAATTACTCCGCCTCTCCCCACAATACCTAACATTCCTTCAAGGATGAAGTAATAGAGAAATATAGAAGTAATCATCTAAGTTCATCTTCCCATATCATCTTCCTTCTATTCCTTAACCATGGATGGGGAAATTATATGTCTAGGGCGCGTTGAACCCTCTCCAATGCGATTGGGAATGGAATTACTCCGCCTCTCCCTAGCATCCTTGTCTAGGGCGCGTTAAACCCTCTCCAATCCATCGTGATGGAATTACCCCGCCTTTCCCTAACAAGACCGCCTCTCCTATAGTTATAGGAAATGGAAGTGATGGGATGGTTATGTTTTTCTCCTCAAATTTCATAATGTATATATATGTTCATACATGTCTCAATCATGTTTCTTTATTTAAGGATGTACTTTCAATCAGCTATTTGTTCACATAGTATAGTTCTATTTTGATATAGGGATTACATATATATATATATATATATATATATATATTCTTTTATATATAATAATCTTACCATTTATTTTTACCAATTATAGATTGAACAAATTAAATATAAATACTTACTTGCCTGCTGTAGCTTTACCTAGAATTCTACCTATGCTGCCGTAATATAATTTTTATTGTTTAGTTGTTGCCGTTTATATATTTTATAATATATATTTCACTCCCTTTTACTGCTGATGTACATATCTATATAGATTAATTTATGACATCTTTCCTACTTATGACTCAGAAATATATTTATATAATGCAGATACTCTTTTTATATTTTCTTCCGATGATGTTTTCCTTCTATCTCACAACCTTTATTTATTTCCCTTTCAAGGGATATGTTCGAAGAGGCACATCTCTTATTACCCTCTTATAATTTTTATTACTTTATATTAATTCCCTTTTGTGGTAAAACTAGTTCTAATCATACGTAACTCCCTTATCATAAGAGGATAGGTTAAAAGATGTTTATTTATATTATTATTTATTTATATTATATCATTATAATAAATGATATATTATTTATATTATATCATTTATATCATAATAAATGATATATGGTTTATATTGTATTATTTATATTTATATTACAATATAAGATAATAATAATAATATTTGTATTTATATTATTAGATATATTTATAATATATTATTTATTTATGTGATGCTGGTGTCAACCAACTTAATTGTAATATTTATTTTTATATATAATAATATATCTTATTAATTATTCACATAAATGTTATATTAAAATATTTATATTTATAATATATCTAGTTAATTACATATATATATTTCATATATTTTATAATATTTATATTATATTAAATTAATAATATTATTTATTAAATAATACATATTAATAATATATTTTAAATAAATATATTATATATTTAGTTGATATAATGCTAACTTATTATTTAAAGAAACAATTCAATTACAAATCATTATAGGGACATGACAGTTCTTAATATTTTGACAAAATACTGAGTATTTTTGAAGATATAGAAATCTGGAAATTTCAGCAGTGCATTTCCTTTGAAATATTCAGTTAGTGTGAAAAATATATACATTGCAATATCTCTTTCTGCTGTACTACATTGTTATACCCAACATAGCATAAATATCAAAAAAAATCAGTCATCACTTGCATAAAAATATCTTAGAAGACAGGAGAGATACTCACCTTTCCACCTTGTTTTTTTGGAAAGTACATAATATTGGGACCAACAAACAAATGAATACCCTATGCAAAGCAGTTGACTCCACTCACCTAGAAATTTGCCAGCAAGCATGTCCAGATTCACTTTCATTTTAGTGCCAACGTAAAATTTTGCAACTCACTCCATCTAGTACCATCAACCTTTTCATCGTTTCAGTCAATTGCTGGCTTGACACCATATGCTAGTTTGTAAAGGGTTATCTTGCAATAGTATGAAGCACAATAGCAATAACGGGAATTTACACATGGTTAATCACAAGCAAACACCACCTGGGTTGCAGACCATGCCAAGTCAGAACGGCATGGCCAGGTTGTTGCAGGCCTGGTCAGCGTTCAGTCAAACCCAGGTTGACCCAGCAAAAAAAGGTGCCCCCTTTTACAAATGTGGGATTTTGACATTTTTTTCAAAAAAAATGCAAGTTTAAGGTTTGGCATTTTCTCAAAAAACTGCAGGTTTGGGGCTTAGGGTTCTACCCACTCTATTTCACATGAATAACAATTGCAGTTTCTATGAGTATTTTAGCATTTTTTTATTGTCGTGTTTTTCACATTTAAATTTTCAACCCTTGTAATTGAATTCTATTTACACTTTTGGTTTTCCATGGCATTGCCATGTAAATATAATGCTCCTATGGTATGAAGCCCCACTGGCGATGATATGTAAGCTTCTTGGCTTTTCACAATCCACACTAATGTATATCACTCGGGAAAAAATCTGTCCAGAAATGGACAGAATGTCCATTTGAAGACCCCAAAAAACTTGACACAAGTAACATTACACCAATTAATGTTGACATTTGGAACAGCAACTTCTACGAAAACTGCAGCAGGAATAAATGAAAACATAAACCCCATAAATACAGTTAGTTCAATGCCTGAGATAGCTTAACAAAGATCTTATCCCAAAATAGTCATTAAAAGACATTTTGTTTTGAACAGGAGAAATTAACATAGAATTGCTGCAGTTGAACAGGATAAGAGCCCTTAGAAAGAGCAATGCCAACCATTGGGGGGAAACACAGATATATCTAAGGGCTCTCAACAAGCACATGAATCAGCAACATTACTTGAATTTGATGCTTGAAGACATTTGGAAGATGGGATACGTCAAAAGTGTGGTTGAAAATGACTAGACAAATTACCAAAGTTATCTTCAACCATAATTGAGTCCTTAGTTTGATGATAGAGCACACAAATGGCAAGGAGCTTGTGCGATCAGGGGTGACACAATTTGCCACCAACTTCTTCACTTTGCAAAACATTATAGCCTCAATTTCTTCTCTCAAGCAAATATTTGTGAGCAAAGCCTAGATGAACTCTCCATATTCCAAAAAAACTGAAGGGGAGACAACCACCAAAACTATTTTTGATGAGTTGTTCATTAAAAATTCAAAGGAGATACTCAGTGTAAATAACAATTACAAACATAAGTTTAATAGAGAATTATATATTTGTTATTTTTGTTTTGTTCTTATATAAGTTTAATTTTCTAATAATTTCAACAACAAAAATCAAAGTTTTAGGTGACAAAGCCTTTGGTCAAGGTTTTGCATTTGGTGGCTGGAAATGGCATGCCAATAGATAGAGCCAATGAGGCCATTTTGCATTACTGTAATGTTAACAAAAAAATATGACATCATTTGGTGTATCATTGATCATAGATGGACGCACCAACTCCACCAGCCAATACATGGCTTGGCATACTACCTAAACACAAAATTTTACTTCTCTAATACATTTACAGCTGATGAGGAGGTCATGGCAGGCCTTACTTCATGCATGGAAAGGATGGAAATAGACAAGGCTCTTTTCTTCAACTCAAGCCATTCGAAGGAGAGAAAACTAGCAACCAGGTAAAAAATCAATCCTTTAATTTTTTGCTTAATACTAGAAAGTAGAAACTTAAAAGTTTTAACTTTAAGTTCTAAACTTTTTACTTGATTCTTATATTTTTTTGAAATGTTTTATTTGTGCGTTTGTGGTGGGAGATTTATAGTGTTGGCACACCAAATCTTTACAGGTTAGCTATCTGTATTTTACCCCAACCCTATAGCACTTCTAAGTGTGAACGCAATTGGAGCCTATTTGAAAGCATTCACACCAAGAAGAAAAACAAGTTGACCTAAGGGCATCTCAATGACCTTGTTTTCATCCATTACAACTTTCTCGTTTGAACCAAAAAGGTGGAGGGTCCTCATGATGCCATTGACTTGAATGACATCGATCCATTTGCTGATTTGATTGTGGAAGAAACGGATATAATATTTACTGGTGAAGATCTCGCTGAATTGGAAAGAGCAACAGCAAAGGCGAAGGAATTTGAGGAAGAAGACATATTTGGGAAATCAATCACTCATGTTGTTATCGATTTACCTTCTAGTTCAAGGCTCTAAAGTACTAATTCGGGGGGGATGAAGATGATGTAGATTGTATATGGTTGTTTATGACATATGTCCATTGTCAACAATTAAACAATTATTATTTATAATTTTATAGTTACTATTATACAATCATACAATGTATTGTTTTACTCTTAAACTTTGAAATTTCAAATTTTGAGCATTTGAGGGTCATGACATATGTAATCTCTGAATTATGACAAATCGATGATCAAAATAGAGTTATGTGTTCTCTAAATGCATTAATTTCTTCTTCTTTCTTGTGTAACTATTTTTTTTTGCTGAGTTTTACTGAACTTTTGCCAAGTTCAAAGTCCAAGTCAACATTTTGGGCTGCCAAGTCCAAGTTTTTCAGGGATGATTGGAGCTATGTTCTATGTCACATATTCTCATGGGTGATGATTCTCCACTAGATTTTTGTGGGATAGGATCAGTTGATATGGGCTAAAGAACGTCAATGATGTTTTGTGTTCCCTCCTTATCCACCAATCACCTTTCAGTCTATCAGATCACGCACATGGGTACAAGCAAGAGAGTTGAATTCACTCTAGATTTAGTTGTGATTTGAGAATTGGAAGGTGCTGTTCCAATTGCAATTCAAAAGGCTGATCATCTGTCCAAATTGTATGTTTTCTCTCACTTTGTGCCAAATTCCCCTTCTAGCACTTCTTACTCACTTTAACAATGTGAGTAAACTTTGGCATGATCGGCTTAGCCACATCCACTACTCCTATCTTCAATAACTATGCCAAAAGGATATGATCGTAGGGCCTCATAATCCACTTTTTCGAAGGGGTGTGTTATTGGCAAACATCCAGAAAAAAAAAATTGATAAAGGAAAGTCTTGGCAAGCTACACAAGTTTTAGAGTTCATTCACAATGACCTATCGAGACCCTTCCCATCCTTGTCTTTCAACAAGGCCTGATATGTTCTTACCGTCTGTCATGTCCCCTTTTTCCAAATATAATTAATAATTAATATTATTAAAATAAAAATGTTTTTAAACCCTAGTTAGAATTTTAAAAAATAAAAATAAATAATATAAAAGTTAAATAAAAGTAAATTCAAATCTTGGCAGCAAATTTAGGTCCCATGGTTCTATTTATGTGTTTTTTTATGCACATGCAACTTAGAATAAATTACTAAGGTAATCTATCCTCTCTTGAACAAAGATACCCAAAAGCTAAACAATGTGATCCAATGGGTTATCTCCAAGGTTCCAATACGTTGGTTCTCAACTTGCTCATAGAATAGCCTCAGTTAGTGTGATGTGATTTTGTTGTTTTCCTCAAAGGGACTTACGTAGAATTCTTCTTGCTTCGCTCAACTTATTTCTCCTTTCAGTGTGGATGAAGTATGCACGTTGCCCCAATAATAAAGAAAAGGAAAAAGGTAAGGGTTTAGAGAAACTAATCTAAGGTCGATGAAGCAATGATGATGTATGAATAGACAAACTCCTTAATAAACCTAACTCCACTTCGCCAAGGATGCCTACAACTACATGGAGTAGGTGCAATCTCCTAAGTGTTGTGACGTTTTCACACATCGCCCCATTGCAAATGGGGACCCCCTCTTTTGCTCACTTTCACCGCCGTTTTTGCTTTGATCTTGCAGTTTCTTGTCCTGACCCATGAAGCTAGGAAAGAATGTCCGAGCAGTCAGCTCACAGGGAACATTAGGAATGCTTGAAGTAGTGAGTTTTCCTGAGGATAAGTGAAACGCTGACTATCATTCCTCGATCAAAACTGACCAATCCATGGCATAAGTCCATCATTCCATAAGGAGGGTCTTGATCCTTCACTCTATCCCGAAGTTCCAATCCAAGGTCCATCCAAATTCTTATCTCGACCAGGCCCGGAATTCAACAAAGACTGTCACTCCTTGGCATGTTCATCTTTCCACCATGGAACTCAGTTCCCAGCCCGACGGCTCCAGTCTGGAAGTTTGTCCAAGGGATATCCTTCTGATCCAAATCCATGACTCATTTCATAACTCGGAAGATTCTCAATCAAACAAGGTTTCCAAGAACTTAAAGCAAATTTTAAAACTATCAACGTTCAGGCACCCCTCTGGAAGATTGAAATATGCAAACAGGAATATTCCTAGTCGCATATTCCAGTACCAGCTGGAATATGCGTCTAGGGAAGAAATTTCTTCCTGGTCGCATAATCCAGTAGGTACTGGATTATGCGCCTAGGGATGTTTTTTGTCCTGGTCGCATAATCCAGTGCCTACTAGATTATGCGCCCCAGGATCAAAGTGTCATGCTCCACGTCCTGTTCCAGTCTGAACTTTGCAATTTGGCAGACAGACATTCCCAGACTTGTCCATGAGTACCTGCATGAAAATTTCACCGTCTGTTGGTCTGGGAGAATTTCACCATGAAAATGGGAGATTCCTTGAAGGGATGGAAGAAACGAAAACTCCGTGTTCCGGATCCCGTGTCGTCATTGAACCTCCATAAAGCAGCTAGAGTTCACCTTCTGCAAATTTCACCATGAAAATGGGAGATTCCTTGAAGGGATGGAAGAAACGAAAACTCCGTGTACCAGATCCCGTGTCAACATTGAACCTCCGTAAAGCAGCTAGGGTTCACCTTATGGAAGATTTTGCCATAAAAATGGGAGATTCCTTGAAGGGATGGAAGAAACGAAAACTCCGTGTTCCGGATCCCGTGTCGTCATTGAACCTCTGTAAAGCAGCTAGAATTCACCTTCTGCAAATTTCACCATGAAAATGGGAGATTCCTTGAGGGGATGGAAGAAACGAAAAACACCTCACTTTGGATCCCATGTTAATGATTAAACCTCTGATGAAGCAAACTAAAGTTCACCCTTTGCCAAAAATTGAAATAGGAGGACAAATCCTTAGTCAAAATCAGGCTCAAAAGTCCAAGTCGCATTATCCAGTTGAGGGTGGAATCTGCGCCTAGGAGAGCTTTTTGTCCAAATCGCAAAATCCACTTCCCCTTGGAATTTGCGCTCCTAGAGGTTTTTTTGTCCAAGTCGCACATTCTTGACCCAGGTGGAATTTGCGCTCCTGGATAGCAGGATTCTAGTTCCCTTTGAAAAATGCAAAATAAGATAATTCATGTCCAGAACGAAAGAAGCAATCTTCCATCTGAGTGAGATTCCACAGGAGAAAATTTCCAAGACTGAGCAAAATTTTGGCAAGGAAACCTAAAAGAATGAAGAAATCTGGACTTTGGACAAAAGTGTCCCTGGCACAAAATCCATGACCAGGTGGATTATGTGCCCATAGAAGAAATTTGTCCTGAGTGCAAAATCCAGGACTAACTGGTATATGCGCTCCTGGACAAGTGGAATTCCAGGACTCCTTGGAATCCCCGACCGACTAAAATCCCCAACCTGGACAGTAGGAAATTCCTGTTGATAGTGAAAAATGCGACCTAGACAGGAAGGACTCCTGAACCAACTGGAAGTTGCTCCCTGACCTGGAAATTCCTCCTGTGCATGCCTGGTAACCCTAGAATAAAGGAAAAGTCAGTTAAGTATGAAGAATACCAGAAGGTGAAGAAAATCCTCTATTTATTCAGGAATTCATAAGTCAATTTGATCAATTATGCAAGTTTAGTTCCTGTTTTATCTTTTGATTGCATTGCATTTAAGGATCTTGTTCATCATGACTACTCAGGGTTTCCCTTATTTTGCAGGAATCCAGGACGAGGATGAGCTTTCATGAGGATAGAGCTCAAGGATGATCAAGGGCTATCTCAAGCATCATGGAGTTCCAATGCCGGAGAAGAGGACTACTTCCAATGCCAGACGAGGAGAATACATGTGAATTCCACAAGAAGAAAAGAAAAATTCAAACTTCAAGGACACAGGAAGGGTTAGCATCAAGATCCTCAACGGGAGAAGATACACTTCATGTCCAATATCAAGGATTCCAGTTCCGGACAAGAGGATCAATCTTTGGACAACCAAGAGGATGCACTTCAAGTTCACCATCCATCGAGAAGAACGAGAATCCACGCCAAGAGCAAGGATCCGTGCCGGTGCGAAGGAAAATACAGAAGGGATGGAAATTCAATTCCAAAGTACATAGCACCAAGACAAAATTCCATGGATCACTCCAAGAATTCCATCAGGATTGACCTGATTTCCAGCCTGGAAGGAATTCCACAGCAAACGTTCTTTGACCCCTTGGATTATGCACCCAGGAAGAAAATCATTCCTGGTCACAAAATCCTGTTCCAAGTGGAATTTGCGACCAGGACAAGTGGATTCCTATACACCATGGAATTTGCGACCAAGGAGCAGGACAAACAGACAGTTGACTGGTCTCACCTACCTACCAAGCAGCTCAGTCAGCCTGGCGTCCAGGACAAGTGGCAACTTTTCATCCAGAGCAGGTGGCGTCCAGGACAGGTGGTGGCATCCCATGGAGCCTATGACATGTTCATCCCTCTCTTTAGGGTTTGCACGGATTTCGAGGAGATCTGATCTCCTCACCTCCTCTTTGTATTCTGCTTGCCTATATAAGGGCTAAGGGGCCTCATTTGTAAGGGTCTTCTTTCTTCTCTCATTTTTTATGCTCTTAGAGCAAGTAGTTAGTTAGCTGTTCATTTCTATTGCACTCCAATTCTGGAGCAAAGGAACTTTGAAGAATCAATAAGATTGTTATAAGACATTCCCAAATCAATATATGGACATTGAAGATTGGTGTTCTTGATATTCTTTGGATTGTGGCATGGTTTTCTGACTTCTTTGAAGCAAATCATAAGCTCCAGGATCTAAGTTGTTTCATTTCTATTTTCTTTCAGCTTTTCATTAGTTAGAATGATGGAGATTATTACTATTGAATGATTGAATCTATTTGTTCATACCATTGGTGATCTATGGCTTGCAAATCACCGTGCATGGTTAGCCTGAACTAATTCAAAGTCTAACTTCGACTGTTCTGCATGTTTCAGTTCCATGTCCCTTGCAGGAGCAATCTGAAAATCCTTACTCCCCCCTCAAAAGATAGCACCATCCCTGCCTAGTTGTTGTCTCATCACAAAGCAGAGGATTGGTTCCAGTTTCCATCATCAGCAGTAGTCCTCTTCCATCGATTAGTTAGACTCCTGAACCCTTACCTCATCTTTTGCATTTTCTTTTAGATCTCCGTTAGGATTAGTTTTCCAGAGCCTCATGGCCAAATCATCCGCCTCTTCAAGAGTGGAACCTAGGAATTCCAAGTTGTCCATTTGTGAAGGAGTTCCATTCACCCACAAATCCAAGCCCGAGGAGTAAGAAGTAGATTCCATGTCCACGAAGGAGTAATCCCACATAAGTCCCACTCGTAATTCCCAGCGAATCACATCATTTCACTGAGTCTATCCCTATGCACGTCAAGACCTGACACAAAAGGAACCTTGGAGCAGTCTCATTCGATCACATAGTTCAGCGTTTGAGAAGCTCTATTCAAGAGAGGATAGAATACTCTATGTTTTATTCTAATGTTTGTTGCAATCATAAAACACGCATCAACACTAAGGTTAGCGAATGGCTTTCATGTAATGAACTTTCATCCAAACAACCACAACTGGCTCAATTTGAACGGGCATCCACAACTAAACTTAAGCAAATTATGATGAAGCTCAGACTAGCTTTACACAACACTCCACCAGCGATGGATGTCAAAAGCATGAGCTAGGAGTTGATCCAATATTCAATACATACATGCATTACATCAATGAGCTATTACTACTCTACATCTAATCTACTTAGAAACATCTCTCAATTTCATCAAGATACAAGAAACCATGTTATTCCACAAGACAACACTTAGCACCAAGCTCCAATGCTCCAATGTCTTTGCATTAATCTTGAGAAATATTTACAACTTCAAGTACTCTCAGAGAATTTCGAGAGTCTCTTCTTACTCTATTCCTCTACTCTACTAACTATATTCTCTCTACTACCTACTGACTATTAACTAGAGCCCTTACAAATGAGGCAACAAGGCCTTTATATAGTTTTTCAAAATACAACCGACGGCTGAGATTAATCTGTGATTGGATGGCCTAGATCTTTACAACAAGGCAATTATGCCTATTTTAGCATTTTGTACATAGAAAAGAAAAGAGAAGCAAGGCACGCTTCCCAAGGTGATGAGGATGATGAGTTGGAAGTCTTCTCCCTTGGAGCGCCCTTATCCTCTTGTTTGTGCATGCAGGTACAGTGTACTTTGACAAGGATGACGTGGCAGCATTTGATTGGTGGGGATGATGATGCGATGCCACGTAGGTGCCACCTCAGCAACTCTCATAGATTCCAACGGTTAATTTAATTTGCTTTTGGCATATTCCCAAATTGCATCATCTGTGTGATGTCTTCGAATGTGATTGCTTTGATGAAGTTGAACATTTGGCAATATATCCTTGTTGATTTTGCCTTGTGTCTTTTGTAAGTCAAATGTATATGAGACATGTTGCTCATTTGACTAACTCCGTGATACTTCTTCTCTTGGCAGGATATATGTTGATCGTGTTTGAATGCTTCTTCATGGAGAGTAGTGTAGATGAAGATGCCTCTTTCATAACATGGAATAGGAGACTTGAAAATTCAGGAAGAGCTTGAAGTTTGATGGATGGATGTCTTCTCTTGATGCAAATGATGAAGTGTTCTGGCACAATGAACTTGAAGTGATCTCTTGGAGTGATAACAAGATGTCTCTCTGCAGCGACTACTTCATGACTTCATCCCTTGCATGAGGATGTTCCAGGCGCCTTGCTCCTTAGATGACTCCTCAGTTTCATCAATTCTCCTACAACATAGACCAAGAAATATATTAAACTATTGATAAACACAAAGAAATCATTTTTAAACATTCAATAGCCTTTCCAACCCTAGGCACACATTGCTGACTGTGGAGAGGTGAAAGTGCGCCTAGCATCAAATGGCCTTATATTTATCATTTCTGTGATTTCAAACAATTGGGCATGTCCTAGAATGACTCTCTTTCTCAAACGCTCACTTCTAGATGTGAATTTATGCTCTTTTCTTGAGGCGCTAATCTAGGTTTGCAGGGAGGCTAAAGTGCGCCTAAACTTAGTGCATTTTATTACTCCAACTCATGCTAACGCTTAAAGATGCTTGTTTTGACCAAGTAAAGACCCTTCATCACTGATTCATGCTCTTGTATTTGAGGCGCACATTTGGGTTTGTAGAGATAGGAAAATGCACCTAACATACTTGGCTAGTTCACTACAATTTAAATGCATTCAAATCATTAACAGTGTTACAATCTTTCTCATGCCTTCCCAAAAACACTTTGAGGTTGTCCAAGGTTAACTGAATATCCAATAACTTGTCCATTGAAACCAATGAAAAGGCTTGATCTTCAAACTCCTTCTGGATCATGTTGTTGAATTCTAGATCACTGCATTTAAGAAAAGAAATGTTTGGTTGTCATCAAGTAACTTAAAAGGAAATTCTTCAATCTTTTTGACAAGATTCAAATCATTGTCTTCACAGACTTCACAAGCACTTTACAAGTCTTTGATTAATTCCTTGATAACACTCACTTTGTGTATCATGGTCTCTTTGACCTCTACAAACATTTCTCTATTGGGAATAATCCCAATTTCCACCAATGTTCCCAATTTGAGCTTCTTCATTTTGGTCCAAGCTAACAAACTGTCTTTTATATCTTGTTGTTCTTGAGAGAAAGTATCAACAACTTTGTCCAACTCTAATCTTATGCTTTCTATCTTTTCCAATCTCTCCACAAGGTTCTTAATAGTTGTGATCCTTGTGCAATCATTTGGTCTAGGAACTCACTGACTACCTTGCCCCTTGTATGAACTTTTTCCACCTTTTGAATAAGTGGATCCTCAATGGGTATGGCCATAGGCCCAACTGTCTCTAAAGATAGATTAATCTTCTAGAGCATTGAAGTTAATTGTTTTGCTTTGGCTTTATATTGATATTTCACCTTTTTTACTTCATCAAATTTTTGAATGAGAGAATTCAATGTAGCTTGAGCATCTACCTTAGCACTTTCATGAGTTATCTTCCCTAACTCAACCCTTGTGATTGAATAATTAGAGATATCCACCTCTTCTATAGTTTTATCAAGAGGGGGCTAAGTAACTTCTGCATACCTGTAATCTTCTTTCTCAAACAACCTCGAAAGAGTCTTTGGATTTTTCTTAGTTTTCTCCTTTTTAGGTGTCAACTGCTTAAAATCAAAGTCATTTGGAGAGATAGCTTTCTTCTTCCTCTTAGGTGTCTAAGATGAAATCCAAGGAGGAAGTATCGATGAATTTCTTTCTAGACCTACAGCCATGTCTTGAGTAGAAGGGGCAGCACTCACAAAAGTTGTCACAATTGGTGAAGTATTAGTTAAAATAGCACCAGGAATATCTACACTTGAAACTTGCATAGACCTAGTCATGAGTTGCTCTAAGTCTGACTGAGAATGTATGTCAAAAGAAGGTGATGAAAAACTTGGCAAAGATGGGGAAGAACCAAAAATAGTTTCCAAACCCTATTTAGGACTATCAAAAATTAACCTAGAGGGCGGCGATGAATGAATGGATAGAATTGACCTAGTGGAAGGAATATGAATGGTGTCAACATAAATGACTATTATGGTAGGAATGATAGTAGAAGAAGAAATAGGTGGTTCCTCTAAAATGTTCTCATGAGGTGACATTTCTAATTCATCATGTTGTCCTTCCTCTTCTTTCCTTTCATCCTAGACAAACTCATCTTGCCCTTCAGTAGATGTCCCTTCTACAGTGGTTTTATCTTTTCCCCCTTTTGAAACAAACTTGATCTTTGGCTTGGTAGACTTACTGGAACTAGGCACATCACTCTTGTTCTTTGTACTTATTTTAGGTTTCTTACCTATAAGATCTTGAGACTCCTCCTCTGATCCAGTCACAAAGCATTTCAAATGAATCCCCTTTTCCTCTAACCATACATTTGTGTTTGCTAGATTTGGTTCAAACCTTTCTTTGATGGAAGTTACCTCTTCCTTTGACCACTGAATTGCCAATAGAGGAGAGTTTGCAATATTGTTCCTTATATAAGCATGATCTAGGATATCACCATCATCTTCCATGCCTTTAGGAATATCTGCTAAATCAAGTTCTTAAATTTACTTTAAGGTCAACCTGCAGTAATCTATCTTTATTATATCCTCCTCTATCCTAGAATCTGTCCACACATCTTCAATTCTATGCTCATGTGTTAGGGCTCTCATGATTTTATCTTTCACTTCCCGATAATCAAAATTGGGTCTTGTATTGTAGGTCTTCATGGTGACCCATTGCATCTCAGATTCTATAGCCTTAGCTTTTGGGGATGTCAAGATAGAATACTAGCAAATTGTGAGGGGAAACTTGTAACCTATCTTTTTGGATTCCATTTGTTTGTTGTGAACTGCTATTATCTGTCTACATAGCTCTATTAACACAATTTTGTCACTTGGGTATATTGGGAGCATGTATGGATATCCCATGAAATAACCAACTCTCAAATAGGCAAATGTAGAAAACTATAGAAATAAACAACCATATTTGTTTACCATTGACCATGCTTCTTCAGAAACCCTTTTCTTCTCCAATTTAGGATCAAACATACACAAGAAAGGAGCAAAGAAAGCATCATTAACTCTTTTGAAATGATGAATACCTCCATCAAGAGTTATCTGAGGATAGTATTTGTATACTGGAATTACTCTCTGATCTCCTTCTGATGTTAACACAGGAAAACTCCTCATTGCAGCAGCAACATATACAAGATACGATGTCATATAGAACCTCAGTGAATTTTGTACCTTTCTCAGTTGATCATGAATTGCATTACTAATCTATAGTCTCTAGAATATCTATTGTTTCTTCCTCATGATGATTTTGATGTATAAATACATCCACTCATGAAAGCTAGATGATGTAGGTAAACCTCTCACTCTACTGAGAAGGGTGATCAAATCACTTAGTTCTTCAATGAAGTCACTGCATGGAAAGTTCTTAGGCCATCTTGAAATATTTGGCCTTGTGGTCTTTAACCACCTACTATTAATCACCTTCGTAGTAGTATCTGGATATTTGTCATATTCTTCTTGTGCATAGTCAAAAGTGATATCTGCATATGTTTCAGTATGAGGACACAAGAAAGATTTGTCAAGAAATTTTACATCTAGCCTCATAACCACATTTCTATTAGAATCTCTAACACTTCGATCATCCCTATTATAGTGTGCTACAACTGAGAGGACAAACTCAAGATTGCATGCAGTCACAGGAAATGTATCTACCTAGTGAATATTACTCTCCACTATACACTTCATGCCATTACTCATAGGTTGTTGGTGGGTCCTTTCCACAAATTCAGACATATCAACATGTCTAATCTTAGTATCCTTTATCTCATCAATGGTTGAGGTCACTAAGGTCACTAGAAAAACTCCCTGATATTTGTGCTTCATGGCTTTTGACTTGCTTGGGGAGGGATCTTACATCTAAAGAACATCTTATCTTTGTTGAAATGTAGATCTCAAAATGTGTGCACAAGAAACTACAATACAAAGTTTAGGGTTTTGCAGTGTTAGGAAAACTTGCATGATTGGAAATTGCAAATAGTGAGGAAAATCTGAGCAATTGTATGAGCTTGGAGGACTTAAGTGCAATGAAGGAGAAAAATGGAGCAAAAGCGGGCAATTGGGCAAAATGTGAAAATTTTCCAATGTTAGCAAAATTTTTGCATGATGAGTGTAATGGCACTGATTTTTAGTGCTTCTACATGGATGAAGGCTTATTGTGTAGCTGCGCCAATTTTTAGTGCTTCTATAGGATAAGGTAGTGTAGAGGTTTGCAAAGTTGGGAAATTTTGCCAACATTGCAAGTGGGAAAAAATTGCAAGTGATTGCAAGGTCAACAAAATTTGTTGACATTACAAAAGAGGTAAAGCATTTGTAAAGGGTTAGCAAGGTTGGCAAATTTCACTGAACTTGTACGTGAAGTGTTTGCAAAGTAATGTAAGGGCGGTGAATTTTACCGACCCTCCATGGGAGGTAGAATTCAAAGTATCGTAGGGTTAGTGAAAAAATCTGACATTACAAGTGGGAAAAAATTCCTAAGTTAAAGCACTAAAGATCTTTGCCTACACCACTCAAAATCGGGTGTATGGTTGGTGAAAAATGATGACACTACACCAGTGAGATGATCTACAAAGTTTAAGTTGTATTGGTTAAAATCCCTAGCCATACTTTGAACTTAATTTGCTAGATATGCCAAGGCGGTAGAAAACACCACCATTGCATAAATGGGAAGTCAAACTGTGTATAAGACTTACCATATCAGTGGTAAAAACCACTCATTGATAGGTAGGACTTTGGCAATTTAGAGGATGCTTGGTCAATGAGAAATGATGCCGACTCATGGGAGGTCAACAATAGTTTTTGAAACTCAAGAGACTCTCTTTTTGGAATGCAGGGTTAACATACAAACTAGTAAATCATGAAACGAGGGTTCTAGGGTTTCAAAACTAGGATTTAGGATAAAGGAAATAACACATTAATTACAAGATTTAAACAAACATAAAATTAGTTTGAAAAAACATAAAAACACAAAACGATACCAGTATTATTTAGAAAACAAAAATAACCAAAACCCTAAACATTAACAATGTAGATAAATAGAGAAAAATGGAAAGGTAAAACATACCAAGTGACAAAGGCAAACAGTGAAATGCTAGCCTGAATCACCTGCTAAATCCATCCAAAGGTCGCGCAATAGAAAACCTAGAATCTCTTCAAACATGCAGAGGAATGGAGAGGATATAATAAGAACGAAAATAAAAATAAAACAAAAATTGATTTAAAACCCCCAAATCACTATTAAAACACTACATTTATGACAACTTGTGTGAACTAGGAGTTGTTGAGTCGATGAAATTTGTCGTCGATGCAACTTGGTGATTAATCTGTAAGGTCGGTGAATTTTGCTGACCTTGCAATTTTAGTTTTGCATTAAGATGCAAGGGCACTGAAATTCAGCACTCCTGCATGAGCAAGAAATTTCCTAACTCTGAAAGTGAACTTTCAAAACTTGATTTTATTTGCAAATTTTGACAAAATAAAAAATGGGTAATGCTCAAAATGACATTCTGAGGCTAGGGGACCACGTATGAAGAAAATTTTAACTTGCCTCATTTTGTGTGCTTAGAGTGTGTGGGTTACAAAACAGACAAGTTTTGTAAGGGTTATCCCACAAATTGAGCGTACTTGTATTTGACAATAACAATTTGATAAGAGATCATTCAAAGGAATTTGTTTTAAGTGTGGAGGTGAAGGACATAGATCATTTGAATGTCATCAGGGAAGTACAAGCAAGAGAATAGAGAACAATACAAGAGTAGCTTATACAGAGGAAGAACCTATTGGATCACCTAGTTCAGTTGGAAAACTAGATAAAGGAGAATTATTAGTCATGAGGAGAGCCTTATTTCAAGTAGAGACAACTGAAGAACCACAGCAGAGGAAAATTTTGTTCCGGACCAGATGTAAATCAGGAGGTAAATGTTGTAAAGTGATCATTGATAGTGGTAGTACTGATAATTTGGTTTAAGAGGAGATGGTGACTAAGCTGAATCTAGAGAGATTGAAACACCCTAAGCCCTATAAGATAGCATGGATTTAGGATGAACACAAGGTACTGGTGAGTGAACAATGTTTGGTGAAATTTCATATAGGATCTTATAATGATGAAGTATTATGTGTTATTATGCTGATGGATGTATGTCATATATTGTTGGGTAGACCATGCAAGTATGATAGAAAGGCTATACATGATGGGAGAAAGAATAATTATACCATAACATAAAATGGGAAGAAACATATCTTGATACCTTTTGAAGATAAGCCTAAGAGTGAAGTATGTGGGAATGCTAGAATCTGTTTGGTTGATGGAAGGAAATTTCTGGATGGATTGTGACATGAGAATATGTGTTTTTCTTTGATTCCTAAAAAGTGTGGAACCCTAAGTGTAGAGACTATTAGTGGAAAAGAAGAAGAGTCATAGCTAGAAGAGATAACTAAATTGTCATCATATGGACCTTATACCTAGAGCTAGTTTGCCTAACAAAGTAGCACATTGGATGACACCAGTAGAGAATGTGGAGATAAATAGATAGATACAGGAGCTATTGAGGATAGGATTGATTAGAGAAAGTTTAAGCCCATGTGTCTTACTTGCAGTGCTAGCACCGAAGAAAGATGGAGAATGGAGGATGTGTACAGAGTATAGAGCAATCAATAAGATCACATTTTAGTATAGATTTCCATTGCCAAGGATGGATGACATTATGGAATGTTTGAGTGGAGCAAAGTATTTCACAAAGATAGACTTGAAGAGTGGATACCATCAAATCCAGATCAGAGAAGGAGATGAATGGAAGACTGCATTCAAGAAAAATGAAGGATTGTATGAATGATTAGTAATGCCTTTTGGATTGACTAATGCACTGAGTACTTTCATGAGGTTGATGAATGAGGTTTTGAAGAAATTCTTGGGAAATTTTGTTATTGTATACTTGGATGATATTTTGATTTTCAGTAAGACAAAAGAAGAACATTTGTGGCATATTAGACAAGTATTGCAGAGGTTGAGAGAAGGGAAGTTGCTAATAAACATCAAGAATTGTAGTTTCATGAAAGAAGAATTGGTATATCTAGGATTTGTGATTTCTGCGGAGGGGTTGAAGATGGACTCTAAGAAGGTTAGAGCAATTGTTGAGTGGCCAACACCAGAGAGCATTGGAGAGGTTAGATCATTTCATGGACTAGCAATTTTCTACTGGAAGTTCATCAAAAAAAATTAATTCAATATGCACACCAATGACAGAGACAATGAGAGGTGACAAAGGATTTTAAGTGGACATCAAGAGTAGATAAGAGTTTTGAATTATTGAAGCAGAAAGTGACAGAGCAACCAGTGTTAGCATTACCGAATTTCAACAAAGTATTTCAAGTAGATTGTGATGCAAGTGGAAATGCAATAGGAGCAGTGTTAAGTCAAGAAGGGAGACAATACATATATTTCAGTGAGAATTTGAATGATGCAAGGAGAAGATATTCAATTTATGATCAAGAGTTCTATGCCATAATTCAAGCTTTGAAGAAGTGGAGACATTACTTGTTGCCTAAGGAATTTGTATTGTACAATGATCATCAGGCTTTACAATATTTGAGGAGTCAAGGAAAGTTAAATCAGAGACATATGAGATGGGTAGAGTTCATGCAAAGTTACACATTTGTATTGAAGCATAGAAGTGGAAAGTCAAACAAAGTTGCAGATGCATTGAGCAGAAGAAGGAATTTGTTGATAGAGATGAGAGTAGAAGTATTAGGTTTTGAAGAACTGAAGGATATGTATGAAGAAGATCTTGATTTTGTAGAAACATGGAAAGCATGTAAGGAACCTGTTGTGATAGATAGAAGTAAGTGGCTAAACTATTTCATTCAGGAAGATATGTTGTTCAAAAGAAATTAGTTGTGTATACCTAGAAGTTCAATGAGAGATAACTTGATAAAGGAGAAACATAGTGGTTGATTAGTAGGACATTTTGGGATTGACAAGATAGAAGCTTTGGTAAGTGAATGGCCTCAGATATATAAGGATGTAAGGAAGTTTGTGTAGAGTTGTAGAGTATGTCAAGTTCCAAAAGGAAGTAGTCAGAATACTAGATTGTACAAATCCTTGACAATACTGGAGAGACCTTGGGAAGATATAAGCATGGATTTCATATTAGGTTTACTGAGAACATAGAGGGGATATGATTCTATATTTGTGGTGGTGGACAGATTTTTTAAGATGTCACATTTCATTCGTTGTAAGAAGACAAATGATGCAGTGCAAGTTGTTGACCTATTTTTTCAAGGAGGTTGTGAGATTGCATGGATTACCTAAGAGTATAGTTTTAGACATGGATACAAGATTCATTGGATAGTTTTGGAGGACATTGTGGAAGAAGATGAAGATAGACCTAAAGTTCAGTTCAACATTTTACCCACAGACAGATGGACAAACATAAGTGGTAAATAGGAGTTTGTGTAACTTGTTGAGATGTTTAGTAGAAGACAAGGCATAAAATTGGGATGTAATTCTACTACAAGCAGAGTTTGCATACAATAAATTAGTGAATAGGAGTATAGGGAAGACACCATTCGAAGTTGTGATAGGAGTAAAACTTAGAGGAGTTATAGAGTTGAGAGACATCAGTATGGAGAATAAGAGAAGTGCAAAGGCAGAAGAATTTACAGGATACATGGAGACACTACATAATTAGGTTAGGAAGCATTTGGAGGAGATGAATAGAAAGCATAAGGAGCAAACAGATGAGAAGAGGAGACACAAAGAATTTTTAATTGGAGATGAAGTAATGGTTGATCCAGTCCAGGGTCATTTGAGTGGTATTTTGGGGAAAATATCAAAAATATAATTTTTGGTATTTTCTACATCTTAGTAAATTGCATTTTCAAAGGCCTTCGAAGTGGAATTAGGGCTCAAGACTTCATAGGTAACTTGGTATTAAGCCTTAGTGATCGAGCAACTCAAACTAGATAATTATTTTATCTTTCCAATGAGTCTAAGAAGTTTAAATTCTAATAAAATAGCTAGGAGTTATGACCTTGACAATGGGGAAGATCAAACATTTCCTAATTTTTTTAAGTTTTTTTGAATTTTTGTAATTAGTTTCACCTTCTAATAGCTCTTTTTGTATTCCAAGGGTAATGTGACCCTTCATATCATATGTAAGCCTATATATTTCAAAAGGAAATGAATAAAAATTAGTTTTTTAGAGGCAATTCACAACTCTCAATGAGTTTGCCTATTTGCAGAAACTCAAGTCTTCTTTGTTTATTTTATTACATTACAATACCATAGGTTCAACGCTAGGTATTGTCCAAATCAGTGGTATCAAAGCAATTCACTCATGTATGTCACACCACACACGATCAGGTTATTAGAAGTTAGGGTTGAAGACACATGACCCATCAAATTATCTTCTTTGAGGTGCACTGGATCAAAAATGTCAGAACAAGGGGAACATTCAAACCCTTTTAAGGTGATGGTGGAAGAAGCTTTAGAAAAACAATGTCAGGAGATGATGAATTAGTTTTCTTATCTGCTTCAAATAAATCAACAACCCAACATGGGTGGAGTACTGTTCGGTGGTCACACTCCTTTCAAAGTGCAGGTAAATTTTGATATTCCAAATTTTGAAGGCAAAATGAATGCAGATGTTGTTGATGATTGGGTATCAAAATTAGAAAGATATTTTTCTGTGAATCAATTTTCTAATGGTGAAAAGATAGCATTCGCTCTCGTCAAAGCTAAGCATCATGTAAAACAATCATGGGAAAATAGAATGTTGTTTAGAGAAAACCCTGATATAGAATTTGATGAAGCAACTCAAGGTGAACCCTCCTGGGGAGAGTTTGTGGAACATATCAAAGGAGAATATATCCTAAAAATTCATATGAGGATAAATATATGGAGTGGCAGACGCTTCGCTAGAAGAAGGATCAATCTATTCAAGATTACACTAATGTGTTCCATGCTCTTTCAGTAAAGCTTGGCATCATGGATACAAAAAAGCATCAAATTTTGAAGTACCACAGGGGACTTGATTGCTATATCCAAACAAAGATGGATTTTCTCAATATTAAGACCTTGGGGACTACCTACAAATATGTAGTAAATATTGAGGAGAAATTCAAACAAAAGGGAAAAAAAGATTATTTTTCAAATAATAAATCCAAGAATGAAAGTGGCAGTAAATTCATGGGAAAATAGCCAGCCAAGGACTCCTCTTCACAAGCATCATCAATAGCAAACAAGAGTGGAAAGAAGATGTGGTGTGAATTCCATAGAAGCCTAGGACATAACACGAAGGATTGTCGAGCTGCCAAGACATTGATGACAGGGTTGCAAGAAAAAGAAGTTGAACCTCAACCTGAACCATTGCCTATGGACTCTTTTGAGCAAAGGAGTGATGACCAAGTAATTAAAGCTAGCCCCTATGCCATAGTTGCTACTGCCAAGATTTTGCCTTGAGAAGATGAGGAGTGTTTATTCCACTCACAAATGTGGGTAAATTCCAAGGCCCTCCATTTCATTGTTGATAGTGGAAGTCAAAAGAATCTGATCTCTTCTGAGACTGTTAAAAGGCTGAACTTGTGGACCACACCTCATGCACAACCATATCATGTGGGATGGGTAAGCAATCAAAGCTGAGATATTCAGGTAAATAAGCAATGTCACTTACCTTATTCTATCAAACCATTCAAAGATGAAGTCATATATGATGTGGCACCATTGGATGTGTGTGATGTATTGTTGGGGCACCCATATATGTACAAGCATCATACTAGGAGAAAAGAAGTATCGAATACCTAAGGTAAGTCCTACACAACTAGCATCTTTGATTACTGCAAAACAATGTAAGCGTTTAATTGCTCATACTAGAAAAATTGTTATGTTAATGGTTTGAAATGAGAGAAAGAGGTTAGTTGTAGCCAATACCCATAGAAAAATGGCCACCACTTCCACTCAGCAAAAATAGATAGATAAAATATTGTCATCATATGAAGATGTTTTTACCTCACCAATAGGGGTACCACTCCATTGTCAAGTCAAGCATTCAATTAATCTAATTCCAGGGACGCCATTACCAAATGGGTCACTATATAGGTGATCAATTTTGGAGAATGATGAGATCAAGCGGTAGATCCAAGAGCTCATTCAAAAAGGACATATTCGCCCAAGTGATTCACCATGTGGCAGCCCAATTGTTCTTGCCAAAAAAAAATATGGAACATGGCATCTTTGTATTGATTATAGGGTCCTCAACAAGATCACTATGAAGAATCGATATCCACTCCCTCGCATTGATGACTTGCTGGACCAACTTAGAGGGGCTAAGTTTTTCACCAAAATTGACCTAAAATCTGGATACCATCAAGTGCCAATTGAACCAACAGATGTATGGAAAACTGCCTTCAAATCCAAGGAGGGTTTGTTTGAGTGGTTAGTTATGCCATTTGGCTTGACTAACACCCTTGCTACCTTCATGAGAATGATGAATGATGTTTTGAGACCATTCACTAATTCTTTTGTTGTTGTGTACTTGGATGACATCCTCATTTTTAGCAAGACATGGGGTGAGCATTTGCAGCATGTTCAACAAGTATTGTCAACCCTGCAACAACATCATCTCTACACCAACAAAGATAAGTGTTCATTTGGAATGGTAAGTATTTAGTACTTGGGATACATTGTGGACAACAAGGGTATTCATGTGGATCCTGAAAAGATACAAGTCATCAAAGACTGGCCATCTCCCAAGAATCTCACAGAACTTCGTATTTTTTGGGGATTGGCTAACTTCTATCACAGGTTCGTACTTGGATTTTCACATTTAGCATGACCCATAAATCAGGCACTCAGGGGAGGAGCAAGAGCAAGGTTCTGTTGGATAGAAGCACAAGAAAAAACATTTACAGAATTGAAAAGAGGTTATGTTCTGCACTAGTATTGATACTTCCTAATTTGACACAATCTTTTGAAATTGAAACAGATGCATCAGATTATGCACTTGGGGCAGTGCTCATGCAACACGGGCATCCAGTTGCCTACCATAGTGCAACCTTTTTTGATATAGTATGAAGGTATCCTACATATGACAAGGAATTGTATGCCATTGTTCAAGCCTGCAAGCAATGGAAACACTATATCTTGGGGAAGGAGACTATAATCCACATAGATCACAAGCCTCTACAATTCTTGCAGACACAAGGAAAGCTACAAAATGATAGGCATCAAAGATGGGCTGCCTACTTGCAATAGTTTCACCTCAATATTTGCCACAAAAAGGGAAGTAGTAATAAAGTTTCAGACTGCTTGAGTACACCTCCAATCAAATCTTTAACAGTAGTACTAGATGCTTGTGGTCACCAAACCACAAAATGGTCTCAGTTATATGCTTTGGATGATGATTTTGCTGATATTTACAATAGGCTAGTAGAAGGTACACTAGTTCCTCACTTTTATTTGCAGGATGGTATTCTCTATCACATAGGACACATCTGTGTTCCAGCTAAGGAGCGGCAAAAGATGATACGAGAGGCACACTACAGTTGTGTTACAAGACACTTTGGAAAGGAGAAAACCATTGTTGTACTTCAAAGGTATTTCTATTGGCCCAAACTACAACATGATGTCACTTTGTACATCTGATCTTGCATAACTTGTGCCATTGCAAATCCTACCAATCATAATCAAGGACTATACACACCTCTTCCTATTCTTGCCAAACCTTGGCAATCTATTTCAATGGATTTCATGTCTGGCCTACCATCCACAAAACATGGATATGACTGTGTGTATGTGGTGGTAGATAGATTTTCAAATATGGCTATCCTAGTAGCTTGCAAGAAGGGGATATCTACCCAAGAAATTGCCAAGCTTTTCTTTGAAAATGTTTGGGTTCATTTTGGTCTACCACAGTGTCATGCCCACATTTCCCATGCGGTCACAACACGCATCACATGTGTCATGTCCACATTTGTCATGTGGTCATGACAAGAAATATCAAAAAAAATTCCACGCTTCCCTAGAAACCCCCTCGCATGCATAAGCGTGCTTGGTGGCGTTATGCTTAAGGCGTAAACAGTACAATTGAATGCGGGTTAATGTGTTCACGTGCGCATACCAATCGCAATGAAGGCCAACGCGACGCGGTTAATGTTGCCAATAGGGTTAAGATCAATGATCAAAACCCTAAGTTAACCTATGTGAACAAAGGGATTTTGATGTAAGTTAAAATTAGTAGCCAAAGATCAAGTGCATGAGAGGATGATAAAATACAAAAATCAAATGATGATACTCGGCAAAAAATAATATTATATTCCCAAACAAGGTTAAACTTCACTATCCTAACTAAACCCTAAATTCTAGAAAAATCTGGCAGTATAATGCCTCACGGGTGTGATTAGGGTTTATTGCATTAAAACTAATTTGATCGAAAGGTTTGAAGGTTTGGTGTTAAATTACCTACGTCTCACTAGTTGAATAAGTTAATCAGTTGAATAAGTTAATTGAACATTTTTCAACAAAGTCCAATCAATTTGTTCTCCTTCACATTTTCTATAATTTTAAATGTTTTTCAACAAAGCTCGATCAATTTTCTCCCCTTCACGTTTTCAATCAATCAGAGTTACCTCTACATCATTTACATTATTCCTAATTTCTTGGTAGATTAGATCTTAGAAACAGGTTTCACTAACTTCGTTTAAATGGTTTACTAGTTTTTCGAGTTGAATTTAAAACGTCTAATTTGATTTCGTTAATTAAATTGCCCCAAAAGGATTAAAAAGAATATTAAATTTTAATTAATAACATTGTAAGTTTAAATTGTCCTTGTTGAGTTCAGTTTTATGATCTAAGGTTTAACCTGATTGTTTAAAATAAATCCTCTCAATATTTAAATTGTATAAATTTAGTTGAATCAAATAAATACCTCTATCGTGATCTAATCCATTATTTAACATCCACTAACAAATAAAAATAATATTCCTACAAGAATATAGTTTTATCCATTAAATTTAATCACAATACCCCATTCTTAAAATAAAATTTTAAATCAATGGAGGAAAATAAATAAGAAAAAAAAAAAAAAAGAATATAAGGGCAATTTTAAATACAAGCCCTAAAGTCCACTCTATTAAAAAATTACTTTCCTTATGAGTAAAAAAAAAAAACAAACCCTAACCCTATTCTTCTCATTTCTCATTTTCTCCTCTTTGTTTTCTCTCTCCTTTCTTTCTCCTTCTCTCATTTTGCCTTTGGTTTTGTTTTGTTTGCAGGTTTAATGGTGGCCTCATATGAAATGCATATGATGGTTTTTCAATATATATATATACATATATATGCATATATATATTTTTATTATGTTTACTTAAAAACTAGATTTTCTTTATAAAATTTATATATTTTTTTGTTTATTTCATACTGAAAACCCTAAGGGTTTTTTTTGTTTATGACAATGGGAGCTCTGTTTGGAAACTAGTGGCGGTGGAGTAAGAGGGAAGCTATAGTGAGGTGGAGAAAGGGCTGGCAGATCTAAGGAAGGGATGGTGGTGAGAGGGCCGCAGAGAGGGTGCGGAGGTCGTGGAGTGGAGGAGACAGGCAGCGGTGACCGAAGATACGATGGAGGCCGCAGCGGGATATACAGCAGAGGCAGTGGGAGATTAAGGAGAGGGAGTGTGGGGAGGGGGATGGAGACCCACCCACATCCCATAGGATGGGGTGTGGGTGGGGGCTCTGCCCTCCCTCCCCACACCCAAACACCAAGGAAACATAGCGGTGGGGGGGGTTCGAACCCCCCCCACCATTATTAATATATTTCTTACCCTCGGTTCTCCAAACTACGACTGCTCAACGCAGTCCCTTGTAACATTCTACATTAAAAAAAAATTATTATATTTTATTTTTATTTTCATTTAATATAAAATATATATATATAAATATATGTATACACACAACAATCATAATTTTTAATTTAAATTCACAGTTTGTGCTATATTTAAATATATACTATATATATATATGTGTGTGTGTGTGTGTATGTATGTATATATATTTTTAATATGTGTATATAATACAGTCAATTTTGTTTGGCAGAAAATAAAAAAAATTAGTTTATATTTAATATGTGTATAGATAATTATATTTTCAACTATAATAATTTTTTTTTTTTTCAAATCACACAAATTTTCTTTGTAAACAGATACACAAAGATATATATATATATATATATATATATATATATATATATATATATATATATATATTTTTAGCAAATCTTCTACAAGACAAGGAACTCATTTTTTTTTCTAACAAAATATATTCATTGCAATATTAATATTCACATTTTTAAGGAAAAGAACAAATACAATTAAGTAAATACTTATAATACATAACAACAACTAATTTTCTTTCGTTTCATAATAATAAAATACAAATTTCTTGTTTGTCTCAAAATTAAAACCATAACTTTTCTATTTGATATTTTAAAATTTACATACAAACGAAATAACTCTTAAAAACAAATTTTCTTCCTTCAAATTTCCTTGAATGATAAGCATTAAAATCAACCATTTTTAACTTTCTATTTCAAATGAAAATAGCTTACACACAACATAAGGAAATATACTTTTACAACAAGAGAAGACAATGTCCTCCTCTTTGAAAACCAACAAATGATGCAACTCTTAAATAGGCCAAGCTCTCTCTCAAGAGTAAAGGAAAATAAAATATCAACTCCAAGAACAAGGTATTTTCTCCAACTTCACAACTTAGCTCCAATGAACCTGCATTAACACAACAAGGGGAAAGAAGCCACACATCTTGCTCTCCTCCCTACCATAGACCTACAAGAGGGTCACCCCCAAACTAGGGAGGTCATCCACACACTAGGGAACTCATTCCACATCACAACAAGGCATTCAAACAACTAAACACAATTTTACACCCATGGATAACACAACACAAGAACTCAACTAGGATGAGTTCAAAGGGGTAGGGGAGTGGACAACACTCAACTCAAGAGTGCCACTCCTAAAAATATCCCAATACAAATACCTCTTAAGGCCTCAAGCCAACACTTTTAAACACAATTTTCACAAGTTTCCATTTTGGCTCTCAAGCCATTTCACATATTGCTCAAAATCTCATATTGCCCTCAAGGCTACAACACCACAAAATCAAGGAAATGACCCCAAGGAGGTTCACTCCTCCCCCACCCCACACTTTTTGAGCATCTTCTCCCAAGTGGGAGAGGCTCTTACAACACCCTTACAATTTTCCCCACAACAACAAATAAAAATTCAAACAATAGAACTCACACATAGCATCACACAAGCAATAAAAATACATAAGGGAAGGCCTTAGCCTTGAAACCAACCTTAAAAAACCCAATTTGGTAGATGGTTGATGTAGAGATTCTCCAAATCCTCCTCCAACATAAGCCACAAAACTCTTTCTAACTTTTTCCCCAAAGTAAATTCCAAATAATCCAATTTTCCAAAAATCCAACAACCCATAACCTTCTCCAAGTGGAATTAAAAATAAGCTCTACCCATGAGCTTTGAGGAATGGGGAGGTGACACTTGTCACCTTTTCACTCTTCCTCGCCACTACAAGAAAGACCCATGGGATGGGTGATGACACATGTCACTTACCCATCCCCAAGTCTCTCTCACCCTTCCACTTGTCCTCTCTCAAACATGTGGGAGAGAAAAGTGGAGCTAAGAGGGAATGGGTGACACATGTGTCACATTCCTTTCCTCCTAAGAGGGACCACACAACTCCAAGGTACCCTCACCAATTGCGACAAAGACTTGGAGTAAAGTCCTCCACAATTGGGGGGTCTTGCAGACATCTCCAACCTTGGGAAGTGGAAAGGATGGGGTTGAGTGTTGGACCCACTCATCCTCTCCCTCCTATGCCTCCAATTTCGTCACTTAATTTCAGGGTGAAGTTAAGGTGACCAAATGGAGGTTTACCAAGGGTTACCCAAGTCAAAAAGGTCCCTAGACCCAAGGGGTTCAACCTAGGGTCAAGTTTATCCCATTTTGAGCACCCAAGGTTGAGTTAAAGCACATGAAAAGGGGTCTCAAAATTTATAACTTAAAAAATGAAATTCAAAAGACAATATTCTTACAACACCAAATAGAATTCAAAATAAAAGAGGGGTAGACTTATCCTGACTAACACATGCAACAACATTACAGAATTTTATCATGCACAGAGTTGATCTTGGTTCCTCGTGGAACTAGATCGGCTTCACAAGGGATAACAACATCGTGTGTGGGATGATCTCTAATTTTTGTGGCTTGTTAGAAATACCTGCGCACTCAATTGCAAAGTTAATTCCACACACACACATATATATAATAGTTGAAGCAATTTAAAACATACACTCGCATAAAATATCACAAGTTCACATAAGCATCAAGGAAGTCACATTACAATTTAGATTCTAAATTCTGCAATTCAAACATCCATTCCCAAGATTGAATCACATAACAAATTTCTATCTAACATCACCCAATTAGTTTTCCCATAACATCATAATATAAACCATAAGTCTAACATCATCAGTAAAGAAATATCCAGGTCTAAACACATCGTAAACATACTAAGTATAGCCTATCCACATACAGCATAAAGTCTAATAGTCTGGAAATTCAGGATCACCAGTCCCACAAGTCTAAATGTATCGCCAACAGTAAAGTAAATAGTCAAATGTACGGGAATTAAAAAGGTAGGCCTCACACACAGAGCATCATTTCTGATAGAGACAGTAGGTTTCTTAGCAACTTTTGGACAGCACTATGGGATCTGATGGATACCAAATTGGCCAAGCCTACTGCATTCCATCCATAGATGGATGGGAAAACTAAGGTAGTGAACCAAATGATTCTTCATATTTTGTAGATGTACCACTCTAAACATCCTCACACTTGGGATGAGAGTCTACCATATGTGCAGCATAGCTAAAATCGTGCCTTGCATGGTTCCATAGGGCATAGTCCATTTGAAGTGTGTCCTGGGTATCAACCATTGGCTCCTATTGATGTGGCAATGCTAGTTATTTTAGATGCTTCCTCATCACATGCTGAAAAGGAAGTAGATAAGGCAACCAAGTTTATTGAGAAAATCTGCCATATCCACAAGCAAGTTTAGGAGATATTGCAACATACTAGCCAGAAATATAAGGACAGGCATGATCAGTATCATATACCTCATCAATTCAATGTTGGAGATAAGGTATGGCTTCACCTTCAAAAAGAGAGGCTTCAAGAGCCATACAAGAAACTTTGCCCCATTCGATATCGGACATATACCATCACAAAGAAAATATGTGAGAATGCTTTTGAGCTTAACCTGCTATCTTTTCTGGGACTGCGTCTTGTTTTCAATGTTGAGTTATTGCGTCCCTACTTTCCACCATTACTAGATACTTCAGAAGTGGCAGAACATATCAGCAGCACAGAATTGAATCCCGACACTACTACTCCACTCACAACTGATCAGATCACTAATGTCTTGGTCAAGACATTGAAGAAACAACAAATTCCCCTTTATCGTATGGTTCAGGCAGGCATACTTCCTCATCAAGGCAAGTGGTTCACCAGGGATCAAATTCCAAAATAGTTTCCTCAATTGTTGCATACTATAGATGCAATGGGGCCCATTGCCTCTTAAGGGGGAAGCATTGATCCAGTCCAGGGTCATTTGAGTGGTATTTTGGAGAAAATATCAAAAATACAATTTTTGGTATTTTCTATATCTTAGTAAATTGCATTTTTAGAGGCCTTCGGAGTGGAATTAGGGCTCACATTAAGCCTTAGTAATTGAGAAACTCAAACTAGATCATTAGTTTATCTTTCCAATGAGTCCAAGAAGTTTAAATTCTGATAAAATAGCTAGGAGTTATGACCCTGCAAATGGGGAAGATCAAACATTTCCTAATTTTTTAATTCTTGTAATTAGTTTCACCTTCCAGTAGCTCTTTTTGTATTCAAAGGGTAATGTGACCCTTCATATCATATGTAAGCCTATATATTTCAAAAGGAAATGAATAAAAATTAGTTTTTCAGAGGCAATTCACAACTCTCAGCGAGTTTGCCTATTTGCAAAAACTCAAGTCTTCTTTGTTTATTTTATTGCATTACAATACCACAGACTCAACGCTAGGTATTGTCCAGATCAATGGTATATCTGATAAAGGAGAGATTTCTAGTGGGGACATACAGCAAGCTAAAGATGAAGAAGTTTGGGCCATGTAATATTTTAAGATGTTTGATTCAGGCAATACATATGAAGTGGAGCTACTGGAGACATTGGGTGTATCACCTATATTCAACATTGTAGATCTATATCAGTATCATGAAGCAGAATCAAGTGACAACATTGAAGAAGGATTAAAGAATAAATTACCATAGCAACCACTCAAGTAGATAGAGGACATCTTGGATAGCAGAGTTGGGCGTAGCACCAGAGGCAAGTAGTACAAGGAATACCTAGTCAAGTGGAAAGGAAGACCAAAAGAAGATTCATCATGGATTTCTCAGGTTGAAGTAGACTACCTTGATTTTCCTCTATCCCTAGCAAAGTGAGGGACTCACTTTTTCAACAACCCTAGGTGTCTGATGTAGGAGCATCCCAGGTTGCAAAGCAATCTTGCATCACCCAAAAAAATTTGTATTCTTTTGTTTTCTTGCATTTTTAGTTAAGTTCAGTCATTTGCAGTTTCAACATTTTGTACCACATTTTATCACATCTTCATATTAGACCATGTGGAAAAGGCCATATCATCTACATATCATCATCTACATTATATTCAAAATTTAGGTTATTTGGATTTGTCTGCTAAAAGTTATTGCTATCAGAAGATCATCAGTTTTCTCAAAATAGAGCAGTTAATGTTCAGTTGAAGCCTAATGGGTTTGCAGAGCACTTCTGTGACTTGAAGAGCCTAATGGAACATCATACATGACACATATGGATCAGATAGACCTTCCTTGAGCTCTACACCAAGTTTCATCCATTTGTAGAGCTTTACCAGATGTTGAAGGTTGACCTGCTTGTTTCTACACGTTACATCCTTCATTGGAGTTTGTAACCTCTTGTGGCTAACGTGGAGGATTTTATAAGCTTGAAGATGATTTATAAAGATCTCTTAGATGTATTAGGAAGGAAGTTAGTGATTTTCATAAGATAAATAGTGGGATTCTTTTCAAGAAGGCACTTCAATGCCATATTTTGCACATCTGTTGTAGCCTGAAAAGGAGGCATGTAAGCCCTTTAATTGTATCCCACATGTTGCTGGCATATGAGCATTGTAATTCTCTGATATTATGAATATATGAATCTTCCATTGTATTCTATGATTGAGTTGTTTCCGTTGTGTGTACTCTAGTTGCATGGTTTGGAGTTCATTCTATGAACCCTCTGACCATGACTGCACCACTTTTACATCAGATCTGATCCACATTTTAGTATACAATCATTTCATGGTGTTGTATCTCGCATTTGAAACTCTCATTTGCTAGGGTTTTGTTGGAAAAGTTACATTTTTTATAACCTAGACAAATTCAAAATCTAGGGTTTGTAGTCAAAATCTTGTTTCAGATTTTTCTACCATCATAAACATTTCAATTCAGATCTAGCATCAATTTATAGCATATTTTCATTGTTCATTTGAAAATTTTGCATCATTTCATACCTTGGTTTGAAAATTCACATGTTTGTAATTACACATTTTGTATTTCAACATAAGGAATTTGACATCTCTTTAATATTTCTTTGCAAGAAATTTTAAAATTGTCTATATTATCTTTTGTGTAGGACTTTTAACATCTTGATCACTCCATTTGTCATAACACTAGTGTGTTTTTTATCTTTGCAAAAAGCTTCAAAAACCCGGTTTCCTTAAGCTAGTGTTGTGGTGTACTAAAGTCTCTCATATTGGTCATATTTGATAAATGAATAGATCTTATTGTACATTGTTGTTCCAAGACATTTTATAATGGCATCTTCATGTCATTTCTCTTATGCATGCAAAGATCTTGATTTCCATAGATTCATAATCCTTATGGGTGTGCATCCTTCAATATTAGAAAATCTAACTAAATTCATCTCCATGAATATTCATGAGAAAGATGGTTGTGAAAGTTCTTCTTCTATTACTACTATAAATCATGATAATGACTTGGATCTAATATCTAAAGTATATGATGATTTTGTTGATGATTCCATGAGTCATCATATTCCTCCTTTAGTTGAATGTTTAAACACCTTGGATATCACTAAGGAAGTGAAGACTCTTGATCTTCCTTCGTTGGTTGAATGTTCAAGTACTTTGGACATCATCAAGGATGTGAAAACCATGAATAGTTCTCCTTTGGTTGCATGTTCAAACCCCTTGGACATCACTAAAGATACAATCATCAACAATTCCCTTAACAACACTTTACCTTCCCTTCATTCCAATACTCTCCCTTAAAAAGATAAAGCATTGATGGATGAAGAAAGGTCTCTCACATTAAATCCTTTAGGAATGGATGTTGAGCTTAATCAAAGTAAAAATAATGTTAATTCAATCATCATTAATAGACTTATTCCACCCACTAAGGGGATAGTGAATAAGTGTACTAATGTTCCTAAAATCATTGTGCAAGGGGCACTTAATGCTTCTCCTCACTTCAAGTTGGTGATTATAGTTCAAGGTACTCCAACACCACCTTGATCCCTAGGTTACATTCTTAATTTTGAAAAACAAATTACTCAAGGAAGTCAAATGTATCAAAATGTGTCGCAACAAACCTATCATAATGTGGTTGCTCACACATACAATACATAAAATAATAAACAAAGTAAACAATAGTTGAACATTCCAATCTTGTTTCCAACTTCTCAACCTATGCTTCCTCAACCACCTTGTCTTACTCATAAAGTTGGTCAATATTATGATTTTGTTGAGTGGCTTCATGCTACTCCCGCTAATATCTCTCTCTAGGAACTCATACAAACATCACCTACATACCATGGAATGCTGCAGGAATCTTTACAAAAGGTGATTGTACCACCTGTTGTTAAGCCAAATGATGTAGCAACTCTGTTAGATTGTACGCATGTGACAAAAATGGATATTCTATTTCAACAACATGAATTACCGTCAATTGAAGTTAAAAATCAGCATGATCCTCTTCTTGTTGGCAAGAGACATTGCTAGGCATGATAAGTGTTGTCATCGATGGCAACTAAGTCTATACTACACATCTGTATTGCATAATTTGCCCATACCAGAAATCAGATTGAAGATTTGTCTAAGTCCAGGAAGTTAAGAATAGAGTGTGTGACAAGGTCCGGACAAACAAATTTTCAACTAGGGAATGGGAAAAACATACCTAGAAGACCTCCGTTAAGACAGTATAATGCTCAAATATATCCATCAATTAGTGGAAATTGTTTTAATTGCAATAAATTTGGTCATAGAGCTACTCAGTGCAGAAGCAGAGTAAATTAAAATGGTCCATCCTTCTCCAGTCAATGCTTCATCCTTCTCCAGTCAATGCTTCAAGTGTAAGAGGTATGGTCATAGATCTGATGAATGCAGAAGTATGATAAAGAATTACTCTAGAGAAAATGGCAACTCTTTCAATGGTTACTTCTTTACTTGCAATGGATATGGACACATGGAAAAAATAGTGCAGATCAAGAGGAAATCAAGTATACAAGAAAAGAAATATTATTTGCTTTAGTTGCAATAGATTTGGTCATATGGCAAGATTCTACAAAAGTAGGAATAACACAGGAGGTTTGGTAAATAGAAAACTGGATGAGCTAAAACAAGACAAAGACAAAGACAAAGACAAAGTTGATGTGAATGAAATCCAGAATGAAATGAACAAGAAATGGGTAAAGAAAGGTGTAATGAACAATTGTGATGGATCTGCACTAGAATCTAGTGCTAGTAATTCCTCTGGGAATTAAATCAGGAGCTCTGGCTCAGGGGGAGCTACAAAGAAAATCTAATTCCCCCAGCTAGTATGTGAGTGCCTGAATCTGGCACAATAAGTAAAGATGCTATGGGCTATTAGAGATCTTTTGAAAAGATTTCTAGAAGAAAAGAACTAGATAAGAAGATTTATGGAGTGATTCATCAGAAGTTGTCTCAAGAAACAAGGTAATCAGATGACTCAAAGTAGTGCATTTATTACAATAGCAAATTAGGTTTTGTGAAGGCATAAAAGGTTTTTCATTCATCATTTGAAACAATTTGCATTCAAGAATGAAGAAGAGGAGTGAACTATGAAAAAGAACTTGCAAAGAATCAAAAAGTGAAGATCAAATTCAAGCAAGAATCCCGTCTAACAATTCAAGGTGAAACCCTAAACCGTGAAAGAGGTATTTTTCTGTAAAGCTTTCTGAATTTCATTGTTGAAGATGGCTACTCCATTGGTTGTAAATGCTACTAAGAGGCCACATCCAAAATTCAAGAAACATCCATACAAGTCTGTAGAAGTTGATCCGCAGGGTACTTTTTCTGATGTTCCATATGAAGTTCTACTTGTGGAAGATATTAGGGTTGGCATACACGCAAACATTGAGGAATTTGGGAACTCAAAACTGTTGGATATATTTGACAACCATTTGAGGCATGAGAATTATGACATCAAACCTAAGTTCAAAACATTGGAAGATAAACATTTTGCACAAGTCATTCATTTTCTAACCTTTGAAGAGAATGAATGTGTCTGATATATACTGAGTAGAATGCATGATAACTTCATATGGCTGATGAAACCTTTTAAGATCACCAAGGATGTCATTAAGGTTGTGACTAGATTGCACTCAACTGGTGGACTGCCTATATTAAAGGCAGTGAAGAATCAAACTGTAACTGAAGTCACTAGATTGAAGTATGACAAGAGAGTTATGACCATCAATGACATCATTGATCCAGATGTCAAGTTTTCCTCAATGGTAATTGGTTATAAGATTTACCATTCCAGCAGGGAGAATTTAGTCTCCAGAACAACCATCTATGCTACATATCAGATGCTAAAGGAGAATGTGGATTATGATTTGTGTGATCTGTTGTTGAACCAACTGATGGAGAATTTGCAAAAGATCAAGAAAGACAAGAACTCCTTCAAATATGGTACACTGGTCATATGCTTATTCTTCTATTTTATGAATGAATTACCAAAATTAAGAGGCTTAGTATGGACAAATGATAAACCTGTAGCACTAAAAATTAGAGACTATTTGTATAATGTTGGTGATGCAAAATCCCAAAGAACTGCACTCTGGGGCTATTTTAAGAACTCTCAGAACATGATGCACTCTAGGGAAAGGATCCCCAAAATAGTAGTTGAAAAATATAAGGATACAATCAGTTTCATGATAGACACAGATCAGTGTTTGATGGATGCAGTGGAACCAAGGATTGTGTGGGTTATGCCCATGGGATATGAGGTTGAGGATGTATTGGAGCTATATGCTCAACATTTGTTGAACCAACCTAAGAACATTGAGGTAGAAATGTTTGGCACTTTTGAAGAACTGAACATAAAGATCCATGTTGAGCTCTAGCAACTAGAAACAAAAAGAAAAGTGCATAAGCAAGTTGAACCATATGCGAAGAGCATAGGTATAACAAAAGAAGTAGCAAGGGAAAATAGGGAGAGGTTAGAGAAATTTGAGAAAGAAATGCAAGAAAAGAAACAAGGAGGTACTCTAGTAGAGACCTCTACCAAAACAAGAATAACTAGGAGTTAAGCTACTACCCCTGTTCCTCCTAAGATTGCAAAACTGAAAGAAAAATCATCTAGAAAAGGGAGAAAGGGAAGAAAACAAAAGCATCCCAGACCTATGAAAGCACAAGAGAAGAAGAAAAGGGTATAGATTCTAACATTGAGATTAAAGAACTAAAGGCCATAGGAACAAAAGCGGTCAAGATATCCAAGGAGATGCCCTCCAGAAGCAAAAGGGAAAGCAAGAGGCAAAAGATAGAGGAATATGTAGAGAAGCCTACCCTTTCAGTAGATGACATCATTAAATTAGTTACTGTAGATGGAAACTTGGCTCCAATGATAGAATTCTATGATGACTATAGTGATGCTAACAAAAGAATACTTGAGGAAGCAATGGTAAGATATTTGAATATCTACAACAAGGCTCTTATTGAGATATGTTCATTGATACCAAAAAGCCTTGAAAAAAATTTAGAACTGAGAAAAGAGAATGCAAAAAGCAAGGATCTTGAGATCCAAGAACAAATATTAATACAATTATGCCCCAAATTACTCCAAAGAAAATGAATTTGATATTCAAAGAAGCCAAGGATGAGTTCTAAAGTAAAAAATGAATGAATAAGCTTATGCTTGGGGAGACAGACAAGATTACAAAGGAAACTAAAGAGATTCTCTGAAGTGCTTTGAAAAAGCACAATCTTCCTGTTGTAGAGGAGGTAAATGTAGAGATTGAGTCCACAGACTTGGATGTTGAAGGATTAAAGAAGAATAAGCAACAGACTGAAACTCTAGACTCCTCTGTTCTAGAAGAGGAAGTACAAAAAGAAGAGGAAGTATTGATAGAAGAAGCAAATGTTGGCCATGATCCTTCAGATCCTCCTGCTACTAATGACTCCAAAAAGGACCAACAGAAAGAAGAAGAAAAAGAGAAAGAGAAGGAAGAGGAAGTGGCAAAGGGAAAAGAAGAATAGTAGGAGATGGTGCTAATGCACCAAGGCAAGATAGTCTGGTTGCTGCCACTGACAAAGCACAAGGGAAGGAAACTAAAATAACAAGTGTGGCAAGAGACACTATGCATGCAGTGCAGAGTTTTCTCAGCAAGGAGATGCTAGAGTTAGATGAGCCATAATTGATATAAGGACCAATCAATTTGGACACTCTCTTTGGACCAAATGCTAAAGATATCATCATTTACACAGGCCAAGTAAAAGGAGAAAATATTGAAGTCTCACATAGAAGACAGTGAGTTGATAGGCCTAGCATCTAGAATACTAGACAAGATCATGCCCACATATCAGAAAAATACATCTAATTCTCCTTTTGGTAATTTGAAAAATCTTGTGCATTCTATAAATACAAATTTTGAGTCTTTTGAGAAGTCAACCAAAGTAAAGGTCCAGAAAGAATTTTTGGACAAGAGGTTTAGTGAACTAAATGTCCTTATAGATAATGATAGAAAAACACTCGATATTGGTATAAAGAGTATTGAAAATGATCTTAAGGATGGTGGTGATGTATATAAGTTTTTTTTATCATGGCCCAAAATAGTTGAGGATATTGAGAAAAAGATAAAGGAGTAGGAGAAAAAGCTACTAGAACTATCTCAAAGTTTTGATCCTTTAACAGTATCTCTAGTGAACCAAGAATGTCAAGAAATTAGCCTAATAAATGAAATAAAGAAGCTTATCAAAGAAAAGAAGAACATTATGGAAAGAATGGGTGAGCTCTGGGGACTAATTACCCCTAAGTTGGAAACAATGTTTAATACTTTGTCAGAGGCCCAAAGTACTGCCCGGGCAAGTGATCCCTCAAATCAAAGGAAAGCATAAGCATATGCATTTCTGCTGAATGGACACATTTCAATTTTGGATGGTATGAAGAGAAGTTGGGCCACCAAATTTATACAGTTAAAGAGTACTTTTGTAGATATCCTTAAATATATGTAAATACAACATATGGACTATTTGTAGATATGCGGCCATATATACAGATTTTTGCATAATTAGTGATTGTGGATCCACCCTTTGCCATTCATGTCAAAGGGGAAGTGAAGAGCAGTGAAAATGAGGAATCCAGCAAAGGGGGGGCCTGGAAAGCATTGTGAACAACAATATGGAGCACAAGCAAAGGGGGGGTTATTCTGACACTTAGTCATTTTTCACTAAGTGTTGCCATCAATGCCAAAGGGGGAGATTGTTGGCAAGAGACACTACTAGGCATGATAAGTGTTTTCATTGATGGCAACTAAGTCTATACTACACATTTGCGTTGCATAATTTGCTCATACCAGAAATCAGATTGAAGATTTGTTTAAGTCTGGGAAGTCAAGAACAGAGTGTGTGACAAGGTCCAGTATCCTGGTCTGGATCTCCCCGGGGGTAGATCAGAGTTTATTACAGATATGAGGGAGTCATAAGCATTGTCAGGATAATCTAAATCCAAAGTTTTGGCCTCTGGTGATGAAAGATTCAATAGTTATTAGCATCTGAGTATTGGGTTAACAGTTTGACAGAGCAGACAGAAGAAGAATAGGCTAACCTTGTAATTGATCTTGGTTCTGAATGTATGGAAGTTGTTTGTTGGACAAGTTGTGATGATCAGTAATAGAAGCAACCTGATTAATTATTTGTGAGTGCAAGTTTTGGTCTGCGTTACAAGTGTACATGGATTTAGCCGATAGAGCAGAATTTTCAATAAAGTTCTAAGTGTTCTTGAAGCCAACTAAAAAGTGGTTGAAGATCTGGATGCAGGTATATATAGCTGATGGATTTGAATGATTTGAGGTGTGTGTGTGATGTGACTGTGGTAAGATAAAAAAGGCAGAGATATAAGGTTCAGATGAAAGTAGAACAGTCATAAGGGCAGAGTAAAGATTAAGTGTATCAAATTAGTATTTTGTGCTTAACCAGAACTAAATATTTGTATTGGTAGATGCTAATTATTAGTTCAAACATATTATAATCTTCTTTCTATAGGCAGTGAGCCTTCTTTTGAGTAGTGAGCTTTGGGTGGTAAGCCCGAATGCATTTGCATTCTCATTTGTAAAAATACTTTTAACAGAGTATCGATCTCTATGGGTTAACCCCCACCTTGGTTTTTCCCTTAACCAGGTTTCCACATTAAAAATCTTGGTGTCAAGTGTGTTATTATGTTCCTGCTCATATGTTTATGATTCAATTTTTCTTAGTTGAATTATTGATCTCTTGTTGATGGTAAAAGGAAGAATTAACTATAAAAAGTTTTAAAGTTTTGTGACAACTGATTCACCCCCCTCCCTCTCAGTTGTCTGCCCTAATCCCAACACTTCTAATCTTTCTCACAATAAATAAAAAGTTGATAAAGTGAGTTATGATTGACAATAGATTGGATCTTAATGTTTGTGGCATTGATTTGCTACATAAGATTAAGGTTGATACATCTTTAATCAAACCAGATAAACTTAACATTTGTGGCTTTGATAACATTGGTAGACAATCCATGGGTACCATTACTTTACCCATAAAGGTTGGACCCATGACATTATCTACCATTTTCCATGTCATGCCTAGTGCACTTTCATATAACATCATTCTGGGTAAACCATGGATTCATACCATGGGGTCAGTTTCATCTACCCTTGATCAATCAGTAAAGTTTATTTACGAAAATAAACTTCACACCATCAAACATGATTCAGAGCCAGAAAGTTGTTTACAAATTGAAACACAAAAACAAGTTAGCAATCATAAGACTCTAAATAATTTAAAATTTGATTCATCAATACCTCTTTCCACAGATAATGTTGTGCAAGATTCTAAACCATCATCGAATGCACTTCTTGGTGATGATTGGGGTTCATTAGATTTTACTCCCACCTTTATAGGAGAATATAAACTAAATAATCTTGAAACATCAAAATTTGTGATGATATCATCTAAACAATCTATGGAAACACCTAAGGAACCTAAAGTTCCTTTAGTCAACAATACAAAAAACACTCTTACTTACACTATAGAATATGAGACCTTTGAGGCTCCACCATCTTCTAAAGAGATGGCATCCCTTTATGGTTGAGGATTTAAAATCCTTTACAAAAATTGCAACTACATAGGAAATGGTTGTGGTGTAAACCAAAAAGGAATCAGAGTACCTTTACAAGCTACTGCAATTAACTACTCAGCTAGTATTGGATACCATTCTTTGAAGCCCACCAAACCTTATCATCATCCTAAACTTAATGTTAATACAATATCAACAAGTCAAATATTAAATATGATATATCCTAAGATGATAGACATGGATTATTCGCCAGGAAATATCCCATTGAATCAAGTAAGTATTTCTCCCTCATTTTGCCACACTTGATGTAGCACCTATTCCAGTTGCTCTCAAGGGTAGCCTCCTCCTAGATATATATGTTGATAATGTTGTGGTGTGTTCCACCATATTATATTAAATGTTGTTTAGGTATCCTTGGATGACCCTTGATATTCTTGTAAGGTCAAGGATACAAGGAGACTGCCTTCACTGTGATAATTATTCTATTTGTTTCTCTATTCTTCTACTCTCCTCTCTCTTATTGTAATTGTTGTGTGTGGTGCCATGGGAGCATAGCATTTTGAAGGATGTCTTGGGGGTATCTTCCCATGTTGTGAACCTAAGACATTTTGTCTTCTCTCTCATTTTTAGTGTTTATATTCTTCAGTGGCTCTGTTAGTCAATGGATGACCAAAAAAACTAATTATTGATGAGGACTGTGCATCCCTATAGAAAGAAAGTAAAAATGGACCTAATCCATGTTGGGAATTAAGGTGTCTCAACCTTGGTAATTCCTTGCATTATTTATGATTGTATTTATTTATTCATTGCCTATGATGTAAATTAATTGTAAATTCCATATTATCATTTTGTGGGATGTGGCACGGTGAGTTGTCATCCTACATGGAATATGACAACTTGTAATTTTGTCCTCACATGAGGAGATAGGAATCCCACTTTATGGTAGGAGTATTTTTCCATGTGTCCGCATCTTAGATGTTGCGTAATGGAATGTTGACCCGAACGGTTATGACAGATTCCTATGACAAAGTTATGACATGTAAGAGTCGAAAATAGAAGCTTGTAAGATAGGTGAAGACATGTGTCGACGAGCATCTTTGAAAAAGGCATCTTTGGGCGCCCCAAGGTGGACTATGACATGTTGTGAGAAAATATGCTATTTATAGCCTGTGTATGACAAATTCTCTTACAGCTGTAAGTTATAACTGCTATGACAGATTCTATGACAGTCATAAGAGCATCTGTCATAGCCCATTTTGGAAATAGGTGACCTTTTTGGGATGGGAGCTATGGAAAAGTGTTAGATATATCTTACAATGTTGACCAAGTGTCCATAGTTATGGGTTTTGGGCCATGAGGCCAAGTTGGACGCCCATTCCAAGATAGAGCCAATTTTGCCTTGTATATTCTATATAAATAGGTGCTTGGAGGAGGAGATGTAGTATGTGATTGACAGGTACTGTTATGCTGCCGGACTGACTCCAAATATGAGTGTCAAAGACTATTGAAGCTTGCATTGTAATTGTATTGTAAACCATATTCAGTTTTGATAATAAATTGTGCAGGTTTTTGAGTGTGGGGTTTTTCACCCAATAAGGGTTTTCCCCACATTATATCGTGTCTCTCTTCTTCTGTCTTCTTTCTGGTTCTGTGTATTGCTGCAATATCTCTGTTATATGTTTCATGTTTTTGTAATTGTAAAGGTTAAACTAAATTTGTATAGCTCTCCCCTCATTAGATTAGTGTAGGAAGTTGTTTCCGCACACCTAGCTTCCTTTCAGTTGGTATCAGAGCTTGATCACCTTTGGTCCTAGTTGTTGGGTTGGGGTTTTTTGAGCTGATCTTAAGTTGAGTGGGAGTCTATGCAAAGTATTCTAAATCTTATTGCAGCAAGGATATGGCAAGCACATCCAAAAGGATAGAGGTGGAGAAATTCAATGGCACTAATTTCAAGTTGTGGAAGCTCAAGATGGAAGACATGCTTGTTGATCGAGACCTCCGGGAAACTATCAATGGAACAAAACCAACTGCAATGTCACAAGATGATTGGGATCTCAAGGATCAGAAGGTTAAGGGTCTCATAAGACAATTTTTCTGATTTTGTCATGTTAAATGTCCATGAGGAGGATATTTGTAAACTTGGATGTTGTGTAATGGAATGTTGACCGAAACAGTTATAACAGATTCCTATGATGAAGTTATGACATGTAAGAGTTGAAAATAGAAGCTTGTAAGACAAGTGAAGATGTGTTGAAGAGCATCTTTGAAAAAGGCATCTTTGGGTGCCCCAAGGTGGACTATGACAAGTTGTAAGAGAATATGCTATTTATAGCCTGTGTATGTTAGATTCTATGATGGTTGTAAGAGTCGTAAGAGCATCTGTCATAGCCCATTCTAGAAATAGGTGACCTTTTTGGGATGGGAACTATGGACAAGTGTCAGATACATCTTACAATGTTGACCAAGTGTCCATAGGCATGGATTTTGGGCCATGAGGCCAAGTTGGACGCCCATTCCAAGATAGAGCCAATTTTGCCTTGTATATTCTATATAAACAGGTGCTTGGAGGAGCAAATGTAGTATGTGATTGACAGGTACTATTATGCTGCCAGACTGACTCCAAACATGAGTGTCGAAGACTATTGAAGCTTGCATTGCAAGTGTATTGTAAACCATATTCATTTTTGATAATATATTGTGCAGGTTTCTGAGTGTGGGGTTTTTCACCCAATAAGGGTTTTCCCCACGTTATATCTTGTCTCTCTTCTTCTGTCTTCTTTCTAGTTCTATGTGTATTGCTACAATATCTCTATTATATGTTTCATGTTGCTATAATTGTAAAGGTTAAATTGAATTTGTATAGCTCTCCCCTCATTAGATTAGTGTAGGAAGCAATTTCTGCACACCTAACTTCCTTTCAGTTGGTATCAGAGCTTGATCACCTTTGGTCCTAGTTGTTGGGTTAGTGTTTTTTGAGCTGATCTTAAGTTGAGTGGGAGTTTGTGTAGAGTATTTTGAATCTTATTGCAGCAAGGAGATGGCAAGCACATCCAAAAGGATAGAGGTGGAGAAATTCAATGGCACTAATTTCAAGTTGTGGAAGCTCAAGATGGAAGACATGCTTGTTGATCGAGACCTCTGGGAAACTATCAATGGAACAAAACTAGCTACAATGTCACAAGATGATTGGGATCTCAAGGATCGAAAGGCTAAGGGTCTCATAAGACATAGTCTTTCTGATTTTGTCATGTTAAATGTCCATGGGGAGGCTACTATAAACTTGCTTTGGAAGAAGTTGGGAGATGTGTATCAAGCCAAATCCTTGGTTAACAAACTTTTTCTGAGAAAGAAGTTATATTCTCTTTGAATGGAGGATGGAGGATCTATTGCAAAACATATGAATGCTTTCAACATGTTGGTTGCACAATTGACATTCATTGGTGTGAAGATGGAGGAGGAGGATCGTTGTATGACCTTGCTTTGTTCTTTGCCAGACTCGTGGGATCATCTTGTCATGGCTATTGGAAGCACCACATCCACATTTAAAATGGATGAAGTTGTTTCTTCACTGTTGTCTGAAGAGATGCAGAGAAAGTCTTCTGAGGTAGCCAAAGAAGCTCTTGCAGTTCGTGGAAGACCCAAGGAGAAAGGGAAAAAGAAGGACAAGAAAGTTGAGAAGGGTAGATCCAAATCCTGTGGGAGATCCAAATCTCCTGGAAAGTCCAAGGCTCTCTATTGGAACTGTGGTAAATCTGGGTATTTCCAAAAGGAATGCAAAGAGGAAAAGAAAAAGAACCCAGATTCAAATTCTGACAAGTCACAAGATGATGGTGATGCCTTCATCGCAGCCCTAGCAACCCATGCATCTGATGATGTGTGGCTGATTGATTCTGGTGCATCATTCCACATGACCTTACATTGAGACTGGTTCACTAAGTATGAGGAGTTCGATGGTGGAAGAGTGTACCTGGGTGACGACCCTCATCTGAAGATTGTTGGTCATGAAAGAGTCTCTATTCAATTCCCTGATGGATGAGTGAAGGGGATCTCTAGGGTTATGCACATCCCAGGCTTAGCACGGAACCTACTTTCTGTAAGTATGTTGAATGATGCAGGTGTGTAGGTTGTCTTTTTGAAAGAAGGATGCAAGATGACTATAGGAACTATGGTGCTTGCTAAGGGTACTAGGAGAGGTACTCTGTTTTAGCCAGAGGCATGCATCTCACAATGCAATAGTTCCTCTAACTCAAGAAAGAGGGAAGCAGTCACTTCATCCCCACCATCTAAACGAGCAGTGAAGAAATCTTTTGTATTCATGCCTTGGAAGTTAAGCTTCCTGCTGAAAAGATAATGTTATGGCATAAGAGATTTGGCCACATTAGTGAGAAGGGTCTTAGAACCCTGAAAAATAAAAAACCTCGTTGAGGGGTTACATGATTGTAATCTTGAGTTTGACATTTGTGAACATTGCATATATAGAAAATAAAACCGTGTTCAGTTTTATTTAAGTTCTCATAAGTCTTCTAGTGTGTTGGACCTTGTTCATTCTGATGTATTTGGTCCTATTAATGTTCCTTCATTATCAAAATCTATATATTTTGTATCTTTCATAGATGACTACAGTATAAGGACATGGATTTATTTTCTCATAAGAAAATATGAAATCTATAGTAAGTTTAAGGAGTTTAAAGCCTTAGACTGGTAAAAAGATTAAGTGTTTGAGAACTAACAATGGTGGTAAGCTTTTTTCTACAGAATTCAATAAATATTGCAAGGAGCTTGGGATTGAAAGACATAAGACAACTCCATATACCCCACAGCAAAATGGAGTTGTAGATAGGATGAGAAGGACACTGATGGAGAAGGCTAGGAGTATGCTTAGTGGAGCTATCCTAGAATAAAAGTTTTGGGCTGAAGCTGTTGCCACTGCTTGCTATCTTGTAAATAGATCTCCTACATCAACTCTTGTTGGAAAGATACCCATGGAGGTGTGGTCTGGTAGAAAGCTTTCAATAAGGCATCTTCATGTTTTTGGTTGTGAGGCATATGCATATGTGCCTAGGGAGAAGCGGTCAAAATTGGAAAACAAGGCTGTTAAGTGTATCTTCATTGGCTATGGTGTTGGTGTGAAATGATACAAGCTTTGGGACCCTGTGAATGAAAAAGTGTTGTATAGCATAAGTGTCATCTTCAGAGAGCTAACACCTTCTACCACTCTTTTATAGCCAGAAGAAAAAGAAAAGAAAGAGGATGTTGTTCAGTTTCCCGCTACCCCTAAGAAGACTGAACAAAAAGTCAATGTTGGACCTGATGATGAGGAGAGCTCTTCCAGCTTTGAAAGCTTAGATGAAGAAGCTGAACCTCAACCTTGGCTCTTGAGGAGGTCTACATGAATAAGAAAGCAACCTGGGAGGTTTGGTTATACATTGCTTGATTCTAGTTGTGCTTTTGCTTTGCTTACTAACAGTGATGAACCTAGATTTGTATCAGAGGCTATGGATATGAAAGATGCAGGTTCCTGGGAGGAGGCCATGGAGGATGAGATGGCTTCTTTGGAAAAGAATAAAACTTGGGACTTGGTACCTTTGCCTCTTGGACAGAAACCCGTTGGATGCAAATGGGTGTTCAAGAAGAAATTTGGTGCAGATGGCAGTGTTGAGAAGTACAAGGCCAGATTGGTGGCCAAGGGGTATTCACAAGTGGAGGGAATTGATTATGATGAAATTTTCTCTCTTGTTGCTAAGCTGACATCTATTCATTTTCTGTTATCTCTTGTAGCTATTTATGACTTAGAGGTAGAACAGATGGATGTGAAGACGACTTTCCTTCATGGTGATTTGGAGGAAGAAATCTACATGTCATAGCTAGCGCATTACATGGTGAAAGGTAAAGAGAATTTGGTTTGCAAGTTAAAGAAGTCTTTGTATGATTTGAAGCAGTCTCCTAGGAGGTGGTACTTGAAGTTTGATGCCTTTGTGTTGTCTATTGGATTTGTGAGATTGAAGTCGGATCACTGTGTGTATTATAAGTTTGATGGTGATCATATTCTCCTTGCATTATATGTTGATGACATGTTACTCATTGGGAAGGGTAAGAATATGATTTCTAATTTTAAATCTCAATTGTTAGCACAGTTTGAAATGAAAGATTAGGGGTAGCCAGGTACATTCTAGGAGGAAATCAGAAGAGACAAAACTAACAGAAAACTTTGGGTAAGCCAAAGTAAGTATGTGAAGACCATGTTGGATAGGTTCAGCATGACAAATTGTAGACCATTGTGTGTTCCTGTTTCTTTGGCGACAAAATTATCTGTTAATGATTGTCCAAAATATCCTAGTGAGGTGGAGGACATGAGCAGAGTACCTTATGCTAGTGTTGTTGGCAGTTTGATGTATGCTATGGTCTACACATGACTAGACATTGTTGAAGCAGTGGGAGTCCTTAGTCGATTTATGGCTAATCCTAGATGGGTACTTTTGGATGCAGTTAAGCGAGTGTTCAGATATTTGAGGGGTACTTCCAAGTATTCCATATTCTATCATGGTAATGTTATAGGACCTCTACATTCTATTGATATTCCTGGATTTGTGGATTTAGATTGGGTAGGTGACATTGACAGCAGGAGATCCACTAGTGCTTATGTGTTTACATTGTTTGGTGGTGCTATTAGTTGGATGAGTAAGAGACAACCTGTGGTTTCTTTGTCCACGACAGAAGCTAAGTATATGGCAGCAACTCATGCTTGTAAGGAAGCTATTTGGCTTAAGAGACTGTGTTTAAATATTGGTATTGATGTAGGTCAGATTACAATCAGTTATGACAGTCAGAGTGTGATTTGCCTTGCGAAGAATCTAACTTTCCATGCCAAAACAAAGCATATTGATGTTCAGTTTCACTTCGTATGAGACATGGTAGAGGATGGGAAGGTAAATTTGGAGAAGATAGATACTTTGAAGAATGTTGTAGATGCATTAATGAAGCTAGTGGGCACAAAGAAGTTTAGATGGTGTTTTGAGTCAATGGGCCTCTCAGCCTATAGAAGTTAAATCCTGTTATTCTATTGGCTCTTACAAGGTGTTCAACAAGTAGGAGAATGTTGGGAATTCACGTGTTTCAACCTTGGTAATTCCTTGCATTATTTATGATTGTATTTATTTATTCATTGCCTATGATGTAAATTATTTGTAAATTCCATATTGTCATTTTGTGGGATGTTGCATGGTGAGGTGTCATCCTACATGAAAGATGACAACTTGTAATTTTGTCCTCACATGAGGAGATAGGTGTCCCACTTTGTGGTAGGAGTATTTTTCCATGTGTCAGCATTTTGGATGTTGTGTAAGAGAATGTTGACTGAAATGGTTATGACAGATTCCTATGACGAAGTTATGACATGTAAGAGTCAGAAATAGAAGCTTGTAAGATAGGTGAAGACATGTGTCGAAGAGCATCTTTGGGCACTCCAAGGTGGACTATGACATGTTGTAAGAGAATATGCTATTTATAGCCTATGTATGATAGATTCTCTTACAGCTGTAAGTTATAACTGCTATGACAGATTCTATGACGGTCGTAAGAGTCGTAAGACCATCTATCATAGCCCATTTTGGAAATAGGTGACCTCTTTGGGATGGGAACTATGGAGAAGTGTTAGATACATCTTACAATGTTGACCAAGTGTCCATAGGTGTGGGTTTTGGGCCATGAGGCCAAGTTGGACGCCCATTCCAAGATAGAGCCAATTTTGCCTTATATATTCTATATAAATAGGTGCTTGGAGGAGGAGATGTAGTATGTGATTGACAGGTATTGTTATCCTGCCAGACTAACTCCAGACATGAATGTCGAAGACAATTGAAGCTTGCATTGCAAGTGTATTGTAAACCATATTCAGTTTTGATAATACATTGTGCAGGTTTCTGAGTGTGGGGTTTTTCACCCAATAAGGGTTTTCCCATGTTATATCTTGTCTCTCTTCTTCTGTCTTCTTTTTGGTTCTATGTGTATTTCTGCAATATCTCTATTATATGTTTCATGTTTCTATAATTGTAAAGGTTAAATTGAATTTTTATAGCTCTTCCCTCATTAGATTAGTGTAGGAAGCAATTTCTACACACCTAGCTTCCTTTCAGTCCATATATGAAGATGGGGTTGATATATTACTAATGCTTGACTAGTAGAATCACCTCATGTTTTGAAGATCCTTGTAACAAACCTTTGCAATACTCTAAATCTGCTTCTATGTACTTTGGATTCTTTTGTATCTCACCTTGTAGATACACTCAGTTCTAAGATACCTGAAGTATAACCTCATGGCTATACCCAGTTCTAAACCCGTAAGTGTAGCCTTGGTTTGTTTTTGTGGTATGTTACCTTATTTCTATGCATGAATATTGTTGATGATTATAATTTGATCCTAACATGTGTTTTTGTTGGGAACATTCAGTGATTGTTAAGCACATGTCACCTTTGGGGCATAGGCTTTGTGAAAGCTCTTATTCCCTTCTGTGTTTTCAACTTTACCATAAATGGGTTTGATACTAGCAAGCGGGATCAACTAATTTAAGGTTGGGGCATATATTGTGGTAAATTATTGGATATTTTAGATATTGTTGATAAAGCGTGTTTGCGTATGTTTCCTTTTCACTGTAAAGCATCTGCGAATGCAGGTGGGGTTGTGTACTTTGTTTTGTGTATACCTCCTTTTCATTGTAAGGTGTTTGCAAATGTATGTGGGGTTGTATACTTGGTGCATGCTTCCTTTTCATTGTAATGCATCTATGGATGTGGGTGGGGTTGCATTTTGAAAGCCCTTCTGCGGAAGGTAGGATTGTGTCTTCCCTTGAGTGGTCTCACATCCTTTTAAAAGTCCTTTACAGAGGCAATGCTGGATCTTGAGTTATTCACCCTTAAGCATGTATTTGGCAGTTATGGTAGCATAGCTCAACCGTCAAGTGTGTTTGGTGTGTCTTAGATAGTAGAGTGTAGCGATGAGCTCCTCCCTATCGACTGCGTTTGTTGTGTATAAGATGTATAGTGTGTCAATGACAATACTCTACAGTGCTCATGTATTCCATATGTTTTTTGTGTGTCTTCCTTGTGTGTTTTGCATGTTTTAGTGGTTTAAAGGCATGCAGCGATGATCTCCCCCTACGTCATGTGTTTTGTGTGTTTTAAAGGTGCGTAGCGATGAGCTCCCCCCACGCTATGTGTTTTGTGTGCCCTTATGGTGGCGTGTAGCGATGAGCTCCCCCATCACCTAGTTAGGGTTATATTTATATATTTGTTTAATCATGTCTTCTTTGTGTATTGTGTGATTGTATTCATGACTTCTTCATGTATTGTGTGCTTTATTGTCTTCTCCATGTATTGCATGCTTCCTTACTGTATTCACTGTGTTTTGCATGACTGTCAAGTGTTTTCTTATGTTTGCCTAAGCTTGGGGCTAGAAATAGTCCTTCAAACTTAGGGTGTGTTTGATATGCTTTGATTGTACTTTATGCATGTACTAATCATAAGATCATATAGACATTAAAGTGGGGGCTAAATTTTATGGAGTAAAAAGTGGACACATGCCTTTTTATCTCCTAGTTTAGCTCTTAGGTCTCCATGATTACATTATACATTCTAAATATTCATCTTGATGCAAAATCCTGTGAAACCAATGCAAAATGGGAACAAGGAGTCCATACTTTACCTTACCCTAGACCAAAAATATACCTTGGGACTAATTGGTTGGGGTAAATTTCAATGTATGTTAGCATAGGACCTTTAAAAGGGTCTCTCCTTGTCAGCTCTTTTGGTAAATTTCACAAATGTTAGCGGGAAAGCATATATAAGTGTGTTTTTTAATTCATTTGTAACTTAGATAGAGATAGCTAACTTGAAGCATTGGAGCAAAGAGTATTCAAAGCACTCATTGTGATTCTAGAGCAGATTTGTATTGTCATTGTGTGTTGTTGCAGGTTTTTGAAGTTATCATCTATCTCTCCTTATGAGTTGAAGAGAATTCATCCTCCTAAGGGTTTCATCACATAGGTGATATCATTTGTGTTTATTATCACTTGATTTCATCTGATTGATTTATGTTTAGCCTCTACCTTGCAAGGGCATGCACTCTCTATCAAACAACAGTGTAGGGAAGCTTGAATGTTATCCCAGGATTTGACTGAGGCAAGTCCCTAAACACCGTAATCCCCAAGCCCCTTTTCTTCTTGTGTGCAGGTGATCTGAATTATTTTGCAATTCAGAGGATAATACCTAGCGCTGGGTTGGTGGTATTGTAAAACACACAATGAGATATGTGTAAACCAAATTTTATTTCATAAACAAAGAGTTCATACAAAGTAATGTGAGCAATCTCAATAGATGAGATGTATGCTCTGGACATAATTCAGCAATCTCAGCGGATGAGATGTATCTCTGAGAAGAGATGTATGTCACAAACTTCCCCCTTGTTACTTTGAATTGAACTCATTTATACATTTTCAAAAAGAATTTGAAAGGGCATCATACTTTGTCTTCCTTGGAAGTCGAAATGGACAACCAAAAACTAAAAGGTAACCACACCCATTTCTTTCTTTGAAAATAACATTTGGATGAGCATATTATGCAATTTAGATACCCTTATTTATTTGGATCATTCGTCCCTTCTTGAGAGGCAATGGGCCCCATTGCTCCTACTTGAAATTTCTATTAGAATTTCATCCACTTGATGCATTTGGAGGTGACACTAGCATTAATGTAGTTGTTGTTGAAGAAGATGTAGCACTAAATATAACTATTAATAAAGAAAACAAGGTGATGCAACTCATGTCCACGTGACTCTATAGCTATAGGTGATGGTGTTGTCAGAAACCTTTGGTCGAATGCTAGTTGAAACAAGTTAACACAAGAGGCTTGAACCAAAGAGAGCACCTGAATGCCTTTGTCAAACAAAATGTGATAGTCTTATTGGTGATAACCTCCAAGAATGAATGTCAATATCATTGTGAAATCATCCTCCATTTCCAAAATTAGCATATAGTGAGAATAAGAAATGCAAGACGGGTGTCTCTCCTTGACGGTAGCATGTCAGTTCAAATCACTTGGCATATGTCAGGGTTTTCTATAAACACATCCACCAAATCCAAATCCAAATCCATGAAATTTGGCATGTGCAAAGGCATGAATCTAGTGTGCCAAATCTAATCCATTCCACACCGTGATAGCTTGAAGTGAGGAGGTCAACATGCCCATCATCTTAAGACTTTTGAAATAGAAGCAAAGTCCAGCAAGGGCAGAACAAGATATACTTCCAAATCTGACACAAAATCTATCAATCCCATAATGTGGAGATAAAATTCATCGAGGCTGCAAATGTGGAGATGAGCAAGGAAACGTCTTTGGATGAGGTGGCAGTGAAGGTCGTCATATCAATGATTGGCGGCTTCTGCAAACAATTCATAAAAAATAAAGTTATAAGAGACTTGCTCCGCCAACAATGTGGTGCTAGCTAAAGATCATAAAAAGCAAGTTTGACAATGAGATATTAATTGGGGTGAGGGAGTATTGCTCAAGCTGCAACATTGGGAGGAAGAATCTACCTTGGCAAAAGCATCAATTTATTTTAACTACTTCTGATTTTCTTACCACAATAAATAAACTGGCCAGTATACATGCTCTCGGTGGTGATGAAAAAAAAAAACTTTCGCTGATCCAACCAAATAAACACGCCAATGATCCTTCAAAATAGATGCAAAACACCAAAAATTTGCCCAAAAATTGATGAGAATCTTGGCTCTAATACCACTGATCTGAATTATTTTGCAATTCAAAGGACAATACCTAGTGTTGGGTTGGTGGTATTGTAAAACACACAATAAGAAATGTGCAAACCAAATTTTATTTCATAAACAAAGAATTCATACAAAGCAATCTGAGCAATCACAACGGATGAGATATATGCTCTAGAGATAATTTGGCAATCTCAGTAGATGAGATGTATCTCTGAGAAGAGATGTATGCCACAAACTTCCCCTTTATTACTTTGAATTGAACTCATTTATACATTTTCAAAAAGAAGCCAAAAGGACATCATACTTTGCCTTCCTTGGAAGTTGAAATGGACAACCAAAAACTAAAAGGTCACCACACCCATTTCTTTCTTTGAAAATAACATTTGGATGAGCATATTATGTAATTTAGATACCCTGATTTATTTGTATTAGCAGTTATAGGTGTGAGATCTAAAAAAGTGAATACACATGAAGACTAAGGGAAAGGGTTTTGAGATCCAACAACATTTCAGGAATATTCCTATGCGGAAGACTTGGGCACCCATGAAATAGTCTTTCGGCCTAAACAAACTATAGACTCTCTGGAACATTTTCTCAATTTTGACTTTTGACAAATTCTCACTTCTAGGACTTGGGTGCCCATGGATTCATCCTCTGACACATGTGCTTTTGGAATCAAGTTCTCCTCTAATCATTGATCTCAGTGCTTCTTTCGGATTGTTTGTATCTATCACCATTTTTAACTTATGCTCCAATCATCCTAGAACTAGGGTTTAATGGATATTTGACCTAGGGTTTGATAAAAGGCTTGATTAAGTCAGATCTTTCCATAGCACTCCTAAGTGCAAGATCTATAGCTGAGTCCACCTTCACTTGGTAGTGATTTGGCTCGGTCTTGTCCTTGAATGTTATTGTGGAAGAGGTTTTTGATCTAGTGTGCATGGTAGTCTTCTCCATTCATCTTTTCCATACTTAACAGGTTCATCATTTAAGAACAAAGAAGTGAAGAAGTTCCTCAAAAAAATCATATTCAACATCACTTCTCTACATCATATTATCCTTAATCAAATGGCCAAGCAGAAGCCTCTAATAAGACAATCAAACAAATCCTTTGGAAAATAGTTAACAAACATGGTAAAGATTGGCACACTCAACTTTCTTATGCATTATGGGCTTACCAAATGAGTGTTCATATGGCTACGAGTACCACCCTGTACAACCTCGTGTATGGTGTTGATGTGATCATGCCCTTGGAGTTAGAAATTTCTTCATTATAGATTTCTCTCAATGGCATTCTTCACAAATATTCCTATAGAGAACAAAGACTTCAATAGCTTGAGATGCTCGATGAACAATGCATAAATGCTCTTGAATATCTCCAAGCCTATCAAAAGAACATTTGACACAAATACAACACAAATGTCATTCATCACTCCTTTGTGGTTGGTAACTTAGTACTCTACAAAAATCAATGCAATGTAAATGCTTCTCCAAGAAAAAAAAAGGGAAGTTCAACCCGAACTGGTTAGGACCTTACATCGTCACCAGAGTCTATGGGTTAGGTGCATATAGATTGTTAACAATGAACGGTACACTTCTTAAAGAACCTATTAACGCTATTCACTTACGTAGATATTATGCTTAATTATCTCTCCTAGACTTGAAGATCTCATCATTTCATTTTTGAATGTTATGCTAGCACGTATTTAAAACACATCATGTTAGATAGTTAATTTCATTTATCTATTTGATATATGTTGTTTCATTCATGATAAACATGTAGTTATCTTGAATTCTTAGAGTAGTTTTCTTAGTTTTGAAAATTACTTTTTGTTAGCATACATTTAGTTAATTCATACACCATGTTAAATAGATCATTGTAGCAGTTAATTAAACAATGTTATCACATTGTTTAGTTAGATCAAAATTGCATTTAACTCAACATGTGTGTACAATAGGCAATCGTGGTTGTAATTAATTAAGCAATTTCAACAAGTTTAATTAGATCACATGATTCTTCTAGAAAACATGTCATCAATACATGCATTAATTAAATCATTGTCATATTTACTAAACAATCTCATTAGGTTGTTTATTTAGATCACAATTGTATTTAATTGTCACATACATGTCAATTTACCACATTTAATTAGACTTTTGTCACATTTTATTAAACAATCCAAAGCATTGTTTCAATAAGATCACAAAAGACATCTAATTAAATCATCATCATCACATAGATACAATAACATAAATCAAAACGTCAAAATGCTCATATATACATATAGCCACCACTACAACAAAATGTGATGTGTCGAAATCATACATCAACAACAAGACTCATCAATTTGCAGGACCGTGGGTACCTGACTCCTCAAGACCTAGTCATGGCTATGTGATAGATGGATATCTGTGAGACTATAGACCATGAGTGACTCCTAGATGCACTTCATTTCTACAAGCTCCTGATCTTCCCTCTGAACTTTGTCACCTCCACTTGAGCATCTAAATACAGCTACTGTAGTTGATCCCTCTCGACTCGCAGCCAGTCCACCTCTCCCTACAGAACTCTCACAAGTGGATGGTCCATTGCGGTCACTGGTCCTACCCTAGCTACCTGAAGATCCTCTTAAAACTTGACCTAGTTGTATCTCAAAGGCATCTCATGCCGCCTTGGCACTCAACACCCTTTGGATTGCCTAGTCTAATTATATCTCCAAGCCACCTCATGCTGCCTCAGCACTCAACGCCCTCTGGATGGCCACCTGATAAGCCACTCTTAGCTATGCAATGGGCTCAAATACATCCAAATGTCACCCTGTAATATGTTGTGGCCTGTAGATGGCCCACATTGGCCACTGAATCTGCATGGTGGGCACCATCTCCACTATGACTCGACCCACAAAGTCAAGCCATGTTCATGTACCAACTATAAAATAGAAACAAAAATTGTATCAAAACTCTCATCATGATCAAAATTAAGTACAATATCTAATATTCTACTCAAATCAAAACATGAATATAAACTTCTCACCTAGATTGTCAACCTACCAATTAGGATTGACTAGAGGACCGATGGATATTGAGTCTATAGTCATTGGCATTGCTGGGGGCATTGTAGTGGCAGCACTACTTGACTCCCCGTGCTTGTATTGACTCCATACTCCACCTACAGAGGGTAGTGACTATGATGCATGAGCTTAAGCCCTAGGTCTCTCCTTGACGACATCATCCTCCTCCTCTCCTTGGCGTAGTCTCCCTCTTGCTGTCAGTGTTGGTTGATCCTCCTCCTCATCACCAACATCATAGTCATCATCTCTCTCCTCCTCCCCTGACTCATCCCCTTGATCCACCCAAGGTCTAGGATCACTAGTGGGATAGTCTGTTGGAAATACATGAGCATGACGAGTCGTGCTCAACCAAATCATGTATGTTGGGCTCACACCCACATCATTGACATTGTACACGGGCACTGTATCCTATACCTCATCATCAAGATCACTCAAAGAAACATCAACAATAGTGGATCGGGCCTTGTCTCCAGGCCTCACCGCACTACGAGTCAAGCTTACATAGGTCGATCGAGTAGTAGGAACTCTACACATGAAAAAAATACCTCGTCACTCGATCATAGTTGAAAGTCATGACAATGTGATCAAAGTGACCATCTAGAAGCCGATCTCTATGCATCCTCACCAGCTATCAATTCTGGCCCATCCACGATCTAAGACCTCTATATGGTCTCCACATGATATCATCAGTGTCCAATATATCAAATCTAACTCTCCAATACAATACATCACCAAACCTCCATGGTCTCCTCATTGTATAGGCATGTGCTCATGGGTATGTCCCGATAGGCTCTATTAGGAACCCCACTGGCCACATGCATGTGATATGCTCGAATGCCCACACCTGGAGAAGTGTACAGGTCATCAAGCTATGTGCCTCATGATGCACATAACACCCTAGATCATGGTATAAGTGAGCCAACATGCTCTGTCCCCAAGAAAAAATAGTCCTCTGCTCCTCCCTTACTCTGATAGTATGAATGAGGCCCATGTGAAGGTGTGTGCCTCATCCATCCTATGTAACCATGAGTGCGATGGTAGCAATCAAGATGTGACATAAGATTGGTGTGACTATAGCACCCTACTCTAACCAAGCTATATGAATGCACCTTGTAGTGCTCGAGGGCATGATACAGATGAGACAATACATATGGGTCACCCAGACATACTCCTCCAATCAATAATCATCTATCGTCACGGTCTCACCTTGTACAGGCAACCGTAGGATATGGTACACACCCTCTAGTGTGACCATCGTCTCTCCCATCAAAAGATGGGAGGTAGAGGTGTCTCCGTCCCACCGCTCCATGAGCACCATCAACATCATATAGTGATATCTAGTAGTGGGCATCATGCATACCCACCATAATCCCACATCTCTTAGGTGACCAGCCTCTGTGATAGTGTTGGTTATTAATCCAACTGGATGCTTATTCCCAAATATCCCTACAAGGTAGCCATCAATGATCAACAAGATCTCTGGGCCAGCGGCCAACAATATGGGAGATAGACTCTATAAATATCTCCTCTTCTTCTTTAGGCTCTGCAGAACCAAGGGGGGTATTCCCTACTCAACATCTATAAAATGCGTCTATATATTTGTTGGGATGTTGACACAAAGCAGATAAATCCTCTCTTATGCAGACCAAAACTGTCAGATAAGTGCAAAGGGGCTAGCTTTGGGCCTATATTCAGTTGTAGACAGAGGATTTCAGATCCTAAACTAATTCTAAAGTCCTACAGGTTTGATTTTAATGTTTTAGTTTGATTTTATGTATGGATGCAAAACTAGGACCTGAGGTGTAACCTCAATGCAAGATTAGATTGGTGCCTATCCAGGGCTTGGAGTCAATAGACATACACATATGAATGGTCATCATGAATATATATCAGAGACTGAGTATCAAGGGGATTTTATGATATCTGCCTTACAGATACCTCCCAAAACAAAGTATTCAGTTACCTCTACTTACAATATCCTTACTGCATTATGTTCTTCCCAACCCTTGACCTGAAACACTTTACTCTACCCCTTGAGCAGAAGCAAAAGATCAAGTTTTCAATATAGCAGAACCATATCCTAGAATCCCAGACACCCCTTAGATGTTTAGATTCAGAAGAAGAGCATATTCAATTTGGAGACAGAATAACAGAATACATGCAAATAAAGCATTGTTCATATAAAATCAATCATGAAACCAGTAAATTCATGCATGAAACATACAACATGAGACTCATAAACTCACAAGATATCCAAAAATGGTCACCAATGGAGTTGTATCTTATTACAGCACCCAGACTTGTCCCATTTTCAACAACCAACAATGATCAACATAGCATGGCTGTTATAACACAAGCATGTACCTTCAGCAATTAATCACAAAGTCTTTTCAAAATTTCAAAATTCTACCAAATGCAGAGAACCGTGAGAATGGTACTCAAAACAATTAATGCACAGGCTGAAAAGAAAGCTGGGAGTGGTTGAGCTCGAGCCCCACACCGCCACCTGAGAATTTTCTTTTGCAATCGGGTAACTACCTAGTCAACCAGGCCATACCTCTGCAACTTCTATGCCATTAATGTCATGCCAAACCCGCGGCCATCGGGAAATGCAATAGATCGTGCCTCTGAAACCTTCCTGCCAAAACACATCACCCTGATATTTCAATTTATGCAAGAACCATTTATCCCACATGCACCCCGCGGAGACCCCTTTAGCACTTTATATCCCCAGCCGTGATCATATATAATGTCAACGATTTTGTTCCCGACGGCACTAGCGTAAAACCTTATCCTCACACCCCATCGGCCAAACCCCCCACATCAGCCAACATCATACATGTCTGCCCGACACAAAAAGTCAGCCCGATGCTCAACCTCATTGGCCAAACATAAGGTATCGGAAGAAGATCTCCCAGCTTCACTGACGTCCAAAGTTACGCTGATGACACCATTGGATCGGGGAGACTAACTCCATGGGTCAAACACAAGCCTACCTCTCTGATCCCACAACTCTCATCGACAGCAATACCCTTCGGCAAGACACAAACTGTCGGAGGGCCAAAAAATGTTGTGCCGACAATACTAGTCATCCTGATGAAAGCCTTTAAGCCACATTCTGTCAGCCAGACCAGCCTCGTCAGAATGACAATAACCTCAATCGCTAATAGATAAAGTCCTGGCGATGTAATGAACACACCACTGCTACCAACATGATCGCTAAGACAAGGGATACTCATGCCTATGGACTTAGAAAATTTAGGGTTTGAATGAAAAACTTGCAAACATCTAAGCTCAAACCCTAGACAAAATGATTACTAACAGATAGAAAGCATCTCAGCATGACTATACAGCAATGTGTATAAGTGACCACCCGAATGCTCTCACATGGTTGGGGGTACCTACAATCAACACCAAATCAAGATCTATCACTTTCATGCATTCTAAAAACCTAAACAAGTCCTCACTTGCAAATTTCAACAACTTTTCATAGGACACTAGTGCCCTGACTGGACCCTAGTGCTCTATCAAGACCCTAGCTCCCTATCAAGACCCTAGCTCCCTATCAAGACCCTAGTGCCCTAGCATGACTCTAGAACCCCAGGAGGACACTACTACCCCTTAGCACCTAGTTTGGCATGTAAAACTTTAAAAATGACACAAAAATGACAAAAATCAGAATCATGAATCAAAAGCTCAGACTCACCTCGGTGCCCGTATGTCCTGCGCTATGCGATCCCTCAGTTCATCTAGCCTGGGAGGTCCATATGGTCGTTTGCATGGCATCATCGCTCTCCTGATCGCCTAAGATCCTCCAAACTCTATGAAAATGAAAAAGGACAAATGAGATGGTAAATGGTGAAAACCTACCTACTATTTATAGAAAAACATCAAAACATCATACCATTCTATTCAAACACTCTTCATTCAAATCTTCACAACTCGGGCTAGAAAACTCTAATTTTTGTGTCATCTGTTGCATTGGAATCTTTGTTCTACCCTCCTTCTCATCACATTCCTTTCATCCTAGTGTTCTTTTAATAAATGACCCTACCTAAGGCATAGTCATCAAGTCTCTAGAAACTTGTGGTAGAGAAAGCGTCACCCTATTTCTACCTCCATATAAGCAAGCAGAAATAGGGGGAATATATCTACTCACAAGTTTCACTTTGGATGACACTCTCATTCTCCTTAGAAGTGTTCAGACTAATACATCTTTTTGCCTGTAGGATGTGGTCCCTAACAGTGTGGTTTTGCAGGTTCCTTGACTAGGGGCTCCATTCTCTCACTTGGTGATGTTCTATGTCCTCTACAGTATCCTTTTGGGTATCCTTTACATGCTTATTTGTTTTCCTATACTTTAGCTTGCATATGCATGTAGTGTCATACACTGATAAAGTGGGGGCTAAATGTAGCATAGTAAAATTGTGCTCCTTGTTGGTGCAAGCACAATTTCACACTCTATTTGGAACTTGCTTTAGTGACCACTCCCCTAGTCCATTTTAGGATCACTTCTAGCCTTGACCTTACCTTTTAACTCAAGAGATGTGTTTGTGTTACCTAAGATTTTACCAATGTCGTACATCAGAACCGAGAGTAGTGTTTGGGTCCTGGTTAAGTCCCCAAACTATGGCCACCTTTTGAGAAGATCCCATTGGGACTAGGGTGCCCAGTGCCCAAGTCCTACCCATTTTCCTTGAGATTGTGGGGAACTCTCAAGGTCAGCCTTGTTTTGGATGACGTGACCTTGATTTTGACATTTTGCGAACATGCATAAATGGATCTTAAATTAAAAAATACTTATCGACTTATGCCCTAAATTACACTTATGATGTCATATTTAAACTAGTGCTTTTGTCATTATGAAGTAAGTGACATGATTTTACAATGAAGCCCTACCAAAAAAAGCATGGATATTGCATTTAGAAGAAGACTTGTTATTATTGATTGCAGCTCCAAGACGATTGAAGAATGGTTGGAATCACTGACTTATGATTGACTTGTACAACTTCATCTCAATTTGGTATGGTTTTATCTTGCTCTCACCTCCAATCTTTGGTTGCTTTCTACTTCATTGAGGTGAAGTTGTAGATCTGAAGTATTTTCCCTTGGGTAACACAACTCTCTTGGGTTAATTATCATTTCATTGATTGAGGCATATAGGAATCCACTCTAACACACTTGAGTAGGGTTTCATCTATTCATTTTTTGTCACTGCTCGCCACAATCTTAGACAGACTTAAAATTTAGAGCACACACTATTTGTTGTTACTGATTTGGCTATCTGTGAGGTAGGAATACCAAAATAGGGGTTTGATTGAGGCAAACTCCTATATAGCCACAACCATGTTTCCTCTCTTTGTGCATGTGCATAGTGCATTCAGGAGTTTCTGACAGAAAAGCAACAAGAAAAAGAGAGTAGGTATAGAGGTCATCTGACAAGGTTGAATCTGCCCAGAAACCCTAGGACTAGGGTGCCCAGGTCCTACCAAATCTACTCCAACTTTCTACTCCAGGTTTTGTATGATCTGTGTTTCTCTACTTTGCTTCCATTTTTCATCTCTGTAACAGTTGTCTGTGTTTCATCAAATTTATCAATTAGGGTTTTGTGTTACTTAGCTTTTATCAATTCATTAGTGGTCAATCCTTTCTTTGCAACAAAGGAATAGAGCCCCAAATAGCTTGGCTCTCCCTTGTGGATGGTAGCCAAGCACCAAGTCTTCATAGACTTATGTTCCAATGCTATGTGAAGAAAGGTTAACCTAGGTTAAAGCATTAATTAGTCTAGATCTCATTTTCCACATAATAAAACCCTCAATCTACAACTACACATGAGCATAAGGAATATGCCATAGGACCTTTAAAATCTCCCCCCTCTATAATTGAAGTTTGTTTTTCACATTTCTAGAGGTGTTCACATGCATATTTTACCCCTGATGTAAAAATGGTTTACTAGGGAATAAATCTACCTTTGTAGTGTGGGAACTTCTTACCCCTTGATTACTAGTGGCAATTTGACCTACCACAACACAAACAAGGTGTGGCTATGTGAAAATCCATGTCTAAAAATATGACATTTTCTTTGTGAGACCTACGTTTCAAAATATAGTACCATGGGAAGATGTTAAAATCTTCAAATCCCTTTTAAAACTTAACCACTAATATGATCAGAGAAAACATCAATGGCTATCATGAACCACACCTTTTGAAGTTGCATTGCCTTTATGATGTGATATAAAAACAATTGTAATGCTAAGCGTGATCACACTGTAATAAAATACTACCATGTGTTTTTCTAACAACACCACCCATTTGGATATGACAAGAGAAACCTCATAGTTTGATGTGGGCCAATAGATTATGAGATTTTATCCACTTTGGAACATAGTTGACATAGTAATACATGCCCACCTTGGAATATGTCTCAACACCTGGTTGCTTTCAACATTTGAAAAGGTCGTCACCATTGGATCTAAGCACTCAAGATCAATGGCCATCACACATTCCAAGATTGAAGTTGGGACCCACTATGGAAATTATGATGTGAAGGGCTTGTGCAATGTAGTGAAATGTTTTCATCTATTCCCTTGATGACCTCAACTTGCTTTGATTTGACATGAAGAAGTTTATCCCTGGGATGGACCAATTAGAATGAAGCCATCATTCATATTGGAGCTTACTTAGCATGATGACTAAGGTTTACCTTGGGACATACATTAATAGCTAGATGTGTTATGCAACCAAGATAAATCACTACCATTAGATTTAAATAGCTCTAGATCAATAGTCATCACATTACACAAAGGTGAGGTTGGGCCTACCACCATAATTGTGATGTGAAGAACTGATGCAATGCAATGAAATATCACCTCCTATATGAATTAGTGATGTCACCTATTAGTGTCTGATATAGAGAATCCTACTTCTAACATGGACCAATGAACTATGAGCCTTAATATATTTTGGAAGACAACTAGCACGATGATTAGGCTCCATTTCAGTAGATACCCTGACACCTGGATCCTGTCATCATTTGAAAATGTTACAACTATTGGATCTAAGTAGTTGAAGATCTACTGTCATCACATCACGGAGATGGGCATAGACCAACCACTCTAATTGCGATGTGAAGGGCCCATGAGATGTAATGAAATGCTACCACCTAGATTGTTTGATGATGTCAGCCTAAGCACTCGTTAACTCTTTTACAAGATGATTGATGTAGTAGGCAAGTGGGAAATAATAGACCAATAACATCATGCCAACATAGATGAGATAGTGGCAACTTGGAGGAAAAGCCAACTAACTGCAGGAGACTTGGCATAATATTACATCACACAAATTTGGAATTGGGGCCCATAGTGGAAATTACGATGCAAAGAAAGTGTGCGATGCAATAACATGTGTCATGTATCAAAGCTTGAATAATATGATAATGCTTGGGAACCACATGACCAAGGCTTAAGTCTTTTAGGTGTGGGCTCAACTATAAGCAATGACAAACAAAAAGGGTGCTTATGTTAATGGGACGCAAGGGGACCAACTAGTAAACTTAAGTGAAACGACCAAGTTAACCAATAAATACAAGAAAAGAAATCATGTGAAGAACAAACCTAAGGAACCAATAACTATTTTTATAACACTCAAACCCTAGCATAGAGATAAATCCTAAACCTAGGTAGCCAGTAAAGGAAACCCTTACATGAAGAAATGCGTAAAAGAAAGTCTCCAACACAAAGTATTCAAAAATAGTAATTTTCAAGTTAGGGTTTTAAGCCTATTAGGTATATCGTCAAATTTAATAAAATAATTTGAATTCTTTGTAACCTCAAATTTAGAGTAACAATTGGGGGAACTCATTACTTTCATGATCAACCCATACACAAGTGTTCTTTCCTAAACAAGCATAATCAAAAGAATAAAAACTAAGTGTAGGTAAGAAGTAAAGATCATGTTTTAATGATCAACTCAAGTGAAAATATACACTCATTTTCCACCCATTTTCCTCATTTGCAAATTATGTAATGTGTACCTCCTCTCCATGCTCACTAGACACCTACATGTTACATAATCATCAATTGCTAGAGAATCTTGCCAATCAAGATTAATAAAAAAATCAATAATTACACTATCTTTATGAGAATCATGTGTACTATTAAAATTAGGGAAATCATCATTTTTTAATCCATGAGCTAGGCATAAGGGAGTCGTACCCCATATATAAAAAGAAAAAAATAAATCAAATGCATGCCCTAAGAATAGGGATGCAAAATGCAAGTGACAATGCTTGCATCAACCAAAGACAATCATTCAGCAAAACCTGCCAACCCATTGAAGCATGGGTGTATACACAAATTCTCCTCTTTCTTTGATGATCTAAATGTCATATGCAGCTTAGGTTGAGAAGATTTTTTCTTCTTCAATTTCATCCAACCCTAATCTGTAAGTGGGAGAGACTCCCTAATCTGATCCACCATACCAATTGAAGTGCCCTCACCTTCCTCAAGATTCACAAACCCTGAAGAGCTCATAGATTTTGTCATTCTATCAATCCCATCACCCTCAGGATTAGCAGTAGTTAGTGGCTCAGTAGGTGTTGAGGAGCCTTCCAAAAGGAGAGGAGGTGACAAGTTAGCTTTCACTGAGTTCATTGGGGGAGTCTCCGACATCCTTATTGCATCTTCCCCAAGTGTTGTCTGAGAGGATGTGATGGTAGCCTTTCGAAGAGGGAGAGGAAACTACATTTGTAGCAGCCTTAGGAAGAGTGTGTGGAGTAGCTGTAACATTTTGAGAAATAGGAGCAATGTTGTAATGGTGGGGCTCAACCCCAATCCACCAAGTAGGTCTCTCTTTTGAGGCTTGTGCACCCCTCACAGTTGTAGCCTTTTTGCATTGTGCAGTAATGTGATCTACTGAAAAGCATTTCCTGCACCTAAAAGGTATTTTTTCATAGTCTACCAGCTACCTCCAAGTTATGTTACCCATTTTCAGATCAATTTTAGCTGGTAGACCAATGGAGAGGTCCATTTCAACACATATTCGAGCACAGGTTGAGCTAGCATAATTTATTGTTTATTCTGAGGAGCAGTAATACCTCCCAAGGCCATTTCCAATGGCTCTCAAACATTCAAGTTCCCAAAATTGTATGGGCAAGTATGGTAGACGCACCCATAGGTAAGCAAAGGAGAAAGACTCTGACCAAGGATCGAAGGATGGAAACCATGACTTCAAACATAAAAAATCTCCATTAAGGAACCATGGACCAAGCTCCAACACCTTCCTTTTGTCTTCAGAAGATTCAAATTCTAGGATTAAAAAACCCCTGGCACAGGGGTAGATGCTTACTTCTTCCTCTAAGCCCTCCTTCCAGTGCACAGAGATCCACGTGTGCAGATCACATAGTTTTGGCCACGATTTGGTGAATCTGCAAATGAGTACATGCTCCTTGAGAAAGTCTTCCCTATAATGAATGTCTCCATTCAAGCATATCTTTGGAATAACATCATAGTGATGAAAAGGCAAGGCTCCACCAGCACTGGCAATAGCCCCAAAAGAAGGTGGGGAAGGTTGATTTGAATTTGTACCTGGAAAAGAGCCCTTATAGAGCCCATCAGGTGCCACATTTCTCCCAACCTGTCTAGCTGAATGAGGGCTAGGGTTTCAAGTTTGGGTGAAGGGCACCAGAGAGGCGTCGCCCTTCCATGCGCTAAGATTTGGTGCCTCTGTGTAACTGAGGAGGCTAGCCCCAAGAGAAGGCTATCCCCCGTGTGCAGACCCTTCACCTCGAACGCCACCCACCCACCATGAATCTCCAGCACCGTCAGGAAGAGATCGTTGTTCTACAGAATTTCACAACATTTCAAAGATTTTTGATGAGGGTAAGTTAAATTAGGGAAATCATCATTAATATCCATACTTTAGTTTGAATAGTACACAAATGGATTTATCTATTCACTTGTGTCTTCAAGTTTTAAAGCATGTGACATATTGTCTTTAACATTAGAACTATCAACACACTCATTTACTTCAATCATTTTATCATGAGATAGGGGCTCAAGGACTTCTTCTATATCCACATCTAATAAATTATCTTCTAAGATTAACCTTCCAACATGGTTTGATCACTAATCAAGTTATTTAAAGATTCAACTCGATTCACTCTCTCAATGTTTGATTTAACTATCTCAAAAAGATAATATCATCTTTGGTGTCATCCTTAGAATTTCAATTGGAATGATCTATGACAATTTTTAGGATACATTTGAAAAAACTTCATTTTCATACATCTCCTAGGGAATTGAATTGGGCTTGCAAAGAGTTACAAGTTGGTTACACAAATAAACTTCATGATTAACCTCAAGGGAAAATTAATCAATTGCCTATGGACATATGAGGGAGGCAAGAAATACATTGGTTGAGTATTACATATAGGACTTTGATCAATCGATGGTTAAGAAAAATAATGGATGAGGTTAGGACGTATTTGATTAAACATAAGAAAATATCCAAAACTATATCCATGTGGCTTAAGTTGTTGATCCACCATGATGGACTCATTATAAGCATCCCCAAGAGTTTGCATTCCTAGTGCGCATTTCAGAAATATTGTAGTTAAGGGATCAAGAACATTGAAATGCTAATTTAAAATGACAATCATAAAAAGTGAGTCTATTTAGCATCCTCTAGAATTTGAGATTAAAAGTTTGAACAAACTTACTCACTAGGGGTTAGTTTTGTACTTGCAACCTTATTGAAGTTCTCCTTTAGACTAAAGATTTCTCCAAACTATTACACAAAGGAATTTTCTAATTCCACCCAAGAAAGTATGGAATCAAGTGCTAAGTAATTATAGTAAGAAAAATTAGTTCCCTCCATGGTGACAGTGAATAACCTAGAAGAAACATCTTCATGGACAACACTTGGTAATCCTAAAGTGCTTTTAAATGCAACTATATGCTTTTGTGCAATTTTCCTACCATTAGGAGATTAGTTTGGAAGAAACTTATAGGCTTCCTCAAGGATATCATGGACGTCGCCAAAAAAACTAATAGGACTACCTCCAAGCCAAGAGAAATTTGTGATAGAAAATTACATCTCATTAACCAAAGAATAAATAAACAAAAATAACAATGAACCAAAAAAAAAAAAAAAATTAGGCCCTCCTAGTGCCAAACTATTGATGTGTATTTTGACACACCAACTTAAGTGTGTGTTAACACTCTCTTCAAAGGAAATATTTTTTTTTCGAATACTTCAATTACCTAGTTTAGGCTTCTAAGATAACTTTACAAGAGAGAGAGAGAGAGAGAGAGAGAGAGAGAGAGAGAGAGAGAGAGAGAGAGAGAGAGAGAGAGAGAGAGAGAGAGAGAGAGAGAGAGCCATAACACAAGGGACCTATTGGTTATTCATGTTTTCTAGTTAATGGTTGAATCCATTTATTTGCACTTGCAGATTATGGTTCATTCTCCTTTATCTAAACATCCATGAATGAGATTAAATTATTTGAACCAAATAAACCATCTTGGATTCAACAACAATAAACCATCAATTACTAGTCCAGATGCCATCTCAAAAATAAAGCCAAAGTTGAAGAGACTTCATATTATTTTTAACATTATTAAAACCTAATCCTTCAAAAATAATTTAAAAGAAAAAAGATTTAATATTACTGAATATTTTTTCCTGGATATTGTTGTAATTGGATGTGCCAACTATAATTTCTATTTTACCACAAGCGTTGACAGTAGACATAATAGTTTTTATATTCTAAATAGCTTTGCTTTGACGGACTGAATGATGGCGATAGCTTAACCAGCCTCTTTCAGTAGTATCCTAAACCAAACCACTCAGATTCTCTTAAAAAGCTGAATCTTTGTAGCTGTCAAGATAGCCAAGGATGCTTGAAATATCACCATTACCTCTCTGTAACTCTTTCTATTTATTTTTTGCTGTAGTCTTTTATGTATCTTTTATGACTCATGTTTTTCATCTTTTTTTTTTTAAATTGCAAACAAGCTGTCAAAACAGCCAAGGATGCGAGGTATTTGCCATAGTAAAAACACTTTTAATGAATGCTCCATGGCCATCCACGTTACAACTCTCTGTATCTTTAATAAAGTTTGAATGATTATTAAAACCAAAGTGGCTTTTCTAAGTTGCTGACACTGCATCAATACCAAAGCAATGGAGAAAAGGACTGTTGAAATTTGAGGAGAAGTCAGCAACTGCCCATGGAGAATTGGCTATCACACAGTTACCAAAGCAAATATGAAATTCAACAACAGCTGGAAAATGTAGGCAATAAAAGATGCCCCACATGCAGGGATATAAGGTAACAAAAGAAGAAAAAGAACACCTACCTATAGAAAATAGCAGTGAAATGCAACTGTTAGGGCTATTAAAAACAAAATGGGTGTTCTCCTGGAATGGCTGAGTAAGCTTGTGCTGCATTACACATTTTAGATCCCGGCAACCAGGTCAGTTTCTGTCACATGGGCCAAGAGCCCAGAAATTCTTATTGACCAATAAAAAAATAATTGGGGCTGCAATCAGAACTTTCAATTTTGGTTATATGTTTTTTCAGAAAAAATCTATAAAGATAAGACAATGAAATAAATGTTTGTCAAAAGTCAAATTAGTTTGTGGGATTGAAAAATAGAATGGAAAATAAAAAATAGGGAGTGCATGTCTAACTCAAATGATTTTTAAAAAGAATAAGAATATAAAATGATTTATACTAAAATTAATAATATGAAAATAAATCATATCTATGGAGATTTCATAGTTCTGATCATGTCTATAAAGAAATAAAGTGAATAAAAAAGTAATTCTTCAAGTATAGAACATTGTGAAAGTCAAACTTTTTATTGAAGTAAAAAGAAAAGAGAAACATTTTTAATCCTCCTAAACTGTAACAATCTTTAAAAAATACAAATCTCCAAAGAAAAAAACACCCTCTACTCTTATAATAAAAAGAATATCTAAAAACAAAATGATTCTTAATTTCAAACTCCCTCAAACAAACTTCCTACAGAAAAACAAGAGAGCTTAAAACAAGAGTATAAAAGGTACCAAGGAGTTCAAGAATCTGCCCATAAAGAGCTTTGTGAATACAGATGACTCAAGAAAAAATCAGAGGCATAAGACAAAAGGCCCTAAGAGCATACGAGAGAGGCTTTTAGAGATGATCAATTTAAGAGGGAAAACGAAGCTAGCTCAGTGATTCATAAGCTTTAAAAAACAGCATATGAATTAAAACTTGTAGACATTTTTTTTTTAAAATTATTTAACTATTTATTTTCGAAAAAAAAAAGAGCAACAGAGGATTACAAGATAGAATAACGTGATTTGCTAGAGGTTTACCAAGCGACCAGATCTCCCAAAATATACAATATCTTGCAAAATGTTAGCTTGTGAAAAAGATCATTTTAACAAAATAAGCACCCTATATAAATTTTTGCATTAGAAAATATTGGGACTTAGAAAAAATAAAAATAAAACAATGGTGAGTTAATTGGACTAAACTTAATCCAACCAATCTCCTGCAATGTTTAGATCTACAATCGAGAATGGTTCGATCTCAAACTATGATAAGATTTAAAATATAAAGATCAAATCATTCAAAAATCTAAATATAGAGAATGAAAATTATAAACTTTATACCAGTAATCTCCTGCAATGTTTAGATCTACAATCGAGAATGGTTCGATCTCAAACTATGATAAGATTTAAAATATAAAGATCAAATCATTCAAAAATCTAAATATAGAGAATGAAAATTATAAACTTTATACCAGTTATGAAGACACAAGATTTGTTACTTATAAAAAAAAATTCCACTTACTAGGAAAGTTAGCAAAACAACTAAAAAAAATCTTTAATATATTAAGAGAAAAGAAGAGACAAGATGCTCTTTAGAAGAGCATTATGGACTTCTTAAATAGTTAAGTAACTCCAATCATAGTGTAAGCTAATCTTTACATAAGTACAAAATATTTTTTGCTTCAAAAGGTTATGTGATTATTGGTGGTTGTCTATTTTACAGCAGATTTTGTGTGCATAGCTTCATCATTTTAAAACAAGACTTATGGTTAATTTAGGGTTTCAATTGGAAGCTCACCAACAAAAAATCTTTTAAACTATAAATACAAATCTCAAACTTAAGAGATTTTTTTTGTTTTCAGTAGTTTCCTTCCTTATAAAATTTGATATCAACAACAAAAAACATTTTCTTAAATTAGTAGATAAAAAGATTTTTTCCAAGTTTAAAAAAGCAGATTAAATAATAAATATTGGTGTATTACCACAATGATGACCTAGACTCAAACCCCCTTACAAATTGGTGGTAAAGCTCCAAATATGAACAAACTTCAATGTGTTAGTCTAAAGATAGTGAAATGCACATTTTATGTACCCCAAAATTGGGCCCCCATTTGTGCCCCACTAGCTAAGGCCCCTTCTACCCTCATGTACCCATAAAAAAAAAAAAATCAATTTCTACTAATTAACTTATGGTTAAGAAATGTCCTCTTGGTGATAAACTTATCAATATTTTATATTTCAATAAAAGTTGGAGAAGTATGCAAGGTTAACAAAAGACCAAAGCTCTTGTGACCTATGTGTGTCACTTGCAAACCCTAGATCTAGGTCTAGTTCAAGATTTTGGGTTAGTCTAGGCATGGGTTCTTGTAGAGGACATTTTTTGAGTATGGATTCATCCCAAAAAAAACTTTGGTGAATCCATAAAGAACCTGCGCATAAAAATATTTTTTAATGTTTTTTTATATTTATTTTTTGACTTTGACTAGGTCTATGTAGGTGATCTATGTAGGTATTTTCCCTTTCTTCTATATATCAGTGTTAGCACGCCCAGGTAGTTACAAAGTAGGAACTAACACAAAATGAATAAGCTTCAAAGCAACTATAGTGATTAAGAATGAGATCTCATTTATAGACAACGACAGGGTTCAATGCTACCTCTTCTGATGTGATAGACCAGTGACATATAATCGGTTGAGATACTTCTTTCTCCTCTCATTTTGATCAATCAAGTGTTGATTAACAAGGTACATGACAATGAAAAATATTATCACAATAGAGATTTAATCCAATAAAACATGTGATTAAGCTAGTAAAATTAATGAACCAATGAAGAAGCAAACATAACAAATGCAACCTCTAAGGAGAGGGACTTAGTGTTGGATGATAGGGTTTGGTTGTGGCGTGTGTACTCCTTCTCAATCAAACCACATGGTCTATCTCCTTCAACCCACTCACCAAACCTCTCAACATCAGACCGATATGGGTTGGGCTTTTGAATCTCCCTCTCCATTTCTAGGAAGATTCCTACTACGAAGCCATTGACAATGCAATTGGTTGCTTCCTAAAGGTTGACTCCACTACTTCATTCATGGGACACTCTATGTTTGCACATATTCTATTTGATGTAGATATCTCCAAACCTGTTGATGGAGATATTGTTCTGATGGTCAGGGAAAGACCTTGGATGCAACGTCTGGACTATGAGGGCCTTCCTTTTAGATTTAGATGATATTTTTCTATGGTCAGTTGGCCTCTGTTTTCCCCCACTCCCATCGTAAGGCCACAACTACATGGTGGAAGAATTCATGCCCTTGATGATCACTTGATTATCAACGCTTCAAACTCTCCAAAGGATGGATATTCCCAAGATGTTGAACCTTCTCAGGATTTTGTGTCCTCTACAACAAGACACGGTCCTTAGGAGGTTCCCTAAGTGGTGGCGAGCCTACAATGAGCCCCTTGAGTCCTCCTGAGTCCTCTTCTTCTAACCAGGTTCTGATTGCTCCTTCATCGGCTATTTCCCTCCATGGTGGGTGGTGCAAAGATCACTGCTCTAATTCTATCTTCAACTCTTCTTACTTGTGGATCTAGACCGACCCCTTCATTGCATGAGTTGTGTAAGCAAGCCAAGGTAGTGGAACAACTTCCTACACTAATCTTGAGAGGAGGATAATGCAAAACTTTACAAATCTTTAACAGTTACAGAAACTTAAACAAAAATAAACATAAATATCATGCATACCACAACATAGTGATTTATGTGGGGAAAACTATAATGTCCCCTTTTAGGATATTTCTGATTTCTTTACTTGTACACAATAATATCACTACAAAGGGACATTAGAACTATTAAAAACCACTCAATCAAAATAATATTGAACTCATCTATAATAGCATAATTAATAAACAATAGTGCAATCCACATTCAGTTCAATTCATAACACAATTCAATATCAACTATGTTCAAGTCTTAATCCTTACTTCCTTTCTAACCCTTAACCTTGGATGGGGATTTACTACAATCTAGAGCATGATCACAGCACCTCATGGATTAGATTTACTCTACCTCTCCCTAACAACTTCAATTGTCTAGGGCGCGATGACACCACCTCATGGATTGGATTTACTCTGTCTCTCCCTAACAACACCTCGCCTCTCCTAAGGTTGTAGGCAATAGAAATAACTAAGGATTAACTTGTGCATATTTCAATATACTTCAACATACCAAATGATCACATTTATTCATAGCACATTATGTATTGGCTATGCTCAAGTCTCAATCCTCATTTCTCTTCTAATCCTCAACCATGGATGGGGATTTACTTGTCTAGGGCGCGATGACACCAACTCGATGGCTAGATTTACTCTGCCTCTCCCTAACAACACCACGCCACTCACTTACAGGTTGAAGGCAATAGAAATAGATAGGCCTTGAGTTTGAACATACCGAATATGTTGTGAATACAATCTATATTTCATAGAAAGTTTCATTTAATGCTTATATTCATGTGTAATGATATTCATGATAATCTTTCAATTATAAACATTTATCACTACTCACCACATGGCATTCATCATAATAGACATATGGTTAGATACATCATACCGAGATAATCCTCAAGCCTTTGTATATTTGAGAACTCTTAAGAATTTAATTCCTTCCTTCTTTGTTGTCTGCAGTCCAGTATACTACTATGTAAACATATTTTAGATTGGCTTCCAAGTATATTTCCAACTCGGAAATATTCTTTTATGATCTACATATGAATTGGATGATTTTTCCTCTTTACACATCTGCCATAAATGATCTTACATTCAAATCTAGTCTCCAGATCTACTTGTGCTTCTTTTCTATTCTTCATGTATAAACTGCTCTAAATCCATTCTTCCTCCTCTCTAAACCTACCTAAATTTGCTTATAAATCTGCATTGCATCTTCTTATCTTCCTTTCTTATCTTATTCATGTAATTAGAAGTATATATATATTTCCTCTGGAATATACAAGTGTCCTTAAACTCAGAATTTTATCTATATTTATTCCTTTATTCAACCAGAATATATATGGTTTCCTATATTCAGAAATGACTGCCCATAGTTCTATTTTTTATCTACCTTCTTCTATTCTATATTCCCCATAATATCTCCCCCCTAGCTTTCCATTTAAATCACAATTGTATACCCCATCAAATGCCTCTACAAAAGGGGTGTGATGTCTCAAGGGAGACGACTTCTCCTAAGAGAGGCCACCTCTTCCAGCGCTGCCTTCATGGATCATTGCCTTGGATATAATGATTGCTGAATTATAAACATTATTCCTTTTATAGTGATTGGTGACTTGACTATAGCATGCTTAAGTAATGATCATATACATCAAAGGATTTATAAAGAAGTCCTATTTATAAGATTAGTGAATATGATCCCATGTAAGAACAAGGTTTTATAATATATATATATATATATATATATATATAATTTCTATTTTATGTTTATAATTATATACATTATATTTAATATTATATATTAATAATTATATATGACTAAACACCACATTTTACAAAAGTAACTTCATTGTATTATGATGATGTTTAAATCTTTAATTTAAATAATGCCTTAATATCGAGACATCACAAAAACCCTTTCGAGAGAAAAACCCCACACTCCAAATGATGCAAGAGCATCTAGTGGTGTAAGGGCAATCTTGTATCACCCAAAAAAAATACTGATTCAAAATAATTCATGTTGTTTTCATTTCTTTTCATAATTAGTGTTTCTAGTTCCATAATCACTTGAATAATGATGTAGAACTTTCAGTTTTTCCAAACTGCTAAAAATAGCAAACTACCATTTTTGGAAAGTTTGCATTTGGGCATGGATTGAAGTGAAATTTTATAGGAAGCTTTGTAAATAAAAAATAAGACCTTTGGTGAAGGAATCAGGAAAAAAGATCATTTGTGAGCTGAAAGATATTAAAGTTTTTGTTTCCCAAAAAACCCCTGAAAATTATTCAAAGTCAGGTTTGAGGCATTAAATGGTCTCGTACAAGCCCAAAAATGGGGAGAACTAGCAAAGTGGATTCTTAGCGCGTAGAGCACTCCGTGAGCTTTCCCATGCTTCAAACAGTTCATCAATCGGACACCCAGATCAAAAGTTATGGCTCCTAGAAGTTGACCTATTTTTGGAGGGAGATGCAAAATTTGAAATTTGGCTGCAGGCTACCAAAAAGGCTATTTATAAGAATTTTTGGGAACCCTTGGTAGTAGTAGAGATAAGGGTAAAAGTTTAGAATCAAGGATAGGCAAGAAAATAGAAACCCTAGCTGATTTGGGGTTATAGAAAGCAGAAGATTCCAGAGTCTTGAGATAGGAAGTTGTAATGTGTGGCAGCCTGTGGAGGATTCATCCTATGATTGTATTTGAGCTTCTGTAATGTAATGTGGTGTCCAAATCAATAAAAGAACATCTCTATTTTCTATGTGCAATTTTTTTTGTTGTGTGTTTTATGATTTACCCCCCTCATCAAGTGGTATTAGAGCAAGGGTTCTTGAGTGTGTAGACAGATCGCCGACCGTGAGGTAGTTTGCACCAGGACTTGAGGTTGTAGATTTGCTGTAGAGATAAAAATGCCTCCACAAAGAAATCGTGTTGGGAGAAATGCTTTGACAGAAGAGGGTTTTAGAGCCCTGCAAAGGCAAATTGATGCATTGCAAGAGGAGCTGCGAAGAGGGTTTGAGCTGAGAACACGAGAGGAAAGCGAAGATGAAGTTGAAGAAGATCTATCTGAGGAAGAACAAGAAGTTACAAGAGATCCTATAGAAGTTAGGTTGTTGAGGATCATTTCAAAGATCATAAAGAGGCCCAGGATTGAAGTTTCTACCTATTCTATATATTTAAATCCAGAACATCCTATTGATTGGATCAAAGACATGCAGGAGTATTTTGAGTATGAAGATGTGGAGGACCTAGATCGGGTCAAGTTTGTGAAAACAAAGTTGAAGAGCCATGCCAGTATTTGGTGAAAGGAGGTCCAATTAGAGAGAAATAGAAGAGGAAAAGGAAAGATCACCAGTTGGGATCAGATGGTGGACAAACTGAAGAAGTAGTTCATTCCTGTGGACTATGAGATGGAGTTGCTAAAGAAGCTGCAAAGATTAAAGCAAGGTAACAAGTCTGTCAAGGAGTATACAAAAGATTTTTATAAGATTACTATCAGGACAGGCCATGCAAAGGCCAACAAGGCGAAGGTAGCTCATTACATTAATGGGTTGAGGCCAAGTATTCAAGAGGAGCTGAGCTTGGTCAAAATGACCACCACAAAAGATGCATATCAGTTTTCCCTTAAGGTGGAAGAGAAGATGAATAAAAGATTTGAAAGAAAGCAAAGGGGAAGAGGTCAAGGCAGAAGGACTGGTGTAAAATCCTATTGTTGTTATATAGATCCTAATCAAACTCAGAGGTTAAATTTACCCCACTTTTATCAGCGTGGTTTCCTGCCAAATTATTTAACAGGGTCAAGGGGTAGTGCCCATTACGGGGGTTTGGGGGCAACGCCCCCAAGACAGGGTCAAGGAGCAGCGCCCCTTGCGAGGTCCAGGGGCAGCGCCCTTGGTGGGCTCCTTGTCATGATATAAGGTGGGGTCGAGGGGCAGCACCCCCAAAACCTCAAATAAAATTTATTATTTTATAAAGGCGTTGGGAGTTATTTTTCTATTGGCCAACATAAAAAAACCCCATTTTGTAACTGACATAAGGCTTGATAAAAGAGGCTAAGGGTTAGGGTTTCCGTTGATGTATTGTAGCATTTTGCAGTGGTATTGAGTTGCAATGATTGGTAGTTGTAATCGTTTTGATTTACTAGATAATAATATTGGACTCTCTGTTGGTGGATGTAGCCCGGGATTAGGTGAACCACGTTAAAACTTGTCTCTCATTGTTATTATTTCTGTGTATTTTAATTCCTCTATTTAATCTTTATTTGCATTTAATTGATATCTTCTGCATACAATCCCTAACACCTATGGAGGCTGAAATCAAGATCCAAAGAAAAGTGAAGAAGATGGCACCAGTCAAAATCAGAGAGGAGATAATGCCTACCGCCCTCATGACCAGAACAATGGTGAGAAAAGAGGAAGAAGAAGAGGCCGACCTGGGCAAGGACCTTGAAGAGGAGGTTTCAGAGGAAACCATTTCCAATGTGGAGAAGAAGGGCATCAAGCATACAAGTGTCCGTAACATCAAGGAAGGATGAATAGAAGACCTGAAGGTAATATACGAGTTGCACATGTATATGAAGATTTTGAAGATGCTAAAAGGGGAGAAACCATAGTTGTTAGAAGAACCTTGTTGAATGAGGAGAAAGAACCAAATCAAAGGAAGAGTTTATTCTGCACAAGATGCAAGTGTGAAGGTAAGTGTTGTGATATTATTATTGACAGTGAAAGCACTGACAATCTTGTTTCAGAGGAGATGGTTAACAAGTTGAAGTTGACAAGAAGAAAGCATCCACATCCATATCAGATTGTATGGTTGTAGAAGGACCATAGAGCTTTGATCAATGAGCAGTGTTTAGTCAAGTTCAAGATTGGGGACTACCATGATGAGGTGTTGTGTGACATCATACTGATGGATGCATGTCATATGTTATTGGGGAGGCTATGGTAATATGATAGGTGTGCTGTCCATGATGGCCATGCAAACACATATTCTCTAACAAAGGATGGAGTTCATCATAAGTTGAAGCCCTTGAAGGAGGTGGAAGAAAAGATATGTAGTACTGCCATAATTTGCTTGGTAGATGGTAGAAAAGTTTTGGAGGGTATGAAGCATGAGCGTCATTGCTTTGCATTGATTCAAAAGATCAGTCAAGAGAAATGTGAAGATGTACCAGTAGAAGTCTCAGATCTATTGGAAGAATTTCAGGATATTGTCTCTGATAAAGTTCTAGAAGGTTTACCACCAGTGAGGAAGATAAGTCATCAAATGGATTTGATACTAGGAGCTAGTTTGCCGAATAAGGCAGCCCACAGAATGACTCCTACAAAGAATGAAGAGATGAACAGACAAGTTCATGAGTTGTTAAGGAAGGGATTGATAAGAGAGAGAGAGAGAGACTAAGTCCATGTGCAGTACCTATAGTACTAGCACTAAAGAAAGATGGACAGTGGAGAATGTGTATAGATTCTCGAGCCATCAAATAAGATCACAATCAAGTACAAATTTCCATTGCCTAGAATGGATGACATAATGGATTGTTTGAGTGGAGCCAAGTACTTCATGAACATTGAGTTGAAGAGTGAGTATCACCAAATCCAAATCAGAGAAGGAGATGAATGGAAGACATCCTTCAAGAAAAAGGAGGGTTTGTATGAGTGATTAGTCATGCCATTTGGGTTAACCAATGCACCGAGCACATTCATGCAGCTCATGAACGAGGTATTGAAAGAGATTTTGGGAAGTTTTGTTATTGTTTATTTAGATGACATTTTGATTTTCAATAAGACTTGGGATGAGCACCTATGCATATTAGAAGGGTTTTAGAGAAGTTGAGGGAGGAGAAGTTGTTGATTAATCTGAAGAAATGTAGTTTTGCAAAGGAGTTTGTATACCTGGGATTTGTTGTCTCAGAGGAATGTCTAAAGATGGACCCAGAGAAGGTGAGGGCTATCATTGAATGGCCTACACCAAGGAGTGTTACAGAGATATAATCTTTTCATGGTTTGGAAAGTTTTTATAGAAAGTTTATCAGGAATTTTAGTAGCATTTGTGTACCCCTAATTGAGACAATGAGAGGGGATAGAAAAGAGTTTAGATGGACTACAAGAGCAGCTAAGAGTTTTGATACATTGAAGTAAAAAGTCACAGAGCAACCTGTTTTGGCACTTCCAGATTTCAATAAGGTATTTCAAGTAGATTGTGATGCTAGTGGTAGTGCTATAGGAGTTGTTTTGAGTCAAGAAGGTAACCCCATTGCCTATTTTAGTGAGAATCTTAATGATGCCAAGAAAAAGTAATTTGTTTATGATCAGGAGCTTTATGCAATAGTTTAGGCTTTGAAGAAATGGGGACATTATTTGTTGCCAAAAGAGTTTGTTTTATATACTAATCATCAGGTTTTTACAATATCTTAATAGTCAAGGGAAGTTGAACCAGAGGCACTTAAAATGGGTTGGGTTTTTGTAGAGTTATACTTTTGTTTTGAAGCATAGGAGTGGGAAGTCCATCAAAGTTGTAGATGCCTTAAGCAGAAGGCAAAATTTGTTGACAGAAATGAAAATAGAGGTTGTTGGGTTTGATGAACTCAAAAGTTTGTATCCTAAAGATCTAGATTTTGTAGAGGCTTGGAAATCTTGTTTGGAACTTGTTACTTTGAACAAGACAAAATGGTTGGATTTCATAATCCAAGATGGCATGTTGTTTAGAGGAACCCAGTTGTGCATTCTGAGGAGTTAGACATTTTGGTCGAGATAAGACCATTGCTATTGTTGGTGAGCATTATTATTGGCCATAGTTGCAGCATGATGTGAGGAAATTTGTGTAGAGTTGTAGAGTGTGTCAGATGACAAAAGGAACAAGTCACAATACAGGGTTGTATCAGCCATTACCGGTACCAGAGAGGCCATGGGATGATATTAGTATGGATTTTGTATTTGGTTTACCAAGGACACTAAGCGGACATGATTCCATTTTTGTGGTGGTTGACAGATTATCGAAGATGGCACATTTTGTTCCTTGTAAGAAGACTAATGATGATGTTCATATTGTTGAGTTATTTTTTAGAGAGGTGGTAAGACTACACGGTCTACCTAAGAGCATAGTTTCAAACCGAGATACCAAGTTTGTTGGTTATTTCTAGAGGACATTGTGGAAGAAGTTGAAGACAGATTTGAAGTTCAGTTCTACACACCATCCATAGATTGATGGATAGATAGAAGTGATGAATAGGAGTTTGGGTAACCTGCTACGATATTTAGTAGGAGATAAGCCTAAGGGATGGGATTTGATTTTACCATAGGCAAAATTTGCTAACAACAATTCTGTCAATAGGAGTACAAGTAAATCACCATTCCAAATTGTCTATGGGAGTAGTCCAAGAAATGCTTCAGAGTTAAGGAAGCTGGAAAAGGGAGAAAAGACAAGTGCCAAATCCAAAGACTTTGTAGAACACCTGAAGAATTTGCATGAAGAGGTGAGAAAGCACATTAATAAGATGAATATTTAGTACAAGGCTAAGGCAGATTAGAAGAGGAGATATAAGGAATTTCAGGTAGGAGATGAAGGGACCCTATAAAAATTTTCTTGGTTCTAGTGTTTGACCCTAGTCTTGTGTCTTCATGTTTGAGAGGTCTTTGGCCGAGGGTTTTGAATAATTAAAATACTTTGAGTAGTACCCCTTAAACCCTAGTGTCATTTCAGTATGGGCAATGAAAATCACTTTTGTTATATTTATAGGTCAATTTCCTATCACCTACTGCTCAATTCTTATGTCCTGAGGTACATTGTTTACTAACTCCTTGCCATATAGTTTACCGCCTCATGCCCATGCCAAATATTTTTCAAAGATGTCAAAATACTTTTTCATATTAACCCTTTAGTGGTCTCGTGGCCCCTTATTTCCTAGTAGACAAAGGTTATTTTAAATGATGTATGCTAAGGGTCGGGATCCCACTAACTCTTTGACAGGTGGCACATGTTGATTTGTCTATGTCATTCCGCCAATGTTAAAATATTTATAAAACAAATGCCCACGGAACTACGAAAGGGCACCATCTGGCAAGAGCCTTCTCATTACCTGCAACAAGAAGTGGTGGGTCCTAAATTCTACGTGGAGACTTCTCATTGGCCTCTGTCATTTCGCTAAGCTTCACCAAGTGGACCCACCAAGCACCCACGAAAAGGCAAAAAAGTGGCAGGTGACTTCTAGAGTGCAGGGTTATGTCTGGGTGGACAGATGTGCAACGTGGCGGGATCTCTCTAAAGCCAAAGGTGTTTTGGGATTTGTCCTATTGTATGTGGCCAATCCTACAGTTTTCTGCCATTCCGTAGAGATCAAATCTCTTGCCATATCTTTTGAGTGTGAAATCGTGGAGAGTGTCCTAACTGTACCATTTGACAGGTCTTCTTAGGATTGTGGTTAGGGTGGCCATCCAGGTGGCTGAATATTATTAGTTGGTACAAACAGTAGGATTTTTCTACATGATGGGCTAAATTGGTGCCGTTGATTTGGGCCAGCTCATGAATTGATTAACGGCTCAGATTCAAAAATTTGATGAAGTAATGTGTTGGCACGTGATCTGCGATACAACAATGCAAAATTTATTTCTCAAGCATGTAGGGTCTCCATCACTGCCACTATGAGGGAATTAACTAACTGAAAGGTCAGCATGATGCAAAATCAACCCTTGGGGATCTGTGTTTCTACTAGAAGTGACTTTTTGTCTACTTCATGACAAGTTATGACAAGATGACTAGGCTAAATGATGAAATCGAGACAACCGATCTAGCACCTTCAATGCAGGAAGTGATGTTTTCAGTTATGCAAAATGATGAGATAATATCTATCTGTTCATTTCTGATAATCTTCAAAAGATTTCCATTTATGGCTAAGATAACTTGAAATGACTAGAATTTATTGACCATGGATATAGCAAAGTGTGCAAGATTTTTCAAAAAAAATCTATAAATAGGTGCCTCCGATTATTGCCTCATATACTACTTGTTCATGCTAACAATATGGGTACTCCTAGGTTTTGTGTGCCTTTTTTTCTCCCCCGTTCTATTGGATTCTCTTCTCTGTTATCATGGCTATAAATTTGTTCTTACATAATTAAGAAGGTTAGAGAATTATTTTCTATAGAATGGGGGGAATTAGAAAGAAACCTAGGCAGTAGCAACATCCATTGAGCTCTTGTGAGATTTTCTCCTTTTTGTCTTTTCATCTGGATGTGAGCCCTAAGTTTTAATCTCCATATTACAATAATTTCCACATCTTGTAATTTGGTAGATTATTTTCTTAGGCAGAGAGGCATCATTGTCCTCTCTTTCCCTCTCTTAGATTTAATTTTCCTAATAGAGAATTAACTCTAGGTGTAAGAGGGTTGCCCCTCCAGATGAAGCATGTGGAGGCGGAGAGATTTTTTTTTGTTGTTGCTACTGCACTCCTGGCTGGATAAATGGTGTAGCCATGTCTAGCCTTATGTGGATTCCTTAAGTTTCTATTTGATTGAGGGAGTTGGAAACCTCCTAATCAGAAGTGAGGAGTCACACCTCTACAAAGAAATCTAGAAATAGTGAAGCAGATTCAGGCTTCCTAGTTTTCCTTTTGATGTTGTTCTTTACAGGTTTTCTCACTTTTTGGCACGCGGCTTGGATTGGCAGAGAAGTGAATCCTCCTGTTGAGTGGTTCGATGGCTTTCGAGGAGTTCCTAGCTCCAACGACATCTGACAATGTGTCAACCATCAACAACAAACTAGCCCCACTCCCTGCCAAAGTGACAAAGCATACTGTTTAGAAACATGTACCTCAGCATGATGGGGGTATTTTTGTTACAAAGGCATCTCTTTTCAATTAAGAGACGATTACATCTGCATATAGTTACAACTGTATCTTTGTCATTTTGTGACTTCTTTTGTCTTTAAGACTGTAGCTTGTCTGCTCCCTTATTCTATAAAAGGGAATCCAAGGCTTATTGAAAAATGTTGGTTTGAGGTCATACTGTCTAGACCTGGTCTAAAGTATGGGATCAATCTAATCATGGAGGAACTATGTATATTTAGCATTTGAATATAGAATTAGTTGTCCAAATTAAGCTTTGTTTTGAGTTCATATTTTGATGTATTTCGTTAGACTATCTAAAAATTAGTATCAGTTTACTTTACAAATTACTGTTGAGTTTCAAAGTCTACTGTATCCTACTCATGTATACACTATTACATTTATGAACACAATATGGTTAATGATCGATTTATTCATCATCATAGTCTTTCCTGTGTTTGCAAATTTTTCTTACGACATTTACTCAAGTAGTAAAATAATAGTTGTAAGAGGATATTGAATATAACAGTGGTTTACAAGGATAACTAAGTAAAGTTAATTCTGAAACTAGTCAAATATTATAATGTAAGATATTATTTTATCATCATAGTAAACTGAGACTAATCACGAAAGGGTTTTTTCATTTATATCTGGTTTTGACTCTATGACCCTTGAATTAGGCATTGATCCTATTAGAGGTGTTATACTATATGGAACCCCCTCTGGTCATCCTTGTTTTAAAATATCAGAACAAATTTCTATTTCAGCTATAGGTAGTTAGTGTTAGTTTAATCTCATGTTCTTCTACAAAGAGTTGTGATAAAGCTTAATAATTTAACCCATTACTGTACTATTTTAGTAATTCTTTAAGCAATATAAGAACATATCTGCTTAGAACGGTGTTTTGAGCAAGTATTTAGACCCCCCCAATTCAATAAACATTGTTTAGACGAGAACACCCTCCTTGGTCTTGCAGAGCCTAAAGTGCAGAGGAAAAGGATTGAAAACCCATTTCCTATTCGTTGGCCAATCCCTCGAGGCAAATCAGTTATTAGAAGTGGCTATTTTATAGATCTATTTTCTTGATATTAGGTTGGAAATTTAAAACAACCAACAGATTGGCGACTCTACTGGGTACTTTTGATTATGTCTTATCCTGAGGTCTTAGCTCAATAATACCTGTAGTATGTGTTGCTAAGAGTTATAGGTCAAATTGTTATATTTCTTGCAAAAGGGTGGTGACTCTACTATTTTCATTCCTGGTTGAAACAAAAAAAAGCATACTATATAAATTTTATGTATAGGGATGTTTTATGTGACTCTACTTGGGAGAGGATTCAAAACAAAATTTGATTTTAAAGGAGAATTTTGCTTTCAAAATTCATTCCTCTATGTGTAGAGGTGGTGGCTCTATGAAGAAGAAACCTGGTAAAAACATTTGGGCTTTATTGGTTTTCATGACCAAGACAAAGTTTACATTAGTAGTAACATCTTTTTAAGTATTTCATAAAATTTGAAGGAATTTCTAAATATTTCAATACATATGCAAAATGGATAAAAGAAAAGGGTTTACATATGCATAAGGAAAGCTTATTTCTATAAGAATCCAATGGTTTAAAAAATGTGTACTGTACAACCAAATTTGTGTTATCAAAGGGGGTTTGTTGTGGAAAGGTATAGAGCTATAGATTTCAGTAATATTTGTGGATTTCTGAACCATATTCCAAATAAAATCAGAAGTCAGATACCTTAGTTCAATAATGACATCCAAAACAACTAGCAAACATTTACAAGATTTTTGTGAATTAATGTGAGATTATGAGATAGATCTTGAAGATGTTATCATAAAATTGTTTGTTCAAACCCTGAAAGAGGAAGCTAGGGATTGGTTTGCATATTTGCCCACTCATTTTGTTTCTTCATGGCAAGATTTAGAAATAGCTTTTATGGAGCAGTTTGGTGAAAGAATAGATGTTAGTTTGCTAATTAAAAGGCTTATTCAGATTGAAAGGGAAGAGGAAGAATCAGTCCCAACTTTCAACTTAAGATTTACCAAACAATAAGGGATATCCCTGAAAATACTAGACCAAATGAGGCTATGTGTTTGATCATATATTTAGGGGCATTTAGTGAAGAAGATAGTTATCTCTTAAGAGATAGAAACTCTACCACTATGAGACAAGCATATTCTATGGCTATAAATATTGAGAACAATCTGAAACCTATAAGGATAAGAGATTGTGAATCTATGGCTAGAGGTTCTATTGTAAAGAATGAATCTAATTGTGTTTTCATTTGCCAAAAGGGAAAGAAACAGGACAATTTGAATAAACCCTTATTAGATCAAGCAATGTAGGGAGCTCAACATTTGTGTAATACAGGGCTTGCCTCCCCTAATCATGATGAATGGATATGCCCATATTCCTATCCTAGAAAGATATCTCATGAAGTGAAAGGTGTTCAGGCACATAGGCAAATAGTAAATGAGGAAGTAGATCACATCCTTGTAGAATATGATTCTCCTGATTGTGAGGAGATATACCTATTATTAAATGTTAAGGTTTCATCTCCTAGGGAGTCATCTAGTCTTGAACCTGAATATCAGGTAAAATTGGTTTCTACCAATAGTACAGATTGTGATGAGCAGTTGTCAGAATGTTCATTTTAAAGTGGTGGAGACTCTGAGTTAGATGATGATATAGGCTATCAAGATAGTGATACTAAAGAATGTATGGAAACAATGCATATAAGACATAATCCACTTTATGATCTGCCTTTAGATTTTTTTGAAATGAGAAATGTTGAACCTTATGGATATAGAGATAATCCAATCTTTGAAGAAGAATCCTTAGATATTAACAAATAGGAGAATAAGGTTAATGACCTTTTCTTAGACAAAGGTAATAACCCACTAGATTTGGGATAGCATAAATTGATGTTATCTCAGGATGCAGTGATAGTTGAAGACATAGGTTCTTCATTAATGGATCAAAACTCAGATGCCTTCTCTATAAATGGTTCTCAGTTCTCTCCCTCTTATCAGACTGAATTGTCAGACATTACTATGCTAGAAAGTTGCTTCAAAATATCAAAGCTTTAACAAAAGGTTGAGTATGAGTTTCAAATTTGACACTAACTCAACAAACAATCAGGATATGAGCTATCAAGTCGAGTATGAATGTTTTCATTTTTCGGATCTGTGTGATAAAGAAGACCAACAATGTGGAAATGATAATTTTTTTAGTTGGCTGGATATGATGGAACCATATGCTAGCTCTTTGTTTAATGAAAATATATTTCGGTCATCATTTGGCCATGTTGGAAACATGATGGAATTTGGTGAAAATTTTAGGTATAGCCTGATGAGGTCACTGGAAAACAAGATATTTGACAGAGGCAAGTGTTGTTTCTCCCTTGCGTAATGGCCTAGGGCTGTTATGTGTGTTTCTTTTTAGGTGTGTTTTGGTCTGCTCCTCCAAAGTTTTCATGTGATCTCGCTCTGCTTAGGTTGAACATACGTCCCCAACTAGAGCTACTGATGGGACCCTATAAAAAAAATTGGGTTCTAGTGTTTGACCCAAGTCTTGTGTCATCATGTTTGAGAGGTCTCTGGCCTAGGGTTTTGCATAATGAAAATACTCCAAGTAGTACCCCTTAAACCCTAAACCCTAGTGTCATTTTAGTATGGGCAATGAAAATCACTTTTGTTATATTTATAGGTCGATCACCTATCGCCCATTGCTCAATTCTTAAGTTACCTCGTTATGTCCTGAAGTACATTATTTACTGGCCCCTTGCCATACAGTTTACCACCTTAGGCCCATGCCAAATATTTTTCAAAGATGTCAAAATACTTTTTCATATTAACCCTTTAGTGGTCCCATGGCCCCTTCTTTCCTAGTAGATGAAGGTTGTTTAAAATGATGTATGCTAGGGGTCGGGCTCCCACTAAATCTTTGACAGGTGGCACATGTCGATTCATCTTTGTCATTCTACCGATGTTAAAATATTGATAAAATAAATGCCCATGAAACTACGGAAGGGTGCCATCTGGTAGGAGCCTTCTCATCGGCTGCAATAAGAAGAAGTGGGTCCTGACTGCAATGTGGAGACTTCTCATTGGCCTCCTCCATTCTACTGAGATTCACCAGGCAGACCCACTAAGCACTTGTGGAAAGGCAAAAAATTGACAGGTGCCTTCTAGAGTGCAGGGTTATGTCTAGGTGGCGGATGGGCAACATGGTAGGATCTCTTTGATGCCAAAGGTGTTTTGGGATTTGTCCCATTGTATGTGGCCAATCCTACAATTTTTCACCATTCCGCAGAGATCAAATCTTCTGCCATATCTTTTGAGTACGGAACCATGGAGAGTGTCCTAACTATACTGTTTGATAGGTCTTCTCAGGATTGTGGTTAGAGTGGCCATCCAGGTGGCTGAATATTATTGGTTGGTGCTAACAAAATGATTTTTCTATATGATGGACTAAACCAGTGCCATTGATTTGGACCAGCTCATGAATTGATCGATGACTTGGATTCAAAAATTTGATGAAGTAATGTGTTGGCATGTGGTCTGAGATACAACAATGTAGAATTTATTTCTCAGGCATGTGCAGGGTCTCCATCACCACCACTACGAGGGAATCAACTAACTGAAAGGTCAGCATGATGCAAAATTGACCCATGGGGATCTGTGTTTCTACCAGAAGTGGATTTTCATCTGCTTCATGATGATTTATGGCAGGATGACTTGGGTAAATGATGAAATCAAGATAACTAATCTGGTACCTTCAATACAAGAAGTGATGTTTTCAATTATGCAAAATGATGAGATAATATCTACCTGTTCATTTCTAATAATCTTCCAAATATTTCCATTTATGGCTAAGATAACTTGAAATGATTGGAATTTATTGACCATGGATATAGAAAAGTGTACAAGATTTTTCAAAAAAAATCTATAAATAGGTGCCTCTGATTATTGCCTCATATACTACTTGTTCATGCTGACAGTATGGGTACTCCCAGGTTTTGTGTGCTCTCTTTTCTCCCCCGTTCTATTGGATTCTCTTCTCTGTTCTCATGGTTAGCAATTTGTTCTTACAAAATTCAGAAGGTTAGAGAATTATTTTCTATAGAATGGGGGGAATTGGAAAGAAACATGGGCAGTTGCTACGTCCATTGAGCTCTTGTGAGATTTTCTCCTTCCTATCTTTTAAACCAAATGTGGGCCCTAAGTTTTAATTTCCATATTACAGTAATTTCCACTTCCTGTGATTTGGCAGATTAGTTTCTTAGGTAGAGAAGCATCATTGCCCTCTCTTTTCCTCTCTTACATCTAATTTTCCTAACAAAGAATTAACTCTAGGTGTAAGAGGGTTGCCCCTCCGGATGAAGCATGTGTAGGCAGAGAGATTTTTTGTTGTTGTTGCTACTGCACTCCTAGCTAGATAAATGGCATAGCCATGTCTAGCCTTGTGTGGATTCCTCAAGTTTTTGTCTGATTGAGGGAGTTGGAAACCTCCTAATCAGAAGTGAGGATTCACGCCCCTGCAAAGAAATCTAGAAATAGTGAAGGAGATTCAGGCTTCCTGGGTTTCCTTTTGATGTTGTTCTTTGCAGGTTTTCTCATTTTTTGGCGTGCAGCTTGGATTGGCAGAGCAATGAATCCTCATGTTGAGTGGTTTGATGACATTTGAGGAGTACCTAGCTCTAATAGCATCTAACAGTGTGTCAACCCTCAACAATAAACTGGCCCCACTCCCCACCAAACTGACGGAGCATATTGTTCAGAAACATGTACCTTAGCATGATGGGGTTTTTTTTGTTACAGAGGCATCTCTTTTCAATTAAGAGATGGTTACAACTACATCTTTGTCATTTTGTGACTTCTTTTGTCTTTAAGCCTATAGCTTGTTTGCTCCCTTATTCTATAAAAGGGAATACAGGGCTTATTGAAAAATGTTGGTTCGAGGTCTTACTGTCTAGACCTGGTCTAAAGTATGGGATCAATCTAATCATGGAGGAACTGTGTATATTTAGCATTTGAATGCAAAATTAGTTGTCCAAATTAATCTTTGTTTTGAGTTCATATTTTGATGTATTTAATTAGACTATCTAAAAATTAGTATCAATTTACTTTGCAAATTACTATTGAGTTTTAAAGTCTATTGTCTCCTACTCATGTATACACAATTACATTTATGAATACAATCTAGTTAATGATCGATTTATTCATCATTGCAGTCTTTCCTATGTTTGCATATTTTTCTTATGACATTTACTCAAGTTGTAAAATAATAGTTGTAAGAGGATATTGAATGTAACAGTGGTTTACAAGGATAACTAAGTATGGTTATATCTAAAACTAGTGAAATATTATAATGTAAGGCATTATTTTATTGTCACAGTAAACTAAGACTAATCACAGAAGGGTTTTTTCATTTATATCTGGTTTTGACTCTATGACCCTTGAATTAGGTACTGATCCTGTTAGAGGTGTTATACTATACAGAACCTCCTCTGGTCATCCTTGTTTTAAAATATCAGAATGAATTTCCATTTTAGTTATAGGTAGTTAGTGTTAGTTTAATCTCATGTTCTTCTACAAAGAGTTGTGATAAAGCTTAAGAATCTAGCCCATTACTATTTCAGTAATTCTTTAAGCAATATAGGAAGAACATATCTTCTTAGAACGGTGTTTTGAGCAAGAATTTAGACCCCCCCATTCAATAAACATTTTTTAGAAGGCAACACCCTCCTTGCATTTGCAAAGCCTAAAGTGCAGAGGAAAAGGATTGAAAACCCATTTCTTGTTTGACTGCCAAATCCTCGAGGTAGATTAGTTATTAGAAGTGGCTATTTTATAGATCTATTTTTTTGAGATCAGGCTGGGAATTTAAAACTAACAAGAGATGAAGTCATGGTTCACTTGAGAAAAGAGAGGTTTCCAGTTGGGACTTATAATAAGTTGAAAATGAAGAAAGTTGGACCATGCAGGATTCTGAAAAAACATGATTCAAGAAATGCATGAGGTAGAGTTGTCGAGTGGAATCAACATTTCTCCTATGTTCAACATTGCTGATTTAACAGAATATCATGAAGGTGGCAAAGAGGATGGACCAACAAAAGAACAGTGGAATATCCCAGCACCTACTTTAGAGAAGGAGGAGATAGAAGAAATCTTGGATATGTTGGTGTAATTAAATATTTAATTACACTTTAATAAGTTTACTTAGGGCTTATTTATAGTCTTAGGTTATTCTTAAGTTATAATTAACTCGAAACACCAAGATCACCTACAAAACCTAAGATTTATCTTCCACAAGAGAAAAAAGCAAAGAGGAATAATTTGTACAATAAGGATGCAATTAATGAAATGGATTAATGAATTACATGTGAGAACTTGCTTTTATATTTGCAAGTTAGAGAAAAACCCTAATATGACTTAAGAATAACCTAAGACTAAAATTAGCCCTAAGTAAACTTAATAAAATGTAATTAAATACAAGAATGGGTCCCAACTACAAGGCCATGTTAGGTACCCATGAACAACAAGAATCTCTCATAAAATGGAGAAAAAGGAGAAAAACCCAGTGGGAGAAAACTTCTCTCCAAAAGAGAGAAAATACAAGTACATGAACATGTTGTTGGTTTCCAAATCTGCACACATCAAACTATAAAGATTTTCCACTTCTTATCCTTAAGTTTAAAGGAAGACTCGCCAGTAGAGTGGGAGATTACCTCCTATCTCCCCTACACTTCAAGTTTTGCCACACCTAGGGTGGTATTCCCTTATTTACAATCGATACATATAGCTTTTCATTACCAGGTAGAATGTTCTCATGTATGCACCAAGATTTATAAGATTAACCCTAGACTAGCAATATTCTTGGATTATCCCACTTATTCAACTCAGAGAACATGAAGCACCTAAACTAAAACAAAATAAAACATAAATTGCTTTGCATAATTAGCTTTTAAATTGTTGGATTTCCTGGACCCTTGGGCAAACATATTCTAAATCGATGCTTTATCTGGGTGACAGAGTTAGACTCAACAATGTAAATGTTTCCTTATGATAGCAGAAACTCATAACCAGAGGACTGAAAACAAAAGTATTACTGCCTTACAGTAACATGTCCAAGAAAAAGTATTATTTGTGATTCTTCTTCACTAATCCCTTGATACAACACATTTCCCCTTATACGTGACTCAAAGTGATTTAATCCATTCCTTGAATAGATGCAACAAATCAGATATATCACATAGAAAATGTACATGAATGAGTTCAAAAAACCTTAGCAAATTCACCCAAAAGAAAAATGCTCATACCCAAGGAGACAATCACAGATAACACACACAGAAAGTGTTTTTCATATAACTCAATCTGGAAAGAAAATTATCATTCAGAAATTTATTCATCTACAAAATAGAAAATACCTCTGCACCCAGACAAAATGAACCAAGTCGGCAACAGAGATTACTCCCCAAAGTGTGGATACCTTGCATCCAAAGCCCAAAAGAATTCCCCCTCTAAAATGGAACAACATGCTCTCTTATAGACACAAGAACATGTTGCCTTAAAAATTTATTACACAATGGTGGTTAGGTGATTTTTTCATTATAAACTGCCACCAATGAGCAATGGGAATAATTACAAATTATACATTTTAGAGGAGGAGACAAAAATTAAATAAATCATGGAACCATTTGCCTCCAAACTATCGCCTATCGCACAATCATAGACATATATTTGAGGGCCCTTCTTCCTGCTGCGATGCAGTGATACAAGGCCATGTGGCCTCTCATTGGCACTCTTTTATCACACTCGGCCCTTCAAAAACACAGAGAATAATATGCAGTAGCCTCCAACTCAAAAAATTTATTACAGGGTCATTTTTTATAGTGCTGCATTCTGGCACTCAAAATCCATCACAAATATGCTTGAAATCTCTGTCAAGGCATTGGGAATGGTCAGGGGATGAATTTAGAGCATGGAGTAGCAATTTTGAGCTCAAATAGACCCACAAAATCTTGCCAAAAAACCAAAAACATGAACAGCATTCCATCCGGCAATGTCTCTGCTCAAATCCTGCCCTAGAAGACTCCATAAATGCCTCCATAATGGATAACAAACCAAATCTAAATGTTTAGGAGAGACTTTGACTGAAGAAGTGTATAGAGAGAAGCATATTGCACCATCGCAGCCATGAGGAGAGGAGGAATGGGTTGTACGACAGTGCGACAAGCCCCAAAATATCCTTCATTTTGCCTTTATTATAATTTATTAACATTATAACAATGTTTATATTAAAACCTTTATCATTTTATGTTTGCCAATTGAAAATATGTGAATATTTTTCCTTTTTTAAAAATGTGTTTGGCAACTTAGGAAAAATGTCAATCAGTTAATTTCTCCTCTTGGGCAAATAGTGCATCTCCATTGCGAGCATACTGGGTATCCAGAGGCCATGAAAATTTGCATAGAGTTGTTATCAATTATTCAGAGCATACCCATTTCCTCAAAATGAGCATTACCGAAAGATTTTTGGGACCTCCTTTGTAAACTAGCCTGTCAGATGTGTTCGCTGCAACCAAAACATATTAAAATAACACATCATGTGGGCTTCAATTTTGATGAAACTGGAACTGGAGAAGTTTTAGACCAAAATGAGAAATGGGTCACCTTCAGAATTGTGAAATTTGTAACTTTCTGGAACACCAATTCTAGCTCGATCACAGTTAGAAAAGCATTAAATAGCCAATCAAAACTCATCCAGGGAGCAGGAAACTGAATAGGCATGTTACCATATGTGCCAAAAAACTTCCTACCATATGGATTTGCAAGATGACCTCTGAGCTGCAAAATTTTAATCGGCGAAGGTGGGCTCCGGGGTAGATTGAGCAGCATGCTAACCTAGCCTTTGTCGACACATCGAGAAGAGATAGGCATTTCAAATTTATAAAATTTGAAGGTACCAACAGTGGCTCATGTTTGAGGACACATACCTCTTGCAGGCATGGCGAGATTCCAGTTATCTTCGGGATGTAGACCATGTGCCAGATCCACTGGGCTACTGTGTAACTGCTCCATCTTACATCAAAATTCATACCTTCAAACTTTATTTGGTGTCCCTGGGCCATCAAAAATGAAAACTAGTATTTGCCTCTATCAAACACCATATTCTTAGCAGACTACTTCAAGACCAGTCTGAAAGCATATTTGCAAATTGCTTTCTCACTGATACTTTTACTAACACTTGCCATCACGCCAATGCAATTGTCACTGCTACCATGAAAAATCTGCAGTTTGGAATCAAAAAGCAAGTGAAAGGCACCATCAAATGGCAAGCATAGATCACTATCATATATTATTGAATATCCCTCCCACTGATCATAAAGATAAACTATTTCATAACCCAGTGAATAACAAGCATCACAAGATCTAACTTTATTCCTCATTTCCATGCTGAAACTGAAATCTTCATAAAATATCTCTGATGACCCCTGTTGCAGGTTAATTCTATCACACATCAACTCGGGATCCGAAAAAATGAAAAACTCATACACAACTAGTGAATTTGTATTTGGAGTCTACCCTCTTTCAAGCAACGAATCACCTTCTTTGTTGAACATGAAATACTCATACACTGGAAGCATTTCCACTTGCTTTGTTGAACACTGACTTTCACATTCATATAAAGCTTTCAACCCTGAAGTAAAAATTTGCAAAGCATTCTCATACAAGTAATCATGATCAATTAAAAATTGATCATACTCACAGTTACCATGACCAACAAGTTGAAAGAGTTCACTTTTAGAAACATCCACATATCCATCATTATGGTGCTTAACAATTTCATCATTAAACTCCACCTGGAATGCTTCAAGATAAGGCTTGAAAATTTTAGAATACAGCCCATTGTCACAAGCTTCACCATTACCATGGATATCAATACTATCAATATGCACATCTAAAACTTGTCCATTCACATCTGAATGATGACCCTAATTTTCTTTTTCGCAAATGCATTTATAATCAAAAGTAAACATTCCAACTTCTGCACTATAGAAATAATTATCATTCTTAAAGAAACATTCATATTCAACATCTACACATATTTCATCATCTAAGGGGTTCACACATGAGTCTGAATTTTGACAAGTATCAACACATTTTATGTTATTGTGCAAATCAAGATCCTCCACATTCAAAGTGAGCATTTCCATATCTGCTTCATACAAACAATTATCTACAGCTGGAATATCATTACCATTCATAAGTTGAGATATCAAACTTGACACCCGTGCATTCCTGTGATTCTTCAATGACAACATTACTGCAAGAAGTAACCTCATGTATATCTCTGTGGTCTGTATCTACATATTCTTTTCTTATGGGCTGATCACAATCTTCATTTTTATCATTGCAGGATGTGCTTTCATTTTCTACAATAATTTCTTCATCTTCATGTATTATACCATGATTGTTTTATGCATAATCACCTCTAAATCCTTCCATAATCCCAATCCAATTGAATATTTGATCAGGATTTTCAGGCTTCAATTCTTCTGGCAAAGTACTCAGACCTGATTCATACACTTCACAATATAAGTCAATACACAAAGAATCCTCAAGTCTACAACGCTCTGGAATTTCCAACAGCATCTTCATGAATCATGTATACAGAGCATAGGGTGATTCTCCCTTTTGTCTCTTCAAGTCAAACAATGATTGAATAAAAAACTTAGGATCAACAGTACTTGCAACTTGTTCACTAATGACTTGAAACTCTTCATGATTCACATGAGGCAATGATGAACAAACTGGAGCAACATAAATACATTCACTTTGAAAATTATTTTGACTCTCTATTTTACATTGCTCATATGCATAAGATGCTTTGCAATAACTAACACTTGCAGACATGTATCCTATTGGCATTCCATATTTCTGATTATTCTTAATATCCATAGCAAATTTATAGGCCTGATGCAGTATAGCAGGTTCCTTATCTCTCAGCAAATAACCCATTTCTTCATCAAATGCAGCAAGATAAACTACCAAGCACAATGCATCCTTTGGTCTCATATATTCAGGAATATGTTTGAGTAGTTTTGAAAATCTTAGGTTGAAGGCTGGAACCAACTCATCATTTTCTTTTTGAATTCTCATAAATTGATTAACTAATGAAATCACATTTGTCCTTTCACCAAACTGTTCTAAAAAGGAAACTTTGAGCTGAGGAGATAGAATAGTCAGGCAAGAATGAAATCTAGTCCCTAGCATCATTTTGCAAAGTTTGAATAAAAAGCCTCATAACAACATCTTCATGTTCAACCTCAAAATCATCCATTAAATCACAGAAAACTTGCATATTCTTGTTTGCTGATTTAGAATTTTGTCCATTATATTCTGGCAAACACTTTCTAACTTTACTAGGGATAACATTTGGGTAACCACTAATGCCATTGAAATTTAGGGCTTTGTATCTTTCAGTAGAGAATAACATTTTCTGAGGAGATGACCAAGATTTATGCTCTAATCCAATCATATTAAATGAAAGAGATGAAGTACCTGGAACATATTGCAGCTTCAAACAGGTTCAACAACAAAGTCACCACCTCTCCAAAGAGGAGAAAACATCAAGAAGCTAAAAGCTCCTACCTAAGAAATTATATTCTGGATTCATTTCACTAGTAGAGCACCCTTCAAAAGTCTTTAAAAATGCTGCAACACCTTCCACATCAGACCGTGAAAACTTTTTAACTCAGTTGACTCTCCCAAAAGATGAGCAGTTGCGTTGTCCCTAGTAGAGTTGCCAGTTCTATTGGTTCACAAATCTGCACACATCAAACTCTAAAGATTTGTCACTTCTTATCCTCAAGTTTAAAGGAAGACTCGGCCAATAGAGTGGGAGATTACCTCCTATCTCCTCTGCACTTTAGGTTCTGCCGCACCTAGGGGGTATTCCCTTATTTACAATCGATACATATAGCTTTTCATTACCAAGTAGAATATTCTCATGTATGCACCAAGATCTATAAGATTAACCCTAGACTGGCAATATTCTTGGATTATCTCACGTATTCAGCTCAAAGAACATGCAACACCTAAACTAAAACAAAATAAAACATAAAATGGTTTGCATGATAAGCTTTTAAATTATTGGGTTTCCTGGAGCTTTGGGCAAACAGATTCTAGATCGATGCTTTATTTAGGCGACAGAGTCAAACTCAACAATGTAAACGTTTCCTTATGATAGCAGAAACTCATAACTAGGGGACTGAAAATAAAAGTATTACTGCCTTACAATAACATGTCCAAGAAAAAGTATTATCTATGATTCTTCTTCACTAATCCCTTGATACAACACATCTCCCCTTATACCTAACTCAAAGCAATTTAATCCATTCCTTGAATAGATGCAACAAATCAGATATATCACATAGCAAATGTACATGAATGAGTTCAGAAACCCTTAGCAACTTCACCCAAAATAAAAATGCTCATACCCAAGGAGACAATCACAGATAACACACACAGAAAGTGTTTTTCATATAACTCAATCTGGAAAGAACATTATCATTCAAAAATTTATTCATCCACAAAACAGAAAATACCTCTGCACCCAGACAAAATGAACCAAGTCAGCAATAGAGATTACTCCCCAAAGTGTGGATACCTTATATCCAAACCCTAGAAGAATCCCCATCTAAAATGGAACAGCATGCTCTCTTATAGACACAAGAACATGTTGCCCTAAAAATTTATCACACAATGGCGGTTAGGTGAGTTTTTCATTATAAACTGCCACCAATGAGTAATGGGAATAATTACAAATTATACATTTTAGAGGAGACAAAAATTAAATAAATCATGGAACTATTTGCCTCCAAACCATCGCCTATCACACAGTCGTAGACATACATTTGAGGGCCCTTCTTCCTATTGTGATGCATCAATATGAGGCCACGTGGCCTCTCATTGGCACTCTTTTATCACACTCAGCCCTTCAAAAACACAAAGAATAATATGCAGCAGCCTCCAACTCAAAAAAATTATTACAGGGTCATTTTTTATAGTGCTGCATTCTGGCACTCAAAATCCATCACAAACATGCTTGAAATATCTGCCAAGGCATTGGGAATGGTCAAGGGATGAATTTAGAGCATGGAGTAGTAGTTCTGAGCTCAAATAAACCCCCAAAATCTTGCCGAAAAACCAAAAATGTGAACAGCATTCCATCCGGCAATGTCTTTGCTCAAATCCTACCCCAGAAGACTCCATAAATGACTCCATAATGGATAACAAACCAAATCTGAATGATCAGGAGAGACTTTGACCGAAGAAGTGTGTAGAGAGAAGCATATTGCACCATCGCAGCCATGAGGAGAGGAGGAATGGGTTGTGCGACAAGCCCCAAAATATCCTCCGTTTTGCCTTTATTATAATGTATAAACATTATAACAATGTTTATATTAAAACCTTTATCATTTTATGTTTTCCAATATAAAATATGTGAATATTTTTCCTTTTTAAAAAATGTGTTTGGCAACTTAGGAAAAATGTCAATCGATTAATTTCTTCTCTTGGGCAAACGGTGCATCTCCACTGCGGTCACACTAGGTATTCGGAGGTCATGAAAATTTGTGTAGGGTCGTTATCAATTACTCAGAGCATACCCATTTCCTCAAAACTCACATCGTTGAAAGATTTTTGGGACCTCCTTTGTAAACTGGCCTATCGAATGTGTTCGCCACAACCAAAACATATTAAAATAACACATCATGTGGGCTTCGATTTTGATGAAACTGGAACTGGAGAAGTTTTAGACTAAAACAAGAAATGGGTCACCTTCATAATTGCAAAATTTTCAACTTTCTAGAACACCAAATCTAGCCTGGTCACAGATAGAAAAGCATTAAATAGCCCATCAAAACTCATCTAGGGAGCACAAAACTAAACACGCATGTTACCATATGTGCCAAAAAACTTCCTACCATATAGATTTGCAAGATACCCACTGAGCTGCAAAATTTTAATCGGCAAAGGTGGGCTCCGGGGTAGATTGAGCAGCACGTTGACCTCGCCTTTGTCGACACATCAAGAAGAGATAGGCATTTCAAATTTGCAAAATTTGAAGGTGCCAACACATGTGATGGAAGAAGGACTAATACTAAGACCCCCCAAGAATTGAATCCATCACAAAAGTACAATCATGAATGCCCCCCATAAGAGAGGAAGAAGAGAGGTCTGGTGACCCCCAAGAAGTGAGAAGGAAGAAACCCCATGCACAGAAATCCTCCCTCCCAAAATAGAGATGAGAAGAGAGACCATGCATCCACTCCTCAAGATGACTCTTGTAGTGTTGGAAGATGCTTGACATAGAATAAAGATGAAGACCCATGAATGTCGAACAACATTCCTCCCCTTAGGAAGAAATAGAACTGTAGATGTGTGCATAATGTCTTCCCATTCTGGATAGGAATATATAGGAAGAAGGATAAATGTCTCTGAACTCTGCACATGATCCAAAGACAACAATGGTGCTCCTAAAAACTGCTCAAATGTCTCTAATCCACTGCAAACTGTGACTGAATAGAAGGATGAAGAACAATCTCTGAAGTAGATGATGGTGATACAACTCCATCGAAGCTGTCATCAAAGAGAAGACATATGTCCTCAATGTGGTCCTCTATATCTGTAAGATGAGACTCTACAAACAATAATGATATGTCTGGTAGATATGTGTCCCAATCAGCTATGTCTGGAAGACTAATAATGTCCTGCTGCAAAGAATTTGATGTAGCAACAGGTAATACAGATGTGATCTCGATAAAAGGAGAAGGAGAAACATGTGAAGTCTCTATGTCATCTAAATTAGCAAGACCTGTCAAATATGCAAGCTCCTTAACTGTATCATCATCAAAAGGTATGCAATATGCATCATCAAGGGGTATGTGGCAATCCATATAGCAAGATCATATGGGAATGAAGAGATATGTGGGTCTCCATAAATCTCCCAAATGTTAGTCCAAAGAGCGTGTGGGCACTCAATATGTGAGATAGAACACATAGTGTCAAAATCAACATTAGAACAAATCAATCCTATAATATGATCAATATAGTTTCCCCATACAGATTTCCTCCCAGGTGTATTTGGTTTAGGTATGAGTCCATAAAGATAAGGCAAAAGATTAAGCCACCTGAGATGTGTCAAGATGCCCTTTTGCCAAGACTCATAACTATCTTTACCCAATGTTACCACAAAAGGTTGAATAGCAAAACCCATGATATCTCCTCAAATATATCAGATCATAGATCAACAATTTGAATATGTACTAAATCTAATAAATGAATCCCAACAAAACAAATAGAACTTCTCCAGGTGCCAAAATGTCCAGAATATCAAACAGAAGCCATAAAACTGACAAACTGAATAAAGAATACATGGGGCTGAATTTGGAAGAATTTCATAGATGGATATGTAGATCTCCTCAATACCTTTCCAATGCTGTAAGAATTGCAAAAATTGGAGATCATGGCAAAAAGATACAAGCTCGGAGGCTAAAAGGAGTATCTGGACTTCAAACAACAATAAATTGTACCAGTAGTAAAATCTAGAAAAAATACCTACACCATTGGATTGTGCTCAGAACCAGCTTTCTAACGACTATTTGTTTTTGAAAATCTGACTTTGTATGCTCAAGATATGGTAAAAAGAAAACTAATACCTTTGTAGGGCAAATTAGGGCAAAAAAAGCCCCCTGCTGCTAAATATGGCGGAACTGGTGCCAAATAAGGTGATTTACCAAAATAAAATCCTGCCAAATAAATTAAGCCCTTGCTAAACTAAAGATCTATGCTAGATTTAGTGGAAGGACCAAATATAGCAGGGTTGCAAGGTTTCACTAAATGTGGCAGGGTTGGCACAAAGGCCAAAAACTACAGTCGCAGTACAAAGATTTATTTTATTGTTTATTTTTGGGATGAAATTTTTTTTTGAAAAAAATATAATAAATGTATGTGGGGCAGAGCCACCCCACACATCCCCTAAAGGGGTTTCATAGCCCCAATAAGGGGGCGTGAGCCCAAGGAAGGACCGCAGGGACGTACCCTACTATGGTACCCTGCACAGGCCGCAAGTACTGCAAAATTTTTTTTGTTTTTTTGAAAATCTTTTCCACCTTTGCAATATTTCAAAAACTACAATGTTTTTTTCCAAAAAAAATTACAATAATAAAACCTGCAATTTTTTTTTTAAAAGCAAGAAAAAATTATTTAAAAAAAAAAATCGTACTGCGTGCTGGGCAGGGAGTACGACTTGCTTGGCAAAAAAAATTTGGCCCAGATGAGCCCGAGGCCGATTTCGATGATTTGACAGTTGATCACAAGGTTTTTGGGCATTCTGAGAGCGATGGCAAGGTCGGATTTGACCCAAAATGCTTTGAAAATTAGCTTTCCTCCAAATCCTGAAAAAAAGCACCCGCTGAAACCTTCATAGATCTAGCCTCCCGAGATCAAATTCAGCCAAACAAAAGACAAATCTGCCTTTTCCAACTGCTCTGAATTTGATGGAATATTCCATTTTACACAGAAACACACCCAACAAATGGCTCTTTCTTGAATGTTTCTCCAAATATGAGAAGGGGCTTGCAAATCCGCTCTGATAAATATTTAATTACACTTTAATAAGTTCACTTAGGGCTCATTTTTAGTCTTAGGTTATTCTTAAGTCATATTAGGGTTTTTCTCTAACTTGGCAAATATAGAAGCAAGTTCTCACATGTAATTCTTTAATCCATTTCATTAATTCATCCTTATTGTGCAAATTATTCCTCTTTATTTTTTTCTCTTATGGAAGGTAAGTCTTAGGTTTTGCAAGTCATCCTAGTGTTATGAGTTAATCATCAACTTCAACATGGTATTAGAGTAGATTTGCAAGCTCCTTCTCAAATTTGGAGAAAATTTTCAGCAAGAGCCATTTGTTGGGTGTATTTCTATGTAAAATAGAGTATTCCATTGGATTCAGAGCAGCTGGAAAAGGTGGTTTTGTCTTTTTTTTGGCTAAATTTGGTCTCAAGAGGCTAGATCTGTGAAGGTTTCAGCAGGTGATTTTTTTTGAGATCCAAAGGAAAGATATTTTTCAGAGCGTTTTGGGCCCAAACGGACTTCACCATCGCTCTCAGAAGGCCCAAAAATCTTAAGATCGACTGTCAAATTGTTGAAATTAGCCTTGGGCTCATCTGGGGAAAAAGAAATTACTAGACAAGTCATATAGCCTACCTAGCATGCAGATCGAGTGGCCCTATTTTAGCAATTTCTCCAAATCTGGTGGTAGTTCCACCAACTTTAGTAGCAAGGGCCATTTTTTTGCCCTAATTTGTGCTTCAGAGGGGGTTGTTTTCTTTTTGCCATAACTCGAGCAAACGGAGTCAAATTTTTGCAAACGAATAGGCGTCGAAAAGCTAGTTCTGAGCATAATCCAATGGTGCTAGTATTTTTTCTAGATTTTGCTTCTAGTGATATTTATTTCTGTTGGAAGTTCAGATACCATTTTTGGCCTCCGAGCTCATATCTTTTTGCCACGATCTCTAATTTTCATGACTCTTGCGGTGTTGGAAAGGTATTGAGGAGCTATACACAGTCATCCATGCACCTTTTGTAGATTCAAGCCCAGGTATTCTTTATTCAATTTGTCAATTTTATGGCTTTTGTTTGATATTCTGGACATTTTGGCACCTAGAGAAGTTCTGTTTATTTTTTTGGGCTTCATTTAACAGCATTAGTACATATTCAAATTGTTGATCTCTAATCTGATATATTTGAGGAGATATCATTGGTTTTGCTACTCACCCTTTGTGGTAACATTAGGTAAAGATAATTATGAGTCTTGGCAAAAGGGCATCTTGACACATCTCAGGTGGCTTAATCTTTTGACTTATCTTTATGGACTCTTACCTGAACCAGATACACCTGGGAGAAAATTTGTATGGGGAAACTATATTGATCATATTGTAGGATTGATTTGTTCTAATGTTGATTTTGACACTGTGTTTTATCTCACATATTGAGTGCCCACACGCTCTTTGGACTAGCATTTGGGAGATCTATGGAGACCCACATATCTCTCCATTCCCAGATGATCTTGCTATGGATTGCCACATACCCCTTGATGATGTAGATTACATACCTTTTGATGATGATATAGTTAAGGAGCTTGCATATTTGACAGGTCTTGCTAGTTTAGATGACACAGAGACTTCACTTGCTTCTCCTTCTCCTCTTATAGAGATCACATCTTTATTACCTGTTGCTACATCAGATTCTTTGCAGTAGCACATTATCAATCTTCCAGAGATAGCTCATTAGGACACATTTCTACCTGATATATCATTGTTGTTTGTAGAGTCCCGTCTTGTAGATTTGGAGGACCACATTGAGGACATATGTCCTCTTTGATTGCAGCTTCGATGGAGTTGCATCAGCATCATATTCTTTAGAGATTGTTCTTCATCCTCCTATTCAGTCGTAGTTTTGTAGTGGATTGGAGAGATTTGAGTATTTTTCAGGAGCATCATTGTTGTCTTTGGATCATGTGCAGAGTTCAAAGACATTTATCCCTCTTCCTGTATATTCCTATCTGGAATGGGAAGACATCATGCACATATTTGCAGATTTATTTCTTCCCAAGGGGAGGAATGTTGTTCGACATTCATGTGTCTTCATCTTTATTTTGTGCCGAGCATCTTCCATCACTACAGGAGTCATCTTGAGGAGCGGCTGCATGACCTCTCTTCTCATCTCTATTTTGGGAGGGAACATTTCCTCGCATAGGGTTTCATCCTTCTCACTTTATGGGGGGTCACCAGACCTCTCTATTTCCTCTCTTATAGGGGGCATTCATGATTGTACTTTTGTGATGGATTCAGTTCTTGGGGGGTCTTAGCTTTAGTCCTTCTTCCATCACATGTTCATGTACTTATTGTTTTTTCTCTCTTTTGGAGAGGAGTTTGTAAACGAGAAAATTTGGATAAATACGAAAGATAAAACAAACATTCATATACCTTCTTACCCAAACCTTTCGAATACCTCGAATGATGAATGCATGATTGTTTTTCTCAATTTATTGAATGTTGATCACTCATGTTCACAGCATAACGTTGGATGAAGATTGATGAAAGAAGATAGATAGAAGATTGGAGGATTGGAAGAATATTTTGACAGAGTAAGGATATCATACTTAATGCCTACAAAATGGCTTGTGAGAGGCCATATTTATAGGCAAAGGGTTGATTTTTGATGTGGAGGGAAGAAGATAAGATAAGATAAGATAGGATTTGATTTTCAGATAAGGTAGGGAAAAAGATAAAAAGATTTGTTTTTCTATTTTAAATCTTCAAAAAGAATGGGATAAAAGAAAGCAGTCTTTTTAGGATTTTATTAATTAAATAAATATTTAATTTATTTAATTAATCTGGATTGTGATGGGAGATGATGTGGAAAGATAATTAAATAAATAAAATTTATTTAATTATAGAAAATAGATAAATGACTAATTAAATAATTAAAAATAATTATTTAACTAGAGAGGATTAATGGTCATGAATAATTAAATAAATAATTAAAATTTATTTAATTATAGAAGATAGGATAAATGGATAGAAAAGGAAAAAAATGAAAATTAGTTAAATAAATAAGATTTATTTAACTAATTAGGTGAATGATACAGGTACCTAGGGTAAAACGTGCTAGTGACAAGGTGTTGGATATTTTTAGTTGTCTATATTTTGCCCCTCTTTGAGATGATGTTCGAGATGATGAGATCTGTGTCGAGTAACATCATTTCAAAGAAGCTAAGGTATGGATAGAAGAAAAATATGGTAATGGAAAGATAAGATGAGGATGCCCCCTCAAGAGGATAGGTGGGTTGGACAAACACGGGTAGGCTCTCGACATGAAAGTGGTTGGTCAAGGAAGAAAGATAAGGAAATGGATAGAAGAAAGGATGATGTGTTATGCTACAATGAAAGTGAGCAATCATGATGTTTGATATAGCATGAGATGTTATGCACCAAGGTATGAGGACCAAGGTGATGAAGTGTCTCGTGCCCCAGCGTAATACAACCTTGTCTAGACGTATAAGGAAGAAAACCTAGAGCATTAAAGTCCTAATGTACAAAAGGTATGATGTGACCTTAGATGCAAAGGATAATGCAAAAAGTTGTTCCAACATACTCAAGATATGAATATTAGCTGGAATGATAACACACACAAGAAAGCAAGCAAGCATGCACAAATGATACAAAAATAAACAAGGTATTGCCCCTGTCAAGCTGTAAGTCAATGATTAATTATTGATTGATTGATTGATTGATGATAGTTTTGTCATTGGGGGGAACGATATATCCCTAGATCAACACAAATATGATGATGATAGTGTTGTCATGGCGGGGAATGATGTATCCCTAGATCAACACAAGGATGTGGGAACGATATATCCCATTGATGATGATGATTGATTGATTGATTTGGTTTATGACAAGATTAGGATCAAGACCAAGAATGTGATTGGATAAGTTGGCAAGATTGATTAACTTGATTGCTATGGATAAAGGGTAACTTGCATTTGGATCTATTGCTTTGGATTGAGATTGACTTGAAGAAGTGATGGATTGATGAGGATAGATGATGGAAGAAAGAGAAGATGGTAGGGGGATGGAAGAATGAATCGTTGGTACTTACATACTGGGTACTTCCTTCATATTCCAGACTGCCTACATACTCATATCCATAGGATCAAAGCACCACATGATGATGATGAGACATGATGAATATGTAGTTCTGGGTGTTTATTGATGATGTGGGAGATGGATGCATAGAAGAAGGTGAGATGGATGATGAGGATAAGGATGAGATGAATGATGAGGATTATGAGGAGGGAGGTCATCTTGTGCCTGAATCTGGGTACCTTCTTCATACTCTAGACTACCTACATACCCATATCCACGGGATCAAGGCACTTAACGATAGAGATGAGATGTAGTTCTGATTTGTGGTGATGATGATGAAGGTTCAGATTGATGGGATTGATGCTATTGATGGGATTTGAGTGATGTGATTTTGATTAATAGATTGGTGTGATTTGATGATTTGATTAGATTTGCTTGAGTGATGTGATGGATGGATTTGAGTGGATTTTTTATGGATATTTGATTTTTTTTGTATTGTGGAGAATATTTGATTTTTTTGTAGTTTTATCAGGACATTTTATGATATTTTTTGGTATTTTTTAGGACATTTTATGATGTTTTTGGTATTTTGATATGTTTTGGGATGTCAATGGATTTATAATTTGGGTAGCCTTTGTGCTAGATACCAATGACAAGGGAAGACCAAGTCTAGGTGTAAGGATTAAGGTAGGATTGGATTAGAAAGATGGATAAAAGGATGGGTGATAGGATAAGGGATAAAAGGTTCAAGATACATGGATAGATAAAAAGATAGGCTATAGGGCATGGATGTATGCATAAGAGAAAGGATGTGATCTCAAAAGGCTATGTCGAATCAGAATAACATGCCCCATTCCAGGTGTAATACTTAGGATTTTTATGACAATGCTTATGACGATAGGACTTATGATAGGATTTGTCTTATGACAATGGGATAATGATAGGATGGACTCTTTTGGAAATGGCGGAGTACATCAAGAGATAACCAAAGCATGTTTTAACATTTTGCCCCCAATCTTTATCAAGATCAAAAGGAGGAAAGGAGGATGGGTATACTGCAATGGGATAGGTATGTGCATGTGGAACGGATAAGGACATGATAAGATAGGGTATGAAATGGTAGGATAGGTTGAAAATGATATGGCGGATGAGACAAGGTGCCCCCAAGTATAGGTGATAGAAGATCAACTTACACATGATGCCTGTTTGCCAGGTTTCCATCATGGTACTTATCCAAGGCATCTGTTTACTAGGTTTTCACCATTGGACGAAGAGATTTCTCTTTATTTTTTATTTTTATTTTTTATTTTTTGACTTTTTTAAAAATTTTGGATGGGAGAGACTCAAGTGTCTAGTTCCATGAAAGGTGATAATCATACTAGATAGATTTCATCGCATGGACCATGTCAAGTGTGCTCATAGATGTTGGTAGGGGATTGGATGAAAGTAAGATGGATTAGGTAGGTGGTGGATTATGAATGGAAGGAGAGTGGATTATGAAAGGTGCGATAGTGGATTATTTTGTGGATTATAATGGACTTATGCAAAAGCGTGGACCATAGGAAGGTGATGGGGGAGATATGTAGGATAATGAGTGAATGATGGAGATGGAGGTATGTGGGAATGGGATCATGACCAATGGTTGCACACACCATGATAAACATTGAAGCTTTTGAGTGGATGGTGGTGTAGGAAGCAATGGTGATGTTTGCTTAGGAGATGGGCGATTTAGGACTTTTGGAACCCACATGGACTTAGTATTTTTCTAATTTTTACTTTTCATATGGGTTGTTTGAAATGTTTGAATGGAATAGCATGTTTGAATGGAGGGGAATGGTTGGGATTTTTGAGAGGTGGATACCTCATTTAACTTAATTGATTTTTGTTTAGGGACCCATATCATTTTAGTTTTTGACTTTGCTTTTAGAGGTATGGGCTTGGATGGATTTTTGAATGTACCTTGCTTTGAATTTTTGGATTGATTTCCTAAGGCATTAGGACCCTTAGGATTTGTGGCTTTTTGAACAAAGGCATCCAAATTTTTATTTTTGAATCCCATGTGATGCATGAAATGAGTGGAAGCTCCTTGTTTATACAATGCATGCATTTGTTGGTGATGATTAGGATATTTAGGGTATTTATGAATGATTGGGTAAGGGGGTGTTGGTAGCAATGGTGGCAAAGCGGATGGAAGGATATTAGGAGTTGGAAGGAGTGGAGGTAAAGTGGATGGTGGAAAGTGAATGGTCACATGCTTTTGACATTTGTAGGATGAGGGAGGTGGAATGGCAACGTATGTTTTAGGAATATGATAGGGTTTATGATGGAAGGAAGTGGATTTAGGAAGTGTGGAGGAAGTACCAACATCGTTAGATTGCTATCCTTGGGGTGTGTAACCAAGGCCATGTGAGCAAGGAGGGACCTTGACATGGATAGGCTCCAAAATACCTTGTTCATGAAGGCCTAAGCTTTTACCTTGGTAGTTCATGTTTTGGAGCATGCAATGGATAGTGGGACTAGGTGTAGGTGGAACACTAGACACGAGTTCCTTATTGGATGGAGAAGGTGAGATAGGGGATAATGGTTGTTGGTGTTCTAAGGAGGAACACTCATGGATGAAGGTGATAAGACCAATAGGATATGATGGTAGATTTGGAATAGGGTTGATGGTGGATGTGGAAGGATCATTATTGGTTTGATCTTCTATGTTTGCTTGGGAGACCTTTGTCTCATCAAGGGGAGTGGATGTTTGTAGATCATGGATGGGGCTAGATGGAGGATGGATAGAAGCAATTTGGATATCTTTCTCATGGATTGGTATGGGATTATGGATAGGATCAAGGTGTTCGTAGATAGGCTCTTCAAGGATATCATCTTGATCATAGAAAACAAATTGGTTGTGGATAGGGTGGATAGAGAGGATTTGATCTTGATTAGGACTAGGACTCGACATTTCCACATGCTTAGGGTTGTACTCTTGATATAAATCTTGGTTTTCTTGAATAGAAGTGGAAGGCTCTTTAATAAGCTTGATAACTTGTAGATCACATGATGGGGTTAGAAGACTAGACAAAGTGTTTAAGGACTCATGGGGAGGCTCAAGGATAGGTGTTTGATGACATGGCAATGTTTTATTCCTTGCTAGTAGCCAATGGATCAAATTCTTTGCAAGTGTATGGATGAATGGGCAATATAGTGGATGAATGATAATAGTGGAAGTTGAAGGCTTAGGATTAGGATTTGGGCTAGATGGAAAGATAATGGAATTAGAGGGATTGGTTTTATCCAAGACAATCTTATCACAATCTTCTAGTTTCTTGACTAATCTTTGAAATCAGACACAAGTGGATATGGTATGGCCCATATACCTATGGTATGCACAATATTCATCATCTTTATACCAACTAGGTTTAAGCATAGATGGAGAATATGCTCTGAATGGGTATAGCTCAATCAAATTTGCTTGGACCAATTTCTCTAAAAGTACCTCCATGGAATCTTTTAATGAAGGATTAGTGGAACATGGGGATGAAGGTGATGAAGGGCTTGATAAAGGTGTTGGGATATGACTAGTTGGCTCATGTGTTGGCATATGATTGAATGATGAAGGTGACTCAAAGGAGGCACTTGCTAGGTTGGTTTCTCCCTTGTCAAAGGATTTTAGGTCTTACATGAGATGACTTAAGTCTATCAATGATTTTTGTTGCAAAAGTGAACTTGGGCTTGCTTGGTTCATGTACATAGGGCCATTTGGACTTGCATGTTGTTCTTGTAAAGACATTTGATTGCCATGTGGATAGGTTTGGTGATGAGGTGGCATAATAGGATTTGTACGTGAAAGGTTTTGTGAGGTGGATTGTTGTGGACATTGGTTGATGTTGGAAGTTTGTTGAGAAAGTAATTGTGATATGAAGGCAATGGAGTTAGGATCATTGGATGGTATGCTTATGGAAGCACTTGTGTTTGTGGTGTTGTTAGGAATAGTGAGGGTGATTTGCAGTATGGATGTGTCGGCATTAGTGTTTGGATTATGTGCTTGTTGGGCTTGTGATTGAATGTGGGATCGTTGATATTGGCCTAGGACTTGATGTTATGGGAATTGTTGATGTTGTGGTGACACAGGGTCTTCTTCCTTTCTATATAACCACCTAAGTTGATCAAGTATTCTTTTGGTTCCATAAGGATCATTCTCATAGGTTTTGTTTAGAAATGTCATGTCCATGTTTACAAGTGGTAGAGTAGGATATGAGGATGTGGAGGGGTTGCGATGTTGGAGATCAAATTTCAATACCTTAGGATGATTCTCTATACTTAAGGTAGACTAGTGACACTTAAGTAATAGAGTTGATTGGATGACTTACTTGAGATAGACTAATGATCTCAAGCAAGTTTGAATAAATGTTGATAATGATCAAATAAGGTCTTGATTTTTTATTGGGCTGATTTGGGTTTTGGGTTTTGATAATGGTGTGGATGATCAGGTTAGGTGACTTGGATGGATTAGGATAATGATAAGGATGATGTAGGATAACAAGGTGGGATAACTTGGATTGATGATTAGGATGAAATTGTCTCGTGAGAGGGAGTTTGTTTTTTACAACTTTTTGGCAATTCAATGGCAAGAAGACAAGATCGCAAACACTCATGCACAAGCCATTCACAAACATTTACCACCTAGGATGGCTAAGATGATACTTGTTGGGTTCCCACTTGGTTTTACCTAGCCACACCTACTTATGGTGTATAGCTCCAGGAACTTGGGGCACAGGTTCCCCCTTACAATGCACTCACTTCTCAGGCACACCAAGTTATAGGTCCTCAAGATGCATAGATCTTAAGGTACCTTGCTATATCTGCCATAAGCCACAAAAATGTGGGATGGCTATTAGAGTCTCCTCCTATACCAACAGATAGGTGTTTTTGGCTTCTACATAAAGGTTTCTAGTAAGGGCTTTTCTTCGGGTGGCTATACATGCGACGATTCACTCCGTTAATGGAGGCTTCCTAGCTTGCAGAGGTTACGCTCCATAAGGTTTTAGGGGAAACATTTGTCAGTATAGCGCAACAACACCCATCGTTTGTGACTTTCGGCACAAACATGTTATTTATATAGCAACTTGGAATGGCTTGGCTTTACTCCGTTTCCACTTGGGTTGTACCCCTTCTCACAATGGAAAGATAGGCCCTCTAGAGTTGACAATGATTTCTCATGCACCCCAGATCCGTTGGTTAGGCAGGTGAGAGGATACCTTCATTGCCAAATCAGGTAACAAACAATCTCAGCAAGCAAACAAAGAAAATGAAAAATAGGCACGAAGAAGGTAGATTGTTAATTTTAAGCACCAAACTAAAGTGTGCCTACTTTAGTGACAAATGATAGATTCTTTGACCCCTCGAGGCTATAAAAGATATATCAGTATGTTTTTGTCCTTCATTCTTTGACAAGCATATTTGACAAGCTGCATAGGTAGATGTTAGCTACCAAAGAGGATTAGATTAAAAGATATGATCTGATAAAAAACCTACAATTGATGATCTAATACAGTGAAATAAGTTGCAAAAATATAAAGTAGATAAAATTTTATGCACTTTTTAAAAAAAAATCGCTGAAAAAGAATATGTTTTGCTCAAAATATGTGCATTTTAAGTTTGAACAGAAGCTGAAGTTTACCTGCAAAAAATACCTAATGAAATAATGAGCTCACCTGATGAAACCTTTACAACTACAAATTTTGTCTTGTTAGCTTTCCAACGCCTATAAAAACACAAAAATCTGACATGATATGTAAAAGTTATGGCAGTTTTTAAAAAAAAACTATTTTAAGCTTTAAAAAGCACTATTCACTGCCTTAAAACACTGTTCATGGCCTAAAAACACTATTCACTGCCAGAAGTACTGTTTATAGCCGGAAAGCACTATTCATCACCAGAAACACTGTTCATCACCCACTGTTCATTGCCGAAAGTACTGTTCGCTGCCAAAAGTACTATTCATCGCCCGAAGTACTGTTCACGCCGGAGGTACTGTTCATGCCGGAAAGCACTATTCATCACCCTACAAACATTGGCTCAAATTTCTCCTCCACCAAAAAGGGTCAAATTTTATGTTTTTCTTCACCTCTTAGCCCTTTTGGACGTAACCGTGATGTTTGTTTTAGCTCAGGAGGTCACCTATAACAATCACTTGCAAAACTTCTGACCCAAACCTTTCGAATACCTCAAATGATGAATGCATGATTGTTTTTCTCGATTTATTGAATGTTGATTGCTCATGTTCGCAGCATAACATTGGATGATGATTGATGAAAGAAGAATGATAGAAGATTGGAGGATTGGAAGATTATTTCGGCAGAGTAAGGATATCGAACTTAATGCCTACAAAATGGCTTGTGAGAGGCCATATTTATAGGCAAATGGTTGATTTTTGATGTGGAGGGAAGAAGATAAGATAAGATAGGATTTGATTTTTTAGATAAGGTAGGGAAAAAGATAAAAAGATTTGTTTTTCTATTTTAAATCTTCAAAAAGAATGGGATAAAAGAAAGCAGAGTCTTTTTAGGAATTTATTAATTAAATAAATATTTAATTTATTTAATTAATTTGGATTGTGATGGGAGATGATTTGGAAAGATAATTAAATAAATAAAATTTATTTAATTATAGAAAATAGATAAATGACTAATTAAATAATTAAAAATAATTACTTAACTAGAGAGGATTAATGGTCATGAATAATTAAATAAATAATTAAAATTTATTTAATTATAGAAGATAGGATAAATGTATAGAAAAGGAAAAAAATGAAAATTACTTTAAAAATAAGATTTATTTAACTAATTAGGTGAATGATACAGGTACCTAGGGCAAAACGTGCTAGTGACAAGGTGTTAGATATTTTTAGGTGTCTATAGAGTTTTCTCCCACTGGGTTTTTCTCCTTTCTCTCCACCTTATGAGAGTTTCTTGTTGTTCATCGGTACCTAACATGACCTTGTAGCTGGGACTGATTCTTGCATTAGTTGCATGTTTTTCATTTATCCCTAAGTTGCACTTATGGGGGGTGTTGGTGTAATTAAATATTTAATTACACTTTAATTAGTTTACTTAGGGCTTATTTTTAGTCTTAGGTTATTTTTAAGACATATTAGGTTTTTTCTCTAACTTACAAATATAAAAGAAAGTTCTCACATATAATTCTTTAATCTATTTCATTAATTCATCCTTATTGTGCAAATTATTCATCTTTTCTTTTTTTTCTTGTGGAAGGTAAATCTTAGGTTTTGCAGGTGATCCTGGTGTTATGAGTTAATCATCAACTTCAACAAGATAGCCATGTGGGAAGAAGTACTTGGAATAGGCAATATGAAGAATACCTGGTGAAGTGGAAAGGAAGGCCAATTGAAGATTCTTCCTGGTTATCTAAGGCAGAAGTGGACCATTTGGGGTTTTCCTCAAACTCCTGAGATGTGACAAGGTCACTTCTCAAAATTACCATGGGTGTTTGATGCAGGAGCATCCAGTGGTGTAAAGGCAATCTTGCATCACCCAAAAAAATATGTTGATTCAAAATCATTGATGTTGTTTTCATTTCTTTTCATAATTAGTGTTTCTAGTTCCATAATCACTTGAATAATGATGTAGAACTTTCAGTTTTTTCAAACTGCTAAAATAACAAATTGTTATTTTTGGAAAGTTTGCATTTGGGCACGGATTGAAGCGAAAATTTACAGGAATCTTCGTAAATGAAAAATAAGACCTTTGGTGAAGGAATCAAAGAAAGATCATTTGTGAGCTCAAAGATATTAAAGTTTTTGTTTCATGAAAAACCCCTAAAAATTATTCAAAGTTAGGTTTGAGGCACTAAATGGTCCTGTACAGGCCCAAAAATGGGTGGAACTGGCAAAGTGGGATCTTAGTACGTAGAGAACTTCATGAGCTTTTTGACACTTCAAATGGTTTGTCAATCAGACACACAGATCAAAAGTTATGGCTCCTAGAAGTTGACCTATTTTTGGAGGGAGATGCAAAATTTAAAATTTGGCTGGAGGCCGCTAAAAAGGCTACTTATAACCATTTTTGGGAACCCTTGGTAGTAGTAGAGATAAGGGAGAAAGTGTAAAGTCAAGGATAGGTAGGAAAATAGAAACCCTAGATGATTTGGGGTTACAGAAGGCAGAAGATTCTAGAGTCTTAAGATAGGAAGCTGTAATGTGTTGCAGCCTATGGAGGATTCATCCTCTGATTGTATTTGAGCTTTTGTAATGTAATGTGGTGTCCAAATCAATAAAAGAACATCTTTATTTTCTCTGTGCAATTTTTTTGTTGTGTGTTTTTTTATTTACCCCCTTCATCACCAAAAGCCAACCAATATATTATTCAGAAATCACAAAGATTAAAATATACTTGTAGAGAAGGCTTCTCAAAGGATTATCACCACTAGAGATCTAGAGACAACATGATCACTATCAAACTCTCATAATACATCACGATACTGCAACTGTAATACAATGCCCTCATAAAATAGGGTTACCTTCTAGGGCAAGACAAGCCAACTAAATATCTACCATCAGATATAAAACCTAATAATGAACGGTCCAAATTTACAATATATCATTAACTTAATGTATGTCAGCCATTTAAAAAAATTTGTTAACAAAAAATGTTAACACGCATCCCACTCCACCTCATGCTCCCATTGTATATTACACCTATCCGTGTCAGTAGGAAATATATATAAATATATATACCCTATCAACAATAAGCCTTATATAATTGCAACGTTGAGACATTTTTTCCAACAAATCTCCCACCTGTCAAATAGATTACAAGAGCGATGGGAGGGAGTAAACATCATCTCTTAATTGTTAGGGGGCCAAAGGGCCCATAGTCTCTGAACACCATCTGAACTTTTTTGTGCTCACAATCTTAGTTAAAGAATCAGCAACATTCATCAAATTCTCTACCTTAACCAACTTCACCCTGCCATCTTCGACCATATCTCTAATGAAATGATAGTATACATCAATGTGCTTGGTCCTGGCATGAAATGTCAGGTTCTTAGCTATACAGATCACACTCTGACTGTTGTAATAAATCATCATTGCACCTTGTTTTATTTCAATATCTAAACACAGTCTCTTAAGCCAAATGGCTTCTTTGCAAACATGATTAGCTACCAAATACGCATCTTCAGTAGTGGATAAAGAAACCACAGCCTGTTGCTTACTCATCCAACTAATTACACAACCAAATAAAGTAAACACATAAGCACTGGTGGATCATCTACTATCAATATCACCTACCCAATCTAAATCCACATAACCATGAATATCAAGGGAAATATCGTCTTTAGTCAAATTACTATGATAACACAAGGAATACTCTAAGGTATTGTGTAAATATCTAAAGACACTTTTAACTGCATCCAAATGAACTCTACCAAGATTAGACATATATCTAGAAAGAACTCCCACTGCTTGAGCAATGTTTGTTCAGGTACAAACCATAGCATACATCAAACTTCCAACTCCACTCTAGTAAGGCACTCTACTCATCTCTTCCATCTCTGATGGAGATGTTGGATAATTTGAAATAGATAACTTTGTTCCAATTGAAAGGGGAACACAAAATGGTCTACAGTCATGCATGTTAAACCTCTGTAAAATTTAATTGACATACTTACTTTGGCCAAGACATACCTTTTTGTTCACTCTATCTCTTCTAATTTATATCCCAAGAATGTGTCTAATTGTGCACCAAAGTCTTTCATTTCAAATTTATCAGCAAGTTGAGATTTCAGTTCTGAAATCATACCTTTCCCTTTACCAATAAATAACATATCATCAACATACAATGCAATAAATAGGAAACGATCAACATCAGTTTTATAATAAACACAATGATCTAATTTAGAACACTCAAATCCCAAACTCAACACATATGTATCAAATTTCTTGTACCACATCCTAGGACTCTATTTTAGGCCATACAAAGATTTCTTCAATTTGCAAACCAAATTACCTTTACCTTTCACCACGTAGTGCTCTAGCTATGTCATATAAATATCCTCCTCCAAGTCACCATGAAGGAAAGTAGTTTTCAATCCATTTGTTCAACCTCTAAATCATAAGTAGCAATAATAGAAAGCAAAAATCTAATGGATGTCATTTTTGCAACAAGAGAAAATATCTCACCATAATCAGCACCCTCAACTTGAGAGTAACCTTTTGCAACCAACCTTGCTTTGTACTTCTCAATACCTCCATCTAAACCAATCTTTTTATTGAACACCCATTTGCAACCAATAGGTTTCCGTCCTTCAGGCAATGGTCCAAGATCTCATGAATCATTCTTTTTCAAAGATGTCATTTCTTCATCCATAGCAATCTTTCAAGATTTTGCATCATTCATACCTAATACCTCTTCTATAGATTTGGGTTCATCCATGTTAGTATTCAAAGAAAAAATACATCTCCAATCATCAGGTGAATACCTTTCAGGTGGTTGTCTATGCCTTGTAGACCTATAAACAAGCTGAATTAGAGATTCTTCCTCATCTTCTAAAGATTCAGAACTAGATGAGCTCTCCTCAACTTCTTGTCTATCCATGGGCCTCGATCCAACTTTCTCAGATGTAGAAGGAAATTGAACCACATCTTCCTGTTTACTTTGTTCTAGTTGCAATGAAATAGAAAAAGGCTTATTTTCTCTAAAAATAACACTTCTACTATATATTACCTTCTGTGCAACAGGATCCCAAAGCTTGTATCCTTTCACACCATAACTATATTTGATGAAGATATATTTCATAGCCTTGTTCTCCAACTTCGTTTGCTTCTCCTTTGACACATGTGCATATGCCTCACAACCAAAAACTCTAAGATGTCTTAATGAAGGCTTATGACCTGACCATGCCTCTATAGGCATTTAATCAACAAGAGATGATGTAGGAGACCTATTAATCAAGTAATAGGTAGTGACAACATCTTTAGCCCAAAACCTTTGTTCTAGACTAGCACCACTCAACATACTCTTAGCCTTCTCTATTAGTGTCATGTTCATTCGTTCTGCAACTCCATTCTGTTGTGGAGAATATGAAGTTGTCTTGTGTCTATGAATACCACAATCATTACAAAATCTCTCAAAATCATTAGAGCAAAATTCACTGCCATTGTTAGTCCTCAAACATTTTATTTTCTTTCCAGTCTACAACTCAACCATTGCTTTAAATTCTTTAAATTGACTGAAAACTATAGATTTACTCTTTAGAAAGTATACCCATGTCCTACTATAGTCATCAATAAATGAAACATAAAATGTGGATTTTCCAATTGAAGGAACGTCTACAGGACCAAACACATCAGCATGAATAAGATCCAATACACCACAAGATTTATGAGAACTCGAGTAAAATTGAACACAATTTTGTTTTCCATAAATGCAATGCTCATAGAGATCAAACTCAAGATTACAATCAAACAACCCTTCAACAAAGTTTTTATTTTTCAAGGTCCTTAGACCCTTTTCTCCAATGTGGCCAAGTCTCTAGTGCCATAACATAGTTTTCTCTGCAGGTAACTTTGATTCAGAAGAAAGAGTACCCTTGGGTACCCAAAAGCCATGACCATCTACTGAAGATGAAACCCTCACCTCTTCCACAAACTTGCTTTTCACAGAAGTACTATTGCACTCAATAGTGCATGCATCAAGCTTATATAATGTTCCATATCTAACACCTATAGCAATCACTATAGCACCTCTAACCATCTTGCATCCTGCATCAAAAAATACTACCTGCATACCTACATCTATTAGTTTGCTTACAAATAACAAATTTCATGCTAATCTAGGGATATGCAACACACCATTAATCCTTTATATTCTGCCATCAGGAAACCTGATTCTAACTATACCACAAATAATAATATTTAAATAAGAATAATCACCCAAGTACACCTTACCTCCACCAAATTTTTCATATTCAGAAAACCAATCTCTATTAAAGGTCATATGGAAAGATGCACCTAAGTCAATTAACCATGCATCATTACTTGCATGAGTTGCCAAAGCTACAATGAATGCATCACCATCTTCCTTCTCGAACTCATAATCAAAATCAAATCTCTTCTTTTTCTTCTTCTTTTCTTATTTGTGTTCCTTATGAATATGTCCAGGCTTACCGCAATTCCAGCAAACAACTTTGGACTTTCTAGGCAATTTGGATCTCCCCTTGGACTTGGATTTATCACACTTCTCATTCTTCTTACCTTTTTCCTTAGGTCTTTCTTGAACATTTAGGGCCCCCTTGGCACTGATGGATACCTTCCTCCTCATCTCTTCAAAAAGAAAAGAACCCACCACATCTTCAGTCTTCAATATAATAGAAATACTCACAATACCCACAACAAGAGAATCTCATGAATTAGGCAAAGAACAAAACAATATCTGACATCTCTCCTCCTCATCCATTTTGACAAGAATTGATGCCAATTGATCCACCAACATATTGAATGCTTCCAGGTGGTCTGCAATTCATCCACCGTCTTCCATTTTCAAGGAATACAATTTCTTCCTTGAGAAAATCTTGTTCACTAAAGATTTGGCTTGATACATCTCACCAAGCTTCTTCCATAGTTTCTGTGCAGAGGTCTCTTCATGGACATTGATTAAAATAGAGTCTTCCAAACACAATCTGATTAGACCCTTGGCTTTACGGTCCATAACATCATATTGAGCAGCCAAAGTAGGATCTACAGGCCTTGAAACCTTCTCATCAATAGCATCCCACAGATCTCAATCTATCAACAAATCCTCCATCTTCATCTTCCACATTTCAAAATTATTTCTAGAAGATTTATCCACCTCTATTCTCCCTGATGAACTTGTCATCTAAAAATTCCTGCAATAAAATCACAAAGAGTCTTCTGCACAAGCTCCCACTCAAATCTGGATTAGTTCAAAAAACCAAACAACCCACAACTGAAACCTGTTGTGTAGTTACACAACATGCCCCATTTTGCCTTAGCAAAATAGGGACCCAACTTTGCTAGCTTGTTCCCTTGCTTTTGTGTTCTGGGCGGTAATGAGTCAGTATGCATATGCCTAGTGTTAGGTGTATCTGTGATCTTGAAGTCTAAACCCAAATTCCAAAGTCTGAATCTTTCCTCGAGAAGCCAGCCATGTGAAAGAGCATAAAATTCTAGGCATGTTTGCTTTTTACATCACCCTGAAATTCGGCCAAATGAGAAAGTTATGGCAAGTCAAAGTTCTGGTCATATCCTGATATTCGAGAGGGGGGTCATATTCCAAACATCAGTCACCTTGTGTAATATCACCCGATATTACAAATATTACCTAATCTTCATAAGATCACCCCCTTCGAGGAATATCACCCCAGTGCTAATATGACGCTGACGTCAGCTTATCCCCATGCTACAAAGAATATAACATGACGATGACGTCATCTTATTTGAAGGGTGATATTCGTCAATATCAGGGTCATATTTCTTAGCCTCCTGATTTTCCTTCGGTGTGACCATGATGTCATCCTCTCACATTTTAGCGAAGCCCGTCCATGATGGTGGCATCATCATCATATCCTGATCGATGAGGGGGGTCATATTAGTTAATGTGCCTCATATTAATATGTATGTCTGGACCCGACAAGATTCAAAGTTATAATAAATGTTCAAGATAAGTCCGCCGGTTGCATCTCATCCATGTATGTATCTTACATACAAAGGTGATATGTAAGTTTTTATGTATACTGCAGAATCGAAAGGTTTATTAAATATTGAAAATTCGTTGTATAATTCTTGCTTTGTATACATATGTTAAGGACATACATTGCAAGATGCATTGCACATATGCAAGGCTGGAACATAAATTATTATAAAACAAGGTTAAATCCTTGTATGTTTTGCATTATGTGTATGTATCGTTACATACATTTTGGTATATACAAGCATTGGAACCTAAAGGATTGTTAAATAACGAAAAGTCAATGCATGTTTCGATATACGGCCCAGAATTCAAAGATGTTTGAAATACGATATAAACAATGTATCAAACTTAAAGCATCTTAGGAGATGCATTGCACCATATGCATCGCAGAGTTGAAAATGTTACATGATGTGGTTTATAAAACAGTTGAAGTCCGACAGGAGGATACAACAAGTGTTGTATGTGCATCGAGGGGAGTATAGGATGTCCAGATAGGTTATTTGGTTAGCCCCGATGAGCTAGGTCACCCCAATATACAAGGGTGATATGTGATGGAGATATACAAAGCTAGATTCGAAAAGGTATTAAAATTGGAAAATTCATTGTATGTCTTTTTTGGCTTGTATGATTACAATGTCTAACCCGATATGCAAGTCGATAATATACAATGACCGGATTCAAATAGAAAATTAAATAGTGAAAACTTGTATATTCAGAATGGTTAGCATGATCATAATATAAAACCAAATATGCAAACAAAGGATCTAACCCGATATACAAGCACCAGACGCGAATGGAAAGTTAAATACAGAAAAGGTCTTGTATGTTTTGTGTTTGCATGATCACAAAGTATAACCTGATATATGCAAGGAGAAATATAACCCGCTATATACAAGGTGATGAGCATCCAATATACAAGAATTAAGCATGCGAAAGGCAGGAAAGCAAAGCGATAGCATGTTGAAGTTGTTTTGAGACCCAATGCATGTTTTTGGTCAACGATAGGTTAACCTGATCATTTTAACATTGTATATGCATTTGATACGCGATTGTTCACAGATTCAGAACCTGATATTCATGTTTGCATATTCTGAGCATGATTTAATAAATGTTATTTTTCCTGCTGGTTGTTGAAAGATAATGATGCTTAATTCTTGTGTCTGTTATCAGGTGCACAGATATCTAGAAAATGACAAAGTGGCAATGGCATATTAGAGGGTGAAGTTTGCGCAGGAAATGGCTAAATTTACAAAGAATACAAGTTATAGAGTTGCACATAGGGGCAATGTGAACCAGAGCGATGGAGATATCATCAAATATGTTGATTGCCAGCTAGAAGATGGACCAGGTCAAAGATGCTGGAATATTCTCTACCAGCTGTACAATGGCCAACTAGCAAAGCACGTGCTGTTCATCTGGACCATTGGTTGTTTTGAGAGGATCCTGATCATTGGATCAATGTAACTGTTTTCTAGCCTTTGTTCTATAAAGGGGCCATGATTTGTCATAACAAGGGAGATATATACTGAGAGATAAAAATATCTGGCAGGAGAAGGCCAATTAATGTAGACCTGATAGGAGATCAGATTACTAAGACTAATGAGGACTGAATTGTTGAAATGTCAAGGTTCTTTCTTCAAATCATTGTAAATGTACTTGTTCTAAAGCATACTGAATGGAGATGAAGCTTTAGATTACATCCTAATTATAAACTTTACATAATCTTCAAGTTGATTTCTGGATATGTAATGGTGAATGCTGTGTTCAATAGAAGCACTTTCATTTTATTGCATATTGTTGTCAACTTTTCCTTTGAAGATTTGCACTGGATCATGCGGATTTGTAGAATGTCCTGGTGAAGTATGATTCTAGTTTTCTTCTCTTCATTGCTGTATCAGAGCATGTATGTGGATTAGTGATCTCAGTCAAGTAATTTTGGGAATCTCATTCTCTAACCCTTTTTCTCATTTTAATTTCATAGAAATCACTTCCATAACTGCAAATCATGATAAATAATAAGCAGAACAGAGAAATATGCTGACATCTCGTAGATAACTTAATATCATTAGCATATTTGAGCTAGATGCATGTAGTGTTGAAAATATAATGCAAAGAATCATAAATAGTGGTAGAAATCATGCAAATATCAACCTGTAGGCACATTATTTGAGTACATTCACAGTGCAGAGCTAGAATTGTTGGAGATTTATGCAAGACAGACATAAAGGGCAGGATATTTGGAGGAATATTGATGAACTTTTGCAGAAACTACTGAAGAACGTAAGGCCCCTGGATGACTAACAGCAGCACACATCAACCACTGATTAACATCAGTAGATTATGAACTAATCAACGGAGACTTGGGATCATGAATTCTTTGAATTCATCGTATCTTTCAAGATGAATAAAGGTTGTTGTGTAACTTTTATTTCATGTTTGATTGTGACTAACATCATCATCAACATAAATTAGCGCTAGAAGGAGGGCATAAACAAAGAATCTGTGGATTTTTGCAAATGTTGTATAAACCTTTCATCATCTACGTTGAATGTTCGCAAATATCTCTTGTCTGAGAAGATTTGAATGAATATTTGTAGACATTCAGCTCAAATGATGAAATATTTATGTAACATTTTTTGAGCTTTCAAGTTTTATTCTAAGATATGATAGATCTCACTAAAATTTCAAAATCCTAAACAATTGAAAATAGAGTCTCATTTTGATGGATGCACATTATCAAGTGAACATTCCTTTATTTCAGGAAACTTTGAATAAATAGCTTTATCCTCAAAATTTATCTAACTTTGGTTTATCCAGTTGTTGCAGGATACACCAGACTGTGGAGCACAGTGAAATTGATTGTTTAACTTTTCTTACAAGGTTGGATTTATATTTGAGAGGACTAATATTTTTTATAAATGTGTTCAGAACTAAAGTCTGGCAGGAAAATGAAGAAATTCTGGAGCAACAAGTGGATACAGCACTAGAAATTATTAGTTGCCCAGACACTGAAGTGGACCGCTCTAAGGCTTTCGAATCATATTTGTCTAGAAATATACAGTGTAGTCAAATATTAGGTTTATTCACTAATGATGTCCTGATTGAAAGTTGGTGCAGATTACATAATGAAGAGCATTCAGAAAGGAATTGTGACGCTTGCTTGGTCATGTTGGAGAAGACTTGAATTCTGGAATAGTGAAGAGAAGCGACACCCCTAATGATGAGTTGTTTAGAAAATATAATAGCTAAATCAGTTCTAGAAGGTAAAGAAGAAGAAGCATCCTTCCTTGAGTCATTTTATGGTGAGATTGATAGGAGTTCTCTACTTCCTAATACAGGTAAAGAGGCAGAATGCAGGTATGAATTTTTTGAAAATTGTAGAGAAGAAACCACTTATCAGGATAGAGTCTTTGATTATGATCCTGGTACCTTTGATAAGGATAGTGAAACATCTTTCCTTGAGTCATTTTATGGTAAAAAGAAATGTAGGCAAGTGGAAGAATTTAAATGCACTGCTACTCAAGAAGTTCCTATGATAGTAACCCAAGGAGTTGTGGAAAAGAAAATAAATGCTGATTTACTACCTAACTTCTTTAAATTAAATGATCAAATGCAAGAATGTTGCAGGTCAATGGAACCAGACGCCATACTGGATGATAGAAGTGAAATATTTGATGAACAATTCATGAAAATTGAAGATGCAGAAAGCTTTGGAGTTGTTGTGCATGATCAGACACCAATCCAATGTTGTTTTGAAGATGAAACAGGGGAGTATTCCTATCCAGCAAATGTTAATTCACCTTTACAGTCAAATGATTTAGAAATGATAAATTTCTGTATATCAAGTTATGATGATAAAGATACTCATTTAGATGCTGATGTGCAGGGAATTGAAGAGAACATTGAAATGTTTCCCAAACTTGAGGATAAACTGAACATCCAGAATGAAGAAACAAAACTGGATAAGGATGAAGAAATTATCTATCAAGAGGCATACATCCTTCAATTCGAAGTGAGACTTGAAGTTGAGTTAAGCAACAAAAGTACAAAGTTAAATGGAGGACTAGCTGTCAATAAACAAGCATGTCCTATAGAGCCAGGAACACATCAGGTTGTATTTCTCCTTTCCACAGTGAATTATGTTGAATATTATTTTGATTATAGAAATTTGGGAGATAAAACATGCATATGGATAAGTCATGAACATGATGAGCATCCTCAGTTGCTGATAATCAGAGATTATTCTGTTAAACATAATGAATTTAGAATACAGGAGTATTTTTCATAATACAAAGATAAATTTGCTAGGATTAGAACCATAACTAATGCCCTGATGCTCCTACATAATCTAAGGAGGTATGCAAATATAGGTGTCTTTGAGTCTTATCATGGGTATTATTTGCCTTGTAGAAGCTTGTATATAGTTTGGTAGAGTAGTTGTTTTGTTGATTTTTTTATTTGCTTTCTTGTTTTGTTTTCTGTTGTTTCCCTTTGGTAGTTAGTTGTTTGTATAGTTTGCTTTGTGTGTTTGATTTTGCTTTGCGTTGTTGAGTCTTTGTTTTAGTTAGGCAAAACTAGTGCACTTTGTTACTTAAGAACACTGCAGAAATTGTTACAATTCAGGAGTTGGATATAAGTTCTTACATAGGTTGTAACTCATGTTAGTATAGGTACTCTTGATTAGGTCTGTGGTATCATATTCATCAGTGTTCATTTTTCTTGAGTTAGGATATCCTCACAGTGACACACCTAACAGCCTTGGGTTTGTTGAACATATCAGTATAGGTGTTAAGTGAAAAATCTAAAGGTTGCCCTTGCTACCATTGCAATTCCCAACCTAAAGCAGTAAGTGACCGCACCTTGCAAAATGTGCTAACATGATGATATCTTATAAATGTAAATATTAAAAAAATGGGAGAGAAATATATTGAATACTTAAAGAGAAAATTAGACCATCTAAGTAACTCTACCAGGGCTATAGACGCCTGACTAGCAGTGGGGCTCTACTTAGGGGAATTGCAACGATAACCTTGTTGGGGCTATAGACGCCTACTGGCAGCAAGGCTCTATCTAGGTTGGCTATGAGGGATGAACCAAACTATGTAGCTTAACGCTAGTCACTGGTTTATTCAATTTACTTTCAAGATGAGTATATGAATCACGTGCACACACTTGATCCCTTATCAATTCATTGTTATATTGATGAACATGATACCATTTAGAAAGGATTAGGATGCTCATGCTTAATAGGAGTTGGAACATTATGTTTTAACTTATCCTCACCTCTTGAATTATTTGAATTTTGTTGTTTTCTTTGGTGGCAAGTTGTTGTGTAGTTACACAACACGCCCCATTTTGCCTTAGCAAAATAGGGACCCAACTTTGCTAGCTTGTTCCCTTGCTTTTATGTTCTGGATGGTAATGAGTCAGTATGCATATGCCTAGTGTCAGGTGTATCTGTGATCTTGAAGTCTGAACCCAAATTCCAAAGTCTGAATCTTTCCTCAGGAAGCCAGCCATGTGAAAGAGCATAAAATTCTAGGCAGGTTTGCCTTTTACCTCACCCTAAAATTTGGCCAAATGAGAAAGTTATGGCAAGTCAAAGTTCTGGTCATATCCTGATATTCGAGAGGGGGGTCATATTCCAAACATCAGTCACCTTGTGTAATATCACCCGATATTACAAATATCACCCGATCTTCATAAGATCACCCCCTTCAAGGAATATCACCCCAGCGCTAATATGATGCTGATGTCAGCTTATCCCCATGCTACAAAGAATATAACATGACGATGACGTCATCTTATTCAGAGGGTGATAATCGTCAATATCGGGGTCATATTTCTTAGCCTCCTGATTTTCCTTCAGTTTGACCATGACATCATCCTCTCACATTTTAGCGAAGCCCATCCATGATGGTGGCATCATCTCATAACCTGATCGATGAGAGGGGTCATATTAGTTAATGTGCCTCATATTAATATGTATGTCCGGACCCGACAAGATTCAAAGTTATAATAAATGTTCAAGATAAGTCTACCGGTTGCATCTTATCCATGTATGTATCTTACATACAAAGGTGATATACAATTTTTTATGTATACTGCGAAACCGAAAGGTTTATTAAATATTGAAAATTCGTTGTATAATTCGTGCTTTGTATACATATGTTAAGGACATACATTGCAGGATGCATTGCACATATGCAAGGCTGGAACCAAAATTATTATAAAACAGGGTTAAATCCTTGTATGTTTTGCATTATGTGTATGTATCGTTACATACATTTTGGTATATACAAGCATCGGAACCTAAAGGATTGTTAAATAATGAAAAGTCAATGCATGTTTCGATATACAGCCCAGAATTCAGAGATGTTTGAAATATGATATAAACAATGTATCAAACTTAAAGCATCTTAGGAGATGCATTGCACCATATGCATCGCGGAGTTGAAAATGTTACATGATGTGGTTTATAAAACAGTTAAAGTCCGACAGGAGGATACAACAAGTGTTGTATGTGCATCAAGGGGAGTATAGGATGTCCGGATAGGTTATTTGGTTAGCCCCGATGAGCTGGGTCACCCCGATATACAAGGGTGATATGTGATGGAGATACACAAAGCTAGATTCAAAAAGGTATTAAAATTGGAAAATTCGTTGTATGTCCTTTTTGGCTTGTATGATTACAATGTCTAACCCGATATGCAAGTCGATAATATACAATGACCGGATTCAAATGGAAAATTAAATATTGAAAACTTGTATATTCGGAATGGTTAGCATGATCATAATATACAACTAGATATGCAAACAAAGGATCTAACCCGATATACAAGCATCAGATGCGAATGGAAAGTTAAATACAGAAAAGGTCTTGTATGTTTTGTGCTTGCATGATCACAAAGTATAACCCGATATATGCAAGGAGAAATATAACCCGCTATATACAAGGTGATGAGCACCCGATATACAAGAATTAAGCATGTGAAAGGTGGGAAAGCAAAGCGATAGCATGTTGAAGTTGTTTTGAGACCTGATGCATGTTTTTGGTCAACGATAGGTTGACCTGATCATTTTAACGTTGTATATGCATTTGATACGTGATTGTTCACAGATTCAGAACCCAATATTCATGTTTGCATATTCTGAGCATGATTTAATAAATGTTATTTTTCCTGCTGGTTGTTGAAAGATAATGATGCTTAATTCTTGTGTCTGTTAACAGGTGCACAGATATCTAGAAAATGACAAAGTGGCAATGGCATATTAGAGGGTGAAGTTTGCGCGGGAAATGGCTAAATTTACAAAGAATACAAGTTACATAGTTGCACACAACAGAAACGTGAACAGAGAAATGGAGATATCATCAAATATGCTGATTGCTAGCTAGAAGATGGACCAGGTCGAAGATGCTGGAATATTCTATACCAGATGTACAATTGCCAACTGGCAAAGCACGTGCTGTTCATCTAGACCGTTGGTTGTTTTGAGAGGATCCTGATCATTGGATCAATGTAACTATTTTCTGGCCTTTGTTCTATAAACAGGCCATGATTTGTCATAACAAGGGAGATATATACCGAGAGATAAAAATATCTGGCAAGAGAAGGCCAATTAATGTAGACCTGATAGGAGATTAGATTACTGAGACTAATGAGGACTGAATTGTTGAAATGTCAAGGTTCTTTCTTCAGATCATTGTAAATGTACTTGTTCTAAAGCATACTGAATGGAGATGAAGCTTCAGATTGCATCCTAATTGTAAACTTTACGTAATCTTCAAGTTGATTTCTGGATATGTAATGGTGAATGTTGTGTTCAATAGAAGCGCTTTCATTTTATTGCATATTGTTGTCAACTTTTCCTTTGAAGATTTGCACTGGATCATGCAGATTTGTGGAATGTCTTGGTGAAGTATGATTCTAGTTTTCTTCTCTTCATTGTTGTATCAAAGCATGTATGTGGATCAATGATCTCAGTCAAGTAATTTTGGGAATCTCATTCTCTAACCCTTTTTCTCATTTTAATTTCATAGAAATCACTTCCATAACTACAAATCATGATAAATAATAAGAAGAACAGAGAAATATGCTGACATCTCATAGATAACTGAATATCATTAGCACATTTGAGCTAGATGCATGTAGTGTTGAAAATATCATGCAAAGAATCATAAATAATGGTAGAAATCATGCAAATATCAACCTGTAGGCACATTATTTTAGTACATTCATAGTGCAGAGGTAGAATTGTTGGAGATTTATGCAAGACAGACATAAAGGGCAGGATATTTGGAGGAATATTGATGAAATTTTGTAGAAACTACTGAAGAACGTAATGCCCCTGAATGATTAACAGCAGCACACATCAACCACTGAGTAACGTTAGTAGATTATGAACTAATCAACAGAGACTTGGGATCATGAATTCTTTGAATTCATCGTATCTTTCAAGATGAATAAAGGTTTTTGTGTAACTTTTATTTCATGTTTGATTGTTACTAACATCATCATCAACAGAACCAAAGGTGATCAGGCTCTGATACCACTTGTAAGGAAGATAAGGTAGCGGAACAACTTCCTACACTAAGTTTACATGGGGAAAACCACTTCTGATACCACTTTACAAATCTTTAACAGTTACATAAACTTGAACAGAAATAAACATAATTATCATGCATACCACAACACAATGATTTACATGGGGAAAACCCTTTTGGGAGAAAGAACCCCACTCCAAAATCCACCCAATATATTATTTAGAAATCACAAAGATTACAATATACTTGTAGAGAAAGCTTCTCACAGGAGTATCACCACCAGAGATCCAGAGACAACACGACCACTATCAGACTTGGAATACATCATGATATTGCAACCATAATATAACGCCCTCATAAAATAGGGTTGCCTTCTAGGGCAAGCCAAGCCAACAAAATATCTACCATCAAATCTAAAACCTAATAATGAACAACCCAAATTTACAATATATCATTAATATAATGTATGTCGGTCATTTAACATTTTTTGTTAACAAAAAAATGTTAACACGCATCCCACTCCACCCCATGCTCCCATTGTATATTACACATATCAGTGTAACTAGGAAATATATAAAAATATATATACCCTATCAACAATTAGCCTTATATAATTGTAAGGTTGAGACACATTTTCCCAACAAGTTGTCTATGGTTACAGCTTCGGTTGAGGACTCCCTCCTCTCTCATCATTCTAAGGACTTGGATTCAGAGTTGCATTGGACAATTGTTTAAAGAAGAAAGAAATGCCTCCTAAAATCTATTTTTGATTCACTTCCTCATGTCAAGGGAGTCAGGTTTGCTAGATCAGGATCAAGCATTGTGTAGATTCTTGATCCTTGGGTGTTGTGCTTTTTTTGTTCTATTTTTGTTGTATTGTAGTAGGGTTGTCATTTCTATGTTGTTTTGTTGTTCCATATCTCATGGTACTCATACCATCTACCTCTTGGATTTTTTGTTCTATAAGGGTTTGGGCCCTTTCAAAAACCTACTATTATCAATATCAAAAACATAACAAATGCAAACCATAACACCAAATTTATATCTAGAGAAACCCTTGTAAGAAAAACTCCACCAAAGAGACCCAAGTTTATATTAATATTAAAAGAATATACAATAATACAATCACTTCTCTCTTTGACAGTAAACCAACAACAAAAGAGTACATGCAAAAGAACCTTACAATCCACTATCATATGTTGCTTCCAATATATATTAAAGTTAGAAACTAGAAACCATCAAGTTGTATCCAAAACCATGAGCCTTGGAAAAAATCTAATGCTTCTATAAGCATGATCAAGCATCCTAGAATAGTATGTAACTCCTATTACACCTCTTACCCATCTTACACCCCTCTTGTGTGTCACAAATGTCCATTCTATAATAAAGGTCAAACTAACCAAGATCCCAATCCTATGCGCTCCATGAGGGCATTCAATGTTTGTGTCATAACCACCAAATTAGGAAGATGATTTATAACTCCCGATTTTGAACTTTTCAATGTAATCTTCCTATTTAATGCCTTCTTAACAATATTCCAGGTATCTTGAAGAATAAATAATTTTAAAAAAATGTCCCCATTCACATATGGGTGTCCCGTTTAGCCCACTCTAACACATTTTGAGATCATACATTATTTATCATCCACATAATTAAATATAATTAATCAAGACTTAAGATTGCAAGGTGAATGGTGCCTCTTATCCTAGCATTCTCTCACTTTGACATTTACATTGCAAGATAGAATAGTAAATTAAAATTAAATCATGTGCTAGAAAAGGCAAGGCTCCTAGCCTCTCTATACCAATTGAATTTATCCATGTTCACTAGATTAGTAAGAGAATCTACAACATTTAACAAGGTGTCAACCTTCTATATCATGACTTTGTCACACTTAATCATCTTGCAAACAAAGTGATATTCAATATCAATATGCTTCATATGAGCATGACACACTAGGTTCTTCAACAAACAGATGACACTTTAATTGTGACATCTAATCCTGACATGTATACACTCAAATCCAATACCTAACACAATATCCATAACTACACTACCTCCTTACAATCATTTGTCATGGCCATTTACTCTACTTCTCTAGTGGATAATGCATTTGTAGGTTGTCACTTACTCATCCAACTAACAACTCCTTTAAACAAAGTAATCACATAACCACTCATGGAGCTCATGCTATCTAAATCACTAACCCTATTTATCAAGCAACTTGCCCACATCATCAGTCTTATGATATCAAATACAATAATCAAAAGTTCCTCACAAATATCTATAAAATCTTTTCACATAAGGCCAATAGTATTTACCAAGGTTAGACATAAACCTACTAAGAACTCCCACTACTTGGGCAATGTCTTGTCTTGTACAAACCATAGTATGCATTAAGCTACCTATGACACTAGCATATGGAACATTAAATATATCCTCCAAATCATTATTAGACTTAAGATATTGATCTAATGATAACTTAGTACCAATAGATAAAGGAATACTTATTGGCTTATAGTCCTACATTACAAACCTCTGCAAATTAGTCTAAACATACTTACTCTAACTAAGTTAAAGCTTTCTACCAACCCAATCCATGTCAATCTCTATACCTAAAATGTACTTCATAGCCCCCAAATATTTCATGTCAAAGGTACCAAATAAATACGATTTGAGTTCCCTAATCATTCCCTTACTATTTCCAATGAATAACATGTCATCAATATACAATACAATGATTAACAACCAACCACCAATTAATTTAAAATAAACACAATGATCACATTCACTCCTAATAAACCGGTCCAATGTGAAAGGTTCAAATTTCTAATACCACATCTGAGGTGACTACTTCATATTGAAATTGTGACACAAAGAGATCCAAAGGCTCACAACACAAGTTTAGTCATTCATCTTCAACACTTCAAATGATTACATTCTATGGCTTTATAAAGCCATTCAACTTATTAACTACGAAAACCACTAACTACCAACTAACTCATAACTAGTAACTAACTAAAAACTAACATCTAATAAATTAACATTAACATGTTAATTTATTATTGATTATATTATTCTATGTCATGCACTAATATTTCCTAACAGCCCCCTTTAGTGTTGGCATAGCGACTTTATTCTAGTGTTGCAATATCAACAATTGGCCTGTCTCATATTTGCCCCCCCTTCAATGAAAAAATTTCTTTGGATGTCAGTTTTGATCAATAATGCATCCAATTACAATGTTACTAATACAAAAGATATTAAACCCTTATGGCTCCAAAATCCTTATTTCTCCATTTACATAATGTTGAAAAAATATTACAATTTCACCTCTATCTTCTGCATTGAAGTTCTCAATAAATATTAACTGCATTCTCAAATGATTTCTGGGTTTTATTCTCCTCTTTATCAAATTTCCAAAACATTTTAAATTTCTAAATTTAGTTACAAAATGTGAAATTTAGTACATTTTTAGTGAGACTAATATAAAAATCTTTCCACAACACCAAAGATTTATGCAACTTTGAATGTATAAATTTTTAATTTTTTCTATTTTTTTGTTATAAAATTAACAAAATGGAGTGAAAACTATGAAAATAGTGAACAAGATAGAGAGAGGAGATAAACCAAATGAAGGAACAAGATGGAGAAAGAAGAGAAACCAAATGTAGATGGATGATGAATGCCATAGATTTGCACGTGGTCTGCACTGCACCTCTGTTAACAAAATGCAAGAATGAAATGTAGATGGCTGATGAAGCCAGCAAATTTGCACACAGTCTACACTACTCCTCTATTGACAAAATGCAAGAATGGAGGATATATAACAATGAATTTTGCAGTGGGATTCACTGCATCATCATTGAACATCGCTTTGGAGAAGGAAAAGTGAACAAATGGAGGGCAACCAGAGAGATCCAAGACACCTACTTTGATACCATATTGAAATTGTGACACAAAGAGAGCCAAAGGCTCACAACACAACAATATGCAATCATTCATTCATCTTCAACACTTCAAATGATTACATTTTATGGCTTTATAAAGTCATTCAACTTATTAACTACCCAAACCACTAACTACCAACTAAGTCATAACTAGTAACTAACATCTGATAAATTAAAATTAACATGTTAACTTATTATTTATTATATTATTCTATGTCATGCACTAATATTTCCTAACACTTTAGACTATACAATGACCATTTCAACTTGCAAACCAAATTCACATTGCGTCTTACCACAACATCGTTAGGTTGTTCAAATATATTTCTTTCTCAAGATCCCCATGCAAAAAAATATAGTTTTTATATCCATTTCCTCTAATTCTAAATTATAAATAGTGACAATAGAAAGAAGGAATCTAATAGAAGTTAGTTTTGTAACAAGAGAGAAAATTTCACTAAAAACAATGCCCTCAACTTGGGAGTACCCTTTTACCACCAATCATGCCTTATACCTTTCCAACTATCCATATTCTCCAAATATTTTTTTTAAATGCTCATTTACAACCAATGGGTTTCCTTCCCTCAAATAGCTCAACTAGACCCCAAATCTCAAATGTATCAAAGGTCATCATTTCATCCTATATGGCCTCCATCCAAGAATCATGCTTTAAAGAAAGAGCTTCCTTCATAGATCTAGGTTCACCATTAGTACAAGATAAAGCAAATACACAACAAAATTTTGGTGAGATATACCTATCAACTAGTTTTTGTTACCTTGTAGACCTTCTCAAGGGTGTAACTTCTACTTCTACTTCTACTTAAGAGGCTCCTATTGTTCTTCCTCTAAACTCTCTAAATTTGAACCCTCTTCTTCCTCTACATCCTCCTATCCAACCTATTTTTCTTCCACCCATGCATCTTTTGTTTCTCTATTTTAGTTCCAAAATGCACGATTTTCTTTTCCTTTTCTTTTAGTTGCACCTATTCAAACTTAACTCTAAGTTCCTTGAAAAATGCATCTCTAGAACATACCATTTTCAAGGTTAGAGGATTGCAAAGTTTACAACCCTTAACATTATGACCATAACCAATGAAAACATTTTTTTTAGCTTCAAAATCTAACTTATATCATTTTCCTTTAAGGCACATGAATAGAAGTATCACAACCAAAAACTCTAATGTGTAAAATGCTAGGTTTCTTATCTATCCACATTTCATACAATGTTTCATCAATCAAACAAAACATGTAGATATATTAATCAAATAACAATCAATACTTACAACCTCGACCCAAAAACACTAATCTAACTAAGAACTATAGATTACAGAATGAATGCCCTTGTTGCAATCTATAGTAGAACCACTCAAGGCAATGATTAGATTCTCCCAAGTTTTAGGTAAAGAACAAGGTAATAAAATACACTTATCATCATCTTCTAGTTTAACATCAACACTACCTAGCTAATTCAAAATGAAATTAAAAGCATTTAAATACTTGGCTACTAAGTCTCCTCTTTTTATTTTTAAGGAATACTTTTTTTAAAATAAATCTTGTTTAACCAAACTCTCGATTCAATAAATCTCATCAATTCTCTTCCACAAACTAAAAGTGCTAGCATCCTCTAAGACATTTAAGAGAATGAAATCCACAAGGCACGACCATATGGTTCCCCATGTTTTTTTATCAAACTTTCTCCAATCTTCATTTGAAACATTTGCAAAATTAAACTATGATGTCATGGCTCTCCATTGATCTCTCTCTTCCAAGAGATCATCCATTTTTTAGTTTTCACAACTCAAATCTGAAGCCATTGAACTTATCAATCTCTAATCATGATGTGCTTGTCATGGCTTCTCTAACCACACTCAAATCTATGAAACCATTAAAACAATACTCAAACTACAACCAAGTTATAACTCTAATAACAAATGTGTCCCCTTCTAAACCAAGTTGTAGCTCTAATACCAAAGGTGTCCCTTTCTAAACAAAGTTGTAGCTAAATGTTGATTAATAGGATAAATGGCCCAATGAAAATACTATCACAATAAAGATTTAATCTGATAAAGCATGTGATTCAGCCAATAAAAATAATGAACCAATGAAGAAACAAACATAACAAAATGTAAACCATAACATGATATTTACATGGAGAAACCCTTGCAAGAAAAATTTCACCACCAAAATGACCCAAGCTTGTATTAATCTCAAGAAAGTATACACCAATATAATCACTTATCTCTCTAACAGTAAATTGGCAACATAAGAGTACCTACAAAAGAACCTTATAATCCACTATCATATGCTTTCTATATATAGAAAAGTTAGCAATTTTAGAAACCATCAAGTGATATCCAAAACCATGAGCCATGGAAAAATCCAACACCCCTATAGTCATGGTCAAGCATCTTAAAATAATATGTAACCCCTCTTACACCTCTTATGCCCTTCTTACACATCATAGATGTCAAATTTTGTCATAATGATCAAATTTTCCAAGATCCTAATTCTAAACTCTCTATGAGGGCACTCAATGTTTGTGTCACAACCACCAAATTAGGAACATGCTTTGTAAATCCCAATTTTGACATTTTCATTGTAACCTTCCTATTCAATACCTTCTTACACAATATTTGGAGTATTGTGGAGAACAAATAATGTCCCTGTTAGATATATGCTCACTTTGCTCATCTTGGTTTATTTCCTATCCCTATGCATTTCTCCCTATGTTTTATTTCTCACATTTGTTATAGTTAACCACACCCAATTAAAGGGTGGTTAGTTGGAAGGTTAGAAAGTGGTTACACCGCCTCTTTGTATTTATATAGACTATTGTATATTAGTTTGATATATCTTGAAAAAATATGGAGGTTATCCAATGTTTGTATTTGTTCTTTTTTTTCTCCATTGTGAATCTTATTATGTTATGTACTTCCATTTGACATCAAAGCATAGGGGAGGTCTTGTTTTGTGATGGCAAATATGTCATTGTAGATTCCAATAGTGAAGGCTCGATCTGTCATAGGTTGTGGAGGTGTTCGTGTGTATTACAGGAGAAGTAGGAGCGGTCTCTTCGTTGGCCCCAAAAATTGGACTTTTTTGTGTCTCTCTCCCAAGAAAATCATAGAAGAAATTGCAAAGGAAATGGCAAGAGATAGATTGTTTCTCTTTTTTCAAGCACCACGTATGTATGTTGTTGTCGTTGTATCTACCTATTCAAATCTTTTTCCTGCCACTATGTATGGTTGTTGATTTGGTTACAGCCGCTGTATAAGTTTATTGAGGCTACTAATCTACTAAGTGACCAATAACAATAAGATATGTCGATTCCATCAACCTATGTTGTCTTCTCGGATTCTGCCCTGTCTTCAAAGATTCTTCCTTCATCACTGTACAACCAGGAGAATTGAAAAGTTATGTGGTTTGTAATCTCCGGTGACCATGATACATGATTGCACGCTCTATATGTTGCATTTTTTTGTGGAATGGTATGATGTTTTTCTATTTGCTAGTTTAATCAGAAATTTATGTTGGGGCTGAAAATTTATATCGCATGCTTTTTAAGGCTAGTAAAAAGGGATTTGATAACTTTTATTAATCTTGCATGAAGCGAGTTGAAGGTTGTGATAATATAATTTTGCATTTGTGTGATATGCAATATTAAAAGGAGATAAGGGCTTTGATTCACAAGTTGTTATAAGGAGACATTAGATGTTGATTTGCAATTATAAGGAGTTTTTTTTATTTTGTGTGATAAGGAGTGATAAGGTGGTGTACATTGGAGTTATAAGGCGTAAATTTTATATTTTACTGTGATGGCATATTATCCCTACAAGTTAATGTAAGCATAAAAATGAAGCAAATATGATATCTAAGTGCTAGTAACAATATCAACCATCTATTATGAAATTTTGCAACCAATAAATATTGTTGAGAAAAGAGATTAATTAATTACAAAATTAGTTTGGTGACACACCAAACACATGGCAATGTTAAACAAACAAAAGTTGGTAACAAAGATGTATCTTCTTCTAACTCTTGCACACAACAAACAGGTAACAAACAGAGGAATAAATCATTCCTAATCAAGCCCATACATGTGTCATAGAGGAAAACTAAAAATGTTCTCTAAAATTATGGCCTCAAAAAATGTGGTCTCAGAATACCTACAACTACTATCACAAAAGAAGAAACTCATTGTGTCTAAGTTTGTTACTTTGTTGAAACCCATTGTATGACTCTAGAAAATCAATCAAGGTAGATGTGGTTTAGGGTACAAAGGATCTGTAGGGTTATATGTTCTTGATTATTCCAAATCTATCCATTTTATTTCTAGTGGAACCTTGAATCCAGGTCTTATTGAGTCTTCACATGTGAATGTGAGTGGAGTCAAATTGATTCAACCCAAACTAGGTTTGTAATATGGTTGTTGTGGTCATAAGTGTAGTTTATTATTTTGACTTACACCAATGTTCTTCTTGTGGTCATCATATTCATGATTCTTCCCATTATTTTTAGAAGAAAGTGTTCACACCTGTGTTATGTGTTGCAAATCCCTTGTTTGAGCCAGTTATTGGGCAAACATCAAACAATTCTTTGGACACTCCAATTGTGACAACTTTCCAAAGATTGTGCTAGATGCTACAAATGAGACTATGTTGAGTGTTGTTGATGCTCCTTCTTGTGATGGCAATGATCTTCTTTAGGCTGATGTTGTGGTTTCGGTATGTGAGATTTTGTTGGTGATTTGAATTGTTATATTTTTATGATTGTACTACAGTTGTCCCAAAGGATTGATCCTAGCCATGAGCGACTACTTATTGGCCATTGAGGATTGATTATTGTAGTTTGTAGCTGATGATAGCTTATTGAGGATGGGTTGTGTGACAGGTCCTAGGATTATAGATATCCAATGAGTGATAATTAGATGAACAACTCATACATCAAATATACATGGGCTTTTTCAAAGATTGAGTTTTTAGGAGAGAGACGAGTTTTTTATGGATGTGCATGGAACTAATATATCATGATTTGGAGTGAGCACTAATAATGAGAGTAACTCACCAATGGTCAACCATAGATTGATCAAATTTTATTGGAGACTAAATGCGTTGATGATTGCAGAATGTAGATTCGCTATTTTTGGGAGATGATCAATGACAAGACTTGGGTTATCATATTTGAGGATAGACACTTTTTTTTGTAGAGGAGCAATTTTGTGGACTAAGATGGGTTCACATTTTCAAATAGTGTTGTAGCACAATTTTAGGGTTTTATGGATTACTTATAAGCATCAACATGAGTTATCCATTTTTTCTCTCTTTGACACATGGTTTATTAAGACACACTATGAGTGGGTGTGATTACTTATTAGATATGGATCACATGGAGCTATATCATCATGATTTGTATTTTTTTTGAAATTTTTAAGTGCACCATCTACATCACTATAGTTGTAGAGACTAGTAACTCATTAGAGACTTCAGATTGTAGGGTGGGGTTCTTGGCATCTAATGCCCTGCCAAGGAATCCCAGAGGACAACTCTAAACTAGGCCAAATTATTGGATTTTTTTTAAAACAAATAACAATCGAATGCATAACAAAACATAATCAACTAAACTTAGGTCTTCTAAGATTCCTTGACTGTGTTACTCACAAAGCTAGCATCCAGGTTACTAGAACATGTCATAAAAGATAACATGATCGATTTAACATTTCAAATCACTTTCTAGCTAAACATCATATGAAAGATGCATCACTTTACAATACACTTTACAAGACGAAATCATCAATCGTTGTTACATCATTACAATATTTACAACATTTCTTTCCTAGTGCATGGGAAAGATTACATCACATTACAATGATTGATACAATGGATGCACAATCCAATATGCAATTACATGCTAGGAAACCTTCTCAAACAGGAACAAGAACTAGAGTCCATAGCGCAATGACCAATCTTCACACACACGAACATGCAGCAAGAATACCCAATGGAGAAAAGCACCAACCACCTGACCATGTGGAACCCTAAGGTCCACCCCCCATGCTAGGAGATAACACTAGGTCCCACATCTAACAGATAGTCAGGAAAGTAACAAGATAACATAAACAAAGGTTATACATGGCTCGAATAGAACTCTGTTGACCTCACCAACCTTACTTACAACACTTACTTGGCTTCTGGAGGCACTCACACAATAGAAGGAGGAAATACAACTAGGGAGTGCTAGACGACAATAGGGAGGAGTGTCATCACATGGTACTAGCATGGGTTGTCCTGGAAGTCTCTCACTAGACCCCAGCCCCCATCTATGGTTATCCTGGACACCCCTTTGGGTTCCGCCCCCCCATTGAAAGCCACTTCCCCTACTTGCAACTAGTAAACAAACTAAAAAACGTTATATCTTTATTTACTCATGAATTTCATTTCTTTCGAATTGGAGTTAAAGTACATTAATGATAAAAATAATAATCAATCTATGATTTAGAAAAATACATTTAAACAAAATAATTTTATCAAGACAAATTTATAAAAAAAAATCATACTCTTTCCATTTATGACATCTTTTTCTATTCTTGAATTCTCGAATAGATGAATTATTTCTAATAAAGTAATATCCACCACATATTTATCTTAGAATGATTTAATCAACTTAAAATGATATCTTAACATTATAAATACAAATATCATTCACCAAGCATCTATCTATGATACTATGCACTTCCGCTTATAAATACATATTAAATTAAATGAAAACAATTTTACTTATCTACTTCTATATTAGAAATATAAGTACTACCTCTTTCCACTAATACTTCCTACCAAATAATTAGAATTCTACAATCTAAAACTAATATTAAGAGATACTATGCTCATGATGATGATCAAAACCATCTTATAAGGTCCTTTACCATAATTCTAGACTTTCATGATTATTTAGCTAACAATAAATCAATACAATTAACATTCAAAATAATTAGATATACACATATAATCATATTCATTCTTCATCTACAAATGGCAATGATATAATTACTTTCTAATCAAAAGAAAAGATCTTCTTTATGCCACCCATCACACCCACAAAGTTAGAAACTTTCTTCCTATTCATCATAAAACTTAAAATAGAAATTATTCTATCTTGCAAAATAGTGGTAGATTGAAGAAGATTGCTATAGTTTTCAAACAGATGCTATAGATTTATTTTATTAACTAATATCATTTAACAAACCAAAATCCTAGGCTATTGGTGGTTGAATGAGGATAATGTCCATCTCTGTTTTCACCATGATAAGATAAGGGAAGTTTCCATGCCTGGAAGTTTTTGTCAAATATCAAAGTTGGAAATGCTCTGGTTGACATACATGCAAAAAGAGGAATCAAGACATGCAAATTGTTTGACAGAATGCCTCACAGAGATGCTATTTCTTGGAATGCAATGATTGCAGGATATATACAAAAGGGATTTGTTGAAGAGGCATCAGGAACTTTCAAGAGAATGTAGCTGGCAGCGTAAAACTAGATACTACATCCTTTTCCAACATTAAGCAAGAAAAATAGTTGGAAATTCTTAGATACACATGCATGCAAAATATAGACAAGGTGTGAATTCCTATGCAGTCCTACAAAACTATAATGATTGCAGGTTGATCAATTGCTGAAATGGCCCTAGGTAAGATGCCATTACTAGTGTTACATGAGTCTTCAAACATGTTGCACATGTAGAGGTGCAACCAAGGTGTCATATGAGAACAAGAATCGATATAATTACAAATGATTAAAAGAATCTTATAAAACCCTACAAGGATATAGATAACCCTAATGGCGCAAGGGAAGATTAAATGTTTGTCTAAAGGAAATGCAACCTCATGGAGATATCATTTCTCAAAGTACAATGATCGCAGAATATGTAACAAAAATGGATTTATTGAAATGGCTTAAGTAACTTCCAAGCGATTGCAATCGATAGGTGTAAGCCTAACTCTGTAATTAGAAACTTTCAAGGAAATGCTCTAGAAGACATGTATGAGAAATATGCATGGTAAGAAACCTTCGACGAGGCATGCGAACTATTCGGCAAAATGTCTCAATGAGATGTCACGTCATGGAAAGTAATAGTCTCAGGTTCAACATGAAAAGGATTCATTGAAAAGGCTTTAGAAACTTTCAATCCAATGCGATTGATAGGGATACGACTTTTTGGGAGTTTTGGAATAGGGTATGATCACCCATCCAAGCACAAATGTCTGAGTTGACAAGCATGTGGGAGCATAGATAAAGCATGATATTACCTCAAGATATGGAAAGATTACAGCATAAGCACAAAACAGATTAGACATTTCAAAACTCAGTGAATTAAAGATGTGGAAATCTCGACAACAAGCAAATTTATTTGACAGGGCCACAAAGAGGATTTATCATAGATAAGTATATGAAATGATGAAAACCCAATCCATTATATACAGACATTGATTCAACAAATAAGAAACTTTTAAGTATAAATACTCATTCAAATCTAGAAATTTTTTCTAAAGATGAAAGCACAGATATATCAAACTTACAAATTTTCACCAATATATCAACAAATGATGATTAAAGGATGACCTTACCTTGGGGAAAAGCCAAAAACAATGGTAAGAATGTGTTCCAAACCTGGACCGTTTGGGTTTCACCTTCCTCTTATCATTTCCTGTTCCAAACCTAGACCGTTTTGGCTTCACCTTGCTCTATCCAAAAATAACTGCCATGAACCAGATATAATGAAGGGACATCCCTCCAAGCATAATAAGAGAGAGGGATAAATTCCAACTCATTCTTTTAAGGCATTCATGTTTAAACTTAGAAAGGTTGATCTGTTTCTAACTAAGGTCGCTTAGTTTCTAGAAAAAGTCGATCTATTTCTAACAAAGGCCATTCAGATTCTAACAAAAGTTGTTTAGTTACTAACAAAAGGCCGATCATTACATGGAATGATTAAGTTTCAAAAGTAGAGCAAGGAATAAGGAAAAAAAATGAATTCCATCAGATAATGATTTAGAAGCTGGGCTATTCAAGCAATATTAGAATGCCATTAAATGTGTATCTAAAATATACCCTGACTACCAGATGCCTATATACTCAGAAGGTGATACTTATTTTAGCAAGATATGTTGTCTAAAAAAAAATTAAGACCTTACAATGGATAGCTTCTAAAATGTATTTATTTTTACTTATCAATTTATTTTAATACATAAGATAACAAAGGCATATCATCAAACAATTTAAACCAACAGCCAAAACAATTACTTGACCACTAACTAGGATCAAAAGGTAGCACTTCAAACAACACTGACTGACCACAAAGCTTCAAGCAACCCTGACTGACCACCAACAGTACTTGACAAGGTATCAAACCGGGTACTCATCCTCTTCGAGGATGATGGCTAGGGTAGGGGACCAAGTGCTATCTCCAATCAATTGATCCATTGGGTTTCAAGGTACACTCAGACCTACCAATTCAGGTGGAGACGTAGCCTAGTACCTGTTCACTCAAACATACCAATTAGAGCACATATTCTTAATAGCTGAAGCACTTGGAAAGGAACTCTAACATTTGTATCTCATTCCCGTATGTCCCCCATACGTTCAATGGTACAATGTTGCCTTTCCACCTATCCTATCAACATACTACTGCATCACCTGACTATCCAAAGAAATCTTTGTGTAATAATAATAACATAACAATATGTATCATACCCACGAAAGTACTAACAGAAGCTCATGTTCCATCTTCATCTTCAGGTTCCTTCACCAGACTACCTACATAACCAAAGTGAAAACGGAGGGGCACTACATCCTCCCCCCCTAAAACTTGACTTATTCCTGTAAGTTGCAAACTAAGGTGGAAACATAATATGTTAGTACCAACATCAAAGTTGATTCATTTCATAAAAAATAATATACACTAGTTTGCTTATGGAAAGGATTTATCTCACAAAAATATAAACTTATATACTCCATTTCAAGCATAATCTACCCTTCTAATTTCCAATGTCACAATAGTAACACAATCTAGACTTGCATTTCAAAAATGATTCCATAATACATAAACCACTCAAAATCCTTACATGTTAGCATTGACACCCATCAGTTTCTTTCAGGACAGAGAAAACATTGCACCCTTTTTAATCCTAACTAGTAGAATTTCTCATAAAAGTATTCAATTTCAAATGCATTACCATTTCATTACAATCCCTCTTCCAATATGCTGCTAAGTAATCGATACAACAGAATGCTACATTTGCATAAAACACAACACAATTATACACACAAGGCACACATTTTTCATTAAATATCCATCATTTATAAACAAGACATTCTACTTTATTCATTTTACAACACATATTCAACAAAAGATCACAATTTTTTATTTCATAAGTACTATATTCATGATTGAACATACATTCTTCACATACACACAAATGCACATCACCAGGAATCACATCACAAGGCTACATAAGGGTCCATCTGGACACCAGTAGCAGCATACTAATCCATGATACATAATCCATGAGCCAAGAGCCAATATCCATCCCACATAATCCATACCTTACACTTAGTGGCTTGATGGTGTTAGGCCACACACACATGGTGAGACCATCCAAACAAGACCACAATGGCCTATCTCTTATTATATAAGGTAGTTAGCCTCCAAGAGATAGTCATCACACATAGGTGGGTAGTGGATCCTAGCTATGTAACAGCCTCACATACCCCCATCCTCAAGGTTCCCTATGTCTGCTTCCTTGTATACACTCACCAAGTCCACCTCATACGTCCTTGGAGAGGAATCACAATATGACACATGGCTGACATCAAAAACAATAAAGATAAGCTAGTTTAGCCACCAAAGTCATAAATAAATATCAAATAAAGATTCAATTTTAGTAGTAAAGCCAGAAATGCATGCAATTTCAACACTAAATCAATTGTAACCATGAGGGCTACTTGCAAATAAGATCACAAAGTGTGGCTAAACCATCACAATCAAATATAAACAAAGTGTTGGCCTTCACAATCAATAGAAAATCATCAATAACCATAAAGAAAGCCCACAATCTTTGAAATTGCACTGTACAACATTGTGTGACTAGATACTAGCCACCAAACGAGGAAGGAGGGAACAATGTTAGGCTATAGCAGTAGCCCTCATGTGGTGCAGAGTGAGCACGCCATCCACATGGCTCAAAGTGTACTCATCGGCTACACCCTACTTCGTGTTGTCATGCAACATGGACTAGCCAGGTGGCCCATGTACTCCTTGGCTGCCCGCATGGAATGTGCACCTCAACCACATCTTGCATCGCACCTTAGCGAGGCATAGTCATACGCCAGCTGAAAAAAGCACGTACTGGTTGTATGTTGCATGGCAGTGTGTCTGTGGCTCCGCAGAAGTAGGCACTCACAGAACACACCCCGCATAGCGATGCCTCGTGGAGAAGGCACACGCAAGTACTTACTGTAGCCAAAGGTATACGTGGCTAGGACACACCCATATGCTAACTGACCCAAACACTGTCGAAAGCAAACATGAGTATCCCTCTACAAGTGTACGAAGCCCATTACGCTCATCACACAAGTAGGCTATCTTAATACAATCTCATAGTGCACCTTCATGTGTCTATGCACGTGGCATCGTGTCCTCAAGCCTAGCTCACTACCAACAGTAACACGGCATCATCACCAGCACTGTGTCAGAACATCAATGAGGTGTGGCATCGTATCCATTGCATCATGTCAGAACACGTGCAGATACGATATATATAATGCATATATATGAGTATATCAATATGGGGCTACTTGAGCTTCACCTCTCTTACAGATGAGGTTGACTCACTCCTACCAGCTCAACGCCCCTACAGGCGGCCAAGCATATACTAACCAACCAATGTTGTTGTACTCAAAAGTGTAGGGATTAGGCTAACACATATGGATCAAGTACCCCAATCCATCATAAGGGGAAGTAGTGAGTACTTCCTCGGGTTCGGTTGAGTGGGGACCGCTCTGCGCCACATTATGCATATGCTGCACACTCCGCCCAAGGAAATTTATGGCTGCTACTACCCCTTCACAGACTGAGGGACTAGAGAACCAAAAGAAGAGAATCTACGAAACTAACTTTTGGCTACTCTTATATATAATTTTCAACCACGAGTGGGTTGGCCCTCAATCAGGTAACAAACATACAAGTACACATGATGGTATGGTTAATTCCACACCTAAAATACAACATACTTCCCATAGGTGGGTACACAGTGTCACCATCCCATGGGCACACAAAGCAAGTACAGGGTATTCACAACACTCAACCAATGCACAGTTACTGGTTTCTCACATTTATAGTGGGGGTTACATTTATATACACAATTCCTTTTCAAAAGATCACATACCATGGGTACATTTATTTCCCTATATCACATGATGTTGAATATCAATATCATGATCATCGTGATCACTTGACAACTCCACTTAACAAATTTTCATATTCACAAAAGAACAATAATAACCCTCTACTTAACTCTTGCTTCTTCCTGTAGGTCAACTCTTTTTTCATCAAAGATTATATAAATTTTCACGTAACAAGAGGATTCACATATTTACTTCCAAAACACAATCCCACATTCTCTCAAACTTAATCATAATTAAACACATGATCAGTATTCCATTACACCACCCTGCATATATTGTAACAATCACTGCATATATTGTAACAATCATTAAAAGACTAACCAATAATTCATTTATTAACTACCTAGGTGCTTTTCCTTAGTCTAACTAAGCAACCCCTTTTACAAGAAATATATTCTTATCATTATGAAAATGCACTGAACCACATATGGATGTAAACACTGTTACCAACTAGGAGCACATATGAAGGGATGACACATTTAGGCCAGGATTTTTTTTAAACCCACATAACATACATTCCAAACTAAATTTGCACTTTTAAGAAACTAGAAGTCATGAAAATGAATCAAGGCCACACCAGGAGGATCAATAATTACATGCATCCAAGGGATCACACACAAAAGAAGAATACACGAGACGTCTGATCATCTATCCAACACATCAAGCTAGGTGTTTAGATTAAAACATAGTATCCAACACAAGAGTCCCTATCACATGCATAAGAGGAACTACTGTAACTAGACATGGGCAACAACATTAACCAAAGATCCCAGTGCTGCAACATGGCTCTGATACCAGGTGTAACGCCCCGCCAAGGAATCTTAGAGGACATCTCTAAACTAGGACAAATTATTAGAACATTTTTTTTTAAAACAAATAATAATCAAATCCATAACAAAACATAATCAACTAAACCTAGGTCTTCTAAGATTCCTTAACTGCGCTACTCACACAGCTAGCATCCAGGTTACTAGAACATATCAAAAAAGATAACATGATCGATTTAACATTTCAAATCACTTTCTAGCTAAACATCATATGAAAGATGCATAACTTTACAATACTCTTAACAAGATGAAATCATCAATCGTTGTTACATTATTACAATATTTACAACATTGCTTTCCCCAGTGCATGGGAAAGATTACATCATATTACAATGATTGATAGAACGGACGCACAATCCAATATGCAATTACATGCTAGGAAACCTTCTCAAACAGGAACAAGAACTGGAGTCCACAGTGCAATGACCAATCTCCATGCACACGAGCATGCAACAACAATACCCAATGGAGAAAAGCACAAACCACCCGACCATGTGGAACCCTGAGGTCCACCCCCCTGCTAGGAGATAACACTAGGTCCCACATCTAACAGGTAGTCAGGAAAGTAACAAGCTAACATAAACAAAGGTTATACATGGCTCTAATACAACTCTGCTGACCTCACCAACCTCACTTACAACACTTACTTGGCTTCTGGAGGCACTCACACAATAGAAGGAGGAAATACAACTAGGGAGTGCTAGACTACAATAGGGAGGAGTGTCATCGCATGCTACTAGCATGGGTTGTCCTGGTAGTCTCTCACTAGACCCTGGCCCCCATCTATGGTTATCTTGGATGCCCCTTTGGGTTCTGACCCCCCATTGAAAGCCACTTCCCCTACTTGCAACTAGTAAACAAACTAAAAAATGTTATATCTTTATTTAATCATAAATTTCATTTCTTTTGAATTGAAGTTAAAGTACATTAATGATAAAAATAATAATCAATCTATGATTTAGAAAAATATATTTAAACAAAATAATTTTATCAAGACAATTTTATAAAAAAATCATACACTTTCCATTTATGACATCCTTGTCTATTCTTGAATTCTCTAATAGATTAATTATTTCTAATAAAGTAATATTTACCACATATTTATCTAAGAATAATTTAATCAACTTAAAATGATATCTTAACATTATAAATACAAATATCATTCACCAAGCATCTATCTATGATACTATGCACTTCCGCTTATAAATAAATATTAAATTAAATGAAAACAATTTTACTTATCTACTTCTATATTAGAAATATAAATACTACCTCTCCCCACTAATACTTCCTACCAAATATTTAGAATTCTACAATCTAAAACTGATATTAAGAGCTACTATGCTCATGATGATGATCAAAACCATCTTATAAGGTCCTTTACCATAATTCTAGGCTTTCATGATTATTTAGATTACAATAAATCAATACAATTAACATTCAAAATAATTAGATATACACATATAATCATATTCATTCTTCATCTACAAATGGCAATGATATAATTACTTTCTAATCAAAAGAAAAGATCTTCTTTATGCCACCCATCACACCCACAGAGTTAGAAACTTTCTTCCTATTCATCATAAAACTTAAAATAGAAATTATTTTATCTTGCAAAACAGTGGTAGATTAAGGAAGATTGCTATAGTTTTCAAACAAATGCTATAGATTTATTTTATTAACTAATATCATTTAACAAACCAAATTCATAGGCTATTGGTGGTTGAATGAGGATATTGTCCATCTCCGTTTTCACCACGATAAGGGAAGTTTCCATGCCTGGCAGCTTTTGTCAGATATCAAAGTTGGAAATGCTCTGGTTGACATACATGCAAAAAAAGGAATCAAGGCATGCAAATTGTTTGACAGAATGCCTCAAAGAGATGCTATTTCTTGGAATGCAATGATTGCAGGATATGTACAAAAGGAATTTGTTGAAGAGGCATTAGAAACTTTCAAGAGAATGTAGCTAGCAGCGTAAAACTAGATACTACATCCTTTTCCAACATTAAGCAAGAAAAATAGTTGGAAATTCTCAGATAGACATGCATGCAAAATATAGACAAGGAGCGAAATCCTATGCAGTCCCACAAAACTATAATGATTGCAGGTTGATCAATTGTTGAAATGGCCTTAGATAAGATGCCATTACTAGTGTTATGAGTCTTCAAACATGTCGCACATGTAGAGGTGCAACCAAGGTGTCATAAGAGAACAAGAATCGATATAATTACAAACGATTAAAAGAATCTTATAAAACCCTACAAGGATTTAGATAACCCTAATGGCGCAAGGGAAGATTAAATGTTTGTTTAAAGGAAACACAACCTCATGGAGATATCATTTCTCAAAGTACAATGATCACGAAATATGCAACAAAAATGGATTTATTGAAATGGCTTAAGTAACTTCCAAGCAATTGCAATCGATAGATGTAAGCCTAACTCTGCAATTAGAAACTTTCAAGGAAATGCTCTAGAAGACATGTATGAGAAATATGCATGGTAAGAAACCTTCGACAAGGCATGTGAACTATTTGGCAAAATGTCTCAATGAGATGTCACCTCATGGAAAGTAATAGTCTCAGGTTCAACATGAAAAGGATTCATTGAAAAGGCTTTAGAAACTTTCAATCCAATGCGATTGATAGGCGTACGACTTTTTGGGAGTTTTGGAATAGGGTATGATCACCCATCCAAGCACAAATGTCTGATTTGACAAGCATGTGGGAGAGTAGACAAAGCATGATATTACCTCAAGATATGGAAAGATTACAGCATAAGCACAAAACAGATTAGACGTTTCAAAACTCAGTGAATTAAAGATGTGAAAATCTTGACAACAAGAAAATTTATTTGATAGGGCCATAAAGAGGATTTATCATAGATAAGTATATGAAATGATGAAAACCCAATCCATTATATACAGACATTGATTCAACAAATAAAAAAAAATTAAGTCTAAATACTCATTCAAATCTAGAATTTTTTTCTAAAGACGAAAGCACATATATATCAATCTTACAAATTTTCATCAATATCTCAACAAATGATGATTAAAGGATGACCTTACCTTGGGGAAAAGCCAAAAAAAATGGTAAGAATGTGTTCCAAATCTGGACCGTTTGGGTTTCACCTTGCTCTTATCATTTCCTGTTCCAAACCTGGACCGTTTTGGCTTCACCTTGCTCTATCCAAAAATAACCACCATAAACCATATATAATGAAGGGACATCCCTCCAAGCATAATGAGAGAGAGAGGGATAAATTCCAATGCATTCTTTTAAGGCATTCATGTTTAAACTTAGAAAAGCCGATCTATTTCTAACTAAGGCCGCTTAGTTTCTAGAAAAAGTCGATCTATTTCTAACAAAGGTCATTCAGATTCTAACAAAAGTTGTTCAGTTACTAACAAAAGGCCGATCATTACATGGAATGATTAAGTTTCAAAAGCAAAGCAAGGAATAAGGAAAAAAAATGAATTCTATCAGATAATGATATAGAAGCTACGTTATTCAAGCAATATTAGAATGACATTAAATGTGTATCCAAAATATACGCTAACTTCCAAACGCCTATATACTCAGAAGGCGATACTTATTTTAGCAAGATATGTTATCTAAAAAAAAATTAAGACCTTACAATGGATAGCTTCTAAAATGTATTTCTTTTTACTTATCAATTTATTTTAATGCATAAGATAACCAAGGCATATCATTAGACAATTTAAACCAACAGCCAAAACAATTACCTAAGCACTAACTAGGATCAAAAGGTAGAACTTCAAACAACACTGATTGACCACAAAGCTTCAAGCAATCCTGACTGACCACCGACAGTACTTGACAAGGTATCAAACCAGGTACTCATACTCTTCGAGGATGATGGTTAGGGTAGGGGACCAAGTGCTATCTCCGATCAACTGATCCATTGGGTTTCAAGGTACGCTTAGACCTGTCAATTCAGGTGGAGACGTAGCCTAGTACTTGTTCACTCAAATATACTATTTAGAGCACATATTCTTAATAGCTGAAGCACTTGGAAAGGAACTCTAACATTCGTATCTCATTCCCGTATGTCCCCCATACGTTCAATGGTACGATGTTGCCCTTTCCACCTATCCTATCAACATACTACTGCATCACCTGACTATCCAAACAAATCTCTGTATAATAATAATAACATAACAATATGCATCATACCCACAAAAGTACTAATAGAAGCTCATGTTCCATCTTCATCTTCAGGTTCCTTCACCAGACAACCTGCACAACCAAAGTGAAAATGGAGGGGCACTACATGGTATGTTTGTATATATCAATGCTAATCCTCAAATTACCTTGACTTTGCATTACAGGGGGGGTTGTTTGATATATTCTCTCTTTTTTCATCTTGGTTTATTTCTTATCCCTATGTATTTCCTCCTATGTTTTATGTCTCACATTTGTTATAACTAACCACACCCAATTAAGGGGTGGTTACTTGGGTGGTTTGAAGGTGGTTACACCACCTTTTTGTATTTGTATGTACTATTGTACATTGGTTTGATATATCTTGTAAAAATATGGAGTTTTCATCTACATGATTAAATATAATTAATGAGGATTTAAGATTGCAAGGTGAAACACAACCCTTATCCTAACATTGAGTAGAAATTATCATGGAAGAAGTCAATGACCCTCACCCACTTTTACAAATTAAAATGCAATTCAAGAAATCACTTGCTAAAAATCTAAGGGGTTATAGTAATAGCCTTGTGATGAAAAGAGTTTATGTGTGATGCTACTTTAGTCTTTTTTAACTAAGAAATGAAAAACATGTATGCTTAACCTTAATAGCAAAGAAGGCCATTAAAATTATTCGTACATAATATTAATTAATTTTTAAAATTAATAATATTTATTAATATTAATTTTATTTATAATTTATTAATATATTATATATTAACTTTATTAATATTGTGTAAGGCTTATAAATATCCATGTACATTACAAATATTAAGAAATATGTATAGTCTTAATATTTCTGTTTTTAGACTGCATGTATATATAATTTATATGGTTTTATTTTCAAACAAACCCAACCCCCCAAAAAAATTTGGCCAGTCCCTGTTAAAAAATGCTTCATCGCTAGGGATTGTGAAACTTAAAGTAAGCCTCCACTCCCAGTATATGTATGAAAAAAATATCATAAATCAAGTCTTTGCATTCAAAAACATCTGCATGAACAAAACTAAGAATATAACCTAATAATGGAACAATTGTTCCTCCTTATTATCTTGGCCCAATAATGCTTGTGTCACTGCATGTGCTTTTAAGGGGCAGAGTTGTGCTTTAAAAGGGCCAACTGGTGTTTATGCTGACCTTTTTTACTCCACTAATTATTAATAGTAAATGGACAAAAATAGTAAATTTAATATAATATTTTCTGATTATCCTTAATTGACTTCACATTATGAATGACAGTGAGCTTAATTTATGTTTGTGGGTTTTTTTGTATCTTCAATTAATGAATTTGACTGAAAATATAGATAGTTTTAATTTTTACTGGTTTGACCTCTGTTCATGATGAATTCTTACAATTTGGGTTTGTTCATACAAGTGTTTTATTTTTATTGGTTGAGATCTTCTCACTGGAAGTCTGTAAGAAACGCATCTTCAAAGGCATGTGCATACAACTAAATAGTTTTCTTCAGGTGTCCATTAATAAATCTACAGCCAAGATGGAAATGTTAGTAAGTATGGTACCCTTTTCCAACTAACTTCTTTCATGCTCCATTTGCTCACAGAGAGCAATCTGAACAATTTAAGACCATGTTAACTTACTGGTATGCACCCATTGGCAAGACCAACGGATTTCTTCTCTACCCATCTGGGCTTGAACCCAACTCTTTGGTTTAGCTTTGTTATTGAAATGGTGTGTGTTTGCCACGCCAAATAGATCAGTTGCAGAATTTGTAAAGAAATGATTAAGAATTTTTATGCCAAGTGAGTTTGGAGTTGCAATAGATCTATCAGAAGCTTTGTTGACGCTGCTAATAAAATCTAAAATCTGCTAGAGTTCAATCTAGGTTCTAGATGAAAACCCAAAAGGCTATCCTTCACTTATCTAAATAAATTAGCTCTAAAATGCTCCTAATTGAGTGAAAATTGGTTCAAAACTATTCTCCTTAAGCATAGTTCATTTCCAATTTACCAAAAGAAATGGTGAGTTTGCTAGATCTTGTAGTAAACTTTTAGAAAATCTACATGGTAGGTCTATAGCTTTACTTGTTGAGCGAAGAAAAACAAATACAGACAAAAGCAAATGATTAAATCAAATTCATAAACAAAACATAGAATCGATGCAAAAGAGAAGAGCCAAGTTTTTTAACGTGGTTCACCAAATGGCTACATCCACATTGAGCAAGGGATAGCTCTTTGTATTAAATCCAGAATAACATATCTCTGTTACAGTATATCAGTTATATATTCAACCTACAGCAGTATTCATTCCACTTCCCTCACAGTCTAACAATAGACAGATAAAAAATAACCTCCAATAAAATACTATCTTTATTCTCATCGTGGGAGTAATAGCATGCAGAGGTTGATACAATAAGAGGGAGTAGTGGGAGGCATTACACCACAAAAGAGGATTGGGCTGCAATAAATATGTGTTATACCAACAATCTCCCACTTGAAGTCTAATCCTGGCTGCAAGAGAGCTGCGCAGAGATATCCCCCACTCCGGGCTTATTGTCAGAACTTGACAATGCCAAGAGAAGTCCTACAGAATTCAAACTTCTCCCTTGGAACAATCTTCATCAAACCATCCCTCATGAACCTGCTCACTACTCCCACTACATGGGAAATATCCGGTGGAGTATAAACCATGGCATTGTTCTTCATATATGTCTTTATTTCCTTCTTCAATCACGCTCCGTATGAAGTGATACCGCAACTCAATATGTTTGGTTCTATTATGAAAAGTAGCATTAGAATGATCATGACAATCCCCTGCTTCCTCAACATTTGCACTCCTGAGAAATGTAACCACCTGATCTTCAGGTAACTTGCATCCACCATTCACATTTGCTTTCTGTTTCTTTGGACTTATTTCCCTTTCAGGGTGATCCTCAAGATTCTGATCTGCCTCCTGTGATGTGTTCCATTTACTAATTTTTGTTATGGCATCATCCTTAAAATTCCAATCAATGATTTTAGCAGAAATAAATTTTCCATCATGTGTAGTACCCAGCTTCCTTTTATCTTTAAAGCTGACAAAACCACTACAGTTGCTCTATAGCCTATGACACCATGCATGAATCCCATGGCTTGCATTTGGAGGTTTCTCCATTACTGCACTTGTAGGACCCAGATGTTTTAACATCACTACTCACTTAACTGTGCCATTTCTCCGAGATTCATTTACAATAGGACCATATTTATCAAAAAAATGTTTCACATATCCTCAAAGCATCCAGAGCTAAATCCTCTACTTCTTTATTTCTCCCCTGACTGTACAGAATTCTAGCAATACCCACTAAAATCAATTGAGTGACCAAAGTATTAAATTCATTTAGGTGATTAGACATGATCCCACTTTCTTTCATTTTTAAATTGTATAACTTCTTCATGATGAATACCTTGTTTAATGTTGATGTCATCTCGTACATATTTTAAAGCTTATCACATAGCTCTTTAGATGTCTTTTCTACTAAAACATTGAAGGGGACATTGCTTGACAGCGAAAGAAAAATAGTGGCCCTTGCTTTCTTACCCAAAGTCTCCCACTCTTTGTCTGACATCGAACCTTTTCCTTTGGTTTTCTCGATCAGTGCGAGTGAGAGATACTGCTTAATCAACAGTGATTCCATCTGTACCTTCCACAACCTAAAATTCTTCCCTGAAAACTTTTCGATTTTCCATTTGTCTGCTTCGTCTATTCTTCTAGAAATTCTTCACCGATTTCCAAACAACTTCACCATTGAGCTTCTTCATCAAGCTTCTTAACCTACTCTGATACCAATTGTTGAGCAAAGAAAAACAAATACAGACAAAATCAAATGATTAAATCAAATACATAAACAAAACACAGAATCGATGTAAAAGAGAAGAGCCAAGTTTTTTAACGTGGTTCATCAAATGGCTACATCCACATTGAGCAGGGGATAGCTCTTTGTATTAAATCTAGAAAAACATATCTCTGTTATAGCATATCAGCTATATATTCAACCTACAGTAGTATACATTCCACTTCCCTCACAGTCTAACAATAGACATATAAAAAATAACATCCAATAAAACACTATCTTTATTCTCATCATGGGAGTAATAGCATACAGAGGTCGATACAATAAGAGGGGTTAGTGGGAGGCATTACACCACAAAAGAGGATTGGGCTGCAATAAATATGCGTTACACCAACATTACTGAGAGAAACTAGCCTTCTCATCCAGGGCAATGGAATTATTAAGGGGGGAAAGTTGTTATAGCCCAAGTCATTGGCATTAACAAGATAAAAGAATACATTATGTACGGATGCTTGAGAAAGATAAAGGGCAATACATCCCAAGGCTTGGAGGAGAGAAAGCCATTTAAAACAAATAGGGAAAAATGGGTGCCACACTTGTCCCCCACATCACCTCCTAAAGAAGTCTAAAAAAGCCACAAGTCTTTCAAATTACATGTAAAAGAAAAGCTTTTCCTTCCCTCCAAGAACCAAGAGACAAGTGAGATCAATATAAATGCCCTCTCGAGGCTTATTTGAGAAGTGAAAGTTGATGGTAGTAAACTAATTAGCAGTTGTAAGAACTGTATTTCTATAAATTACACTGGATTATAGATCAAATCTATATCCATTAATAATCAAATTGATAGTTGTATATCAGAGTTCCTTCTATATCTAATAGGTTCTGATGTAAATTAGATTCATAGTTGACTAAAGAAGTAGTTGCTAGGATTAGGTGTGTCATACACTTCGTAAATCCTAAATTTTTTATTAAATATTTTATTGTATTTATTTATTATTTGTGTCTCATTTGGGAAACGGGACATCTCACTTATGACTTGGTCATTATGCCATGCGTGTGTCTTTGTATGATGTGTGTAAGAAGTTGTAAGAGTATCTAATGTCATTATGACATTGTAAGATGTGGGAGTTACGTATGATGGATTCTATGGAGTATATAAGAGCATGATTATAAAGAGTTACAAATGGACCAAGAATCTTAACCTTCATTATGATATGTAAGAAGCATCTATGACATTGTAAGAGGTATAATAATGCATCTTTGATAATGTATAAGAAAACATCTGTGATGATGTGTAAGAAGTTGGTTGTACTTTTTAGACTTGGGGAGTTGTTATTTCATCTTCTAGTGGGTTGTTTGTGTCTTCTAGTGAATTTGGATGCCCAAGTTCATGAGAAAGGACTTGAATCTTTTAGAAAAATATTTGTAACTCTTGGACACTTGTCATGATGTCTTTTTCCTTGTTGATTATTTAACTCATAGTTTTAGCTAATGGTTTTGGCAAACCATTTATGGTTCTTTTAAATGTATTTGCCTATATATTGGAGCTAGAGGTGAGGAGAAGAGAGAAGTTTTTATTGTAGGCTTATGTTGTTGGATTTCCTCTAAAGGAGCATGATGTAGATCTTCATGTTAAGGCTCTAAGCCGGGAAGTGTATTGTAACATGTTTACTGTTATTGAATAATACATTGGTCTAATGCTTTGAAGGGTGGAATTTTTACCCAAAAGGACTTTCCCCACATATATTAGTGTTCTTTCTCTTATGTCTATGTTGCTTCTATTCTTTTTCATTTTTGTTCTTAGAAGTGTTAATTTATACATCATTATGCTATTAAAATTTACTTAGATTCAAGATCTCCATTGCCTTCCTCTAAGGGTTAATGTGGGAAATAAATTTGTGTCCTGATTCCACTTTATGGGCATAGTTTGTGTGAACTTGTGTCAAGCATTTTGTTAATAGATCTTATGGTATTGGAGGTGCATATCAAATATTTTTCCTTTCATTTGATATTAGAGCCTTAGGTGGTTCCATGTTGTTTCATGTGATGGATCCATGATGATTTAATTTTAGGTATTCCTTCATTTTATATTTCTTAGCTTGATAAGCTTGAGAGAATCTATAAGAAGGAATTGATTGATTATTAATCCTCGTATGAGTGGAAGTCTTGCAATTTATCTTATTTTTTAGTGTACATTATTGCAGGCATTTGAAAGATGGAGAAGGTGGAGTATTATAGAGTTGTTCATGTGGTTGCATATAGCATGGTGTTGACCTCGAGCTCATATTTGACAATATGGAACTATCTGTGGTGGTCATGATCTTTCATTTTGTGGTCATGTGCAGAAGCGTGTTCATTTGGGTGTTTGTTTTTGGTTCCCTAGTCACATGGAGAAACATGGGTTATCTTGACTATGGTTTGGTGTGTCTATGTTGGGTGTGTGCTTTTAGCCCCTGGTGTTAGAAAACACCAATTGACTAACCCCTAAATGCATGTGGGTTGTGGAGTTGGTCATTGGATGATCTAGAAACTCCTAAAATAGTGTAGTTCCTTTGTATGCATGTACAAGATCAAGGTTGTGGAGTTTTCTTGTTTGGTGACTTAGAGTTCTTAAACAACCTCTTCATCCTACATGATGGTAGTACTTGCATGTTTCAAATTCATGTTGACTAGATATATGGGTTTTGAAGATTTTTTATTCAAGATTTGTGGTTTTGCTTATCTATATTAAGTTCATTTTTAGTTTAACTGGTGCAATCATGGTAGGAGGGTTCAAAGAATGAACTGTCCAAACCATGCAGCTAGAGTAAACACAACAGAAACAACACAATCATAGAATGCAATGGAAGATTCATATACTCAATATATTAAAGAATTATAATGCTCATATGCCGACAACATGTGGGCTATAATCAAAGGGCTCACAGGCTTGCTTTTCAGATTACAATTGATATGCAAGATATGTCATTGAAGTGCCTTTCGGAAGAAGTCTACTATCTTTCTTATGGAATCTACTAACTAACTTCCTAATGCATCTAAGAGATCTATATATATATCATCTTCAAGCTCATAGAATCCTCCATGTTGGCCATAATAGGTTACAAACTCTAATGAAAGATGTAGCGTGTAGAAGCAAGTAGGTCGGCCTACAACATCTGGTATTGCTCTGCAAATGAATGAAACTTGGTGCGGACCTCAAGGAAGGTCTATCTAGTCCTTATGCGCCTTGTATGATGTTCCATTAGGCTCTGAAAGTCATGAAGGTGCTCCGTAAACCTTCTCCTTCAACTGACTACTTGAATGCTTTGCTCTGTGAAAGCTAATGATCTTCTGATAGCAATAACTCTCAGGAAACACACCTAAATCACTTGAAATATGACTATGATGTAGATGACACTATGTAGATGCTAAGTCCTACTCTACGAGCTCTGATTTGAAGATGTGGCCAAATGTGGTAGAAAATGTTGAAACTGTAAATGACTGAACTAAACTAAAAAATGAAAGAAAAGAAAGAATGCAAATATTTTGGTTGATGCAAGATTGCTCTGCAACCTGGGATGCTGATGTAGGAGCATCCCTAGTTCAAGAGAAATCTTGCATCAACTAAAAACATTTGCATTTCAGTTTGTTTACAATTCAGTTTGTTTCCTTTTATTTTCCAGTTCAGTTCAGTCAATTCAGTCAGAAGCAGTTTCTGTCTTTTGGTCCACATTCTACCACAGTTGCATTTCAAATCTTGCAAAGCTAGACTTAGCATCTAGATTCATTCATCTACATCATATCCAGAATTCAGAGCATTTGGATCAAGTACCCGAAAGTTATCGCTATCATAAGATCGATTGTTTAACAGAGCAAAGCATCCTGGCAGTCTCAGATAATCAGCTAAAGGAGAAGACTTGCGGAGCATTTCACAATATTTGAAGCTTAATGACACATCATTCAATGTTCTATGGTTCATGGCTGAGCTTCCCTGAGATCTGCACATCATCCCCTTCATTTGCGGAAGATTTCTATGCATTTAGGTCTGACCTATCCGTGTACACACGTTATAGCTCTTCATTGGAGTTTGTGATCTTCCTTGGCCGATGCAGAGGAATTCCTTGTACTGGAGATGATATATATTGATGTAATAGAACCTTAGGAAAGTAGTTCATGATAATAGTGATAGTGGATAGTTTAGATTTTGATGCGAAGGAGCTTCAAAGCTATATCTTGCGCATATTCTGATATTCTGAAATCAGGCCTTTGAGCCCTAATTGTAAGCCCGCATGTTGCCATCTGATCTGTAGTTGAATTTTATGATATACTGAATAACTGAATCTATATTTGTTTCATATCTTTGAGTTCTTTCCATTGTGTTTACTCTTGTTGCACGGTCTTGAAAGTTCATTCTGTGAACCCTCCTACCCTGACTGCACCAAGTGGTATCAGAGTGAAAGTTCAAATCTTTGGGAGCGAATTGAGTGAAGTTGGTGAAGGAATTATGTAAGATCTTGTTGTGGATAGATCACCGAATTAAGGTAGGTTAATTGTGTCACAATCGATCACCGATTGTGAGATAGTTGTCACCTTGTAGCCCAATCGTCGAACTTGAAGCAGTTTGTACTTGATCCTAGGAAGATGTCGCCAAGGAGAGTTGCTGATGTTGGAACAATGGCTGGTAGAATGGATGAGATGATGGAAATGATGTAAATAATGTGAATTTGATAGGATGTCATTGAGGAAGGTAGGCGAAGAGGATTGACACCTAGACCTAATGTTGAAAGTGGTGATGAAGAAGAATTTCAATCTGTTGAACAAATTGGCGAAACCCTAGGAAGTGATGAAGAAGAAGAATGAAACTAAGTAAATATGTTGTGAGCTATTTCAAAGATTGGAAAGAGACCTAGAGTTAAGGTGCTGAACTATACCGGTAATTCGAACCTGAGGAGTTGATTGACTGGATAAATGACATGGAAGAATACTTTGAGTATGAAGAAGTTGAAGATCTGGACAAGGTGAAATTTGCAAAGGTAAAGTTGAAAGGACATGCTACTATATGGTGGAAAGAAGTTCAGTTGGATAGGAACATAAGAGGAAAAGAAAAGATTACAAAATGGGATAGAATGGTGACAAAATTGAAGAATCAGTTCATATCTGTTGACTATGAGTTGGAGCTATTGAAAAGATTGCAGAACCTGAGAAAAAAAGAGAAATCTGTGAAGGAGTACACTGAAGAATTTCATAAGATGATCATAAGGATAGGACATAGTGAAGCAAGCAAGGAGAAAGTGGCTAGATACATCAATGGACTGAGATTGAACATTCAAGAAGAACTGAGTTTGGTGAGTATGACATCTCTAGAAGAAGCATATCAGTTTTCCCTGAAAGTTGAGGAGAAGTTGAATAAGAGACATGATCAAAGATAGAGAGGAAGAGGACGTAAATTTTAGAGAGGTAAAACATTTTCTAGAGGAGATAGATCACATTCAAAGCAGAACAAGTTTGACAATACATTTAAGGAGGACGGCGATAGCAATGCATACCGAAGTAATGACTGAAATTTTAATAACAGAGGTAATTATAATTCATACCAAAATGAAGGATATAGAAGAGAGGGAAGAGGATTTCATAAGAGAACATTCAAAGGCACTTGTTTCAAGTGTGGAGGTGAAGTACATAGAGCATTTGAATGTAATCAGGGTAGTACAAGCAAGAGAACAGAGAACAATGGAAGAGTGGCTTATATTGAAGAACATGTTGGATCACCTAGTTCAGTTGGCCATATGGAGAAAGAAGAATCACTGGTGATGAGGAAAGCACTATTCCAATTAAAGACAAATGAGGAACCACTGCAGAGGAAGAGTCTGTTTAGAACCAGATACAAATCAGGAGGTAAATGTTGTAAAGTTGTAATTGATGGTGGTAGTTCTAATAATCTAGTTTTAGAGGAGGTGGTAACTAAGATGAAGTTGGAAAGATTAAAACACCCTAATCCCTATCAAATAGCATGGATTCAGGGTGATCATAAGGTACTGATGAGTGAATAATGTTTGGAGAAATTTCATATTGGATCTTATCATGATGAAGTATTGTGTGATATTATGCCTATGGATGTATGTCATATTTTATTGGGTAGACCTTGGCAGTATGATAGAAAAGATATACATGATGGGAGAAAGAATACATACACTATAACATCAAATGGGAAAAGAATTACCTTGATTCCTTTGGAGGATGATCCTAAGAGTGAAGTATGTGGAAATGCTAGAATCTGTTTGGTAGATGGAAGAAAATTTCTGGATGGTTTGAGACATGAGAATATGTGTTATGCTTTGATTCCTAAGAAGCCTGAAGCATTGAAGAAGGAGACTGAAGCATCACAATTGGAGGAGATACAAGAGTTTCTGACAGAGTATGAAGACATCATATTAGATAATGTACCTGAAGGATTGCTACCTATAAGGAGTATCAATCATCACATGGATCTTCTACCGGGAGCTAGTTCGACTAACAAAGCAGCACATAGAATGACACTGGCAGAGAATGAAGAATTGAATAGACAGATACAAGAATTGTTGAGGAAAGGTTTGATCAGAGAAAGTTTGAGCCCTTGTGTAGTACCTACAGTGTTAGCACCTAAGAAGGATGGAGAATGGAGAATATGTACTGACTCTAGAGCAATAAACAAGATCACAGTTAAGTATAGATTCCCTTTACCTAAGATGGATGATATCATGGATTGTTTGAGTGGAGCAAAATATTTCACATAGATAGACTTGAAGAGTGGATACCATCAGATCAGAATCAGAGAAGGAGATGAATGGAAGATCACTTTTAAGACAAATGAAGGATTGTCTACGTGGTTAGTAATGCCTTTTGGATTGACAAATGCACCTAGTACTTTCATGAGATTCATGAATGAAGTCTTGAAGAAATTCTTGGGTAAGTTTGTTATTGTATACTTGGATTACATTCTGATTTTTAGTAAGACAAAAGAACATTTGTGGCATATTAGACAAGTTTTGCAGAGGTTGACAGAAGAGAAATTGCTAATAAACATCAAGAAGTGTAGTTTCATGAAGGAAAAATTGGTATATTTAGGATTTGTGATTTTTGCGGAAGGATTGAAGATGGATCCTGAGAAAGTGAGAGCAATTGTTGAATGGCCTACACCGGAAAGCATTGGAGAAGTTAGATCATTTCATGGATTAGCTAGTTTTTACCGGAAGTTCATTAGAAATTTTAGTTCAGTTTGTAACCCTATGACAGAGACAATGAGAGGTGACAGAAAAGACTTTAAGTGGACATCAGGAGTAGATAAAAGTTTTGAACTATTGAAGTAGAAGGTGACAGAGCAACCTATTTTAGCATTACCAGATTTCGATAAGGTATTTCAAATGGATTGTGATGCAAGTGGAAATGCAATTGGAGCAGTATTAAGTCAAGAAGGTAGACCTGTATCATATTTTAGTGAGAAGTTAAATGATGCAAGGAGAAGATATTCAGTTTATGATCAAGAGTTCTATGCCATAATTGAAGCCTTGAAGAAGTGGAGATATTATTTGTTGCCTAAGTAATTTGTGTTGTATACAGATCATCAAGCTTTGTAGTATTTGAACAGTAAAGGTAAGTTAAATCAGAGACATGTGAGATGGGTAGAGTTCATGCAGAGTTATGCATTTGTATTGAAGCATAGGAGTGGCAAATCAAACAGAGTTGCGGATGCATTGAGTAGAAGAAATTTGTTGACAGAGATGAGAGTTGAAGTGTTGGGATTTGATGAATTGAAGAACCTGTATGAGGGAAACACTGATTTTGTAGAACCTTGGAAATCATGTAAGGAACCTATTGTGACAGATAGGAGTAAGTGGTTGGATTATTTCATTCAAGAAGATATGTTGTTCAGAGGAAATCAGTTATGCATACCTAGAAGTTCAATGAGAGATAATTTGATCAAGGAGAAACACAGTGGAGGATTGGTAGGACCTTTTGGCATTGATAAAAAAGTTGCTTTGGTGAGTGAAAACTACTATTGGCCTCAGATACATAAGGATGTTAGGAATTTTATGCAGAATTGTAGATTTTGGCAAGTTGTAAAAGGGAGTAGTCAGAATATTAGATTGTATAAACCTCTGATAGTACCAGAGAGACCTTGGGAAGACATAAGTATGGATTTTGTGATGGGATTGCCTAAGACACAAAGAGGACATGATTCTATATTTGTAGTGGTGGATAGATTTTCAAAGATGGCACATTTCATACCTTGTAAGAAGACAACTGACACAGTGCATGTAGCTAACCTATTTTTCAAGGAGATTGTGAGACTGCATGGATTACCTAAGAGTATAGTTTCAGATAGAGACACTAGATTTCTTGGATATTTTTGGCAGACACTTTGGAAGAAGATGAGGACAAACTTGAAGTTCAGATCAGCTTTTCATCCACAAACTGATGGGCAGATAGAGGTAGTGAATAAGAGTTTGGGAAACTTGTTGAGATGTTTGGTTGGAGAGAAGGCAGGAAGTTGGGATTTGATTCTTTCACAAGAAGAATTTGCATACAATAATTTAGTGAATAGGAGTACCGAAGAACACATTTTGAGATTGTTACTAGAGTAAATCCTAGAGGAGCAGCAAAATTGAGAGATATTAGTGTAGAGGAAAAGAGAAGTGCAGAAGCAGAAGAATTTGCAGATCACATGAAGACAATGCATAATCAAGTGAAGAAGCATTTCGAAGAGATGAACAGCAAATATAAGGAGCAAGCAGATGAGAAGAGAAGACATAAGGATTTTGAAATTGGAGATGAATTTATTGTATACTTGAGAAAAGAAATCTTTCTAGTTGGAACATATAACAAGTTGAAGATGAAGAAGTTTGGACCTTGTAAGTGTTGGCAAGAGACACTGTGTGGCTTCATGAGTATTGTCATTGATGGCAACAAAGTCCATCCCACACATCCATAGGACATGGTATGTCTATACCGGAAGTCAAATTGAAGAGTATTTTGGTCCGGTGAGCAAGAACAGAGCATGCAACAAGGTCTGACAATCAAGTCCGGATCTCTCATAGGAAGTATCTCAGCAAAGTACAGACTTGGAGAAGTCAAGAGGAGTACCATGAATAATACATTCCAGAGATTGAGCCTCTGGTGATGAAGAGTGAAAAGATATGAGCACCTAAGTGTTGGGTTCCTGTTTGGCAGAGTAGACTGAGGAAGAACTGACTGGCAGAGCATCAGACCTTAATCCGGATGAGAAATTGATGGTGATCAAGTTTCTTGAGGGATCATTCATGGTTGTCCGACATGATTGATGACTTCTATAACTATCTTTTTGATACGCAGCTCTTAGTAAGCATGGATTTAGTCGACAGACCAGAGTTTGGAAAATCCTGAGTATTCCAGATGCCAACTAGAAAGACGTTGAAATCCTTTGTGCGGATATATATACCAGATGGATTTCAATGTGAAGATATATATGGTGTGTTGAGAAGTGCGAAGAAAAGTAGAGAGCAATGTGGAAGTAGCAATACAGGTCTAGTATGTGATAGAATAGCAGCACTAAAGCAGAGGAAGAATGAAGTGCAGTAGATCAGTATATTGAGCCTAACTGGAACTGAACGTCAGCATATGTGGATGCTTCTCATTAGTTCAAGTACCTAGTTTCTTTCTATAAACTATTGTAGGCAGTGAGCCTCTTGTGAGCAGTGTGCTCAGGCAGTGAGCCCTAATTGCCATGTGCCATTTTGTACTTCTATTCTTTTAATAGAAAATACAATCTTGGGTTAGTCACCTCGTGGTTTTTCCCTTAATAGGGTTTTCCACATAAAAATCCTTGTGTTATGTGTGTTGATTTCTTTCTTCTCTCATGTTCATGTATGCTTATATGTTTTGATACTGCACTAATTATTAAAGAAGAAAAGAAAGTCAAATAATTAAGATAACTGATTCACCCCCCCTCAGTTATCAACAGTAAGATACTCAGAAAATTTGATTTAGGAAATGTATATGAAGTGGAGCTAGTGGAGACATTGGGCATATCACCTATTTTCAACATTGCAGACCTATATCAGTATCATGAAGCAGAGTTCAGTGGCAGCATGGTAGAGGACTTGAAGAAGTAGTTACCACAACAAGCACCGGAGCAGCTTGAAGACATTTTAGACAGCAGAATTGGATGCGGCACCAAAGGAAGACAATACAAAGAATATCTTGTGAAGTGGAAAGCTAAACTGAAAGAAGATTCAACATGGATTTCTCAAGCTGAGGTGGACCGTCTTGGTTTTCCTCTAGCCCCAGCAAAGTGAGGGACTCACTTTTTCAATAACCCAGTATGTCTGATGAGGGAGCATCCCTAGTTCAAGAGAAATCTTGCATCAACCAAAAACATTTGCATTTCTATCTGTTTGCAATTCAATTTGTTTCCTTTTATTTTACAGTTTAGTTCAGTCAGAAGTAGTTTATGTTTTGGTCCGCATTCTACCGCAGTTGCATTTCAGATCTTGCGAAGCTAGACTTAGCATCTAGATTCATTCATCTACATCATATCTAGAATTTAGAGCATTTGGATCAAGTACCAGAAAGTTATCACTATCAAAAGATCAGTTGTTTTTTTAGAGCAGAGCATCCTGGCAGTCTCAGATAATCAGCTAAAGGAGAAGACCTGCGGAGCATTTCACAATCTTCGAAGCTTAATGACACATCATTCAATGTTCTATGGTTCATGGCCGACCTTTCCTGAGATCCGCACATCATTCCCTTCATTTACAAAGGATTTCTATGCATTTAGGTCTGACCTATCCGTGTACACATGTTACAGCTCTTCATTGGAGTTTGTGGTCTTCCTTGGCCGACGCGGAGAAATCTCTTGTACTAGAGATGATATATATTGATGTAATAGAACCTTAGGAAAGCAGTTCATGATAATAGTGATAGTTGATAGTTTATATTTTGGTGCGAAGTAGCTTCAAAGCTATATCTTGCGCATATTTTGATATTATGAAATCAGGCCTTTGAGCCCTAATTGTAAGCCCGCATGTTGTCGGCCGGTCTGTAGTTGAATTCTATGATATACTAAATAACTAAATTTGCATTTGTTTCATATCTTTGAGTTGTTTCCATTGTGTTTACTCTTGCTACATGGTCTAGACAGTTCATTATGTGAACCCTCCTACCGTGACTGCACCAGATGCTCTTGCATAAGACACCTAGAGTTATTGAAAAAGTTAGTCCCTCACTTTGTTGGGGCTAGAGGAAAACCAAGGCGGTCTACCTCAACCTGAGAAATCCATGATGAATCTTCTTCCAGTCTTCCTTTCCACTTAACCAAATATTCTTTGTATTGCTTGCCTCTAGTAATGCGTTCAACTCTGCTATCCAAGATGCCCTCTATCTGCTCTAATTTTTGTTGTGGTAACTGATCCTTCAATCCATCTTCAATATTGTCACTTGATTCTCCCTCATGATACTGGTATAGGTCTACAATGTTGTAGATAGGTGATATACCAAATGTCTCTGGTAGCTCCACTTCATATGTTTTCCCTAAATCAAACTTCTTAAGTATCTTACATGGTCCAAACTTATTCATCTTCATCTTGTTGTATTTTCCCACGGCAAATCTCTCCTTTCTTAGATATACCATTACTTCATCTCCAACTAAAAATTCTTTGTCTCCTCTTCTCATCCGCTTGCTCCTTATACTTAGTATTCATCTCCTCCAAATGCTTCCTGACTTGATTATGTAGTGTCTCCATGTATCCTGCAAATTCTTCTACCTCTACACTTAGGTTTAGCTCGTATCACAATCTCAAACGGTTTCTTTATTATGCTCCTATTCATTGAATTATTGTATACAAATTATGCTTGCAGTAGAATTAGATCCCAATTTCCTACCTTGTCTCCTACTAAACATCTCAACAAGTTACCCAAACTCCTATTTACCACTTTTGTTTGTCCATCTATCTGTGGGTGAAATGTGAACTAAACTTTAGGTCTATCTTCATCTTCTTCCACAATGTCCTCCAAAAATATCCAATGAATCTTGTATCACTGTCTCAAACTATACTCTTAGGTAATCCATACAATCTCACAATCTCCTTGAAAAATAGGGCAACAACATGCACTGCATCATTTGTCTTCTTACAAGGAATGAAATGTGACATCTTTGAAAATTTGTCCACTACTACAAATATAGAATCATATCCCCTCTGTGTTCTAGACAAACCTAATATGAAATCCATGCTTATATCTTCCCAAGGTCTCTCTGGTACTGTCAAAGATTTATACAAACTAGTATTCTGATTACTCCCTTTTGCAACTTGACAAACTCTACAACTCTGAACAAACTTCCTTACATACTTATATATCTGAGGCCAAAAGTAATGTTACTCACCAAAGCTATTGTCTTGTCAATTCCAAAATGTCATGTCAATCCACCACTATGCTTCTCCTTGATCAAATTGTCTCTCATTGAACTCCTAAGTATACATAATTGATTTCCTTTGAACAACATATCCTTCTAAATGAAATAATCTAACTACTTACTTCTATCTATCACAACAGGTTCCTTACATGCTCTCCACGCTTCTACAAAATCAAGATCCTCTTCATACATCTGCTTCAATTCTTCAAATCCTAATACTTCTACTCTCATCTCTGTTAGCAAATTCCTTCTTCTGCTCAATGCATCTGCAACTTTGTTTGACTTCCCACTCCTATGCTTCAATACAAATGTGTAACTCTGTATGAACTCTACCCATCTCATATGTCTTTGATTCAACTTTCCTTGACTATTCAAATATTGCAAAGCTTGATGATCAGTGTACAACACAAATTCCTTTGGAAACAAGTAATGTCTCCACTTCTTCAAAGCTTGAATTATGGCATAGAACTCTTGATCATAAACTGAATATCTTCTCCTTGCATCATTCAACTTCTCACTGAAATATGCTACTGGTCTCCCTTCTTGACTTAATACTGCTCCTATTGCACTTCCACTAGCATCACAATTTACTTGAAATACTTTGTTGAAATCTGGTAATGCTAACACTGGTTTTTCTATAACCTTCTACTTCAATAATTTAAAACTCTTATTTGCTCTTGATGTCCACTTAAAATCCTTCCTATCACCTCTCATTCTCTTTGTCATTGGTGTGCATATAGTACTAAAATTTATGATGAACTTTCAATAGCAACTTGCTAATCCATGAAATAATCTTACCTCTCCAATGCTCTTTGGTGTTGGCCATTTAACAATTGCTCTAACTTTCTTAGGGTCAATCTTTAATCCTTCCACAAAAATCACAAATCCCAAATATACCAACTCTTCCTTCATGAAACTACATTTCTTGATGTTTATCAACAATTTATCTTCCCTCAACCTCTGCAATACTTGTCTGATATGCCACAAATGTTCCTCTTTTGTCTTATTAAAAATCAGAATATCATCCAAATATACAATAACAAACTTACCCAAGAATTTCTTCAAAACTCACTCATCAACCTCATGAAAGTACTTAGTGCATTAGTCAATCCAAAAGGCATCACTAACCATTCATACAATCCTTCATTTGTCTTGAATGCAGTCTTCCACTCATCTCCTTTTCTGATCCTAATATGATGGTATCCACTCTTCAAGTCTATCTTTATGAAATACTTTGCTCCACTCAAATAGTCCATGATGTCATTCATCCTTGGCAATGCAAATCTATACTTAACTATGATCTTGTTGATTTCTTGAGTCTATACACATCCTCCATTCTCCATCTTTCTTCAGTGCTAGTACTGTAGGTACCACACATGGGCTTATACTTTCTTTGATCAATCCTTTCCTCAACAACTCATGCATTTGTCTACTCAGCTCCACATTTTCTGCTGCTGTCATCCAGTGTGTTGATTTGTTAAGCAAACTAGTTCCAGTTATAAGGTTCATATGATGACTGATACTCCAGATTGGTGGCAATCCTTCAGGCACATTATCTGATATGATATCTTGGTACTTTGTCAATAATTCAGTTATCTCCTCTGGCAATGGTTCTTCTTCTTTTTCAGTAACAATCTTTGCACTTAGGTCTCTGCACTTCTTTGGAATCAAAGCAAAACACATATTATCATGTCTCAATCCATCCAAAAATTTCCTTGCATCTACCAAACAGATTCTAGCATTCCCACATACTTCACTTTTGGGCTCATCTTCCAAAGGCATCCGTTACCAAAATTTCACTTATAGCTCAATTTGGTAGAGCTGAAACAGCTGATTACTTCAAAGGTGAAAGATATTCTAACAAATTTTTGCTAAAGCTTAACCATATGCATGTGAATGCTTTCAAATGGAATTCATATTTTATTATGCAATGTTTTACAACAGAAAGAAATTACACAAATTGCATGATATTGTTGTCTTTCATTCATTTTGTAATGAAAAATGTATACAATGTTGTTGTTTCATACATTGAGATTAAAAGAATGCTTAAAATGTCCCACACAAGTCGTGGGAATGACTAAACTAAGCTAATGCAATATGGAAAGCAAACTATACATCTGAAGATAAAATAAGGGAAAAGCATATGAAAAGAGATCATATCCTTCATTGCCTTAATGGCTGATTTTAGTGTTGGTCCTCTTATCTTCAACTCCTCTCATTCCTGATCTTCAAATATACCTGCAAATGATTGAAAATTTGGTTAGAGCTCGGGACATGAAATCTCATCATATGTTTCATCAACAGACATATAACCTAAGCATATGATGCATTAAATCAGTTGAGCCATTACCAGATGTGTGTAAGAAGAGCTAAAAAGTCATATCATCAAATGAAAGATCGAGTCATCATAGGAGCATTGAACTTCATTGTTTTTATCTAACTTGTTTGTGCAATGTGCAGGTACAAGTACATTCATCATTGTGCCTGATATTTCAGCATGTGGTGAAAAAATGGTCTCCCACAAGGGTTGTTGAGCCCAACATGTTGCCCCCTAAATCTTAAGAGGGACATGGATAAGCAAGAGACATGATTAAGATTTTCAAATGAAGCATATTTCTATTTAAAGATCAAATTGTAAGGCAATTGAGCACATTGTACTTTCATCATAGCTTCTAAGTGCAAAGTGTAGTCACAACTATACTAGGATAGCCATATAAGATAGGACAGTCACATGACAACCCAAAAAACAAAACATGTAAGGAACAACAGTCATGCAAGAGGAATAAGATAAATATTTATCACTTTTGTTGTGAATGAGGTGTAAAATTACTATTGAATGCAATAAAAGAAACCAGGACAGTCATAAGTGAATGATTGTATGCAGAGGTATGACAGCCATAAAGGATAAAAAGTCAATCATTTTATGACTGTCCCAGCAATATGTGATAACAACAAACATGAAGGAGCAGCAATAAATAGTCAAAATAGCCTTCTTTGATGTTGTTCCAGCATTAACAAAGCCAAGTTTCCTTACTATCCATACATCATGCAGAGACACACTAATGCCATCAAGTGAACACACAGTGCATGGGTTTTTGTGATAAACCTCAAGGGATAGTCAAAGTCAAAGGGATTGTCACAATTGAAGGTGATGAGGGCTATCAAACAGTGAACCTTGTATGAGACAGTGAATACAATGAATCTTAGACAAAGATCAAAGTGCAAACCAGTGTATAAGGTTGACAAATCTAATCAGCATGATCATTCAGCCCAAGGATTTTAGTCTTGCTCAGTCCTTCTTAGTCTAGGTTTGTTGAAGGAGTATTGTATCATAAAAGGAGAAGAGACTTTTGAACATAATGATGCAAGGAGCAGTCACCATTAGTCATAATGTGAGGATGGGGTTTTCTTTCAGCAAGGAGTAGTCCAAAGTTAATACTATGGAGATCACACTACATCAACCTTGACAAATATCAATGACAGTGATAGGAGAAACCATATAAGATAGCCATGCAAAATGTGGAACAGTGCACCTAGAGGTCTAAGTGACAAGAAGACATCAAATGATAAAGGGACTGTCACCATCGAAGGTGTTGAGGACACAATAAGAGTGACCTTAGAGAAGACATTACATTCAAGAAGATTTGATGATGAACAGTATAGAAGAATAAGAGGCCTACATAGCTCATTGCATGATCTATGTGAGTATAAAGTCACTAACCTTGCCTATGAAGGTTATAAGAGCCACAAGCCAGTGGTCTATACTATATAATGTTCACAGAGAATGGAGGTTTACTCACAGTCAAGGAACAATCATAAACAACAAGAAGATAGAGCAAACTGAATACTTCAAGAGAGCAACATAGATCCTGAAGGTCTACATAGTGGTAAGGAGATAAAAGTCTTGTAGCTGCTCAAGGAAAATGATAAGAACAGTGAATGATATATGAAGATATGTGTAGTGATGAGACCGAAGAGAACAGTCCTGGACATTATAGGTTGTCTTGAGTAAAGACAGTGTGTAGATGCATGAAGTTATATGAAGTGCAGAGTCAACAAGGTGAATAGTCACAAAAATAAGGACAGCCAAGCATAACACAACAAACAAGAATGTAAGTTCAATAAAACCCTAGTAGGGTTTGTGACAAAAAAGAGCAAAAATAGAGAGTGTTATCTAGCCAAACCCTACTAGGGTTACTTACACTAAGTCACCATTGGAAAACCATCATTTTTTGCTTTGCACAGAAGCCATAAAAGAAACCAAAGAGTATGTCTTTTATACATAGAGAATAGAAGAAGAAAAGAAGTATTGCTCATAGCCCAACAAAGTTTTTTTACTTCATAACCAGAGATCCCAGAGGCCATTTTCAAAGGCCAAAAAATCATATACAGAGAATTCTCGAGGGACAGCAATAAAAGGCATTGTCAAGACAAGCCCAAACACTACTACAAGAACCAAGATATAAGGTTAAAAATACTCCATTCTACCTTGAAGATGCAAACCCATATGGGTAATCAAACAAAGAGCCAGAGCTATGGGTTGACAAATATCACAGAGAGCACAAAAAACATAGAAGTATATTCACTTGTTTGTTTATAGAGGCCATAAATAGTGTGGTTTTCACTATCATTTTTTCCAAAAAACAAAGAGTAAGAAGCATATACAATGAAGCCCTTGAAGCAAGCCGCAGCCTATAGAGGAGACTTGGGCTACAAGCCCTCAACATTTCCAAAAAAAATTTAAGTCTCAACACAAACAATGAAAGACCAAGCAAGGAGAGTAAACAAAGGAAACATATACAAAGATAGATACAGAAAGCTATAGAAAACCAACATACAAAAAATGTCTTTTCTTCTCTTGTTTTTGTAGCAAAGCAGAGAAAATAAGGAGTATGTACAGAGGCAAGAAATCCCATCAGAGTTCCTCAAAGAGAGCAGTAGGTAAAGCATAAACTTTCACCATTTTCCTTACAGATGAATAGTAATATGCAAGAGGAGTGTTTCTTACCAATGAGGCTGACAACTTTGTAGCAGTTCTCAAGCTTTCGACAGCCTTTCAGCTTCAAACCCTAGCAACCCTCTGGCGGCACAACATCCTCTCAACAAAGTTCAAAGAGTAAAATGATAGAATGATTTAGGGTTCATCCTTTTTTCTCGAGATGCCCTAGCCTGACAGTGGGTTTTTTTACTTCTTTTTTTATTAAATCAATGTTATCCAAAAATTCCCATGGTCTATGACTTTCAAGTCATAAGACCTAATGATGCCCTTGAATCATGAAGGAGCAGCATAATGAGGTGTTTTCAAATGCTAAGGTTGTGATAAAACCTTAAGTCAAAAAAGAGATTATCACATGCCTAGGTCAAAACCTTCATCATTATCACTGCTAGGGGTTGATGCATGTGAAGAAGATAAAATAGCCTTCAGAAGTCGACACAATGATATTGCAGGAGATAGTGGAGTGTAAACACATAATATTTTCTTTTATTCCTTGCATATTTTCATGAAAAGTATGAGTTTATGATAACATATATTAAGGTAAATAAGCAATAATTTTACCTTGATATTTGTTATAATAAATGTATAATTATTAGTTATTATAGCACCTATTAAGGTTAAATAAATCTTTTATTTACCTTGATATTTGTTATGATAAACTAATAATGACCACAAACACATGCAAGGAATAAGAGAATTTATTAGTGATTTGAGTTTACAATCAGTGAACTAGAGAGTGATTTTCCTTCACTTATGGCCAAATTGAGATGATTTTGGAGTCCACTTGAGTCAAACCAATTGTAAGGGGGAGTTTCAAGCTATTTTTACTCAAGTTGCATCAGTTTTGACCCCTCTTTTTGGGGCTTTTCATTTCTACTCATGGGAGAGTTTTGTGGAGATATTTTTGAGTTAAGTTGACTTCAGTTAACTCAATCTGACTCATTGGAGTCATATTTTGTATATAGGAGGAAAAACCTATGTTTTTTCTCAGTTCTTGCCTTTTTGCTCTCTTGTGCATTACAGAGAGGAGTGTTTGTGACTCATTTTTACAAATCTATACAGTACAACAAGTTACATGTTTTTTGTGTCATCTATGCAGATATTCCTTCATTTTCAGTAAGATCAAGAATTTACCTTCTCGATTGTGCTGTTTTATGAATGATTGGATGAAATTTTATTATGTTTTAGCATTAGAACCTTTAAATCTTTGTCTCATTCATACTTGCATGCATTCAAAGCAGTGAAGAATCACAAGTCTTAGGTTGTGCATTCAAATAATCATTTCTTCCATGTTGTGAAAACCCAATTTTCCTCCAAGAGATAGTTTATTCAAGCCTTCCTTTGAATTATTTTTGTGGTCATATTGCCAAATTGATTTTGTGTGGATAGATACTCTGAAAGTAGTTGTGAATCAGGGCTGCATGTTTCTATCATTTAGGTGCATCACCACCTATTTAAATCTAGTTTTAGTACATCCATAAGAAAGCCTTCTAACCCTTTTCCTGCAAAGTCATTAATTCATTAGAAAATCATAAGGGAACCAGCCCATAATCTAGAGGTTTACCTTTGTCATAGGGTACCCACAACCTAAAGGTATTCCCATGTTACACAAGATTGCTGAGCTTTCCATCTTTGCATCACGGGTGCAATCTTAGTTGATAACAATATCAAGATATGTTTCTTCCCATTTGACATTATAGTATAGGTATTCTTTCCCCCATCATGTATATCCTTTCTATCATACTGCCATGGTCTCCCCAACAATATATGACATACATCCATCGGCATAATATCACACAATACCTCATCATTATAAGATCCTATATGAAATTTCACCAAACATTGTTCACTCACCAGTACCTTGTGTTCATCTTGGATCCATGCTATCTTGTAGGGCTTAGGGTGCTTCAATCTCTCCAGACTCCTTTGAAACCAAATTATCAGTACTACCACTATCAATGATAACCTTACAACATTTACCTCCTGATTTACATCTTGTCTAGAACAAACTTTTCCTTTGAAGTGGTTCCTCAGTTGTCTCTTCTTGAAATAAGGTTCTCCTCATGACTAATAACTCTCCCTTCTATGGTTTTTCCCACTGAACTAGGTGATCCAATAGGTTCTTCTTCTGCATAAGCTTCTCTTGCATTGTTCTCTGTTCTCTTGCTTGTACTTCCTTGATGACATTCAAATGCTCTGTGTCCTTCACCTCCACACATAAAATAAGTCCCTTTGAATGATCTTTTATCAAACCCTCTTTCATCTCTCCTATATCCTTCATTGCAGTAAGAATTATGATTCCCTCTGTTGTTGCGATAGAAACTTTTGTCATCTCTCTGGTATGAATTATTATCCTTTTCTTCCTTATGGTATGGGCTACTTTCTTTGTTCTACTCCGCATATGATCTTTCTCCTCTGGAATATGTTCTACCTCTTTGAAATTTACCTTCTTTACCTCTCTGTCTTTGCTCATGCTCTTATGCAACTTGTCTTCAACTTTCAATACAAACTGATATGCTTCTTCTATTGTTGTCATCCTTAACAAACTTAGGTCTTCTTGAATATTCATCCTAAATCCATTTATGTATATTTTGCCACTTGCTCCTTGCTTTCTTCACTATGTCCAGTCCTTATGATCATCTTATGAAATTCTTCAATGTACTCCTTCACAGATTTCTCCTTTTGCTTTAGGTTTTGCAATCTCTTCAACAATTCCAACTCATAGTCAGCAGGTATGAACTAATTTTTCAACTTTGTCACCATCCTATCCCATTTTATGATCTCTTTTCCTCTCCTATTCGTATCCAATTGAACTTCTTTCCACCAAATAGCAGAATGTCCTTTCAACTTAGTTTTTACAAATCTCACTCTCTCTAGATCTTCAATTTCCTCATATTCAAAGTATTCTTCCAAGTCATTTATCCAATCAATCAACTCTTCAAAATTCAAATTTTTAGAATAGTTCGGCACTTCCACTCTAGGTCTCTTCCCCATCTTAGAAATAGTTTTCAACATATTTACTTGATCTGATTCTTCTTCTTCTAGGGATTCTTCATTTTGGTCACCTAAATTAAATTTTTCATCATCACTTTCATCTTCATGTCTAGGGTTTAGTCCTCTTCTTCTATCTTCTTCTACAGCATCCAATTGAACTTTCATTGTCCTCATCATCTCTATCATTTCTTCCATTCTTCTAGCAACATTGGCCATAGTAGGCATCCTCCTTGGCGGCATCTCTTCCTAGGATCCAGTGCGACTGCCTCAATTTGGTGATCTAACTACAAGTTAGCAACTGCCTCACAATCAGCACTTTATTGACAAACACAAGTAGACTACCTCAGGTTGGCACTCTGTTCACCACAAGATCTTCCAGAATGCCTTCACTTCCCAAAGGATTTAAAACCTCGCTTTGATACCACTTGGTGCAGTCATGGTAGGAGGGTTCAAAGAATGAACTATCCAAACCATGCAACTAGAGTAAACAACAGAAACAACACAATCATAGAATGCAATGGAAAATTCATATACTCAATATATCAAAGAATTACAATGATCATATGCCAGAAACATGTGGGCTATAATCAAAGGGCTCACAAGCTTGCTTTTAGAATTACAACAGATATGCAAGATATGGCATTGAAGTGCCTTTCAGAAGAAGTCTATTATTTTTATTAAGGAATCTACTAACTTCCTAATGCATCTAAGAGATCTATATATATCATCTTCAAGCTCATAGAATCCTCTGCATCATCCATAATATGTTACAAACTCCAATGAAAGAAGTAGCATGTAGAAGCAAGTAGGTTGGCCTACAACATCGAGTATTGCTCCACAAATGAATGAAACTTGGTGTGTACATCAAGGAAGGTCTATCTAGTCCTTATGTGTCATGTATAATGTTCCATTAGGCTCCACAAGTCACAAAAGTGTTCCACAAACCTTCTCCTTCAACTGATTGCTTGAATGCTCTACTCTATGAAAGTTGATGATCTTCTAATAGCAATAACTCTCAGGAAACAAACCCAAATCACTTGAAATCTGAATATGATGTAGATGACACTATGTAGATGCTAAGTCCTACTCTACGAGCTCTGATATGAAGATGTGGAAAAATGTGGTAGAAAATGTTGAAACTGCAAATGACTAAACTGAACTGAAAAATGAAAGAAAAGAAAGAATGCAAATATTTTTGGTTGATGCAAGATTGCTCTGCAACCTAGGATGCTCCTACATCATTAACAATTTTGATGTGTTTAAACTTCTGCGTCTTCCAAATGATAAGTGGATTCAGATTTACATGCATGTCTTTGACATGGATGGTTTTGCAAATTTTGCATGTTTAACCAAAATTTGTGATTTTGTAGATCTATAGAGAGACTATTTTTTAGATTGTGAATTTCATAGGGGTGTTTCTGGATGTAAGATAGTTGTAGGTTTGCATGCATGCTTAGTGCATGGTTTAAGGAGGTTGTTTGTAGCTTTCTTGGCATGGAGGTGTTAGTACTTGATTAGTCACTCAACATTTCTATTGTGGTTTCTTACTGAGTTCTTGAGTATATGTTGTCTCTAGTGGTTGATTTTTTTTATTTTAGATATGATGCAAGTGTTGTAGAAGAATCCACATTTTTATCTCTTAATGTCTATAATTTTATTATTACTAATGTAGTGTTGAGTTTGTTTGTCCTTGAGTCTACAAGGCCATATTGTGCATTGTTTCAAATTCTGTGAGTTTTGTGGTTTCCTTGGTTTTAGTTGTAGCATCAGTCATGCTTTCTATCATGATTGAAAGCCCTTTTCTATTCTAGTGATGCACATTATCTATACCTGCATATTGCATGGAACACTCAAACATGGGTTGTCTATACCCATGGATCTTTGATGTGTTATATGGTGTCTTGTTGCAGTAGGATTTTGTTGTAGACTGTTTAGATGCCATAGATTTGTTGATTCTAGTTTGGTAGTTCTTCAACCATCATGATGCATTGATGTTGTGTAGTAGTGAGACAATGAGATTGATGGATGGAATACTTATGATTCATAGTGTACTTTGGAATGTTTTTGATATTGATAAAAGACAAGTTTTTGAAGGGCCTGAAAACTTTTACAAAATAGCCAATAGGAAAACAAAAACAAGTACCATGAAATATGGAACAAATAGCACAAAGATGACAGCTCCTTTGCAATACAACAAAATAGAACATTAAGAGCTAGATAACTCCAGATCCTGACCTAGCAAATCTAACTCCCTTGACCTGAGGATGCAAATCAAATACAGAATTAGGGATTCCTTTCTTTCTTCTCTAAACAATCATCCATGAAAACCTTGAGTCCAAATCTAAAGATCTAGGAGAGGGGGAAATTCTCAACTGACTCCTCAACCATAGACAAGTCACGTAAGGAGGGGGATGGATCTTAACATGATGCTGGGAAAACTACTGATAGAACTAGAGATGGGGACTCCACACTACCCGAGATAGAAGGGGCAACAATCGTCTGAGCCATGTCTGGGTGAGAAGTATCTAGAGGGAACGAGAAGCATGCAGCTACCTCAACTGCCAACACCCCCACAATATTGTGTGTTGTAGGGAATTGGGAGAAGAGGAAACACCATCCTGAGAAGGCTCATCATCCTACAAGTAAACATCGTCTGAAGGGTCAAAAGCGTTGATGGTCAAGTGGTCGTCAAGAGCATTCTCCCATCAAGTAGAACTGATGGAATCTTTGTGCAACATTTCTCTAAGAATACTTTGGGTCACTAGTAGTTGTTTTTCTTGGAACCTATAGTAGTTATCTTCTTTGTAAATTGTGGTATTACTTTTCCCTTTGGGATCTCTTGATGTTGTAGTTGAGTTCTGTTGGGTTTTTTTCAACTAATTATTCACAAGTTTCTCTATAAGGTAGCCATCTCTTATCAATAGGATCCTTAGGTCAAAGGCCAACAATACAAGAGACAGACTCTAAATGTCTCCTCTGCTTCTTCAAGCTCTGCAAAGCCTAGGGGAGTATTCCCTACTCAATACCTATAGGATAAATCTCTTACTGTGACCAGGTATTGACACAAAGCAGATGAATCATTTCTTATGAAGGCCAAAACCGTAAGATGAATGCAAAGGGGCTAACTTTGGACCCTGCTGCAGTTGTGAACCAAAGGATTTTGAACCTAAACTACTCCTAAAATCTTAAAAGTTTATAAATGATATTTTGATTTTGTTTTATGCTTGGCTATAAAACTTGGGTTTTGATTCATAAACTCATTACAAACTCTGACTGGTGCTTATCTCAGGGCATGGAGTCAAACTAACATATATGTGTGAATGATTCTCATAAACTCAACTGGCATTCAAGTTTCAAGGGGTTGGATTAGTACCTGTCTTACCGACACCACCCAAAATAGGGTATTCTGTTAACTCTACTTACATATATCCCTGCTACAATACATTCTTCCCCATACTTAACCCAGAACATTTAATCTATTCCTTGAATAGAAGTAGAAGATTAAGCATACAATATAGCTAACCTATATTCTAGAATCTTGGGTAACCCTTAGTTATTTGATTTAGAAGAAGAGTGCATACAACCATGGAGACAATTAACAAAATACATGCATAAAGCATTTCTCATCTATATCAACATGAAACTGAACAATTTTTTATGTAGAAATACATTTAACACATAATTCATAGACTTACAGGACAAGAAATGAAGCAACCCAGCAAAACCTGTATTTTATTTACTCTTCAAAAACTCCAAAATCATTCAACAACCAAAAGAATGAGTAACACAGTTCTTTTATAGACCAAGAACGTGTACTCATCATTAATTACATTGTCTTTTCATAGAATACTTGATGCAACGTACTACCCATTTGGCGTTGAGAAATTTACTACATTGAGAAAAGAAGAGAAAAGTAGATAGACATTGGAGAATGTGCAGCTGTTTGAAGGAGATCTACCTCATCAATACAGGGTAGGTGGTGGTTGGACACTCCTTTCAATTATGCAGGCCCATACTTTTTTGTCCAGTCATTATATGTCTTTTCAGATGGCCATTGGAAGGAGCCTATCTCTGCAATCTTTCCATTATGACTAATGTACCAAGCATCCAACAAAATCTTTACTTCCTTACAAAATAGTTCAAATTTTTTTCAACTATATGTAGTTTATCAAGTGCTAAGCTCAAAATCTTCATAGTTGGATTGGTATCAGTACAGCAAGTAGGAATTAATCGGTTGGCATTTTCTTCTATTTCTGCTTTCCACTTGTCTAGGCCTTTTACTTGCCCATCACCTTCTAAATTACTCGGCAACCACCTTGTGTCCATCTTTTCAATAGCCTGTTTCTTCTCCACTAAAACTTTATCTAGCCATAATTGAAAATTGGCAACCTCTTCAAAATGTGAGAACATATCCATTACCAATTTCAATTCAAGAGGTGCCTGTGCATCAAATCTCAAACACCTATGGAGATCCCTTACCACTCTAGTTCTTAGCAACCATCTTGCTCTGACAACTGAGAGCCTTTCCTTATCTAATTTGTGTTTTCCATAAGCTATCCTCAATTGTGAATAAGACCTCCAAGTCTCATCCAACCTTTCCAAGATTTTAGTCACCCTGTGACTTATCAAATTGATGACCACATCCTTCAGTGTATTCATTTTCTCATCCTCCAATTTCTTGTTCTCCTATTTCAATTCTCTGATTTCAGATAAGAGAGGCTCTGTATCAATTGGGAGTGATTCTGTAATCTGAATGATGTGAGGAATTTGAGATGGACTAGGCTCTAATTGTAGTTGTCCTTGATATCTATTCAATTGTGCCATGGCATGTGCATATTTCTCCAATAATTCGTTATGTTCCTTCTACAGTTTGTTTGTTACTGCCTCAGCAAATTGTGCAGTTTGCACATTCAAACTGGTAGCCTAAGGAGCAGGGGTGGTTGACACCCTCTTAATTATCACATTTCCAGTCAACTCCTCTAAACCTATCCTTGGTTTCTTGTCACTCGGGGCCAATGCCTAAATTGCCAAGGTTTCAAACCTTGGATCAAAAGCAGCACCTGTCAGAGCCTTACTGACCTGCTCCTCTGTGACCTCTGAGTCATCCCTGGTTATAGTATCAAATGCAATTGCATCTGATAAGGTCCAATGTGGCAAGATTAGGATGTTACTTTTGGCCACAAGAGCTCTACCCTCCTCTAGGGTCATCCCACTAATATCTTTATTACCTTCACTTAACACCCTTTGAGTGATAGCATCATATTTTGAGGGATTGGCTCCACTTTTTGCTTCTTCAATCCTCTTCTAGAATTCTTCATTTTTAGTCCTTGGCACAAATGACCTGAACTCAGGGGTATTTACAAATTCATCATCCTCAGTAAACTTGTTACATGCCTGTAGACACCTAAAATTGACTTGCTCTGTAAACCAATTTATCCATCCTGTTAATTGAATAAATTCAATTAATCCCTAACCATCTGTTTATCCCTTGTGATCAATTAACTCACTTGATTTTTCACTAGACCTTACAACACTATCCCTTATTAATCAAATAAATATTCCTAATATTTATTTAGTTCAATTCTCTTTTTCCCTAATCCTCATTAATTAGATAAATCATGCTTATCTAATTAATCTAGCCTACTAATTCACCTACCCTAGCCTACCTCATCCTACCCCTAGGATCAATTAAACAAAACCTTTGTTTAATTAATCCTAACCTCTCATTTGGGTGGTCAAACCTAGTTTAACAGCCTTCCCCACATCCTCCAAATACAAAATTAAAACAAATCACACATCACATTTACTTCTCTTACAAACCCCTTACCTCACCCATCCTCATTCATTACCTCTTATCCCCAAATGAATTCTTAATTCATTTCCCATTCTTTCACACCCATACCTCATTTATCACCCCTTTTCCCAAAATGAACAAAAGATTTACTTTTATTCCTAGCCCTTGATCTCATCTTTCAATCCTCATCCTCCATCCTTGTTTCCAAAACTCTATAAATGAGACCCCTCTCTAAGCCATTTAGAGGGACTTCATCTTGTATCAAACCTCTGCCAAAATCACTCCACAATCTCCTCATCATATCATTATAATGTCAAAATTATCCCTCACCCCCATCTCAATCTCTATCTGAATCCACTTGTCTCCCATCCTATTGTGTTGAAAAGCATTGAGCAATCCACATTAGTCATCTACATGGGTAAAATCTGAGGAGCTCATGGGTGCAACTCCTTCCCTCTTGGATTTGTGAGTCGTTATGAAGGTATAATCATTTGTTTTGCATTTGATTTATGTTCTAATCTTCATTTTGTTCTCATAGATCACAATGCCAATACTCTCACATCCTCTGTTTCAACTTCGCCATCAATAGTTGACCTTGTCAATCTATTATCTGGTGAGGAATATGGCCTAATCCTTTTTGGAGAGTTGATTTGATGAGCAGGCTCATGAACTTGTTCTTCTGCTTCTCCTCCTTCTACATCAACAATCTAAACCTTTGGCTATGTTTCAAGATCAATAATCTTTACTCTTTTTGGAGGAGGGGAGTTAGGGGAATGTTTTTCTCACATATCCACAACTGCAGCTACCAGGCTAGTATGATGGTCTCTCCTCACCTGCAGGTGCACTAGCAATTAGATCCTCAGCCTTATTAAATATCATTTCAATCCTCCTGATAGGATCCTTCTCCTCAACAAAAGCTCCAGGGTATGCAGGCTTTATATTCCTTCTCATTCTCTCCCCTGCCATCAGTGCTTCCCATTTATCCCTCAAAAGGTAGACTTCCTCCATAGAATGGCAATTTCTTATTGTATCTTCATCAAGGAAGACCTGATGGGGGTACTTTGGCCTTTTGACCTTCATCCTTGTTTTGTCTATGAATCCTTTTGGATCAAAGATTCTTTCCTACTCCATATCCATCCTATAGCATCAAAGAATAGAACCAATTTGATCCAATCCATTTCTGTTCACTGTTATAAAATCACTAAATTTCAAAGAGGTGGGAATGAGTGAGCCCTTTCTATGTTTCCTAAAATGCTCCTTGTCAACCTCATTTAGTTGCCTTATAATCTCCATGAAGGCAATTCTCTTGGGCACAAATTTAGGCAAAGTGTAAGGAGGGACCTCACACCCATAAAATCTGATACAAGTTGTATCCAAGCGGAGAAACCATTCTCCCCAATTGTGGTTTATCTTCAGGTGTGGGGCTCTTTCTAAGGGCCTCAAAACATCTTTAACATCTGCATGTAATCCCTCCCCTTCTAGTTCTAGAAAACCAAGAACTTTCCTGACAAAATGCTCCTAAAAAACAACATAGTTTGCATCCTTAAAATGCATGTCCAACATGCATGTCCACATTTGTACTGGCATCATGTTTCCCTGAGCATCAATTGTCTTCACATGCAAATCCTTGTGCCATTTGCCAGATAAAGAAAAAAGAATCATGTTGCACATCAAAGAAGACCATATGAATTCCACATGGGGACTTACAATATACAATTTGCTTTTTATGGCAACCATCTACTTATGCATTTTCTCTGATAAATAACTGGCATAATCAAAAGGCTTTCTTGCCTGAGGATCTTGAATGTATACAACCATCATCATAAAGGACACATTCATTCTGGTAGCTGCATCTCTACCCAATACATGACATAAACTATGATATGTCCTAACAAAGTAGTGCATAAGCATAGAGTAGTGGAAAGGCTCTTGTTCACTGTCAGATATCTTCACCAAACTGCCATCTATGCCCCTTGGTCTGTGTTTGGGCAAGTTGAATGCCCTGTATGCAACTTGACAGTATTGTATTTTTCTCTTAAAGCATTAAGGTCTATGGGCATATCTGCAGAGGGGTCTAGGTTGAACATAGTAGAGATATAGGCCTTTGTGAACCTGATTATTATAGAACCATTACCAAACAAGACAAACCTAGTATTAGGGTCATATCTCTCAGCAATTGATCTAACTAGGTCTGGGTTAACAAAGACATCAAGGAAAATTAATTTAGTAAGGTCAAACTTCTAGGCATGACAGAAAGGGGCTCTATAATCCATCCTATGATACCAGTGTTCAAAAAGATTTCAAGTTGACATGGGCAATCTGGCATCTCTACAATTTACACATAGGTCATAAATTTTATCATCTTGCCCTAGCGGATCAAGTCCTGTCGCAGCCTTCCTAATTGAGCCAAGACACTGGATCATAAGATTCTCATCCAAACTACATTTCAAATAGGAAGGTTGGCTAGTCTGACTGGTTTCTTCCATCTATAATAACTAGCCTAGGGCTTCTGTAACTTACTAATTACTCCTAACACCTTAAATAAACAAACTAACAGCTAAATTGACTAAGTGCAGGAAACGGAGATCACTTACTGGTTTTGACGCTTGCAAAGACCTGAAATCACTTCTTTCTTGCCCATTTCAAAGTGATGTAGGAGCATCCCTAGTTCAACAGCAATGTTGCATTAACCAAAAATATTTGCATTTCAGTTTGTTTACAGTTTAGTTTGTTTCCTTTTATTTTCCAGTTCAGTTCAGGAGTTCAATCAGTAGCAGTTTCTGTATTTTGGTCTGCATTCTAGTGCAGTTGCATTTTAGATTTGTCAAGCTAGACTTAGCATCTAGATTCATTCATCTACATCATATCCAGAATTCAGAGCATTTGGATTAGGTACCGGAAAGTTATCACTATCAAAATATTGATTATTTTCTCATAACAGAGCATCCTGATAGTCTCAAACAATCAGCTAAAGGAGAAGACTTGTAGAGCATTCCTCAACTTATGGAGCCTAATGACACATCATTCAATGATCTTTGGTTCATGGCTGACCTTCCCTATGATCTGCACATCATTCCATTTAGTTGCGGAGGAATTCTTCATGATTAGGTCCAACCTATCCGTGTACACATGTTATAGCTATTCATTGGAGTTTGTGATCTTCCTTGGCTGACATGGAGGAATCTTTTGTACCGAAGATGATATATATTGATGTAATAGATCCTTAGTAAAGTAGTTCATCATAATAGAGATAGTTGATAGTTTAGCTCTTTCGCCAGGAACTTCAAAGCTATATCTTGCGCATATTCTGATATTCTGAAATCAGGCCTTTGAGGCCAATTGTAAGCCTACATGTTGATGGATGATCTATATTTGAATTCTATGATATAATAAATGACTAAATCTACATTTGTTTTATAACTTTGAGTTGTTTTCGTTGTGTTTACTCTTGCTGCATGGTCTGGATAGTTCATTCTATGAACCCTCCTACCGTGACTACACCAAGTGGTATTAGAGAGAAAGTTCAAATCTTTGGGAGCAAATTGAGCAAAGTTGGCGAGGGAATTCTGTAAGATATTAATGTGAATAGATCATCGAATCTGAGGTAGGTTACTTGTGTCACAACCGATCACCGATTGTGAGGTAGTTGTCACCTTGTATCCTGATCGTTGAACTTGAGGTAGTTTATGCTTGATCCTAGGAAGAATGCCACCGAGAAGAATCCCTGCTATTGGAACAATGGCTAGTAGGATGGATGAGATGATGGAAATGATGCAAACAATGAGAATTTGATTGGATGTTGTTGAAGAAGATAGGTGAAGAGGATTGACACCGAGACCTAATGTTGAAAGTGATGATGAAGAAGAATTTCAATATGTTGAACAAGTTGGCAAAACCCTAGGAGGTGGTGAAGAACAAGAATCAGATCAAGTCAAGATGTTGCAAGCTATTTCAAATATTGGAAAGAGACCTAGAGTGGATGTACCTAATTATACTGGTAATTTGAACCCTGAAGAACTGATTGACTGGATAAATGACATGGAAGAATACTTTGAGTATGAATAAGTTGAAGATCCGGAGAAGGTAAATTTTGCAAAGACAAAGTTGAAAGGACATGCTGCTATATGGTTGAAAGAAGTTTAGTTGGATAGAAATAGAAGAGGAAAAGAAAAGATTACAAAGTGAGATAGAATAATGACAAAATTGAAGAATCAGTTTATACCTGCTGACTATGAGTTGGAGTTGTTGAAAAGATTGCAAAACCTGAGAAAAAAGAAGAAATCTGTGAAGGAGTATAATGAAGAATTTCATAAGATGATCATAAGAACAGGACATAGTAAAGCAAGTAAAGAGAAAGTGGATAGATACATCAATGGACTGAGATTGAATATTCAAGAAGAACGAAGTTTGGTGAGGATGACATCTTTGGAGGAAGCATATCAGTTTGCCCTGAAAGTTGAAGAAAAGTTGAATAAGAGGCATGATCAGAGACAGAGAGGTAGAGGAGGTAAAATTCAGAGGAACAGAACATTTTGTGGAGGAGACAGATCACATCCAAAGCAGAACAACTTTGACAACAAATTTAAGAAGGATGATAGAGATAGCAATGCATACCGAAGAGATGACAAAAATGTTTACTGGAGAGGAAACCCTAGTGCATACCGAAATGAAGGACACATAAGAGAAGGAAGAGGATTTGATAAGAGAACATTCAGAGGAACTTGTCTCAAGTGTGGAGGTGAAGGACATAGAGCATTTGAATGTAATCAAGCGAGTACAAGAAGAGAACAAAGAATAGTGGAAGAGCAGCCTATTTTGAAGAAGAACTTGTTGGATCACCTAGTTCAGTTTGTAAACTGGAGAGAGGAGAATCAGTGGTGATGAGGAGAGCACTATTTCAAGCAGAGATAAATGAGGAACCACCGCAGAGGAAGAGTTTGTTCAGAACCAGATGCAAATTAGGAGGAAAATGTTGTAAAGTTGTAATTGATAGTGGTAGTTATGATAACCTAGTTTTAGAGGAGATGGTGACTAAGATGAAGTTGGAAAGATTGAAACACCCTAATGTTGGTTTAGTACAAACAACTGAGAGGGGGGGTGAATCAGTTGTCACCAAAACTTTCTTTTCTTTGAACACTTAAATCCTTGTTATATTTCTACAGCATAATAATGATTTAATCATGGAAGCACAATGCAATATCTCAAGAGCAGAAACACATTAACACATATGACACCAAGATTTTAACATGGAAAACCCAATTAAGGGAAAAACCACGGGGTGACTAACCCAAAATTGTATTCTCTGTTAAAAGAATAAAAAGAACAAAATGGCACTTGCTAATTAGGGCTCACTGCCTGAGCACATTGCTCACAAGAGGCCCACTGCCTACAGGAGACACACTGTCTATAGAATAATAAATATTACATACTTGAACTGGAGATTAGCATCTTCACCATGCTTGAGTTAGTTCCATTTAATCTCAACACTTTTGCTCTACTTTTCGCTCTTCTCCTCCCTACCACTTTCTCATCTCCACAAGGATACTTTAAAATAACTTTGCAATTCTTATTTCTACATGACATCAACTTTGGAATGATCATCAAAGTCGGCACAACATATTCTATTGCAGAGCAATTACAAAAATACAAATTGATTTGTTACAAGACTTCATGCGTATACCATACTATCAGCCACACATATCTGGGACTTCAATCTTCTTTGAAGAACACATCATGCTTCGCAGAACATCTTCAAGATCATCTGCAAGATGTGTAAAACATCTGGTCGGCCATGATTAGGAAGAACACCATCACCCAAAAGTAAATCTTCAATTACAAGCTCAATCTTTAATGCGGACCGCCAACATGAACTGGTCACAATCTAGAGACCCCCACAAGCTTGCCTGAATCACCAAGAACATCCACACCACTTCTTATTACTGAAATCATTCGCATCTTCATCTGAAACCTCAAGAACATAATTTATCATCACTGTCACATTAGAATAAATGCTTGCAGACCTCCAGACCACGAACCAATTGAGTTGTCAATTCACATTGTCTTCCTAAACATTCCACCAAATTCCCAGAACAAGATATTGCATTTCCAGATCTCACCAGACCTATTTGTGTCTCTCTGTCACCTCTGAACATCTGCTAGAACTAGTTTTACTCATATGGCCATAACTTCTCCAAATCTTCATGCGGACCTCTCAAATCTTGACTGGATCATCTTTAAACACATATCTACAAACCCTTTGATGCGCATTCTCTGATCTTCATCTTAGCTGGGATCTTCACTTCATATAGCTTCACTGTCTTCACTATTCTTCTTTGTTTCTGATAGGACTAATTTTCTCAATATCCTCAACACACAGCTCATCCAATCCTTGACATCAATGCAACAAGAGTATGTTGACATCAATGACAACACCAGTTAGGCCAATACTTGCAACAATCTCCCCCTTTGTCATTGATGGCAACATATGATGTGAAAAACTGTTTTAACCAGCAAGACAAGAACTTCTCCTCACTAATTGGCATAGCTCCTTTTATCAACAGCAATCATTCATATGTCTTCTCTTTCTTTACTGCTCCTCGTTTGATCAGCAACCACTTTTGTTTTTCACATGTCTTCTCTCCCCCTTTGACATCAATGGCAAAGGGCACATACTTGCATCAATCAGAATCATATAGACTGCTCCCCCTGAGTAGCAGCTTCCTATCATCAATCCAAACCACAAGATATGACTATGAGATCCACCAGACTCATGCACATCAGTGCACCTTAATTCAGCACCGGAGGGGTAATAACCCCTAACTTCTCCCTGAGATACTCAAAAGAGTCCTTAGGTAGAGGTTTAGTAAAAATATCTGCAATCTGATCCTTTGAGGGCACAAACTCCAATCTGACTTCATTCTTGTTCACCAGCTCTCTCAAAAATTGAAGCTTGATGAATATATGTTTTGTCTTTGAATACAACACTAGATTTTTTAATATATTTACTGCACTTGAGTTATCACAAAAGATTGTGATAGGTTCCTCATACTCCACTCTAATGTCTCTTAGCATTTGCTTCATCCACAATACTTGAGTGCAACTACCTGTTGCTACAATATATTCTTCTTCTGTAGTGGATAGAGATATTGCTTCTTGTTTCTTGCTCAGCCAAGAAACCAATCATTTTCCCAAAAAGAATGCACCACCACTGGTACTCTTTTGATCATCCACATCTCCTACCCAATCCGCATCTATATATTCATGAAGAGAGAAATCATGATCCCTGGGATACCATAAACCATACTCAACTGTTCCCTTTAGATATCTGAAAATTCTCTTGATTACCATGACATGAGATTCTCTGGGATCAGCTTAGAATCTGGCAACAAGACCAACATCATTCATAATGTCAGGTCTAGTTTGAGTAAGATACAATAGTCCTCCAATCATTGACCTGTACTTTTTCTGATCATCTTTAGGAGATTCATCATCTTCTCTTAGTTTACATCCGGTTGCCATGGGAGTATTCATTGGTTTTGAATCTTCCATCTGTTGGTCATGATGTTAGTCACAAACAAACATAGAATAAAAGTACACATTAACCTTTATTCATCTTGAAAGATACAGTGAATTCAAAGAATTCATGATCCCAAGTCTCCGGTGATTAGGTCTTAATCGACTGACGTTACTCAGTGGTTAATGTGAGTTGCTGTTTCCATTTTGGGGCCTTACGTGAAAATGCACTATCATCATGACGTTCCTGCAGAAATTCCTTACAGAGAAGTCAAATTATGCGGGTATTTGATGAAAAGAAGTAAAATACCTAGATCTTTGCATGATATTTTCAATTGTGCATGCTTAGTGTTCAAATATGCTAAATATTTACGATTATCTACGAGATGTCTGCATATTTTGGGTTGTTTGCTTAAGATTATCAGTTTATTTGCAATTGTGATAGTGAGATGCTCTGAAATTGAAAGAAATTAAAGGAAATGCTTCTAATTAAGTTGAACCTTTAGCTTTTGATCCACATACATGCTTGATACTGTCATGAGGAGAAGAAATCAAACCATATGTTCACCAGGACATTCCACAGCTAGATACAGTTGATGCAAACTTCAGAGGATAATGAATGAAAACAATACATGCAACATGATGAGCACTCGAAGGGACGCAGCAAATCAAAGCACATATCCAGAATTCAGACACAGATTACTCAAGATTTACGAAGATTTGTAATCAAAATACTCTTCCCTTTCATTAAGTATGCAAAAGACATGTACATATACAGCAGCTTTGAAATAAGTCCTGAATACTTCAGCAATCAAATTTCAATTAAGTTTCGAATGAATATAACAAGGCATTCCACCACCTTTTATAGAATAAGGTGAGGAATCCGTTACAAAAGATCTACGGATCTGATATGTCAATACAAATCAACGGTCATCACTTCATGACTTGTCAATTTTACAAAAAGGCACAAGTTGCCAGCTGGCAACCATCTATATTGCATATGCAAAATGTTCCCCCTCATGATGTATCTTCATCATGCTCTTCATCTGATGCATGCGGGTCATCATCATGTGTATCGCTTTCTAAACTTTCGCTATCTGGATGATGACGCTGTTGCATATGGGGTTGCATGCTGCTTTGGATTTGTTCGTATGACTGCACAACCTGATCTATTCCTCTGCCATCTTGAGTCTTTGCCTTGATGATGGCGTGTTTGTGCGCTTCATACTTATCCCTACTATTGTCCAGCTTATTCTTTCTGTCCTGCAGTGTCTCGTTGTAGGTCTCCATCTTGACCTTGATCCTCATCATTTTATTTATTACCTCTTCTGTCAAGTGGACGAGCGGACCATCATTTTCCACTTGGAAGTTATTGTGCAGAGCCTTAAGGGTAGAATCTTCATCTTGATTCTCTATCTTCCCTTCAACTTTGCCCTCTAATGCTTCGAGCATGTCTGCTTCAATGCCCATAAAATCGCGTAGCCTCATGCTGATCTCCCTCAGCTTATTATTGTATCTTTTGAGGACTCCGCATTCAAACTGTACATCTTTATACCAGATATCCACTAACAATGCAGTATTATTATTCAATACCTGCTTACTGATAAGCAGTTGTGGATTTATCTTCCTTATTTCGTCCAACAGGCTAAGGACTTTCTCCAGTTTATAAGGCCTTTTTTCGGTCTGCATCTGCAACTTGTCCACCTTGGTTTTGGAGTCACTTAGTATGCTCCATCTCTTCAAAGAACCTTTCATTATTTCAATGGCATCATCCAATGTGGATGACACCCACTTTCTTATTACGGAAACCTCATGTTTCATGAGGTCCAGTTTATTCACTTCTTCCTGAGAAATGGCAGTCAATGGGACTGCAGCTTCGCTTGTGGTATCTTCAGGGTTGGTCAAGCCTTTAATATATGCATGCAACTGAGCAATGTGCTCTTTATGTTGCTTATTCTTCTCTTTCTCTCTTTTCACTTTCTGAATCAGAGAGTCAATGATATCCTTTCCCTCCTGACCTTCCTGCTCTTCATTGGCAAAACCCAAATCAACTGTGCTTATCTGGAATTCATCCACAGTGATTTTGCCTTTCTCTTTCTCTACCGCAGGTACAGCAATTTATGCGGTCCTTCTCCCTGTCGCCAGATCTCTTTTGATGGCCGAAGTCATTCTGGCCTTCCTCCTGGGTTTCATTATTTCTGCGGCGAACAGGGTGGAGACATCGAACTCTTGAATCTCCAGCTCCTCCTCAACATTTACCTCCTTTTCTAACCATGGAGGCACCTGATCATGCTTTTCAGCATCATGATGCTGTTCACCTCTATCTCCCGTTTCCACCAACAAGCGTTGTGGAGATGGTGACTTTTCTTTTTCTGGCTCTTGATGCTCACCTTGCTGCAAATCCTGTGGTGCCTCCTCCTGTTGAGGAACTTCCTTTTCTGGGGGAGCATCTTCTCTGTGTGGGGAACCTGGCGGTGTACCTGTATGTGGATCATGATGATCATGATCTTTCTCCATCCTTTCTTCACCTGTCCCCAGTTCTTCCCCTTGTGGAGGTTGATCATCCTCCTCTTGCTTCTCTATTTCTGGTGGCATGTCCACCGTATCTGATATCACTGGATCTACCCGAGGTGATGGCATCTGTTCCGTAGCGGCTATCTGTTCTATACCTGCAGCATCCACCTCTTGTGCCTTATCAGCAGGATCCTCTATCGCTTCATTCTTCTCATCATCAGCCTTTGCTTCTTGGACCTCTACTATAGCAGGTCCTGCTGATGTATCTTGTGGGCTTTGTTGGCCTGATTCAAGAGCGTGGCTTTCTATTTCTGCCATCTCTATCTCTTCTATTAAGTGGCCCTTATCAGGTGATCCTGCTGGCTGTTCAGGACTTGCATCCTGCTTCTCTGTTAAGTCTACCACTGCAGGACTTGTCACCTCAGCGATCAATGTATCCAGCCCTATGTCCTGAGCTACCTACTCTGGGCTCTTCTCTGGTTCTGGGCTCTTTTCTCGCTCCGCTTCTGCTTGTTTCATCTCCTCAAGCACTGTTTGAACCGTTGGAGGCTTGTGAGGAGTCACACTGATGCCAGCAGCCGCAAGTGTTTCCATTTCTTGTGCAGCTACATCCTGCACCACCTCATCATCAGACAAGTTTATTGTCTCGTCTAGCGAGACATGCTTTTCTGCTTGCGCCTGGGATGCTTCCTTTTGTTGCTCTTCTGCCAGTTCAGTTTTGAACTTGACAATGGTAGGAAGTGGAACATTGTGCTGAAGTTCCTTCTGCACTTCACTACCTGCCCCTTGTAATTGCACTGGGGGTTGACTCATCTCACCTCTCATGGAGGTTCTTGTTTTCTTAGGTGTGGTAGGAACCAGCACCTGCGGAGCTCTCCTCTTTCTTCTGATTATCAATGGAGCTTCCTCCTCTTCTTCAGGCTCTTCCTCCATGAGGATATCCTTGCCTGATTGTCTGGATGACTGACCCACTTCTTAGGTCTCTGTGGTTCCAGCCTCTGCTGTCTTGGCTTTCTTGGGCTTGGGAGGAGAATCTGATTCTGATCCTGATCTGACTGCCTCCTCAGCCGTGAATACTGCCCTTTCAATTATGACCCCTTTGGGTCCTTTTTCCACCTTCTTGCCCTTTGTGGCCCTTTTGCTAGGTTGCTATGGTGGAGGGGTCCTCTCTCCCTTAGTCTTCCGCTTCTCCAGCAGGAAGTCATCATATTCATCTGTGGGGATGTCCTGCCCCTTCTTCTTGCTATCTATTGTGATGGCAACACCCCTTTTCTTCAATGCCTCTACCTGTGCATCTACCCAAGCTTGGGTCAAGTGTATGGTTCTGGCAAAGAATGGGTCCAAGGACATATCCTCCTGCATGGTGAGGTCAGGGGCAGAAATGGTATCATTGTATATCTTCTTCTGCTCGTATTCATCTGCCATTATCCTGCCGTCATCACTCTTCAGCTGCTGAGGAAGGGGCACGCAGTCAAATGTCCTGATCTAGTTCAGAGTCGACCTCTGATACCTCCTCCTCCTGGCCTCTGCCTCATCTTCGCAGTCAGCCCAAAAATCTTCTAGGTGCCTCTGGTGAATAGGCTTTCCTAGGATCTTCTGCATTCGGCCGTAAGGATCATATGGTCTTGTTACTGGGAAGGGCAGTAAATTCATCTTGTTCAGAGTGACCATCACCTTCTTAATATTGTCAGAGTCAGGGCACATGTAGTTGCCGATGCTGACTGGGAACAAAATTGGTGGCAGCTTCTTGGCATCCTTATACGTCTGTATCATGGTGGAGCCCTGCCTGATAAACTCCATTAAAACTACTGCATCTGTAGGATACCTTGGCAGCATCAGGGGATGCCCTTCAAAACCTTCTATCCTGATGTAGGAAAAGGTGGCAAATTGGATGTACCATGCCCCATGCCTGTATACTGCCTCCTGAGCCTCCATGCTCAGTCTTTTAGTTCTGTCATCTTCCATGGTCCTTACCAGATGCATAGAAAATGCATCATTGACCAATTTGTAGTCCTTGATATATCTGGTTCTTTGCAGCTGGGGATGATGATCCCATATATATGCTACATTCGTGCCCGTCAGTTTTCCATCTGTGACCAGGGCATCAAAAGTGCCTCTATAAGCACAGGAATAAACAATATAGGAGGTCATGTAGAAGGCACAATCTGAACCTCCCAGGTTCAGCAGCTGCTCATGCAGAGCATCACTTATGATTTGGCCCCACAGTGGCTTGATGTCTGCATATAGGCACATCATTATTATGCCGTACATCCAGTCTCTGAATTCTCCAGTATCAGGCTGGCCAGTCACCCTGTTCAGTAGAGCAATCACATACTGATATTCTTCATTAAAATCAAATTTGAACATGCGCACAGGGAGCTTGGCCGCTGCATTATATGTGCTGTTCTCGGCCCGCCAAGCATACATGTTCTTTCTGGCCGTCTTCTTGTTGGCCTCATATTCTCTTTCAGACTTCTTCAAGTCTACACTCTTTACCTTGCTGCCCATTGGCAGTCCAAATGTTTGGGATAGACCTTTGATGGATAGGTCTGCATACATTCTCCCATGCTTCACCACCTGCCTCGTCTGAGGGTTGTAATTCTGGGTGCACTCAATAACCAGCTCCGGAGACTCCATGGAGTAGGGGAAGCCAGCAGCGTTCCACATACCTGATACAAACACAGCGTCCAGCATCGGACTCTTATCCTGCCCATCATTCAGCTTGGCTGACCAAGCTTCTAGGTTGGTACTCCCCTGATGGGTGTCTGTAATTGCCCCAAATTTAAACAGGACCCCTCTCTGAGAAGAGAACATAGGCCTGCTGAATTCTTCCTGACACTTGACTAAGCATTTTTCAGCCATGGGTACCTGCAATTAACAGCATTTCTTCTCACAACGGGATATGCATGTATACATATTGCAAATATCGTGCCTACTGCACCAATTTCACGTTACTTATTCATACGGATACATAACCAGAACTTACAGCATCATATAGAAACAACATGATGAGGGTTTCAGTTTACTTACCTGGTTATGCTGATTTCTTTTATACCAGTATATCTCTAAGACACCCCTGATTCAGCTGCTAATCACCTTCCTCCCTCAGTCTATGAGCTCCAGTCGCGCAACGGTAGCTGTTACGTAGATATGGAGGCTAGTGCTCTGTAAAACAATTTTAACGCAGGTAAATGTAACAATGGCGGTTGAATTACCTTTTAACCTCGCAGTTAGGGTAAACTTAGGGTAACTCTGACAAGTTAGATCGTAATCTTTGATCATTCGTGCGAAAACTCAGGATCTCGCCAGACGTTTCATTGGGTTCCGGGATCGGCGGGAATCACCTACCATATCTGCGCGCATTTAATGGCAATGGCGGCAAAGGGAGCGGGGTAATATTCATACGACAAGATATCATGAGGGCAGGATGATATTCATAAATATCAGGTTGAGTTTCAATATCATCCTCCCTAGTCTTGAAATTGTTATCGCGACAAAATTCGGGTGACAACGCACCTTTGTTTACACTTTAGCACATCAGGAGGATATTTCGGTCTATCGAGTGATATTCCAAAATATGATGATGACCTTCAAACTTACTCATTCTCCTTTTTGAATATCGGGATGACGTCATCATGATATTTGTTCTTTGTATTGGAAATGTCTCATGACGTCATCGCCACATTGGGTGAACATGATCATGTTTACAAAATATCCTGTCGAAATGTAAATATGATGATGATGTCATCAGAATGTTTGTTTTTTTGTTTATCGGATTCAAATGATGTCATCAGGATGTTTGTTAAGGGTGATATTTTGCGTCAGGATGATATTAGCGAATATCGGGTTACATTTGAAAACATGATGCTCGCGATACAAAAGACCGCTCGATGGGGAAGACTTACTATCACTTAACGTTGACGTCCAGATATTTGAACCGCAGGATATTATCAGTGGGGATGTTTCAAATATGATGATGATGTTCTTCAAATAGCATAACTGAGGTTATAAAATATGACCCTCTTCTTGCGAATATCAGGTTTGACCAAGACTTTGACTGTTCATAACTTTCACATCCTGATGAATATCAGGGTGATGTAAAAAGCAAACCTGCATGAATTTTAATGCTCTTTCAGAATATGTGGTCATATATATGAAATACGAATTTTGACAGACTAACCTCATATTGGGGCTTACCTCATCTTGACTCCACATGATGATGAACATGACTGATTTTACCAAACCGCCAGAAAGCAGACAACGCAAGCCAAAAAAAAGTTGGGTCCCTGTTTTGCCAAGTCAAAATGGGGCGTGTTGTGTAACCACACAACGCCATCCCAAATTTCTTCAACAATTCTTTCACATATTTGGTCTGTGATATGAAGATTCATTTCTTTGTTTGAGTGATTTGTAGACCCAATAAAAAATTCATTTCCCCAACCATAGACATCTCAAATTCACTTTTCATTTGATTTGCAAAAGTCTTGCACATACTATCTCTTCCTCCAAAAATGATATCATCAACAAATACTTTAACAATTAAGATATTTTCATGATCAATCTTGAAGTACAAGTTACTGTCAGCAGTACCTTTGTAAAAACCAATTTTCAAAAGATGTTTAGCCAATCTTTCATACCAGGCCCTTAGGGCTTGTTTGAGCCCATACAATACTTTTTTCAACTTGCAGACCATATCAACATGATCAGACAATTGAAATCCATCCAGTTGCTCAATGTATACTTCTTCTTCCAAGTCACCATTCAGGAAGGCAGACTTGACATCCATCTGATATACTTTGAAATCCTTGAAGGCAGCAAAAGCAAGAAATAATCTGACTGCTTCAAATCTTGCCACCAGAGCAAAAGTTTCTTCAAAATCAACTCCTTCTACTTGAGAATAACCTTACAGACCAATCTAGCTTTGTTTCTGACTACTTCACCATCTTCATTCAGTTTATTCCGGAAGACCCATTTGGTCCCAATCACATTTTTATTTCTAGGTCTGGGAACATGATCCCAAGTGTGATTTTTCTTAATCTACATCAACTCTTCCTACATTGCTTTGGCCCAGCTTTCATCATTGCATGCTTCACTTACTATTTTTGGTTCAATCTTTGAAATTAGACAATACTTTTCTGAGTCTTGACCAATCTTTCTTCTTGTTTGAACACCTTTGCTTCTATCACCTATGTTCTGGTCTTCAGAATGATTTAGTCTTACATACCTGGGAGTTTTGGGAATTTCTTGCACTATTATATCTTGGACAGGTTCATACAAACTTATCTCTTCTTCCTGTATTTCAAGATTCTCTGAATTAGTCTGGATCTGAATTTCAGAAGGGGTTTGAACTTCTTGAACCAAAACATCATTTTGATCATCTTCTTCATATTCATAAAACCTTGAGGGTTTTTCAATGCCTTCATCAACCTTCACATTTGTACTTTCTACAATCTTTCTCAATCTCTTGTTATAACACTGGTATGCTTTGCTTTGAGTAGAATAACCCAAGAATATTCCTTCATCACTTCTAGCATCAAATTTGCCAAGGTCTTCATCTCTTTTAACGTAACATTTACTACCAAAGACTTTGAAATACTTTACAGTGGGAGTGATGCCAAACCAGAGTTCATAAGGGGTCTTACCAGTATTGCTTCTAATTTGTACTCGATTAAGAGTATAGATAGCAGTGCTTACAGCTTCTCTCTAGTAGATCTGAGGAACATTTGCTTCCATCATCATGGTTCTCGATGCTTCCTAGATGGTTTGGTTCTTTCTCTCCACTACTCCATTCTGCTATGGAGTCCTTGGAGTAGATAACTGTCTTTTTATCCCATGTTTCTCACAGAATTCTATGAACTCTCTGGATGTGAATTCTCCACCTCTATCAAACCTAAGACATTTTATGTTTAACCTGGTTTCATTCTCTACTATAGCCTTGAATATTTTGAATTTCTCAAGAGCCTCATATTTCTCTTTCAAGAAAGTCACCCACATCATCTGGGAATGATCATCAATTAGTAACATGAAATATCTATCACCTTGCAAACTCCTGATTCCTGTCAGTCCACATAGATCAGTATGTACTAAGTTCAATAATCTGGTAGAAGATCATTCCTTACTTTTGAATGTGACTCTGCTTTGCTTACCCAACTGACATTCTTTGTAAAAACTGTTAGTAGGTTTCACCAGTCTTGGAAGATCTCTTACAGCCTGAGTGTTGCTTATCTTGATGATATTATCAAAATTCACATGACACATTCTCCTATGCCACAACCAACTCTGATCAATTTGAATGAATAAACAACTCTTGCGAGTACCAACCAAGTGGAAGATGTTACCTTTTGTTTGAGTACCCGATGCAACCTCTGTTCCAGAACTTTCAAAGATTCTACATTTTCTATTTTTGAATCAGAGATCATAGCCTTTGTCTACCAACTACCCAACACTGAGAAGATTGTGCTTCAAACCTTCAACATACAGTACATCACTAGTTTTGTTCTTCCCATCAAAAGAAATAGTTCCTCTGCCTCTAATTCTGCCAGCAAAATTATCACCAAATTTTACAAATCCTCCTTCATATCTTTCCAGATCTATGAACTTTTTTTTGTCACCAGTCATATGGTTGGAGCATCCACTGTCAATGACCCATTCATCCTTTTCTTCAACTTGGGCAGCTAGAGCTCTTTCTACCATTTTATGATTGACAGATTCAATGGGTATTGGATCTTCTTCCTTGATGGCAATAAACACCCAGTCACTTCCAGATTTGTTTCATGTCTCTGATTCATCATATGTTACTCCTTTATCATCATCACCTTCATGAACATAGTAACATTTCTTTTGAAATCTTGATCTATTTGGATTAGTCCTTGAAATTCTTTCTGGACACCTTGAAGCAAAATGACCAATCTTGTTGCAGTTGAAACATTTGAAGGCCAATTTTCCTTCATACTTACCAGATCCTCTTAGCAGTCTTTTTGCAATAAGGGCTTCAAGTTGAGCATCTTCTGCCTCATCTTCTTCCAGATTTTTTCTTGCTTTTTCATACCATGATAGTTTCTTTGAGGAGTTCTCTCCTGGATCATACCTTTGTTTGCCTTTTATAGAGGCACTAGCTTTGAATGCAGATTTAGTCTTGGGGGGTGCATCTCCAAACTCAGCCAATTCAAATGTAGCTAATTTTCCAACCAATTGATCTCTTGTGATATTTGATAAAGATCTGAATTCTTTAATAGCAGCAACCTTGTGTTTGTAAGCAAGAGGTAGGGATCTGAGAACTTTGGCAACAATCTCATCTTCATCCAAGGTTCCACCAGCACACCTAATGCCACAAACAAGCTCATTTACTTTTGCCATAAATGTAGTGATATTCTCATCTTCATTCATCTTTAGGTTTTTAAATTTTCCTTTCAGACTCTGTAGCTTGGCACATTTAACATATTTGTCTCCTTCATGCAGAAGTTCCAGCTTTGACCAAATCTCATATGCAGTTTTTAAATCCATAACATTTGTTAGCTCTAAATCAGATAAGGCACTTAGTAAGGCTTCTTTAGCTCAAAGATTATCTGCAACATTCTGATTTCGTCTATAGTTGTCAGACCATTCTTTGGACAAACATACTTCTTTGTAGACATAGTCCAATATTGCATTCCCATACATTCCAAGTGACATTCCATGCGGCTTTTCCAAAGAGTGTAATTAGTTCCATCAAACCTCAGACTATCCTTCTTGTAGGAAGACATCCTAGATCTCCTCAAGTGATTAAGCTCTTTTAGAGGAACTTATCTCTGATACCAATTGTTGGTTTAGGACAGACAACTGAGAGGGGGGGTGAATCAGTTGTCACCAAAACTTTCTTTTCTTTAAACACTTAAATCCTTGCTATATTTCTACAGCATAATAATGATTTAATCATGGAAGCACAATGCAATATCTCAAGAGTAAAAACACATTAACACATATGACACCAAGATTTTAACATGGAAAACCTAGTTAAGGGAAAAACCACGGGGTGACTAACCCAAGATTGTATTCTCTGTTAAAAGAATAAAAAGAACAAAATGGCACTTACCAATTAGGGCTCACTACCCAAGCACACTTCTCACAAGAGGCCCACTACCTATAAGAGACACATTGTCTATAGAATAATAAATATTACATACTTAAACTGGAGATTAGCATCTTCACCATGCTTGAGTCAGTTCCATTTAAGCTCAACACTTCTGCTCTACTTTTCACTCTTCTCCTCTCTACCACTTTCTCATCTCCACAAGGATACTTTGAAATAACTTTGCAATTCTTATTTATACATGACATCAACTTTGGAATGATCATCAAAGTCAGCACAACATATTCTATTACAGAGCAATTACAAAAATACAACTTGATTTGTTACAAGACTTCATGTGTATCACCATACTGTCGGCCACACATATCTGGGACTTCAATCTTCTTTGAGGAACACGTCATGCTTCTCAGAACATCTTCAAGATCATCCGCAAGATGTGTAAAACTTCCAGTCCGCCATGATTAGGAAGAACACCATCACCCGAAAGTAAATCTTCAATTACGAGCTCAATCTTCAATGTGGACCGCCAACATGAATTGGTCACAATCTAGAGACCCCCACAAGCTTGCCTGAATCACCAAGAACATCCACACCACTTCTTCTTACTGAAATCATTCGTATCTTCATCTAGAACCTCAAGAACACAGTCTATCATCACTGTCACATTAGAATAAATGCTTGCAAACCTCCAGACCATGAACCAATTGAGTTGTCAATACACATTGGCTTCCTAAACATTCCACCAAATCAGCAGAACAAGATATTGCATTTCTGGATCTCACCAGACCTATTTGTGTCACTCTATCACCTCTGAACATCTGTCAGAACTAGTTTTAATCATATGGCCATAACTTCTCCAAATCTTCATGTGGACCTCTCAAATCTTGACTGGATCATCTTTAAACACATATCTACAAACCCTTTGATGCGCATTCTCTAATCTTCATCTTAGTTGGGATCTTCACTTCATAGAGCTTCACTGTCTTCACTATTCTTCTCTATTTCTGATAGGACTAATTTTCTCAATATCCTTAACACATAGCTCATCCAATCCTTGACATCAATGCAACAAGAGTATGTTGACATCAATGACAACACTGGTTAGGCCAATACTTGCAACACCTAAGCCCTATCAAATAGCATGGATTCAGGATGATCATAAGGTGTTGATGAGTGAACAATGTTTGGTGAAATTTCATATTGGATCTTATCATGATGAAGTCTTGTGTGATATTATGCCTATGGATGTATGTCATATCTTGTTGGGTAGACCTTGGCAGTATGATAGAAAAGCTATACATGATAGGAGAAAGAATACATACACTATAACATCAAATGGGAAGAGAATTACCTTGATTCTTTTGGAAGATGATCCTAAGAGTGAAGTATGTGGGAATGCTAGAATCTGTTTTGTAGATGGAAGAAAAATTTTGGATGGTTTGAGACATGAGAATATGTGGTATGCTTTGATTCATAAGAAGCCTGAAACATTGAAGGAGACTGAAGAATCACAACCAGAGGAGATAAGAGAGTTACTGACAGAGTATGAAGACATCATATCAGATAATGTATGTGAAGGATTGCCACCAATAAGGAGTATCAATCATCACATGGATCTTATACCGGGAGCTAGTTTGCCTAAAAAAGTAGCACATAGAATGACACTGGCAGAGAATGAAGAACTGAATAGACAGATACAACAATTGTTAAGGAAAGATTTGAGCAGAGAGAGTTTGAGTCCTTGTACAGTACCTGCAGTGTTAGCATTTAAGAAGGATGGAGAATGGAGAATGTGTACTGACTCTAGAGCAATAAACAAGATCATAGTTAAGTATAGATTTCCTTTACCTAGGATGGATGATATTATGGATTGTTTGAGTGGAGCAAAATATTTCACAAAGATAGACTTGAACAATGGATACCATCATATCAGAATCAGAGAAGAAGATCAATGGAAGACTACTTTTAAGACAAATGAAGGATTGTATGAATGGTTAGTGATGTCTTTTGGATTGACAAATGCACCTAGTACTTTCATGAGATTGATGAATGAAGTTATGAAGAAATTCTTGGGTAAGTTTATGATTGTATACTTGGATGATATTTTGATTTCCAGTAAGACAAAAGAAGAACAATTATGGCATATTAGACAAGTATTACAGAGGTTGAGAGAAGAGAAATTGGTGATCAACATCAAGAAGTGTAGTTTCATGAAAGAAGAATTGGTATATTTGGGATTTGTGATTTCTGTGGAAGGATTGAAGATGGACCCTAAGAAAGTAAGAGCAATTATTGAATGGCCTACACCAGAGAGCATTGGAGAGGTTAGATCATTTCATGGATTGGCTAGTTTCTACCAGAAGTTCATTAGAAATTTTAGTTTAGTTTGTAACCCTATGACAGAGACAATGAGAGGTGACAGGAAAGACTTTAAGTGGACATCAGGAGTAGATAAAAGTTTTGAACTGTTGAAGTAGAAGGTGATGGAGCAACCTGTTTTAGTATTACCAGATTTCAATAAGGTATTTCAAGTAGATTGTGATGCAAGTGGGAGTGCAATTGGAGCAGTGTTAAGTCAAGAAGGTAGATGTGTAGCATATTTCAGTGAGAATTTGAATGATGCAAGAAGAATATACTCAGTTTAAGATCAAGAGTTCTATTCCATAATTCAAGCCTTGAAGAAGTGGAGACATTATTTGTTGCCTAAGGAGTTTTTATTGTATACAGATCATCAAGCTTTGTAGTATTTGAACAGTCGAGGTAAGTTAAATCAGAAACACATGAGATGGGTAGAGTTCATGCAAAGTTATAAATTTGTATTTAAGCATAGGAGTGGTAAATCAAACAAAGTTGTTAATGCACTGAGTAGGAGAAGAAACATGTTGACAGAGATGAGGTTTGAAGTGATAGGTTTTGATGAATTGAAGAACATGTATGAGGGAGACACTGATTTTACAGAACCTTGGAAAGCATGCAAGGAACCTATTGTGACAAATAGGAGTAAGTGGTTAGACTATTTCATTTAATATGATATGTTGTTCAGAGGAAATCAGTTATGCATACCTAGAAGTTCAATGAGAGATAATTTGATCAAGGAGAAACATAGTGGTGGATTGGCAGGACATTTTGGCATTAATAAGACAGTAGCATTGGTAAGTGAAAATTAATTTTGACCTCAGATACTTAAGGATGTTAGGAAGTTTGTACAGAGTTGTAGAGTTTGTCAAGTTGCAAAAGGGAATAGTCAGAACACTGGATTGTATAAACCTTTGACAGTACCGGAGAGACCTTGGAAAGACATAAACATGGATTTTGTGATGGGATTTCCTAAGACACAGAGAGGACATGATTCTATATTTGTAGTGGTAGACAGATTTTTAAAGATGGCACATTTCATACCCTTTAAGAAGACAACTGATGTAGTACATGTGGCTGACATATTTTTCAAGGAGATTGTAAGATTGCATGGATTACCTAAGAGCATAATTTTAGAAAAAGACACTAGATTTCTTGGATATTTTTGGAAGACAATTTGGAAGAAGATGAAGATAGATTTGAAGTTCAGTTCAGCATTTCATCCACAGACTGATGGACAGACAGAGGTACTGAATAGGAGTTTGGGAAACTTGTTGAGATGTTTGGTTGGATAGAAGATAGGGAGTTGGGATTTGATTCTTTCACATGCAGAGTTTGCATACAATAATTCAATAAATAGGAGTACCGGAAGAACACCTTTTGAGATTGTTACCAGAGTGAATCCTAGAGGAGTTGCAGAGTTGAGAGATACCAGTATGGCAAAAAAGAGAAGTACAGAAGCAGAAGAATTTACAGGACATATGGATACAGTGCATAATCAGGTGAAGAAGCATTTGGAAGACATGAACAACAAATATAAGGAGCAAGCAAATGAGAAGAGAAGACATAAGGAATTTGTAGTTGGAGATGAAGTGATGGTATACTTGAGAAAAGAAAGATTTCCAGTTGGAACATATAACAAGTTGAAGATGAAGAATTTTGGACCTTGTAGGATACTTAGGAAATTTGATTACAGAAATGCATATGAAGTGGAATTACCAGAGACATTGGGCATATCGCCTATTTTCAACATTGCATACCTATATCAGTATCATGAAGCAGAGTTCAGTGACAGCATGGTAGAGGACTTGAAGAAGAAGTTACCACAACAAGCACCGGAGTAGATTGAAGACATTTTGGACAGCAGAGTTGGACGCAGCACCAGAGGAAGACAATACAAAGAATACCTTGTGAAGTGGAAAGGCAGACCAGAAGAAGATTCATCATGGATTTCTCAGGCTGAGGTGGACCGTCTTGGTTCTCCCCCAGTCCCAGCAAAGTGAGGGACTCACTTTTCAATAACCCTGGATGTCTGATGTAGGAGCATCCCTGGTTCAAGAGAAATCTTGTATCAACCAAAGACATTTGCATTTCAGTTTGTTTGCAGTTCAGTTTGTTTCCTTTTATTTTCTCGTTCATTTCAAGCAGTTCATTCAGTAGTAGTTTCTGTATTTTGGTCCGCATTCTACTATAATTGCATTTTAGATCTTACTGAGCTAGAGTTAGCATCTAGATTCATTCATCTACATCATATCCAGAATTCAGAGCATTTGGATTAAGTACCAGAAAGTTATCGCTATTAGAAGATTGATTATTTTCTCATAACAGAGCATCCTGACAGTCTCAGACAATCAGCTAAAGGAGAAGACTTGCAGAGCATTCCTCGACTTATGGAGCCTAATGACACATCATTCAATGATCTTTGGTTCAAGATCAACCTTCCCCATGATCTGCACATCATTCCATTTAGTTGCAAAGGAATTCTTCATGATTAGGTCCGACCTATCCATGTACAAATGTTACAGCTCTTCATTAGAGTTTGTGATCTTTATTGGCTAACATAGAGGAATCTTTTGTACCGGAGATGATATATATTGATGTAATAGATCCTTAGGAAAGTAGTTCTTCATAATAGAGATAGTTGATAGTTTTTCTCTTTCACCAGGAACTTCAAAGCTATATCTTGCGCATATTCTGATATTCTGAAATCGAGCCTTTAAGCCTAATTATAAGCCCGCATGTTGCCAGCTGATCTCTATTTGAATTCTATGATATACTAAATGACTGAATCTGCATTTGTTTCATATCTCTGAGTTGTTTCTGTTGTGTTTACTCTTGCTGCATGGTTTGGATAGTTCATTCTGTGAACCCTCCTACCGTGACTGCACCACAAAGCCTTTTGCACTGGATATGCAACTGTGCTTATGAGAATGACGAAGAATGCCCTAGATTGTGTTTTTATGAGGCTGAATTTCCTTACAATTCATAGCATTAATGGTGGCCATGGCAGCCATTACTCTATTCGTTTCATGGATACTTTGAAAATCTTCTATTTTGCAAGTTTGAATGAAGGCCGTTGATATTTTCCTTACTTCTTGCAATCCACGGCTGAAATTGGTTGACTAGATTTGATGATCTTTGTCATCACGGTTGAAAAGTCTTCATCAAATGAGAGAGGGACACGTCAATCTGCAGTCTTATCACTGACGGTGCCAATCCAACTGGACAAGGACACGTGGCGCCATATCGCGGTGAGCGGCCGGAAATGGCGCACCACTATCAGGCCCTGCGCGGCCGCAAAATTCTAAACTTTCAGCAAGTCAAATCTTTCTATGACATCTGGTAGCAAGTGGTTCGTTGATACAAAATCTCCAGCAGAGGGGTTGTAAGCCCATGATTGATGGACAGTTGGCACTATATCGCGATGTCCCTGGGGGGTAGATGACCAGTGATTTTTTTAGTGGCTAATATTCACCAATTGGCTAATAGTTGAAATTGGGAATTCCAAATTTGGCTAATAATACAAGCTATAATGCAATGTGAATCACCATGTTTTTACAAAATTTTATTTTAGTCCTAGCTAAATCACCAAAACATTTATTTTATTAAACTTTTAAACTCAAAGATTCGCCACAATATTCAATACCCGATTAGATTAGATTTGCCTAAATTTAATAAGTTATAGTAGAAAATGAAATTAATTAGCCAATAATATTATATAATTATTGGTTACTTTAGGGCCATATCGCTAGTTTTTAATCATCACCATTGATTTTATTTATAATCTAACGACTAGGGTTGTATTCCATGGGTTAAAATGTACCCACAGAGCTCTAATGCCCATTGAGCCCAAAATTGTATTTCGGTTGTTGATCTCAATTTATAATCTAATGGATGGGGTTAAATTCCATGGGCCAAATTGTACCCGTGGAGTTCCAATGCCCATGGGGCTCGAATTTGCATATAGGCCATTGATCTCCATTGAGATCAGTGACCTAAATGCAATTTTGAGCCCATGGGCATTGGAGCTTCACGGGTACATTTTGGCTCTTGGAATAGAACCCAAACCATTAGATTATAAATAAAATCAAAAGTGGTGAAAAATAATTTAGGACCAATTTAAAATATTCAATGTTTGATTTCAAATATTAAGGAATTATAGACACGAGCACTACACCTTAAACTAGTTAATCACTAACACCCTCAGGCACTTACTTTTCCATAGGAATTTAATTTTTAAAAAAGGAAGGATTCCCCATGGTAATCAATGCATTTACCTATTTTTCATCAAGATTCACCAAGATTGTCTACAAATTTCAAGTGATTTAAATAAATTTGCCAATAAAATTAATATGTTTTTTTAAAAAAGGAAAGATTCGCCAATAGAAATTAATATTTTTTCAAAAAAAATGAAAGATTCGCCAAGATTTTATATCTTTTTTCTGGGGGGATTTCTTAAAGTTATCACTGTAGATGATGTCACTAAAGATGCGGCATGACACCATGAAATACACCTTACAAAGCTTTTAAACTTAGGACTTAAGATTTATTTTTTCACGGATGGTAGCAGGTAAAGCTAGGACAAGGGGCCGGTCACCTAACAGGTGCAAAGGCTTAAAGTCATAACTTAAGGGACTAGAAATCTATCACAAGCAGTCAACAAGGAATTAGAATTAAATCATATGATCCTAGGGACTTAGGTTTAAAGGATTTCAAAGGCAAATACTTATAACTTTATGAACCTAAAACCCTAAACCCTAAAGGGTACAACCATTGGCTCCGACTGGGGATGTGCAAGTGCAAGATTGCTGTGAGAACCACATGACTCTGGGGCAGACCAGACCAAAACACAAAAAAACTGACTATACAAGAATAAACAGTACTTACAGACTATATACATTTATTTTATAGGGTGCACAAGGATAAACAGTTCATGAGAAACAAGGCTTAAGGAATTGACCGTGCACTAGTAATTCCTACAATTCACCATTAAGGGCCTGGAGAAAATAAGAATCCTCTTCGTGGGTGTTACTTATCAGATATGGGCCCATCCATAAGGGCTCAAACTTGCCATGTTTGCTCTTGTCTTGACCTCTTGCATTCCACATGAGGACTAAGTCATTCACTTGAAACTTTCTTTCTGTAGTTCTTTTATCAAATAAATACTTTACTTTCTGTTGCTTCTTGAGATTAGTTCTTTGTGCCTCTCTCCTAGTCTCATCTAGTGCAACCAACTAGTTTATTCTTTCACTCATTGGATCTTTTATTTCTTCATTATTTTCATGTATGAATTTGTACACTAGTAGGATATTTTCGCTAGCAACTTGGCCTCTGTGCCATACACTAACTCAAAAGGTGACCTCCCAATTGCCCTCTTTACTGTCACCCTATCAGCCCATAGTGCTAATTTTAACTTTGAATCCCATGCCCTTTTATTCTTGTCAATTATCCTCTTGATGATTTTCATGAGACTCTTGTTACTTGATTTTTCTTGACCATTTCCCTGTGGATGATATGGTGATGTATGGGACAAATTAATTCCATAATTGTTGCAGAAGTCAATGAACTCACCAGACCTGAAGCACATCGCATTGTCTATGACCAATTTTGCTGGCACTCCAAATCTGCTAATAATGTGCTCTAAAATGAAATCAAGCACCACTTTGCGTGTAGCTTTCTTAGTTGGGATGGCTTTAATCCATTTAGTAAAATAGTCAGTAGTAACTAAAATCCAACTATGTCCTCCACTTGATTTCTCTATAATTTCCCCTATAAAGTCAATTGCCCATTGCTGAAATGGAGCCTCCACTGTTACAATTTTAAGGGGTAATGCACCTTCATATCTGAGCTTTCCTAAAAATTTCTGACAAGGATCATGCTTTCTTACCATCCTATGTGCATTAGAGAAGAGTGTTAGCCACCAATATCCTGCTCTAAGGATTTTGTGAGTTGTTTCCTTAGCAATATAGTGTCCCTCACACTCTCCCTTATGCATGTCATTTAAAATATTCCCAGCTTGATGTTCATCTACACATTTGAGCAGTACACCATCAGTATTCTTCCAATACAATTCTCCTTGGATGACAACATATTTGATGGCATGCAACTTCAAGGTTCTCTTTTGGCTATCATTCAAATGAGCTAGACAATTTAAGTTTTGCAAATAGTACACAATATCCTTATACCATTCTGACTCTGACAAGTTGACAATCCCATCTTGAGCCATATTGATTTGACACGCCTCCAAATTTGACTGTGCCATTAACTTAGCCAGACCCTATCCTCTTACTAACTTGGTGATCTGCATTTCAATATTGAACTCTTGCAATTTATTTATCCACCTACATCTCCTTCTTGTCACCTCTTGCTGAGTGAATATGTCTTTGATTGCTGCATGAGGCACATATGCAATAATCTAAGATCCTACCAAATAGGGTCTAAAACTTTTAACTACCATAACCAAAGCATAAGCTTGCTTCTCCATGATATCATATTTTAATTCTGTTGCCTGCAAAGATTTACTAAAAAAGGCAATTCGCTATTCAAATCCATCCTCATTTTTCTGTAATAAGCATGCAGCAATTGTATGGAATGAAGCAAATGAAAACAATTGGAAGGGTTTAGAAAAATCAGGAGACTTTAGAACATGGGCAGTCTTGATAGCTTCTTTAATATTTTGGAATGATTGGATTGCTTCACTTCCCCAAATTATAGACTCACCCTTCTTCAACATCTTGGATATATCCTTGGTAATCTTTGCAAAGTTAGGAATAAACCTTCTGACAAAGTTAATATGTCCAAAGACAGACTGAATACCTTTTAATGTCTTGGGTATTTGGATTTTGTCAATTGCTGCAACCCTTTCAGGATCAATTCTGACTCCATCCTTAGACACTATGTGCCCTAAGAGTTTCCCCTTGGTCACACCAAATGCACACTTCTTAGGATTAAGTGAAATGCCATATTCTAATGCTCTAATAAAAATCTGCTCTAGATGCATATAGTGCTACTCTTCCTTCTTTGAATAAGCAATTAAATCATCCTAGTATTCAACCATGATAGAATCAATTAGTCCTGCAAAAGCAACATCCATTGCTCTCTGAAAAGTAGCACCTGCATTTGTTAACCCAAATGGCATCCTTACATACACATAAGTCCCCCATGGAGTTGTGAAGGCAATCTTATACTATTTTGATTCTCTCACCTTCACTTGATTATATCCTGAAAATCCATCCATCATGGACAAGATTTCACATATTGTTACCCTCTGCAACATAGCTTCCATGTTAGGGAGTGGGTAGTTATTTTTCAAAGAAGACACATTCAAATTCCTAAAATATACACAGTCTTATGTCCCCATTCTTTTTTCTAACTGGGACAAGATTTGACACCCAAGTTGAGTGCCTTCTGGGTTCAATAATTCCAGCATCCCTAAGCTTCATAAGTTCTTCCTACATTTTTAGGGCTAAGGTAGGGTTAATGGGCCTTTACTTCTGTCTAAATGTCCTAGCTCCAAGCTTCAAAGGGATCTCATGCTGAAATAAATCTTCTCTATAGGCCTTTAGGTCTTCATATGACCATGCAAAGACATGTTTGTATTTCCTTAATAATGCTATCAACATTGTCTTGATTTGTGGCTTAAGCTGCTTACCAATGTATACCTTTTTTGGGGCATGATGTGTCCCAAAATTCACCTCTTCCAAATCATCCTTGTTTGTAGGAGATGCCTTTGTAACAAGCTTATCTCTACTGCCAAATGCTCTTTCTAAAGCTACTAACCCTCTGGGGATCTTATTTGTCTTAAGTTGTATCACTTCCTTTCCCAAAAGAGTCTCTTTCCCATCTACAACTACAAAGTTTTGGAAGTCAATTCCTGGTTCTCATATTCATCTATGCAATACAGGAATCTCAACAAATCCTTATCATCCTCAAAGACTTTCCAACTACATATGTTGTCTGGCACTACAGGTCTAATTTTAACTTCAACATGTTTGTAATATCAGATAATGTGACATCATCTAGCCTAATGGCTACATTAGCCAGAAAATCTGCCATAACATTTTTTGATCTTTCTATCCAGTTTATTGAAAAGGCATCAAGCAACTCAATAGTATCCCAAATAGCATGTTTATATTGTTTTAACCTCTTATTTTTTGAAGCATATTTATCTCTTACTTGGGAAACTATTAATTTTGAATCTCCAAATACCCTTAACATCTTAATGCCATGCTTAAGGGCAACATTTAATCCTAACAATAGATCTTCATATTCTACAATATTATTAGTACAAGTAAACTTTAGCAGAAAGGAGAATTTGAGAATTTTACCAGCAGGAGATAAAAATACCACCCCTTTACCAAAACCCTCCTTTGAGAAAGCACCATCAAAGTACATAGTCCACAAGTTGTTCTGGTCTTCCTACTTTTCAAGCTCTTTATCAATAGGCTCCTTCTTGCTTTCATCTTGATCACAGGATACAACCTTGAAATTCTTACAATCAGTATCCACAAAGCAAATCTGATCTTCTACTTCTTGATCTTCAACTGTGTCTGGTGCTCTTTCTTCTCTGACTAGCTTGACATCTTTACCATTCATGGGAATCATGGCATATGATAGATCCAACTGTATACTTCCTCCAATCAATCCGGCCCACCTTCTAGACAATAACATGTCATATTGTGGCTTGATATCAACTAGTGTAACATTCATTGTACAAGTTTTCTCTGGATAGGTTGCAAGCACAAAGTTCACATCCTTCATGATTCCAATGACTGGCACCTCTCTAGAATCCATTGCATAACACTTCCCACATGCCTTGTCTATATTTAATCCAACTTGTTTCATAACATCCAGAGGCATGATGTTTGTTGATGCACCCAAATCAAGCATACAATTCTTGATTATCTTCCCATTAACAATAAGGGATACATAAAAGGCTTCTACCTGAGAAGGATAATTTATAATTGTCATCCCCAAATAAACCTCTAGAACTTCTTCCTCATCAGTACACATCTCTTGGTTCTTACTGTGATCTTCAACACTTTGTTCTGCCCGATGAGCTACCCCTGAAATTAAAGACAATGCCTTATTTCTATATTCTTTAATTTTCATCATTTCCATTAATGGGATAGAGACTTTCATCTGAGATAAAGCTTGAGTTATGTCAAATGGGGCATAATTTTGTATAACAGTTGTAGCTTGAGCCTGGTTTTTATTCTTCTCAAGAGTTTGTCCCACCTTAGCTTTTGTGGTTTTCTGACTGTCATCTATGGCATGTAAATTTTTAGTCCTTTCTGTATTCTGAGAAACCCTATTTTATGGACCCCTAGTATTTTGACCCAACTTATCCCTTGAATCTTTCCTGTTGTTATTACTGTTATCACTAGGAATTGCACCCGTATAAAAGGCTGGTTAAAGCACTGCAATTCCATGTAACATGGGACCAATCTCAGGTTGTGGGTGTCCTATGACGAGATTAGACCTCCAGATTATGGTTTGGTTCCCTTCAAATGTTCTATTGAGACGTATGTTTTTTACTTGTTGGGAAAAGGGAAGAAAGAAACTAAATGAATGCTAAAGGTAAAATGGTGATGCACTTGATAATGAAGATTGACTAAACTTGCAGAAAACTTCACAACTTTCTCCTATTGAAATCTATCTTCACAACTTGAATTGAAGAGATTGGACACAAATTTATCTCAAGGAAAGGCTTGATAATCTACCCTTTTGTGAAGGAAACAATAAATTTCACAACTTAAAAGATTGATATACCTGTTGCACATTCAATGACCTGTGGCTAAACTCAAAATGAATACATGTATTCAATAACCAGACATAAATTTAAAGGTTTCAATGTTCAAAACACATTAAATCTACATCGAATGATTAATAAATACAAGATTCCTGAATCTGTGAAGGAAAACACTATCTTTCAGCAAGAAATTGAAGGAAAAATACTACAAATAATGGAATGATATAACCTGTAAGAACCCACTGTTGTATATAAATCTCTGACTAAAAATGAGTTACAAAAATTCTCTCCTCTGTCTGAGTCAGCCTTGAGAACTAAGACCTAGCAAAAACAAACTTTTGCTTTACAATATATAGGTCTACTCTCTCCAAGAGGCATGCAAAAAATATGGACTTGTAGATAACTGCCTCTAAAAATACTCATTCCTAAGCAACCTCAAAAATCTTCAAAATTAGGGCCTAAAACTGCCACAAATTGAGCAAAAATAGCTTCAATTTGGGCCTCTCCATATGTTTGACCAAAAAAGTTGACCAAGGACCCTAAAAATACTCCTAAAAGTCATGCAAAACCTCCTAGGTGGCCTAGTTAACTCCACTAATCAATTTGCATGATTTTACATGAGCAAAATTGATTGTGAGTAAATAACAAAGTAATAGAATATTACTCTATCATTGGTTACAATTTGTTCTATTTTTGATTTTACAATTTGTGAAAAATAATAAAGTAATTTATAGAATATTACTTTATTATTTATTTACAATTAATTCGTATGTAAAATCATGCATGACTAGAAGATAAAATATGACTCCTTATCACTCCAATTACATTTTCCTATTTTGCATGATATGAGCAAAAAATAGGACTTAGGGACAAATACAAACTCCTTATAACTCCTTGTAAGAAAATATCCCTATTTTGCATGATGCAAATACATTTAAGGAAAAAATATTTACCCTTATCACTCCATGATCAATGAGAAAATATTTATCTTCCTCTACAAGAAAAATTAAAAAAATCTAAATAATGGAGTTTTTTTTATATAGAGGAAGATAAATGTTTTCTCATTGATCATGGAGTGATAAGGGTAAATATTTTTTCCTTAAATGTATTTGCATCAAGCAAAATAGGGATATAAAAAAAAATCCATTAGTATATAAAAAAAATCCATGCATCAAAAATGCTCCATTATATCTACACCATCATATACTGCCACCATGCCTAATGCTTACCTTGGAAGACTCCATGCATAGTCCTGAACATATGCCATGTCAAAAATTACACTCTCTTGGCTTTGTTAGCCACCATGCATAATCTTGAAGTATCATTACCTTTGGATGCTTTGAATAAGACAAGGAACATAGCATGTGAAACCTTGTCTATGCATAACCCGACCACCACGGAAACTTTAAGAAGTTTGTAAGGCATTGAAGCCTTTCCCTTCATCATATCGGCCCTCTTGACTTAATAGAAATCAAGTCTAAAAAACTATTGTCGGCCACTCCATGTTATGATGACTAGGGACTTTCAAGACCAAAGTCTTGACCACGACATCTCTTTTGGATAATGTAATTATTTGTTTTTTACAAGTCAAAAAATACACTTGAAAAAAAAAACCTTCGAAGAAAAGTGAGGAAACAACCCTAATTTTGTTCATTCTTCATTTTGATTTCCTTCTTCAAGCTCTACAACTTTTGATCTACTGACCAAGGGTTTGAATGCTTTCCTCATGGTTCTAGTCTTCTTCCCTTCAAAGGCATCCTTGGTTGCATCCTGGAACTCTGCATCATTCATAGAGAAGGAAACATTGCTTTCTGCTCTATATAAGGCATTTACTCATCTCTGTGGCTTTATTTTTTTAATGGATGCGGCCTCCTTTCCTCCTTTATGGATCTCTCTTTGTCATTATGCATTCTTTAACACTTTTCTCTTCTCTGTATCTTTCCTTGCAACCTTCACCTGTTCTTGAAAGTTTTAAGGCCACTGTGAGGCCGTGGGTAGACCCTTCTTCCTGTCAGCGAAATGAGGTAAGCTCTTGTCATTTCATCTTTTGTAGCTTCTTTTGTCTCTTTTCACAGTTTAAAACAAAGATGGCAAAGTCTATTTGAGGTTATGGGTATTGCATTCTTTGGCAAAAAATGGCCTATCACTTCCAGTCATAACTGCATATATCTTCTTTTTGCTTTGAGTTGTCTGTAGATGTAGAAAACCTGAGGGTTCAAGGTTTTGAGATGAGGTTTTTAACATCTTTTTTCATTTTTAAGGCCTCTACCTATTATGGTCATGCTCTATCTAATTACAGGCACCAAATAATGTAGAATGTGGAGGGTTTGTTTAGTTTGGAAGCTAGGGTTTCAACCCCTCATGCACAAAAATCCTTCACACTGCCATGCCCATCTTCTTTCACTGTTATCTCTTTCTATTTATGACTGTAAATGAAGAAGGGAAACAAGGGTTTGATCTTTCTGTACCTTCAAGGTTTCAAACTGTTATGGCCACTCTCTTGTATTTTTCATTGCTCTTTCTTTTTACATGTAAGTGTAAAAGAAACCTGGGTGTTTGAGATCTTTGAAAGACCTTGTTCATCCTGTAGATGAGTACACACTTATCATGAAAAATGTTACTTTCTGTAATGAATATGATTGTATTTCTCTTTTATTTAAGTCTTCTTGACCGTGGGTGCAAAAATTAGCACTAGGGTTTGATTTTCTGTCAAATGGGTTTACTCTTTATCATAACAGTCTCTCTTTTTGTAGAGCAACAGCATTAAGAGTCTGAGGTGTTAATAGATAGAGTTTCTTTCTTTGCTTTCATAACACCTTCTAACTGTCAAGTCATTAGTGATGATGATACACCTTTGTTGTTTGTCTCACTGTAGCTACTTGGCATAAGCAAGTCTTTATATTCTGTATGAAAACAAATCATTTAATATTCTGTAGCATTCATTGTTATTATCTAATATTCTGTAGCATACATTAGTACCTCTATGAGACTCTCCTGTAGCATAGATGGTCTCTTTATTTGTTTGCATATGATAACTTGTACTCTTCAACTTGCAAACTGTAGTATGATGAACTTTTGTCATGTGGCATCATCTCTGACTGGGTACTGTCTTTGTTGCAACTAGATTTATACTATGGCATAGATATCATTTGTCTTCTCTTAACTATCATATGTAGTGGGATTCTTCTGTGCATAGATATCATGTATTTTCTCTCCTTCTCTGTGGCATTCTTAAGGTATACCTATAGCATAGATAAACATATTCATACACTCATTGTTTGTCTCATCACTTCAATGTTATAGTATCAAATGTATCATGCATTTTTTTCCTTGGCTGTCTATTTACTATGACTACATCATGATGGCATAAAAGAAAGAGGGCTCTTTACTTTTGTGAATTGTCAATCACCATTACTGTAGCATCTTCTTCTGCTATTTCTCCTTCATCATTGACTTACTCATGTAGATGGATATGGTAATTGTGATCTACTCTAACTGTTTCTTGCTTGTATAAGCCACTTTATTGATCCTGCCCCTGACTGTCTATGGTGATGGTGACTGAACCTGTCTTTGTTCTTCATGGTATCTCTCTTTATGGCATTGTTGACTGTATCATGGTAACACCATAGCTTCTAGGTGTATGAGGTAAGGTTTGTTTTGGTCAAACAAGGATGAGGTGTATGGAAACCACCTTGTTATCTTTAGACTGTGGCATTCTTAATACTCTACTGTGCATACTGTATTACACCTTTCCATTCTAGTTATGATTGTCTCTTGATTTAGGATTTATACTTGACTGTCATGACAATGATGATAAATGAATGCTGCTCCTGTTTTGTTCTTCTTCTAAGATCCTTGATACTCAGTGACAGTCTTTATCACTTGATGAGTGCTCTTCAGAGAGCATGCTACATGCATCTGTCATTTGCATCTTTGCTCCTAGCATGTGACTGCCACATTCTCAGTATGCACTATATCTCTTGTCTTGGATGTTGTCTCATATGTTGTTCCATGTAGCATCTTGTTTGACTGTCTCTATGACACACTTGCAACTTGAATGTGATATAACTGTTAAACTCTGAACATCTTTGACAATATGGGCTAAAATGAGAAATACCTGGTATAGAGTGTTGCCTCATCTTTGAAAACTAAGTCCTATCTGCTTGCATTTGAATTGTTTCACTATATATCCATGTATCCTAATGGTTTTGAAGCTCCAAGGCATTGATGACTACTTAGCTATTGGTCCAAGACAATGATGTATTCATGACTGCATTTTCACCTGCCATATATCAGCCTAGAGCTAATAATGCCTTGCTGTTTTGATTTGTCTCTTTAAAGGCATAACTTGTATCTTTCTCTATGTTGTCTTTCATCTCTCTATCAGGCGCATTAATCTGAAAACTTGTATCATATCCTTGTACTATGAATGCACTCTGCCAGTTGCTCTTTATTAGCTGTGATGAAATAAATACATGCATTCATAATGATACTATACCTTAGATGGCTCCTATAGCCTGGATGACTGTAATCTAATTTTTTACATTCAGTCATGTTAATCTAATTTGCTCTAATCAACTGTAATAATGCCATGATGACATATCCTTTATGCAAGTTGATTAGATGATGCATGATATAGCTCAGAATGATGCATCCTATCTTTTCTGATACTCTTTTCAAAAAAAATGAAAAGAAACATGCTGGGCTCAAACCCTTGTGGGAGCCACATTTAATCCACATGTTTATTTATCTTCAAATCAGCAACAAAATTTATCCTATACCTGCACAGTGAACAAACAAGTTAGCATAAAAAAGTACCTGATAGCATTGATTGATCTCCTTCATGATTTCTTCCTTATTTGTGTCATATATCTGATTTGATCTCTTATTTGAATGCATGATATGATAAGTAGATGTCTCTGTTTGATCAAAGCATGTGATAACTGTAAACATCCGAAGCACTAACAGGGTTGTCCCCAAAATTTTGTAGGTTTCAGCTTGATGATGGCTTGGAGTGAAGACTGAAAGCTGAAGACTTGAAGGTTGGCTTCAACAGCAACCTCCATCATCAGGCAATGATGGATGTTTAGATTTATCATATGTTCTTTTCTCTTTTCTTTTATCAAATAGATACATAGCTTGCATGTCTGCAATTGCTCAGTCTAGTTACTCCCACGGCTTGTGTGGGACACATTTGAACACTTCTTTTAAACATGATCAATTAGTTTCTCTGATGCATATGATGTATATGTATTTCCTTTTCAATCAATGCATGAGATAAAGTAACAAATACCTAGATGTATGTTCAAACCATGACATGAAATAACAGTGTAATACAATATCTTTCTCTCTTTTATTCAAAACTGATTAACTAAATAATCAATTTAACTTATAACTCCTGAAAGATCAAACTTTGTAGAACAACTGTATCTCCTTGAATGTTTGATCCTTTGATAATCAATTCTTTTGTCATGATAACTTATCAATCCTGATTGGACTGATGAGTTATCCTGACAACTGGATCTTCTTTTCAACTTTGTCAAGGCATCAACCATTCAAGAAATGCATAGCTTTGAAGTTTTCTATTATTCTTTCTGAACAATTACACTTAGGTCTAACTAATTTTAAGTGTGAACAAAAATTAGTAACAATTACCTTGTTTCTTCTGTGGTTCAGGGTCTTTGTGTTTATACTAAGGTTGTTTTGCGAAGATGCTTCCTGGCTGGCCTGAATCTCCTACCTAAGCTTTACTCCTGAGGTTGTAATTACTCTTAACCTAGGCTACTGCAGCAGCTGTAAGAGATCTAATTTCCTCATCAGAAGGCATCCTCAAATTAACCAAAGGGACATGTGAATCCTGATCATAAACCTGATGATCCTCATTTTCATCATCAGAAAAATCTTGCTGATAGATTTCACCTTTATAACACTTACCTTCATTCACATTTGTTTCCATATCAGCTTCATCAGAGGAGGAGGAGTCTCCACTTGTAGAGAGCATATTAACACTGTCATTTTCTACATAGTGAGGTTCATTACACTCATCACAGGCAACAACATTATTATAAAAAGACTGAGCAATCATACATTGTGACTTTGAATGAGGCATCTGACAAATTATACACCATGGGGTGTCTTGCACAACATTGACAGTTTTCTTTAGGGGATCAGGAATTTCCTTAACATTTTGAGATCTCTGATTAATTTTATTATTGGGATTTGGCTTACCATTGTACCAATTGGTATTATATGGCATATCATGCAACTGAGGTCTCTTTTCTGGCCTCTAATAAACCTGCTTCTCAGGGCTAAGCCCCTTTTCATTTTTAGCAAGCTTGTAACTTAGGTCCTTAACAACAGATGTCAACTTATCCAATTTATCTTCAGAAGTGGAAGTATTACCTTGAATATTATGAGACCTATTATTTGGATTCTATAGAATCCTTACATCATCTCTTCTATTAGTCTTACCAGATGCTTTCCTATTATTTTTAATATTTGTAGCAATTCTGAAAGCATCCTTAAGACTAGTTGGACTTTTATCCCTTAATTCATATTTTGTTTTGGCATCAAAGCAATTTATATACAACACCATACACATTGGTTCATTCAGCCTCATATGAGGTGGCAACTTATTCAACACTCTGGTAAACCTAGCATTAAAATCAGCAACAGACTCATTTGACCCCTTAGCAATACCAGTGAACTCATTGATGATAAAACTAGAGTCAGTCTTATCTCCATATTGTTCTCTAAAGATTCTCTTAAAGTCATCCCATGATGTAACACTTTGATTAAGTAGATTTCTATACCATTCTCTGGCTTCATCAACCAAGGATTGCATAAATAATTTCATGAAAACATCCTCATGCTCTACCTCAAAATTATCAATGACATTTTGGAAAACCTTCAGGTGATCTTCTCCTAACACAACATTGTTTCCTAAAAACTTTGGTAATTCACCTCTTATGTGTTTGTCAATAGGGTTAGGGTATCCAGGAATACCATTGAAATCCAATTGTCTAAACCTATCTAACTACATAGGTCTTCTACCAAACTGGTTGGCATTTACATTCCTATTGGCATTAACATTATTATTCTGATTTCTCACATTGTTCTATGGTACCCTATTGTTAGTCACATTTTGTCTCTGATTATTTTGTGGATTTTGGTTCACATGTTGTTTAAGTCCTTGATCATTTCCAATGATGTTTTGACCATTTGGTTGGTTCTGAACCTTATTTGCCTGCTGGTTCATCAGCAAATTTGCATTGTTAAGGGTGGGAACTGAATCTTGTTGGGCCATTTTCAGAGCTTGCACCTTTTGTTTCATATCATCTCTTGTTCTTAGGGCCTATAAATAATCAAGTTCTGCCCTGAGATTCCTAATTTCTTCTGCCAACTCATCATCTCTTGGCATAGAAGAGGATGGTCCCTTTCCATTGGGATTATCAGTATCCTTCGGAGATTCTATGTCTTCAAATCTATCAAGGGGATCTAAAAAAGGACATTCTCGGAACACTTTTGATCTCAACCTCAACCCGTCACCTTGTTGTCTTTCATACATTTCTTGAATCTCAGCTTCTGTGTTTGAAAAATACCACGGTTTTTGTCCACAAGACATGGGATTATCTTGGGGATCATCATTATTCCTAGGGCTTGGTGAGCCTTCATGACTAGGTTGAGCAATTCCCTTTCTTCTATACATTTTTCTTAGTAATTCTTGGAACAAAGGGTTGTGCAGGGATCTTCTCCCCTGCATACAACTTGTGTTTTACTGGATGGGACATTTTGTTCAGAGTCACCACCCACAACTGGGATTTAACTTAAGTTCCAGGTTCCTTCTCAACTCCCTAGTAGAGTCGCTAGATCTATTGGGTTTTTTCCAACTGATTATTCCCAAGTTTCCCTACAAGGTAGCCATCTCTTATCAACAAGATCCTTAGGTCAGAGGCCAATAGTATAGGAGATTGACTCTAAATGTCTCCTCTACTTCTACAGGCTTTTCAAAACCTAGAGGGTATTCCCTACTCAATACCTATAGGATAAATCTTTGACTGTGACCAGGTATTAACACAAAGTAAATGAATCCTTTCTTATGAAGGCCAAAACCATAAGATGAATGCAAAGGGGCTAGATTTGGACCCTACTCCAGTTGTGAACCAAAGGATTTTGAACCTAAACTACTCCTAAAATCTTAAAAGTTTATAAATGATATTCTAATTTTGTTTTAAGCTGGGCTGTAAAACTTGGGTGTTGATTCATAAACTCATTACAAACTCTGACCGGTGCTTATCTCAGGGCATGGAGTCAAACTAACATATATGTGTGAATGATTCTCATAAACTCAATTGACATTCAAGTTTCAAGGGGTTGGATTAGTACCTATCTTACAGACACCACCCAGAATAGGGTATTCTGTTAACTCTACTTACATATATCCCTGCTGCAATACATTCTTCCCCATACTTAACCCAGAACATTTAATCTATTCCTTGAATAGAAGTAGAAGATTAAGCATGCAATATAGCTAACCTATATTCTAGAATCTTGGAAAACCCTTAGTTATTTGATTTAGAAGAAGAATGCATACAACCATGGAGACAATTAACAAAATACATGCATAAAGCATTTCTCTCTATATCAACATGAAACTAAACAATTTTTATGCAGAAATACATTCAACACATAATTCATAGACTTATAGGATAAGAAATGAAGCAACCCAGCAAAACTTGTATTTTATTTACTCTTCAAAAACTCCAAAATCATTCAACAACCAAAAGAATGAATAACACAATTCTTCTATAGATCAAGAACATGTACTCATCATTAATTACATTGTCTTTTCAAAGAATACTTGATACAATGCACCGCCCATTTGGCATTGAGAAATTTACTACATGGAGAAAAGAAGAGAAAAGTACATAGACATTGGAGAATGTGCAGCTGCTTGAAGGAGATCTGCCTCATCAATATAGGGTAGGTGGTGGCTAGCCACTCCTTTCAATTATGTAAGCCCATACTTTTCTATCTAGTCATTATATGTCTTTTCAGATGGCCATTGGAAGGAGACTATCTCTGCAATCTTTCCATTATGACTGATGTACCGAGCATCCAACAAAATCTTTACTTCCTTACAAAATATTTCAATTTTTTTTCAACTATATGTAGCTTATCAAGTGCTAAGCTCAAAATCTTCATAGTTGGATTGGCATCAGTACAGCAAGTAGGAATTAATCGGTTGGCATTTTCTTCTATTTCTTCTTTCCACTTGTCTAGGCCTTTACTTGCCCATCACCTTCTAAATTACTCGGCAGCCACCTTGTGTCCATCTTTTCAATAGTGTGTTTCTTCTCCACTAAAACTTTATCTAGCCTTAACTGAAAATCGGCAACCTCTTCAAAATGTGCCAACATATCCATTACCAATTTCAATTTAGGGGGTGCCTATGCATCAAATCTCAAACACCTATGGAGATCCCTTACCTCTCCAGTTCTTGGCAACCATCTTGATTTGACAACTCAGAGCCTTTCCTTATCTAATTCATGCTTTCCATAGGCTATCCTCAATTATGAATAAGACCTCCAGGTCTCATCCAACCTTGCCAAGATTTTAGTCACCCTGTGATTTATCAAATTGGTGACCACATCCTTCACTATATTCCTTTTCTCGTCCTCCAATTTCTTGTTCTCCTCTTTCAATTGTCTGATTTCAGATAAGAGAGGCTCTGTATCAACTAGGAGTGATTCTACAGTCTGAATGATGGGAGGAATTTGAGATGGACTAGGCTCTAATTGTATTTGTCCTTGATATCTGCTCAATTGTGCCATGGCCTGTGCATATTTCTCCAGTAATTCGTTATGTTCCTTCTGCAGTTTATTTGTTACTGCCTCAGCAAATTGTGCAGTTTGCACATTCAAACTGGCAGCCTGAGGAGTAGGGGTGGTTGTCACCCTCTTAATTATCACATTCCCAGTCAACTCCTCTAAACCTATCCTTGGTTTCTTGTCACTCGGGGCCAATGCCTAAATTGCCAAGGTTTCAAACCTTGGATCAAAAGTAGCACCTATCAGAGCCTTAATGACCTGCTCTTCTGTGACCTCTGAATCATCCCTTCGTACAATATCAAATGCAATTGCATCTGATAAGGTCCAATGTGGCAAGAGTAGGATGTTGATTTTGGCCACAAGAGCTCTACCCTCCTCTAGGGTCATCCCACTGGCATCTTTATTAACTTCACTTAAGACCCTTTGAGTGATAGCATCATATTCTGAGGGATCAACTCCACTCTTTGCTTCTTCAATCCTCTTCTAGAATTCTACATTTTTGGTCCTCGGTACAAATGACCTAAACTCAGGGGTATTTACAAATTCATCATCCTCAATAAACTTGTTACATGCCAATACTCTCACATCCTTTGTGTCAACTTCACCACCAATACTTGACCTTGTCAATCTATTATCTGGTGAGGAATATGGCCTAATCCTTTCTGGAGAGTTGATTTGATGAGCAGGCTCATGAACTTGTTCTTCTATTGCTCCTCCTAAGTCAACAATCTCAACCTCTAGCTCTATTTCAAGATCAATAATCTTTACTCTTTTTGGAAGAGGGGAGTCAGGGGACTCTGTTTCTCACATATCCACCATTGGAGCTACCAGGTTGTTATGATGGTCTCTCCTCACCTGCAGTTGCACTATAAATTAAATCCTCATCCTTATTAAATATCATTTTGATCCTCCTGATAGGATCCTTCTCCTCAACAAAAGCTCTAGGGTATGCAAGCTTTATATTCCTTCTCATTCTCTCCCCTGCCATCAATGCTTCCCATTTATCCCTCAAAAGGTAGACTTCCTCCATAGAATGGCAATTTCTTATTGTATCTTCATCAAGGAAGACCTAATGGGGGTACTTTGGCCTTTTGACCTTCATCCTTGTTTTGTCTATGAATCCTTCTGGATCAAAGATTCTTTCCTGCTCCATATCCATCCTATAGCATCGAAGAATAGAACCAATTTGATCCAATCCATTTTTGTCCACTATTATAAAATCACTAAATTTCAAAGAGGTGGGAATGAGTGAGCCTTTTCTATGTTTCCTGAAATGCTCCATGTCAGCCTCATTCAGTTACCTTATAATCTCCATGAAGGAATTTCACTTGGGCACAAATTTAGGCAAAGTGTAAGGAGGGACCTCACACCCATAAACTCTGATACAAGTTGTATCAGAGTGGAGAAACCAATCTTCCCAATTGTGGTCTATCTTCAAGTACGGGGCTCTTTCCAAGGGCCCCAAAAAATCTTTAACATCTGCATGTAATCTCTCCCCTTCTGGTTCTAGAAAACCAAGGACTTTCTTGACAAAGTGCTCCTCAAAAACAAAATAGTTTGCTTCCTTAAAATGCATGTCCACATTTGTACTGGCATCATGTTTCCCTAAGCATCAGTTGTCTTCACATGCAAATCCTTGTCATTTGCTAGATAAAGAAAAAAGAATCATGTGGCACATCAAAGAATACCATGTGAATTCCACATGGGGACTTACAGTATACAATTTGCTTTTTATGGCGACCATCTATTTATACATTTTCTCTGCTAAATAACTGGCATAGTCATAAGGCTTTCTTGCTTGAGGATCTTGAATGTATACAACCATCATCATCAAGGACATAGTAATTCTGTTAGCTGCATCTCTACCCAATACATGACATAAACTGTGATATGTCCTAACAAAGTAGTGCATAAACATAGAGCAGTGGAAAGGCTCTTGTTCACTGTCAGATATCTTCACCAAACTTCCATCTATGCCCCTTGGTCTGTGTTTGGGCAAGTTGAATGCCCTATATGCATACTTGATAGTTTTGTATTTTTCTCTGAAAGCATTAAGGTCTATGGGCATGTCTGCAGAGGGGTCTAGGTTGAACACAATAGAGATATAGGCCTTTGTGAACCTAATTATTATAGAACCATTACCAAAAAGGACAGGCCTAGTATTAGGGTCATATCTCTTAGCAATTGATCTAACTAGATCTGGGTTAACAAAGATATCAGGGCAAATTAATTTAGCAAGGTCAAACTTCCAGGCATGACAGATAGGGGCTCTGTAATCCACCCTACAATACCAATGTTCGAAAAGAGTCCAAGTTGGCACAGGCAATCTAGCATCTCTACAATTTACACATAGGTCATAAATTTTATCATCTTGCCCTAGCGGACCAAGTCCTTTCGCAGCCTTCCTAATTAACCCAGGACACTGGATCATAAGATGCTCATTCAGACTGCGTTTCTAAGAGGAAGGTTGGCTAGTCTGACTAGTTTCTTCCATCTGTAATAACTAGCCTAGGGCTTCTGCAACTTACTAATTACTTCTAGCACCTTAAATAAACAAACTAATAGCTAAATTGACCAAGTGCAGGAAATGGAGATCACTTACTAGTTTTGACGCTTGCAGAGACCTAAACTCACTTCTTTCTTACCTGTTTCAAAGCCTTTTGCACTGGAAATGTAACCGTGCTTATGAGAATGACGAAGAATGCCCTAGATTATGTTCTTATGAGGCTGAATTCCCTTACAATTCATAGCATTAATGGTGGCCGCAGTAGCCATTACTCTGGTCGTGTCATGGACACTTTGAAAATCTTCTATTTTGCAAGTTTGAATGAAGGCCGTTGATATTTTCCTTACTTCCTGCAATCCACGGCTGAAATTGGTTGACTAGATTTGATTATCTTTGTCATCATGGTTGAAAATTCTTCATCAAATGAGAGGGACACGTCAAACTATGGTCTTATCACTGATAGCACCGGTCCGGCTAGACAAGGACAAGTGGCGCCATATCACCGCGTCACGGCCAGAAATGGCCCACCACTATCAGGCCCTGCGTGGCCATGAAATTCTAAACTTTCAGCGGGTCAAATCTTTCTATGACATCTGGTAGCAAGTGGTTCGTTGATACAGAATCTCCGGCAAAGGGGTTGTAAGCCCATGATTGATGGACAGTTGGCATTATATCGCAACGTCATGGTGGGGGGGGGGGGGGTAAATGATGTCACTGAAGATGCGGCACGACACCACAAAATACACCTTACAAAGCTTTTAAACTTAGGACTTAAGATTTAATTTTTCACAGGCAGTAGCAGGTAAAGCTAGGACAAGGGGCAGTCAGCTAACGAGTGCAAAGGTTTAAAGTCATAACTTAAGGGACTGGAAACCTATCACAAGCGGTCAACAAGGAATTAGAATTAAAGCATATCATCTTAGGGACTTAGGTTTAAAGGATTTTGAAGGCAAATACTTATAACTTTATGAACCTAAAACACCCTAAAGGGTACCACCAAGTTCTTTGACTATGTGGGGGCCATGGATGATCTTTAGTTAAGAGATGTTCATCACGATGCCATGGGTAGCTCTAGATCACTTATAGTGGAATATTTGGCAATGATGTGATATTGTTCCATGGAAGACTTTAGATTCACTTTTTGTAGTCTTTTGGCATGATATGGGTGCTCTTAAGAGCAGATCTATCTATTGGAGGCAAATGATCTTTTCTGAGGAAGATGTAAATCACAATGTCATGGAGAGTTCCTGGATTCTATACTAATCATGCAGAGGGAGATTTGGTGGTGGTTCGAGACAGTCTGTTAGTTTTGTGCCATGATCATTTTACTTGGATGATTCTAGAGCTTACAGTTTTGAAATTGGAGTTTAACATGAGATGATCAATTGTGCCCCTATTGCTATTAGTCAGATTTGGGTGAGGTTGGAGATCTCTTGTTTTTAGGGATAATGTGTTGAAACGTGACTCTTTGATGAGGTTTCAATAGAAAGATCGAGGCACCTTCATTTGAGCTAGATGTGAGTTCAACATGACACGCTAATGAAGAGATTGTTTATGGAGAGAGTCTATGTGACTTGGTGCATCTCAAGGGGAGCAATCTTGTTTCCCACTCTCGGTCCACTTGGCAGAGAATTATCTGAGAGGTATTGCCCTCTTGATACTCAAATGTATTCTATTTTATGTGCTTTATTTTCTCATGGAATGAGTCTTGAGCTATGGATATCAATTTTTGAGGACTTATTTGACGAGTACATGACATGGTGTATTTTTCCTTTTATTTCTCATATGCATAAATTTGTTCACAAGTACATTTTTTGAGGAGTGCAAAGGATGGTTTTGGGCATATTCCTTGGTGATGGGAATGGTTATTGATTTGATCTTCCTTCATTTGAGAAGCTTGCATCCTTGTTAGTTTATTGATTTATTGATATTGTGTTTGACCTTGGGGTTGAGTTGTTGGTAGTTGGTAAGGCTTTTCTATTTAGGGTTTTCAAAGTGAAGATCTTAAATGTCACAACTTTAGCACTCGGTGGTGTTGGCAAGAGAACATGGTATGTGATATGGTTTGCAATTTTTCTCTATGGTCTTATGTTCCTTCCTAGAGGTTCTTGTTGCATTTGAGGTTTGTGGAGCTAGTGTGATCGTTATGTTTGTGGTCATTTATTGTTGTTGTACTTCATTGTTTTTTAGAAATAGTATGTGGGCTCTTTAATCTCTATATTTTGCGATGTGGACAACTTAGGAGAGCTGGGGGAGATCAAATGTGAGAGAGTGAGCAAAAAACTGTTTGAGAAAGTATGCTCTATTTTGCAACAGGTTGGTTGCAATTTGTAAATCATGGTGTGTTCTTTGATACATGTTTTGATGACATGAGTCATACCCTTTGTGTGAGTGTTGATTGGTAAATTGAGTTGCTTTGGTTGGCCCCAAACTACATAGTGCATGTGTAGTGGGGGTCCTAAGATGTATATATGTCCTTGGTGGATAGTTTTCATTAGACTGCAGTATTGAAGGTCTTCCAGTTATTTGCACAATGGTGTGTTTGTTACCCTAAGAGATGATAATCTTAAGCAGGACAGTGGATTTTACAAGGATGAGAGATATAGTGTGGGATGGGAATGTCACAAGTAGAAGTTCTATCAATGATTGGGGCTAGTTGGATGTAAATGACTAGTTGTGGTCATTGTTCTAGCTAGTTTGGAATATACGGTGCATACTCAATCTTGTTTTGGAGGAGATTGGACTTCTGGGTTATGTTTTGGTAAGGGCTTGAGGCTAAGATACATTGGTGTGTATGTATGACATTTAGTGTGTCATCTTAGCTTTGGGTTCTTATCTTTCATGCTTGGGCATGATGGAGGATGAGACAGTTGTTGTCAAGGTGGTGCACTTGGAAGATGTTGTGGATGCTTCTGTGAAGCTTGTGAGCACAGTAGAGTTCAGTTGGGACAACATGGTGGTAGCCTTGGTGTTAAGTTCACAGATTTGTTAGGGCTTCCTTTAACTCTTGCAATGTATATAATGTATAAAAAGATGTATATGACAGATTTATTAGTCGTCTCATTTGGAATATGTGATGTCTCACTTATGACTTGGCTATTATGTAGTGTGCGTTTTTGTGTGATGTGTGTAAAAAGTTGTAAGAGCATATAATGTCATAATTAAGATATGGGAGTTACTTATGACAGATTCTATAACACATGTAAAAGCATGACTATAAAGAATTAATAAGTGGAGCAAGAATCTTGACCTTCATTAGGATGTGTAAAAAGCATCTATGACATTGTAAGAGGTGTAAGAAGTTGGTTGTCCTTTTTAGACTTGGGGAGTTGTTATTTCATCCTCTAGTGAACTTGGATGCCCAAGTTCATGAGAAAGGTCTTTAAGCTTCTAGAAAGATGTTTGTAACTCTTGGACATGTGTCATGAGGTCTCTTTCCTTGTTGACTACTTAGCTCATTGTTTTAACTACTAGTTTTGGGAAACTATTTATAACTTTTCTAGATGCCTTTGCTTGTCTATTGGAGCTAGAGGTGAGGAGAGGAGAGGAGAGGAGTTTTTATTGCAAGGTTATACTATTAGATTTGCTTCAAAGGAGCACGATGTAAACCTCCATATTGAAGCTTTAAGCCTAAAAGTGCCTTGTAATATATTTATTGTTGTTGACTAATACATTAGTTCAATGCTTTGGAGGGTGGGGTTTTTATCCGAATGGGTTTTCCCCATGTATATTGTTCTTGCTCTATTATCTATACTTATTTTATTCCTTTTTATTTTTGTTCTTATAAGTGTTAATTTACATACCGTTATGCAGCTAAAATTTACTTAGAACTAAGCCCTGCATTGCTTTCCTCTAAGAGTTAATGTGGGAAATAAAAATGTCTTGATTCCATTTTATGGGCATAGTTTGTGTGCACTCGTAAAAAGCATTTTGTATTTTGTTAATAAATCTTATAGTACTATGTAAGAACCCTATCTTATTTAACTTAATTTTTTTCACTTGCTAGTCTAAAATTTTCTGATTTGTTTTCCTTCCAATTGCCTTAGGGTTTTCAAAATTTGTCTTTGCCAATATGTTTGCAATGTCGTGTAGATGAAAAGGTTGTAATATAACAATAAAGTAACACCAAAAATGATTGAAAATGCAATAACCAGCTTACTAACACAACCTAATATCAACACAAAACATGAATGAACATACCCAAATGGAGAATTTGACTTCTTTATTCAATAGTAGTTGTCTGAATACAAAAATAGAAGGTCTGATATAAAAATCAGACAAGTATATGACTGCAAATTGAGTCCAAAGGTGACCCAAAGCATGTACAAATGATCTCCGATGAAGTCATAACAAATGCCAACTAGCTAATGATGAATGCCAATGATAATCTAAGCCAAATGAAATCTGATTTATAAATTGTAGGTGATGATATGAAACTTGTACCCTGTTGTTATGAAACCTTGATTTCAATTATCATCAAAATATGCCAAAATAAAGCTCCAAATGCAAGTGACCAAGCCTAGGATGAAGGCGAGTAGGTTTGGAAGCTTCTATGATGTTCAAACCCTCCAAAAGATGCCAAACAACACTCAGATCTAAAGATGAAACTCTATTGATCACTGCTATTACAAAAATCAGAATATAGATGAAGGTTGGAAATGATCAAAAACCCCTCTATATGTCAAGTGATCCTCTTCTAAACCTTCTATATGCAGTTCTTGATGGAAATAGCTTCAAATACAAGTCAAATCTGCAAATAACAATCATGAAAACACTCCAATTCAAGCTCCATGATGAACTCCATGTGAATTCATCCCATCATGGTGGATTGAGAGCATCACCAAACCACAAAATTGCCAAGGGAACACCACCTTGAGCAAACTGAAATTCACTTTCAGCCAAAAGAAAACTCTCAAATACAAAATTTGCCAAATGATCAATAGTTGCAAAATGAAGCCAAAACCCTCTATTTATTCCCTTTTCTCCATAAGTGTCCCAATTTGCCAAATTATGAAAATTTTCAAGTCCACCAATGAAATCCAATTTTCAATTTGGCAATTTTAAATGAAATTCACCTCAAAACCACCTTCATTTAAAAAACAATAAAATAATAATATTTTATTATTTTTTCCTCTCTCCTCAAGTCGCCCATATTTAAAAAATAATATTATTTTATTTATTTTTTCTTCTCCTTCTCCAAGCACCAATTTTCCAAATAAAATAATTATTTTTTTCTTTTTCCCTTGGGCGGCGATTTTGGCTTAAATAATAAAATATAATATTTTATTATTTTTATTTTCCTTTTTCTCCTTTAGTGTTGGGAAAAATAATAAAATACAATTAAAGATTGCATTTTATTTTCCTTTTTCCCATCTTTTCACCTTTTTCAAGCTTCAAGTTGTCCAACGTTTATTTTTCCCATCCTTCACTTTTTTTGCCTTGGCTTAAAAATGATAATATTTTGGCTTTATGAAAAATATCATAAAATAATACTAGCCAAAATCCAAATAAAACAAGCATTGAGCCAACATTATAGTTTTCCATCCTTCAATACCAAGCTTAACCTAAAATCATTCCCTTACCACTAGCATTAGCCTACAGAAATGGCAAATAGGCTAATCAACTCCTCCATAGGTGATCACTCCGAAAATGGGGACATGATAGTCCTCCCTTCCCAGGATTGCTTGTCCTCAAGCAATCGAAGATTAGGATGCTCCAAAATCTACTCTCCTTTGGCAAATCTTTCCATCTCACCAAATACTCTCTAATGACCCTATTACACAACTGCGCTCCCTCATGTCCACAATACTATCAGGCACCAATACCAACATACCCTCTTCATCAAGAGGTGGAAGATTGGCAGAAGAAATAACATGTCCCAATGCCCTTTTGAGGCATGACATATGAAATAAATTATGAATCTGGCTCCATGCTGGCAAATCAAGCTCATATGCTACCTCTCCAACTCTCCTCACTATCCTGTAGGGACCATAAAATCGTGGCTTGATTTTTTCTGCACCACTCTTCTTCAAAGTACTCTGTCTATAAGGTTGTAGGTGCAAAAATACCAAGTCACCAACATCAAATGTCCTCTCAATACGATGTCTATCAATATACATCTTCTATTGATTCTATGCCTGTCAAATATTATTCTTAAGTGTCTTAAGGATGTCCTGTGTATCCTGCATCAACTCCTTGGCTCGAGGAGCTCTACTATCATCAAAGGCCAAATCCATGAATGATAATGCATCATATCCATATAATGCCCTGAATGGAGACATGCCATTTGACATATGATAGGTGGTATTATAACAATACTCACCAAGATGTAACCACCTAATCCAAGCACGCTACTGCCCCGCAACATAATTGCGAAGATATCCCTCAACCCACTTATTCACTATCTCTGTCTATCCATCTGTCTGAGGGTGATAACTAGTGCTCGATGTCAACTCAGTACCAGCTAATCGAAATAGCTCCTACCAAAATACATTGATGACCCTGTTGTCCCGATCACTGACAATGGTCTTTGGAAGGCCATGCAAAGGAAACACCTCTCTAAAGAACAACTCTGCAACCTATGGTGCTGAATAATCTGATGGAATAGCATAGAAGTGTGCATATTTGGTCAACCTGTCAACAACCACATATATGCAATCTCTGCCCTGTACCTTCGGAAGACCTGTAATGAATCCATAGAGATACTTTCCCACTTCTTCTCTGGAATAGGCAATGGCTGAAGTAGACCTGCTGGAAAAGTATGCTCAGACTTGTTTTGCTGACAAGTCAAACACTCTCTAACATGCTGCAATACATCATCCTTGAGAACCCGCCATGAGAATCTCTCTCTAATCTGTCTATAGGTTTTGAAAAATCATGGATGCCTTGCTAGAGGTGTGTCATGAATGGCTCTCAATATCTGCTGCTTAAGTTTTGATTCAAGTACTAAAAATATCATGTCCTTATAATATATCACATCATCAACAACCTTATATCTATCATCCTGAATCAATCCATCCACGATCTCGCATGCAAATGTACTCTTGGAATACTCAACTAAAAGTTGAGATTTCCAATCAGCTGAAATCTCACTCAAAGAGTAAATAGTAGGCCTCTTGGAAAGTGCATCCGCTACAATATTCTTCTTTCCCTTCACAAACTGGATGTCAAAATCATATGCATGTATCTTAGAGACCCATTTTTGTTGTCTTTCATTCAAATCCTTTTTCTCTAAGAAGTATTTCAAACTATTGTGGTCGGTCCTAACCACAAACTTCACACCTACCAAGTACTAACAAAACTTTGCCAAAGCATACATAATGGCAAGCATCTCCTTGTCATAGGTGGAATATAAGCGCTCCACATCTCTCAATTTCCTGCTCTCAAATGCAATGGGATGCTTATTCTGCATCAAAACAGCCCCAATACCATCACCTGATGCATCACACTCAAGTACAAAGGACTATGTAAAATTTGCTAGTGCCAACACTGGAGTGGTACTCATCACCTCCTTGAGACGATCAAAAACTACCTGTGCCTCATCAAACCAAAGGAATGCCCCCATCTTAGTGAGATTTGTAAGTGGTGCTGCCAACTATGAAAAGCCTCGTACAAATCTCCTTTAGTAACTACATAAACCCAAGAAACCTCTCAACTCTGAAATGTTCGTTGGAGTAGGCCAATCTGGTATAGCTTTGATCTTCTTCTCATGAACTCTAACCATTGGCACTAATCACATTCCCCAAGTAAAGAATCTCCTCCATCCCGAACTCACACTTAGAAGCCTTAGCATATAATGATTGGGCTTCCATTACGCCTAGTACCTCATCAAGATGTCGAAGATGCTCCTCTCGTGTCTTCCTATATATCAAGATGTCATCAAAGAAAACCAACAAGAACTTACGCAACTGCTTATTGAATACATGGTTCATGCAAGACTGAAATGTAGCAGATGCATTAGTAAGACCAAAGGGCATGACAAGAAACTCATAGTGTCCATAGTGGCATCTAAATGATGTCTTAGGTATATCCTCTTCACGGACACGAATGTGTAGGCTCTCTACTTGTAATGTTGTCTTCCACTACTCACACTCCTCGATCTCCTTGAGTGTGAATGATCCACCCTCAATCGGTCAATGGTTGTAATCAAACGGTCCTGAAACTGATCAAACATTTGTCGTCGTTGTTGGGCAAAAGTAGTCAAGAAATGATTAACATTAGGCTGGTTATCCCTTCTTGACCTTCCACTTCTACCTCTCTCCATATTTGTATGTGTACCTGCAGCTGGATTTTCTCCTTGCTGGCATGTTCTTCTTCTATGGTAATGGTATATGTGAGGACCAACTTCCGATGGTTGCATAACCCAATAGGCTAGCAAGATCTAGGCTCGGATACCACTGTAAGAACCCTATCTTATCTAACTTAAATTTTTTCACTTGCTGGTCTGAAATTTTTTGATTTGTTTTCCTTCCAATTGCCTTAGGGTTTTCAAAATTTGTCTTTGCCAGTATGTTTGCAATGTTGTGTAGATGAAAAGGTTGTAATATAACAATAAAGTAACACCAAAAATGATTGAAAATACAATAACCAACTTACTAACACAACCTAATATCAACACAAAACATGAATGAACATACCCAGATGGAGAATTTGACTTTTTTATTCAATAATAGTTGGTTGATTACAAAAAAAGGTCTGATATAAAAATCAGACAAGTATATGACTGAAAATTGAGTCCAAAGGTGACCCAAAACATGTACAAATGATCTCCAATGAAGTCATAACAAGTGCCAACTAACTAATGATGAATGCCAATGATAATCCAAGCCAAATGAAGTTTGATTTATAAAATATAGGCGCTGATATGAAACCCTAATTTCAATTATCATCAAAATATGCCAAAATAAAGCTCCAAATGCAAGCGACCAAGCCTAGAATGAAGGCGACTAGGGTTTGGAAGCTTCTATGATGTTCAAACCCTCCAAAAGATGCCAAACAACACTCAGATCTAAAGATGAAACCCTGTTGATCACTACTATTACAAAAATCAGAATGTAGATGAAAGCTGAAAATTATCAAAAACCCCTCTATATGCCAAGTGATCCTCTTCTAAACCTTCTATATGCACTTGTTGATGGAAATAGCTTGAAATACAAATCAAATATGCAAATAACAATTATGAAAACACTCCAATTCAAGCTCCATGATGAACTCCATGTGAATTCATCCCATCATGGTGGATTGGACGCATCACCAAACCACAAAATTGTCAAGGGAACACCACCTTGAGCAAACTGAAATTCACTTTCAGCCAAAAGAAAACTCTCAAATACAAAATATGTCAAATGATCAATAGTTGCAAAATGAAGCCAAAACCCTCTATTTATTCTCTTTTCTCCATAGGCATCCCAATTTGCCAAATTATGAAAATTTTCAAGTCCAATAAGATCCAATTTTCAATTTGACAATTTTAAATGAAATTCACCTCAAAACCACCTTCATTTAAAAAACAATAAAATAATAATATTTTATTACTTTTTCCTCTCTCCTCAAGTCACCCATATTTAAAAAATAATATTATTTTATTTATTTATTTTTCTCCTTCTCCAAGCGCCGATTTTCCAAATAAAATAATACCCTTTTATTATTTTTTTTCTTTTTCCCTTGGGCAACGATTTTGGCTTAAATAAAATATAATTTTTTTTTTTTTAATTTTGGCTTAAATAATAAAATACAATTAAACATTGCATTTTATTTTCTTTTTTCCCATCTTTTCACCTTTTTTAATCTTCAAGTTGTCCAACGTTTATTTTTCCCATCCTTCACTTTTTTTTCCCTTGGCTTGAAAATGATAATATTTTGACTTTATGAAATATATCATAAAATAATACAAGCCAAAATCCAAATAAAACAAGTATTGAGCCAACATTATAGTTTTCCATCCTTCAATACCAAGCTCAACCCAAAATCATTCCCTTACCACTAGCATTAGCCTACAGGAATGGCGAATAGGCTAATCGACTCCTCCACAGGGGATCACTCCGGAAATGGCGACATGACATACTAGAGGTGCAAACTGGGTATTTTTCCTTTTATAGTACTTTCTATGGCAGATCAAAAGAAGGCCAATCCTAGAGTTGTCTAATTCTCATCTCCTAATTTATTTATACATTTTTATTTGTGGCTTGCCTCTTTAATTATGAATAATTAATCTTTATTTTGCCGCATGGTTGTGTCAATAAGTAGGAATAAAAGCTTCATATGGTTCTCTTTTAAGTGACTCTAAACTATGAGTACTCCCCAGAGACGTGGGATTGAGGTGGAGGCCCCATTTCCAAATAGGATATGGTATATTACATTTAATCATAGCCAACAAGAGATATAGCTACAAATTTGGGGACAACTCTGAACCTGAGTTTCCTCTTGACTGGATAGAAAATGTCCACAAAACTTCATTTTCCATTAGAGTAATACCTTGTGCTAGCAACATGATGTGAATCGCTCTAGCTAGTGTTGGCCCCAATAATTGTTCATCTTGCAACAGTAGTAAAAAAAGCGACATTTTTGGCCTTGTTGCATAATTGATTTGTGAGTTGTACTCCCTCCTTATAGACTAATTTAAATCTAGATTTTGCACACACATTGTATTTGCATGTTTTTGCATGGCACATTGATACTCGTGATTTTGGGGTGCTATGGGCTGTGAGGAGATTTGCCTTGGTAGTGATAAATTCCAACTAATGGACCCTGTTCCTTCTGGCATGGAACCCTTTTTTAGTGTTTGTTATTTAGGACTAGACCCACTACAGGCAACCTTCATGTGCCTCTAGAATTATGGCATAGCAATGGAACAATCTGAGTCACTACCAGTGGGTGATAGAGAACTAAAATGGCACAGGCCTTTGAGGGGTAGTGCCCCCTTGAAAGGTTTGTGATGCCGATAATTCTTTCTCTAATGGTGCAGTTTAACATGCATGCCAACTGAACAATTGCATTTGTATTAGTTCTACATTTAGGAAGTACTGTTGCATGGTGATTTACACTATAATTTCAGTTTGGGAAGATCAGTCCTATAAAAATTGCAGTCCTCCAGACGGCATCAATTTACAACTGAGTAATAAAATAATTAATAATTTTCAAACCCAATTACCTTCACGCACAGGCCATGGTCAAATTGAGAAGGCAGTGACAAAGAAATTAAACCATTATCAGACAAATCTTTGTTCAATTCCTGTGAGAAGTGACAATATATTGTCATGCCCAATTATGTAGTTAAACACACCAAACCTAAATGAGTTCAAGATTCATAAAAGTGCAGAAACTACTTTTCTGCACAGGCAACCCTTTCAACAAAATCCTACACATAGGCCATTGTCAAATTGGAAGGCAGTGACAAAGGAATTAAATCATTACCAGACAATTTTTTTCTCAATTCCTGTGAGAACTGACAATATATTGTCATGCCCAAATATGGTTAAATACACCAACCTAAATAAGTTCATAATTCAGTAAGTTCAGAAACTACATTTTTACACAGGAACCCTTTCAACAAAATCCCAAACATATTAAACAGCATACCAAACTAGACAGCTTGAGGTAGATTCTAAAGCAGAAATTCAAAAGATACCTTGGCACATTATTTGAAGGACAAAAGCATTATCCTTGCATTGATGACACTAACATATAAAATCATAATTCTGATATTGTATCAGATTTTGTGAAAACAACACCATTTGCGTTGTCATGACTGAAAGCATTAGTTTTTACTTCAACCACGCTTGCCTACAAAAGCACAGTCTAACATCATATAAGGTAACATTAAAATAATCACTATGCATCATCACAAATCTTATTCTTAGTTGTAGAGAGAAATTCAATAGACTTTCATTGGCTTGGTTTCACCCATAGCATCTAATGGGATCAGTGCATCCTTTAGCTGCAGATTGTTTGGAACGAAAACGACCACCCTTTTCAAGATATTGCTGATGGTATTCCTCTGCCCTGTAGAACTTTTTGGCTGGCAGGATTTCTGTCACAATCTTCTCATTGACTGTCTTTTGGTGCCTTTCCATCGATTCTCTTGCAGCTCTTTCCTGCTCAGGTGAATAGTAATATATACCAGATCTATACTGAGTGCCCACATCATTGCCCTGAAAATATAATACAAATACAAATTAATCAGACACCTGATACAACTTTCATTCTAGCCAATGTTGATCAAATAAGTGTATGAAGCATATTTAAAATGTATCTTCAAGCACACTTCAATGAAATATTCTATAAGAATTCTATATTGCCTCCATCATAGAACAAAAATCCACACCACAATTTAGAGAAAGATTAGAAAAAGACACAAAGTCAAAGCCTAAATATATCTATATTAGCTTCTTGGAAATGAACAAGATGAGAACAAAATGTGAGACAAGATAAATGCATAACTGCAATACATGATTTACATTGGGATCCCGTGTCACATTAAGGTATATGTTCTACAAGCTCCAGAAAACAATAATTTGGAATGGACCAACCTCACCCACAGCTGCTCCTGGTTACCTAAAGCTAAACTTCCATGAGCCATCTAAAACCCTGGGAAAGCAAGAAAATCAGGCACATCAAGAATCATAAATGTCGAAATGTTATTTGAATTTCAGTATGCATTGGCAGTTGTCCTTTGTACACTTACTGCACATGCATAGGTACCATTTTTACTCATACACCATATACCTGCATGCAGCCAAAATATAATGTTGTTCTCTTTCCATGATAATGGCTATTGTCTGCCAGCTAGCTTTGGCAGAACCCAACCAATTTCTACAGGCATGCAAAATAAGTTTGTATTTTTATTAAAGTCATGTTCTATATGGTAACCCTTTTACAAACATAAAATATAACATCTCTAGGTATTTAGCAACAATGGCCCATTATCTTTTGTTAAGATGTTTGCAATGGAGACTGGATTCAAGGTTTCAACAGCGTTCTTCTAACAATGACATGTGAGAACTACAGGATGTGAACCTGCATCAACACTCCTAGTAGATCAAGCCATAAAATGGATGCAAAGGCAACCTGTGTAACAAATGAGATCTGTTAGAAGTGCATGATGCCATTATTCAGCAAGGACAAAAGGGCAAAAATTGAAAAGGGAATGGAGATGCGTACACTTGGTAAGATCCAGGCACATTAAGGAACTTAAAAATCCCTAGCAAAATTGAGAAAAAAGGTTTGGCTCTTTTTGTGGTATCTTGTTGAAAATAGAAAGTGGAAAAGGATTTAATGGCTTATTATTCATATCCAATGAGTTCAAATGGCATAACCAAGAACAGTTCTTTCAGACAAGGTTGTAAGATTTAAAGTTTTAGATTTCTAAATAAATTCAACACATTAACAATGAAGTTGATGTTTCCCACTCATAATATTCTCCACTCACAGTTCCTGTACCTTCTCCAATGCCAACGTCCAAGGATATTTTTGACTGAAATTTGAATATGTTTGACTACTATTCCTTTCAAATTTCAAGGAATTTTGCTTTTGAAGTGGGTTCCTTTTGTAATGTCCCCGATTTCGAGAGCATCAGAGTTTGGAAGATTAGCCTATTATTTGACCCTCGTAGGCTAATAGTCTTGGTTAGAGGGTCTTCAGTGGCTGTTGCCTAGTCATACGTGACATTACTTCTCATCAGTTCGTCATTGGGTTCAGGTGTGGGCCTTCGTTTGATGTTTCTGGACTCAATTATACACACTTACTATTTATAGTAAGTCACCATTTCAAGAGAGTCAGTGTTTTTATATATAGAAGGGCACCTGGATAGTTCTTGATTGCAATGTCGATCCCTTATTCAATTGGTTTAATCAAGTAATGAGGGATTTACTATTTACAGTAAGACTGTGGTTGTAGAGAGGAACCCCTGCTATTTTTAGTAAGGCGGTTGGACGCACAGAAGGTACCATGATAAACTCCCAGGTTCAGACAAAATTGAGAATTATGGAGATAAGTGATTTTTAATTATTATTAAAGGTAATCTTTAATAATAATTAATTATTATTTATAAAGTGCAATTATAAAGTTAAAAAGTCACTTTATATTCAATGGGGCTATGACCCTTCATTTAAGTGACTTAAAGTGCAATTAATGGATTATATTTTGGAGGCCAAAATATTAAAGTATTTCATAAAGTTAATGTGCATACAAGTTATATTATTTTAAATGATATTAAAGTGAATTTATTATTCATGAATATGACAGCCCAAGTTTGAAGACTTATTATAAAGTTTTATGAAAAACCTAAAAGTGGATTTCAAAAGGGGATTAAAGGCACTTAAGAGTTGAGAGGATATAAAAGGTTTCAAAAAGCAAATCAAACTCATTATTGAATGATCATTTGAATTTGTTTTTGTGGTTTTCTCGAGAAGACAAGGGTTTCAGTATATCAGCCATTGAAGAACGAAAACTCTTCAATGTTTTTGCAATTTTGAGGCTGTGAGAGACCCGCTGAATCATTGCTTGAGGAGAGCTTCATTCTAGAGTTCTATTTGTGCTTAAAAGTGAAAGATATCAGCAAGGGTTCGAAGATTAATGAAAAATAATCAATTGCAGCTCAGAATAAGGGTTTATACAGAGCATTTAAGAGGAGAATATCAAGTCGCTCAAATATTTGTTGCATTATTTGGTCTTCATTGTGAGTGTTTCTTATGTATTCGGAGTATATGCTGATTTGAAGTAACAAATCTAAGTTGCATGTGCTTCAAGGAGTTGTATTTCATTTGCATACTGTTGTTTTGTTGTTTCGCCATGTATTTCACATTTCAGCAAATGGATATGTGATATTGCTTCATATTTTGGCCATACAATTTTCTGGGTATTTGTGATTTAGATATTAAAGGATATTCTCTCAACTGGGTTCTTAATATTTTGACAAAATACTAAACATTTTTTAAGATATGAAAATCTGGAAATTTCAGCAGTGTATTTCCTTTGAAATATTCAGTTAGTGTGAAAAATATATACATTGCAATATCTCTTTCTGTTGTACTACATTGTTATACCCAACATAGCATAAATATTAAAAAAATCAGTCATCACTTGAATAAAAATATCTCAGAAGATAGGAGGGATACTACAATGGTATCAAAGCGGTTCCCTGCCATCCTGTTGGGAAATCAAAAATTTGAACAATTGCATGTCAGTTTTTGCAGTTGCATGTTAGTACCCAGTACTTGCATGTCAGTTTGGAGAGCACCCATATGCTTGCATGTCAGTTTTAATGGTTGCATGTGTGGTATCAGTTACCCCATGTTAGCTCAACAGTGGGGTCTATTTTAAAAATTCATTGAGCTCACACAGAGAAACTTGAGTGATCAACACTCACCTATAGCAGCTGCAGTTGATTGGTGATTTTGGGTAAACTGAAGTCTATACAGGAACTCCTACCAAAGCTCATGCAGGCTGTTCAAAACTATGATAAGAATTTAACAAGGCTTCTACAACATCCGGAAATTTTGGATCCTTGGTTTGCAAAGAAAAAGAAAGCAAACACTAATGCAGATAACCTTATCAGTATGAGGAAAAGAAGGACCAATTTGAGGAGGAAATGGACATTATCAACGTTCAAGAAATTGTTATCAATCATAATAACAAGACTGATTTTTATGACAGCAGTTGTCCACTTGAGCATGAGGATGAGTTGGAAGTCGTGGCCAGTCCAGAAGATGTTATGGAAGTGACATTGGGTATTGGCACTCATGATACTAGTGCCAAGAATGAAGATTGCATGCAAAAGTTAACCCATAACAGATCTGATTTACATGAGAGCAGTGGCTACACATGTTCAAGATGCTACTATTGAGTTGTTACATGAAAGTACTCAAGAATTGGATACTAATGATGCATTGTGTGATGTGGATTCATGTCATGATGAGTCTGATTTTTCAAATCAGACCTTAGAAAACAAGCTAGAAGGTTCATATGTTGACATGGAATCACAGGATCGTGAGTTCGATGGACATGCAGATACATTAGAAGCGGAAGTGTGCGAAGAGATTGTCATAATAGCAGCTTCTACCTTGCTAGTTGAGCCATCCCTTGAGGTACATGTTGTGACCAAATCACACATCGCCCCATTAGGAATGGGGACCCCCTTTTTTTTTTTGAGCTCTGAGCTTTCAGTGAGTTTTCAATGAGTTTTCAACGAGATTTTAATGATGATTTGACTCATTTTCCTCTGCCGATATGGTAACAATTTCCTTGCCTATGATCTTTGGTTCACGATTAAGGGTAGATGAACTTGCAATAATGAAGAATTGTGATCAAATCCTATCTAGATATTGAGTTTTGAAGTCAATCCTGAAGAATGTTTGAGACCCTGAAAAGACTAAGCCTGGAGCCTGAAATCCTGAAAATCCTGAAAAATGGCTAAGTCTGAAATCTGGTGAATCCTCCAAATTCTATATTTTGCATCTTAAATCCGGTGGATTCGGGACCTATCTCAAACATCCTGAAAGGTATATTGAAAAATATTTAAAGTATAAGTAAATATATTTTTCAATATACCTTTACTCACGCGACCCTGAAAATACTTAACGATTTCAGAGGATTCAAAATCCTATTCTAATGCGACTGGATACTTAGATGGCGCAAATCTGGGCGCAAAATCACGAAGGAGAAGACACTTGAGCCAGAGGATTTGAAAACTCTATCCAATGCGCCCATCAAAACCTTGGTCCAATGCGAAAATATCAGAGGATTTCGATCCTCTATCTAGTGCGCCCAAACCAAAAGGTCATTTCGGAGGAAAAAATGAGGATTTCAATGCCTTCAACTAGTGCGAAAGTAACAAAGTAAGTCTCAGAGCAAATCTTGGAGAGAATTTCGATGATCAAAGCCAGAGGATTTCACACATGAAGTAATGCGCCCAAGTGATTTTAAAGGTGAAGCTTTCAAGGACCCTAACCAAAGCGCAATCCAGAGGATTTAAAAACTTCATCTAAGGCGCCAACACTCTAGCGAATTTTCCAAGGCTATCCAATGCGCCCATAACAAGATCATTCAATAAGCAACGCTAAGGTAGAGTGAGAACTCCACAGGATCCTACAAGGTCATCTAGTGCGCCCACACTCCAGAGGATTCTAGAAGCCTATCTAATGCGCTAGAGGCTGGAAGATTTGAATTCATGAAGTAATGCGCCAACATCATGAGGTAATGATCAAAGTTTGAATTTTTAAGGATTTGCAAGTGTCATTTGATGCGCCAACTCTAGGAATATCTCTAAGCTTTCAAGTACCCTCCAAAGTTTGACTTTGAAGAATCCTACAAGCTTATCCAATGCGCCATATCATGAGGAGATGGCCAGCGTCCTAGATATCCAATGTTTGTTCTTCAAGGTAAGTTTAGAGGAGTCTTAAAACATGATCTAATGCGCCATGTAAAAGGGAAGAATGAAGTTGATGTTGAAGACCAAATTGCTTATCCATTACGCAAGAAAAAAACTAAGTGTCATCTAATGCAAAGTATTCAGAGGATTTTTATCCTTCAACCAGTGCGAAATGCCAAGAGGAATCCAAACTTTGATCTAAAGCGCCATGCATTAAGACTTTGAAGGTGTCTAAAATGAAATTCTTGAGAATCCTAATTGATGATCTAATGCGCCTAGAAGCAAGATAAAGAAGAAGACAACACTAAGCTGATCCAATGCGAAATATAAGACAAGAAGATTTCAAGCCTTGATCTCATGCGCTTGAAGGAGAGAAGAAAACGCCAACCAACAACAAGAAGATCGCCAAGCCTTTATCTAATGCGCCAACAAGGAAGTTACAAACATTTAATAATTCTTGCCTTCGGAAAACGTGAAAATTGCATTCATTAAATAAAGATTAATCAAAATTAAATGTTTGTGCACAATAGTAAAGGAGGTCGGCCTAGAGAAAAGGAAAAGTTTTAAAAGCAAATTATGTATATATACCTCATTTCCTTTTCATTTTTATCATTTTCAAGAGCAGGTTTGTTCTCAAAAAAGCAGAATTTTCTTCAAGGAGCAGCAACAAGAAGTTGTTTTTAGAAATATAAATTTGATTTCATCAAATTTTGCCAAGTGGTGGATCAAATTGCAAGGTATCAAATACAAAACAGCTCATCAAGTAAGTCTGATCTGAGTTTTTCTGATCTGATTTTCTTCTTTTTCTTTCCTTAGATGCCTTGAAATTGTTCAAATATTGGTAAAATTCAAGAAGGATAAGTGGATTTTCATGGATTTTCATAGGTTCCTTGAATCTAGATAGCAATATTTCATAATTATAAAGGAAAATTTCATAATTTAATCCACTAAGGTGGCTGAAGTGAAGATTGTGTTTGCAATTACTTATTCGCGTCAAATTTGCAGGAATGTCAATGATGCTAAAGAGTCATCAAAGAAGAAGAAGCTGGAACCACCTTCATGCTAGGAGTAAAGTCAACCAATTGTCATGTGGAGAAGACATCAAGTAACTGCTCCACCATAAGGAAAGTGTTATCATCAAGTTGGAGCATTTCATATATTCTACTTCATTCAAGATCATCTTCCCGGAAGCATCATTCTAAGAAATCTACATCACTTCAAGAGGTAGCTGCTCCAAGACGTCACAGCAAGATATATCTCAAGTCCTCTTCATCAATGACATCATGAAAGATCCTACGTCAAGTTCCTTCGAGCTTCAAGATCATCTTCAAGGAATCATTTCATCAACTGTATCATGATCATCAAGAGCAAGTGTTTGAATCACTTTCACCTTGCGGAGGGAACACTACTCTAAAGGATTATACCTCAAATCTTCTACATCATCGAGTTGGAACACTTCATTGAAACTTCCAAAGGCATTCATCCATCTAAGCTTCAAGACTCTTCAAATTTCCAAGTCCAAGAGAGTCTCCTACTCTTCATGAAGAAATCAAGTGTCATCATCTACTCTCTAGCCTACATGAAGATACATCGAAGAAGATTCACATCAATCTATCTACAAGAAGAAGAAAAAAATCATAAAGTTAGTCAAGTGAGGCGACAACTATCATACATCCAGTTAACAAGAAGAATGAACAAGGCAAGATCCACAGGATGTATTCCTAAATATACAAGTTCAAACAATCACATTGAATACATCATTACAAGTTGATACAATTTTCAAAGTATGCTGAGTTGGCACTTATGTGGCGAGTACACATCATTTAATTTTGATTAGCCACATTATTTAATGCATGCAATGTATCATTTAATGAAAGAAGTCAAAGGGATTCCTATGTGGAGGAATATTTTAAATGCTTTCGCCTTACCTTATCACATTGGAAAACGTGCCTTCATTGCCTCTTTCTTTTTTGCTAAAAATAGCAAGTTGTTGTAACTACCTCTGAGGTGGCACGATCTAAGCCCTTGGCTATCGAATTGATCTAAGCCGTTCATTGTATATTGGAGCACTATATAAAGGCCTTGTTGCCTCATTTGTAATTCATTAGAGATATAGATTAGAGATATAGATTAGAGAGGAGATCATTAGTAGTAGTAGAGAGTAGATTTTAAGAGTAGAATAGAAGAGACTCTCAAAATTCTCTGAGAGAACTTGAAATTGTTGTAAATATTCCTCAAAGTTAATGCAAAGACATTGGAGCTACTTGTTTGGTGTTAAGTATTATCTTGTGGAGTAACATGATTTCCTGAATCTTGATGGAATTAAGAGATGTTTCAAATAGCTTAGAAATAGATTAGAAGTGCATTGATGTAATGAATATGCGTAAAGATATTTGATGGACTCTTCTGGTTCATACTTTTCGTGTGTTGTCGAAGGCAATCCACTTTGCAAAGTTAGACTGAACCTTCATTTTCTTTAGTTCGGTTGTGAATGCTTGTTCAAATTGCGCCAGCTGTGGGTGTTTGGATGGAGATTTACAACATGAAAATCCTTGAGTTTCCTTAGAAGATTGCACCGGCTTCGTGTAGTTGTTGGTTCTCATGGCGAAGCGAAGTCTGGTTTCATGAGGAATTTGTCTATCTTTACATGTTTCATTATCTCATTGTCCTTAGATTAGCCTTCTAAACCCTTAACCCTTTTTCATTTTCTTTATCATAGAAGCCTTGTATACATATCATCCACATCAAAGGAGGAATAAGTCGAATGAAAGGAGAAGAGTCTATGTAAGTCCCTTTGTTGATTAACAGCAGAATCATACTTAAATCACTGAGCTGTCTCTTACCGAAATTAAAACATTATTAGAAGGAACCTTGGAGTTATCTCGTTTGATCACTTAGTTCAGCATCCGAGAGGCTTTGCTCAAGAGAGAGTCAAATACTCAGTATTTCACTCTATTGTTGACTTGTCGAAAAACAACCATCAACATATTTGGCGCTAGAAGGAGGGCTGATCAGGATACTTCTCCATTCAAAGACATTGCTCCATTTGTTGCATGCCCCTCTCTTCCAACGCTCAACATATTTGGCGCTAGAAGGAGGGCACGAGCTTGGATATTCTTCATTTCAAATAGGGCAACTAGATACTCCGAAGTTGTGGATTGATTTTTTCAGAAAAATCCAAAAAAGTAGAAAAGTTCAAAAATTCAAAAAAAAAAAAGGCAAAAAAATACAAAAATACAAAAAAAAATCAGATGGAGTTCTCAACCATGGATTCAGAAGTGGATATGCGGCAAGTTGTTGGATATAATCCTGCAAGTTCGACTCCAATTGTTCTTCAATTATGGTGGTCATTGAGTAAACGTCTTGGTGGCAAGAGTTTGAAAGATTTCGAGTGCAAATATGGATGTCGTATTCATAATACAAATGAGCATAGAGAAGCAGATTGTATAACATTCTTATCGAGGATGGATCTAGCAGTGCAGAAGAAAATTTCATTCTTACAAGTACATGAGCCAGTAGTGTTTTCAAAGATAGATCCTAATACTCCTGTTGATGGGATAGCATTCAAGAAGTTGAAGGAGAAAATCAAAGAAGGAATTGAGGAATGCTAAGGATTTAACTGTAGACGACATATTGCTTTCGAGAAATTGGTGTAGGGTACATGATATAGATCATTTGGAATACACTTGTGAGAAATGCTGGGAAGCAATTCATCAAGCCATGCAGGAAGTAGAAGCTGGTGTACCTGTTGAGGAAGAAGTCTTCACTACAGAAAACCTAGATAAGCAGTGTACCAGTGAGAAAGAATATGAATATGAGTTTATCAATCCAGAAGAAGTAGAAGCATTTGAACAGAAGTTATCAAAAACATTAGAGGATTGTAAGCAAGGTTTAATAGATGTTAGAGCACTTGAAGCGGCAATTGAAGAAGAAAGAAGTTCAAGCTTGTGGCAAGAACCTGAATTTGACGAAGATAAGTTTCTTGAGGACTATACATCTACTTTGTATCAAGAGATCCTTGAGAATGAGCTGCAAGAAGTACGGAGAACATTGTTAGAAGATCATCAGTTAGAAGCATTGCAAAGGAATGCTGATGAAGAGCCAATGAATAGACAAGAACAATTCGGGTCGACGCTCGACGCTGCCACCATTATACAAGAAGATATCAAGCCAAAGAAGAGAATGACAATTAAAGAACATGTTGCTGTTATAGATGCTGAGATCAAGAGGCTGTTGACACCTTTGCTGGAGATCACGAAGGAGCTGGACGATGAGATCATGCACTACAAAGACGATGAGAAGTTCATCTACCATCAATGGCGACCTCCTGACGGGTGCATAGAGTATGATCAAATGCTTGGTAGGCCATGTCTCATTGAAAACAGTGAACATCAGGTTGTTTTTTTCCCTTCTATTGATTGGAAAACTTTTGAATTTGAACATCATGAACTTCTCATTGATAGCACTGATAGCATCGATAGTAAACATCTTGAACACATTGCACATGTTGAATATGAATTTGATTACGGAGAATTGGGTAGAACAACTTGCATTTGGATAGATCATGGTCCCGATGAAAATCCTCAATTGATCATAATACCTCCAGAAATTTTTCCTACATTTGAGGACTGTTGCCTGAAAGATGAGTTTTTCTCTGAGTTCAAGGATGAATTGGCTTGGTTGAGAACTGTCACTGCTGCATTGCTTCTGTTGTACATACTGAATAATCATGCCAGGGCTTGTATATACTCTGTGTCCTGGGTTGCATCTCTGTTGCTTGTACATAGCTAGGTTAGAGTAGGTTTTTATTTCATGTCGCGTTTTAGAATAAATTTGCTCCTTGATGTCATTTGACTCAAGTCTTGGTTTTTCCTTAGCTTAGTTTTGTTTTCGAATCGCTTGTTTGTTGTTGTCTTTTCCTTAGCTTGGTGGTTGGTTGTCGTTTGCTTTCATAGATTAGCTGTTTGTTTTTCGTAGGTGTTAGTTGTTTCGTCGGGTTTCCAATTTGTAAGAAGGTGATGTATCTTAAACACACACTCTGGTGTCAACTTAGGACAACGTGTTAGTTCATTTCTTAATCATCTTGTTAGACTTTGAACTTGACTTGGAAGTTAATCATATATTGTGTCTTGACACTATTATCTTCTGATTATAATATTTTAAAATGCTAAATCTAAATTTTATGAATTCTTTTGTGTTCCGTTGAGAAACTTGGGTCATGATTGATGGATTTCCCGTGGATTCCATCGCTAGTGTCAGATAGCATGACTGCTTGCTCCTAGGAGATGAGTCATTTGTTCGGTATTGACTGAAGTATTTTGAGGTTTCTATATCTTACACATCTTAATGATCCCGAAGTTGCTAGGGAAGTCTTTGTGAGCCTGAATCAAGTGAACATCTCAAGGTAATTCATGTTTCCGATTCCATTCCATAATAAGTATTTTTCATACTTCCTTCTCCGTCATCCCGCTTATCACATCTCACACTACAATAAAATTTTCCATCCATTTCATTTCAAAGGAATAAAAACTTCCATCCACATTGCATTCTTCATCCAATAAGGAATTCAAGTCTGATGTCTGAATCATTTATATGGTCCTGTTGTTCGTTGTATACTCCAGAAGGATAACAATTGAAGTCTGAATCGAGCACTTGGAGTTTTTTCATGTCAATCTCCTTTTCAAATGACCTTAGCCACTATAAGGCAAGGTTAAGATGTTGGTATCCCCATCTATTCCACATTAATCCATCATTTTCCATTATCCACCCATCATATGTTCACCTCGCCTTTGTTACTATGCAAAGTCTCAAAGCATGTAACTATTCATACCTTCCGTCATCCATCTTACCTCCGCCTTCCTATCATATTATTATACCCTTTATCCCTTCCACCAATCTCCTAATCATGATTGATGAATGTGAGTATCGTCTAGGCAAGAAGCTTGCAATTTCTTCTAATCATTCCCCCATCTTTCCATAAAATAAATACTTGGATGCTTATACCCATCAAACAAGAGCTTCCTGAAAAGATTTTAGACCTCTATGCCTCATGGTACAAATACCGAAATTCTAAGCTAGGCATGTTCAAAAGCTATACTTTCAAAGAATTGCTTGCAGAATGAAGCTCTGGGTACTTAAAGCCAAATCTAAAGAGGCTACCGCATCCAATCCACCCAATCCTTTCATTTCCATTCCATCCCCAAATTATTTCATCCCACGAACCAAAACCCAAAGATATTCTAAGTTCGTGAAGGTCATGAAGTTGTCATTCTTAATTTCTAAATCGTCCATTCCCCGTTCCCTATTTACATTCCCCTTACCTCTTGCAAGCTTCGAAGTTTAGGTTGATACAAACAAACGTTGATCGTGATTTCATTCCATTTCATTTTCCTTATTCACCGTCCATATTTGTTTCTTGCTATTCAACATATCCCGTCATTCCTTTGGTTTATGGTTGAATACGCTTTCATATATCCGTTTTATAATCCGTTCCCTTCATGTTTTATAATCCGTTTTTATAAAACGCTTTCATCCCATCATGTCCTGCCAATATTTATAAGATCATCGCGTTATCTGCAGAGTCAGACTCTTGAATTCCGTTTATTTGTTACCTCGGTGAAAACCTGGCAAACAGGCGCCGTGTGTAATGGTCATCCTTCAAAAAAAACAAAAAAAAAAAAAAAAAAAAAAGAAGAGCAAAAAAAAAAAACAAAAACAAAAAAAAAATGAAAATAGTAAAAAAAAAAAATTTCGTTCATTGGTGAAAACCCGGCAAACGGGCGCCATGGACAAGTATCTTGGCGAAAACCTGGCAAACAGGCGTCATGATAGAGACATATTGTCACATTGCATTTTCACTATCATTCCATCACCACTCCATTTGACATCATTTACTTGTCATTGCATATTATCATCTGCCCTCTTCATCCATGTATATATCCATCCATCCGCTTTCATGAATATACTTAGCTTGAGACTGGTTAGCTTAGTCAATCCTGGCTTCTAAGGGATGGGAATGAACCTAAGTGCTTGCACTTTAAACCTCAGATATGGATAGTCGCGCTGGCAATTGATTCTGATTCTTTGATTGAGTAGTCGTGTTTATTTGATCTAGTGTGTGGGTGTACATGGAAATGTTGAAACTTGACATTTGTTTATCTTTGGAACACTTAAGAAACTGTTTTAATTAAAATCTATCTTTAATCACACATCAGAGATATAGTGTCTTGATCCAATCTATGATTCTTTTCCTTTTCGTTGTCTAGCTAGCTGATAGATAGAAGAGAAGTGTCTGAAAGTTTCTGGGTCTGGATTGAGTCTTTGTCTTTGAAATGTTCAGGAACATTTATTCGGGTTGACGCTAGATGTTGTGACCAAATCACACATCGCCCCATTAGGAATGGGGACCCCCTTTTTTTTTTTGAGCTCTGAGCTTTCAGTGAGTTTTCAATGAGTTTTCAACGAGATTTTAATGATGATTTGACTCATTTTCCTCTGCCGATATGGTAACAATTTCCTTGCCTATGATCTTTGGTTCACGATTAAGGGTAGATGAACTTGCAATAATGAAGAATTGTGATCAAATCCTATCTAGATATTGAGTTTTGAAGTCAATCCTGAAGAATGTTTGAGACCCTGAAAAGACTAAGCCTGGAGCCTGAAATCCTGAAAATCCTGAAAAATGGCTAAGTCTGAAATCTGGTGAATCCTCCAAATTCTATATTTTGCATCTTAAATCCGGTGGATTCGGGACCTATCTCAAACATCCTGAAAGGTATATTGAAAAATATTTAAAGTATAAGTAAATATATTTTTCAATATACCTTTACTCACGCGACCCTGAAAATACTTAACGATTTCAGAGGATTCAAAATCCTATTCTAATGCGACTGGATACTTAGATGGCGCAAATCTGGGCGCAAAATCACGAAGGAGAAGACACTTGAGCCAGAGGATTTGAAAACTCTATCCAATGCGCCCATCAAAACCTTGGTCCAATGCGAAAATATCAGAGGATTTCGATCCTCTATCTAGTGCGCCCAAACCAAAAGGTCATTTCGGAGGAAAAAATGAGGATTTCAATGCCTTCAACTAGTGCGAAAGTAACAAAGTAAGTCTCAGAGCAAATCTTGGAGAGAATTTCGATGATCAAAGCCAGAGGATTTCACACATGAAGTAATGCGCCCAAGTGATTTTAAAGGTGAAGCTTTCAAGGACCCTAACCAAAGCGCAATCCAGAGGATTTAAAAACTTCATCTAAGGCGCCAACACTCTAGCGAATTTTCCAAGGCTATCCAATGCGCCCATAACAAGATCATTCAATAAGCAACGCTAAGGTAGAGTGAGAACTCCACAGGATCCTACAAGGTCATCTAGTGCGCCCACACTCCAGAGGATTCTAGAAGCCTATCTAATGCGCTAGAGGCTGGAAGATTTGAATTCATGAAGTAATGCGCCAACATCATGAGGTAATGATCAAAGTTTGAATTTTTAAGGATTTGCAAGTGTCATTTGATGCGCCAACTCTAGGAATATCTCTAAGCTTTCAAGTACCCTCCAAAGTTTGACTTTGAAGAATCCTACAAGCTTATCCAATGCGCCATATCATGAGGAGATGGCCAGCGTCCTAGATATCCAATGTTTGTTCTTCAAGGTAAGTTTAGAGGAGTCTTAAAACATGATCTAATGCGCCATGTAAAAGGGAAGAATGAAGTTGATGTTGAAGACCAAATTGCTTATCCATTACGCAAGAAAAAAACTAAGTGTCATCTAATGCAAAGTATTCAGAGGATTTTTATCCTTCAACCAGTGCGAAATGCCAAGAGGAATCCAAACTTTGATCTAAAGCGCCATGCATTAAGACTTTGAAGGTGTCTAAAATGAAATTCTTGAGAATCCTAATTGATGATCTAATGCGCCTAGAAGCAAGATAAAGAAGAAGACAACACTAAGCTGATCCAATGCGAAATATAAGACAAGAAGATTTCAAGCCTTGATCTCATGCGCTTGAAGGAGAGAAGAAAACGCCAACCAACAACAAGAAGATCGCCAAGCCTTTATCTAATGCGCCAACAAGGAAGTTACAAACATTTAATAATTCTTGCCTTCGGAAAACGTGAAAATTGCATTCATTAAATAAAGATTAATCAAAATTAAATGTTTGTGCACAATAGTAAAGGAGGTCGGCCTAGAGAAAAGGAAAAGTTTTAAAAGCAAATTATGTATATATACCTCATTTCCTTTTCATTTTTATCATTTTCAAGAGCAGGTTTGTTCTCAAAAAAGCAGAATTTTCTTCAAGGAGCAGCAACAAGAAGTTGTTTTTAGAAGTATAAATTTGATTTCATCAAATTTTGCCAAGTGGTGGATCAAATTGCAAGGTATCAAATACAAAACAGCTCATCAAGTAAGTCTGATCTGAGTTTTTCTGATCTGATTTTCTTCTTTTTCTTTCCTTAGATGCCTTGAAATTGTTCAAATATTGGTAAAATTCAAGAAGGATAAGTGGATTTTCATGGATTTTCATAGGTTCCTTGAATCTAGATAGCAATATTTCATAATTATAAAGGAAAATTTCATAATTTAATCCACTAAGGTGGCTGAAGTGAAGATTGTGTTTGCAATTACTTATTCGCGTCAAATTTGCAGGAATGTCAATGATGCTAAAGAGTCATCAAAGAAGAAGAAGCTGGAACCACCTTCATGCTAGGAGTAAAGTCAACCAATTGTCATGTGGAGAAGACATCAAGTAACTGCTCCACCATAAGGAAAGTGTTATCATCAAGTTGGAGCATTTCATATATTCTACTTCATTCAAGATCATCTTCCCGGAAGCATCATTCTAAGAAATCTACATCACTTCAAGAGGTAGCTGCTCCAAGACGTCACAGCAAGATATATCTCAAGTCCTCTTCATCAATGACATCATGAAAGATCCTACGTCAAGTTCCTTCGAGCTTCAAGATCATCTTCAAGGAATCATTTCATCAACTGTATCATGATCATCAAGAGCAAGTGTTTGAATCACTTTCACCTTGCGGAGGGAACACTACTCTAAAGGATTATACCTCAAATCTTCTACATCATCGAGTTGGAACACTTCATTGAAACTTCCAAAGGCATTCATCCATCTAAGCTTCAAGACTCTTCAAATTTCCAAGTCCAAGAGAGTCTCCTACTCTTCATGAAGAAATCAAGTGTCATCATCTACTCTCTAGCCTACATGAAGATACATCGAAGAAGATTCACATCAATCTATCTACAAGAAGAAGAAAAAAATCATAAAGTTAGTCAAGTGAGGCGACAACTATCATACATCCAGTTAACAAGAAGAATGAACAAGGCAAGATCCACAGGATGTATTCCTAAATATACAAGTTCAAACAATCACATTGAATACATCATTACAAGTTGATACAATTTTCAAAGTATGCTGAGTTGGCACTTATGTGGCGAGTACACATCATTTAATTTTGATTAGCCACATTATTTAATGCATGCAATGTATCATTTAATGAAAGAAGTCAAAGGGATTCCTATGTGGAGGAATATTTTAAATGCTTTCGCCTTACCTTATCACATTGGAAAACGTGCCTTCATTGCCTCTTTCTTTTTTGCTAAAAATAGCAAGTTGTTGTAACTACCTCTGAGGTGGCACGATCTAAGCCCTTGGCTATCGAATTGATCTAAGCCGTTCATTGTATATTGGAGCACTATATAAAGGCCTTGTTGCCTCATTTGTAATTCATTAGAGATATAGATTAGAGAGGAGATCATTAGTAGTAGTAGAGAGTAGATTTTAAGAGTAGAATAGAAGAGACTCTCAAAATTCTCTGAGAGAACTTGAAATTGTTGTAAATATTCCTCAAAGTTAATGCAAAGACATTGGAGCTACTTGTTTGGTGTTAAGTATTATCTTGTGGAGTAACATGGTTTCCTGAATCTTGATGGAATTAAGAGATGTTTCAAATAGCTTAGAAATAGATTTGAAGTGCATTGATGTAATGAATATGCGTAAAGATATTTGATGGACTCTTCTGGTTCATACTTTTCGTGTGTTGTCGAAGGCAATCCACTTTGCAAAGTTAGACTGAACCTTCATTTTCTTTAGTTCGGTTGTGAATGCTTGTTCAAATTGCGCCAGCTGTGGGTGTTTGGATGGAGATTTACAACATGAAAATCCTTGAGTTTCCTTAGAAGATTGCACCGGCTTCGTGTAGTTGTTGGTTCTCATGGCGAAGCGAAGTCTGGTTTCATGAGGAATTTGTCTATCTTTACATGTTTCATTATCTCATTGTCCTTAGATTAGCCTTCTAAACCCTTAACCCTTTTTCATTTTCTTTATCATAGAAGCCTTGTATACATATCATCCACATCAAAGGAGGAATAAGTCGAATGAAAGGAGAAGAGTCTATGTAAGTCCCTTTGTTGATTAACAGCAGAATCATACTTAAATCACTGAGCTGTCTCTTACCGAAATTAAAACATTATTAGAAGGAACCTTGGAGTTATCTCGTTTGATCACTTAGTTCAGCATCCGAGAGGCTTTGCTCAAGAGAGAGTCAAATACTCAGTATTTCACTCTATTGTTGACTTGTCGAAAAACAACCATCAACAGTACATAGCAACAGTACCTTAGATATTGATGTGTGCACTATTGATTGCACACACGATGCTACTTATCATGAGATGAGTGATGTTGATACAGCCTCATATCACAGTGCAGACTTTGATTCAGAGAGCTTGCATGGGAGTCATGAGTTTCAGAGACCTCATCACTTGGTTGGGCAACTTAAGGTCAATGATAGCATGATTGCCACAGCCATAGAGCACTTTGATGTTGCTCGACAGATGTTGGCAACCTATGGTTGGAGTACTCCTATGGCAGATGAGCATGATGATAGTGGCCTTTCCCTAGCAGAGTTTCATGCACTTCGAGAAGCCATTGGAATAATGAAACATAATTACTTACAGTTACTTGCTGATAGAGATTATCTTCTCGAGTAGGATAGCATCTGTTACGATGCACTGAAGGGGAAGGAAGAGGCGGTTGATGAGCTCACTCATGAGCTTGAGGTGACTTTGGACTCATTGCAGATCACCCAGTTGGCCCTTCAGGAGTCTCAGTCACGAGTAGAGGAGCTTACCGTGGAGTTGAGTATGGCACAGTCTTCACCAGCTACAGATACAGTACAGTTTCCTACAGCAGTAGTTGGTGAGGATCAGATATCCACAGGTTGTAGTGAGGATGTGGCTACATCCATCACAGATTTTGGCGCAGTAGTCTCTGTTGAGATGAGTACTTTGATTGAGAGCAGCAAAGAACCACATGTTGCATCAGGTTCTCTTGAGGTCAGTACTATGACAGATGATGCGGGTCAGATTGCCGATAGCTCTTGTTTGGTAGCTCTTGTTTGGCAATGGTGGAATCTCCCAAGAGTTGTGTGTTGGTACACAATGCTACTCCATCATCTTCACAGGAGGTTCACAGAGTGTCATCTGGTTGGGAGTATGGCTCTCATGTTGATTTGTTTCCCTCTCCTGGAAGCAAATCTGTTACTTCATCTCATGCAGCTGATGGTGATCGACAACTTGTTGTGTTGCAGAGTCAGAGTGATCAGCTGCAGGTTTCAGAGGATAATGTTGATCCAGCCTTATTTCATTTTTATCGCGCCGATACATTTGTTGAGTACCTGCTTGAGGGTCCAGAATTTCAGGAGGGTTCGTTTGGGGTCATGAGGGATACTCTCATTCATGGTTCATGCGCTATCAAGCGTTTGGTGGGAGTCATTGTAGATACTATGACTGCAATGCTTCCTCAGAGATTTTGTGGTTGGGTTTGCAAAGCAGGTTGCCAGAGGCCCTACCCAATCAGTGATTCGAGATCAGAGATTGGAGCCGTCTCTTGATTCCAGTGTTGCATGTGATGAGCCATTGACCGAGGTTGGAGCGTTTTATCACAACTACACAGTGAGGAGTGCTCATCATTTTTCTTTTGATCCACACGTGGAGGGCTTGATGATGCATCGGTGTGGATTGGTTCCGAGATTATACCATCCATTGTGGGATGGAAAGTTACCATCTTCAGTAGATGGAGTTAGTGGCTGCAAGTACCTGACTCAGTTGGTTACAGGTGAGTACTTGCGGGATCAATGTTCATTTTCCCATCATGCTGACATGTATTCGACAAAGTTTGCTACTTCTATGTCACATAGATTTCTTGTGGATACATGGGTTCAAAGTGATTATGGTGTCAGTGGGCATGATGGTTTAGTTGAACATCACATCCATGGGAGTATAGTAGAGTATGGAGATAGTTGTGCCGTTGCAAATACTTTCGGTTATTCTCTCCGTAGAGCAAATGGATGTGGGTATCGGTTACATTGGGACCCAGGTGTTGACAGGGGTGGCACTATAGTTTGGATGGGTTCAGTTGGATGGCTTCATCACTTCAGACATGGTGAAGTGGGAATCAATGTTGTTCAGCAGAAGTCTAGGAGTGCTCTTCTTAGCAGGCTTCTATTCTGGATTTGAGATCCAGGTATTTTTGGTTGGACACTCTTCAGTGCACTGTGGGATCCTTCGTGTGCATCAGGGTTCCAGTTTGGGTTCATTAGGGAGTATTGCAGTATGTACCTGGTGAGGATTACTTGTAGTTTTACTTTTGGTTTCCATGTACATGATTCGTTTGAGATGCACAGTTTCAATGCACAGGGATTGGACAGTTGGTTTGGTGTTCATCTTTGTGTAGTTGTGGTTATGCTGATGTTGCAGCAGTTGTGCTTCAGTGTGGGGCATTCGCAGTCTTCCTTTGGACTTCCAGTGTAGTTGTGTTTCTTTGCACTCGTGATTGCTTGGGAACAAGCAATCTCAGGGAGGGCGGACTGTAATGTCCCCAATTTCGAGAGCATCAGAATTTGGAAGATTAGCCTATTATTTGACCCTCGTAGGCTAATAGTCTTGGTTAGAGGGTCTTCAGTGGCTGTTGCCTAGTCATACGTGACATTACTTCTCATCAGTTCGTCATTGGGTTCAGGTTTGGGCCTTGGTTTGATGTTTCTGGACTCAGTTATACACACTATTTATAATAAGTCACCATTTCAGGAGTCAGTGTTTCTATATATAGCAGGGCACCTGGATAGGTCTTGATTGCAAAGTCGATCCCTTAATTGGTTTGATCAGGTAATGAGGGATTTACTATTTAGAGTAAGGCTATGGTTGTAAAGAGGGACCCCTGCTATTTTTAGTAAGGTGGTTGGATGCACAGAGGGTACCATGGTGAACCCCCAGGTTCACACAGAATTGAGAAATGATGTCTAATTATAGAGATAAGTAATTTTTAATTATTATTAAAGGTTAATATGCACACAAGTTATATTATTTTAAATAATATTAAAGTGCATTTATTATTCATGAATATGAAAGCCCAAGTTTGAAGACTTATTATAAAGTTTTATGAAAAACCTAAAAGTGGATTTCAAAAGGGGATTAAAGGCACTTAAGAGTTGAAAGGATATAAAAGGTTTCAAAAAGCAAATCAAACTCATTATTGAATGATCATTTGAATTTGCTTTTGTTGTTTTCTGGAGAAAACAAGGGTTTCAATATATCAGCCATTGAAGAACGAAATCTCTTCAATGTTTTTGCAATTTTGAGGCTGTGAGAGACCAGCTGAATTATTGCTTGAGGAGAGCTTCATTCTGGAGTTCTATTTGTGCTTATAGGTGAAAGATATCATCAAGGGTTTGAAGATTAATAAAGAATAATCAATTTATTAAAATAAATTAGTTAGTTTCTAATGGTCAATCTGTTTTTCCTATTAGATAGGTTTTGTTTCCCTCTTTCGTTATGCTTTGTTAGCTGTAGCTTTTTACAAGCTGTCAATCTATTCTTAGAATGTAACCTCTTTAAATAGAGCATTCACTCCTCATTGTAATTAATACATTATTCAGTTTCATGTAACTTTGTAACATGGTATCAGAGCGGGAAAATTTTTCCTGGGCTCTTCGTATTCCTTAAGGATCTGGGTGATTTCTGGGGTGTTTGGAGGTCGTGATCGCGTTTTCTGATCAGTGTGTTGCCCTCTGCTTGTTTTCTGAGCATTCTTTTCTGCCCGCAATTTGAATTTGAGCAGTTTTTTTTTTAAACCTGTGGTCACGTCTTCTAAAAATCACAGATTTCTTCACAGTTATCGTTGAGAAATCACGTCTGGAGGTCGTATTGTATATGATTGCGATTTTTTCTGTTTTAAAGCTCATGAATACCTATGGAGCGTCGTTTTTGTTGTGTTAAGCGATCTTAACGCTCGCATTTTGTAGAAATCGGCGGAGCTTCCAAATTCAATCGCAATTCGACTATTGTGGGTCGTCCCGAAGATTTTCGCAGCGGACATGATTTCTGGGTTTCGTTTTTTGGAATTTTTTCTACAGTCGTGGGGTCGCGTTTTGTTTGGAGCTTCTCCCCATAAAAATCGCAATCTGGCCGCATTTTCTGACGGGTTCCTTTGCTCGCTGGTTCACATTTCTGGATCGTCGATTTGTGCCTCTATCATCGCGATTTCCTCCCGCGGTTTTATTTTTCCGACCGTGGTTTTTACCTATTTCTGATCACGGGTTTACTTTTGTTTCACGGGTTTCCTTCAGGCATTTTGGTTCTTTTGTTTCTAAGACTTGCGTGTGTTCTGCAAGGTCTTTCTATGACTCGTGATTTTCCTCTAGGGTTTCTGGGTTTAAACTCTCAACAGGGGTTTCTTCCTCTAATTTCTTTGGTCGCGGATCTCTGCTTGTCACCATTCTTGGTGTATGACTGTGGCTTTGGCATCTGGATTTGCCGTCTGAAACTTGTTCTGAAGGGTTATTATTAGCATCTGAACCTTCTTTGGCGTGGCTGCTTCCATTGCCAGTTTCAGCTCGCGATTTCTATGGGCTTTTTCTAGCGGTTATTAAATCTGCATATGGTCGCAGTTTTGGAAAACTCTCATGTCTTTTGCTCGCGATTTTGTGTTCTTAGCTTAGCTTCTGCTGTGATGTCTTTTGGATTCTGGCGATTGGTGTTTGTGATCCCTTCAATTTGCAATTATATATATTCTTGCGGTCATTGTTTTTGTGTGGGATTTCTTGTTTCTGGTAAATCCTTGGCAGGTTTTTTGTGTTTGATCCTATTGTGCGGCGGTTTTAAATTCTGGGTCGTGGTTCTGAGTTTTTTTGTGGGACCTGTTTGGACGCCAGCAGCTTTGGCGGAATCTTTTCTATGGGTCCCTCTCTATTCATGAACGCCCAGTGGAAATGACTGGGGTAGCTGTTTTCTGTATTCTCGAGACCTGACTTTTGAAATCCATGTTTGGATTTATCTCGAGATCTATGCCTCGGTATCTGTGTTTCAGATTTATTCTGTGTTTTCGGAATCTATGCTTCGTAACCCGTGCAAGGGTTCTATTCAGCATCTCTGTCGTCTATCTGCTTCGACATTCGTGCCATCAGCTTGTAATCCGTCTTTTCGTGACTCGGAAAACGTGTAACATGGCATCTTGGTTCAAAAGCAGCCAGAAGTTCAACGGCAACAAATTTTTTATCATCAATATTCTCTGCAGGATCTTATCAAAGTTTGGTACCTGTTCCGTAGCCCTGTGAATGGGGTTTTGTTTTCTGTTTTCGACGGCTTCCTGGTTTGGCAAATGTTTTTGCCTTGTCACTGTTTCTAGAGAGCTTCTACCTTTTCGCCGTGGTTCACAGCTTTGAGGGCTTTCTTGGTTTGCGCTTACAGCGCTTAGCCCCTTCTTGTCACCAGCTGGATCTGCGATCATCATTTGTGTTCTGCTTCTTCGGATTCCTTGGGATTTGTGTCTTGACACCCGTGCTCGGGTTATGTTATCTGGTTATGCCTCCATCTGTCTCGGATGGCAGTCTGTTTTGGGGGGCATCAATTTTAGTTAGGAATTGACCATTAAGGGGGGGTATTAAAATAAATTAGTTAGTTTCTAATGGTCAATCTGTTTTTCCTATTAGATAGGTTTTGTTTCCCTCTTTCGTTATGCTTTGTTAGCTGTAGCTTTTTACAAGCTGTCAGTCTATTCTTAGAATGTAACCTCTTTAAATAGAGCATTCACTCCTCATTGTAATTAACACATTACATAATACATTATTTAGTTTCATGTAACTTTGTAACACAATTGCAGATCAAAATAAGGGTTTATACAGAGCATTTAAGAGGAGAATATCAAGTCGCTCAAATATTTGTTGCATTATTTGATCTTCATTGTGAGTGTTCCTTATGTATTCGGAGTATATGTTGATTTGAAGTAACAAATCTGAGTTGCATGTGCTTCAAGGAGTTGTATTTCATTTGCATACCGCTGTTCTGCTGTTTCCAGCGATGTATTTCACATTTCAGCAAACGGGTATGTGATATTGCTTCATATTTTGGTCATACAATTTTCTGGGTATTTGTGATTTAGATATTAGAGGATATTCTCTCAACTGGGTTCTTGTAATGTCCCCTTTCTAAGGAAACACTTAAACCTGAATCTGCATTCAAAATGATTCTCAAGGAGACATTAGAAATATTATAGATTAATAATTTTCGATGATAAGATCAATGATAATATAATTATATCATTCCTTGTTGACGGATTATTCATTTCACAATTGTTACTTATTATTGATAACTATTCTATAATACATTCCATAATTCAACATTCATATTTCTTATTATTTTCCCTCATGGAACTAGGCTTTTACATGTATAGGGCGCGCTGAAACCATCTCTTGACCCAGCCTACGGGAGACTTTGTCCCAGCCTACAGGCCTTAATACGGATGGAATTACTCCACCTCTCCCCACAATACCTAACATTCCTTCAAGGATGAAGTAATAGAGAAATATAGAAGTAATCATCTAAGTTCATCTTCCCATATCATCTTCCTTCTATTCCTTAACCATGGATGGGGAAATTATATGTCTAGGGCGCGTTGAACCCTCTCCAATGCGATTGGGAATGGAATTACTCCGCCTCTCCCTAGCATCCTTGTCTAGGGCACATTAAACCCTCTCCAATTAACAAGACCGCCTCTCCTATAGTTATAGGAAATGGAAGTGATGGGATGGTTATGTTTTTCTCCTCAAATTTCATAATGTATATATATGTTCATACATGTCTCAATCATGTTTCTTTATTTAAGGATGTACTTTCAATCAGCTATTTGTTCACATAGTATAGTTCTATTTTGATATAGGGATTGCATATATATATATATATATATATATATATATATATATATATATATATATATATATATATATATATTCTTTTATATATAATAATCTTACCATTTATTTTTACCAATTATAGATTGAACAAATTAAATATAAATACTTACTTGCCTGCTGTAGCTTTACCTAGAATTCTACCTATGCTGCCGTAATATAATTTTTATTGTTTTGTTGTTACCGTTTATATATTTTATAATATATATTTCACTCCCTTTTACTGCTGATGTACATATCTATATAGATTAATTTATGACATCTTTCCTACTTATGACTCAAAAATATATTTATATAATACAGACTCTTTTTATATTTTCTTCCGATGATGTTTTCCTTCTATCTCACAACCTTTATTTATTTCCCTTTCAAGGGATATGTTTGAAGAGGCACATCTCTTATTACCCTCTTATAATTTTTATTACTTTATATTAATTCCCTTTTGTGGTAAAACTAGTTCTAATCATACGTAACTCCCTTATCATAAGAGGATAGGTTAAAAGATGTTTATTTATATTATTATTTATTTATATTATATCATTATAATAAATGATATATTATTTATATTATATCATTTATATCATAATAAATGATATATGGTTTATATTGTATTATTTATATTTATATTACAATATAAGATAATAATAATAATATTTGTATTTATATTATTAGATATATTTATAATATATTATTTATTTATGTGATGCTGGTGTCAACCAACTTAATTGTAATATTTATTTTTATATATAATAATATATCTTATTAATTATTCACATAAATGTTATATTAAAATATTTATATTTATAATATATCTAGTTAATTACATATATATATTTCATATATTTTATAATATTTATATTATATTAAATTAATAATATTATTTATTAAATAATACATATTAATAATATATTTTAAATAAATATATTATATATTTAGTTTATATAATGCTAACTTATTATTTAAAGAAACAATTCAATTACAAATCATTATAGGGACATGACAGTTCTTAATATTTTGACAAAATACTGAGTATTTTTGAAGATATAGAAATCTGGAAATTTCAGCAGTGCATTTCCTTTGAAATATTCAGTTAGTGTGAAAAATATATACATTGCAATATCTCTTTCTGCTGTACTACATTGTTATACCCAACATAGCATAAATATCAAAAAAAATCAGTCATCACTTGCATAAAAATATCTTAGAAGACAGGAGAGATACTCACCTTTCCACCTTGTTTTTTTGGAAAGTACATAATATTGGGACCAACAAACAAATGAATATCCTGTGCAAAGCAGTTGACTCCACTCCCCTAGAAATTTGCCAGCAAGCATGTCCAGATTCACTTTCATTTTAGTGCCAACGTAAAATTTTGCAACTCACTCCATCTAGTACCATCAACCTTTTCATCGTTTCAGTCAATTGCTGGCTTGACACCATATGCTAGTTTGTAAAGGGTTATCTTGCAATAGTATGAAGCACAATAGCAATAACGGGAATTTACACATGGTTAATCACAAGCAAACACCACCTGGGTTGCAGACCATGCCAAGTCAGAACGGCATGGCCAGGTTGTTGCAGGCCTGGTCAGCATTCAGTCAAACCCAGGTTGACCCAGCAAAAAAAGGTGCCCCCTTTTACAAATGTGGGATTTTGACATTTTTTTCAAAAAAAATGCAAGTTTAAGGTTTGGCATTTTCTCAAAAAACTGCAGGTTTGGGGCTTAGGGTTCTACCCACTCTATTTCACATGAAATAACAATTGCAGTTTTTATGAGTATTTTAGCATTTTTTTATTTGTCGTGTTTTTCCCATTTAAATTTTCAACCCTTGTAATTGAATTCTACTTACACTTTTGGTTTTCCATGGCATTGCCATGTAAATATAATGCTCCTATGGTATGAAGCCCCACTGGTGATGATATGTAAGCTTCTTGGCTTTTCACAATCCACACTAACGTATATCACTCGTGAAAAAATCTGTCCAGAAACGGACAGAATGTCAATTTGAAGACCCCAAAAAACTTGACACAAGTAACATTACACCAATTAATGTTGACATTTGGAACAGCAACTTCTACGAAAACTGCAGCAGGAATAAATGAAAACATAAACCCCATAAATACAGTTAGTTCAATGCCTGAGATAGCTTAACAAAGATCTTATCCCAAAATAGTCATTAAAAGACATTTTGTTTTGAACAGGAGAAATTAACATAGAATTGCTGCAGTTGAACAGGATAAGAGCCCTTAGAAAGAGCAATGCCAACCATTGGGGGGAAACACAGATATATCTAAGGGCTCTCAACAAGCACATGAATCAGCAACATTACTTGAATTTGATGCTTGAAGACATTTGGAAGATGGGATACGTCAAAAGTGTGGTTGAAAATGACTAGACAAATTACCAAAGTTATCTTCAACCATAATTGAGTCCTTAGTTTGATGATAGAGCACACAAATAGGAAGGAGCTTGTGCGATCAGGGGTGACACAATTTGCCACCAACTTCTTCACTTTGCAAAACATTATAGCCTCAATTTCTTCTCTCAAGCAAATATTTGTGAGCAAAGCCTAGATGAACTCTCCATATTCCAAAAAAGTGAAGGGGAGACAACCACCAAAACTATTTTTGATGAGTTGTTCATTAAAAATTCAAAGGAGATACTCAGTGTAAATAACAATTACAAACATAAGTTTAATAGAGAATTATATATTTGTTATTTTTGTTTTGTTCTTATATAAGTTTAATTTTCTAATAATTTCAACAACAAAAATCAAAGTTTTAGGTGACAAAGCCTTTGGTCAAGGTTTTGCATTTGGTGGCTGGAAATGGCATGCCAATAGATAGAGCCAATGAGGCCATTTTGCATTACTGTAATGGCAACAAAAAAATTTGACATCATTTGGTGCATCATTGATCATAGATGGACGCACCAACTCCACCAGCCAATACATGGCTTGGCATACTACCTAAACACAAAATTTTACTTCTCTAATACATTTACAGCTGATGAGGAGATCATGGCAGGCCTTACTTCATGCATGGAAAGGATGGAAATAGACAAGGCTCTTTTCTTCAACTCAAGCCATTCGAAGGAGAGAAAACTAGCAACCAGGTAAAAAATCAATCCTTTAATTTTTTGCTTAATACTAGAAAGTAGAAACTTAAAAGTTTTAACTTTAAGTTCTAAACTTTTTACTTGATTCTTATATTTTTTTGAAATGTTTTATTTGTGCGTTTGTGGTGGGAGATTTATAGTGTTGGCACACCAAATCTTTACAGGTTAGCTATCTGTATTTTACCCCAACCCTATAGCACTTCTAAGTGTGAACGCAATTGGAGCCTATTTGAAAGCATTCACACCAAGAAGAAAAACAAGTTGACCTAAGGGCATCTCAATGACCTTGTTTTCATCCATTACAACTTTCTCGTTTGAACCAAAAAGGTGGAGGGTCCTCATGATGCCATTGACTTGAATGACATCGATCCATTTGCTGATTTGATTGTGGAAGAAACGGATATAATATTTACTGGTGAAGATCTCGCTGAATTGGAAAGAGCAACAGCAAAGGCGAAGGAATTTGAGGAAGAAGACATATTTGGGAAATCAATCACTCATGTTGTTATCGATTTACCTTCTAGTTCAAGGCTCTAAAGTACTAATTCGGGGGGGATGAAGATGATGTAGATTGTATATGGTTGTTTATGACATATGTTCATTGTCAACAATTAAACAATTATTATTTATAATTTTATAGTTACTATTATACAATCATACAATGTATTGTTTTACTCTTAAACTTTGAAATTTCAAATTTTGAGCATTTGAGGGTCATGACATATGTAATCTCTGAATTATGACAAATCGATGATCAAAATAGAGTTATGTGTTCTCTAAATGCATTAATTTCTTCTTCTTTCTTGTGTAACTATTTTTTTTTGCTGAGTTTTACTTAACTTTTGCCAAGTTCAAAGTCCAAGTCAACATTTTGGGCTGCCAAGTCCAAGTTTTTCAGGGATGATTGGAGCTATGTTCTATGTCACATATTCTCATGGGTGACGATTCTCCACTAGATTTTTGTGGGATAGGATCAGTTGATATGGGCTAAAGAACGTCAATGATGTTTTGTGTTCCCTCCTTATCCACCAATCACCTTTCAGTCTATCAGATCACGCACATGGGTACAAGCAAGAGAGTTGAATTCACTCTAGATTTAGTTGTGATTTGAGAATTGGAAGGTGCTGTTCCAATTGCAATTCAAAAGGCTGATCATCTGTCCAAATTGTATGTTTTCTCTCACTTTGTGCCAAATTCCCCTTCTAGCAGTTCTTACTCACTTTAACAATGTGAGTAAACTTTGGCATGATCGGCTTAGCCACATCCACTACTCCTATCTTCAATAACTATGCCAAAAGGATATGATCGTAGGGCCTCATAATCCACTTTTTCGAAGGGGTGTGTTATTGGCAAACATCCTGAAAAAAAAAATTGATAAAGGAAAGTCTTGGCAAGCTACACAAGTTTTAGAGTTCGTTCACAATGACCTATTGAGACCCTTCCCATCCTTGTCTTTCAACAAGGCCTGATATGTTCTTACCGTCTGTCATGTCCCCTTTTTCCAAATATAATTAATAATTAATATTATTAAAATAAAAATGTTTTTAAACCCTAGTTAGAATTTTAAAAAATAAAAATAAATAATATAAAAGTTAAATAAAAGTAAATTCAAATCTTGGCAGCAAATTTAGGTCCCATGGGTCTATTTATGTGTTTTTTTATGCACATGCAACTTAGAATAAATTACTAAGGTAATCTATCCTCTCTTGAACCAAGATACCCAAAAGCTAAACAATGTGATCCAGTGGGTTATCTCCAAGGTTCCAATACGTTGGTTCTCAACTTGCTCATAGGATAGCCTCAGTTAGTGTGATGTGATTTTGCTGTTTTCCTCAAAGGGACTTACGTAGAATTCTTCTTGCTTCGCTCAACTTATTTCTCCTTTCAGTGTGGATGAAGTATGCACGTTGCCCCAATAATAAAGAAAAGGAAAAAGGTAAGGGTTTAGAGAAACTAATCTAAGGTCGATGAAGCAATGATGATGTATGAATAGACAAACTCCTTAATAAACCTAACTCCACTTCGCCAAGGATGCCTACAACTACATGGAGTAGGTGCAATCTCCTAAGTGTTGTGACGTTTTCACACATCACCCCATTGCAAATGGGGACCCCCTCTTTTGCTCACTTTCACCGCCGTTTTTGCTTTGATCTTGCAGTTTCTTGTCCTAACCCATGAAGCTAGGAAAGAATGTCCGAGCAGTCAGCTCACAGGGAACATTAGGAATGCTTAAAGTAGTGAGTTTTCCTGAGGATAAGTGAAACCCTGACTATCATTCCTCGATCAAAACTGACCAATCCATGGCATAAGTCCATCATTCCATAAGGAGGGTCTTGATCCTTCACTCTATCTCGAAGTTCCAATCCAAGGTCCATCCAAATTCTTATCTCGACCAGGCCCGAAATTCAACAAAGACTGTCACTCCTTGGCATGTTCATCTTTCCACCATGGAACTCAGTTCCCAGCCCGACGGCTCCAGTCTGGAAGTTTGTCCAAGGGATATCCTTCTGATCCAAATCCATGACTCATTTCATAACTCGGAAGATTCTCAATCAAACAAAGTTTCCAAGAACTTAAAGCAAATTTTAAAACTATCAATGTTCAAGCACCCCTCCGGAAGACTGAAATATGCAAACAAGAATATTCCTGGTCGCATATTCCAGTACCAGCTGGAATATGTGCCTAGGGAAGAAATTTCTTCCTAGTCGCATAATCCAGTAGGTACTGGATTATGCGCCCAGGGATGTTTTTTGTCCTGGTCGCATAATCCAGTGCCTACTGGATTATGCGCCCCAGGATCAAAGTGTCATGCTCCACGTCCTGTTCCAGTCTGAACTTTGCAATTTGGCAGACAGACATTCCCAGACTTGTCCATGAGTACCTGCATGAAAATTTCACCGTCTGTTGGTCTGGGATAATTTCACCATGAAAATGGGAGATTCCTTGAAGGGATGGAAGAAACGAAAACTCCGTGTTCCGAATCCCGTGTCATCATTGAACCTCCGTAAAGCAGCTAGAGTTCACCTTCTGCAAATTTCACCATGAAAATGGGAGATTCCTTGAAGGGATGGAAGAAACGAAAACTCCGTGTACCAGATCCCGTGTCGACATTGAACCTCCGTAAAGCAGCTAGGGTTCACCTTATGGAAGATTTTGCCATAAAAATGGGAGATTCCTTGAAGGGACGGAAGAAACGAAAACTCCGTGTTCCGGATCCCGTGTCGTCATTGAACCTCTGTAAAGCAGCTAGAATTCACCTTCTGCAAATTTCACCATGAAAATGGGAGATTCCTTGAGGGGATGGAAGAAACGAAAAACACCTCACTTTGGATCGCATGTTAATGATTGAACCTCTGATGAAGCAAACTAAAGTTCACCCTTTGCCAAAAATTGAAATAGGAGGACAAATCCTTAGTCAAAATCAGGCTCAAAAGTCCAAGTCGCATTATCCAGTTGAGGGTGGAATCTACGCCCAAGAGAGCTTTTTGTCCAAATCGCAAAATCCACTTCCCCTTGGAATTTGCGCTCCTAGAGGTTTTTTTGTCCAAGTCGCACATTCTTGACCCAGGTGGAATTTGCACTCCTGGACAGCAGGATTCTAGTTCCCTTTGAAAAATGCAAAATAAGATAATTCATGTCCAGAACGAAAGAAGCAATCTTCCATCTGAGTGAGATTCCACAGGAGAAAATTTCCAAGACTTAGCAAAATTTTGGCAAGGAAACCTGAAAGAATGAAGAAATCTGGACTTTGGACAAAAGTGTCCCTAGTCACAAAATCCATGACCAGGTGGATTATGTGCCCATAGAAGAAATTTGTCCTGAGTGCAAAATCCAGGACCGACTGGAATATGCGCTCCTGGACAAGTGGAATTCCAGGACTCCTTGGAATCCCCGACCGACTAAAATCCCCGACCTGGACAGCAGGAAATTCTTGTTGATAGTGAAAAATGCGACCTAGACAGGAAGGACTCCTGAACCAACTGGAAGTTGCTCCCTAACCTGGAAATTCCTCCTGTGCATGCCTAGTAACCCTGGAATAAAGGAAAAGTCAGTTAAGTATGAAGAATACCAGAAGGTGAAGAAAATCCTCTATTTGTTCAGGAATTCATAAGTCAATTTGATCAATTATGCAAGTTTAGTTCCTGTTTTATCTTTTGATTGCATTGCATTTAAGGATCTTGTTCATCATGACTACTCGGGGTTTCCCTTATTTTGCAGGAATCCAGGACGAGGATGAGCTTCCATGAGGACAGAGCTCAAGGATGATCAAGGGCTATCTCAAGCATCATGGAGTTCCAATGCCGGAGAAGAGGACTACTTCCAATGCCAGACGAGGAGAATACATGTGAATTCCACAAGAAGAAAAGAAAAATTCAAACTTCAAGGACACAGGAAGGGTTAGCATCAAGATCCTCAACGGGAGAAGATACACTTCATGTCCAATATCAAGGATTCCAGTTCCAGACAAGAGGATCAATCTTTGGACAACCAGGAGGATGCACTTCAAGTTCACCATCCATCGAGAAGAACGAGAATCCACACCAAGAGCAAGGATCCGTGCCGGTGCGAATGAAAATACAGAAGGGATGGAATTTCAATTCCAAAGTACATAGCACCGAGACAAAATTCCATGGATCACTCCAAGAATTCCATCAGGATTGACCTGATTTCCAGCCTGGAAGGAATTCCACAGCAAACGTTCTTTGACCCCTTGGATTATGCACCCAGGAAGAAAATCATTCCTGGTCGCAAAATCCTGTTCCAAGTGGAATTTGCGACCAGGACAAGTGGATTCCTATACACCATGGAATTTGCGACCAAGGAGCAGGACAAACAGATAGTTGACTGGTCTCACCTACCTACCAAGCAGCTCAGTCAGCCTGGCGTCCAGGACAAGTGGCAACTTTTCATCTAGAGCAGGTGGCGTCCAGGACAGGTGGTGGCATCCCATGGAGCCTATGACATGTTCATCCCTCTCTTTAGGGTTTGCACGGATTTCGAGGAGATCTGATCTCCTCACCTCCTCTTTGTATTCTGCTTGCCTATATAAGGGCTGAGGGGCCTCATTTGAAAGGGTCTTCTTTCTTCTCTCATTTTTTATGCTCTTAGAGCAAGTAGTTAGTTAGCTGTTCATTTCTATTGCACTCCAATTCTGGAGCAAAGGAACTTTGAAGAATCAGCAAGATTGTTGTAAGACATTCCCAAATCAATATATGGACATTGAAGATTGGTGTTCTTGATATTCTTTGGATTGTGGCATGGTTTTCTGACTTCTTTGAAGCAAATCATAAGCTCCAGGATCTAAGTTGTTTCATTTCTATTTTCTTTCAGCTTTTCATTAGTTAGAATGATGGAGATTATTACTATTGAATGACTGAATCTGTTTGTTCATACCATTGGTGATCTGTGGCTTGCAAATCACCGTGCATGGTTAGCCTGAACTAATTCAAAGTCTAACTTCGACTGTTCTGCATGTTTCAGTTCCATGTCCCTTGCAGGAGCAGTCTGAAAATCCTTACTCCCCCCTCAAAAGATAGCACCATCCCTGCCTAGTTGTTGTCTCATCACGAAGCAGAGGATTGGTTCCAGTTTCCATCATCAACAGTAGTCCTCTTCCATCGATTAGTTAGACTCCTGAACCCTTACCTCATCTTTTGCATTTTCTTTTAGATCTCCGTTAGGATTAGTTTTCCAGAGCCTCATGGCCAAATCATCCGCCTCTTCAAGAGTGGAACCTAGGAATTCCAAGTTGTCCATTTGTGAAGGAGTTCCATTCACCCACAAATCCGAGCCCGAGGAGTAAGGAGTAGATTCCATGTCCACGAAGGAGTAATCCCACATAAGTCCCCCTCGTAATTCCCAGCGAATCACATCATTTCACTGAGTCTATCCCTATGCACGTCAAGACCTGACACAAAAGGAACCTTGGAGCAGTCTCATTCGATCACATAGTTCAGCGTTTGAGAAGCTTTATTCAAGAGAGGATAGAATACTCTATGTTTTATTCTAATGTTTGTTGCAGTCATAAAACACGCATCAACACTAAGGTTAGCGAATGGCTTTCATGTAATGAACTTTCATCCAAACAACCACAGCTGGCGCAATTTGAACGGGCATCCACAACTGAACTTTAGCAAATTATGATGAAGCTCAGACTAGCTTTACACAACACTCCACCAGCGATGGATGTCAAAAGCATGAGCTAGGAGTTGATCCAATATTCAATACATACATGCATTACATCAATGAGCTATTACTACTCTACATCTAATCTACTTAGAAACATCTCTCCATTTCATCAAGATACAAGAAACCATGTTATTCCACAAGACAACACTTAGCACCAAGCTCCAATGCTTCAATGTCTTTGCATTAATCTTGAGAAATATTTACAACTTCAAGTACTCTCAGAGAATTTCGAGAGTCTCTTCTTACTCTATTCCTCTACTCTACTAACTATATTCTCTCTACTGCCTACTGACTATTAACTAGAGCTCTTACAAATGAGGCAACAAGGCCTTTATATAGTTTTTCAAAATACAACCGACGTCCGAGATTAATCTGTGATTGGATGGCCCAGATCTTTACAACAAGGCAATTATGCCTATTTTAGCATTTTGTACATAGAAAAGAAAAGAGAAGCAAGGCACGCTTCCCAAGGTGATGAGGATGATGAGTTGGAAGTCTTCTCCCTTGGAGCGCCCTTATCCTCTTGTTTGTGCATGCAGGTACAGTGTACTTTGACAAGGATGACGTGGCAGCATTTGATTGGTGGGGATGATGATGTGATGCCACGTAGGTGCCACCTCAGCAACTCTCATAGATTCCAACGGTTAATTCAATTTGCTTTTGGCATATTCCCAAATTGCATCATCTGTGAGATGTCTTCGAATGTGATTGCTTTGATGAACTTGAACGTTTGGCAATGTATCCTTGTTGATTTTGCCTTGTGTCTTTTGTAAGTCAGATGTATATGAGACATGTTGCTCATTTGACTAACTCCGTGATACTTCTTCTCTTAGCAGGATATATGTTGATCGTGTTTGAATGCTTCTTCATGGAGAGTAGTGTAGATGAAGATGCCTCTTTCATAACATGGAATAGGAGACTTGAAAATTTAGGAAAAGCTTGAAGTTTGATGGATGGATGTCTTCTCTTGATGCAAATGATGAAGTGTTCTGGCACGATGAACTTGAAGTGATCTCTTGGAGTAATAACAAGATGTCTCTCTGCAGCGACTCCTTCATGACTTCATCCGTTGCATGAGGATGTTCCAGGCACCTTGCTCCTTAGATGACTCCTTAGTTTCATCAATTCTCCTACAACATAGACCAAGAAATATATTAAACTATTGATAAACACAAAGAAATCATTTTTAAACATTCAATAGCCTTTCCAACCCTAGGCACACATTGCTGACTGTGGAGAGGTGAAAGTGCGCCTAGCATCAAATGGCCTTATATTTATCATTTCTGTGATTTCAAACAATTGGGCATGTCCTAGAATGACTCTCTTTCTCAAACGCTCACTTCTAGATGTGAATTTATGCTCTTTTCTTGAGGCGCTAATCTAGGTTTGCAGGGAGGCTAAAGTGCGCCTAAACTTAGTGCATTTTATTACTCCAAACTCATGCTAATGCTTAAAGATGCTTGTTTTGACCAAGTAAAGACCCTTCATCACTGATTCATGCTCTTGTATTTGAGGCGCACATTTGGGTTTGTAGAGATAGGAAAATGCACCTAACATACTTGGCTAGTTCACTACAATTTAAATGCATTCAAATCATTGTGTATGTTCATGGAGAAGCTCAAGACACTTGGATGCCCTCACAATCCATGGAGTTAGGCATATTTTGACTCAGGCGCACATTTAAGGTTGTCCAGAGGTTGAAATGCGCCTAGCCTTGAGGGGGGGGGGAATACTTCAAGTTTTACCAATCCCAATCATTAAAGATAGCCAAGGAAACTTCATTTTACCAAGGCACCATCTAAGTTTAAGATTTCAAACATACTTATGCTAAGGCACAAAAATGATGCTTCACAGGTGACAAAGTGCGCCTAGCTTAGGTGAATGAATTCTTTGAATTTACGCAATTGTAAGTGTCTTTGGGAAGTCCAACTCTTCAAGGCACCCATTTTCTTTACAACTTCTAACATCCTCTACACAAGGCACACATTTGAGTTGCTACAAGTGATGAAATGCGCCTTGTTTCCTCCTGGTGTTTTTCAAAATTTGCTAAGTCAAAATAGTTCATGCTTCATCCTTGGGCGCAAAGTAGGTCTCCAGATGATGTTTCTCTCCCACCCAGGTCTAGGCGCACTTTAAAGGTCCTACAGATGGATATCTGCGCCTAGCATACTTAGGCTATTTTCTTACAAAATCTTGAATGTTTAAGGCATCTTAAGGGTCAAACACCAATCTCATGTAGGATTCCACCCTAGGTGCACATTTGGGTTTCTAGATGTGTGAAATTTCCTTCAACAAGCCTAGGCGCATTTTGGAGATTGATCAGATGCAGATGTGCGCCTAGGATTCTCAAGTCATTTTCTTACAAAGTTTTCAATGTTTAAGGCATTTGAATGTCAAAACATCACTTCCTACCAAGGCGCCAGGGTTTGGAGTAGTTTGAGGCTAATCTTGTTGGAGGCGCACTTTGGTGATTGTTAACCTCCTAACTTGCGCCTAAACTCTAAGCTAGTCCTTGTTAAGATTTTATCTAAATCCAGAGCTCATTCAATTGTTTGAGGCACAACTAACCTTGTTATTACCACTGACTTCATCATGAAACAAACCTTAAGACATCATCCAAGAGGCAAGACAAAGTATCGGAGCTCAAAAAGGGGGGTCCCCATTTGCAATGGGGCGATGTTGTGATAACGTCACAACATCTAGCGCCAATCCGAATAAATGTTCCTGAACATTTCAAAGACAAAGACTCAATCCAGACTCAAAACCTTCAGACACTCCTCTACTCATTAACCAGCTAGACGACGAACTCAAAAGGGAAATGAATCATAGATTGGATCAAGACACTTCATCTCTTGGGCGTGAAATTAAGATAGATTGCAATTAAAACAGGTTTCTTAGTAATTCCAATGACGAACATGAATCAAGCTTCAAAATTTCGATGTACACCCACATACTAAGACGAATAAACATAAATACATACTCAAAGGATCAAAACTAATTGCCAGTACGACCATCCATATTCCAAAGATCCAAGTGTGTGCAATTGATTCAGTCCCATCCTTTGGCAACTAAGTTCACCCAAGATCCTTCGTGCTAAGCTATGAAGTTGGGATCATTTTACCACCAAGAGAATGCTCTGATGCTGAGATGTGATGAGCCTTGATGGAAGCAAATGATGATTCTGATAATTCTTCTGCAGTGATATTCTTTCTTGATAATGCCTTTGATGATCTTTGATGCTAATAATCTTCTGATAATATGCTTCATATGAGAGTCTTCAAATGATAATCTTCATATTGATGCTTTGTAGTGGGTCTGGTGTTAAAAAACACCTTTTATTTTCACCCAATAGGCGAGCAGTACTTAGTACCGCCTGCCACTCTCATCTGGATCTGTAGAACTAGTGTTGATGGTAAAAAAGGGAGCCAAACTTTTCACTTAATGCGAGATCACCCAGACTTACCTAGAAAACCTCCAGATCATTAATGTGTGAAATATATAAGACCCCGAAATACTTCAAGTAATACTAAACAACTAATTCATCTCCCAGGAGCAAGTAGTCATGCCATCCGAACTTAGCAATGGAATCCACGGGAAATCCATCAGTCATGACCCCTATTCCTCAAAAGAAAACTAAGAATTCATAAGATTTAGAATTGTCATTTTAAAACATTATAATCAAAAGATATCAGTGTCAAGACACAATATATGATTAGCTTCCAAGTCAAGTACAAAGTCTAACAAGATGATAAACTGAAAGAAAAACATCTTCAAACTCTAAGACTTTCATGAATGGATGTCTAAGAAATGAACCAACATATTATCACAAATTGAAACCAGAGTGTGTTTAAGATAATATCACCTTCTGACAAATGGGAAACTTGACACGACAACCCAACCAAACAACCAACACCTACGGAAAGCAAACAACAACAATGAAGCGAAGAACTAATCTATGAAAGCAGGACAAACCACTAAGCAAAGACAAACCAAAACCTACTCTAGGACACAACAGGAAAAGAAAACCCTACTCTAACCTAACTATGTACAAGCAACAGAGGAATGCGACCCAGGACACCTAAGTATATACATGCCCTAACATGATTTCTCAGTATGAACAGCAACAGTAATGCAGCAGTGACGGTCCTCAACCGAGAAAACTTATCCTTAAACTCAGACCATTGACCCTTCAGGGGACAATCCTCAAATGTAAGAAAAAATTTTGGCACTATTACGATCAGTTGAGGGTTCTCGTTAGGATCATGATCTATCTAAATGCAGGTTGTTCTACCCAATTCACTGTAATCAAAATCATATTCAATGTGTTCAATATGTTCAGGATCATCATCAATATCATTACTATCAGTGCTACCAATGCTATCAATTAGAAGTTCATGATGTTTAAATTCAAAGTTCTTCCAATCAATAGAAGGGAAAGATACAACCTGATGCTCGTTGTTTTCAATGAGACATGGCCTACCAAGCGTTTGATCATACTCTGTACATTCGTCAGGAGGTCGCCATTGATGGTTGATGAGCTTCTCATCCTCTTCGTATTGCATGATCTCATCGTCCAGCTCTTTTGTGATCTCCAGCAATGGTGTCAACAACCTCTTGATCTCAACATCCATAGCGGCAGCATGTTCTTCAATTATCATTCTCTTCTTTGGCAATATATCTTCTTGTATAATGATGGAAGCGTCGAGCGCCCCTCCGAATTGCTCTTGTCTACTCATGGGCTCTTCATCAGCATACTCTTGGATAATAGCTTCTAAGTTCCTTTGCAGTGCTTCCAATTCATGATCTTCTAACAATGTTTTTTGTACTTCTTGTAGCTCATTCTCAAGGATCTCTTGATGTAATGTAGATGCATACTCCTTAAGAAACTTATCTTCATCGAAATCAGGCTCCTACCACAAGCTCGAGCTTCTTTCTTTCTCAATTGCCGCTTCAAGTGATCTAACATCTTTTAAACCCTGTTTACAATCCTCTAATGCTTTTGATAACCTTTGTCCGAATGCTTCTATCTCTTCAGGATTGATAAGCTCATATTCATATTCTTTCTCACTTGTACATTGCTTATCAAGGTTCTTTGTAGTAGAGACTTCTTCCTCAACAGGTACACCAACTTCTTCTTCGTTCATGGCTTGATGAATTGCTTCCCAACACTTCTCACAATTGTATTCCAAATGACCTATATCATGCACCCTACACCAATTTCTAGAAAGCAATATATCGTCTACACCTAAATCCTTGTCATTCTTTAATTCCTTCTTGATTTCCTCTTTAAGCTTCTTGAATGCTTCACCATCGACAGGAGTACTAGGATCTATCTTTGAAAATATTACAGACTCATGTACTTGTAAGAATGAAATTTTCCTTTGCACAGCTAAGTCCATCCATGATAAGAATGTTATACAATCTGCCTCTTTATGATCATTTGTATTATGAATACAGCATCCATATTTGCACTCGAAGTCCTTCAAACTCTTGCCACCAAGACACTAATTCAATGACCACCATAGTTGGAGAACAATTGGAGTCGAATTTGCAGGATCATACCCAACAACTTGCCGCATATCCAAGCTTGAATCCATGGTTGAGAAATCCATCTTTTTTGTATTTTTTGATTTTTTGCTTTTTTTGTATTTTTTGAAATATAAGAGATCTTGAAATCTCAAATCTTTCCTTCAAAGCTCACTTCAAACTTCAATCCACAACTCGGAGTATCTTGTTGCTCTACTTGAAATGAAAAATGTCCATGTTCGCCCTCCTTCTAGCGCCAATTCTGTTGATGTGTTTTTTATGCACATGCAACTTAGAATAAATTACTAAGGTAATCTATCCTCTCTTGAACAAAGATACCCAAAAGCTAAACAATGTGATCCAGTGGGTTATCTCCAAGGTTCCAGTATACTGGTTCTCAACTTGCTCATAGGATAGCCTCAGTTAGTGTGATGTGATTTTGTTGTTTTCCTCAAAGGGACTTACGTAGAATTCTTCTTGCTTCGCTCAACTTATTTCTCCTTTCAGTGTGGATTAAGTATGCACATTGCCCCAATAATAAAGAAAAGGAAAAAGGTAAGGGTTTAGAGAAACTAATCTAAGGTCAATGAAGCAATGATGATGTATGAATAGACAAACTCCTTAATAAATCTAACTCCACTTCGCCAAGAATGCCTACAACTACATGGAGTAGGTGCAATCTCCTAAGGTTAGCGAATGGTTTTCATGTAATGAACTTTCATCCAAACACCCACAGCTGGCACAGTTTGAACGGGCATCCACAACCGAACTTAAGCAAATTATGATGAAGCTCAGACTAGCTTTACACAACACTCCACCAGCGATGGATGTCAAAAGCATGAGCTAGGAGTTGATCCAATATTCAATACATACATGCATTACATCAATGAGCTATTACTACTCTACATCTAATCTACTTAGAAATATCTCTCCATTTCATCAAGATACAAGAAACCATGTTATTCCACAAGACAACACTTAGCACCAAGCTCCAATGCTCCAATGTCTTTGCATTAATCTTGAGAAATATTTACAACTTCAAGTACTCTCAGAGAATTTTGAGTCTCTTCCTACTCTATTCCTCTACTCTACTAACTATATTCTCTCTACTGCCTACTGACTATTAACTAGAGCCCTTACAAATGAGGCAACAAGGCCTTTATATAGTTTTTCAAAATACAACCGACGACCGAGATTGATCTGTGATTGGATGGCCCAGATCTTTACAACAAGGCAATTATGCCTATTTTAGCATTTTGTACATAGAAAAGAAAAGAGAAGCAAAACATGCTTCCCAAGGTGATGAGGATGATGAGTTGGAAGTCTTCTCCCTTGGAGCGCCCTTATCCTCTTGTTTGTGCATGTAGGTACAGTGTACTTTGACAAGGATGACATGGCCACATTTGATTGGTGGGGATGATGATGCGATGCCAAGTAGGTGCCACCTCAGCAACTCTCATAGATTCCAATAGTTAATTCAATTTGTTTTTGGCATATTCCCAAATTGCATCATCTGTGTGATGTCTTCGAATGTGATTGCTTTGATGAACTTGAACGTTTGGGAATGTATCCTTGCTGATTTTGCCTTGTGTCTTTTGTAAGTCAGATGTATATGAGACATGTTGCTCATTTGACTAACTCCGTGATACTTCTTCTCTTGGCAGGATATATGCTAATCGTGTTTGAATGCTTCTTCATGGAGAGTAGTGTAGATGAAGATGCCTCTTTCATAACATGGAATAGGAGACTTGAAAATTCAGGAAGAGCTTGAAGTTGGATGGATGGATGTCTTCTCTTGATGCAGATGATGAAGTGTTCCGGCACGATGAACTTGAAGTGATCTCTTGGAGTGATAACAAGATGTCTCTCTGCAGCGACTGCTTCCTGACTTCATCCCTTGCTTGATGATGTTCCAAGCGCCTTGCTCCTTAGATGACTCCTCGGTTTCATCAATTCTCCTACAACACAGACCAAGAAACATATAAAACTATTGATAAACACAAAGAAATCATTTTTAAACATTTAATAGCCTTTCCAAGCCTAGGCGCACATTGATGACTGTGGAGAGGTGAAAGTGCGCCTAGCATCAAATGGCCTTATATTTATCATTTCTGTTATTTCAAACAATTGGGCATGTCCTAGAATGACTCTCTTTCTCAAGCGCTCACTTCTAGATGTGAATTTATGCTCTTTTCTTGAGGCGCTAATCTAGGTTTGCAGGGAGGCTAAAGTGCGCCTAAACTTAGTGCATTTTATGACTCCAAACTCATGCTAACACTTAAAGATGCTTGTTTTGACCAAGTAAAGACCCTTCATCACTGATTCATGCTCTTGTATTTGAGGCGCACATTTGGGTTTGTAGAGATAGGAAAATGCGCCTAACATACTTGGCTAGTTCACTACAATTTAAATGCATTCAAATCATTGTGTATGTTCATGGTGATGCAGAGGAAACGCAACAGAAGCTTACAAATGGGAAGGAGGAGTCATTAACACAACCAGCATGTTAAAATCCGGGACATGCAGTATGTAATACCTATCGGCTTATCATCATCATCATATTTCTTGCTAACACAGACAGCACCATCATATTTCGAAGAGGCATGAAATATCCTCCTGTTAACTACTGTTCACTTCCTTATCGCCTTTCGCCTGTCAGCAGCATCATCATATTCGGCTATCAACAGCATCATCACATTCGGCAAGCGCAAACATCCTCCTGATGTTCACTGTTCATCTTACCGCCAAACTCTATCTTCATCATCATGATGTTCGACATCATCTTCATCAGCAGGATATAAAATATCCGGTTCCTCCCATATATCCTGATGACGACAACTTCAAGCACCTTTCCTTCGATGCTTACGTCACCCTGATATCGACCTTCTTTAAACAAACAGCATCAAGATATGACTTATCGGGTCATATTGAAACATCCTGATGATGTCAACCAAACTTTATGCCGATGACTTACGCCGATGCCAAAACACTTAGCGACAGCAGGATAAACTTGCATAGGGTGATATTCGCAATATCCTGATGACGATGACGTCACTTGCACCCGATGATGATGTCAATGCACCTGATGATGATGTCAACAGGATATAAGACACTTATATCCTCCGCAACATGATAATGAATATCCGGTGATCTTTTCAATATCCTGATGATGACCTTTCCGGTCCTTAGCCAAAAAGTGAACTTTCACTCCTGCATGCGATAGCGATATGCGGACGATGGATACACACGAAAGATGATCTTGACGATGATATATACACTAAGTATATATCCAACCTATATCATCCTGATGCACTTGAAACATGCAATTTTTGCCAACTTCAGAACCTGATCCTGATAGCGATATACTCGTAGATGACGATACGATTCACTCCGTCTGGAAAAGCACATGCAGATCCCTATATATCCGTCAGCTGCATGCAAACTCACAGAACCGCACAATTTCACAAAGAAAACATGAGGATCGGGCCGGATCACCTTCAGATCAAAACTTAACAGTTTATCTTCCTAAATCCTAGCACATGAGGATGCTAGGTTGATTCATAGCATGCTACCAATCGATCTCCCACACAATGAAATGCATAAACAGAAAACTAAAATACAACCTAAACTAACATGCATGACCATTCCACCGATTCACAGAATCAACCGGTGGAAGGGTTGAAAGAATCCATTAAACTGTAATCAGAACAGAAATCAAAACATAAACAGCTGATAAACCAGATAATGCAATTGATGAGATCTTATTTAGATGAAACACAAATGTCCTGTTTCTACAATACTATCGAACAACAATGTTTCACAATGTCTGGACTGATCTCTGGATCTCACTCAATCACCAGTACAACATAACATAACTACTACTCTCTCAATCACCAGTACAACATAACATAACTACTACTCTCCTTGATCTCAAACCCTAACTGATCTGAGTTATTTATAGCAATATCCTACGAGTACTGCCAACTCGATTCCCAGCGGCTGGGAGCTTCCAAGCGGCTGGGAGAAGACAGCTCATACTCCCTAATCACGAACTCTAACTGCCTGCACACTCTCCTAGGCTGATCTAATACATATGCATTGGTCCAATGGACCTTATTACATTATGAAGTCAAACATGCTAAAAATAGACTAATGTCCTGTCATGCGGACAATGAACCTATATCCTGTCTTGTAGGGGTGCTCCTGCACCACATGGAGAAGCTCAAGACACTTGGATGCCCTCACAATCCATGGAGTTAGGCATATTTTGACTCAGGTGCACATTTAAGGTTGTCCAAAGGTTGAAATGCGTCTAGCCTTGAGGGGGGGGGGGAATAATTCAAGTTTTACCAATCCCAATCATTAAAGATAGCCAAGGAAACTTCATTTTACCAAGGCGCCATCCAAGTTTAAGATTTCAAACATACTTATGCTAAGGCGCAAAAATGATGCTTCATAGGTGACAAAGTGCGCCTTGCTTAGGTGAATGAATTCTTTGAATTTACGCAATTGTAAGTGTCTTTGGGAAGTCCAACTCTTCAAGGCGCCCATTTTCTTTACAACTTCTAACATCCTCTACACAAGGTGCACATTTGAGTTGCTACAGGTGATGAAATGCGCCTTGATTCCTCCTGGTGTTTTTCAAAATTTGCTAAGTCAAAATAGTTCATGCTTCATCCTTGGGCACAAAGTAGGTCTCCAGATGATGTTTCTCTCCCACCCAGGTCTAGGCGCACTTTAAAGGTCCTACATATGGAGATTTGCACCTAGCATACTTAGGCTATTTTCTTACAAAATCTTGAATGTTTAAGGCATCTTAAGGGTCAAACACCAATCTCATGCATGATTCCACCTTAGGTGCACATTTGGGTTTCTAGATGTGTGAAATTTCCTTCAACAAGCCTAGGCGCATTTTGGAGATTGATCAGATGCAGATGTGCGCCTAGGATTCGCAAGTCATTTTCTTACAAAGTTTTCAATGTTTAAGGCATTTGAAGGTCAGAACATCACTTCCTACCAAGGCGCCAGGGTTTGGAGTAGTTTGAGGCTAATCTTGTTGAAGGCGCACTTTGGTGATTGTTAACCTCCTAACTTGCGCCTAAACTCTAATCTGGGCCTTGTTAAGATTTTATCTAAATCCAGAGCATGAGGTTGTCATTCAATTGTTTGAGGCACAACTAACCTTGTTATTACCACTGACTTCATCATGAAACATACCTTAAGACATCATCCAAGAGGCAAGACAAAGCATCAGAGCTCAAAAAGGGGGGGGTCCCCATTTGCAATGGGGCGATGTTGTGATAACATCACAACAGGGTCCTAAAGAAAGAAGGTATATCTACAAGCTCATGTCATTCATTTTGATTACCTGATTTTCATGCTTGCAATTGTTCATTTGAGTACAAGCTTTCGTGCTTTCAAGGACAAAACCATTTGATAGCAATCTCTAAGGTTAGGACAAAAACCCTATCCTCTTCCTTAGCAATTTCCACTAAGGAATTGCAGGTTGAACTAAATTGGAGAATTGTTCGTGTTTCAGGGTCTTGGCGAATTCAGATCCGCATATATTTATTGCCAAATCCTCACATTCATATTTGGATTGCTGCTGTCCAACTAGACGCCAGTCGCTAAGCACAAGGATCATACTCTGGCAGATGGTGGTCATACCCAATCATCCTCCCAGCGCAACATCCGAACCAAGGCAATTGTGATAAAGAAGAATTTGAATATTATTATCGACACCAAGTCAACATCCAAACATCATCCACCAAGGAGGGAGCTGCAGCATGACCGATAGTCATTTTATGAGCATTCATTTGGTTGTGTCGCCCTCTCTCCATCACTAGTACATCCTATTTGCGGAGCAAATCTTCTCGATTACATGACTGTGGAGTTCAGGTTGAAGGAAGGTTTGGAGAACATACTCAGCAACAGCCATATAGAGGACGTGACTCCTTAGGGGTGGGATAATTGGCATATGTGAAGACAATCATCACAACCCGGGCAGCCTAATAATCGCTGCATTCTGATTGCTCAGATAAACCAATAATAGGGGGTCGCGAAGCCATCTAAGGCTGTGGAAGGTGGTCACTGTTTATAGTCTCATTGTCACGATCCACACATTGACGGCATACGTCAGAAGCATAATTTTGTGGAATGCTTGTAAGTGCGATCTATGTTTACATGTCCGGGATATGATTTATGAGGCATAGTCTATATGTCTGTATGAAGCTATTCATTGCAAGATTTGACAAACTGAATTGTAATTAAAAGGGGATTCCCCTGTTTACTGTAGCATTGAGTTTCAAACTATATCACTGCATGTAATCATTCAGAAAATTAGTATGCTACGTAGCCATATTACAGTGTCATCACGCACTGCAGATGTTTTTTTATATTAAAAAAGTGTTTTTAGTTGTAGACGTTTCTTGTGTATACAGAAAACATATGTTTACAAGTTACAACCCTGTGTGGGTGACTCCCAGAATTGTTTATTTTCCAGTTTTTCAGTTGTTTTCAAAGTTCAAAATATATAACAATTCATATAAAGAAGGATAAGTTGCCAAATTCATAATTGGGACATCACAGTTGTATCAAAGCCATAGACCTGCCAGCCTGCGGGTTCACTTAATGGGTGTATGCAGCCAAGTCAGAGAGATCCGAGAGCTTCACGGAGAGAAAGAAGTTGGAAGCAGCACAACAAGAAATTTGTATTGGAATAGGAGGCAGAGGTAAGAGACACATCGCAGATCAGGGGTATAAGCTTGATGTTTTTATCCAAAAGCAGAAGCAAACAAACCAGCTGTTAATCCAGATGATGCAACAAATGCAAAACATGAGTGCCACTTTGAATTCCACCAGGCCATTGCATAATCCCACAGGTGAAGGGAGCAACTCAAATCAGAATGGCCAACCCAATCACACAAATAATAACAGAGTTTTAGTTGGATCAGCAACTAGTCCATTTCAGCCTACCTTCTTCCTAGAGTAGAGGTACCACCTGAAGAAGAGCAAAATCCAGCAACATATGACAACAATGCTTGCATGGATGAGTACATGGGTCTTGATCCTAATATCAAAAATCAGATTACATTCACAAACTATTACAATTTCAAATCAAGGAACGGACCAAGAACAGAAAGAAGACCTCCTACTCAACAACCCCATAGAGATTTGTAGCAGAGGTTGAGTAAGTTAACTCTCCCTTCTTTTGATGATTCGAAGAAATATACTGCATGTGCTTGGGTCCAAAAGCTAGACACATATCTTTCATTCAGCCCTATGTTGGAAGAAGAAACCATCAAGTTTACAATCCTTCATTTGGAGGGCATAGCCCACAAGTGGTGGCATCATGGGTTGATTACCCGGGGCCCAGGGGCATAACCATATTGTTACCTATGCTGATTTTACACAGAGACTCATGGATAATTTTGACAGGAAGGAAAAGAGTGATTTCAAGGTAACATGTGGCATGAACATTTACATTAGTATGCCTGGTTTTCAAAAAATTATACCAGTAACTGCACCCACACCAATACCCATACAAGTGTAGTGTGGTAATTCTGTGTGTAATATATATTTCCATTTTCCTAGTTAAAAACATTAACATTCCTACTGTCTGCCTGCATAAACTAGCAAGTGAGTGAAGATGTTGAAAACAAGCTAAAGCGCCTCTTCGTAGATCGCAAATCATGCAATCAACATCTGTAGTAAAGCTCAATTGTCTGATGTAAGAACACAAGGCTCAATGCTACTCCTTTCTGCGCTCTTTTCAATACTCAAACAAATTCCATTCTGGTAGATGGGCGACTAGAAGACCCATCCTATTACTCGAGTTTGTGATATTCTAGTCTCAAAATGTTCACCCCTACAAGAGTTTCCTTTATCTCTTTGCCACTCTGTTGCCAGAGCCCAAATCTTCCCATCTGGACTACGTCTAGAGGAAAAGAGTGATTTCAAGGTAACATGTATACATATTACCAGCAATCGTTCAGCTTGATCTGATTTCCCATCGACTCCAACATTTATACATATTTGACTTATAAGGTGCATTCTTAAGACATTATAGACATGAAATGAAAATTCAGGTTCGACTAAATTAGTTTCTGACAAGTCTATGCCTCAAGCTGGTAGACCAAGGCTATGGCATGGGTCAAACGTTAACAGATGTGAAACTGTTGGGCTTTAGCTGTTTACATGTCTCAGGCGATTCATCCTGCAATTACGTGTAGTATGTGGGTCACCAGGTTTTCCTGGCATCCAGCTAAGCTTTAACCTCGGGTGTACTGTATGGCCTTGGTCTCACCGGTTAGAAATTGAAAAATACAGATCAATAACTAAGGTGGTGACTACTTCAACTTCCACAGATTCAAGGCCGCTTGGTGCTTTAGCCAAACCCCGGGAGTCAAAAGATGAAGTGGGCTTCCAAAATGGGGGTCTTGTATGCCAATCTTTTTACCTTCGCATTTTGGAACCAGACCTTAAAATCTAATAAGTCCCAATCTCCCTCAATCTTAGAATGATAAAAATTAATTCAAATTCAAATTAATTAAAACTTAATAACAGAAATTTGCATGGAAAAATCAACTACACTCCCATTACCTTCAATTCTCAGAAGCCCTCAACGTGAACATTAAAACTTAACCCACCTGGAGAATCCTTTTTCAAAACGAGAGTAAAAAGAATTCCAGACATGCAAAGAAATAAAAGAAGCAATTATAAATACCTGACGATTGAGAGTAGTGGGATCATGACGACCCCAAAAGACGCCCAGCAAGGTCTCATAGCTACACTGATTGGGATCATATTGAACCCTCACAATTTCAGCATGTTTAGTGTTGCCACTGCATACATCTTCATAAGTGGGGTTGTGGAGAGTCCCCTGAGAATACCCAACCTCTGTGTTGGTGACTCCATGGATTCTCTGAAATGTAAGCTCTACTCCCCAGAAACATCCTGCCCCAAACTGTGCAAACTGGTTACCTGGTGCAGGCACATCTGTATCAGGCCCATTAGCTGCTTCCATTCTGTTAAATCCCTGTTTTCTTCCCCTTTTGCTTGTCAGCTTATGCCAGGGCAAAGTGGGTGTATTACAATTTAGTTTGGGATCTCCTTGCCAAGAATTTGGTTCCTAAATGCAACAACGTCTTAGTAGTTCCAACTATCTGCTCATCCTCGAGATGTGGAAATAGTAAACACAATTATCCGAAACCAAGGAGGACGACGACAAAAGGCATGTCATCGGGAAGTCAACATTCGCGAAACAAGTTGATTTTGTAAATGTAAAAGCTGCGCAAATTTCCCAACGTGTAAGGCGCCGATGCAATCCATACAGCTTGCAGTGCATTCCATAGAGCTCGGAATTTTGTCAAAATTGATTTGATTTTTTTTTTTCGAAGTAATATAAGGATTTATTTATCCCAAAAAAATTGACAATTTGTGTGTTTATTAAAAGAGTTCTATAAATATTTTCAATCCAGAAAATATCTATCTTATCATAAATAAATGAATGAATTCAATTGAAAGTATGAGGTTTCTACAATTAATGAAGATGGTTGAATAGTTCTCTCCTTATCCTCATGATAGATGGTTGTTGAATAATTCTCTCCTTATCCTCATGATAGATGGTTGTTGAATAATTCTCTCCTTATCCTCATGATAGATGGTTGTTCAATAATTATCTCCTTATCGTGAAGATAGATGGTTGTGTGATCCAAAATGTCAATACAAAAAATATATACAGTTGAATCCAAAAATACTTTCAATTGAGTAAATAAATTACACAATTTATGCATGGATTAATGATATATTTATCCAATAATGTGTTTGCTTGTGACTTAATGAGTGAGATAGTACAAAGTGTTTATTTCACCAATAGACAAAGAAAATATCTTGATATCAATAAGAAATAATTTAATAATTGTCCATATATAAGATAGAATTCATTAAATTTCCACAGTCCATAGTTGTATAACAAGTGCTTTTGGATTTGACCGTGATCAAGATTTTTTCTCTCAACGTTTCGGATCACACTCCATTTTTTGTCTCTTCTCTAGCTCTCTTTCTCCTGATGATGGATCATGGAGTGTGATCCGAAACGTTGAGAGAAAAAATCTTGATCACAGTCAAATCCAGAAGCACTTGTTATACATATATAAGATTCTTATTAGTCCCAAGGATACTTATGTTTTCAGCGTAGACTATTGTTTGCCTCTATCATGTGCATAGAAAAATTCACTTATACAATAAGATTTTAAGGTTTTGATTTTTGAGGCATTTTTCGTGCAGGAAAATGGACAAAACCTAAATTTATAAGTAAGGTTTTGGTTTTTGAGGCATTTTTCATGCAGGGAAAATGGGCAAAACCTAAATTCCTAATTGGTTGTTGGGTTTTTCTACTCATTGACACACTTTTTTTGGTTTGTGTAAAATTTGGGATAAATTTTGTCTAATGAAATAGAGGGCAACCTGAATATTAAATTGCTTTCTGCCAACATTTCTCTTCATGGAGGCAAAGAACAGGGTGAAACGACTACCAAGACAAAGAAGAGGGTTTAAATAACTTATTTTCAAATGACATTATGTGATACCCTGATATTAAGGCATTGTTTAAATTAAAGATTTAAACATCATGATAAAAGATGGTGAAGTTGCTTCCGTAAATGTGGTGTTTAGAATGATAGAAATAATTGTGTATAGACATATATTATTAATATATAATATCCAACGGGCAGGGTCGATTGGCTAAGTAATTCCGTTGCAGTAAAGATGGTCTCCCCCGTCCCCGTGGTACCGGAGGGCATGTCGTGCCAACGTCACCAATCCTTTCTGAAAAAAAGTTTACCAGACACAATATATATATATCCAACAAATAATATTATTATATGGATATTTTTACCGATCAGATAGAATATGCAACGATCTATGTTAGAATAATATAGTCCTTGGGCAGCGATTTATGATTGAAGGGGTGTAATTAGATGATGTATATGGATATTTTTAATGTAATTTGAATATAATATATTTATTAACAAGGATATATAATGATATTTATAGATAACAATAATAATAAATATCAATATAAATATTAGCAATCTAAATATTATATATATGTGTATATGTATATATATATATATATATATATATATATATATATATATATATATATATATATATATTGACAATTAAAAAGCGGTTGATTCAAATTTAATGAGAAGTCAGCAGAGCGATGACTCCAAAACAAAGGCAGCACCCATTTCAAACTTATAAGATATAAGAAAGGTCTCATAAAACACTAAAGGTGGTGATTAGTAAGGATACAATAAAAATCAATTATTTAGTATGAAACGATGTGAAGGAAGGGACCGATCAAATAGAATATGCAACGATCTATGTTAGAATAATACAGTCCTTGGGCAGCAATTTATGATTGAAGGGGTGTAATTAGATGAAGAGTGATCTCCTTTTTCAAAGGACGTCATCTTTAGAAAAGGATATGTCTATTCATCGAGATATGGAGATATATAATATCATTTGGGATATGCAGAAAAAGGGGGAATAGATAGGGAGAAATAAATGAAGGAATATATCAGCAAAATATAGATAGAGATATATATATCTACAGTAATATATTAATAAATAGATATTACAACAACAAGAAAGGAATATATACATCAGTTCTGAGTCTTCCAATCTACATCAGTCATCATTAAAGACAGTAATTAGTTAAGGGTATACTCTAGTAAATAACAACAATCTTGGTAGGAGTCTTTTAGTAATACATGTGAGACTTATTTATTATTGTTTTAATTATTCAATGTGCATGTAAACTGATATAAGATCTTTCATAATTTTGTATGTGTGTTTGGAACTAATGTGTTACTATGGAATTTTGTATGAGTGTTATGGTTACTATGATAGAAGGAATGTGGGGCAAGAGGGGTACGACAATGGGGCACTCTTCTAGGTACACCACCCCAAGGGGGGGATTGGATAATCCCAAAGAGGCCAAGGGGGTACAAAGGGTACTGCCCTTGGGCTTAGAAGAGATGGCTTATGGGGCACCCTTTTGTGATCTCATTCTCCTATCATAGACATGCAAATTCAAAGGAACCAATCATAGAGAAAGGGAAAGGAAATTGACAAGATGAGGGGGGACGGGATAACAGATACTTCACTAGGTAGACCACCTCATATGGATGGTATGGGCAACATGAGGCCAAGGGGGATGGTATATCCACTCTTGGGCTTAGGGTAGAGGATCCGAGACACCCCATTGAAGTCACACTCCTCCACTCTCCTATGGTTCAAAGTCTTCTAGATAGTTGGGTTTAGTTGGGTTAATAATGCCATTATGAGTTTGTTAATCATGTTAACTTGATTGTGAGAAATATTATTGTAAGTATTTTCTAATTTGCTTTGCAAGACATCTTCTAACCCACTTATTTGTTTGGAAATGGTTCTTACATCATTGAATTTGGAAGGATTATTATTTTGTTGTTTTGAATTTGTTATGTTCCAATTCACCTGAAAATTGTGCATTGTGATAATATCACTTATGGTATCCTATGGAACAAGATTGCATACCTTGAGTGGGGTGCCTTTGTTTTAATCTAAGTGGGTACTTGGTAATTTGTTGAGTTTTTATATGGATTGTGTTTAGAAGATTGTTTCTAGAATTTGTGATCAATTTGGTTTTGTGGATAAATTTTAGGAAGGTTAGTAGCCATGGCAATCTTTTAAGGTGTAGATTTAGCTTGGAACAATTTTTGAAGTGTTTTGTGCCTGCATATTGAGATGAGGATGATTTGATTTTGGGTCACGATGTTACTAGTGTGCCTTTGGAGTTCATTTTAATTGTTGTGTGCACTAGGAATCTTATTATGTTTGTTGTTTAAGCCTATCAATGAACTCTGCCCACACCCCAAATATATCAATAAGGGTTGTGATTTTTATTTAGTCAGTAAGTCTATTGGTAAATTATGCATATACCCAAATGTAGTGGTGTTGTAATTTCAAAAAGGGGATTATTTTGTTTCTCACATGACTGGGAGTTTCCTGTAATGGCTACATTGAAACATGACAAAAAAATTTATGGGAAGCGTGGTGGAAATGACCTTGAAGACATAACGTGTGTTCTTGGTATGTCGAGGATGCATAAACGTGCCACATCATTGTTTCTCAGGAGAAATAAAACATCACTCCCTTGCTTTTTGAATGGAACCCTAGACTAGTACACTAATGCAACAATCAATATATTAGGTGTGTGCAAGAAGTTGTGTGCACTTTTTGGCCAAAAAGTGGAAGTGTTTTTCCTGATTTTCAGAATTTGTCACATTTGACCTAAAAATTTGAAGCACTTAAATGTGGAATCTTGGAAAAAGTCACTAAATATGAAATGTAGTACTCAGAGTCTAGTTTCCAAATATGTAATTTTTTTCAATACCCCGATGATAAAAATTTATTTTGAATAGGCGTTTCTGAAAACCACTGTTTAAAAGTCACTTTTTTTTTTACTATACCATGTACGTGTACGTCATCCATATTTTGACCTAAATAATCATATTTTTCAAAATCCTTTTGGGAAAAGCTTTGTAACTCACTGAAGCACGTTTTCCATATTTATTTGTAATTTTTTATTGAATAATTTTTTTTTATTAATTTTTTATTGGTCATTTTTTGTCTTTTAAAAAATCATCGTGTACGTCACGCATAAGATGACCTAAACTTAACTTTTTTGAATTTTTTTTTTTTAAATTGAAAAGAATTGTCTAAAGTATGTTTTCATACAATTTTTTTTACAAAAAAATAATTTAATAAAAAGTTATTAAAATATTAAAAAACCCTGATAATTCAAGGTTATGAACCTATTTCATCAGAAATTGATTAAAAAATAGAAAAATTAATTTAATTGTAAAAAAAATTACATATTAGAATCTACATTGTCTCCTCTATAATGGGTTTTAATTTCGTCAAAATATTCTACAAAATAGACCTTTAAATATATGCCCAAAGTCACTATTTTGTTGTGACATTGACAGGGCCTTCAAGTTGCAGGTCAAACTAGGTCCAGAGGTCAGGGTCGGGTCCCCAAAGCATTTTCTGAAGTGAGTTACAAAGCAAAACCTGAGCTTAAAATTTAAATTTTGAATAACGAGATCCCGTTTCTTTGTTCATCGACTGTAAATAAAACGGGATCCCGTTTAATAAACGGGATCCCGTTTCTTATTTGCCCTTTTTTTAATAAGACCGTACTATGACTGTCATTTCTGCAACTTGCCCTACAGTACGGCCGACAGCGACTCTTGCAGCATTCTTTAGCATATTTCTTTCTTTTGCAGGTCCATCAACTTGAAGTATTGTTGGTTTTTTGATAGAAGCCATCATAGAGATGTTATTTGAGTGGAATTTTGTTGAATTGGTACTTGTTTGAAGGACTTGAAACACATTGAAGTTTTTGACATCCATTTGTACATGCTTCATAAATTTTTTAATCATGGGATCACAAAGTCGTAATAAGAGGAAAGATAGGAAGCTATTAACTCCTAAAGAAATTGAAGCAAAGAGAGTGAAGGAGGCAAAAAGACAAAGAGATAGAAGAGTAAAGATTCAATCAATGAACAATGCTGAAGCATCCAATTCCACAACTATTGAAGATAAAAACATTGAGGAGACCATGGATATAGATGATGCAAGTTTGCAAGAGGTGAATGTGGAAACTAATACAATTATGTAAACTACTCCTGGTATGTCTTCAAATCCCTCTATTAATGCTATGGAGAATGTTTCAATGGGCACAAATCTAGGTACTTCTTCAAATCCACTTTTGAATGAAATGGAAATAGTGTTGATAGGAGATTTAAAACAAGCTGGATATAACAATGTTGAGATTGATAATATTCGTAGAGATCAAAATTTGAAACAAATTGTAGTTGAAAATGAAAATGAAAATCCTTTTGTTGAAAATGAAAATGAAAATCCTTTTGTTGTTGAAAATGAAAATGAAAACCGTTTTGTTGTTGAAAATGAAAATGAAAACCGTTTTGTTGTTGAAAATGAAAACGAAAATCCTTTTGTTGAAAATGAAAATGAAAATCGTTTTGTTGTTGAAAATGAAAACGAAAATCCTTTTGTTGAAAATGAAAATGAAAATCGTTTTGTTATTGAAAATAAAAACGAAAATCCTTTTGTTGAAAATGAAAATGAAAACCGTTTTGTTGTTGAAAATAAAAATTGTTTTGAAGTTGAAAATGAAAATAAAAATCTAGGAAGTGATGTTGAAAATGAGAAATATTTTTTCAAAATTGAAAGAGATGTTTTGGATAATCTTCCTGGTAAAATTTCTTGGAGACAAATAAGAACACATGCCAATAGATTATACAAGGAATTTTTTTATCGTAAAAAACTATCATTTCAATGTCAACTAATGATGCAATTAATGAGAATGTGGAAAATGAGAAAAGTAATGAAAATGTTAGGCATTTTTGTTAAACCAAGAAGAAAAGATCAATCACCAAAACATGCTATGTCTATTGTTGCTAGTGCATTGAGTCTATTAGAAGTAATAGTCGATCCAAAGATAAAAATGCAACAAGACAAGCTATAACAACTGCTATAGTGAATAAAACAACTTTGAATAGAAGAATGGTAAGCAATATTAGTGGAATTCTAAAAATACATCCTAAAATATTGGTAAGAGCGGCAAAAAGAAGAGAAAGTATAGAAAATGATCCAATTAACCAATGTTGGAGTTTTAATGGTCGACTCCCGAGATCTGACATGAAACTAAATGTTGAAATCAAATCTTTAATCGAAAAATATTGGCATAATAATACTAGGGTATCGTCTAATGCTAGAGATGTTTTAAAATTAAGAGTGGGGTCCAAAGTTCGCGATCCTCATCCAAAACACCTATTAGATACAACGCAAACTGAATTTTATAGAAAATTTTGTGATGAATTAGTGTTACCTGGTAATATTAAAATAAGTCAAAGATCTTTTGAAAAATGCAAACCATGGTATGTAAAGATTAATAAGGAACGAATATCTTGTTGTTGTAAAACGCATGTTCAATTTTGTTATTATTATGATGTGTTTCAATATATACGTTGTACTTTACATAGTAACATGATTATACAGGAATGTGATATTAATATGCCAACTGAAGCAATAAAAGAGTTTATATCAAGTTTGTTCTATGAAAGATCTAATGAAAAAAGTTTTTATTTAAGTTCATGTATTTCTGGACAATGCACTAGCTGTGGCAATCTTTCTTTGTTAAGAGTTTGTATGCATGAAAGTGTTGAAAATGATTTTGGACAACAATTAGTGGATGTTAAAAGATTTAAGAATGTTGAATATTCTTTAAAAGATGGAAAATTTGGAAAGCGTTGTGATTTAATTACAGAAAATGTTAGTGTGCATGCATTCATATCAGAATTTAAAAGTAAAATTGTACCAAAATATGTCAAGTACTCTCAACAAGCTCGATGGCTTGATGGACAATTTCGTGAATGTAGAAACACATTTCTAGTTGGTACTATACTATCAGTGGTTGATTTTGTGGAACACTATACTTTAGCTCCGCAAGAGGAAATTTAATCACAATATTACAATTTAGTGCAGGTTGCTATGTTTGTTCATATTGTTTATAGACATGCAGATGATAGCACAGAGAATGATAGAAAAGTTTTGAGGGAGTATCATTTCTATTTGAGTGACAACCGGTTACACTCGTCAGAGTTTGTTCAATATTGTTTCAATATATTTTATACAAATTTAAGAGAAAGAGGAATCCAGATGACTGAACATCTTATATGGTCAGATAATTGTACGGGGCAGTTCAAGAATGCTCGAATGTTCTATTGGTTATGTAGGGTTCACAAGGAGAATAATGTCCAACATATGTGGAATTTTATTGAAGCTAGACATGGTAAAGGAGAACATGATGGAGCTGGTGCGTGTGTTAAAAGAATTCTTGCTAGACAACAATTAAAATTTGAGGATGCAGTAAAATTTAAAGATGCATGTGGGATTGTAGATTGGTGCAATACAAGATTATGTACACCTGGATCAAGCGAGTACTCTACAGTTCGTCGATTCTTTTGGTTGGTTGAAGAAGAAAATATTCTACCTAGACTTGATTGCCAGACAATCAGTGGATCTACTAAATGGCATTCATTTAGGAGTTCGAATGCAAGTACATGGACTATCTGGACAAGGGAGCTTGCATGTTTTTATCAGTTTTGTATTTCAGGAGATTGGGAAGCATGTGAGAATACAGAATGGGTTGAAGAGTGGAAACAAAGACCATTGACACTTGCACAAGCACACAATCAAAGTGAAACAACAATTGAAGACAATGATCAACTGTTTGTATCAGACGATTATGACCGTGTTTCAGACCTTGTACAAGAAGGTAATTTAATTCAAATCATTTCATTTTATTTCACTTTGATTACTAATTTGTAGTGCTTTTATTTATTTGTGTACATATGAATGCATGTATGTTGATTGGTCAAATTTTATGGACATGTGCAAGTTATTGAATCAAAATTTGTTTTGCAGGACATGTGTATGTTGTTGTTGCACCAAAGAATAATGAAGAGGAAACTGAATATTGGTTGGCTCGTTGTGTGGAGACTGAACATAAGTTAACAGCACCTCGAGAAGATGATGATGGCTTTCCTTATCTAATAGGTTTGGTGATCCCCTTAAGACATCCCCTTAAGCAAATTTTGATAACAAGTCTTTGATCCCCTTAAGCATATTTTAAGAACTTCTTTGATCCCCTTAAGCAAATTTTAAGTATTTCTTTGATGATGCCTATCATTATCCAATAGGTTCGGTGGTGGTTGTTGGCACTTAGCTATGGAAATACCTAATAAGGAAGAATGGTTTGCCTGCATTCGAAGATTATGAAACACATAAGAAGATTATACACTACTCACATTTGGTGTTGGCAACAAATATAAAACTGGAGAGGTATCGCGGAAAACCTACAAATAAAGAGCTATGGAACATTTCTATGGAAGACCATGAGACAATCATCAATGCGTTGGAAAAAAGAGAGGATGGAGATGGTACAATGGAATAAGTAAATATAGGTAAATATAGTTAAATAGATTTATATTGTTGTTTTAAATATGTATTAAATACATGTTTTGATATTTCTTGTGCGTTATTAGTTGAAATTGATTTAATTTATCCTTTTATATCCTCAGGCCATCATCACAAATTCATCAAATACTTTGAAACAAAAACTTGAGAGGCACTTGTAAATACAGGTACAAATTATGTATATCTAGATAGTTTTATATAAATTAAAATACATGTTTTGATTCAGATATATTGATAAATTGCTCGTATTATTTTTATATCAGGTGGCATGAAGACCTGCTACATTTTCCTCAAGTTTTGGATTTTCTTGAGATGGCATATAACGACATTTTGTATTTACATTATTTTGAGTTGGCATATATGTACATACACAATTATATTATCACACATTTTGTACAGAAATTTGTATACATGTGTATGTACACAATTTTATACTCTACAGTATTAAATTTATCAAAATTATTATTTTATGTATTTTATTTGTTAAATGTCCATGTTTTTCTACTTAGAATTTACTTTAAATTTGATTTATTATATTGTTCAATTTGGTTGCCTTGGGCAACTTCACCAAATTTTGAGAACTTAAGACGTCCCCTTAAGACATCGTAAATTAGGACCCCTTAAGACATTCAAAAAGTTAGCGTACAACTTCCACCTTAAGTGGACACTACAAATGCAAGAAGTTGTTTAATTTTGTTGAAGTTCTACATGGAGAACTCTACAAATGTATTATCTCTGTAATCCCATTCTTGAGATAATACATTGGGTTTGTGGTCCTTTGGAGGCCAGGTTTTTTTTAAAAGGGTTTTCGCAAGGTGCATCTTGTGTTATCTTGTAATTATGCTTTATTCTTCTTTTGTATTATAGATTCTGCATACTATTTAGCATAGTTTCTCTCATTAAGGTTATGTGGAATTAGTATTTGTGGCTTGAAACTCCTAACATTTGGTATCTATAAGTACTAAAATCACATCAAGCCTACATGACAATTTGATGATGATAAATAAGTCCTAATCATAGTCATGTAGGTGTGAATTACACTCCTACCAGTAGTTTCACTCTTGGTGGCATGTCCTGTGTGTTCTTCCCCCTCTTGACCATCTTTTTCAACCCCCAAATTGACCTTCCCTACCTCACATTTTTACCTAGTGCCCCCTTCATTTTTCCTACTTAGTCTCTCCTTTGCAACTAGTTTTCCATCTCTCAGTTTAATGAGATACTATAATATATAGATCGTTCAATGTCAACAAGCAACGTTGGACAAGGACCTTGGTCACTTAAGAGTTAAATGTCCACCCATACTTTCTCGTGTCACTTTCACATGGCACACACTTGATTATCATGCTGAATTATACCATTATCCCATACCTTTATGCCCAAATCATATTTTTGAGGGTCCACCGATGTTAAGAGGAATTTGGAGGAAATATTACATCATATCATGTCCATTGAAAGTCATTAATGGTGGTCCTAAGTCATGCAGGGGAGTACTTGGGGTGGGTGGAATCTTTTGAAGAAGTTGTAGAAATTTGACTTGGGACAGGGTATATGAACTTGGCAAACTTTTGCAAAAAATGTTACAAAACTTCAGGTGGGAATTGGATGAAATGAATTGAAGAAAGGAATGATTTCTTCAAGGCAGTTAGGCTTCTACAATTAAGAAGAAATGAGTGTTTCAATTTTATGGGGAAATGATGTAAAACTAGACAATAGGATAGGAAGTGGGATGGGATAAATCATATCCTAAAGTTAATCTAGCTTTCACAAAGTGGAGGGAAGGGAAGATACAAAGGAATATAAATTGTGGGAGAACCATATGGGACCATAGCTAGGAAGTGGAGGGGAGAAATAGATGAGATCCAGGGCCTTTTGTCTAAAAATGTAAAGTATTAAGATCTTATAAGTTCCTACAGACCTAACCTTATTTTAAAATTTGATTCACATCCAAGGTTTGTGTTCATAGGATGAAACATGTCAAGCACAAGATTTCCTTGAGTCCTAATGGACACTAAAGATCGTATTAAAAGGACTAAGGGAAGTTCTCATTTTAGTAGTTACACTAAGATTTGAAATTAAAGTTGACAAATCCTAATGAGCTTGGGCAAGCTTAGGGGAAGGTATAGATTTATATTATTATTATTTTTTATTTTGACAAGTTAAGCTTAGTCCAATTAGATAATGACACCTAGAGTATGATATAGTAAGAACACTTTAGCTTAGTCCAATTAGAGAATGACACCTTGAGTATGATATAGTAAGTATATTTCAATGATTTGACAGGATAATTAAGGTAATAAATGGTTTCATTTTGTAAAATATTGGAATATCCCATCAATTTTCTTTGCATTAATGAAGTAAATCTATGATGAAATCTTTTGTCTTGTAAATTAAGTTGTTTATTAATCAACTTATCAAATCAAGTGATTTCTCATGATTATTTCTCAAATACATGTATATGAATCTTATTGTGGAGAAGACTGTGAAACAAAATAAGAAGTCAACTAGAACCAAAGTGATGAGAGTTTATTCAACTATAAATAGTTTGTGTAGAAGCATAAATGGAATCTAAGTTACTAGATTGCAAGGACACTCTAGGATACCCACATAAGGCCTTGGGATTTAATTTAATATAATATTTCTTCATAGATTAGCTAGAGGACAAAGGAGATGTAGTCACAAATGTTGGTAGGTTAGAGCATCCTACTTACATAGGCTGGATAGAAAATTTGATGTGTTTAACTTTTTAGATATCTTGCTAGATACTTTTAGGCATTGTACCATAAATGTAGACTATATCAATAATGTAGAAAATTAGACTATAATAATGGTGAGAGAAGTAGTTTTCAAATAAATGTTGAATTCACTTGAACCCACTTTGAGGTACAATGTTATAGTTGCAAGGTAATGGTCTCAAGAGTATAATGTAATTGAAGTGTTAAAAGATTGGGCTAGTCCTAATGTGGATTTAAAAAGTTAAGGAATGTGGAGGATTACATAATTGCAAGTTTTCCTAGTGAAATGAAAGAGGCCATGATTATGATGTGCAAACTATTTGGGAACAAAGACTCAATACATTTAAATGCTAGATGGGTGTCATTATTACACATGTGATTTACCAAAGGGGAAGATTTCTACTAACTTCATTCCTAATTTGTGTCATTTATGCTACAATGAAATTCCCACCTCCACTAATAAATTGTAGGCCTAGTTCCAAAGTTATAGTTCACATGTTTTTTTATCAACAATTATCCTTGTAGGCACTCCTCCACCCATTTGGTGAAGAAGTTGTGTCCACTTAAGACATCGTAAATTAGGACCCCTTAAGACATCTTAAATTACATGATCAACACAAGATGTTCAAGCACTAAGGCACTTGGATAAATATAACTATAACCATGCTAGGATCATTTAATATAAATGAGTTGATCTCTAGATGAGAAGATGTGAGAGATTGATCCCTCCTAGTAGGCAAGAGATCCTCATGAACTTATCTCACCTTTTAATGCTTTGTTTTGATTTGCTTACCATTTTATTGCTTAAAATTTGACCAGGACCTAAATATGCATACCGTGAATGAATGGAGGAACTTTATTAGGACCTCATCACTACATAAATTCTTTCAATGCAATTTCTTCATTAAGCACAAATCTAGATCAACACTTTGACACTTGTAGATTTATATATGACAATTGATTATTTCTATTGATGTCAATCTATATATCTTATTATGGTTGATCTCAAATGTTTACATTTCTTTTCCTTCATGCACATGGTTAGATTAGTGTTTGATTTATGATTAAATTCAGGGATGCTTGTATATACATATGTATGTGATGTTATGTTTTTATAGTTTATGATGTATATGCAATGTATGTATGCATGGATAACATATATATAAATATGGATGCACCTAAACTAACATGATGGTTTTACATGATTATTACTTTGACATGTATATGATTTTGAACTATGACAAGATTGCATTTATTGTGTGACATGTAAAAATATATAGTCTAGGTTCAACAATATATATATAAAGTCCAGGTCCATGTTCAAAAAATATATAAAGTCCACATGTTCAACAATATATATATAAAGTCCATGACAAATAGTATATAACAAATAGTCCATGAAATAGTCAAATATATAAAGTCCAGGTCCATGTTCAAAAATATATATAAAGTCCATGTTCAACAATATATATATATATAAAGTCCATGACACAGTATATAACAAATAGTCCATGAAATAGTCAAATATATAAAGTCCAGGTTCAACAATATATATATAAAGTCCATGACAAACAGTATATAACAAATAGTCCATGAAATAGTCAAATTATACATAGCCCATGTTTGAAATAACCTATCACATACTATCTCTATCATCAAGAGTCCTCTTCACACCATGCGAACTACTCAGATGACCTGAATCACTCTGCAAAAGAGAAAGATTTATATGAAATTAGATGTAAGATGATTAGGAAATCTAATTTAATGACAATTTTTAAATTTATAATTTATATCATAAAATTAAATTACTGTGTGAGGCTGAGAGGCATGCTTTGGTGCACCTGGACCTGTGTCTCCATGCTCTGAATCAATCTATTTAATACAAGAGAAAGTTCAAGTTGAAATTAGATATACTTGACGATTTTAAAAATGATTTAATTCAATTTAATTTATAAGAACTATCATATTTAAAAATTATTATACCGTAAGAGGAACTTGTTGTGAATCCTCTATTCCAGGACCTGTCTCTACAGGCTTAGCTCCATGACATGTATCGAGCTATAATTTAAGAAAAAAGAATTTTGAATGTACATGTCAACATATATATCAAGAAATTTACTTTAAGTTCACAATGTTTATTTTAATTGTTCAATTTAAATATAATCTAAATTTTAAATTATACCGTATCAGGTTGCCCATCTCCTCTGTCCTCCTGCTCTGCATGTGCTGTGTGTTGATCATGAAACGTGTCAGTAACAAGCTCCTACAATGTCATTTATATTTAAGTTAGCACATGTGTGTACAAATTAGGTTTTAAAACATATATATAATTGACTTACAGTGTACATGTTATTAAATACGTTTTTCAACAACCTGAAATGCAGTCGACTCCTGATTTAAACTTGGATTATCCAAGTGTGCTACAATGCCCATCCTCATAGTTGTGTCAACCTGCATAGACATATTTATAAAATATTAAATATGTATGTGCACGTTTTTAGATACACTGATATCAAAATAGAAAAAATTAAGTATATATACAGTTTTTTAAAACAATATACATACTGTAAGAGTGTCATGTGAGATGCCCAATGATGAAGGAGCGCTCGAGACACCCTGAGATGGAGGATTCAATGTGGAAGAACCCTGAACCAATTCATAAATAAGTTCATAAATATTTAATTGTACACACATTCAAGACTGAATTTTACAAATTTACAAATCATTGATTTAATGTACCCCAAATGGGTGCCCGAGATGAACAGGTGTCGATGAAAAATTAATTCAATCAATTGTGACCCCTGTTGCCATCATCTACACCAAACAAACCAAACAATTCGATTGTTAAAATATTACAATTTAATTGATCATCTATATGTTGATTAAAAACACGTGGTTAAAAAATTGTTTTAAATTCAACATGTGTACATAACCTATATATACCTGTGTCGAATGATCAGTGGGATGATCCTCAGCAAATAGATAATCAACAAATGATTCAGTGCCCACATTATCAGATGATGCATGTGTAGCTGAAGTGGGTACAGCTGCCTGATCAGGTCCATAACACAACTGATTGCAACTCGTACATGTATGAGGCATCGACACATGTGGAGTGGCACTAGGACCACTTCCATCATCAACTCCTCCATGCTCTCTAACTCGAGCTACCATCATAGAAGTCTGCTCATGTAGGCTACCTGAGAGTGCACTCAATGTGCCTAGTGTGGATACCACTGCACGATGCTCGAAGGGCAAAGGAATGGCAGCAACAGGAGGGTCAATAAGAGGTTGAACAAGCACCGGTCATTGGGGATCAACCCGTGCCCCCAACCTCTGTTGTGGCATGCCACCACCAACACCCTGGAATGATCTAAAATCAAAGTAGTTGGGTTTTTTATTCATAACAAACTCTACATATAATTTTCTCAAAAAATATAAAGGAACCTCACAATTAGCATGAGGTGGATAATCAAACACCATCCACCATCTATCCCAAAAATTGGCAGACATTCCTTCATGCCTACACCACTTGATTGATATTCTTTTCTTATTTGCAGGAATAGGTTCATTTGTAATGGGATGTCTAAAATATTGTGCTAAATGAGCTTTTGTGATTTTAAGATCCAAAATAGTCTTATAGGAGAGGCCATCAGCATAAAATTGGCGCCTCTCCTCTCTCCATTTCCAGAATCCATCAAAATCTGAGTCAATAGACCTCACAGAATCTACAATGTTTTGCATCAAAGATGCAAAACATACTACGTGAGGTGGCATGAATTGTTCCCTGCAAATGGAATTCAGTTTTTCTTGTATCGAATCCACATTTTCATTTATTATGGCTCGCAAGCGAGCCTAGTCAATTCCAGGTGGGGGTGGAGGTGGAGGTGGAGGTGGGTCATCTGCAGGTGGGGCATCTAGAGGTGGGGCATTTGGCGCTGGGGGTAGGGGTGGGGGTGCGGCCGGATCATCTTGTGCATTAAGGAAGTCCTCAACCTCAAAGTGAATATCATCTAGATTCATGATGTATATATAAAAATCTAGATATGAACCTGCATATATATACATATAAACATACAAACTTCAGTACAAATTTAAAATTAAATCAAGAATATATATATATGTTTCAAGAAATTACACTTGAAATAAATTTAAATTAAAAACATACAAATAATGTATACATGCATGTACAAATTTCAAAATGTAAGAGAGCTATTAGGACTACCATGATAATGATTGATACAATGGGCAATATATATTTCAAAATTTCAATGTGCATTTAAGTAAGGAAACTTCTCTGGACAATCATCATGTATTTCTTAAATGTGAATATGCATCCCAAATTTTAGACTATTTTAAAGAAATATGGTGCATTTAGGAACTTGGTGATTGTTGGGGTAAAGAGGAATATATGATCATGCTAGAAGAGGCACTGATTAGGCTCATAATTGGCCAAGGTTGCTTTGAATAAGGTTAAAACAAGGAGATACCCATGTTGATATTCACACCCTTTGGTCCACACCTACATTGGGATGGATTAAGCTTGAAATTTTGATGGGTAGCCAAGGGTAATCCTAGTGAAGTAGGAGTATGTTTATTAAGAGATGATAAGGGAAAACCTCTACCTATCTTAAAGCTTATGATTTTGGTGTCAAGAACAATAATATGGTAGATTCTAGGGCCATGATATCCAGGGCCTCAAGATGACTTGGAAACTAAACAAGATATCCCTTAGTGTGGAAGGATATTCCAAGATCAACATTGATCATATGAAAAAGCATAGATGAAGCTTGTGGTTATTGGAAACTATTATATATTGGAAGCTAGAAACTTGGTGAATACTTGTTTAAATCTATCTCCTTCAAACATATCAAAAGAAAAGGTAATTATATTCTAGACTAGGCAGATAATGGAAGAAATCATTAAATTGCTCCTAGACATCTAGCATTTGTTGGGAAGAATAATTTTTTTACATTCAACTTGAAATCCCTAAGTTGTGCCTCCATGCTATCAAATGTTACTTGTATCTACCTTCTATACAATGATATTGAAGGGGTAGAAGGTTAGGCTAAGGATTTCTATATTGCTACTTAGATAAATTCCACATCTTCAATGTGTGGCATGAGCATATGCACAAAGCCTTGGAGGATATTTCTAAGATAATGAAGATAAACCTTCATGTCTTGATGCTAAATTGGATGATTCTATCCACTATGAGAATTAAGACATGAGGAGGAGGTGACATAAATCCCTCCTATTAAATTCAAACAATGTTAAAAATGTCAAGGAAGTGGTAGAGGCTTTGTAAGGCTTGTGTAATTTGTCCCACCACCCTAGGATAAAGTTTTTTAGTTTATTAGTAATTCTAACACTACTTCAACTTATTACTCTAGGGTTAGGGCCACTATAATTTTCCCTACCACTAATATATCTTAAGACACCTATTGGTTTATGTTTGATGTCATTGTAGTATATTAATTTTCCCTACCACTATTGATTGAACAAAACTATACCATATATATTAAGTACTCTAGCTCAATGATCTTAAGATTAATGAAATCAGGACTAACTATATCATCATTATGCTTCGATACACCCAACATGCTAATCAAGAACTTAATTACCTTCACAACCCTATTAGCATTGTATCACTCCTATTAGGGAGTGGACTTGAATGGGGCCAAAAGATTCTTTACCTCTTACGATTGTGACTTTGGGTTTCGCATGGTCAACTTGGAGAGGTTGTGTGGCATATCCCTATAAGAGGATGAAGGGTGATAGGAGGTTGTAGGATGGCTAAAAGCATTCACATGACGATAATGTTCAAGTTTAAATTTCAAGATATGCATCATGGTCTACAAGGTTCTCTTGTTCAAAAGGTTCATCATATTCTAGACAAGGAACTCACAATCATTGGTACCAAATTCAAGACCTCCTATTACAAGTCTCCATATAGCTTTAAACATAACACCTATAAACAGAAAATTTATAGGGCTTGAATACAAGCCCGCCTCCCAGTTAGGAGACTTCCAAATAATTGGTGAACTCACATGCAATAAGGGAATAACACATGCATACAAAATATGTAGAAGAAATCCCTGTAGCATGACTCGTGATTAATTAAAGTTAGGGTTAGGGTTTCAATTAGGATCAGGCTTAGGGTTAGAATTGAGGTTAGGGTTAGAATTAGAATTCAAGGGTTGCTAAATTAGGGTAAGTATTAGAGCTATAATTATGGTTTGGGTTACGGCTAGAGTTAGGGTTACAATTACAATTACAAGTAGCTCGTTAGGGTTAGGGTTAGGGCTAGAGTTAGAGTTACAATTACAATTACAATTACAATTACAAGTAGAGTTAGGGTTAGGGTTATGATTAGGGTTATAATAAGGGTTAGGGTTTGAATTGCATATAGAATTAGGGTTAGGATTAGGGTTAGAATTAGTGTTAGGGTTAGGGTTGGAATTGCATATAGAATTAGGGTTCAATCTAGCTAGAAATAGATAAATTAGTCAAGATGGTTCTAGCTCAATTTTGTTTCCTATTTCCTAGAAAATGCAAAACTAGTTATTGTTTTCTATTTAGTTGTTAGTCCCAACTCTTTCCTTTTAAGAAGTATATCAAATCTAATGTAGTAGTAGATACTTCTACATATACAATTTTCTGTTAGGAGAAAATATATTTTGCCAAATTTGTATAGAGTTGTCTATAGTGTGTTCCAGGGTAATCAAATGATGTAAGTCACAATTTAGAGGGTTGAGGGATAAGTTTGTGTTGAGTCTATAGAAGGTGTTTTCTTACATAGACCGAGCTCCATAATCTAGGTGTCTCCATGTCTAACTCAAATGTTTCAACTTGGTCCATATTATATCCAGATTAATGATAAAATTTTATATATATGGCTATGCACAAGATCAACGACCATATCAATGTTTGGTAGAGAAAAGTTATCTAAGTTGGGGTAGATCCTTTTTTGATGTCTCAAAAGTTAGTGCAAACATGAATTCCCTCAGTTTTCTTGTTAACTAAGACCAGATTAGATCTACCCATTTAGGATAAGTAATAGTCTAAATGAACCCTGGACATCCAAGAGTTTATACAATTCTTCTATGACCACGAGGGCTACTTGGGGGTGCATTTTGCGTAGCTTTTATTGAATAGGTTTGGCATTGAGGTGAACCACAAGATGATGCATGACTTTAAAGATGGAGTCTCAAGGCATATCACCATAAGACCACATGAAGAAATCAACGTAATATTTAACATGGTGACATGGTTATATATGCCTTCTTTGATGTCAAGGTCCAGTGGAGCTACTATCTTAGAGAGTTTAGGGTCTAAGCTTCTATTCACAGGTTGATGTTTATAGCATGTCCTCAACAAGGAGAGGGGAGTCATGTCTTGTATCTAAGTGGTATCTAATGGAAGGTGAAGTTTGTCAAATTGAGGAGCTCTTGGGAAGTGTCCATTTTTATTGTATCATTTTAATCGATCACAAGTTTCTTCTTATATAGATTGTTGCTATTCTGCCTAGACTAGGGTGCCTCAGGACTAAAGGGTTCTTTCTTTCTCTCCAAAATAAGCATATATGTAGGTGTTAAGTATGGTGGAAAAGTCTTTCTTATGATTACAATGGGGATGTGGTCTTGACACTTCATAAGTTTCATGATGGCTTCATCATTTTGGAAAACATCAAATCATAAAGGGTCGTGTTGGTCCCAATCGATAAGCTCAAGGTATTCTAGGTCTAAGGAGATGGTGAGGATAGTGACCTATCATGAAAGAGGTTAGTGGTGGAAAGATCTTCGTAAGGATCATGAGTGGAGCCTACATCAATGTCATTAAGATTAGGGAAAGAATTACCAATGAGGTTGAGCTCATATCACAATTAACATCATGATGTTCATTCCAAGGGCATAACCTAGCTAGTGAGGACAGCTACTTGAGTATATCAAAAGTTACATAAATGTTGGCTTCATTTCATTCTTGATTAGTTGGCTATCACAAAAACTGTAAAATTTTCTCAATTCTTGATTAGTTGGTTGTCTCTAAATGTTTGATTATGCAGGATGTGATAAATTGGTTTTATTATGGTTTGTTGTAATTTTTTTACATGATAGTTAGCTATTCAATAATGCCTTTAAAATACAATGATGTATACATTGTTATAAGTAAATTTTATAAAAACCAAAAATATATATCATCCCAATGCTATATAATTTTTGACAGTTTGTTCAAAATCTCTCCTTTCATATGATACAATCGTTTCAAAATTTCAATTGCATTTTCCAGCTAAAATGTTTAAATACAGCTATTCAACACTCAAATTGAACTCAAATTTTGACAGTTTGTTCAAAATCTCTCCTTTCATATGATATAGTATTTTCAAAATTTCAATTGTATTTTACAGCTAAAATGTTTAAATACAGCTATTCAACACTCAAATTGAACTCAAATTTTGACAATTTTTTCAAAATCTCTCATTTCATATGATACAGTATTTTCAAATTTTCAATTGTATTTTACAGCTAAAATATCTAAATATATCTATTCAATTCTCAATTTTAAACATAATTTTGACAGTTTGTTCAAATTCTAACCTTTTATATGATATAGTCTTTCAAAATTTCAATTGTATTTTACATCTAAACTATCAAAAATCAACTACTAATTTCATAAACCCTAAACCCTAAATAACAATTCAAAATTTAAATTTTGATTGTATTTTACACCAAAACAAACAAGGGAAGCTTAAAACAATTCATGGGTAATTTGTAGAAGTGGAAAAATCCACTTACCTGGTGGCTGGATGTTCTCTGAACTCGGGATCCCGTTTTCGCCTGTCGCCTGTCGCTGTTGAAAATGGGGTCTCTGCCATTTTTTAAAAAATTTAATACTTTTCAAAAACGGGATCCCGTTATATATAACGCGATCCCGTTTATAACGGGATCCCGTATTTTGAAACGGGATCCCGTTTCTGGCTTCTAGGTTTAGGATCCCGGGAAAAAACGGGATCGCGTTTTTGGTTCTAGGCTCGGGATCCTGAAGCAAAACGGGATCGCGTTTTCTATAAACGGGATCCCATTTTATATAAACGGGATCCCGTTTTTGGTTCCCCGATTTTGGATTTTTTTCTAACTCTGAAACTTCTACCTTAAGTGGACACAACTTCTTGCATTTACCCTATTCCTTACCTTAGAAAGTTGCATGAAGTTATTATGACTCAATCACTCATCCATGTTTGTTATGAAGATTTTAATTTTTTGTTGGAAGGATTTGATTGGGTAGGGTACACCCTCTTGTTGGGTGCACAAGTAAGACTATTGGGATATTATCATTTGTAGGGCTAATAGATTGCTTCTAGATTGTGTCTAATTCTTGGGTCACTTCGATCACATGGTATTCAACAAATGGTATGCATTCCCCGCCAAAAAAATTATCTGCAGTTGAGCTTTGGATTTCATCATCCTAAAAAGCATGGATTAGATTTTCAACCCTGAGCCTCCCCGGTGCAAAATCAAAATCAACCATGATTGAAAATGTCAATCCAATTAGCTAAATAGACCATACACTTTTTATGACTCATATGCATGATATTTATTATTGATTTGTTTCATCTGTTGTAATTTTATATCTTGTATGGTTGCCTTTAGATCAAGGAGATGGTGAAGGCAAAGCACTTTATATTGATGAGGCTTGTACAAATTGTGGAAAGGTTGAGTATCTTTTAGTGTAATTGTTACACATTTATTTGCAAAGATCCAACATCTAAGCTCTAATATTTTTTTTTTCTTTTATAGATTTAGGCTCAATGCAGCACATGTGTTGGAGAATGTTGCCTTTAGCAAAGCATATATAACACAGATCATCAATCTAGGTTGTTACTATAAGTAACTTCAATTATGGCAGAGACAAGGTATGGAATACTATTGTTGTAGTTTGTATGAATGGCTTTTCTATTTAAAAAAATGGTCTCAATAGTAAATAGTGATTCTTACAAATTGGGCTTCTTGAATAATTTAATAATATTTCTTATGTTCTCCTCCAATTTGAAAAATTGAATTTCTTTTGTTTAATAGTTCAATGATAGTAAACTTTTGAAGATGCTAAATGTGATCGGAATACCATATTATATGTCTTTTATATTCTTTAGCTTTTATATGGAAAAACTTATATCATCAACAATACCACTAGAGAGTGGAAGTGTTGAGATTCGTCCTTTGAATATGGGTGACATGGAACGTGCATGTCAACAAGTTATTCCATGAAATGTCGTTGATTTGATATTGGATAAACTAGTCAAGTCTACACAATACGGGCATCCCTTGTTCAAATTGTATTCTGGTGGCCTTGTCATGTTGCAGATGTGTGCTAGTGTTTCTTCAAATTCAACATATATGTGCCAATTACTTTAGTGGGAGGAAGAGTATGGTGCAGGAGGTTCAACGAAAAACACAGAATTAGCTATTTATTATGAGCTATCAATGAAATGTAGTTTTTGTTATTTGCATAATACTCATTCTTTTGAGTGGAATACTACTCCTTCTGCCACTATGTTGTCATATGAATCCACTAGATTGTAGACTTTGCATGTTCCTGGAATTGGGTATTTGAAACAACGGAACATAAGGCTTCAGACTTAAAAAGTATTATACCATCTTTCTCTGTCGTTTTGTATAGCAAAATGACGAGATTCTTCAAGGTATGGAAGAAGTCTAACCTCTCTATAAAAAAGGAGACTGCAATTGCATCAAAGATCATTTGGCAAATATAGCACAAGAACAAAACTAACATCATAGCATACAAGTTTTGACAGAGCAATATAAACTTCTAGCTAAAACTAACATCATAGCATACAAGTTTTGACAGAGCAATATAAACTTCTATCTAAAATTCAAGTTATGGCAGCCTTAGAAAAGCCAAATCCCACTGATATTTGATAATTTTGATAGTAAGCAGGTGACTCAAAACTTTGAAAGCTCTTTGTAAAGCATTTATATAGTTCATCTTTTTTCTAGAGTTAAAGTTGTTTGTTCATCACTCTTGCGATACTGTAAATTCTTCACACAAAAATGAAAACAGCTATGAATTTTAGTGCCTGGACAATCTTTTTTTGTCAGTATATGTTACTTATTCGAATAAATTTTGTTTTATGAAAGTTGTTGATTGTACTTGTACTTTACCTCCCTTACATTTAATACACTTCTCTTGTATTTTTCTGTCTGGGAAAAAAATACACATGCTTAATGTCTTTGAGATGATAATGTGTAAGAAGAAGAAATTGGTTCTATTGATAGATAGATTGAGGTTGTTCACAATAAATTTATACTTATCCCTCGCCCAGGCCATGAAGTTTTTGAGTATGGTGTTGCACCATACAACTCAAACATTGCTATGATACCATATTGATAAATTGTATCTATGATGTAGAACATATATTCAATGTGCATATGAATAGTTCAAAAGTTCAAATCATATATTCAACTATATATGGATAGTTAAAACGACATATTTACACTTTATGGTTGAAGCATCTTTATTTTTGTTCTGTTTTGTCCGTCATATTCTAAATTGAGTGTCTTTCATCCTTTGGACAAATGCAATACATATTGTTTAGTTTTATCTATATGAAAGGGACATCTACAATGTTTTCCTTTGTTTTGTTCCCTACTATTAATGTAATCTTGAATAAAGGGCATTTGTATACTTGATTTATATTAAACTAAAGAATCTCTTGTACTAAAACTCAACTAATTTCACTTCAAGCTATGAGTCACTCAACCAACATTGCGTAATTCATGAGATAATGGTTCGTATTTGTTCTCCTAACATGAAAAAATAAATAATATTAAACTTACAATTTTACTTAATCAAAATCATTGCGTGAATTCACGAGATAATGGTTCCTATTTGTTCTCCTAACATGAAAAACCAAATAATATTAAACTTACAATTTTACTTCCTATTTGTTCTCCTAACATGAAAACCAAATAATATTAAACTTACAATTTTACTTAATCAAAATCATTGCTCGAATTCACAAGATAATGGTTCTTATTTGTTCTCCTAACATGAAAAACCAAATAATATTAAACTTACAATTTTACTCAATCAAAATCATCTTTTTTTCCTACAAACTACATTTGCAGTCTTAGGTAGGGACTATAACTACTTTCCCACAAATCACCTTTGCAATGTTAGGTAGGGACTACAATAATATTAAACTTACAATTTTACTTATTTAAAATCATCTTTTTTTCCTACAAACTACATTTGCAGTCTTGAGTAGGGACTATAACTACTTTCCCACAAATCACCTTTGCCATCTTAGGCAGGGACTGCAGTTTCATTGCAACCCTTGTTTTTTATATGAATCCTTTCCATGTAAGAAGCTAATCTTTTTTTATAATATAAACAAGGATGGTGTAAAATAATCTAAAAATTCAAATGTATTTTATTTGCTAAAAGAAACTCTCAATGAGTTTTGATTAGATAGTTTTAACAGATTCAACCAATTGTCTAGACCATTAAATATTGTCAAAAGACCAATGTTATTAAATAATTTCCATGTAATTATTTGCTTTATTAAATAAGTCTAAAATCTTTGATCAAGGATTCCACTCTTTGTGAAACATTAGTACAATTCCAAAATTTATTATTGGTTTCTCATTCAAACCTAATGGTGTGCTATTGCTTGTTCATTGATCAAGGATTCCAATCTTTGTGAAAGATTAAAAATTGATTTAGATATGATTTCATTTTCAATTAAATTGGTATTAATCTCGTCTAAGATAATCTTATAAATTTTATTATTAAAAAAAATTATTGAGATTTCCAAACCAACCCCAATGTTGTGTAGTCTATAATTCAATTGCATTGAACACTCTATTTTTTAAATTAGTTTGTTTGGAAATGGACAAAGATGTTAGTCTTATTTTAAAGTATTCAATCTAAATGGACAATACAAAAAGTTTCAAATTTCAATTAATATTTTCAAAAGTTCAAAGAATAGAGTGATTGAAGCATTCTTTTTGACATTTTCTTCAACTTGATGAATGTCGGTTAATTACATCTTGTGACATTATTTAATTTTATCCAATTTGTTTGAATTGGATCTTCCAAATTGCGATTAAATCTTTTGATTAAATAGTTTCTATTGAATAATTTTGTAATTCCAAATAGTATTTATAAAATACTTTTTGTAATTGCAAATAGTATTTATAGAATACTTTTTGTAATTCCAAATAGTTTTTATGGAATGCTTCTGTCAATTGAAAAGAATATCAATTAAATGTTTATGAATTTAATACAGAATCTCTTGAATACTTTTTCCCATTCCAAATAATATTTCTAGAATGATTTTGAAAAAGCGTACTTATCCAATGTAGTTTTGGATTCTCAACCATCCAATGCAAGATTCAATTTTAGCGAATATTTAGAGTATTTATCAAATACTTTTGGTAGAGTGTTTCATTGTAAGGAAAAATACCTAGTATGCACCTCTAGTATTAAAAGTTTTACTAAACAAAATGATTGATATAAGTGCACTATGCCCATAAAGTGAAATTAAGATAGATTTATGTCCCACATTAACCCTTAAAGGAAAGTAATGCAAATCTCATATCTAAGTAAATCTTAGCAACATTAACATGTAAATTAACACTTCTATGAACAAAAATGAAGAATAGATAGAAGAGAAGATACAATGATATGCATGGGGAAAACCCTTTCGAGGAAAAAAACTCCACCCTCCAAAGCACCAAACCAATGTATTATTCAACAACAATAAACATGTTAAGATACACTTGTAGACTCAAAGCATTAACATGGAGATCTACATCTTTCTCCTCTTGAGGAAATTCGATAGCATAACCTTGCAATAAAAACTCTTCACCTCTCCTATCCCCAAAGCTCTAATAAATAAGCAAAGGCATCCAAGAAAATCATAGATGGTTTCCAAAGCCATGTGCTAAGTAGTCAACAAGGATAGGGACCTCATGACATGTGTCCAAAAGTTACAAGCATCTTTCTAGAAGCTTCAAGACATTTCTCATGAGCTTTGGTGTCCAACTTTACTAGAGGACAAAAACAACTCACTAGAGGATAAAATAACAACTCTCCAAGTCCAAAAATGACAACCAACTTCTTACACATCATCAAATATGCTTTCTTAGACCTCTTACAATGTTATAGATGCTTCTTACACATCATAATGAAGCTCAAAATTATTGGTCCACTTTGTAACTCCCTATAATCATGCCCTTACATAAGTAACTCCCACATCTTACAATGTCATGATGACATTAGATGCTCTTGCAATGTTTTAAACACATCATATAAAGACATGCACGTGGCATGATGGTCAAATCATAAGTGGGATGTCACATTTCCCAAATGAGACACATAATAATAAATAAATACAATAAAATAATAAATACGAACATTAGGAATGCAAGGTTAAGACATGTTTTCTCAACATTCATCAATACATTCTTCAACAAATGGAATCTCTTAAATGTTTTTTTTATATTTATTTAATATTAGTTGTATCAAAGTTTTAGTTATATCATTCTTTGACATTACTTGATCTATTTATTGATTCTCTTTATCAAGAATATTGAGTAGCATAAAGAAAGAACGAAGCTTAATTTATCTTTGTAATTAAAAATCTTGTTCAATAATATAGTCTTGTTCAATTCATATAATTGGTTCACGTGACAAACCACATCCAAGACAATTTCATTATAGTAACCTTGATTAGGCTTAGTTATTGATAGAGTAAATTGAATATAGTTTAATAGGTTTATATTTTTACTAATGTTCCATATGGGATCTGATAAAATAACATGATTTGTAGAAGGATTTTTAAGATGTTAGTCAAAAAAATTATGAATCCATCTACAAAATCTCACTTCCAGAAGAAAAAAGTTAAAAAATATATATTTCACAAAATAAATGGTGTACATATATAAATTACAATTGTATCTTTGAGAAGTCCAATTTATGACTTTGGCTTGGAAAAGCATTATAGCAACAGTCAAAGTAATTACTTATACAACTAACATTTCCTTCATGTGTAACAATATTCAATTTAGTATCTAACATGTTAGTCACAAAAATAATTATGAACCCATCTTCAAAATCTCTTTTAGAAGAAGAAATTAGAAAAACATATTTCATAAAATAATGGCAAACAAATATAAATTACAATGGTATCTCTAAGAAGTCCAATTCAAATGCATTCTATAAATGTTCCTTTCTAAAAGATAGTATGATCTATCATGGGAGCTCAACAATTAAAAAATCTAGCCTCCATGATGAATTTTTAATAATCTTTTTCGTCATATTGCTACATCATCCTTCTACAACTTGATCAAGTAGCAAAAGAAATTAGTAAGTAGTTAACATTAGGCATTTGTAAAATTATAAAATGTCATAAATAAACATTTCTTGGCAAAGTTTCACTTTACCAATCTTGAAACATCTTGTTCTAAAGGTGGATAGAATAGTGGCAATCTAATTTTATTCTTGTCTAAATGAGATGGAAATATTGTTACTGAAGGTAAATGTTGTTACTGAAGGTAATGTTAAATAACATTGAGGATGTGTTACAAGATTTGTAATGTTATAGGGACAAATATGAAATTCTTCAAATTAAGATTTTTGGTAGCTTTTTTCCCCTTATATACATCATCCTCATGCAACTATAAAAGAAATTGGTAAGGGTTTAGTATTACGCATTTACAAATTTGGAAAATGTCATTATAAATAAACATTTCTTGGTAAAATTTTGCTTTGCCAATCCTAAAACATCTTGTTATAATAGTGGATATAACAATGGAAATCTAATTATATTCCTATTTGAATAGGATGGTAATATTGTTGTCATTAAGGGCATGATTCGGTGGTCAAGTCGCACGGTTGTTGTGGCGGCCACCAAGGTTCAAACCCATGTTGGATCAATGAGCTCGCGGGCCTTGCATCCTTGTAGGGCCCCTACTGGGTCGATGAGCTCGCGGCTTAAAAGCCCCTGTCGGGCCAATGAGCTCACAAGTTTGAACCTTTAGTGTTAATGCAAGGGTTCATGCCAAGGTGTTCATGCCAGGGGATGAGGTCCCCCGTGTTGTGGCCTCACCGGTTCATAGCTCTGGTCAAAAGCATTCGCCAATCAAAAAAAAGATGGTAATATTGTTACTGAAAATAATTAACATTAAGGATACATTACAAAATTTGCAATGTCATAAGGACGAACATAAAATTCTTCAATGAAGATTTTTTGGAGTCATTCAATAAAAAAACCATGTTCAAAGGCTATTCTAATGTTTTTCATTTACATATGTAAAACACAAAAATAATTATGAATCCATGTTCAAAATCTCATTTTCAGAAGAATAAATTAGGGGAAAAAATCACAAAATAAATGGTGAACAAATATAAATGACAATGGTATCTCTTAGAAGTCCAATTTAGATGATGCAAATTTGACTTTTCCAACAACACTATAGAACAAGTACAACTACATAGTATATGCTTATATTGTTATCTCCTTAATATTGGAGAAGCACACTACAAATGATATGTTACAAATTCATTCACTAAGAGTGTAAAGATAGATGTGAACATTCATAACACACCATGAATTGATTCCCTATACTCCCTTCCAAAAGATATTATAATCTATCATGAGGGCTCAACAATCAGAAAATCTAGTCTACATGATGAAATGAGTAATTTTGATAGCCTGCTTTCTTCATCTTGCTACATCATTCTCATGCAACTTGATCAAGCCACAAAAGAAACTGGTAAGGGGTTTATATTAGGCATTTAAAAATTTATAAAATGTCATTATAAATAAACATTTCTTGGAAAACTTTTACTTTGCCAATCTTGAAACATCTTATTCTAAAGGTGTCTATAATAGTGACAATCTAATTCTATTCTTGTATAAATGAGATGGTAACATTGTTGCTTAAAATATTAATTAACATTAAGGACACATTATAAAATTTCTAATGTTATAGGGACGAACATGAAATTCTTCCAATGAATATTTTCTGCAACCATGCTCAAAAAACCATATTCAAAGGCTATTCTAATGTTTTCATTCGCATGTCACAAATGGTGAATAGTTAAATATTTATGTATAGTTTCTTTTGTCAACAAATGGAGTTGGTGAGAAAATAGAATGATTTCCACACATTTGTTTATAGCCAAGGAAGGAACTATGAAAATCTTATACATGCACTACATACCAATTATATTTTAAATGACTAAAACTAATAATTCATTTGAATGAGAAAAACTAATGTGAAAAATTTTGTCATGTCCACTCTTTATTTCTTAATAACCTACAATTTATCTAATACACACATTAATCAAGTATGAAGGTAGTTAATCCAATTTATAAATTTTAAAAAATATATATGAAAGGTAGTTTCCTTTTCACTATCACAAATCATAAAACAAATTGTTAGCAACCTTCCAATAAGACAAAACTACAAAAGCTTAAGCTAGCAAATGGATTGTAGAGATAAATTTTCTACCAAGAGTTATGAGGTTATGTACTAAAAGTCAAAGTTCAAAAATATAGAGACACCATATATCTAAAAGCCAAAGTGAATTTTTCCAAACTTTTTTTCCTTCATTACTTGAGAAAGGCTTCACATAAAAGATAGTATATAGTCACTATTATTAAATAGGAGATCATAAGAGCTATTTTTTGGAAAGACGATTATCGTTGCACCAAAAGATCAACTTGTTAATGCCCGATACAACTGCTAGAGTTAATGAATCCACAGGAGGTGGTTAAGCCTTGTCACGAACCCAAGCACTGTGCTGCACAGCACAAGGAGACCAAGGGCGCACACCTTGCAACAATCCCCCCCCCCCAACGCAAGCGAGGGGTTCGAACCCATGACCTAGGCTCTGATACCAATTGTTGGAAAGGCGGTTGTCGTTGCAACTTTGAATGGATAACCATCACAAAATAATTTATGATATATTTTTTAAATAAAATATTTTAGATTTAAAGGGCAACTTTGAATGGATAACCATCACAAAATTTAAAGGTAAAAAAAGAGGCAAGATGATTGAGTATAAGTGTATATTTTATGCTATCATGAATGATAAAATTGTAGAACTTAAGGAAAGTCACATGAGGAATGATGCACTATATTATACTACCAATTATGTCATTTGAGGGTGCAATGGTTATGCTGATAAACAAATTGAAGTTAAAATGGTCAAGCACTTGTATAATTGGAGTAGATGTAAAATATAGATTTTAAAATGTAGATTTACCTTTTCCATTTACAAGTACAAACTCAACTACCATCACAAATTGTGACTAACTCATTTACAAGTAAAAATAAAAGCAAAAAGTAAAAAGGTCTTGATATGTCAAACAAAGCAAAAGTTTATTTAAAGTTTCTTTAGCATTCATTCTCTCCATTTCATGTCACTTGCATTTTTATTAAGGCTAAGATAAACACATAATTATAATAAATATTGCATATGATTATACGCCATCATTTGAGTGTAAAATGTGCATGTATTTGCAACTCAAAAAAAAAGTAAATATTACAAAAACCATCAGAGAGGTCAAACTCAATGTGAATGTTGTTGCTTAAAACACTTCCTGATGTAGGGGCATCTTCAAATTTTGTGTTAGCCGTTAAAATTTTGGAGTCGTTGTGTAGGGTCAAATGTCAGATTAGAGGTTGAAGGACGTTCTTGTCGCCAAAGCAACAAGAACAATAATAGTCAATTATTAGTTTATAGAGAGTCGAATAATGGTGAAAGTGGTGATTATTACTAAAATCAGTTATAATGTGCAAAATTGGCAGCAAGAAGGTTCGTTGTCTATTTTGAGTAGGTGCTAGCCACGATGTCATAACAGACAAAAGATATGTTAGTGGTGTTATAAGGAAAGATTCTTTCCTAAATATGGAACAACTGTTAGGAAAACGATTATAGAACAGGCCGCATGCATGTAGGGAGAGAGAGGCCAATAGATAGTGTAACAATAACGTTTAGCCGCACGCAAGCCAAATGGACAGAATACATAAAAGAGTTGTTGAATAGTTGTGGGAAGTTATATCAAGAGGAGGTCATGCACATACAGACACAGAGGAGGAGACCGCTCGGCAATAGTCGAGAAGGAATATCATAAGACAATCAGAAGAGGCCATTGCACGAAGAGAAGGCTGATCTGAGAAGGCCATAAGGAAGGAAAAGTAATAGAAGAGGTCAAAAAATAGGAAAGCAAACAATAGAAGGCCGAATAAATGAGAGGAATCAGGCAAAACGATGAAGAGGAAAGCAACCAGTCGAGGCGTCACTCAAACAAAGCCCAACGAAGGCCGAATGAAGTAAAGGGAATCGTGAGGAGAAGGTCGATGTAGAAGAAGACCGCGGGCCAAAATAATCAAAACTTAGTGAGAAGGAGATAACGCCAGATAGAGGCCAACAGAGGTAGAAGTAGCACGTAGCAAATAGGGTTGGATGGTTCAGTTGTGGATCGATACATTGTGATTTTGTATAAGTTGTGATGTTTTGTAATAGTGGCCAATTTGGGCCAAATAAAAATGAAAGAGTAAAATTTGTTCATTATGTTACTGTAGCATGTGTGTGGACAGCTCCTGTAGCTGGTTAGAATTAAGAGTGCAGTTATGGTAGTTCTTGTCATATGTATGAGTCTATTTATAAATTGCTTGTTTTGTCCAATCGTTATCATTACTATTGGTTCTTGTCACTAGTGTGACAGTAAGTCTGTAGTAACCATTTGAGTGTGAGAGGCCAAGTAGATAGAGAATGATGAGTATAAGTGGTAAAGAGCAAGAGTATGGAGTTTACGAAAGACCTAGTGCCATCAAATTGGTATCAGAGCATAGAAAGATCTGGGTGTGTATGTTGAATGTGTATTTGATCTCTATTGAAGTTTGTATGTTGTAGTGTTATTGTTGATTGACAGGGCAGATTGGAGAGAAAGAAGCTTAGGTGAGGTGACTGGAAGATGAAAGAAGAAAGAATGATGTAGAAGCAATTTGAGAAGGAGAGTCTCACAAAAAGAGACAAAGGGAAGGAAGATAGAAAGATGAAAGATGCATATTTTGAAAGAGAGCTGGCAGCATTGAAAAGAGACTTGAAAGAGCACATGATTGCAAGGCAGAAATGGCTTGAAGAAGAAAGCCAGGAATACTTTTGGGAATGGCCAATGGAGAAGAAAGTAAGGTGGCTTATGAAATTGATAATAGAGAAAATAAAAAGGCAAAAGATAAATGCCTTAAGAAGAGTAGATGAGAATGAAAGGAGTACTCACAGAGGTTGGGACAACAAGAGGTTGCCTGAGGAGCAACATGCACCAGAAGTGGTGAATGAAGTTCTCAATTAAGAGAACATCAGGGAAGATAAGAAAGAAAGAGAGGAAGAGAAGAAAGTGTAGTAGAGAGCGCTTGAAGCAAAAAGTGATGAGGGGGGAAGAATGTCCATGAAGAGGGCATTGATTGAGACCTTGTGGTCTCTTATTTTGTGTGCTAATATTATATTTGTAGATTTGTGTGCAGGTGTGAAGAATGCAGTAGGGAAGGTCAAAAATGAGAGCTTGAAGATGAAGAAAGAGGAGGCAAGCATATCCCCCAAGGAGAGAATTGAAGAGGATGAACGGAGTTTGATCGCAGCAGTGTGTCTAGATGAGGTTGCAGCAAAGGTACGTTGCAAAGTGCCTGAGAATAAATTAAAGGATGATGCTGAAGTCCTACAGTTTGATGAAGGTTATGAGGAAGAAACCCCAGAGTTTCAAGATGCCTTGGAAGATGTTGCAGAAGTAGGGTAGGAAGCCTATGAAGAAGAAGAGATGGAAATCGAAAAAGCCAGTGTAGAGAACAAATCGGGGCAGTAGGTAAAGGAAAGCTGCAATATTGATTCTGGTTATGTAAATGAAGATTGTAATGTTAGTTTTGGTAAGGAAATTATTAGTTTTGATTGTGAGAATAGAAGTGTGAATATGAGTAGACAAATTGATAAGGAGAGGAAGCAATTGGAAAATGAAAATGTGATTAAAGATCATGGGTATATAGTTCCATATTGGCGAGGAAAACAAGTTGTTATGAGGCAACAGCTAACATGTAAAGAAGTAAATGCTTTTAATTGTGTTTATGCTAACAAGCAAGTGCAAGGAATGAAAGAGGTGCAGGTGAATAAAGGGCAGCTAGATTTGAGGATGAATTGGACAGTAAGGAGGCCGAGGGAAGATGATTAGAGGCTGAAAATAGAGCGAGGAAAGATAACCACAAGTGTAGTAATGAAGGGACATCAATCCAATTACAAGGTGTGGGTGGCAAAGTGAGCAACAGAAAATGATAGTGATGAAGAGAAGACAATGAGTTGGAGGAATGACAAAGAGAACCAGCCCCATGAACAAAGAATCATGGTAAAGAATGAAAAAGAAGATGGAAGATGTGAAGAAGAGGTCAATGAGCAAAGGAGCAAGATGAAACCAGTAGAGAATGGGAAAGGAAAAGGTAAATCAAGTAAAGCAGGTGGAGCAAATTCGAGAACAGATTGGCTGGGGGTTGCAAAGGAAGGTAAGCCAGGTGAGTCAATCAACGATACTTTTGAAATTTTTATTGATTTTGTTCAAGAAAAAGAAAAGGAAGAGTGGAAAGGTAAACAATCTGATTTTTATGATGAGGATGATGAGGCTTTGAATGAAATTTATAAAAATGAGGAAACCATGCGAAAGCTGTTGGATGAGAAAGAGATGTGAAGGAGTAAATACCAGAAGAAGCAAGAAGGTGAGCAAAGGCAGGTTAGAAGGTATGTTGGAAGAGTTGAACATGAAAAGAGGATAGCAGTAGCCTCTGGAAATGCATATTTGAATAATGGACTAGTAAATAAAGAAGGCAGTGTAGGGACAATAGTGTGCAAAGAGGAAGAGCATAAGCAACAGTGTGAGGAAGGCATTGTAAACTGGAGAAAAGAAGTAGATCAATGGATGGGTGCTGAGAAAGAGGCAGATTTAGTGAAAGATTCTGTGTGTTGTGGAATAGACAGTGAAACTGATAATGGTATTGTGTTGCAGCAGATGGCCGTGGAGGAAGAGTGGTTGAAAAGCAAGATAGAGGAAGAGATGATAAATATTGATAATGTAGTAGGTAATGTTGAAGATATGGAAATTTTTCCATTTTTTTATGAAATATTAGATATAAATAAAAAGAGAATTAGAAATCAGAGGAGGATGGAATTTGTTGAAGATAGTTCCATGAGGAAGGCGGACAGCGGTGCACAACAATGTCGGAAGAACATGGCATATGGGCCAGGGTGAATGTGGAAGAAGCGAAAGAAAAATAAATTTTGACAAATTTGCAAAAAGACCACGTGTCAGAGCACATGATCCTTGTTCCTTGGGGAGTCTGATGGAGGGGCATCTTTAAATTTTGTGTTAGCCGTTAAAATTTTGGGGTTGTTGTGTAGGGTTGAATGTCAGGTTAGAGGTTGAAGGACGTTCCTGTCGCCAAAGTGATAGGAACAATAATAGTCGATTATTAGTTTCTAGAGAGTTGAATAATGGTGAAAGTGGTGATTATTGCTAAAATCAGTTACAATGTGCAAAATTGGCAGCAAGAAGGTTCGTTATCTATTTTGAGTAGGTGCCAGCCACAATGTCATAATAGACAGAAGATGTGTTAGTGGTGTTATAAGGAAAGATTCTTTCCTAAATATGGAACAACGGTTAGGAAAAGGATTGTAGAACAGGCGGCATGCATGTAGAGAGAGAGAGAGGGCGATAGATAGTGTAACAGTAATGTTCAGCCGCACGCATGCCAAATGGACAGAATGCAGAAAAGAGTTGTTGAACAGTCGTGGGAGGTTATATCAAGAGGAGTTCATGCACATACAAACACAAAGGAGGAGGCCGCCAGGCCAATAGTCGAGAAGGAATATCAAAAGACAATCAGAAGAGGCCATTACACGAAGAGAAGGCTGATCTGAGAAGGCCATAAGGAAGGAAAAGTAATAGAGGAGGTCAAAAAATAGGAAGGCCAACAATAGAAGGCTGAATAGATGAGAGGAATCAGGCAGAAGGATGAAGAGGAAAGCAGCCAGTCGAGGCATCGCTCAAACAAAGCCCAACAAAGGCTGAATGAAATAGAGGGAATCGTGAGGAGAAGGCCGATGTAAAAGAAGACCACGGGCCAAAATAATCGAAACTCAGTGAGAAGGAGATAACACCAGTTAGAGGCTGACAGAGGTAGAAGCAGCACATAGCAGAGGGTTGGACGGTTCAGTTGTGGATCAATACATTGTGATTTTGTATAAGTTGTGATGTTTTGTAATAGTGGCCGATTTGGGCCGAATAAAAATGAAAGAGTAAAATTTTGTTCATTATGTTACTGTAGCATGTGTGTGGATAGCTCCTGTAGCTGGTTAGAATTAAGAGTGCAGTTATGGTAGTTCCTGTCATATGTATGAGTTTGTTTATAAATTGCTTGTTTTGTCCAATCTTTATCATTACTGTTGGTTCCTGTCAATAGTGTGACAGTAAGCCTGTAGGAACCATTTGAGTGTGAGATGCCAGGTAGATAAAGAATGATGCGTATAAGTGGTAAAGAGCAAGAGTATGGAGTTTACAAAAGACCTCGTGCCATCACTTCCTAGCTTTAGTCCTTGTCTTGCCTGGTAATCTTTTTAAGTTCATCAAATAAAATGTCAAATTCAATTAAATATATTTTATAAAAATAAGGATATGTTGGAACTTAAACCATGCAATGAGGACTCACAAAGCTAACAACAACTATCATAATGAAGACAATGAAAATGAATCCTCTAGAGATCTATAAGCTAATACATGAAATAATTAACTAATCAATTAATTAATAGATATAAATAAGTTGAGCAGTTGTCAATGTAATAGACTTATAATGACTCTTATTTTTTAGTGCAGAATTTGTCAAGCCTGATGCTTTTTTCCAAGTATGCTAAAGAGTCGCTTCTTTCCCATTCATGAGTTGAATTTATTTTGATAGTTTAATTGAGTCCAAAATATTCACCTGCATATCCCTCAACTTGTTATGTCAATTTATACTATAAGGATTATGTTTGTAATCTTGAATAATTTCATTTGAACTATGTCATTCTATCTTCACAAATGAAAACCATCTTCAAATATACCTTTGAAGTCTCAAATAAACCTAACCCCTTCAATTATAATCATCTTGCCATATACTATGCAATTTTATTATAATGGATTTTACTCTTCCATCTTAGATGAGACACAAAATATTTTGAAATATAGTGCCAACAACACCCATACAAACTTATTATCATCTATCATGTGTTTTTATCTTGCTTGTTCAATTACACAACTTCAACTACATTTATTTGGTGAATACATTTTTTTGGGACACACATGATGCCTAGAACTAAATGAATGTGGAGGGAGAACAAGAAGGGAAGATACTAAGCCTATGCTAAGAAATAAATGTTGAAATAATAGGAGAGGATCTATACATGGTATGCAAATGAAATTGAGGGTGATAGCATTTACAAAGTTAATGATGAAATGAACATGTGTGTCCAAAGCTATACATTTTCTTCAAATGCCTGATTAAAGTTACACAAATTTCCTTGTCAAAAATATTGTAGGGATGATGTATATGAACTCCAATCTCTATGGAATGCACTTCAAACTCTTTGGATTGAATTTGCACCTTTCACATTTGGAAATTTATGCAACATTAAAGAGTTTTATTTATGTTTCCTAGGAAGTAGGTGAAACAAAAACAAAGAAGAAAATAAATAAAAAGAACAATGGTATTCCACTTCTAATATGTGTTAGGAAAGGTGTCTCAACCTTGCTCCTAATGTTAAGAAAACAAAAATGCAATTTCTAGGATATAAAATAGAAAAATTCAATTTTCGGCTTATAGAGATCATTTTTGGCCAAAATAAAATTTTGGGTTGTTCGATATCGATTCTTGAATGCCTAGGATGTGGACCTTTTCGAGCTCTATAATTTAAAAAATGGGGCCCAATTTGATGTAGAGGTAGGAGGACCAAAACTATCCTCAATAACATTAACAAATCAAAGAACTAATCCAATTTTTTTGGTCAGGTTGAAGAGAACATTAATACATATTTTTCCTCCAATTTTCATGAAGATCCAATGGTAGGGGAGAAGGTTATGATTTTTTTTCTAAAACTGCAAACCCTAGGCGGCGTTCAGACCTACCCTCACCAAAATTGCAATATCTCTCACAAAACTTAATGAAATTATACCAAACCAAAATAATTGTAAACTAGAAACACATATCTTTCCATCCATCTATTATATACATCAATGTGAGGCTGTACCAGGCCGTACCATGCATATTTTCAGACTGCATATTCAGAAAATTAAACTCTGCAGACCTACCCTCAATAAAAATGCCATAACTTATTCAAATCTTAATGAAATTTGATACAACAAAAAGAAATGGAAAGTAGACTCAATACTCTTTCCATCCATACCACATTATGGTCATATAAAATCCATACAAATCCATACCAATCTCTGAAACATCAGTTTAACATTTAGAAATGCAGAAACAAGGGTATCTTTTATTGATATCACATCAAAATGTAACAACCCACATTCTCCCACCTTCTCCCCTCTGCCTTCACAAATGGATACAAGGCCTTTTAAAGGCATTACATCATGACTCCTCACATTCCAACTGATTTCTAACTGCCTATCAACACCTAGAACCAAAATGACCTTTCATATTCCAAGTTTGCATCATTTGCAACTTTACAATTTTGCATCATTTACACAAATTTGAACTTAGACCTCTCTTAGTGACTTTAATAAAAGGAAAAATGACTTAATTTATCTCATTACATTGTTGAATCATCAAAGTTCAATCAAATTCCTATGAAAACATCAATTTGTCAAGGTGCTCCTACACCATACAACCAACCGACAAAGATTTCTAAGTCCCTTGGAAATGTATCTGCAAAACACAACTACCTTTTCCTGCATCTCTGTCTGTCTCTTCATCTTTAGCTTTAGGCTTCAAATCTTCACATCAATGGCTAGTGACCAACCAACCAACAAAATCAAACTACCATCAATTTTAGAGCTTCTTCAGGCTCCATCTACTCCCATCAGTGGAGTACTCTTCAGGCTGCAACATCAAGTGCTTCTTCAGGTATCCATCTCTCTCACTGCTTCCCAACAAATCAACTCACCAAACCATTCATCTCACCCAACAGCAGATCCTGGTGATGCACCTACCACTCTCTCCTCGGTGGTTTCTCTATGCACCCTTATCCAGCCTAATCTCCATTGGAGAATGGTCATGACAGACCTCATCTTGTCTGCCCACACACACAACCTTAGAAAACATCCTTCTGCAGCTAGATGGACCAAGCACCTGCAACCAAATAACTTAGCAAACAAAACAATGGTCACCAACAAACTTTAACTCTTCATCTCAGAAATAACATCTCCTCCCAGAGCTTTTGCTAGCTCTGATACCAATTTGATGCAGAGGTAGGAGGACCAAAACTATCCTCAATAACATTAACAAATCAAAGAACTAATCCAATTTATTTGGTCAGGTTGAAGAGAACATTAATACATATTTTTCCTCCAATTTTCATGAAGATCCAATGGTAGGGGAGAAGGTTATGATTTTTTTTCCAAAACTGCAAACCCTAGGCAGCGTTTAGACCTACCCTCACCAAAATTGCAATATCTCTCACAAAACTTAATGAAATTATACCAAACTAAAATAATTGTAAACTAGAAACACATATCTTTCCATCCATCTATTATATACATCAATGTGAGGCTGTACCAGGCCGTACCATGCATATTTTTAGACTGCATATTTAGAAAATTAAACTCTGCAGACCTACCCTCAATAAAAATGCCATAACTTATTCAAATCTTAATGAAATTTGATGCAACAAAAAGAAATGGAAAGTAGACTCAATACTCTTTCTATCCATACCACATTATAGTCATATAAAATCCGTACAAATCCATCCCAGTCTCTAAAACAGCAGTTTAACATTAAAAAAATGCAGAAATAAGGGTATCTTTTATTGATATCACATCAAAATGTAACAACCCACATTCTCCCACCTTCTCCCCTCTGCCTTCACAAATGGATACAAGGCCTTTTAAAGTCATTACATCATGACTCCTCACATTCCAACTAATTTCTAACTGCCTATCAATGCCTAGAACCAAAATGACCTTTCATATTCCAAGTTTGCATCATTTGCAACTTTACAATTTTGCATCATTTACACAAATTTGAACTTAGACCTCTTTTAGTGACTTTAATAAAAGGAAAAATGACTTAATTTATCTCATTACATTGTTGAATCATCAAAGTTCAATCAAATTCCTATGAAAGCATCAATTTGTCAAGGTGCTCCTGCACCATAATTGGCCTCCCTAATCAAAATATATCGCATCCAAAAGTTGGGCTTCCCACATTTGAAATGTAAGAACATCTGAGTTGTAAGAGGGAGTTACACTTGTTGACCAACTTATGATGCATGTTATAACACATCATAAGGCATCTTTGAATAGAGATAATGGAACCAAAATGTGTTAGGATTAAGGTGCCATCAAATTTGTAAACCCTATGTAATTTATTATTCCTATTATTGTTTGTAAATCATCCAGAAGGGATGAAAGATTTCACCAAGTAGTGATCTTGTTTCAGCTACATGTTTGATCTTGGTACCCGACGAATGTTGGTTATGGAGCACATTTCATTCCAGGGGGTGAAGGGGGTTACCCCCCTGCAGGGTCGGGGGGGATGACCCCCCTGATGGGGGGTCTGAGGGCCGCACGCCCTGACGGGGGTACGAGGGCAGCACCCCCAAAAGCCACATTTTATATATTTTTTCATTGTAAATCTAGACCACTCATCATTAGGTCACAAATCTGTCGATAGAGGTTTTGTTGGCTTTTCTTGCCCTAGAAGGAAACCTCTTTATGAGGATATTGTATTGCGATTGTGAATGAGTGGAGTAGAAAGTTGAGATTGGAAAAATAGGCGCTACTAGATTGAAGATTGAAGAGGAGATTGATAGTGTTATATTGTAAACTCTATTAAAGTTAATATAGACCGATGCATCTCTTCTCGTGTGGATTTTTTTTGAAAGGGTTTCTCCACATAAACACGATGTTATGTGTTTGATCTTCTGTTCCATTATTTCTTTGTGTTGATTTCATACTATCTCCATTTTGGTTTTGCATAGTTAAATATCTATATCATAGTTGTAATCAGATTTTCATCAATAGTTGTTTACCTTCATTTCTAACAAAATGGAGTGCCCAAATTGGTGAGTGGATTATGACAAGTTTATGACAAGTGGATGGAATATGCTATTTTTAGCCTATGGATTGATCTTGGTACATAGGTGTTAGACTTTTAACTAAGGATTTGGATGCTACATTTTGGGTGGTTTTATCTCATGGTTTCCTAATGACCATTTTATGGTTTCATATATTTCCTCTCCTATTCATTGGGTGCTTGAGATGGAGTTTTCCAATAGTGAGTTTGTAGGTATTGTTATGATGTCAGAATTACTCCAAATCTCTAGTTGGTGATACAGTTGTAAAGGCTTAGACTCTGCAAGTGTATTGTAACCTTTGATTATTGAATAATACATTGAGTTTCTTTGGAGTGTGTAGTTTTCTCTCAAAAGGGTTTTCCCCACATAAGTGAGTATGTTATGGTATATCTCTTTTATTTTTATTTCATTGTAATTGTATGATTAGTTTAATTTTTACACATATCTCCTCTTATAAATTAGTGTAGGAAGAGTATTCCACACCCATTCTTCTTTCTATTTGGTATCAAAGCTCGATCACCTTAGATTCTAGGTGTTAGGGACAAGGGCTTTTGTATTAATCTTGGATTGAGAGGGAGCTTGTGTAAAAAATATCTTATTGCAAGAAAAATGGCAAGAACATTAAGGATAAAGATGGACTTGTTCTCAGGCACAAACTTTAGCTTTAGAATCTCAAGATGGAGGATATAATCATGGATAGAGATCTATGGATTGTAGTGTCCAAATCCAAACCTATCATAATGAAACAATAAGACTAGGACATATTGGACCAAAAAGCTAAAGGTCTCATTAGACTTTGTTTAGCTAGTTCACTATTGTTGAATGTGCATAAAGAGGCTACCACAACAAACCTTTCGAAAAAGTTGGGTGAGATTTAGCAGGCTAAATCCTTAGTAATGTTCAATCTTTTCTTGAGAAAGTTTTATACCCTCAAGATGGAGGATGGTGGTTATGTGGTTGAACATCTAAATGCTTTCAATATGATCACAACCCAGTTACACTATGTTGGAGTGAAGATGGAGGAGGAGGTTCAGTGTATGACTTTGCTATATGTCCTTTGCCAAATTCGTGGGACCACCTTGTTATGGCTATTGGGAGCACTACCACTAAGTTGAAATGGATGAGGTGGCAGCCTCGTTACTTTCTAAAGAGATATGAAGAAAGACTTCCAAATCTTCTAAGGAGGTCCTATATGTTCTTGGAAGACAGAAAGAGAAAGGAAAAAACAAGGACAAGAAGTTGTTGGGAAAAGGTGTCTCAACTTTGAATTCCTAGTGTTTATTTTAATACATTTTGTATGCATTCACTATTTCATCTTTTGTGTATTTTATCTTCTTGTGGGAGAGTTGGCATCCCATTTGGAGGTGACATGGATTTTGTCTTTAGTGGATTTTGTCCTCACATGAGGAGATAGGCATCCCACATTGAGGTGGGACTATTTGGCCATGTGTCAGCATCTTGTGGTGTGTGTAAGGTCATCATGATGGGAGTTACAAATGATAGATTCTCATGACACGTAAGAGCATGTAAGAGGGAGGTTACATTGGAATCTTGACTAGCTTTATGATAGGTGTGGACACTTGTCATGGAGCATCTTTGAATAAGCTGAATGAGAACAAATTGGGGCACCCAAGTTGGGTGGTCAAATATGACAAATTATGACAATATAAGGTGTGTAATACACTAAAAATAGCCAGGAGGACCAAGACCAAGAAGGGTCATTGGAACTTGGATCCATGCTTTAGGTGCCATACCCCTTATGATTTTGCAAATCATTTTCCTAAACCATTCATGGTTTCCAATTTGAACTCTTTCCTATAAATTGATGCTTGGAGTTGTAGTTTGTATGGGTTAATTTGTATGTACTATTATGTTGCTAAAATCACCCTAGATTTGTATGTTGGTTATGCTCTTGTGAAGGATTGCTCTGCAAGGGTATTATAACCTTGTTTAGATTACTAAATAGTACATTGGGATGCTTTAGAGTGGGGTTTTCCTCCTGAAAGGGTTTTCCCCGCGTACACTTGTGTTATGGAACATTGTTCTTTTTATGTTTATATGTGTTTCTACTTTCTATAATTATTAAAAGATTGAAAAATTGCACAACACTCTCCTCTAAGATTAGCATGTAGGAAGCATTTTTATGTACCTTGCTTCCTTTCAGTTGGTATTAGAGCTTGATCGCTTCGAAATCTAGTTTTTGGGTAAAGGGTTTTTTGTATTGATCTTTGTTTAAGTGGGAGCTTATGTAGATTGGGTTTTGATCTTATTGTAGGAAGAGATGGCAAGTAAAGATTCTAGAATAGAAATGGAGAAGTTAACTGGCGCTAATTTTGAGTTGTGGAAACTCAAAATAGAAGATATGCTCGTAGATAGAGATCTATGGGTTACAATATTCAGTACCAAACCATTGGGTATGAAATAAGACTGGGACTTGATGGATAGAAATGCGAGGGTCTTGTTAGACTCTATTGGGAAGATTCAGTTTTCCTAAATTTTCATGAAGAAACCACCACAACAAATCTTTGGAAAAAGCTTGGAGAAATTTATTAGGGTAAATCCTTGGTGAATAAGTTGTTCCTAAGAAAGAAGTTGTACACCCTTAGAATGGATGATGGTTAATCCATAGTCGATCATATGAATTCCATCAATATGATAGTTATCCAACTGAGCTCTATGGGAGTAAAAATGGAGGAGGAGGATCATTGTATGAATTTAATATGTTATTTGCCAAATTTATGGGATCACCTTGTTATGACCATTAGGAGTAATACCACCAAGTTGAAAATGGATGAGGTGGTTGCATCATTGCTTTCCAAAGAGATGCAAAGAAAGACTTCTGAATCGGCTAAGGAGAACTTTACTGTTCATGGTAGATTGAAATAAAAAGGCAAGAAGGACAAGAAGAAAGACAAATCAAGATCTAAATTTTGTGGGAGATCTAAGTCTCTTGGTAAGTTCAAGGCTAAATGTTGGAATTCCGGCAAGCCTAGTTAATTTTGAAAAGATTGTAAGGAGGAGGACAAGAAAAATAAAAAGAATGATTATGATGGTGAAGCCTTTATCACAACCTTGGCTACATGTGCATTAGAAGGTGAGTGGCTTATTAACTTTGATGCATCTTTTCATGTATAACCTCACATTAGGGTTGGTTTACAAAATATGAAGAATGTGATGGTGTGAAGGTGTACCTTGGAGACGATCCTCATCTCAAGATTGTTGTTCGTGGTAGAGTCCTGATACAATTTCCTAATGGACAAGTGAAGCGGATCAATGGTGTTCTACATATCCCTAGTTTGGCATGGAACCTACTTTATGTAAGTAAATTTAATGATTCAAGTGTCCAAGTTGTTTTCTCAAGTGGAGGGTGCAAGATGGTTAGAGGAGCTATGGTGCTTGATAAGGGTGTTTGCATTGGCACTATGTAGCTAGATGCATGTACAGTTCAATGCAATAGTTCTTCCATTCTTATAGTAAAGAGATCTACAGAATCTTCACCTTCAGCATTAGAACTAGCATCAAAGAGGAGTGTTGCATCCACTTTTGATGGTTGTGCTTTCTAGGTACCCAAGGGTGCTCATGCTTTGGAGACTAAGATTCTTGCAAATAAAATAATGTTATGGCACCAAAGGATGGGTCAAAAGGGTCTATGGACCATGAAAAATAAAAACCTTGTTTAGGGGTTGAATGATTGTAACCTTGAGTTCAATTTTTGCAAACATTACATTTATGGAAAACAAAACTATGTTCCATTTTATTCTAGTTCCCATAAATCTTCTAGGGTATTGGACTTGATACACTCTGATGCTTTTGGTCCTGTTAATATTCCTCTGATTTTAAATTTTGTATATTATGTATCTTTAAATGATGACAACAATAGAAGTACATGGGTATATTTCCTTAGGAGTAAATCTGAAGTCTTTAGTCGGTTTAAAGAGTTTAAAGCTTTTTAAAAAAAATTAGACTAGTAAAATATTAAGATTTTGAGAACATATAATGGTGGCGAGTTTTATTCCACAAACTTTGATAGGTTTTGTAAAGATCATGGAATAGAAAGGCATAATATAACTCCATACACCCCTCGATAAAATGGATTTGTAAAAAGAATGAATAGGACGTGATGGAGAGGTTTAGGTGTATGCCTAGTGGGGCCCACTTGGAATAGAAGTTATGGGCCGAAGTGGTTGCTACAACAACTCTTATTAAGAAGACAGCTATGGAGGTGTGGTTAGGAAAAAATTCTTCATTGAGACATCTTTGAGTCTTGGTTATATGGCATATGCACATGTGCCTAGGGAGAAGTGGTCTCAACTAGAGAACAAGGTTGTAAAATATATCTTCATTAGCTATGGCATTGGTGTGAAAGAGTACAAGCTTTGGGATCTTGAGGTTGAAAAATATTTATATAGTAGACATGTTATCTTTAGATATTTAAACCTTCTTCCATAGTATTGCAACCAAAGAAGGATGAAAAGAAAGATATGGTTCAACTACTCACAAAAATAGAGAAGGTTGAACTAGAAGCCCACGAAGGACCTCAAGAGGGGGGAGAGCTCAGATAGTTCAGGGAGTTTCAAAGAGGAGGTAGAACCAACCTTAGCTCTCGAGAAGGTCCACATAGAACAGACAACAACTAGAGAGGTATAATCCTCCCAATTACAGGTGTATTTTTTCTTTGATTACTAACATAGATGAGCCTATAACTGTGAATAAGGCATTGGGTATGGATGATTCTAAGTTTTGGAAAGCGGCTAGGGATGAGGACATGGATGTATTGAAGAAAAATTATACATGGGACTTAGTACCTTTGCTTGATGGTCAAAAACCTATTGGTTATAAATGGGTTTTTAGAAAGAAGATTAGTTCTAACAGGAATGTTGATCAAAGTATAAGGATATACTGGTTGTGAAGGGATATTCCCAAGTTGAGGGAATTTATTATGGTGAAATTTTCTCTCTAATTGCTAAGTTGACATCTATTCAATTCTTATTATATATTATAGTAGGTTTTGACCTTGAGGTGGAGTAGATTGATGTGAAGAGAAATTTCCTTCATGATGATTTGGAGGAAGAAATTTACATGACACAACTAGAGCACTGCATTGAAAAAGGTAAAGAAAAATTGGTTCATAAGTTGAAAAAATCTTTTTATGGTCTTAAACAATCACCTAAGATGTGATACCAAAAGTTTGATTCTTTTATGTTGGTATTGGGATTTCTAATATCCAAATCAGATCACTGTATCTATTATAAGATGGACAATAATCATTTTCTTGTTATCACATTATACGTTGATGATATGTTGTTTTTTGATAATGCTAACGATGTAATTTATGAACTAAAGTCTAAGATTTTAGCATAGTTTAAGATGAAAGACTTAGGGGATGCCAAGTTCATCTTGGGTATAAAGATTATAGGAGATAGAGCAAACATAAAGCTTTGGTTGGGCTAGAGCAAGTATGTGAACTTAGTGTTAGAGAGATTCAATATGATAGCTTGTAGACCATTGAGTGTTACTATTTTTATGAGGACTAAGTTATTAGTAGAGCAATGGTTGACTTCTCCTAGTGAGATAGAGGATATGGTTTGAGTACCTTATGTTGGTGTTGTTGATGGTTATCCTAGACGTAGACTGGAAGATCTCAATCCTGAGAAAGTAATGCAACAAGCCCAAGTCAATCATCAAAAATCTATCATGAAGGGTAGTTCTCACTCCCACAATGGTGGATAAAGAACTCCCGATGATCAATAAGTCACCAACATAAAGAATCAAAAAAAGAAGTGAACCATCCCATTGCAAAATGTAGAGGTTTGAATCAAAATGGCATTGAGATAACCCAAGTTTGAGAATGAACAAATCCATCTTGGCATACCAAGCTTGAGGGGCTTGTTTCAAGCCATAGATAGATTTTTAAAGTTTGCAAACTAGAGAAGAGTCCTAGACAAAACCCTATGGTTTCTCCATGTATGTCTCCTCCTCAAGGTCTCCCTGAAGAAAAGAACTTTTCACATCCATCTAGTGAACCTCCCATCCGTGTACTGTAGCGATAGAAAGTTTGAGTCTGATGGAATTCATCTTTGCTATAGGTGAAAAGGTCTTAGAGTAATCAACACTAGGAACTTGGGAAAAACCCTTTGCAACTAACCGTGCCTTATGTTTATCTACTAACCCATCTACTGTGAATTTTTTCTAATAGATTGACTTGCATCAAACAAGTTTCCTTCCCTTAGGAAGAGGGACTAGATCCCAAGTGTGGTTCCTCATCAAGGAACTATACTCCTCCTACATAGATGTATCCCACTCATAAATACCAAAAGCCTCTTGAAAGGATTGTGGATTAGAAGCAGTGGCAATGAAGACATTTGGAGAACCATGGAACTATGAATGAGTCTACTTGGTGTTTGATGGATCCCCAACCCAATCACCTATAGATTGCAATGTCTATCAAGCACAAAGTGGACCTAAAGTCAGAGAATCTGAACGAGAATCATCAACCTCTAAATGATGACTAAGAAAGGGAGGAGGTGAATCCTCAGAATTGCTCTTTGTATCAAAAGTGGAGAAAGAAGACTCCTTAGCGTGAGGAATCTTCTTAGGTGGATTTGAATCCTTAGAAGATCTGTCATGTATCCCAAGTGACTCCAATGTCAATGTAGAAGGAGGTATAGAAGTGACAAGAATGGAGCTCGAAGAGCCCTCCTCAAAATGAACACTCCTCTCAATGAATATCTCATGTGTAGTCAGGTGGAGCAACTGATAACCCTTCACACCATCAAGATAGCCTACAAATATACAAGGACTACTTTGTGGATCCATCGCCTTACGTTTATTTGTAGGAATGTGGCCCATGCAGGAGAACCAAAAACTCATAAGTTCTTAACTGATGGTTTCTAACGGCTCTAAGCTTCAAAAGGAGGGACTCCCTTCAAGTCTTGTTGAAAAATTCAGTTTTGGATATAATAAGCATAGTTAATGGCTTCTGGCCAATACCATGGTGCAAGAGATACGAAATGAATCTGCACTTTTCCATTTCCTTCAAGGACCTATTCTTGCATTATGCAACACCATTCTGCTAAGGAGTGTATGGAATTTAATGTTGTAAATCAATCCCCTCTGAACTACAAAATTGCTCAAAATGATGGTTGACATACTCGCCACCATTGTTAGTATGCAAAACCTTGATGGCTTTCCCTGATTGCTTCTCTACAAAAGTTTTGAAGTCTTGAAAATGATTATAATACCTTAGACTTCTATTTGATAAAGTATACCCAAGTATATCTAGAAAAGTCATCAATGAATGTTAGGACATATCTAGCCTTGTTGAAGGATGGATGAGGAAATGGACCAATCAAATCACTGTGAACTAACTCCAGTAATTGTGAAGCTTTCCATGCCTTACCTTTGTCAAAAAAATTTTTAGGATGCAACCCTAGAAAACACCACTCAAAAATTGAACTAAAGGAAAACCTATGACCATGCTCTATTGGTTGAGCTGCTACAAATAGTGGAAGTTAAGATGGTCAAACCGCTCACATCATAACTTACTCACCTCATTGGAATGAGTGAGAAAGACAAATGAAGGAGGATCATGAACAAAGTGAATAAATAGATAGAGTCTAGACTAATGATCTACTCTCCCAATTGCAACTATACAACCACTGTGCATCTCACTAATCACCACTGAATCAAGAGTGAACTCAACCCACTTGCCTAAACCTATGTGAGTGATTTGATAAACTAAGAGGTGATTAGTTGATAATGAGGGAACAAAAAGAACATCATGAAATGTGCCATCCTCCACATCAACAGATTCTCTCCCATACACCTCAACAAGAATGTCATCACCCATCAAAATAGAAGGCATAGAACAAGGCTCCAAAGATGCAAGTTCATCCTTAGATGAAGCCATGTGATGCGAAGCACTCAAATCAAGAACTCAAGTGGATGGTTGTGAAGCAACTGCTACGAGAGCTTTTCCCTTCCCTTTATGGTTATCTTTTTCCTTGTTAGACCCCTCATGTGAACTCTGCTTTATTGACTCAGGAACACTAATATTCTTCTTCTTAAGAATGTATGTCAAGTGATCAATCTATTTCTTCAAACATTTGTGTTGAATCATGACCAAATCTTTTGTTGTAGGCATTGTATCATTTGGAAATAACACAACCAATTTTGTGGGTGATACACAACCTAGCGTAACACATGAACCTTCCTCCTTACTAAAGGTAGCCTCCCAATCACTCCTGCTCATGTGGAAAGAGCTAGTGGAGTGGAGGCCAAACTAAGGAGTTGTCCTACTCTTTTTCTTCAAGAAGCAGAACATCACGAAGGATGGTTGGGCTTCATGCTACTTGTATGTTTTAATGATTGTTTTGGCAGAGACGTTAGATTGTTGTTGTAGTTGTTATGATTATATGACCCAAAGGGTCATGAGTCCTAAGTCTCCCTAGCCTAGCACGAAGGTTGTTAGGTTCATTGAGGAGTCTCTGTTGTTGTTGTCTCCTTTCTTTGTTTCATAGAGCTTGTTGAATCAAGGGTTGTTGATCTTTGATTCATTGTTGGTGTTCTAGTTCCTCCCTTTCTTGTTCTATATTTAGTTGTTGAATTAGATAGGGAAAGTTTTCCCTAATCTCGTTGAGGACAGATTTAATCCAATATTTCCTAATACCAGGGCACATTAGCGATAGGGGAAGTGTTGTTTGTTTAATGTGTATGATGTTGATGTTTAAGTTGATGCGTATCTCGTGATGTGATCAAGGGTTTCTTCTTGTTTGATCTTGTTTGACTTCATGTTGACGTGTACCTCATGATGTTATTGAGGGTTTTGTTCTCTATGTTTCCTAATATTTTTGTGTTTCTCATGTAATGCAATCTAAAATGTATGCAAACATCTTTTGATTTTTTTTCCAAATTCAATTGTTGATTAATTAACTAGGAATTGAAATATGTATGCAACTATTATGAGTTTTCCAAAAGGCAATTTAATCCTATGTTTTTTGTTTTTGTGGTATGATTTTGAATCTACTCTAGGAAATTGAAAAAAATGTGAGAATTGAAATGAATGTTGATCTAATGAATTGAATCAAATATAATCTAATTCAATCAAAACAAATCCTACCAAGGAAAGAGCAACACAAAGATTACTTTCCCAAGAGCAAGAGTGTGATCTAATTACTAATTGAAAGCATAAAAGAACCTGGTACAATAAAGATGGAAACACCTGGCTCAAGCCCTCAAAAGTCCTTTTTTTGACAACCCTCTCTATTCCTCTGCAACAATGGGGTCCTCCTCTTGGCGATAGAAGTGAAGATGGGAGAAAAGCAAATTGAATAGAAGCTATTGAAGCTTGAAAATGAAACTGGCATAAGAATTCCTACGAAGCACAATGGATTTGAGCTAAGAACCTAATGCAAAAATTGAAAAGGCTCTCGAAGTCCTATAGGAGCATAAATGCTATGGAGACAAAGAAAAAGCAAAGAAAATCAAAGCAAGAATACTAAAATTTTCCTCCCCTAATGCATAGAGGAGGGGATGTTTATAGGTGTGAGGAGAACAAAGATGGTGGAGATGATTGGAGAGTTGACTCATTTGATTGAAGAGTTAACAAGCTTGATTGGATAGTGAATTGGGTTTGAATGGGAGTGAACTAGCCTTGATAGTCTTTCACAAAAGAAGGAATGGAGTTAGCATGAGATTGATTGAGACATGAGTAAAATTGATTTGAAGTTAAAATGGAGTGATTGGGAGTCTTGAATTAGTTAGATAAAGTTGATGATTAGTTAGGGAAGGTGACTCATGCAATCAGAGCTTAATTTAGAGTAAATTTGGGCCAAACTAGAAGAAATCACGCAAGTTCAAAGATGACAGGGTCACCCCTTAGGGAAGTGGGTTGCACCTTTCACTACTGCAAGTCACCCCTAGAGATCCTACTTAAGTGGTAGGGTTATCTAGGGGGAGATCTCACAATCAAGGGGCGACCTATAGAAGAAGTTTTGTATGGGTGGTTTCTAGAATGGAGAATGGTTTAGAAGGTGTGAAAGTAGTTTTGGCATCCCCAAATAAATTATAGGATCTTTGTAGGGTGGGTCACCTCTTTCACCAGGAAAAGTCATCCCTGGAGATCTTGATCAGCTGTAGGGTTGCCTAGGGGGGATCCTACATTTACAAGGGGCAACCTAGAAAGGAAGAAAGTGACAGAAAAATTAAAGTTAGGGATGGACTTGGGAGGTTGATCATATTATTCTAAAGGGTCAAAATGATGCAAATACTCGTAGGGAATATGAATTTCCCCTCTTGTGAAGTGGATTGGTGTGGTTATTGGGGCTAGAGAGTTACAAAAGTGACTTGTCAAACTCTGGTTGGAAGATAAGCTAGAAGATGCACATGACAATAGAAGATTAATTTAGAGGTTAAGAAAGCACAAACAAAATGAAAAATGAGTCAAAATACGTCACCAATAAGAAAACAACTGAGAGGTATATATATATATATATATATATATATATATATATATATATATATATATATATATATATATATATACGCTTACATGAAAGTGATTAGGACTATAGCTCATCCTCGAGCCACCATGTAGGCCTGTGTATCTTTTTCATTCTTACATATTTGCCCCCTCGGGAATGGTAGTCTACATGAAAGGTAGGTGCCCTTCCCGAACTAGGCTTTACCTGTTGATGTTGTCCCATGTTTGTACCTACAATAATCATTGTTAGTTTGACATTGTGATGTTTTCAAAATAACCAATACGATAGAAATGAAAAGACATATCATTGATGCTTGGGGTATACCTGATGACAGGTTGTCGTAAGGTCCTAACACTTTAGTTGAAAATATGTCAGTTATGTCAACCGAGTAGTGTCCAAGGCTGTATGCAATAGGGAATATTTTTGGACATCTCACTTAGTAACATTTTTTATGGATTTTTGAAAAGCTTAAATCAGAATCTAAACTAGAAAGCATAAGGACTTTAAGCTAGAAAGCATTAGAATCTTTTAAATCTAAAAAGCATATAAACTCTGATCTAGAAATTCACACAAGTGATTTTAACCATGAATTTGAAAAGATGGCTAACTTGTTAACTGAAAACATATTTGAAATTTTAAACTAATGATTAACAACATATTTATGACTGAAGTGGATGCTCCAAAATTTTCAAATGAATAGAATTTTAAAGATCATAAACTTAAATACCATAACCTGCAGGAACACAATACAAAGCTAAACACGAAGTGGCATTAATCTAAATAGAACATTCACAAAACAGAAATAACAACACCAATTCATAATAATAAAAATACTTATCTATTCTATAATCCCTCAAGTGGCTAGGTCTTGGGAGATCCTATATTGACTCAAATCACATTCAGTACTTCAACAGCTCCAAAGTAAATTCCATTCATATTACTTCCATTGCTCATAAAGGATTACTCAAAATAGAACTAGCGATATTCATTCATAAAAGTATCATAGAACATAGCTACAGATTATCACTTACAAAGAGATTATTTTCATTCATAACACAACATAACATATCTCCTTGTTTTGAGCAACTACATATATAAATTGTACTACTCCAAAATCCTAAATTTTAGATGGTGGGTAAATGCCATTGAAGAAGTCTTTAAAAAAACATAATTTAAAACTAATTTAGTGTCTATGAAATTAAATACATTAAAGGATCTGAGTGGAGTAGTAAAGTTTTAAGTATATCCAACAAAAAATAACAGAATTACTAACAAAGTCTATGATTATGTATGCCTAAATTTCTGGCGTGCTCAAATTTCAATGCTCTGACTTCAGCTGGCACCCTCAAATTTCTGGCGCCCTCAAATTACACAGCTCTACACACAATTATGTCAACATTAGTGGCTAATTTCAATCAATTGGAAAATAAAGATTTATATATCATTTTATCAGAAATAGATAAATATTGCTTCTAAAAATAAACAAATTGGCATGGTTAGGGTGATTGGGCAAGACAAATAGGTTATATGGCTTGTTATAACAATAAGGTTGTTTATACCTCATCACCCTCCCCTTCCTAGGCCTGAGGAGGTCCTCCTTCTCTTTGATGAGCCCTCTGTCTTTCTCCATCCCTCTTTCTATTCAGTTCATCTAATTTTGAGCTGAGATCATACATGTCCTCTGCCTCCTCATCCAAATGATTAGGGTACTTAAGAAAACCTTTGTTTAATTTTATCCTCATCTACCATGCATGTAAGTCCCTGGGATCTTGCTTTGCAGTTACCAAGACTGTAGAGGGTGGCTAAAGGAGCAATGGAGATCTGTATCGCATTCCTATCCACTTGGTCTTAAGCTGCTATAGTATTTCTATCAAAGCTTCTGCTCTTTTATAGGACCATCTAAGATTGGTTGGAGAAATCATCTCCCTTCGTTTTAGATACATAAGTAAGGGAGTATATTGCTCCTCATAGGCACTCCATGCTTTGTCTATTAATTGTGGCCCATTCACTTTGAAATCTTCAAAACAAATCCTGATACTTTCATTATACTTTTCCTTCATAGCTTCATAACTTTTAGTCCTTCGGAATTGAGCTTTAAAGGCAAGGGATTACAGTTAGGGTATCTCATGTGGAGCCCTATAGTTCTCTCTGTTTGAAGATATTCTATAGTCCTATCCTGCCAATGGAGTTGATTTTGTAGATTAGACATGAAAGCTCTGAGTTGTACTTCTCCCACAAAAAGGTTAATGAAGAAATCATTGTATTTTTTCAGAAATAGATTATGTATGAAAAATTCACATAGTAGATTCTACTGAACAAGGGGTGCCTCTTTGAATCCTTTTAGGAATTGTTTGTCATCTGGATCATGGGGCAAGTTGCAGGAAATTTTCAAAAGTTTCCATCTCAATAACTGTTCATTGAGGAACATAGAATATAACCTGGATGGCTTCCTACAAGCTAATAACAGCTCTCCAATTTTGCATGCATCAGTTTTAGCTTGATAGAGTCTATCATAGGATTCCTTCAACAATACCATTTCCTTCTTAAGTGTAGCATTTTCTGCCCCATCTTGTCTTAGGAAATAGCACCTTTCCATCCACTTGGCCAACATGGGAGGAATGTGAACTTGAAACCACTCCATTTTGGTTGGTTCAGTTTGTATCTCTTTTGATTCCATGGTTGACTTAACACTAATTTCCTATAACTCCTGTTCTAGTTTCACAATTTTACTAAGGGCTATAATAAGTTCTGATTTTTGCTTCTCCTATTCCTCCACAAATGATTTAAGGAATTGCTCCAAATTGACAGTCAAATTTTTGATTTGTTCATCTTTTTCAGACAAACTTGTCAAATGTTTCTTATCTTTCTCCTCAATTTGTTTCATTTGGGATTATAATTCCTCAATGAATTTATCCTTTTGTTCCAATTGGGTCCCTAGAGTTCTGATTTCCTAATCTTTTGCTACAAAAGTTATGTCTGTGTGTCTATTTCCTATCGTTGTCTGGCTATTTGTTCCTCATTTTGCTAGAGTTAATTTTTCATTTGTACAAGTTCTTTTAATTCTTCCAATTCCACCTTTATGTGATCACATTCTACATTGTCTGTATTATTGAAAAGAGGGGGGATAAAAATCTCTGTATCATTATTAGGCACATGTCCTTCATCATTCACTTCTAGTAGACCTTGTTCTGTGTCATTGATAGTATTGAGAGGGGATGACTTTCCAATTTGAGGGATTGTGTCAATTATGTGCTCATCTGATGGCTATTGAGTGGGAGAAATTATTTCCATAGGCTCATTCTCTTGAGCCTCTTCTTCTTCAATAAGTACATAATTTGGGACTTGTTCTCTTATTTCCTTTTGATCCTTCTTAGGTGGATCAATTTCCTTCTCAAATTCAAGGGCATCACTACTTCCTAGGGTTTGATATTCACTCATTTGGACTGGGTTTTCACTTGGCTGCCTATCTTGTCTTTTCTTCTTAGGTATATGTGGTTGGTCACAAGTCGCGACACAGTTGAAATCGGTAGCCAATCTTTTACTTCTTCTTAGAGGGGGAGGTCTCCGCAATTTCATTTTAGGCCTCTTTTCCTTTTTGTTGGGCTGACTATTTTCATCCTCAGAGTCTAATAGGTCCACATTTTCTTGTTTTTCTGGAGTTTCTGGAACATTATGTGGTCTAGGTTGCTCCTCGGGTTCTGCAAGGTTTGAAATATTTTCTGACACTTTGCCTTCGAAAGCTTCCCTGGTAGGTGGAGGAATAGGGGAAGGTTCCCTAGGGTTCTCCACTGCTAAACTAGATGACTCACCTCTCTCAAAATGTATTGAGGGTGCTACAATTTCAAATTTCTTGAGAAATTTTTGCCATTTCTCGTCTGTGTTTCTCTTTTTGAGGAGTTGATTCTTACAAATTAAAGAAATGAGGGTGTGGCATTTTAATGGCCTAGACCCAATTTTGAACCTTTCTATCATGTGTATAAGTGAGTCATTCAAGAAGGTGGGAAGATTAACCCTCAATTCAGGGTTTTCGGTGCCATGGTGCAAGTGAATGAGAAAACAGAAGGGAGGACCGACTACGGTAGCACATTTCCCCTCACATGTGAAGTACTTAATTATCCGGGCTACCATCATTCTCCATGGCTCTACAATAGACATTCTTTGAAACCCTTTATTCTGCCCTTGGGTATTTACAACTAATAAAGGCCGAGGTTCCCCTTCCCTTAAGAAAAGCTTTATCAATTTTTGTTAGGAAATGTTTGTAGTTTCTGATGGATTCAAGCCTTCATTTTTAATACCAGATAAGCTAGAAATAGTTTGGGGACTTACATTAAATTTCTTTCCTTGCACAATTGACTATCCATCTAAGAAGTTCTCTACGAACTCTTTAACCAACTATGTATTATGCCCCTCAAATTTTTTCATGAACTCTTGCCATCCCACCCTTTGAAACAGTTTTGAAATATTACTAAGTGCCAATAATTTATTTGTGGAACTTGGCTCTGATTTGCACTTTGCTCCTCCCATTCTATCCCCTGCGGATAATTCTGTTGAGTGTCTATTGAATGTCATGGCACACTAAGACTATTTCAGACAAACTGATATGCAGATTAAGTGAAACTCAATTTTTATGGCCACTTGTACTCTGATAATGTTGATAGGACATGGATTAATTCATGGCATTCAGCTGCTCTGTATCTAATTATTACTTTGCATGAAATGGAATGAATGAACCGCCACCTCTTTCAGTGAAGGTACAGTTCACACAATTTACTAAATTTGGAAAAGAGGGGGAATGTGCCAATTTATTTAATTTTATTCACAATAATTTACCTACTTAAGACAAAAGATGTACGTACCTTACGTTCCATTATTGATTTGAAAGTCACCTCATTTATGTTGACGTAATGACATCATAGGTGATGAAGGGGGTAAATCATAAAACACACAACAACAGAAATAGAATATAGAAAATATAATATTTCTTTATTGATCTGGGCACTCATTACATTATAGAAGCTCAAATACAATCAGAGGAATCAACCCTCCATAAGCTGCAACATATTACAGCTTCCTATCCCAAGACTCTAGAATCATCTACCTTATGTAACCGCAAATCAGCTAGGGTTTTTGTTTTCCCGCCTATTCTTGACTCCACTCTTGCCCCCCTTAACTCTACTGCCACCCAGGGTTCCCAAAATAGTCATAAATAGCACTTTTTGGTGGCCTCCAGCTAAATTTCAAAATTTGCCACTCCCTCCAAAAGTAGGTCAACTTCCAGGAAGCATAACTTTTGATCCGAGTGTCCGATTGACGAACTGTTTTAAGTGTCGGAAAGATCGCGATGTGAACTATCATGTAGGAAATCCATAACTGGATTTTTGTCAACTTTTTGGGACATTATGAGATGTTTTAGTGCCTCATATCTCATTTCAAAAAATTTTAGGGGCTTTTTAGAAAACAAAAAATTTAATATCTTTCAGCTCACAAATGATCTTTACCTGATTCCTTCGCCAAAGGTCTTATATTTCCATTATGTAACTTTCTGTAAGTTTTTGATTCAATTCGTGCCCAAATGCAAACTTTCCTAAAATGGCAGGTACACTTTCCAAAACAGGCAGGCTGCTATTTTTAGTAGTTTTGGAAAAATTGAAAGTCCTACATCATTATTCTGGATATTACGGAACCAGAAACACTAATTATGGAAAGAAATGAAAACAACTACAATGATTTTAAATTAACTTCTTTTTGGGTGATGCAAGATTGCCCTTACACCACTGGATGCTCCTGCATCAGACACCTAGGGTAATTTGAGAAGTGACCCTGTCACGTCTTAGATGTTTGTGTGAGGAAAACCCAAACGGTCAACCTCTACCTTAGACAACCAAGAAGAATCTTCAACAGGCTTTCCTTTCCATTTTACCAGATATTCTTCATATTGCCTATTCCGAGTACTTCTTCCCACATGGCTATCCAAGATCTCTTCTATCTCCTCCATTGAAGTATATGCCGGAATACTCCACTGCGCTTATGTTGGTCCATCCTCTGTTCCACCTTCATGATATTCTAATAAATTAGCAATGTTGAAAATAGGGGAAATATTGATCCCACTTGGCAGCTCTACCTCATATGTATTTCCTGAATCATGTTTCTTCAAAATTTTGCATGGTCCAAATTTCTTCATTTTCATCTTATTGTATGTTCCAATTGGGAACCTTTCTTTTCTCAAGTGAACCATGACTTCATCTCCTACCTGGAATTCCTTATATCTCCTCTTCTGATCTGCCTTAGCCTTGTACCAAATATTCATCTTATTAATGTGCTTTTTCACCTCTTCATGCAAATTCTTCATGTGTTCTGCAAAGTCTTCAGCCTTGACACTTGTCTTTTCTCCTTTGTCCAAATTTCTTAACTCTGAAGCATTTCTTGGACTATTCCCATATACAATCTGGAATGGTGCTTTACCAGTACTCCTATTGACAGAATTGTTGTAAGCAAACTCTGCCTGTGGCAAAATCAAATCCCATCCCTTGGGCTTATCTCCTACTAAGCATCGTAGCAAGTTACCCAAACTCCTATTCACCACTTCAGTCTATCCATCAGTGTGTGGATGGTGCGCAAAACTGAACTTCAAATCTATCTTCAACTTCTTCCACAATGTCCTCCAGAAATAACCAACAAACTTGGTATCTCAATCTGAAACTATGCTCTTTAGTAGACCGTGTAATCTCACCACCTCCCTGAAAAATAATTCAGCAATATGAACAGCATCATTAGTCTTCTTACAAGGAATGAAATGTGCCATCTTCGAGAATCTATCCACCACCACAAAAATGGAATCATGTCCTCTCTATGTCCTTGGTAAACCAAGAACAAAATCCATACTAATATCATCCCATGGCTTCTCTGGTACAGGTAGTGGCTGATATAGACCTATATTCTGACTTGCTCCTTTCGCCATCTGACATACTCTACAACTCTGTATAAATTTCCTCACATCCTGCTGCAATTATGGCCAATAATAATTTTCACCAACAATAGCAATGGTCTTATCTCGACCAAAGTGTCCAGCCAATCCTCCACTATGCTTCTCCTTTATCAGATTCTCTCTCATGGAACTCCTCGAAATGCACAACTGGCTTCCTCTAAACAACATGCCATCTTGGATTATGAAATCCAACCATTTTGTCCTATCCAAAGTAATAGGTTCCAAACAAGCTTTCCAGTCCTCTGCAAAATCTGGATCCTCAGGATACAAACTTTTGAGCTCAGCGAACCCAACAACCTCTATCTTCATTTCTGTCAACAAATTTTGCCTTCTGCTCAAGGCATCTGCAACTCTGTTGGACTTCCCACTCCTGTGCTTCAAAACAAAAGTATAGCTCTGCAAAAACTCAACCCATTTTAAGTGCCTTTGATTCAACTTTCCTTGACTATTAAGATACTACAAAGCCTGATAATCAGTATATAAAACAAACTTCTTTGGCAAAAAATAATGTCTCCATTTCTTCAAAGCCTGAACTATTGCATAAAACTCCTGATCAAAAACATAATACTTTTTCTTGGCATCATTAAGCTTCTCACTAAAATAGGCAATTGGCTTACCTTCTTGGCTCAAAATAGCTCCTATAGCACTATCACTAGCATCACAATCTACCTGAAATACCTTATTGAAATCTGGAAGTGCCAAAACAGGTTGCTTTGTGACTTTCTGCTTCAATATATCAAAGCTTTTTTCTACTCCTTTAGTCCATCTAAACTCTTTTTTATCCCCTCTCATTATCTCAGTTAGGGGTGCACAAATGCTACTAAAATTCCTGATAAACTTCCTGTAAAAACTTGTCAAACCATGAAAAGATCTTACCTCCGTTGCACTCCTTGGCATAGGGCATTCAATGATAGCCCTTACTTTCTCTGGGTCCATCTTAAGACCTTCCTTTGAGACAACAAATCCCAAGTATACCAACTCCTTTGTAAAACTACATTTCTTCAGATTAATCAGTAACTTCTCCTTCCTTAGCTTCTCTAAAACTCTTCTAATATGCATCAGATGCTCATCCCAAGTCTTACTAAAAATCAAAATATCATCCAAATAAACAATAACAAAACTTCCCAAAAATTCTTTCAGTACCTCGTTCATGAGCCGCATGAATGTGCTCGGTGCATTGGTTAGCCCAAATGGCATGACTAACCACTCATACAAACCTTCTTTGGTTTTGAAGGTTGTCTTCCACTCGTCTCCTTCTCTGATACGAATCTAGTGATACCCACTCTTTAGGTCAATCTTTGTGAAGTACTTGGCTCCACTCAAACAGTCCATTATGTCATCCATTATGGGCAATGGAAATTTGTACTTGATCATGATCTTATTGATGGCTTGAGAGTCTGTACACATTCTCCACTCTCCATCTTTCTTTGGTGCTAGTACTGTAGGTATCGCACATGGACTCAGGCTCTCCCTTATCAATCCCTTCCTTAACAAATCGTGGACTTATCTGTTCAACTCTTCATTCTCTACTGGAGTCATTCTGTGTGCTGCGTTATTGGGCAAACTAGCCCCCGGTATCAAATCCATTTGATGACTTATCTTCCTCACTGGTGGTAAACCTTCTAGTAAATTATCAGAGATAATATCCTGAAATTCTTCTAACATATCTAAAACTTCTACTGGTACATCTTCACATTTCTCTTGACTAATCTTAGGAATCAATGCAAAGCAATGATGCTCATGCTTCATACCCTCCAAAAATTTCCTACCATCCACTAAGCAAATTCTGGCAGTACTACATACCTTTTCTTCTACCTCCTTCAAGGGCTTCAACTTATGACAAACTCCATCCTTTGTTAGGGAGTATGTGCTTGCACAACCATCATGGATAGCACTCCTATCATACTACTATGGCCTCCCCAACAAAATATGACATGCATCCATTGGTATGATATCACACAACACTTCATCATGGTAGTCTCCAATCTTGAACTTCACTAAACACTGCTCATTGACCAAAGCTCTATGGTCCTTCTGCAACCATGCAACCCAATATGGATGTAGATGTTTTCTCCTTGTCAACCATCTCCTCTGAAACAAGATTGTCAGTGCTTCCACTGTCAATAGTAATATCACAACACTTACATTCACATTTGCACCTTGTGCGGAATAAACTCTTCCTTTGATTTGGTTCTTTCTCCTCATTTAACAAGGTTCTTCTGACCACCAGGGTTTCTCCCCTTTTAGCATCTTCAAAACACTCAGACTGCGCATCTTCATCTACATGTGCAACTCATGCATTACCTTCAGGTCTTCTATTTGTCCTTCCTTGATGTTGTAGACACTCGTATGCTCGATGCCCTTCTTCTCCACATTGAAAATAGGTTCCTCTGAAACCTCATCTTCTAGGTCCTTTCCAAGGTCGGCCTCTTCCTCTTTGCTCTCCATTGTTCTGGTCACGAGGGCAGTAGGTATTATCTCCTCTCTGATTCTAACTGGTGCCGGCTTCTTCACTTTTCTTTGAATCTTTATTTCGGCCCCCATAGGGTCTCCCACCAGTCCTTCTGCCTTGACCTCTTCCCCTTTGCTTGTTGTCAAATCTTTTGTTCAACTTCTCTTCCACTTTTAGGGAAAACTGGTATGCATCTTCTATGGTGGTCATTCTGACCAGGCTCAACTCCTCTTGAATACTCAGCCTCAACCCATTAATGTAATGGGCTACCTTCTCCTTGTTGGCCTTTGCATGACCGGTTTTAATAGTAATCTTATAAAACTCTTCTGTATACTCCTTAACAGACTTGTTGCCTTGCTTCAATCCTTGTAGCTTCTTCAATAACTCCATCTCATAGTCCACAGGAATGAACTGCTTCTTTAGTTTCTCCACCATCTGATCCCATCTGGTGATCTTTCCTTTTCCTCTTTTATTCCTCTCTAACTAGACCTCCTTCCACAAAATACTGGCATGGCCCTTCAATTTTGTTTTTGCAAACTTGACCCGACCTGGGTCTTCCACATCTTCATACTCAAAATACTCCTCCATGTCATTGATCCAATCAATAAGTTGTTCCAGATTCAAATCTCCAGAATATGTAGAAACTTTGATCCTGGGCCTCTTTCTGATCTTAGAAATGGCCCTCAACAACCTAACTTCTGCAGGATCTCCTGCAACTTCTTGTTCTTGCTCAAATAGCTCCTCTTCAGCTTCATCTTCACTTTCTTCTCTTGTTCTCAGATCAAACCCTCTTCGCAGCTCCTCTTGTAGTACATTGATTTTCCTTTGCAGGGCTCTAAAACCCTCTTCCATCAATGCATTCCTCCTGTATACGCCTAAAAATGACACAAATCATCCTAAATAAATATTCTAAATATTTATTCCATTCTTCTATTAATTAAATAAATATTCTAAATTTATTTAATCGATTCACTATTCCATAATTAAATAAATTCTATTTATTTAATTAAAATTCTTCTATTTGTCCTTCACAATTAAATAATCATAAATTATTTAATTAATCCTATTTCCTCTATCCTAAAGTTCTAAATTCAAAATTCCACATCACCTTTACACCTCACCTTGTCCACCTCATCAGGTTGCACATGTAATTAAATATATTTAATATTTAATTATCTTATTTTCCCTCACCCACATGGCCTATTTCTTCTCCAATCAGAGGTCAGTTAACCAATCAATCAAATCTGTTAACTAACCTGTCAGTTGAGTCAAATCCTCAATCAACCCAGTCAGTTCCACAATCCACTCTTCTAACTGATCAATCAATTCTGTTAACAGACCAGTCAATGGAGTTAACTCTCCAATCAGTTTTGTCACATCCCACCTTTCATGATGGAGCTGGGACACTTGTCACATTTCCACTGGTTGCACATTCCTCAACCATCCTCAACCGTTGATCTTCATATCTTCTCTCAACCGTTGATTCCTATTCCTCCAAGTCTATAAATGAAGCTTCATCCCTTCATTCTAATCATCCAGGCTTTTGACATCGTTACTCTGCAGAAATATCACCAGTGCGCCTTTGGCACCCACTTGTCATCTACAAGCTTGAGATCACCATTGTTGCATTGGAGCTCACCTTCATTTGCATATCACACTATAGCCGTTCACCATCGACTTCCTCCAACAGCTTTTAAAAGATTGCACTCTCTGAGGGCTCATCTCATCTGCGAAAGGACGATTCGTGATAGGCGAACAACAGAAGTTTTGAAACGGAAGAGGTTTGCTGTGTTTGTTCATTGCTTTGTTTATTTGAATCTTCTGTGTTTCTCTATTCTGTTGATGTTTGGGTCATTTACTATTCATTTGATTGATCACTATTTCACCCTCACATTTTTGGCGCCCACCGTGGGGCCGTTGCCCCTTTATTTCACCATTTTTGAGCTTTTTTGAAGACAGGTTCCGTACAGGTCCCGCAGAGTCACGCACAGGTTCTTTCGGCGCATCTGTTCATTTTTACGGCACTTTTGAAGACTGTTACGGCGCTTTCGAAAATCCTGCGCATCTGTGTATTCTTGCCGCGCTTTTACAGACTGTTACGGCGCTTTTGTTAAAACTGCGCATTTGTTGACTGTTACTGCGCTTCCATAGACTGTTGCTGCGCATACGTTAAAACGGCGCATCTGTTGACTGCTACGGCGCTTCTGACGACTGTTGCTGTGCATACGTTAAAACTGTGCATATGTTCATTTTAACGGCGCATCTGTTCATTTTTACCGCGCATTTGTTAATGCTGCGCTTCTGTTGATCACTTCTACGCATCTGATCACTGAAGCTGCGCATTTGTAATTGGCTCAGGTTTTAGTACTTTTCTAGAGTATTTTGCTAACGCTAACCCTTTTGTAGGTGTTTGCTGGAGCGGTTTTGTAGGATAGGCGCGGGTTTAGCTACATGTAGTTACATCTAACTAGCTCACATTTCATTTTCTGGGAAAGAGTAAAATGGTTGTTCATTACAAATCTTCATCTAGTCTTAATTAGGGAGGAAATAACTGGTTTATTTCATGCTTGCATTGCAAACAAACTTCCAAGTTATTGCTATCTAAGATTTAAAATTGAACTCATCACTGATCTTGCAGTTAAAATGAACCATTGCTATATCGTGAGACCTGAATTTCAAAGTTAACAATCTCGTGCAACGTGGACTTAAAATTGAACTCACAACTGCTTTCTGAAGTTAAAATGAACCATTGCTATATCGTGAGACCTGAATTTTAAAGTTAACAATCTCGTGCAACGTGGATTTAAAATTGAACTCACAACTGCTTTCTGGGATTTAAAATCGAACCACTGCAATATTGTTGAAATCACTTCAAAGTTTTGTTTGAGTAGCTTAGCCCATTTAGTTTTTATCTTTTTAACTAGGGTGGATTAATCAGTGTATTCTGTGCCTACGAATGACAATAGGCTTATGCTCTCCCCTCTTCTGGGTGATCAGAGTGCCAGACTTGTCATTCTACTTGTTTAACCTTTAGGAGGGGCTTGCCCTTGGATACACGCCTGTCCAAGCGGGAACGAACCTGAGTGGTAACAGGCTAACGCCAAGCCCTACCGAGCCACTTAAAATAAATTGTGCTTGAGGTGAAAACCTCCTGCAACGAGTGCTGTTATGTTACACCGACGGCCAACCTCCCCCAAAACCCTCTCAGGCGCAACCCTGTGAGGCTGGGAGACTCCATAACGGATAGTAGCGCCGCCGCACGTGTAACCACTTGAACGGTTGCCCGAATTAACTACCTCTTGTTTTAGTGGCCCAAATCCCTTATAATCCATTTCTCGCCTAGGATTTTGTGCTTGCTTTTGTCCAAAATAGAGTCGAAAAAAACTACAAAAACAATGGAAAACTACAAAATACTCTTTGTGCTTGTTGTGTTTTCTTGCTAAATTAATTTATAATATCAGATCAGGAAGACCTTTTCCAGCCAAAGAATACCAAAAACAGAGAAAAATCCCAAAAAATTTGCAAAAAAATACCAGAACTGCGCATATACCCTTTTCTGCTGCGCATATACAGCGACTTGCTGCGCTTTTGTCTGACTTACGGCGCTTTTACACCTTTCTGCTGCGCATATACACTATTCTGCTGCGCTTTTACAGCGACTTGCTGCGCTTTTACGCCGACCTGCTGCGCATATACTTTTCTGCTGCGCATTTGCACACTGTTGCTGCACATACATACTTCACCAGAGCGGCGCATATACAGCGACTTGCGGCGCATTTATCCATTCTTGCTGCGCATTTGTTTCTGCGCATGTGTGACAGTGAGCATCTGCCCTATTTTTGAGAAATTTTCGTCAGCTGTTCAGAATACCCATTTCAGCCTAGTTTCATTTTCCGCGGTCAGAATCAACCTTGCAGTCAATCTTCATCCATTTCACCCATTTCTCTCTCTTTCGACGGTCGTCCCAATCACCTTCTGTCCTAGTCACTCTTGCCCCAACGTCATTCTGTCCCATACCGAGTCGACATAGGTCCTTCTTCGTTTCATTCGTGAATTCACGTAAGCCTAGTAGGTCACAATACCTTTTGCTAGTAGTCTTGTTGAACGACTAAGCCCTACACAGTGAGACTGGTATCGACTACCCTTGCTAGTGGCTAAAGTCTTGTGTCAACCGTCTTACCTGAAGTCATTGAGCGAGAGAACCCCTTGTCCAAGTCTTGTCCTCGATATCCCATTCATTACAGTCTTAGTCGACACCTTGCCAAAATTTCTAATCCTAGTCCATTTCGTCCCACCCCACCTTGCATGGTTCTTACTCGATCCCAATACAACAAGCTAACTGAAATGGCTGACTCTTCTGATCACATCGGCCCACCACGCGATGATGATGAAGAAATTTCTCGTGAAGAATTAGTGGCACACATGCAAGATAGCAAATTCCAACGCCTAGTGGAGAAAGTGCTCCTTGAGGACCCCACCAAATATTTCCATCATCTTGCTAGTCTCGGAATCAAACTCCCCGCAGACTTTGACATTAGCTCCATCATGGAAAATGCAGGCAATGAACGTGAGAGGGAGACAAATGACACAGTCCCAAATGCACATGAGAGAGGCACAAATGACACGGTCCCCCAGGCCAATGAGAGAGGAAAACAACACATAGATCAAAATGCTCCTATGGCGGATGTGAGACAACAAATTGAGAGTCTAAAGCTAGAAATCTCCAACCTTAAGATCGGCACCAGTTCCAAGAACTACTCCTTGGAAGATATAGCACCATACCCCTTTGACAGAAGTGTGGTCATGAAACCATTCCCCTTTCAGTTCGGAATCCCGAAATTTGACAAATACAAAGGGAAGGGGGACCCTAGAGATCATATCAGGGAATTCACTGCAGCATGTTTAGAAGTAGCTCACAACGAGACCTACTTAATGAGACTCTTCCCAAGATCTTTAGGAGGTCAAGCTATGGAGTGGTTCTCGCGTCTTCCACCAGGAATCAAAACTTTTGACGAACTTGTCAATAAATTCATAACGCACTTCTCTTACAACATCGAACACGAAGTATCTATGCTAGACCTATGCAACACCAAACAAAAAGGTGGTGAGTCTTTCGCCACCTTGTTACAACGCTGGAGACAGCTAGCTAGTAAGTGTTCTTACGACATGCCTGAGAAACAACTATTGGAAATGTTTGTCCACAATTTGGATCCCGATCTTAGCTATCAGATCCAGATACAATGCCCTACCTCATTCACCAAAGTCATTGAAATGGGGCTATTCATTGAGAAAGCTATGATCACTAAAGGAACTCTCAAGCTCTACAAGGACACACCTCGTTCTAATTACACAACTGACAAGTCAAAGTTTTGGACCAAGAACAAGAATGTGGTCAACGATGGAGTAGTGGATGCCAAGGCGGCAGCCCCTAAACAACAACCCATATTCACTCTTAAGGAAGAAGCAAATAACGGTGCACTCAACAAGCCACCCCCTCGGGAATCTAGACCTTGGTTCAATTCAAATCCAAGGAGAAAATTCACGCCGTTAGGCGAATCTCAAGAGTCTGCTCTCAGGAAGTTGTTGGCTAACAATGAAATTTCTCTACCGCCAACGAGTGACTATGAGCCTATAGTCAAACCTCCCTATTGGAAGGACACAGACTATTGCGAGTATCATCGAGGAAGGGGGCACACAACCAATAATTGCATCCGTCTTAAGAACGTCATACAGGATATACTGGATCAGAATTAGGGAGGGACACAACAGCATACCTCCAATGAATCTCATGTGGCCTACCGGGATCCTCTCCTAAACCACAACCGGCCGTATAACAACAATCACAACAGCGGCCACAACAACAATGGTTACAACCACAACAATGGTCACAATGGCAACAACTCCAATGGCCATAACAATAATGACAACAATCGTAACAGGCCAAACCAGAACAGTGGGTCGAGTAATGCTAACTATGCAAGCGTTCCCTTTGAGTACACCATTAACTGCATTTCTGAGCATGTTCCGCAAGTCAACGTCATATCCCCCAACCAACAACCAGGACCTAACGGAACTGGTTGTAGTATAATTACCCGCAGTGGTAGAGTCACGATCAACACCACTCCTCCAAGGTCGTCGCCATCTCCGTCTAACTCCCGCCCATATAATGTCATCGACCAATTGCAAAAGACTCCAGCTCACATTTCTATATTGGAGCTCTTGCGTCTATCTCCTTCTCATAAGGAGATTCTTGAGAAAGCCTTAGTGGAAACTACTGTCCCCACTAACCTAGCCCAAGAAAAGTTTCAAACCATGGTGGGTAATTTGACATCCTCCACTTCCATCTCGTTTACCGAACAAGATGACCTTTCCATGTCTCAACCCCACAACACTCCCCTACACATTGTCGCATTCGTGCACAGGCACTGCATCAAGAGGGTTCTCATTGATGGGGGTGCCGGTTTGAATATTTGCACTTTGAAGCTAGTCCTTGCATTGGGGTTCTCTGAACAGGCGGTAGATCCAAGACGGAAAATTACTATCAAAGCCTATGACAAGGAGGAACGCACCACAAAAGGCACGGTTGTCCTACCCATTCAAGTGGGACCGGTAATTAAAGATGTGGTGTGCCAAGTCCTTGATCGGGAACTTGCTTACAATATTCTACTAGGGAGACCATGGATCCATGCCATGAAAGCTGTCCCCTCCACCTACCATCAATACATAAAGTTCCCACACGATGGCACACAGGTCACCATACACGGCGATCCGGATCCCTACCAACACTGCAATTCTTTCTAAGCTAAACCTGAATGCGTCATTCCCAACAATAGGGCCCATATCTCCCCTACTCTGCCACAAGACCATACTGCCGAAGCTTCCTCTTCACGGCCCAAACCAATGAAAATCACCATAAAAGAAAATGGCGTAGGGGAATACTAGATTGAGCACAGCCTCAACCTTGCAAAAATGCCCTTGTCTCCTCGCTCCTTTGGCCAGCCCAAGCATCAACCCAGGCATTTTCCAAAGCCCTCTGCTCCTCCTACAACTCCCGCAAACCCCTTTGTAAAATGGGGGACCTTATCCGATGAATCAGAGGAGCGAGATCTTTTGCAATGGCTTTATGCCGAAGAAGAAAGCACATCCCAAGAGCCACCTAGACTCCCTACAGAGCTCTATGGGCGGGGTGAAACCATCTTGCATAGGATGGGATATGAAGGACAAGGCCCTATCGGCCTCAGAAAAGAGGGGTCATCGAACCTATACAACCTTCTTCCTCCTCTTCGGCTAGAAACACGACTGGCCTAGGGTAAAAGGTAAAGGTAAAGCCAAAGAAAATGCCTGCCTAGTGGAGACAATTCAAACACTCCAAGTGGACAGTGACACAGATTCAGATGATTCCAATCAATATGAATGGGACGAGCTGACAGAGCACTCCTACGATGACAAGGAGATTGACACCATCCAAACCCTTAGCCCATATCATGAGAGACAAACGCAATGGGACAGACCACTGGAGTCTGATTTGCCCCTCCCTGAAGTTATGGCTTTCGAGGAAAGTTTCGATTCCATTGCGATAAACAACCTGGAAGAAAGTACCACCCAGAACACTACCCCCACCTGTGCTCCTAGTATTTCAATCCACACTATCAACGAATTAGGTCTTTCATCCGACTCCCTTCCCCTCTTACACCCTGAGCTTATTGATTGGGACCTGCAAGGGACCCCTCAATTAGATATGTTCCAGAACGATGATGCCTACATTGACTATATGGGACTTAGAGATCATTTACCAAAAGGAGATCATAAAGCCGGTTTCACTATCAAACTCAATACTGTAGCTTACTTCGGGGAGGGTGCCAAGCCTTCTAGTCGCAAAAATGTAAAGATAAAAAAGGGATCTGACGGTGAAAACCGCCATACGGCAGTGTCAGATCATAAAACAGTAAAAAGAAAGGACGTATCTGAAGGTGAAAACCCAACTGTGGCACCTGACGATGGATTGCTTGACACCCTCCCAAGTGACATGTATCAAGAAAGGTCACAGATCGTGGTAGAGCCAACAGAGCCAGTGAACATTGGAACCGAAGAGCAGCCTCAGAGTATCCACTTTGCAAAATCTCTCACGCCGCCTGAGAAAACCAAGTTTGTACCATTCTTTAAGAAGAAGAGAGGCAGCTTTGCTTGGTCATATGCTGACATGCCAGGTTTAGACCCAAACTTGATTCTACATCACTTGCCATTGGATCCAGGGGTGAAGCCCGTAAAGCAAAAACTAAGAAAGATGCATCCCCATATAGCCTTACTGGTCAAGGAAGAACTCAAGAAATTGTTAGACGTGGGGTTCATCAGAGCCATAGATTACCCTGAATGGATATCAAACATTGTGCTGGTGTCTAAACCAGATGGCAGGGTCTGACTATGCAACGATTTTAGAGATTTAAACAAAGCATGCCGAAAAGATGACTTTCCCTTGCCTAACATCGATATCATAGTCGACCTCACGGCAGGACATACAATGCTGTCACTTATGGATGGATTCTCAGGGTACAACCAGATCAAAATAGCACCAGAGGATCAGCACAAAACCGCTTTCACTTGTCCATGGGGTACCTTTTGCTGGAATGTCATGCCATTTGGGCTGAAAAATGCAGGTGCTACATATCAGCGGGCCATGACAACTATATTTCACGACATGATGCATGTGACCATGGAAGATTATGTTGACGACATCTTGGCAAAATCACTCACCAGGGACTCACACCTGGACACATTAGAGAAAGTCTTCCAACGGCTGGACCAATTCCAAGTAAAATTGAACCCTAAGAAATGTGTGTTTGGGGTAACATCGGGCAAGCTGCTAGGCTTCATCGTGTCAGCAAACGGCATAGAGGTAGACCCGGCCAAGGTCAAAGCAATCATGGACATGCCTCCGCCCAAAACTCTAACACAGTTGAGATCCTTACAGGGCAAGCTACAGGCCATCCGCAGGTTCATCTCACAGCTGGCAGACAAGTGCCATCCTTTCAGCCATCTCCTACATAAGAACGTTCCATTTAAATGGGATGAGCAGTGCGAAGAGGCATTCAACAAGCTCAAGGAGTACCTCATGAATCCTCCTATACTCATGCCTCCGATCCAAGGAAAACCTTTGATTCTCTACATATATGCTACACCTACTACTCTTGGGGCTCTCCTAGCGCAGCAAGACTATGAGAACAAGGAAAGAGCTGTGTACTACATTAGTCAAACCTTAGTGGGCTACGAGTTGCAGTACTCACAGGTGGAACGTTCATGCCTTGCGGTGGTTTTTGCCTCACAAAAACTCTGACACTACATGTTGGCACATCCTGTCAAACTCATTGCCAAGATCGACCCACTAAAATATCTTCTCAGCAAAGCAGCTCTCACAGGTCGACTAGCCAAATGGGTTATGCTTCTTAGCGAATATGATATAGAGTATGTGGATAGAAAGGCCATCAAGGGGCAAATCATCGCAGACCAACTAGCTGAGGCACCATTACAAGACACTTCACCAATGCAGTTTGAGTTCCCCGATGAATCTTTATTCACTCTGTCAACATCTCCTTGGAAACTCTACTTCGACGGGTCTTACACCAACCATGGATCGGGGGCAGGTATCTTGTTCATCACTGCCCAAGGCGACACAATTCCAAAGTCCTACAGGTTGTTATTTCCATGCACTAACAATATAGCGGAGTATGAGGCTTTGGTAATTGGTCTCAAGATGGCCACTGAGTGGAAAATCCAAGCACTATGTGTCTACGGTGATTCTCAGCTTGTCATAAACCAGGTCAACGACGAGTATCAGACCAAAGATGAGAAGCTCATCCCATACAAGCGAATGGTCGATGACCTCAAAGAACATTTTGGGACCATCTCGTTTGAGCAAATACCTAGGATAGAGAACAAAGCAGTAGATGCAATGGCAACCATAGCCTCTCTTCTTGAGATACCTGAACATGAGTCACGGTATGAGTTCTTAGTAGAAACAATTCGACAACCGGCTTATGATCTCCTCGAGACCCATTCCATTTGCCACCTAGTCGGATCTGATTCGCCTTGGTACGGTAAGACCTACACTTACCTCAAGGACAATATCCTTCCTTTGGACCTCTCTTCCAACCAAAAACGAACTTTCATCCGACAAGCCTCCCGTTACACCATTATCGCCAATACCCTTTACCGACGTGGTCTGGATGGTACTTTACTCCGTTGTCTAGAACAAGAAGAATCTATAGCTGCCTTGCGAGACGTGCACGAAGGGATCTGTGGAACACACTCCAGCGGTCCTTCCTTAGCTAAGAAACTCATGCGTTTGGGTTATTACTGGCCCAATATGGAAATGGATTCATATCAGTTCGTCAAAAAGTGCAAACAGTGCCAGATACATGGGAACCTGATTCATGCACCTGCTCAGGAGTTGAGACCTCTAACGACACCATGGCCCTTTTGCCAGTGGGGACTTGACCTCGTGGGAAAGATTCATCCGCCCTCTTCCAACGGCCATAAATTCATCATAACCGCCACTGAGTACTTTACAAAGTGGATTGAAGCCGTTCCCTTATCAAGCGTCACAGGAAAGCAAATTTCCTCTTTCATTCTGAATTACATTATCTGCCGATATGGCATCCCTTCATCCATCATAACGGATAACGGGAGACCCTTCAAAAATCAGGATGTCCAGGAACTTTGTGAACGTTTCAAGATCCAACACCGCTTCTCCACTCCATATTACCCCCAAGGTAACGGCCAAGTTGAGGCATCAAACAAAACCATTCTGAAAATCCTAAAGAAGACTGTCAATGGAGCTGGTCGCGATTGGCACGTCCAACTCAATCCCGCTCTGTGGGCCTATCGAACCAACATACGCACTCCCACAGGTGCTACACCCTACGCCCTCGTCTATGGTTCCGAAGCCATCCTTCCCATTGAGGTCGAACTCCCATCCCTTCGGGTGTCGTTGAAAGGTCTCATATCAGACAAAGAGTACAGAGTCTCCAGACTACAAGAGCTAGAACTGCTAGAGGAAAGGCGCCAGAAAGCTTTTGACCATCTCAAAGCCTATCAACAGATGATGTCAAGAAGCTACAACCACAAGGTTAGACCAAGATGCTTCAAGGTTGGGGACCTCGTCCTAAGAGAGAACCCTCGCAATCAGTAGGACGGAGAAAAGAAAGGCAAGTTCGAGCCTAAGTGGCTTGGACCCTATGTAATTGTAGCAGCTTACGGATCGGGGGCATATCAGTTGGCCACATCAGAAGGTGAGTTGTTTGATGATCCAATCAACAGCATGCACCTTCGTCGGTTCTATACCTAAGAGAACCCCAGTGCAAGGGGGTACAATAAAGTCAAAAAATCAAAAAATCAAAAAAATCAAGAAAAAGTTACAAAGAGAAAATACAAAAAAATCGGAAAAAAAGTAGCAAGCATACAAAAAAATCGTCCTTTGGTGAAAACCTGGCAAACAGGCGCCTTGGATAGGTATCATGGGGAAAACCTGGCAATCAGGCGTCATGTTACTTTCTAGCTTCTCGTGCAAATAAAAGCAAGTGATGAAAACCTGGTAAACAGGCGTTACTTGTGACAAGCCGCATTCTCCATCTTTGGGAATCCAATCACCTTGAGCCCATTCTCCCTCTATTTTCCTCATTCAACCCATATCCATCCCACAATAAACGCTTGACAGTTACCTATCATGGCTTGATACTCACCTTGTGGCCTTGTCAACCAAGGTTTTGTCCCATACCGTCTCCTCAATGTAAGCCTAGTGTAGTGTCTCTCGTCAGTGTCTGCGGTCCGAATCCATGAACTACGTTGCCTCTGCGCTGTCACGTAGGCAAGGCCATTATTCTAATGCGCCCCCGAGGCTTCCATCTCTCCCAGGGTCCCATTCATCTCCTCTCTTGTCTTCATTCTTGTCGTCTTTCTTCTGGTCCATCCATGGTCCATTAGGGTTTACCCCGAACTACGTTGCCTCTGCGTCGTCACGTAGGCAAGGCCATTTAGCAATGAGCCCCCGAGGCACTAGGTCAGTCCCTTAGGGTCCATCTTCTCAATAAGGATAGTGCAACCTTCTCATCAGGTAAGCAAACGCAAGCAAACACCCGCACTTCAAGCAGACATCCCGACAATGAGCATCTTAACCTATCCAATGCAAAGCAAATACCCAAGGTCTTCTAAATGATTTTATGCAAAATTAAGGCAAGAAATAAACACATATCAACGCAAATGTGCTTTTGTAGATTGGAACCTAGGGTTAAGTTACAGAGTCTTGTGGTAAACCACCTGATGCATGTCGTGATAAAGGTGGGCCAGCACACAGGGTCCCCACGCATAACGGGTGCCCTCAGTCAGCATCCGTTCCATGATCCTGCCCCATCCAATGGGGAACCCGTGCGATCTCCTGTCCGGGCATACAACGCCCCCAATCAGCCCAGCCACAATCCCAGGGAAGTAGTCGTAGCAGTCATATATGTCCTGCCACGGGATGACCTGCCCCACCAGCTCAGGATCATCAAATACTCGCTGACACTCGGCGAGTCCCGCGTCCCGCTGAGCATCGTACTCCACCAACTCGCCTACTACGGGCAAGTGCAGTATCTGGTAGACATCCTCCAACGTCACAGTCATCTCTCCAGTAGGGAAGTGGAAGGTCCCGTCCTCGCTGTGGAATCTCTCCACGGCAGCTGTCAACAGTCCTCGGTTCGCCCGCACCTCGGGCATAAAGCAAACATAATCTAGACCCATGGCACCAAGCGCCACTCTGTCAGCCTCCGTCAGCATGTATCTCTGCAATAGAGGCATAGGGAACGTCTCCCTCGACTGCAGAGTCTCTCGTATCTCCTCCTACAAACACACAATGCAAGGCGTCAGTCTCAAGCTGCATATACCATACTCAACATATCTATTGAACTATATCAACTAAACTTAGCATTTCAAATTGATCAAAACAGCACACTACATCTCTTGACTAGATTCCTGCAATCTCGGAGATAGCTCATCGATTCCTGCATCAAACAGGACGCTAATCGAATCAATTTGGCTAAGTAATTTGCTATCCCAAGCCAATGCGCCACTACAGGTGGTAAATGCACCGTTTCTAGTATATGCGCCGCAAAAATCAACTTATGCGCTGCAAAAACGCATATGCGCCGCTACAGGGCACATATGCGCCGTTTTAACGCATGCGCTGTAGAAATCCACGCATGCGCTGCGAAATTACGCATGCGCCACAAGAATCCACATATGCGCAACTTTAACAAATGCGCTGCTACATTTCACGCATGCGCGGCATAAATACAAAAGCGCCGCCCAATTACGAAAGCGCAACTAGAATGCACAAATGCGCCGTTTTAACGCATGCGCCGCCGAAACCGGCATATGCGCCGCGAAATTACAAAAGCGCAGCCTCGCGAGGCATATGCGCCGTTCTGCGTTTCAGCGCATTCATTTCACCTATTTTCTACGGGCATTTATGACACCTAAACTCGACCCTAGGAGAAATTTTTCGAAGCACGTACCGGGGGTCCTGCCTCTGCTGGCCGCCCGAATCGTCGGACTCGCTCGAATCGGTGCTCCTCGCGTGGAATGTCTGCTGCTCTGGCCGCCATGCTGCTCTAAGTTTGCTCTGAGCTCTCTTTCTCCAATCCAGATCAACCAAGTGTGCAAATGACTATTCTTGTGGACCCAGCTCCTATTTATAGCCTCCAAACCCTAATTCTGGCTAGGTGATGACTGTGGACTACTTCCCGTGTCCATTTTTCCTCCCGTTTTCTTCCCGCATCCCTGACCGCGTCCCTTTTCCTCCAACCTATCCTAACCCCTTCCTCGTCGTGAGATCGTCCGTCTCCAAAACTTTCACCGTTTTTCCCTTCCAATCTCCCGAGGGGGCATCCTATCGTCATTTAACCTGTACCAGGGGCAAACTGGGGCATGTATCATCACTCAGACTATCAATTTCTTTGAAGCAACGCCGTAAACTGCATTTCATCAAAGAGGGGCAAAATGTATACACCTAAAAATGACACAAATCATCCTAAATAAATATTCTAAATATTTATTCCATTCTTCTATTAATTAAATAAATATTCTAAATTTATTTAATCGATTCACTATTCCATAATTAAATAAATTCTATTTATTTAATTAAAATTCTTCTATTTGTCCTTCACAATTAAATAATCATAAATTATTTAATTAATCCTATTTCCTCTATCCTAAAGTTCTAAATTCAAAATTCCACATCACCTTTACACCTCACCTTGTCCACCTCATCAGGTTGCACATGTAATTAAATATATTTAATATTTAATTATCTTATTTTCCCTCACCCACATGGCCTATTTCTTCTCCAATCAGAGGTCAGTTAACCAATCAATCAAATCTGTTAACTAACCTGTCAGTTGAGTCAAATCCTCAATCAACCCAGTCAGTTCCACAATCCACTCTTCTAACTGATCAATCAATTCTGTTAACAGACCAGTCAATGGAGTTAACTCTCCAATCAGTTTTGTCACATCCCACCTTTCATGATGGAGCTGGGACACTTGTCACATTTTCACTGGTTGCACATTCCTCAACCATCCTCAACCGTTGATCTTCATATCTTCTCTCAACCGTTGATTCCTATTCCTCCAAGTCTATAAATGAAGCTTCATCCCTTCATTCTAATCATCCAGGCTTTTGACATCGTTACTCTGCAGAAATATCACCAGTGCGCCTTTGGCACCCACTTGTCATCTACAAGCTTGAGATCACCATTGTTGCATTGGAGCTCACCTTCATTTGCATATCACACTATAGCCGTTCACCATCGACTTCCTCCAACAGCTTTTAAAAGATTGCACTCTCTGAGGGCTCATCTCATCTGCGAAAGGACGATTCGTGATAGGCGAACAACAAAAGTTTTGAAACGGAAGAGGTTTGCTGTGTTTGTTCATTGCTTTGTTTATTTGAATCTTCTGTGTTTCTCTATTCTGTTGATGTTTGGGTCATTTACTATTCATTTGATTGATCACTATTTCACCCTCACACCTCCCAACATGATTTCTTCATGGAGGCATCTTGATCTCCACAGTAAACCCACAACCTCAGGTCCTGGTGCAAACTGCCTCACAGTCGACGATCTGTCTACACACTCAGGAACCCTTGCTCTGATACCACTTGATGAAGGGGGTAAATCATAAAACACACAACAACAGAAATAGAATATAGAAAATAAAATATTTCTTTATTGATCTGGGCACTCATTACATTACAGAAGCTCAAATACAATCAAAGGAATCAACCCTCCACAGGCTACAACACATTACAGCTTCCTATCCCAAGACTCTAGAATCATTTGCCTTCTGTAACCCAAAATCAGCTAGGGTTTCTGTTTTCCCATCTATTCTTGACTCCACTCTTGCCCCCCTTAAATCTACTGCCGCTTAGGGTTCCCAAAATAGTCATAAATAGCACTTTTTGGCAGCCTCCAGCGAAATTTCAAAATTTGCCACTCCCTCCAAAAGTAGGTCAACTTCCGAGAAGCATAACTTTTGATCCGGGTGTCCGATTGACAAACCGTTTTAAGCGCCAGAAAGCTCACGATGTGAACTATCATGCCAAAAATTCATAAACAAATTTCTGTCAACATTTTGGGACGTTATGGTATGTTTTAGTGCCTCATATCTCATTTCAAAAATTTTCAAGGGCTTTTTAGAAAACAAAAACTTTAATATCTTTCAGCTCACAAATGATCTTTGCTTGATTCCTTCACCAAAGGTCTTATATTTCCATTATGTAAGTTTTTGCTTCAATCTGTGCCCAAATGCAAACTTTCCTAAAATGGCAGGTACACTTTCCAAAACAGGCAGGTTGCTATTTTTAGCAGTTTTGGAAAAACTAAAAGTCCTACATCATTATTCTGGATATTATGGAACCAAAAACACTAACTATGGAAAGAAATGAAAATAACTATAATGATTTTGAATTAACTTCTTTTTAGGTGATGCAAGATTGCCCTTACACCACTAGATGCTCCTGCATCAATAGGCGACAGTGTTATTAGATTCGGAGGGATGGTAATGGGGTATAATGGATTTATTATTGATGAAGATGGCGTGGCTAAAATTGTTCTAATTATTATGATGACAGATTGTTAGAATAATATCATTTATTATTGTGAGAGATGGCAATATAGGGCACGAATTTCTAAGGTGGCGTTGGTATGGAAAAGTTCAGTGATGGCAATGGGTATATTTTTGAGGATGTCAGAGAATTTGCAAAGAAGGGGAATCATGAATCCAAAACATCAGAAAAGATGCCCATGGAATGAGCATACAAAGTTTTGAAACAAGATTCTGGAGCATTGTTGAAAGATGCAGCTGGAATAAAGGAATAAAGTTCCAAAGCATTGTTGAAAGATGCAATCGGAATGAAGGAACAAAATTCTGGAGCATTGCTGAAAGATGTCAGAATGCAAGAACAAAATTCCAGAGCATCGCTGAAAGATGCAGCCGGAATGCAAGAACAAAATTTTGGAGCATCGCTGAAAGATGCAACCATAATGTAGGAATACAATTCTAGAGCATCACTAAAAGATGTGCCAGAATGCAAGAACAATATGAAGGAACAAGTTTCAGAGCATTGCTGGAAGAGGTAGCTGGAATGAAAGACCAAAGTTCTAGGGCATCGATGAAAGATGCACCGAAATGTGTTACTTCTTCCAAGATGAAGTCCTGCAAAACAAATAATGAAATTTAGACAAGTACAAAGATGAAGATACAATAAGAATGCTCTGAAATAAACATGAATACATCCTTTTTTTATCACTTAGAATTATACTGCCTCTGCTGAAGTAGAGTCAATACATTGGGTTTCTCCTTGCATTTCTACCATTCACACTGTTGGTTTTTCTTCTGAATCAGCATTAGGGTTTGCCACTTCTAATGCACAGGCAGATTCAGCCAACTGAATACAGGAGGTTGCGTGAGCTCCTCCCCTTCACTTCTCATTCTGCCGCACCAAGGGGGGTGTCCCTATTTGATAAAAGTATAACCTTGACTAGCTCAATGACAGAAGGATTTAACTTGACAGCAACAGGTAGAATACTCTCATGTATGGACCAAGATTTGTGTAACAAATCACAAGGTTGGCAACATTCTTGGACATGATGTCTGGTTGGGTATGAGAGCATGCAGAGATCCTAATCCTACTCCTACAACTAACAGGTGGAAGGATGAAATGGTTTGATTTGATTTTTGGATGCAAAGCTGGACATGGTATATAACCTCAACACAGAGCTAGATTGGTGCCTATCCAGGGCTTGGAGTCGGTAGACATACACCTGTGAATGATCAGCATGAACAACTAAAACTGGATTTCAGGGGGATATACATGATATCTGCCTTACAGATATCTCCCAATACAGAGTGTTAAGCTGTCTATACTTATGGCATCCCTATTGCAGTATACCCTTCCCAATATTCAATCTGAAAACAGTTTAATCTACCCCTTGAGTAGAAGTTAAAAGATTAAACATTCAACACAGGAATTCTATGTTCTAGAATCTCAGACATTCCTTGAATGCCTGGACTCAGAAGAAAGATACATGTAAAACTGGAGACAGAATCAGCATAACACATGCAAACATAGCATTATTCATATAAAATTGACCATGAAATTAGTGGATTCATGCACAAACGTACAACAGGTGATACATAAACTCGCAAGTTTTGCTGCACAGAGCAACCAAAAATAGTTGTATCTTATTACAGAGCCAAAATGTCTAGTTTTCAACAACGTCAAAAATGGTAACATAGTCTGCCTATATTGGCCAGAAAGTGTACCTGCAGCAATTAATTACATGGTCAAAAATCAAAAATCTGCCAGATACAGACTCCACAAAGGAATAGCGCTCAGAAATTATTGCAGCAACAGACAAGAGAAGCCTCGAGCCCTGCGCCGCCATCTGGGAGTCTTCACTCAAAAATTGGGCGACATGATCATGTGTACCATTGCCCATACCTCTGCACCGTCGCCATTAAAGGCCTCAACCACCCGCGGCCTACCTGGAAACTGTCGCTGCGTTCAAACAGAAGTTCCCACCAAAATGCACTTTACTGAAGTTTCAAATGTGCAGGAAGAATAGTCCCACATTGGTGCCGCGGAGACTCCTTCAATACCTTAAAAACATGGTCACGAGCATAATAGGTGTCGAGCTCCTTTTGCTGCGCTCGACACATAAGCCTTCTCCAAAAGCCCATCGCCAAAACCCAAGCCATCGGCACACCCCAGAATTCTCCTTCTGATCTCAACGGTCTCACCGACCGCTACCTTCGCTTCCCCATCGGCCAGAGATGCATCATCGGGCCAACCATCCAAACCTTCACCGATCTCATTAGTTACACCGATGAAGCCACTGCAATCCCCTATTGGCCAAACCAATACTGTCGGCCAAGCAAAAGATCCCTCTGTCGATATACCACACTCTCACCGATGCACCAACGAATTATACTCTGCTCCTCCATCGGCGAGACCTCCCACTATCGGCCCATCACAATCCATCATCGCCGACAACACAAGTCACGCCGAAGACCATACACAACACTTCCCTTCATCGGCCAGAGATTAGTCTATCAGCCAACCATTTCACCGTTCACCCGATAATACAACCCATGCCGATAGACCCTGGCTCTTCCCCTTCCGTTGGTGTAACACACACCATTGGAGCATCCAAAAAGCTTCCTGCCGATCTCAAAGGTCATGCTGACGACATCTTTGCCAGCCACACACTGCTCCTCCATCGGCCAAACTCCTTACATTGGCGGGCCACAAATTTGCTTCGCCGATAGCCAAACACACACCGATGGACATCCATCGGCCAGACCAAAACAATCGGAGCACTCAAAAAATCTTTCGCCGATGAGGCCGATCACTCCGATAAGACCAAAAACGTAAAGCGCTAAACTGTTGAACCGTTGAACCACGAACTGGTTCAACCGAGAAGTTCAATGCCGAATGGAGCACTTCAAAAAGAACATTCGCTGAACACAAACACAAAGCCTCGAACCGTTGAACCTCGAACCAAAAGGGTTCAACACAGGGTTCAACGCGATGGTTCAAACATCAAAAATAATACTCCATAGGCAAAAAAGCTTCGAACCATTGAACCTTGAACCAAAACAAAAAGGTTCAAGCGGGAGGTTCAATGATGCAATATTTGCGCAAGGCAAATGCATAATGCGACCCGTTAGAAGAAAAATGAACCTCGAACCGCTAAACCATTGAACTTAGAGAAAAAGGGTTCAAGTTCAAACCAAAATGTCAAAGACACAAAAATGAACGCATGCTGATGGAGAAAAGATGAAAACCCCTCCTCAAGAAATGAGATGCAGATGCTAAAAAACATTGAAGGGGTGCCAAAACTTAGAACCTTTTGGATATTTCAGGATGGTGCCTGCATGAAAATTGCTAAATTAACTGACAGTGAATTCAGGGACCAACAGTGGCTCTGATTGGGGATGTGCAGGTGCAAGACTGCAGCGAGAACCCCAGATCTCTGGGATGCAGACCAGTGCCTTATCCATTGGGCATAGAGTCATGAAGTTACCATGATCTGCATCACCAATCAAACTTGATGGCCTAAGGCCACCAAGAAAAGGAAAACCAATATTTCCCCTTGTCAAACACCTTGTTCTCATCTGCATACACTGGGTCAAGCCTGAGAGTGCTACCATGATCTGACCATAAGCTACCTTGGTCATTTGCATGTTCAACCTTCTGATTCAGTTTGTCACTGTCACCCTTATGCAAACAACCCTCAACATCAGGCAACAAATGGATGCAGAATGTATCAAGCAATGCATACTCAAATGGCATAGAACATAGGTTATCATCACTGTGCATTGCAAAATGATCTCCTAGCTGGACTGAAAATTGAAAACACTCGAAGTCCACCACACAACTAGGAAAAACAGGGCTCTCTTTATACGCTGGCCTCTCAAAAGAAAAGCTTTCAAATTCACAATTGTGCACATCATGCACACAACCAATAGCAGCACCAAACTGGAAAAGATCAGGCTCTGGCATCTTTTTACAATCTGGCACATCTTTACAATCACTTCCCTGATGTATGTTGTTTCCTCTTTCATCAGGATGAGAAACAGAATCCAAGTCAAAAACAATGTCTAGATCCTCACCATACTCAGACAGATCCTCATCATCACATGTGTCATAAATGGGTGACCCAGATGCATCAGTTTCATCGTAGTATGCCATTGGTTCATGGGCAGCAGAGCATGCATTTTCATCACCAATGGATTCACTCTGTGGAGAAGTATCAGCCTGTGTGTCATAAGCAAAACAGCCATCGAATGAAAAACAATCATGCTCTGCACTAGCACTTATTTCAATTTCTGACTGCTCTTCATGATCTCCATGTGTTTGAAAGGTAGGCAATGGGTCACACATGGGACTGTTTTTCTGTTTGCTTATACCTTCTCTGTCTTGAGTACAATACTCACAATTGTCTCCACAGGTCCATTCCAAAAGTTGCTCATTACTGTCCACAACCTCGTTGTGGTTTTCATGGCCAGCTGCCTCATCATTGCAATGGGAGTCTTCATTAGTTCCTTCATTGGCATCCTCAACTGGTGAACAATCCAGTTGAGCTGTATTGTTAGCATTATGTTTAGATACAACAGTCTCAACCTCTATGCTTTCATTTTCATTTTTATCTGTACATGATGCTTTAATTATTTGGTCATTTGCAGCTTCACAACTATTTTTCACACCAAAGCCTGTGGACAGGGGTTTCAACAAGTGCTCATTTCTATTTTTTTCTATATTTTCTACAAACTTGTATGCCATCTGCATACTTGTCACCTTGAAATCCCTCAGTAATGCACTAGAGCCCTCCTCAAAAGCCTCAAAGAATATGCCTACACAGGCTGAACTATCAGGTCTGAAGACTTCTGGGATCTGTGAAAAGGCTACTGCAAACCTATGACTGAAATCAACACATGGCTCTTCATCTTGTTTTCTGATTCTCATCAATTCTGCAACAAGATCAGCTGGTTCTTTTGCAAATTCTTCCTTGAAACAGTCAGCAAGCTCATCCCAATAGGCAAAGGATCCTTTTGAAAAGCTCAAATACCAGTCTTTTGCTTTTGCATCAAAGGACCTAACAAAAAACCTCATCCACATATCCTCATCTCTGAATGAATGCTTTCCCATGAACTCATGAAAATTTTGGATATGTGCATTCCCATCACATGCACTGTGACCACTAAATCTGGGCATCTGACAGTATATCCTAGCAAGCATAGTTTCTACTTTATAGTCAACCCATGACAAATCTAATTGGTCATACAAAGGATCAAAAGGGGTGGCAGGAGGTTTAGCTTTCTGACTGGCAGACACAACAGGGTTATTATTTTTTAACTGGGCCTGCTCAGCCTCTAAGAATATCAACCTATTTCTTATCTCTTCTATTCTTTTATCCGACATTTCACCGCTGAGTATGGGATAATTCATACTTGGATTCATAAAAATCTTACTCTTAGACATCCTTTGTCTGCCTAAGACCTAAGGTTTCCCCTGGCATCTAACTTATGCAGTAAAACAACAAATATAAAGGGGAAGGAACAAGGTACCTTTTCTCATACAGATGCTGAAGTATGAACAGCACATTTTTGTCACAACACACACATCAACTTTCATGTGCATTCAGATCTTTTGCAGAGTCGCCACCTCTCCAGAGAGGACAAAATTTACAGCAACTGAAACCTATTTTTTCCAGGTTCATTCCACCAGCAGAGCATCATCATTCACATGAAAGACTCCCTAGCGGAGTCGCCATTTTGTTGGTGACTTGGATGGGCACACAGATATTTCACCAGGGAGGACAAAAATAACAATTTTCAAATCACCATCCCTAGCGGAGTCGCCATTTTTGTTGGTTTTTCTTTTGAATCAGCATTAGGGTTTGCCACTTCTAATGCATAGGCAGATTCAGCCAACTGAATACAGGAGGTTGCGTGAGCTCCTCCCCTTCACTTCTCGTTCTGCCGCACAAAGGGGGGTGTCCCTATTTGATAAAAGTATAACCTTGACTAGCTCAATGACAGAAGGATTTAACTTGACAGCAACAGGCAAAATACTCTCATGTATGGACCAAGATTTGTGTAACAAATCACAAAGTTGGCAACATTCTTGGACATGATGTCTGGTTGGGTATGAGAGCATGTAGGGATCCTAATCCTACTCCTACAACTAACAGGTGGAAGGATGAAATGGTTTGATTTGATTTTTGGATGCAAAGCTGGACATGGTATATAACCTCAACACAGAGCTAGATTGGTGCCTATCCAGGGCTTGGAGTCGGTAGACATACACCTGTGAATGATCAGCATGAACAACTAAAACTGGATTTCAGGGGGATATACATGATATCTGCCTTACAGATATCTCCCAATACAGAGTGTTAAGCTATCTATACTTATGGCATCCCTATTGCAGTATACCCTTCCCAATATTCAATCTGAAAATAGTTTAATCTACCCCTTGAGCAGAAGTTAAAAGATTAAACATTCAACACTGGAATTCTATGTTCTAGAATCTCAGACATTCTTTGAATGCCTGGACTCAGAAGAAAGATACATGCAAAACTGGAGACAGAATCAACATAACACATGCAAACATAGCATTATTCATATAAAATTGACCATGAAATCAGTGGATTCATGCACAAACGTACAACAGGAGATACATAAACTCGCAAGTTTTGCTGCACAGAGCAACCAAAACTAGTTGTATCTTATTACAGAGCCAAAATGTCCAGTTTTCAACAACGTCAAAAATGGTAACACAGTCTGCCTATATTGGCCAGAAAGTGTACCTGCAGCAATTAATTACATGGTCAAAAATCAAAAATCTGCCAGATACAGACTCCACAAAGGAATGGCGCTCAGAAGTTATTGCAGCAACAGACAAGAGAAGCCTCGAGCCCTGCGCCACCATCTGGGAGTCTTCACTCAAAAATCGGGTGACATGATCATGTGTACCGTTGCCCATACCTCTGCACCGTTGCCATTAAAGGCCTCAACCACCCGCGACCTACCTGGAAACTGTCGTTGCATTCAAACAGAAGTTCCCGCCAAAATGCACTTTACTGAAGTTTCAAATGTGCAGGAAGAATAGTCCCACATTGGTGCCGCGGAGACTCCTTCAATACCTTAAAAACATGGTCGCGAGCATAATAGGTGTCGAGCGCCTTTTGCCGCGCGCTCGACTCATAAGCCTTCTCCAAAAGCCCATCGCCAAAACCCAAGCCATCGGCACACCCCAGAATTCTCCTTCCGATCTCAACAGTCTCGCTAACCGCTACCTTCGCTTCCCCATCGGCCAGAGATGCATCATCGGGCCAACCATCCAAACCTTCACCGATCTCATCAGTTACACCGATGAAGCCACCGTAATCCCCTGTCGGCCAGACCAATAACGTCGGCCAAGCAAAAGATCCCTCTGCTGATAGACCACACTCTCACCGATGCACCAACGAATTATACTCTGCTCCTCCATCGGCGAGATCTCCCACTATCAGCCCACCACAATCCATCCTCACCGACAACACAAGTCATGCCGAAGACCATACACAACACTTCCCTTCATCGGCCAGAGATTAGTCTATCAGCCAACCATTTCACCGTTCACCCGACAATACAACCCATGCCGATAGACCCTGGCTCTTCCCCTTCCGTCGATGTAACACACACCATCGGAGCATCCAAAAAGCTTCCTGCCGATCTCAAAGGTCACACCGACGACATCTTCGCCAGCCACACACTGCTCCTCCATTGGCCAAACTCCTTACATCGGCGGGCCACAAATTTGCTTCGCCGACAGCCAAACACACGCCGATGGACATCCATCGGCCAGACCAAAACAATCGGAGCACTCAAGAAATCTTTTGCCGATGAGGCCGATCACTTCGATAAGACCAAAAACATAAAGCGCTGAACTGTTGAACCGTTGAACCACGAACTGGTTCAACCCGATGGTTCAATCGAGAAGTTCAATGCCGAACGGAGCACTTCAAAAAGAACATTCGCCGAACACAAACACAAAGCCTCGAACCGTTGAACCCCGAACCAAAAGGGTTCAACACTAGGGTTCAACGCGATGGTTCAAACATCAAAAATAATACTCCATAGGCAAAAAAGCTTCGAACCATTGAACCTTGAACCAAAACAAAAAGGTTCAAGTGGGAGGTTCAACGATGCAATATTTGCGCAAGGCAAATGCATAATGCGACCCGTTAGAAGAAAAATGAACCTCGAACCGCTGAACCATTGAACTTAGAGAAAAAGAGTTCAAGTTCAAACCAAAATGTTAAAGACACAAAAATGAACGCATGCCGATGGAGAAAAGACGAAGACCCCTCCTCAAGAAATGAGATGCAGATGCTGAAAAACACTGAAGGGGTGCCAAAACTTAGAACCTTTTGGATATTTCGGGATGGTGCCTGCATGAAAATTGCTAAATTAATTGACAGTGAATTCAGGCACCAACACACACAAATTCTTCTTTATTAATAGGTTTGTGGTAGATTCATAATCGATGAAAGTTGACTAAGAGAGTTCGAGTGTCACCGTCGATGGGTTTAAGCTACACTACTCCGTTTGGAAATACTTCAGAAATCTCATATGGACTCAGCCAATGAGTTCTTAGTTTACCTTTATGATCTTTATATATGGAATCAAATAACAGTGCCCAATCCCTGTTATGGAACTCTCTTTCTTTTATATGTTTATCATGCTAGGCCTTTCATTGTTGTTGAATTAACTTGGTCTAGTGAAGAGCTTCCAGATGAAGTTCATCTAATTCACTAAGCTACAGGACTCTTTCAACCTAGGCTCGAGCAAGGTCTAGGCCTACCTCAATTGTCGTTCTAATCCCAAAGACTAACTCGTAAGGAGTAAGAGCGGTAGTTAATTTCCAAGTTGTATTATAGGCCCAAATGGCTTCAGGTAATTTTCTGGCCTAGTCTCTTCTTCCTGATGAAACTATTTTTGTTAAAATGTTTTCAAGCTCCCTATTAGTGACTTCTACTTGACCATTTGCTTGTGGGTGATAAGGAGACAACTTCTTATGGCTTACCTGGAAATGATTAGTAAAGGCTAGCAAAAATTTGGACATAAACTAGGGTCCTTGATCTGTGACAATTGATCTAGGGGCTCCAAATCTGAGAAAACTCTTATTATACAGGAAGTCTGCAACTTGTTCTTCCCTAGCAACTCTCAATGCTTGGACTTCTGCCCACTTAGTCAGATAGTTAATACAAACTAGAATGTATTCTTTACCCTATGAAGGAGGATCTATGGGACTGATGAAATCCAATCCCCACTTTTCAAATGGTTCAAAAACTACCTACAGCTATAGAGGCATTTCATTAGATGTCGTGGGTCTTCACACTCATTAGCATTCATCACATCATCAAACATAGTTTTTTACATCTTTATGCATAGAGGGCCAATAATATCCCGCACCTAAGATTTTATGGGACATCCTCTTGGCGGAGTAATGACCTCCAGAGGGATCATCATTGCAGGCTCTGAGGATGCTGTATGTTTCATCTGATCTAACACAACGTCACAAAACCAGATTAGGGCCACATCGGAATAGCATACCATTAATCCATTTGAATTGAGCACTCTCCTGAATGAAGCATTTCTTTTGTTTTGACGTAAAGTTTGGTGGAAACTCAGTAGTGGCAAGATAGTTGATGATGTATGTTTCATCTAATCTAACACAACATCACAAAACCAGATTAGGGCCACATCAGAATAGCATACCATTAATCCATTTGAATTGAGCACTCTCCTGAATGAAGCATTTCTTTTGTTTTGACGTAAAGTTTGGTGGAAACTCAGTAGTGACAAGATAGTTGGTGATGTCTGCAAACCAGGGGGTTTAATGGAGATGGCAGATAAATTTTTATCTAGGAATTCATCTTGTACAGGGGTACAATGTCCATTGTCTTGTTTGATCCAGGATAAGAAGTTTGCAACTATGTTGAACTTTCTGAGTTTATCAATGATGGTCACATTGAATTCTTGGAGAAGTAATAACCATCTGATTATTCTTCCATTTACTGCAGGTTTAATCATTAGGTATTTGATAGCTGAATGGTCTGTGAACATAGTTACTTTATACCCTGTAATGTAATGTCAAAATTTATTGATTACATGAACCACAGCTAAGAATTCTTTCTCCATGGTGGTGTAGTTTCGTTCTGTGGGGGTAAAATTCTTACTAATGAAATATATGGCATATTTCCCTCCATTCTCATCTTCCTGACCTAAAACTGCTCCAATAACATCATTAGAAGCATTTGCATAAATATGGAAAGGAAGGTTCCAGTTAGGTCCACGTAAGACTAGAGTAGAAATGAGTTTCTCCTTAATGATCTCAAATGATGTTTGACATTCTACTGTCTAGACAAAGTCTACATCCTTTTAGAGAAGGGAGAACATGGGGGTTGCAATCTTGCTAAAGTTTTCTATGAATCTTCTGTAGTATCCAACATGTCCTAAGAAACTTCTGACATCAGTTTGGTTCTTTGGAGTCTCTAGTTGTTGTATCACTTCAATTTTCTTAGGATCTACCTTTATCCCTTCAGCTGAGATGTGGTGTCCCAACATTATCCCTTGTTCTACCATTATTAAACTTTTTTCGTGACTCAGGGATAGCTGGTGGTCCTCACATCGCTGCAACACCTTGTCTAAATTTTTAAGAGCTTCGTCAAAAGTGGAACCATAAACTGTTAAGTCATCCATATAGACTTCCACACAATCATTTACAAGTTCAACAAAGATGGCTTGAATAGATCTCTGAAATGTTGCAAGAGCATTACATAGCCCGAAGGGAAGAACTCGATATGTGAATGTTCCACAGGGATAGGTAAAAGTTGTTTTGTCCTAGTCCTCTGCCACTACTTGTATTTGGTTATATCTGCTAAATCCGTCTGAAAATGAGAAATACTTTCTTCCTGCTAGATTATCTAAGACCTGGTCTATGAAAGGTAAAGGAAAGTAATCTCTCTAGGTGGATTTATTGAGTTCTATATAATCAATGCACACTCTCCACTTCCCATTTTTCTTTAGGACTACTACCAGAGGTGAAACCCATTTACTGTTAGAGATGGGATAGATGAATCCTACTTGTAGGAGTTTTTCAATCTTTGTTTTAACAATGTCTTTGAGAGCGGGGTTGAGTCTTCGTTGTGGTTGATGAACAGGTCTAACGTCTTCAGTATAGATGTGATGGGTACAAACACTTGGGTGTATTCCTCTCATGTCTATATAATCCCAAGCAAAATCTTTGGATCTATTTACCAAAACATCAAATAACTTGAGTTCATCAGACTCTGTCAACCAGTTGTTAATATTTAAGGTCTTTCCTAGTAGTAACATGATAGTTTTGGTTCCGAGGTAGTTGGAGGTGACAGTATGAACTCTCGTTAAGGTGTTAAGAGGACAACTATGCAGTATAATTTTGTGGAATCTAGCAATATCTTCGAAGAAGTGATATGTTTTCAAAATGATATTAGCTAGAGGACAAGGTAACACTGTGACGTTGGTGTAATTGTGTTCGATATCATCAGTGTGGATCGGGTGTCCTAAAATCTCTTCTAATTCTAAAATTTCTTCATCACCTGAATCTATGGCAAGATCTTGCATGTTGTTTTCCGATTCATCTTCCAATTCTTCACCGTGTTGTTTGATGACTACCATAACAAGTGAGGCTAGATTCTTTTGTTTGTCAAAACCATTTGGTTCGTCAACCCAAACTTGTTTATGTGCAGCAGGTTGAGCAGGGGGATACAGGAATAAGTGTTTGCTATTGGGGCCATTTGAAATGGTCATTCCTCCTTCTTTGCAATCAATTTTGGTTGCAATTGTAGCCAACCAAGGTCTTCCCAGTATTAATGGGTAACTATCCTTGGGTGTGAGGGACTAGATTACTTGAAAATCCATTGGGTATTCCCAATTGTCAACCTTGACAAGAACATTCTCTAGTACACCCTTGGGAACAACTATAGATTGGTTTGCCATTTGCAATATGGTGGTTGTGGGACATAGATCAGTGAGTCCCAGTTTTTCCATAATGTCCACCATCATGATGTTAATGGCTGCTCCCAAGTCCATGAGTGCATTAGGTATTGCTACCTCATTGATTTTCACTGTTATGAGTGGACTACCTGGGTCACCATATTTTGGGGTTGAGATATTTCTAGCTAGAAGGTCAACTAAGTATCCATTGATGTGCACAATGTTAATCTATTTCTTTTTCCTTCTTGGTGTTTTTATGCACAATTGTTTAACTAGCTAGTTTTGTTCAAAATTTTCTTTAATTACATATAACAATGGAATCTCGATATGGAGTCATTTAATTTCTTGTATTAATGTGGTTTCAGTGGGTAAGGTCATTTCCAGAGGATTTTTTAGGGGGGTCTCTTTGAGGTGCTCTAGAAAAGGTACTTGAGGTTTTTTCTTCAAGGGGGAATCCTTCTTTGGAAGATCTGTTGAACGTTGGACAACTTCTTCCTAAGTTATTTTCTTGGTTACTCACTGGGTTTTTATCTGAAGGTATGGAAGGTGTCTCTGTTCCTTCAGTAGATTCTGCATTCGGTTCATCAAGGACCTCAACTATGGTAGGCTATTGGAGTGTTTTTCCTAACCTCAACTGCAGGTTTCCACAATAGATAGCATTAACTCCAGCCATGTTTTCCTGCTCTATGGAATACACTGGTGTGGTTTGACGGTTATTCTTTGGATTAGGAATAGGTTGCACTGGGAGTTGTGGTTGGTTGATCCGCTTGTTTTGTTGAGTGTTTTGGGGTGTTGGCAAGAGGTTTTGTTGTGGATTGGGCATCCTCCTCAGTCCATGATAGAACTGATTTGGAGTCTGATTCCATTGAGGGGCAAGATTTTGAGGATACCATTGTTGTTGAGTCTGATTTGGCCATTGTGGATTTCCACAAGACTGATTTACCCATTCAAGTGGTCTCTAGGGGTAAGGTCCCCAATTAGGTGGTATTGGAGGCCAAGGTACTACCCATTGACTATTATTCCAATTATTTGGAGGTCACTAGGAGGGGTTTGAATTCTGGCCATAGGAGAAATTTCCTCCAGGTCTTTGACACCTAAAATTGATCTCTTCCTCAATGTGAGATGACCTTTTCTTAGAATTTTTGATTGCATTCAGGATCTCACATTGGTTAGTGGCATGACTCTTTTCACAAATTTGACAATTGTCAGCTTTGTCCATTGACACTTTCTTAATAGATGTTTGTTCCGACATCTAGGGTAGTAGATGGATAAGGTTTCAGGATTACGTGTTTTGGCCTGTATTCCATCCAAAGTGGTATTTAGTTGAACAAGAATGTTAGTTTTCAAATTTGCTATTTCCTCTCATAATTTACCAATTTCATTTGAGCCCCTCAAAAGACTAGACTTACATATACCTCCACGAGTATGGGAGAAATTCCTGCATAACCCAATAAATCTAGGCTTCTCCTAGCATCCTCATCAAGTCCCTTAAGAAATATGGTTTTCAGAATTTTTGGGCTTATGGCCTCTTCACCTCATCATTTGGTTAAAAAGATGAACCTATCAAGGTAATCTTCCAGGCTCTCATCTTGTTTTTGCCTTAGTTTGAACAATTCCTCTTTCCTATTGTTAACTCTATAGTAGCTCCGATATTTGTCTAAAAAGACAGTTTCCATTTCGTCCCACGTGGTTCACTAGTACAGAAACAACAATATATGATTTTAAAACTACTAAAAACTGCATATAAATGACTAAACATGGTCATGTGACCATTAGTAGTTTATTGCCAGTCATTTATAACGTGACCGAATTGATGACTAAACCATTTTTATTCATTTATTGGTTGTTTTGATTGATCGATTTGATAGTATATTTAGTCGTTAATTTAGTCATTGATTTAATCATATATTTAGTCATATTTATTGACTGAGCTTGGTCACATGACCATTAGTAGTTTATTGCCAGTCATTTATAACGTGACCAAATTTATAACGCGACCAAATTTTTGTCAATTGGTAGTATATTTATTCACTGATTTTTGTCAACTAGTAGTATATTTAGTCATATGTTTAGTCATATTTATTCACTGATTTATGTCAATTGGTAGTATATTTAGTCTGATATTTGAGGATTTAAACATAAAACACAGAAATACACATCAATCATCAATTGCACACAATAAGACAACCATTGAGAAGGCAAAATCATTGAACTTTATTAAAAGAAAGGTGTTCTTACAACTTACACAAGTTTGAAATATCTATCTTGCTTGAAAAATGATTAGAAATAGAGTATTACAATGTTTATTTTTAGTCACAAGACTAAAAAACTGAGTTACATTGCATAAAAATGACAAGAAAGAAACTTTTGCAAGTTTACAATGCTTTGCCAAAAAGTGAAAATAACTAACTCAAAATGAAAGAAGGCATGCCCTTTAGCCTACAACCCTTTCCAAATCCTTAGCAATTTGTTACAATAGATAAGTGACGTGTCACAGTTTGAAAAGTCAAAAAGCCATTGGATGCCTAATTGCTCAACACAAGTCTGGTCTATACTCTCACCTTGAAACATTATCCTTTTATGCCAATCAAGATCTCAAAAACACTTATCCTTTTATGCTGTAGAAGTCATCATGATAGTCTAGGATCAAGGTGTTGCAATTCAAAAAGACAATGTTGTCTTACCTGTTGAGATTGTGCATGCTGAGATTCCATAGTTGTCTTACCCGCTACCCATGCTCTCTTTTACTCACTGTGAACTGTGCTTAATCTGTGATGCACCCCCTTCTTTAGACATTGACAACACTATTGAATTCCTACTAGATTGGTTTGGTATGTCACTTATTTGATGTTGACTTATTGGATGAATGTCTGATATAGCTCCTGAATTGACAAAGAAAGGCACTCTAATTGCTCCTAGAGATCAATTCCTCCTAGAAGCATCAATGTTGAACGTACCTGATAGTCCTTGCATAGTGACTTTATTTCTTGGGAAAAGACTATCCTTATATCATTAATCTATCCTTAGGTACAGTCCTATCATAGTGAAGTCTGACAAGCATAGCCATAAAGACTATTAACAAGGCTATACTTAGTCATTAGATTTGTTAACAAGGTCACTGCCTCTTGATCCTTGCTCTAGGCATCCCCTTGATTCATGCACAGTCCCTTTCATTCCATTATCACTGATTTTTCTTTGAACCCATCCATTAGCAAAGCACTTTGTGCAATAACCAGAGTGGCATTGACAAAGGAGACAATAATATATGCATCAAACTCATCATACACCATGATAAATACTTTACGACTCTTCATGATGCGAACTATTGTGGCATCTATTTCATATTTTCTATCTTTTTCCACATCATCAATGATTTTCTTCTTCTCTTCACTTTGGGGAGGTAGAAACTATAGTTCAAGATGAAGAGTTATATATTACACATTAATTGGTTGTATAAGAATAGGAAAAAAGTATGTTGTTAAATAGGCCCAAATGGAAGCCATTACCTTTATTCTTTTACTTTTGGAGTTAAATTTTGAATTAAACTCAAAATAGTTAGTAGGTTCTATTTTTTCTAAGTCTGGCTCCTTGAGAAGAACTTTGTGCTTGGCAAAAACAAGTGAATGTAACACTCTATTTACATCATCTTCTAAATTCAGTTGAGATTTGATGTCATCAAAACTAAGTTTTTCAGATTCATTAAACAACATTAATAAAGCGGCCTGCAGTTGATTCCATAACAGATTCAGAGTCAATTAATATTGCACACAAAGTAGAATCATATTTTTCAGAAGTGCATCTCAATTTCAAATAAATGTTTGGGAATCCAACTTTGTTTACTTCTACTAGAAACTCTAACTAGGCTTGCAAATAATAAACTTCTCACAAATAGCAATTGATATTCAAAACGTAGTCACCTGGTAAGTTGATAATACCATCTCTATTGTGTTGCCATCAAAACTGCATTTCATGGTGCAGATCCCAAGAGAATATATCTATGTAAGTTTGCGCTGCTTATTTTCCTTAGAATAGAATTGTTTATATATATCTATACATTGAGCCTTCATCAAAAAGGTAAGAATAAACAACTAATACTAGATGTATTTTTTGATTAAAGAAATTACAAACAAGTAACAAATAAGGTTTACCAGCTCAATAGAAAGATTGATATAAGGGGACTTGTAGGTTGGCCAATATCTAGTAGTAAGGACTTTAACACTCAAATCTATTCCAACATGAATGTCTTCTCTGTCAAGATGCGCCTTAAATTTATCTTGGTTGATCCTCACTAGAGAAAAGTCATTAACCTGGGATGGACCACAATGACTTTAGTGAAACAGAATAAGGTTTTTCCAATGACTTTAGTGAAACATAACAAGAATTTCCATGATGAAGCAATACAATGCACATTCATAATACATAAGAATAAATCAATGATTAAAAATGACTCTGCTTAAGCATCATCCACTTCAATGGTTAAACAGTCAATAGCAATTTTACACCTCATCCAACTCTTGCAAGGGATTAAAGAGTCGGCTTTTCTACCAGTGACTTCTTCACCTACCAAATAAAAATCTTTGATACTTAGGGATATTGTGGAAACAAGCTCTCTAAATCTCAGTGTGTCTGCAAAGCAATTATTGACAACAAGAAAATGTGCAATTATGAACCATTTTAATTTGATTGTTCATAATTTCAGGAAATAACTTAACTTGAAAGTTAGATATCAGGTAAAGATTATTGATAATTCAAATAGCAAGCTAAATTTTCCACCCTAGAACCTTTCTCCCTAGAAATACCTCTTACCCATTGAAACAAGATATCACATTAGGATATGCATATATGTAATGATTTGATAGAGCTATTCAGGGTGATACAGTGCTTAGGACCTCTGCAGGCCCCCCTTCTAGTGCTTTTTTTGGCTTTAAAGACCTTATACCAACCTGTGAAAACCTCCTTACTCTTTGGGTTTCCATGATCAACATAGTGTCTCTAAGACTGTATAGGCCTGTAATAGTTGGCAGTGGCCATTCACTATTTGATAGTTGATTTTCCACTCTTAGCCATACTTTTAAACACCTAACAAACTTCTAGAACACCTACCAAACCTTAGATGCTTGGATAGTGCTCATGACTACCTAACACTATTTATAGAGTCCATATGATGCATTATTTTAATGTGTTTTGATTGTGACGAACACGTCCAATAGGCCAGTTTACAAAGGAGGTCCCAAAAATCTTCTGGCGATGTGATTTTTGAGGAGGTGGGTATGTTTAAAATAATTTATTATGGACCTACGCAAATTTTCACAGCCTCTGGATGTTCCATGTGCCCGCAGTGATGATGTGTTGTTTGCCAGGAAGAGGGAATTAACCAATTGCCAAAATGCAGTTTTTAAAACATTTATATGTTTTAATTGGTAATTTAATTTGATGTTTTAAATGATAAAGATTTAAAATAAACATTATTATAATGTTTATGCTTTGTAAAAGCCAAAATAAAGGCATTTAGTGAGTTGAGCGCAGTAGCGCACAACTCACTTAGGTCTCCTTTCCCAGGCCTGCGCTAGTGTGCTTTGCTTCTTATTGGCCAAATTTTTCTCAAATTGAACTTTGGGAAACTACCCTGGTAGACATGAATGCAAAATGTGGAAACATAGACAAATCACATGAACTATTTGACAACATAGACAAAACACAAAGCACGTGAAATGTTCAATACCAGCAAAATGGAAGCTTTGGAATAGGGAATGGGCATCCATGAAAGCATAATGGATGGGGGATTTTTGTTAGATATTACAATTGGACAAAATGCCTCAAAGAGATGTCATCTCTTGGACTGTAATTATTGGATTTTCATCTCTTGGATTGTAAAATGGAAACATAGACAAAGCACGTGAAATGTTCAATACCAACAAAATAGAAGCTTTGGAACAGGGAATGGGCATCCATCAAAGCATAATGAACGGGGGATTTTTGTCAGATATTATAGTTGGATACAATGCCTCAAAGAGATGTCATCTCTTGGACTGTAATTATTGCTGGATATGCATAAAATGGATTTGTTGGAAAGGCTTTACAAACTTTCAAGCAAATGCAATTGGCAGGTGTAAAGCCAAATTCCACAACCTTTGCCAGCATCCTTCCTGCCTACGCCAAAATGGGAGCATTGGAACAAGGTATGGACATCCATGAAAAAGTAATGGATAGAGGAATTTTGTCAGATGTTGTAGTTTCAACTACCCCAGTAGACATGTATGCAAAATGTGGAAGCATTGACAAGGCATGTGAACTGTTTGGCAGAATGCCTCAAAGAGATGTCATCTCATGGAATGCAATGGTTGTGGGATATGCACAAAATGGATTTATTGAAAAGGATTTAGAAACTTTCAAGCAAATGCAATTAGCAGGTGTAAAGCCAACTTCGACAACCTTTGCCAGCATACTCCATGCCTGTGCCAAAATGGGAGCTTTGGAATAGGGTATGGACATCCATCATAACATAATTGAGGGGGGGTTTTGTCAGATAGACATGTATGCAAAATGTGGAAGTATAGATAAGGCACATGAACTGGTTGATGGAATGGCTCAAAGAGATGTCATCTCTTGGAATTCAATGATTGCAGGATATGCACAAAATGGATTTTGCATGGATGCCCTCAAAATATTTGAATTGATGAAGCACTCCGTAACATATACTAACATTGTAAACTTTGCTTGTGTTCTATGTGCATGCAGCCATGCAGGTTCAGTGGATGAGGGTTGTACATACTTTAATCAGATTAGTAACCCATATTGCATTACACCTACAATTGATCATTATGTGTGCATGGTTGACCTTCTTGCTCATGCTGGCTATCTTGAAGACACTCTAAACTAATCATTAAGATGTCATTTAAATCTGTAGTGGTTGTGTGGATGTGTTTTCTTGGTGCCTATAGATCACATATGAATGTAGGGTTAGGAGTATTTACAGCGACACTACTTTTTTATTTGGATCCTAAAAATGCTGCGACTTATGCTCTTCTCTCAAACATCCATGCAGAAGTGGGCAGGTGGGGTGAGGTTCAAATGTTAAGAAGATTGATGAAAGATAGAGGAGTTAAAAAGATTCCTAGATGTAGTTGGATTGAAGGCCATAAAATGGTAAATTCCTTTTGTGTGGGAGACAAATCACATCCACAGACACGGAATCTATGCAAAGTTGGAGAAATTAGCTTGGAAGATGAAGGCAGGAGGGCATTTTCTAGATTCAGGACATTTACTAAATGATGTGGAAGAGGAGGAAAAATAATTATCTCTACCACCATAGTGATGTTGAAAAGCACAATACAAATGAGAGGGGGGGTGAATTAGTTGTAGCCAATACTTCAAAACCATTAGCACATCAACCACTTAATCACTATTATTGTATTTAGCCATGAAAACATGAAATCAAAAACTTAAACACATTCACACATTCAACACCAAATTTTTAAGTGGAAAACCCAATAAGGGAAAAACCACGGTGAGTGTTAGCTCATAGTATAATATGTAATAACAATACCAAAAATCAGAGGCTCACTGCAAGAAGAGGCTCACTGCCAATGGGGTGGCTCACTGCCAAAATTGGTGAATTGGGATAGTAGCATCTACACTATGCCAAGGTTTAGTTCCATTGAAGCAGAATAGGTATCCTATGCTCTGCTCTGCCTTTTTACTTCGCAATTATCTTATCATTTTCGCATCCTACACTAATTCATGACTTCATTACATGTTTTTATACAATTCATCATCCTTGGAATTTGCATCAAGGTCAGTATTACAATCATCAACCATTGGAACAATATCCAAGGTCAACAAACATACATAGATCAAGATAGGTCTGGACCTAAACAAATTTGAGAGAGAAAAGAATGAATTCAGATCACACCAATCCTTAGCTGGGACTCAATTGCAATCTTCTATGCAACAACACGCTTTACAAACTTCAAAGTACAACCGCAAGTAGTGAAAACAACCAAGTCGGCCAAGATTGGAGTTAACACTAAGACTTTTAGGAACACGCTTCATGCACAATCCAGATTATACTTTGTAGACCAATCAAAAGGTAGGAACATGTTCTAGAGACTCCCACAAGCACGTTACAATCACCAAGAAAATATATACAACCTCTAAACACTTTATCCATAAGATTCTTCAAACCAGAGCACATGAACATTACTGTTGGCCACTGTCATAAAGGAAAGATCACTTGTGGAGCATCAAATCATGAACCATTAGAACTGAAGGCACATAAAATCATCACAAACTTAATTTCAGATCCGCAGATTGTGAAACTTAAATGTAGAGAAATGTGGAGAATAATACATTCTCCCTGTCACCATTAAATACACAGAAAAATAGTTTTTACTCTGGTGAACAAAACTCGCTCAAATCTTCACACCGGAGGCTTAAACTTGAAACATAGCATCTACAAACATCCCTTAACATTACTTCCAATCCACAAGAAAAGATATTCAATCTACAGGATATGCAGAGCATAACACTGCACTGCTTTGGTATATAAAGCAATTCTGCACCTTATACTAATTCCTCAAATACTTGTTCAGACTTATTCAAATGACTTTCTTAGGTGTTGACATCAACGTCAATACTTATTACTCATACTTGCAACAATCTCCCCCTTTGTCATTGATGGCAACACATGATGTGAAAAGCCATCAATACATACAATCTTCTTTGCTCCCCCTTACTTGATGCTTTCTCTGACTGCAACTTTCTTCTTAGGTTTTTCACATGAACTTCTCTCCCCCTTTGACATCAATGGCAAAGGGTACCAGACCTTTTCTTTCTTTTGCTGCACAACTCCCCCTGTCATCAACACTGCAACACTTACTGCTCTTGATCAAAAACTTCCACCTACTCCCCCTGAGGAGTAACCTTCAAAACATCAATCCAGATGAAAGATGAAACTTTGAATACCACTGGACTAATGCATTCCTTATACATCTTTAGTTTAGAGTAGGAGGGGTAATAACCCCTAACTTCTCCCTAAGATACTTAAAAGTATCCTTAGGCAGAAGCTTAGAGAAAATATCTACAATCAGATCCTTTGTAGACACATACTCTATCTTTACTTCATTCTTTGTTACCTTTTCTCTTAGAAAGTGATACCAAGTATTGATATGTGTTTTGTCCTTGAGTGCATCACTGGATTCTTTGAAATGTTTATAGCACTTGTATTGTCACAAAACATTGAAATTGGTTCTTCATACACAACTCTTACGTCCTTCAATGTTTGCTTCATCCAAAGCACTTGAGTGCAACATGTTGCAGCAATATATTTTGCTTCTGCAGTAGATAAAGAAACTGATTCTTTCTTCTTGCTTAGCCATGAAACCAATCTGTTACCCAAGAGGAAAGCACCCCCACTTGTACTTTTTCTGTCATCAACATCTCAAGCCCAATCTGCATCTGTATAAGCACTAAGAGTCAAATCAGTATCTTTGGGATACCACAATCCATAGTCTAAAGTGCCTTTTAAATACCTCATGATCCTTTTGATTGCCATTACATGTGACTCTTTGGGATCTTCTTGAAATCTTGCCATAAGACAAACTGCATCCATTATGTCAGGTCTGGTATGGATTAGATAAAGTAGTCATCCAATCATATACCTATACTTTTTCTGATTGGTCCTAGGTGATTCATCATTCTTGTTGAGCTTGCAAATAGTTACCATAGGAGTACATATTGGCTTAGAATCCTCCATTCCAAACTTTTTCAACAACTCTTTCACATACTTGGACTAAAAATAAAAATTCCTTTTTCTGATTGAGTAACCTGCAGTCCTAAAAAGAAGTTCATTTCACCAAACATAGACATCTCAAATTTCTTTTGCATTTCCTTTGCAAATTTCTTACACATACCTTCATTACCTCCAGAGATAATATCATCAACAAGGACTACAACAATCAGAATTTGATCATCATTGATTTTGAAATAGAGATTGATGTCTGCAGTACCTTTGTTGAACCCTAATTACATCAAATACTTGTCCAACCTTGCATACCAGGCTCTAGGAGCTTGCTTGAGTCCATACAAGGATTTCTTTAATCTACACACCATGTTACTCTAGTCTGATAACTTGAATCCTTTTGGTTGTTCAATGCAAACTTCTTCTTCTAGCTCTCCATTCAAGAAAGAAGACTTCACATCCATCTGGTACACCTTGAAATCTTTGTGTGCTACAAAAGCCAAGAACATTCTTATAGATTCAATCCTTTCCACAGGAGCAAAAGTTTCCTCAAAATCTATGCCTTCAACCTGATAATATCCTTTACATACCAGTCTTGCTTTGTTTCTTACCACTTCGCCATTTTCATTCATCTTGTTTCTGAAGACCCATTTGGTTCCAATCACATTCTTATCAGCAGGTATAGGAACCAATTCCCAAGTTTGATTTTTCTCTATCTGTATCAGTTCTTCTTCCATGGCTTTTACCCAACTTTCATCTTTGCAGGCTTCACTTACAGTTTTAGGTTCAATCTGTGAAAGAAAACAGTAGTTCACCTATTCCTCTACAGCTCTTTTTCTTGTCAATACTCCTTTACTTTTATCACCAATAATTTGATATTCAGAATGATTAATCCTTACATACCTAGGAGTCTTAACAACACTTTCCAGACCCTTTTCTTCTTCAACTTGATTGTCCTTTTGTTCTAGCTTTTCTTCATTGACTATAACAATAGGTTCATCTGATTCATAGCCACTCAGATCTTATTTCATTTCTTTGTCTTCATCAACCTTCACATTAGCACTTTCAATCACCTTCTTCAATCTCATATTGCCACAAGTAGGCTTTACTCTTAGTAGAGTATCCAAGTAAAATTCCTTCATCACATCTAGCATCAAACTTGTCTAGCTCTTCATCTCTTCTGATATAACATTTGCTTCCAAAGACTTTGAAATATTTCACTGTGGGAGTTCTTCCATACCACAATTCATAAGGAGTTTTAGTACCATTACCTTTAACTTGGACTTTGTTTTGAATGTAGACAACAATGCATATAGCTTCTCTCCAATACACTTCCGATAGGTTAGCCTCCATCATCATTGACCTAGTAGCCTCTTGAACTGTCCTATTTTTTCTTTCAACAACTCCATTCTACTCAGGAGTCCTAGGAGCAGACAACTGTCTCTTTATCCCATGTTCTTCATAGAATATATTGAATTCATTTGATGTAAACTCACCTCCTTTATCAGACCTTAAGCATTTGATCCTCAATTCTAATTCATTCTCAACCATTTCCTTGAAAACTTTGAACTTGTCTAAGGCTTCTGATTTGTCTTTTAGAAAAGTGACCCAAGTCATTCTAGAATAATCATCAATAAACAACATAAAGTACCTATCTCTTTGTAGACTTCTTGTTCTTGTAGGACCACACAAATCTTTATGCACCAGCTCAAGCAATCCAACATAAAATTGTTCTTTACTCTTGAAACTTGTCCTTGTCTATTTTCCCATTTAGCATTCCTTGCAAATAGTATTAGTGGGCTTCACAATCCTGGGCAGATCTCTCACGGCTTGTACTGAGCTTATCTCCACCAAATTGTCAAAATTGATATGACACATCCTTCTATGCCATAGCCAACTCTCATTTGTTTGTGCCAACAAACAACAATTATCAGTTCCCCTCAAGTGATAAATATTACCTCTGGTCTTCTTACCAGTTGCAATCACTGTTCTGGAGCTTTCCATGATCTTGCATGCATTGTCCTTGAATCTCAGATCATACCCTTTATCACACATTTGACCAAGACTTAAAAGATTATACTTTAGACCTTTCACATAGAGAACATCATCTGTATTATATTTGCCATCAAAAGAAATAGATCCTCTTCCACAGATCTTACGAGCTACATTATCTCCAAACCTAACCAATCCACCATCATACTTTTCCAAACTTACAAACTTACTTTTGTCACTGGTCATGTGATGTGAACATCGACTGTCAATGATCCATTCATCCTTATCCTTCTCAACCTGGACAGACAAAGCACTTTCTTCCACTAGTTTTTCTTCCTTCAAACAACTAGTAGGATTAGTACACATAGGTTCTTCCTTAATAGCAATAAACAAGCATTCATTTACACTAATAATATTATCATCAGACTCATCATCTGTTACACCATCATCATCAAGATCTCTAACATAATAGCATTTCTTGACAATTCTAGGTCTACTTTCAAATTTCTTCTTACCTCTTTCAATTCTCTCGGGACATCTGGATAAATAGTGACCAATTTTACCACAAGAAAATCATTTGAATGGTAATTTGCCTTTAAACTTACTGGTACCTTTTTGCATTCTGTCTACAACGTTGGCTTCAACCTCATTAAGGTCATCATCAGATTCTACAACATATTTCTAAGCTCTTGAAGTCTTTTATGAAGTGTTGGCTTTGAACGCAGTCTCAATCTTTGGCAGAGCATCACCAAATTCTCTCATTTCAAAAGCTGTAAGTTTCCTAAGCAACTGATCCTTTGTAACATTTTGCACACTCATAACTTCTTCAATTTCTGCCACCATGTGACTGTAGGATTTAGGCAATGACCTAAGAATCTTCATCACAATCTCATCCTCATTAATAGTTCCTCCAAGACCTTTGATTCCATTGACAATTTCATCAATTCTCTGCATGTAGATAGTTATGTTTTCATCTTCACTCATCTTCAGGGTTTCATACCTCGCCTTCAGGTTTTGTAATTTGGCACTCTTTATAGAATCATCTCCTTCATATAAACTTTTCAACTTATCCTAGATCTCATGAGCAGTCTCCAAATCCATAACTTTTACCAACTCAGTGTTAGATAAGGCATTTAATATAGCATCTCTAGCTTTTCCATTTAATTCATACTGTTTGACTTCATCTTCATTTGATGGACCATTTTTCAGGAATATTATACTTTTTCTCTATTATCTTCCAAACACTATAGCCAAGAGAAATAAGATGACTTTTCATCTGTACCTTCCAAAGAGCATAATTCATTCCATCAAACTATGGTGATTCCTTCCTATGCGCCATCCCTAATCTACCTCGAGTTGTTAGGTTGTTTATCGAGGAACCCTCGCTCTGATACCAATTGTTGAAAAGCACAATACAACTGAGAGGGGGGGTGAATCAGTTGTAGCTAATACTTCAAAACCATTAGCACATAAACCACTTAATCACTGTTATTGTATTTAGCCATGAAAACATGAAATCAGAAATTTAAACACATTCAACACATGAGACACCAGATTTTTACGTGGAAAACCCAATAAGGGAAAACCATGACAAGTGTTAGCTAACAATATAATATGTAATAACAATACCAAAAATTAGAGGCTTGCTACCTTAGCGCTCACTACCCAGAATGGTCACTGCAAGAAGAGGCTCACTGCCAAAATTGGTGAACTGAGATAGTAGCATCTACACTATGCCAAGGTTCAGTTCCATTGAAGCATAGTAGGTATCCTCTGCTCTGCTCTGCTCTGCCTTTTTACTTCGCAATTATCTTATCATTTTTGCATCCTACACTAATTCCTGACTTCATTACATGTTTTTATACAATTCATCAACCTTGGAATTTGCATCAAGGTCAACATTACAATCATCAACCATTGGAACAATATCTAAGGTCGACAAACATACATACATCAAGATAGGTCTAGACCTAAACAAATTTGAGAGAGAAAAGAATGAATGCAGATCATGCCAAGCCTTAGCTGGGACTCAATTGCAATCTTTCATGCAACAACACACTTTACAAACTTCAAAGCACAACCGCAAGTAGTGAAAACAACCAAGTCAGCCAAGACTGGAGTTAACACTAAGACTTTTATGAACACGCTTCATGCACGATCCAGATTATACTTTACAAACCAATCAATAGGTAGGAACATGATCTAGAGACTCCCACAAGCATGTTACAATCACCAAGAACATCTGCACAACCTCTAAACACTTTATCCATAAGATTATTCAACCCAGAGCACATGAACATTATTGTCGGCCACTGTCATAAAGGAAAGATTGCTTGTGGAGCATCAAATCACAAACCATTAGAACTGAAGGCACATAACATCATCACATTCTCCTTGTCACCATTAAATACATAGAAAAATAATTTTTACTCTGGTGAATAGAACTCACTCAAATCTTCACACCGGAGGCTCAAACTTGAAACATAGCATCTACAGACATCCCTTAACATTACTTCCAATCCGTAGGAAAAGATATTCAATCTACAGGATATGCGGAGAAAAACACTGCACTACTCTGGTAGATAAAGCAATTCTACACTTTATAGTAATTCCTCAAATGCTTGTTCAGACTTATTCAAATGACTTTCTTAGGTGTTGACATCAATGACAACACTTACTGCTCATAATTGCAACAAGTGAAAAGTTGGTAGTTGCATTTGGCTTGTTAAACACACCCCCTAGAACAACTTCTAGAGTTGTAAGAACTTTCAAGTATGTGTTGATTGCCACACTATAAAATTTATCTCCAATTTTGTTACAAGAGAAATTGTTGTGATAGATGCAAATTGTTTCCATCATTTTAAATAGGGACAATGTTCTTGAGGAGATGATTGGTAATGCTAAATGAAGCAATCTAAAAAATAGGCTTGCAATATGTTGTAGTGGAAACTGCCCTGGTAGACATGTATGCAAAATGTGGAAACATAGACAAAGCACATGAACTATTTGACAAAATGCCTCAAAGAAATGTGGTCTCATGGACTATAATGATTACAGGATATGCACAAATTGAACTTTTTGAGAAGAAATTAAAAACTTTCAAGCAAATGCAATTGGCAGGTGTAAAACCAAACTCCACAACCTTTGCTAGCATCCTCCCTGCCTATGCCAAAATGGGAGCTTTGGAACAGGGTATGGACATCCATCAAAGAATGAAGGATAGAGGAATTTTGTCATTTGTTGTAGTTACAACTGCGCTGGTAGATATGTATTCAAAATGTGGAACCATGGACAAGGAATATGAACTGTTTGATAGAATGCCTCAAAAAAAGTGGTCTCATGGACTGCAATGATTCCAAGATACACACAAATTGAATTTTTTGAAAATGCTCTAGAAACTCTCAAGTAAATGCAATTGGCAGGTGTAAAGCTAGACTGCACAACCTTTTCCAATGTACTCCCTGCCTATTCCAAAATGGAAGCTTTGAAACAAGGAATGGGAATCCGTCAAATCATAATGGAAGGGGGATTTTTGTTAGATATTACAGTTGGATAGAATGCCTTCAAGAGATGTCATCTCTTGGACTACAATTATTGCTGGATATGCACAAAATGGATATGCAATTATTGATGGATATGTACTATAAGCATCATCGAAGAGACTGCATCGTATTGGTGGGAGCTACTTTCAAGTCTCCCCGATAAAACAAACATCAATGACGGGAGATACCGTATCAGCGGGAGCTACTTTCAAGTCTCCCCGATAAAACAAACATCATTGGTGGGAGGTAATTTGTATAAAAGAACATCATCGAGGAGAATATAATATAACTTATTAGATAAGAAGTTTTAAGGTCCCTCCGATGGAAGGATCCGTATTTAATAACACAGTACATCGATGAGACTATGTTGTATTAGATTGAGGTGTTTTGAAGTCCCTTCGATGAAGGGGCCATGTTTAACAAACCAAATGCAATTGCTAACTTTTCACTATGGTGGTAGATAAATGATTCTTTTTTCTTCTATTCCACAGCATTAAGTAAAAGTCTTGAATCTAGAAATACCCTACTGCCTTCATTTTCCATGCATACAGATTAAGGTAAAATTTGATGCGCTAACCTGTACAACAGCTATCATCTCTAATGCAACAATTTGACTGACAGCACTGCTACTTTCAAAAAAGCTTGTAATCTGGTCAATAGCAACCTTCAAATACTGATACATAAGAATGTTACAGATAGAATTATGTCAAAGGAAATTTTCCCTATGGTTGACAACAAACATTAGAATAACAAAGCTATAATCATTAAGAAGCCTAGGGTAGTGAAAACATACAGTCATGTAACATGGGGAAGCTTTGACAGCGAAGCTCCAATCTACATGCCTATCAAAAGGCATATATGAAAATGTTGCATTGAGTGACACTTCTTTAGTTGCACTCTGCAAGCAAAGCAAGACAACCTCACTTTTCACAATTGGTGGATGAATTTCGTGATAAATTAACATTCATTTCATAAACAAAAATTACAAGGTAGTTTCAAAATAGAAAATTGTAAAACCTAATACAACCTCAACAAGGAGCCCCTCAAGAGATCCTAGTTGGTAAGATTGCAGCTTTAGATTAAAAAAACTAGTATTTGGGTACAGTTTAATAGAGCAATGAAGTCCTTCACAAGATAGTTCGATAAGGTTGTGCCCATCAAATATCAACTTTGAAGCATTGTGTTGCATGTGAACCTTAAGAAGAGTATGAATTACATTCAATTTTCCTTGACTTGGAAAGAAGGGACTCTCTGTATGCTCCTTGTAACCAATAAGTTCATTCAATTATTTCACTTCCTCTTCTGTTAAGTTCCTTGTCTCACTTCCATTATTATTCTTACCATTATGGTGTTAGGGTTCAGGCAAATCAAAGCAATAAACACTAACAATTATATGTAGATTAAATAGCCCAAATATAGCAATGAGGAATAACACAAAAATTTAACGTGGTTCACCCAATATGGGCTACATCTATAGAAACTCAGCCATCCAATGATTTTATTATCCAGTACAAAATAGATTACAATCTCATGAATACCTCACCATAACATACATCCCAGCTGCTTATAACAAGATTTTTGGAATCTTATAGAATTAGGGTTTTACAATGTCATTTTTCTTTTGTCGGTTAACAAAAATATAGTACTTGCATGATCAGTCACCACATACCAACAATCTCCCACTTAGAGACTGATCAAGCTTCACACCAAACAATCTCCCACTTGGAGACTAATCCCGGATGGCATCGTTGTGCTTGCAGCTCCCACTGGATTATAGGCCTGGCTGGTTTCTTATATCCACCATTATTAGTCATGAAGGCCAATGAAAACTAATGAGGAAATTAATTTCTTCCGTGTAACTTCCTTTGTGAACATATCTGTAGGATTCTAACTTGTGTGAATTTTCTCTAGCTTCAATTGCCCATCCTCTAAAACTGACCAGATGAAGTGGTATCTGAGCTATATGTGCTTAGTTTTTTAATGCAAAGCTAAATTCTTAGCAAGATGAATGGCACTCTGGCTATCAGTGTACAAAAGGCTATCTTCTTTTCGTTGCCCCAATTCCTCCAGAAAATGTTGTAACCAAATCATCTCCTTGCTAGCTTTTGTAGCAACAACATACTCAGCTTCAGTGGTTGAAAGCGCAACAACCTTTTGCAGCCTTGAAATCAAACTGACTGCAGTACCTCCTACAATAAAAACATACCCTGTAGTACTCCTACTATCAATATCACTTGCCAAATCAGAGTCAACATATCCTTTTAGAGCAGAATTTGTTCCTCCAAAACATAGTTTCTTGGAAGTAGTACCTCTCCAATATCGGAGAATCCATTTTACAGCATTCCAATGTTCCATTCCCAGATTGCTCATATACCCGCTCACAACTCCCACTGCATGTACAATAACTAGCCTTGTGCATACCATTGCACACATCAAACTGCCAACTGTTGATGCATATGGTATCTTAGACATTTTGTCTTCCTACTCTTATGTCTTTGGACACATCTCCTTAGTCAACTTAAAATGACTAGGCAAAGGTGTACTAACTGCTTTTGCATCTGCATGTTAAACCTTTTCAGCACCTTCTCTACATACTCACTTTGAGACAAAAATAATTTTTTGTTTGTCCTGTCCCGTGTGATGCTCATACCAAGGATTTGTTTTACTGCACCCAAATCCTTCATAGCAAATGAATTTGCTAATTTTTGCTTAAGTTCATTAATATGCTGCATGTTAGACCCAATAACAAGCATGTCATCAACATAAAGCAACAGGATAATATAGCTGCCATTACCCAATTTCTTAAAATAAACACAATAATCAGAATGACATCTTTTGTAACCTTGTTCAGCCATAAAACTATCAAATTTCAAATACCATTGCCGAGGTGCTTGCTTCAGGCCATACAAACTCTTCTTTAACCTGCACACAAACTCCTCCTTACCCTTGACCTCATATCCCTGTGGTTGCTGCATGTAAATTTCCTCTTCCAAATCCCCATGGAGAAATGTTGTTTTCACATCTACTTGTTCAAGATGCAAGTCTTCCACAACCAAAAGACTTAGAATAGTTCTAATAGAAGTCATCTTTACAACCGGATAAAATATTTCATCAAAATCTATACCTTTTTTTTGTCTAAAACCTTTTACCACGAGTCTGGACTTATATCTTTTCTTACCTCCATCTTCTTCCTTCAACCTATAAACCCATTTATTTGGCAATGCTCTTTTTCCTGCAGGCAATTTGACTAAGTCCCAAGTCTAATTCTGCATCAAGGAATCCATTTCCTCTTTCATGCCTAGCTCCCACTACTTTTTGGTATCTACCTGCACTGCTTCTTCATAACTTTCTGGTTTACCTGAATCAGTTAATAATATAGAATATAATGATAGAGAAAATATTTCTAGAGGTCTAGTTATCCTTGTAGAATGTCTAACACTTGTAGGAGTTTGTGGGATAACTTGTTGTTGCTGAGCATCAGGTACCACTGGTATTTTATTTTCTAGAATCTCATCCAGCACCACATATTCCTTTTTGGCCTGTTCATGCTTCTTTTCCTGTAGTTGATCCTTATACATGACCTTCTCATTGAATATAACATCTCTGCTCCTAATGATTTTATGATTTTCTTAATCCCATAACCGATAACCAAATTTGTCTACTCCATATCTAATGAAGGTACATTTTTTAGACTTAGCCTCAAGCTTGGTCCTATTTTCAATATCAACATGGACAAAAGCTTCACAACCAAAGGTTTTTAGAAATGAATAGTTTACCTTTTTACCTATCCATGCCTCCTCTAGGATGCCACCATCCAAAGGATTTAAAGGTCCCATGTTTATTAAATAAATAGTGGTATGTACAACATCTAACCAAAAGTGTAAGGGTAGTCTAGCATGCAATCTCATGCTCCTTGCACGTTCCATAATGGTCCTATTCATCCTCTCAGACACACCATTTTCTTGTGGGGTTCTAGGAACCGTTTTCTGCCTACGGATTCCATTATATGAACAGTAATTCTCAAATTCTCTACTGCAATACTTGCCTCCATTATCAGATCTGAGACACTTCAACTTTTTTTCTGTCTCATTCTCAACCAAAGATTTCCACTTTTTAAAAGTTTCAAATACTTCTAATTTTTGTTTTAGGAAATACACCCATGTTTTCCTAGTTGCATCATCAATAAAAGTAACATAATAGCAAGAGCCACCAAGAGAAGATACCTGAGCTGGTCCCCATACATCTGAATGCACAAGCTCTAATTTCTCACTTTTCTTCTCTTTCCCAACTTTGAGAAATCAGACTCTTTTCTGTTTTCCATAAACATAATTTTCGCAGAACTCCAAGTCAATCTTCTTTAGACCTAGTAGCAACTTTCTGGAGTGAAGGATCTTCATCCCTTTCTCACTCATGTGCCCAAGTCTATGGTGCCACAATTCTGTTTCTGTCCCTGTAACAAGTGTTATAACTATCTCAGTAGCAACTGTTTCTATAGAAGCTAAGGTAGAATAGGTATTACCAGTACACAAATACAATGTGCCTACCTTTTCACCTTTAGCTACTACTAATGCAACTTTAGTGACCTTCCAGACTTTGTTTGAAAAGGTAACTATGCAGCCTTCACTATCCAGATGTCCTACAGAGATTAAATTCCTTCTCAAATTTGGAACATGCCTTACCTCCTGTAGCAACCATTCATTTCCATTCTGCAACTTGATTTTTATCTTTCCTTTTCCAACAATCTGACAGGGTTCATCATCACCCAAATATACCTGTCCAAAATCACCTTGAACATAATCTACAAAATATTTCTTATGGGATGTGGCATGAAATGAAGCCCCTGAATCTATTACCCAAGAATCATTAGCATTATCTAAACACAAAATTAAGGCATCATGTAATTTATTACTTGTAACATTAGCTTCCGTACTGTCATCATGTTGTTCATCTCCTTGTTTGTCCTTTCAAGACCAATAATCCTTCTTCAAGTGTCCTAGCTTTCCATAGTGCCAGCAATCCATTCTTTCTTTGGATTTAGATCTGCCTTTCTTTGACTTCCCTTGTGACTTCCCATGATTTGTTGGGCTTTTCCCCCCCTCCTTTGTTCTTCCCCTGTTTTCTATAGTCAAAGCATTACCTGATGTTGAACTCTCACTTGTGCTTTTTTGTCGCATTTCCTCGCTAAGGATAACACCAACAGCATCATCAAATTTCAAAGTATTTGAACCAGAGACAGAGTTACTTATAGCCATTACCAAACTATTCCATCTTTCTGGCAAAGAACATAAAACCAAGAGAGCCCTCACCTCTTCATCAAATTTCACTTTTACATAAATTAACTCACTGGTAATCATATTAAACTCATTTAAATGATTTGACATAGATCCACCTTCAGTCATTTTTAGATTAAACAAATGCTTCATGAGAAATACCTTATTAGAGGCTGAGGGTTTTTCATACAATTTGTCTAAATATTTCATCAATTCACTTGTTGTCTTTGCTTCTATTATATTGAATGCCACAGATGGTGCCAGGCACAACCAAATGGTTCCCAATGCCTTTCTGTCCAGAAGTTCCCAATCCTCATCAGTCGTTGCTACCAGTTTCTTGGCTATTCCTTCCAACGGCCTCCATAAATCCTTCTAACAGAGATAATTCTCCATCTGCATCTTTCATAATTGATAGTTCTACCCACTGAATTTATCTACCTTCAATTTACCCTTGTTCACCATTGCTCCCACTTCACCGTGAGACCTTCCTGCAGATGATAAACAAATACAACCCACTCTGATACCAGTTCTTAGGGTTCAGGTAGATCAAAGCAATAAACACTAACAATTATATGCAAATTAAATAACCCAAATATAACAATGAGGAATAACACAAAAGAGATCAACACAGAAATTTAACGTGGTTCACCCAATATGGGCTACATCCATAGAAACTCAACCATCCAATGATTTTACTATCTAGTGCAAAATAGATTACAATCTCATGAATACCTCGCTGTAACATACATCCTAGCCGCTTATAACAAGCTTTTTGGAAGCTTCTAGAATTAGGGTTTTGCAATGTCATTTTTCTTTTGTCGGTTAACAAAAAATTAACAACTGACTCCAATCGTGCAAAAAGAGGGAAATTTTTTTTCAGGGGATATGCCCCCAAACCGCTATGAGGATACATTACTAGTGTACAGTACTTGCATGATTAGTCACCACATACCAACATATGGGAATCCATGAAAAGAGAGATGAAGAAATGTCAAGCATAAGTAACTGGTAAAAACTTATCAGGAAGAATAAAATAACATATTAAACATGATACAGATGGAGCTTAAATAACCAACTGGCCAAATTGCCACCAGTTTTTTTGCACATAGAGAAACAAATTTATCTTCTAAAATACTCTTGCAAAAGTTATGTGATGTTGAACGATTTCCATCGATATTTATGTGCATACTTTATGCACTATCTCCATATTTCTTCTCTTTTCCAAGTTGATACCTTGGGAAAATTATTGTTATTCTTGTTACCAATTTGTCCCTGTAGTGTCAAATAGGTAATGTCAAAGTCCTTTCACACATAATGGTTAAGTCTTGTGTAATAAAAGCTTCATTGGATTAAAGTGAACAATTTGTTTGGCTTTAAGTTTGTTAAGGGGAGGTTAATTATTGTAGTGTTTTGTAGTAACTTTGGGTCTAAAAAATTTGATCTCAAACTTCATAAAGCTTTTTAATTTCACTAAAAGGGATTTCTCACATTGCATAGAAAGTGGCATGAATCAAAGGTTAATAAAATGCATCTTTTCCTTATGACCAAAGTCATTTTCCATGTTGTTATTTAAAAGGAAGCTTTTTCCCACATTGCATAACAGGTTGGGATAGTCAAAGTTTATAAATTTCTCTAAAAACTCCAAAAGGCCCATATGAGAGTTGGAGGGAAGAACTTTAAAGTTTTGGTCTTGAGTTTGGTTTAGGTCTTGGGTTGAGTTTTGGTCTTTGGAGTCTTAGGGTTAGGGTTGTGCGATGTTGCTTTCATTTCTTTCTCACATAGAGATGGAGGCAGCCATGTTTTGTTGCAGGGCCTATCACAGAGGCAGGTAGTTCGTGCATGTACTTGGCACAATTGAGAGCAAAGAGTGCAATCTCTAAAGGAGGTTTTTCAAGGGTATTGAAGCATTGCAAATGACTGCCCACTGTAGACACCCAAAATTGACCTAATTATCATTAGTATCAAAAATATTGCATTATCTATCATCTGCATTTGTCTAACACACTTGAGCAATTTCTCTATTCATCAAAATCACCTATTTCTTCTATTAATTAAATAAATTTATATTTATTTAATTAATTCATTATCTATTTCCTCTAATCTATAATTAAATAATCTTTAATTATTTAATTATCTCTATTCTATCTATTTTAATTAAATAAATCTTATTTATTTAATTAAAATTCCCTTCATAATCCCTCTTTCTAATTAATTAAATAAATTATATTTATTTTAAAAATTTCTCATTTCACTTATCTTCTTCTTTCATCATGAGCCGACATGTGTGCCTCTTTTATTTAAAAACATGTGTGGTACTACATCTTTTATTTAATGTTTTTCACATGTAGTACTTTTTATGTACACAATCACACATGAGCCTTATCTTCCCTCCACTTGCCATCTATACATTCACCTATGACTATGAATTCATCCCAACCGTTCACATAGCCACCAAATCTCTACCATTGATTGATTTTGGTTGAGGTTTATATAAATACCCTCTCATTCCATACTACATCTATCCAACATTTTCATATAGCGTCTACATTATCATCCTAAGCATATTGAGTACTTTAGCATTCATCTAGCACATTACCATTATCATCCATCCATCATGACAGCTTTAATCTTCATAATTGTTCATTATTGAGAAGCAATCCACATTACAAACAAGGAATCATACAATCTAGGTGATCTTGTTCTTGAATTGCATGCTTTTGATTTCACTTGGATTCGATTCTTTGATGGTGGTAGGATTAGGTTTTCATTTGTATACTTGATCTTATTAACTTGATTTTTACCTATCACATTTTGGCACGCCCGGTGGGACTCACGTCCATGATTAACTTTGTTGTTTGAAGTTGTTTTGGTAAAGTTCAGATCTTCGGAGCGCTTACAGCAATTCGCGGTTGCTTTTAAGCGAAAACCAATCACCTTCAAAATTTTCACATCGCTTTTAAGCTACAAGCTACCACTTTCAGCATTTTTTAGATCACTTTTAAACGAACAATGGTTGCTTCTAGTCAAATTTGCATCACTTTTAATCAGAAATTGATCACTTTCAGTTGTCTGGGTTGCTTCTTGTAATTTGGGGTTTTTGTTAACATCTGACTTTTTGCAGGGGTTTTGCTAGATTTTCATCTAATCAATCAAGGGTTTAATCTCTATTTTACAGGATCCTAATCATCATTTCATTATTTGTCAATCAATTTGATTAGGGTTTTCATTCTAATTGAGCTAACACCTTCGATTATGCAAGATCTCATCAATTTATCATTCTAGGGTTTCCAATTGATCAATCTGTGGTTGCAGGGTGTTTGTCTGATCATATTTTACCCCTTGGATTTGTCATTTTAGGGTTTGCAATCTTTATTTGCCATGTTTTTCTAAACTCTAACCTTAGTTTTGTAGAAACAGGGATTTTTACGCATCTGGTAGATTCAGGTCGCTTATGAGCAGTAACAGTTCACCTTTGGGTTTTTTGCATCACTTCTGAGCAGTAACAGATCACTTATGGCAGTTTTTAGATCACTTTTGAGAAACAGTTGATCGCCTCTGCATCTTATCGATTGTCCAAGAAAAGGAGGTTGTGAAACTACTAACATATCTATTGCATCTTTGATTGGTCCAAGACATTTCATTTTTATCACTAATTTAGGAACATTTGGGCTTGGTGCTTAAAAAGAATTATTGTTTGCCCCATGCTTGTTTTATCTTTCCTGATTGCTTGTTGTGCATGTTTGTAACCCAAATTTAAAAGCAAAAGTATCCTCTCCCCTTGTCTATCAAATGGATCTTGGGTGCATGAGAACTTATTATTTTTAGAGGGCATGCCTTCTTAGTGTGAGAAGGGATACGACCCAAGCGGTAGCGGGCTAAAGCCAAGCTCTTCCAAGCCGCTATATAAGAAAAGTATTTGTGTCGAAAGCCACAAACAACGGTCGATGTGTTACACTGACAAATGTTCCCATAAAACCCCTTAGAATGTAACCTCTTTAGGCTGGCAAGCCTCCATTAACAGAGTGAATTGCCGCACGTGTAGCCATTCGAATGGCTGCCCTTACTAGCAACCTTGTGTAGTAGCCAAAATCCCTCTATTTATTGACACAAAATGTGGGACCTTTGAAGCCACCCCGATTCTCATGGTTATTAGTAGAGATAGCAGGGACAATCCTAAGGTTTGGTGGGGGGACAAGCCTTGGGAAACCCATAACTTGGTATGCGTTAGAAGTGAGTTCCGTGGAGGGGAGCCAGTGCTACCAAGATCCTGAAGCTATCCGCTTTGAATATGCACAGCAAGGGGACTCAACAAATATAGTCCTTTCCTAGCCTAGGTTGTACAAGTTTGTGAATGTTGTGAGTGTGAGTGACTGAAATCACTATTTTCTTGTCAAAAACATTATTCAAACACATCCTCTGTCAGACACAGATCACCTCTGAATAATAATTGCTCTCTTTTAGACATCCAAATCACTTTTAAGCAACAGTTGCTTGCCTTTTGCAAAATCTAGATCACTTTTAAACAATAGCTGCTCACTTCTGGCAATCATTGTGTTACTTTTACATAGAAGTAGCTCACCTTTGAACTGTAACTTATCACCTCTGGTTCATATTGTAGTCTGTCATTTGAAACAAAACTAGATCACTTCTAAGCTATTACCCGTCACTTTTGGCATTTTTTGAGTTGCTTCTGAGCTATTACCTGTCGCTTCTGGGAAAACATTAGCAATCCATATCAACCCAGCCCAATCAGTTACACTTTTAGACTTCTTAGCTCTATCGTTAGCTTTTAGATAGTCCTCTAATCATCTACAGTCACCTAAACATTATCTCCTGTCTTGAGCATACCAATCCATTGGACTTTTTGAGCTTTTCGTCTTCTTGAGACCCCCAACTAGCAACCAATCATCAAAACAATCAACCTAGCAACAAAAAACATTATCCCTTTGGTTTTACTTAGCCCTAGAAACACCAGCAAACAACATCATCAACCAACTTTTCCCTTAAATTTGTGAGCTATCCTCTAGGGAAGTTATCCAATCAAACAAACAACAAAGCAACCCAACAACAACAACCAACAACCAAACAGCAAACCAACAACCCACTAGCAAACCAAGCAACCAGCAAACTAGCAAAACAAACCATCAACTTTTGGGTCTCAACCTTGACAAACTAGTCCAATCTTCAACATCAACCATCATGGCTCAAACTAGGAGCCAATATAGAGCTGAAATGGAAGCAAAATTGTGAGTTGAGATGGAATCCAAAATGTAACAATCTCGATCAACTCCCCTCAAAGATGTAATTCAATTCACAACTGCTATGCCTTCTTACATATTTGTACCTGAAGGATACACCACTGGACCATCATCTTCACAACAAGTGCAATCTCAACCATTTAGAGAGACCTATGAAGAGCAATACCAAGACGACTTATCTGAATTTCAAGACACACACATATGGGACCAAGTGGAGAAGCTTATTTTATCTAATTTGGATCACCATATCTTGCAATTAGCCCATATGGGAGCCAAATTATCAAATGACTTTGACATATCTACCCTTGAAAACACAATCCAAACACTCCTGTTGTTTGCAAAGGGACCATCCACTATAGCCACACCATTTCATGACATGACCATGCAATCCCATTCACCTTCCAATCCATCTCCCTCATTGCCTATTGCTACACCATCAAACCCACCATGTTTGGAGTACACTCTAGAACCTTTGATAACTCCAACCAAGGTACTTCCATCCCTTTCACAAAATTTGAACTTTCCACCTTTCCATGTTTCACAACATACCCCTTCTCCTACCATGACTGTATCCAGGCCCCAAGTATAACAAACTCCTCAAGTATCACAAGCTGTCCATGTTTCACAAGTGCAAACTCTACAAGTTTCACAAGCTATCCCAATACCGCAAACTCTGCAAGTTTCAAAAGCTATCCAAACACCACAAGCCATATAAGTCTCACAGCCTTTACAAATCCCTACTATTGCATCACATGTGGAAACCGCACCCCACACTAATATTCCCATCACCTCTAATATGGTCTCCATGATTTCCACGAACACATCCAATACACCATATAACCCCAATGTTAGTCTCATTGACATGACTGACCCACCTATTGTATCACATGCCAATCCTAGCACCGATGTCTCTTATGTTGATCAACTTACATCACTCCCTCCACCTCCATATAATCCTTCACAAAATGTTAATCCATCTTATGCAACCCAAGGATTACCGATTGTCACTAAACACATGACATATACCAATCCATCTTATGGTACTCATGTTGTCCAAAACATAAACCCAAATGTCCATCCTTCCTCATCCACCAATCCTTCCATTGCTTACTCTAATCCAAACCCAACTTTCAATCCACAACCATTGACCAACATCAATCCATCCTCTACTTCCCATGTGATGTAAAATCTTGGAGTTAATCCATCGCAATATACCCAACCACCACTTGTGTCTCAAGGATAGCAATCCTCAAACACATATGTGTCACATACAAATCCTTCGACATATAATGTGAGCATGCAACCTCAACAAACGGTCATACCCTCATACATTACGCAACAACAACCACAATATACACCATATTACATTCCACCTCCAAACCATCAACCCCCTTTACAACAACAACTACTATCTCAACCGGATGTCGAACAAATGGTTAATAAGGTAGTTGTTACTAAATTTTTTTCATGTAATAAATTTAGTTAGACCTAATTGCAGTTGTTTCAGGAGGAGTAAAAGAAAGCTTTTGAAGTTATTGCATCCAGTGAATTTTTTATGCCTTGACAAGGTAGAAATAATGATCAGTTGCCATGATAGCCCAATAGTCTAATCAGGACTGTTAAATCATCATGACAAGTGAGTTAGATTGTCAAGAAATCAAACAGTCAAGGAAGGAAGTTGATCTAAACTATTTTTATCTTTCAAGAGTTATAAGACAATTTGATTATTTAGATGCTCATAATTGAAAGAAAGGTATTCATTTAAACTATCATTTCATATCAATTTGGAATATACATTCAGTTTCAGTTATTTTATCCCATGCATTGATTGAAAAGAAACATACATACATCAAGTGCATAAGATAAACTAACTGATCATGTTTAAAAGAAATGTTCAAATGTGTCCCACACAACCCGTGGGAGTGACTAAACTAAGCAATGCAGACATATGCAAGCTATAGATTTGATGATAAAAGAAATGAGAAAGAACATGTGATAATATTAAATATCCATCATTGCCTGAGCAAGGTTGATATCTTCTGTTGGTTGTTGAACTTGTTGATGGTTGATCTTCAGCTCTAGTTGTATCAAGCGTACCTACAAAAAATTGGGGAAAGTCATGTAAGAGCTCTGGATATTTAACATTATCATATGCTTTCATCAAACAGACATATCAACTTGTCACATCATGCATTTCATATGAAAGAGTCAAATCAGACATGTGCCATAAATCAGAGTATCATGAAGAAGATCAATCAACTCCATAAGGTATGTTTTTATGCTAACTTGTTTGTTCACTGTGCAGGTATAGGAAAAGTAATGTTGCTGATTTGAAGACATTAAAACATGTGGAGAAAATGTGGCTCCCACAAGGGTTGAGCCCAGCATGTTCCCCTTTTCTATTCATGTGAAAGGGATATCGGAATAAAAGACAGGATGCATCCTTCAAAGATATATCATGCATCATAAAATCAACTTGAAAAAAAATGTGTCATCATGATCATGAAAAGGAGCAGTTGCTCCTATAAACTATGATTCACCTTGATTACAGTTGATTAAATCAGATCAGATATGTTCTAAGTGCCTGAGTCAACTTGAGAGATTGCAGAAAATAGAAATGCGGCTATGAAAGGTACTTTTCTTATTTATACCATCATTAAAATGCCTTATTGTTGTCATGTTTCATGCCACAGTTTCATAAAATCAAACTTAAGATATGACAGAAGCATGCAAATGAAATTAAGGACAGACTTGTGATCAAACAGAGTATCAGTTTGTAGATTAGTGTGAATAGTTATGCATTTAATGTTCAGGGATTGAATGATAAAATTAGATAATCAAGTACAGGAGACAAGTACAGGTATGATCAAATGATTACATCAGACAAGAACATATGCCGACTAAGTCCCATGTATAGGACAAGAAGGGTATACATGCTACAGGAGCTATTTGAAGTATAGAAATCATTTAAATGTGTGTATTTATTTTCATCTCATATGATTAAATACCATAAAAAGATGACAAGTGCAGTTACAGTACAAATGTATGCTACAGAAGTTCAAAGTACTCAGCCAAGTGAAGATAAGAGAAACATAAAGTATTATTTTGAAATGTTAAAATCTTTTATCATATGATGTCTTAGAACTATGGTTAAAGACAAATTAGGCATCATACACATTGTAATCATGGCTTACAATCAGAGGATAAGAGTATCTAACAAGTGACTGAATGTATGCTAAAGGAGATCAAATGTCAAGCTACAATGCCATGTTCAGGAAAAAGAAGAAATACATATTACAGGAATCTTTTGATGGCAGATAAGGATACATAGTATCAGGCATATGCCATATTTATGCACAAAAAGTGAGTTACAGTCAAATAAAAATGAATGATCAAAGACTAAAATCAAGAAGAGCTACAACAAATTATTATAAACAGCCATGGATTGAATGAGGTTAAATACTCATGATATCTTTTGAAGAATATAACTGATACAAAGAAAAGGTGCATGTATGGAGTGAAAGCATGCAAAAGATTGTCATTATTGCATATACAGAAGGAAAATACATAGGAAAGAAGATATATGCCATGGCCATGATAATGAAGGCCTTATATATACAGAAAAGAAGAAACCCTCTTCATACCTTAGAAACCCTAATGCCATCTTACATCTACAACAAAAAGAAAGTAATACAATGCATCTATAGCTAAGGTCATGACAGGAAAGACATTTTTTATGCTTAGAATGTAATACCCATCTGAAAAAATGAAACCATTTTTTCATTTTATTTCATACAGTGAAATAAATGTGAAAGAGATGCATATACTTTCATGGCCGTAACAAGGAAGGGTTCCTGCATGTAAAGATGAGATACCCATTTCAAACATTCAAACCCTCATGTCATTTTTCTATTCTGGTAAAATGAACACCTACAGGAAGCAAAGTAGAAGATGGTCGTAGCTTGTAGAGTATTTTGTGCACATAAAATGAAACCCTTGTTTCATACTTTAAAACATTCAAGTTTTTTGCAAGAAGTCTAGAAGAAATGTTATAGAAACACATGATACAATGTCAAAGAATATACATAAGAGAGAGAAAGAGAGACTCACCATTTCCATTTGCAGAAAGTGAAGAAGAATGGCCGCGACCTCTTTTGAGGGTTTTATCATTTTGTCTCAGTTACAGGTTAAAGATACAGAGAAGTAAAAGAAGAATGTCAAAAGATTGCAGAGAGTGAAGAAGTCATAATAGCCACGACCATTTGAAACAAGAATCTATAGAAAATAATGAAAAATGACACTCAAAGCTTCAATGTCCATACTCACAGTATTTCTACCATCTATTTTACTGAGGAAATGCAAGTTTTCAACCACCGAAGAGCTAAGAAAATGGAGAAAAGACCAGATATCATCAAACCCTAGTCGGCCATGGTAAAGTTGCAAAGCAAACAACAAAAAGAATGCCAAATGAAAGTGAGATAAACTTTAGGGTTTTCTCACTGTTTTGTTTGATGATCCTTCTTTTCACTTTTGATTTTTTTGACTTAACAAATCAAAAAATTATTACTTTATCCAAAACACACCGGGGTCCAAGACTTCAAAAATGAGATTCCTATTGATCATTGTTTGTAGAGGCTAATAGGTGCCCTTTTTGCATATTGTTTCCAAAGTCAAATGATAGTCGACATCATAAGAAGACAAGGTTATGCCTTATGTAAATTTCAAACAATCTTTTTCCTTATGGTCGACTATCATATGGTCGAGACACTCAAACCTTGCATGGTCAAGTATGTACTTTGTCATCTTGCAAATATTCAAGAATAAAAGATCTTCCCCTTCATAATACATAAATCATGCAGGATGACCAAATATGGTCAAAGGATTTCATGCCTTGTAAACTTTTTCATAAAAGGTAAAAGGTTCTTGAAGAGTCAAAGGGAAGAAGTCACATGAAGACAAAATAAGAGCAAGGTGGCATGGCATATGAAGGTAAGTGAATTATTTACAAAGTGCATAAAGACAATATAATGTATGCAGGAGGACATTGTAAATAAGGTTAATTTTGACATGATGGTATTTGTATGGGCAATTGAGGTGGCAGTTTTTCTCACATGGAGTAATAAGGCAGAGTGTGTTATTATTTTTACCTTAGTGCATGTGGAGTGATAAGGGGTATTTTTTATGCCTAAGTGTTTGTAAAGCATTTTGATATTACATGTGGAGTGATAAGGGTAAAATTTTGCCTTAATGCATCTATCATACAAACTAGGAGTTTTTTCTCACATGGAGATATAAGGGGATTTTGTTTTCTTCTAAGTCCTATTTTTGCTCAAATCATGCAAATTAGGCACGTGTAATTGGAGAGATAAGGGAATTATTTTCTCTTTCATTATGAATGATTTTACAAAAAAATCAATGCAAGTGAATAATAAAGTAATATTCTACAAATTACTTTATTATTTTTTACAAGTTGTAAAATCAAAAATAATGCAAATTGTAACTAATAGTAAAGTAATTATCCTAATTACTTTATTATCCACTCATCAATTTTGCTAATGCAAAATCATGCAAATTGATGAGTTGAGTTAACTGAGACCATTTAGGGACTTTTTGCATGATTTAGGGAGCAATTTGAGGAGTCTTGGTCAACTTCTTGGTCAAACATATGGAGAGGGTCAACTTGGAGCTATTTTTGCTCATTTTGTGGTAGTTTGGACCCTTATTTTTAGGGATTTCTTGGTTTGCTCGTGGATCACTTTGGATAGATTATTTTTAGAGAGGCAGTTAGCTGTAATTCTATTTTTTATGTCTCTTGGAGAGAGCAAGCTATATATTGTAAAGCAAAACCTAGTTTTTGCTAGTAGTTCTTGCATTCTTTTCTCTTTTACTCATTGAAAGATAGAAGGTTTTGTAACTCATTTTTCGAGTTCTTGCCTTTTTGCTCTTTAGACTTTGAGAGAGGAGGTTTTGTAACTCATTGATTATAGATTTTATAGAGATTATAGCAAGTTACAGGTTCCATTTTTTGTCTCTCATGCAATATTTTCCTTTATTTTTCATTGAAATCAAGTGTTTGCCTTTCCATTAATGCTACTTGTATGGATGATTTGATGAAATTTTAATGTGTTTTAATATCAAAACCTTTAAAATTATTGTCTCATTCTTACTTGCAAGTGTTAAGCATATTGATATCACAGGTCTTAGGTTGTGTTACTGAAATCCTTTCTTTCATGTTGTGAAGAATCATTTTCCTTCATAAAGAACAATTTTTTCCAACCTTCCTTAGAAACATTTATGTGATTATTATGTCAAAAGTGGATTGTGTAGGTAAGATTTCTGAAGTCTATTGTGAACCAGATTTGCATTTTTCCATCATTACTAGGTGAATCACCAAAATTTTATAGTTTTATTACCTTAGAGTTCCTTCTTACCTTTTTCCAAATCAAAAATTATAGTTTCAAATTGAACATTTTAAGGGAACTAGCCCATAATCTGGAGGTTCAAACTCATTATAGGTCACCCACAGCCTGAGTTTGTCCCCATGTTTCGAAGGATTGCAGAGTTTCACTGCTTTGCATAAGGGTGCAATCCTCATTGACAACAGTTTTTGGCATGCCCGGTGGGACATTGAACTAATTTTCAATTCAAGAAGAACTTATTATTTCTACTATTTTGGTATGAACATCAGAATTTACAGTCTTTCAGAGGTTTATTTTTCAAGTACTTGGTGACTCTAACTTTTTGGTTTTGAATAGATCAGATTTTTCAGCCTATAAGAAGGATTCACAAGATCAAGTGCACTTTTTTCTAGCTCTTTGAATGAATAGGAATGTCTACCTTTCATGGGAACGTGTCATATCATCCATCATATAATGAAAATGTTGCTAATCTGCCATCTTATCAACCATATCAGATCAACCATTCTACTGCTTTCAACCCAAATTCTATGGTTTCTCAAGGAAATCAGCATGTTTAATATGCTTACCACCCACCCACCCTTGCTCAACCTTCATATGAGCATGCATATGTCCAAAATTAGCCTCAAGAAATATTTCTGATATCAAATCAACTCAAACACTATCACCTCCAATGGGTTGAAGATATAAAAAATCAGTTCAAGAATAACATGAATGATACGAAAGTTATAGTGCTAGAAATCAATAAGTAGATAGAAGAGATCAAGAGGCAACAAGAGTATAACATGCAATAGGAGGAACTAGATTATCAGGCCTATCTTCATGAGCAAGAGTTGGATGCACAAAGGATACAATTTGAAGAAGGTCTTAGGAGAGAGATAGCAGTAAAAGAGGAGCAGATGAAGTTTTTGCTTGCACAAATACAAAGGCAAGCAATTCAGACAGTTGCATTCATTCCGGATCAACCTATTTAGAATGAGGTTAGTATGTATCAAATTCCAAGTTTTAAGCACAGTGAGCTTCCTAATCCTCTTGAGGTCAAGATCCCAAATTTTAGAGACCCTTCACCATTGCTAGAGCCTATGTTGACACAATCTGAATCTGTTATTCCTCATGACTAGCCACTTCAAGAGCCTTTTATTTCCCTATCAGATGAATTTGATTGTCCTATCACTATTTGCATTTCTAAAGGTGGACCTATTGTCTTTCAAGAAAACCCACTCATCATGAAAAAAAATGGGAATGTAAATTTAATGCGTGCAGCTATGGAGCATTACCGATTAGAACAACAAAAGATTGAACAGGAGAAGACCCTTCATGAGGAGTCTTTCAATGCTGTAACTGATGATCTTCCCTATTTTATTAAAATTGAAGAAAATATTTCAGCATTTATCTCAAAAGATCAATTAGAGCAGGAAGGGGAAAAGGTAGTAGTAGTTGAACCAATCAAGATTCTAAGTTTTAACCTAGCAGTTGAAGTTTCTTGTAGTCCTTCTTGTCCTGCCAAATTAGAAAAATTAGATGTGGAGCAAGAGGTTGCTGTTATTTTTATTGTGTCCCCAGCTGAAAGTAAGCATAATGCATATGACGTGGAGCAAGAGGTCACTGTTACTCCAAATCCTTTACATTTTGATTCATTTGAAAAGTTCTCTAATGTTGTTTATAAGATAAATGAAAGTAGCACACAGATATTGGAAGAAAGACAAGTTGCCCACATTCTGATGGAGAAAGCCCTGTGTGAGGGGGAAGAACCCGTTTCTTTGTTTAACTAGTTACCTAGTTTTGTTGAGCCAGATGAAGAGCTCGTACCACAGACATAAATAAAAGAACAATAGGAGGATGCAAGTAATTGTGATAGTTTGCTAGTTTACCAAGAACAGATTGAGGACAAACATGAAGACACTAGCAGTTTGAAGCTTGAATCAACTATTCTATCAATTGTTCCTAGAAGCCTTCAAAAACCTGATAATGTTGATGAGTTATTAGCTGTCCTAATGGAAGAAGGTGATTCATTAACCATGTAGGAGGAACTGATATGGTAGGACATCATGCAGGGTGAAAGTTATGAACAATAGAGTGAGGAAACTCAAATAGTTTTAGTGCAGGAATATTAGTTAGATGAGAGCATGTTTTCACGTATTATAGAGGATTTTTGTTCTAACATTGATAATCATTATATACCATGTGAATCAGCAATATTAGATCAACCTATTCAGGTCAAAGAGGCAAATTTTTCTTCATTTCATTCATCTGGGTTAACTCTTTCAAATCAAGCTGAGATTGCAGTTGAAAATAGGACAGCAAATCTCGATAAGGAAACCAAGAGTATGAGCAGAAATTCCATCATTGCAAGAGGGTGTCCAATTAGGGATTTAGTTATTAGAGAGCTAAATAAGGAGGTACAAATTGCTGTTGTATCCATAGAGCAGATTTTAGCCTCAGAACAACAAAATCAGATCATCATTTTACCTCATAACGGTAGCATTTGTGACCATGATCTAATGGTGGATGATTTGCTTTCCTCCTTCAGAAAGTTTTACAGCATTCTATAAGGTATGTTCTTATGAATCATATCTTATCAGTAGTAAAATAGCTTGCAGAACATCATGTTTAAATCAGAAAGGGGAGTTATTTTACAAGGTCAGTTAATGGGTTTGTTTGACCAACACCTTTGGCTAGTTGGAGTAGAGTAGAGTAGAATTTAAGTTTAGTATTTCATTTCCAAGAAGTGATTTTTACACATGTTACTGGCTTTGTTTTAAGCAAGTCAGTTTAGTTTCAGTTTCAGTTTTGTTGCTGTTGTAGTTCTATCAGTTTGAATTAAAAAAAGTTTTTCAAGTTTAGAGAAGAAGAGACTCATGTGCCCAATGGAATTGCAAGGCTACTAGTTCTAAGTTGTTTAGCAAGCAAACACCCCTGAGTGATGCAGAGACATCCACACTATAACCTTCGCAGATAGCATGAATGTCTGCAGACCAACCTTATCATCATCATCTTCGCCATCATCATCATATTTCCTAAGGCCACCAACATCATCATATTTCGGTTTTATTCTGTCAGCATCATGTTTCCGAAAACTAACAGCATCATCATATTACACCTGCCGACCGATATCCTCCTGCAGACAAGCCTTCGCACTTTCGCCTGTCAACAGCATCACCTTACTCGATTATCGGCAGCATCATCATGTCCGACAGCGCGAACATCCTCCTGACGTCTACTGTTCACCACACCGACAATTTCCGTCTTCACTACCTTCAACATCATCATGATGTTCAACAGGCGCCAACATCCTCCGGTTGCACTGTTCATCGGGCGCCAAGCACTAGCGGCCTCATCATGATATTTAACATCACCTTCGTCAGCAGGATATTCAACATCCGGTTGCTACAAATATCCTGATGACGACCTTCAACACCTTCCCTTCGATGCTCCGATAGCCAACGACACAAGCTTCAGCATCATGATATTCAACAGGATAACGAACATCCGGTTCTTCCCATTTATCCTGATGATGACAAACCCTAACTCCTCGCACCGTTCACTCGATGCTGACGTCACCCGATATCCTGATGACGATGACGTCACCCGCAGTTTCACAATATCCTGTTGCTCCGAAATGTCCTGATGACGTATATCATGATGATGATGACGTCATATCCTGCTGTTTGCCAAACTTAGTTTTTCTTCGGCCCGCGATCAACCCGATCTTCAGCCTGATGCCGATGCGCTCCTCCTCGGCCCTCCTGATGATGATCACCCCGACGCACTTGCACTTCATGCAATCGACAACATCATGCTCTCCTTCACTTATCCGGATGATGCTGTCCGAACTGTCTGCAGGATATTTGCAGAAATATCCTGATGATGCCGTTTCGGCGAACTTCTTCACTTAGCGAAATCTCTCTTCGCCGATCCACCAGGGATGACCCGATCCAACTCAGGGTGATCTTCCAACTCAGTCAGCTTATCAACTCGACCTAGCACATGAGGATGCTAGGGTCTTCAACATCTCTTGATCGCGATCCTGCACACCTGCATGCAAACGGAAAACAATCTACCATCTAACCTACTGTACATTGCCATTCCACCGATCAGACAGATCAACCGGTGGAATGGATCAGGAAATCCATGTAACCACTCAAATCAGCAGATCAATCTAGTAATGGAATGCAACCAGAGCAAGAACACAAAACAGGATCACTTTATTGATTTCAAAGATGCAATACAATAGGATCAATCTCTCTCTCAGTCCCACTCGAGCTCGATCGATGATATCTGTCTGTCTCTAACATCAACCGATCTCATGCTTATAAAGACTTTCCCTACAAGTACTACTGACCCGACTCCAAGCGGCTGGGAACTCTCCAGGCGGCTGGGAGATCCCACCGAACATACATCATGACAGCTGTTATAACTAACTAGCTAAAAATAGCAAAAGCCTGGTCAGCATGATCTTATCCTGATCAGCATGACCTTATTACATGCAACTGGTCTAACAGACCTTCTTGGAAACATAAACAGGACCTAAACTACTAACTGCCTTATCATGACCAGCTGTCAGGTAGGTGCTCCTGCACCATACTCCCCAACAGAAAAGAACTCATGTCCCATGAATTTAGCATGGGGAAGTCTTCCACCTTTACACTTTGCTTTGTCAGTCTTCTGACCTGCTCCAGCTTTGTCTGCTGCTGTCTCTTGGCTGCTCCAAGACTTCTGAACTGTAACTTGCTTTCTGGCAAGTAAATCATCATGCCTGTTGATGTAGGCCTTTCTCTCACATACCTGGTGTTTGTCAGGTTGCCTAACCAGAACCTCTGTCTGAACTACCTCTAGAACTTCTGAAGTGTTCAAGTCTATCTTCCTTTCAACTCTTATAGGACAAACAATAGTCCCAACGATGACAACACCCTTGTCATTCCTTTCAACTGATGGTTGGTTGCACCCCTGTTTCTGAACCTGCTGCTGACCTCTGTCAGTCACAACTGAAACTGTCTTCAGCTTGTTGTCTGTAACAACTCCTTTCCCTGCAGTGTCCTGAACTGCCTTCATGCCTGCTCCTCTAGGCATCTGCACATACTCCTTCTTTGCCATGAAAATGATTTGAGCTGCCTTCTGTACTGCAGCTTTTGCCTGCAATGGCATCAACTTAATAGTCTTCCCATCCTTCTTGATGGTGTAGGTATTAGCATACCCATCATACAGTACCCTTCTGTCAAATTGCCATGGTCTACCCAACAGCAGGTGACAACATTCCATAGGCAATATGTCACACAAAATTCTATCCTGATATGGTCCAATCTGGAAATCCACATATGCCTGTTCAGAGACAAAAAGTGATTGCCTATCACTCACCCAAGAGGCCTTGTAAGGGTGTGGATGTGGAATCCTTTCCAACTTCAGTTTATCCACCATTTCCTGAGATACCATGTTGTCTGTTGAACCAGTGTCAATGACAACTTTACATACCTTACCTTTGCTCTTACATGTGGTTTTGAAAAGAGCTCTTCTTTGCATCATATCCTGTGATGCCTGCAAACTAATTCTCCTTAATATCAGTGATTCTCCACTCTCTGGATATCCAACATTATCAGGACCTCTGTTTGAACTCTGTGCACTTTCTTCTTTCTCTTCTTGCACAAGTTGTACCCTCTTGTCACTTGTTCTATCATTTCTAGATGAGGAACCTTTGTTTTCTGGACATTTGAAGGATGGATGACCAAACTCTCCACAGGTGTAACACTTTCCTGAAAATGTAGTAGAACCTCTACCACCTCCTAATCTTCCTCTATTACCTTTCCATCCACCTCTGAAATCAGACTGTCCCTGTCCTTTACCAGTGTCTTCTTGAACCTCATTGGTTTGCTTTTGTGCAGGGGCTGCTCCTCTTCCCCTATTGTTGCCTCTTCCTCTCATGGACTTATCATGTCCTCTGTTCAGCTTTTCTTCAATCCTGATTGCCATTTGATAACAATCTTCCACATTCTTAGGGTTAGCTAACACTAACTCATCCTGTATGTTAAACCTCAAACCTGCCAAGTACCTAGCCACCTTTTCTACCTCATTCTCATGATGACCAGATCTCATACTCAACAGATAAAATTCCTCAGTATAGGCTTTCACATCCCTGTCTTTCTGCTTTAAAAATTGCAGCTTCTTAAACATCTGGATTTCATAATCCCTTGGCAAGAATTTACCCTTTATCCTTGCTACCATCTTATCCCAAGAAGTGATCTTAGACTTCCCTTGTTTCCTTCTCTCAGATTGTACATAATCCCACCATACAAAAGCATGACCTCCTAACTTGGTCTTTGCAATCTTTACCTTCTGATCCTCAGCAACATCTTCACATTCAAAGTGATTATCCAGTGCAGCAATCCAATCTAACAATTCATCTTCATTCAAGCTTCCAGTATACTTGGTAACATCAACCTTCACCTTAGGTTTTTCACTCTGTACTGCCTTTAACAGTTTTGCCAGTCTCTGGTCTTCAGCATCCAGATCTTCAGCTACCTCTTCATACTCTTCAACAGTATCTGCATCTTCTTCAGACTCACTGTCTTCCACTTCCCTCTTTTTGTTCTTTTCCAGGGCTGTCAGCCTGGCTTGAAGTGCTTCAGCAAGCTCCTTCATCTTCCTCATCTCTCTAGCATGTTTCTCCTTCATCTCCTGCAGTTCCCTTGCAGTACCATTACCTTTAGGAGGCATTTTGTCAACCTCTCAATCACAACACAATTAACTCTATCTCTACCTCTGCCCTTTCGGTGACAGAATCAACACACAACAGCCCAGACCTTTTGCTGGCTCTGATACCACTATGATGCAGAGACATCCACACTATAACCTTCGCAGATAGCATGAATGTCTGCAGACCAACCTTATCATCATCATCTTCGCCATCATCATCATATTTCCTAAGGCCACCAACATCATCATATTTCAGTTTTATTCTGTCAGCATCATGTTTCCGAAAACTAACAGCATCATCATATTACACCTGCCGACCGATATCCTCCTGCAGACAAGCCTTCGCACTTTCGCCTGTCAACAGCATCACCTTACTCGATTATCGGCAGCATCATCATGTCCGACAGCGCGAACATCCTCCTGACGTCCACTATTCACCACACCGACAATTTCTGTCTTCACTACCTTCAACATCATCATGATGTTCAACAGGCGCCAACATCCTCCGGTTGCACTGTTCATCGGGCGCCAAGCACTAGCGGCCTCATCATGATATTTAACATCACCTTCGTCAGCAGGATATTCAACATCCGGTTGCTACAAATATCCTGATGACGACCTTCAACACCTTCCCTTCGATGCTCCGATAGCCAACGACACAAGCTTCAGCATCATGATATTCAACAGGATAACGAACATCCGGTTCTTCCCATTTATCCTGATGATGACAAACCCTAACTCCTCGCACCGTTCACTCGATGCTGACGTCACCCGATATCCTGATGACGTAGATCCTGATGACGATGACGTCACCCGCAGTTTCACAATATCCTGTTGCTCCGAAATGTCCTGATGACGTATATCATGATGATGATGACGTCATATCCTGCTGTTTGCCAAACTTAGTTTTTCTTCGGCCCGCGATCAACCCGATCTTCAGCCTGATGCCGATGCGCTCCTCCTCGGCCCTCCTGATGATGATCACCCCGACGCACTTGCACTTCATGCAATCGACAACATCATGCTCTCCTTCACTTATCCGGATGATGCTGTCCGAACTGTCTGCAGGATATTTGCAGAAATATCCTGATGATGCTGTTTCGGCGAACTTCTTCACTTAGCGAAATCTCTCTTCGCCGATCCACCAGGGATGACCCGATCCAACTCAGGGTGATCTTCCAACTCAGTCAGCTTATCAACTCGACCTAGCACATGAGGATGCTAGGGTCTTCAACATCTCTTGATCGCGATCCTGCACACCTGCATGCAAACGGAAAACAATCTACCATCTAACCTACTGTACATTGCCATTCCACCGATCAGACAGATCAACTGGTGGAATGGATCAGGAAATCCATGTAACCACTCAAATCAGCAGATCAATCTAGTAATGGAATGCAACCAGAGCAAGAACACAAAACAGGATCACTTTATTGATTTCAAAGATGCAATACAATAGGATCAATCTCTCTCTCAGTCCCACTCGAGCTCGATCGATGATATCTGTCTGTCTCTAACATCAACCGATCTCATGCTTATAAAGACTTTCCCTACAAGTACTACTGACCCGACTCCAAGCGGCTGGGAACTCTCCAGGCGGCTGGGAGATCCCACCGAACATACATCATGACAGCTGTTATAACTAACTAGCTAAAAATAGCAAAAGCCTGGTCAGCATGATCTTATCCTGATCAGCATGACCTTATTACATGCAACTGGTCTAACAGACCTTCTTGGAAACATAAACAGGACCTAAACTACTAACTGCCTTATCATGACCAGCTGTCAGGTAGGTGCTCCTGCACCATACTCCCCAACAGAAAAGAACTCATGTCCCATGAATTTAGCATGGGGAAGTCTTCCACCTTTACACTTTGCTTTGTCAGTCTTCTGACCTGCTCCAGCTTTGTCTGCTGCTGTCTCTTGGCTGCTCCAAGACTTCTGAACTGTAACTTGCTTTCTGGCAAGTAAATCATCATGCCTGTTGATGTAGGCCTTTCTCTCACATACCTGGTGTTTGTCAGGTTGCCTAACCAGAACCTCTGTCTGAACTACCTCTAGAACTTCTGAAGTGTTCAAGTCTATCTTCCTTTCAACTCTTATAGGACAAACAATAGTCCCAACGATGACAACACCCTTGTCATTCCTTTCAACTGATGGTTGGTTGCACCCCTGTTTCTGAACCTGCTGCTGACCTCTGTCAGTCACAACTGAAACTGTCTTCAGCTTGTTGTCTGTAACAACTCCTTTCCCTGCAGTGTCCTGAACTGCCTTCATGCCTGCTCCTCTAGGCATCTGCACATACTCCTTCTTTGCCATGAAAATGATTTGAGCTGCCTTCTGTACTGCAGCTTTTGCCTGCAATGGCATCAACTTAATAGTCTTCCCATCCTTCTTGATGGTGTAGGTATTAGCATACCCATCATACAGTACCCTTCTGTCAAATTGCCATGGTCTACCCAACAGCAGGTGACAACATTCCATAGGCAATATGTCACACAAAATTCTATCCTGATATGGTCCAATCTGGAAATCCACATATGCCTGTTCAGAGACAAAAAGTGATTGCCTATCACTCACCCAAGAGGCCTTGTAAGGGTGTGGATGTGGAATCCTTTCCAACTTCAGTTTATCCACCATTTCCTGAGATACCATGTTGTCTGTTGAACCAGTGTCAATGACAACTTTACATACCTTACCTTTGCTCTTACATGTGGTTTTGAAAAGAGCTCTTCTTTGCATCATATCCTGTGATGCCTGCAAACTAATTCTCCTTAATATCAGTGATTCTCCACTCTCTGGATATCCAACATTATCAGGACCTCTGTTTGAACTCTGTGCACTTTATTCTTTCTCTTCTTGCACAAGTTGTACCCTCTTGTCACTTGTTCTATCATTTCTAGATGAGGAACCTTTGTTTTCTGGACATTTGAAGGATGGATGACCAAACTCTCCACAGGTGTAACACTTTCCTGAAAATGTAGTAGAACCTCTACCACCTCCTAATCTTCCTCTATTACCTTTCCATCCACCTCTGAAATCAGATTGTCCCTGTCCTTTACCAGTGTCTTCTTGAACCTCATTGGTTTGCTTTTGTGCAGGGGCTGCTCCTCTTCCCCTGTTGTTGCCTCTTCCTCTCATGGACTTATCATGTCCTCTGTTCAGCTTTTCTTCAATCCTGATTGCCATTTGATAACAATCTTCCACATTCTTAGGGTTAGCTAACACTAACTCATCCTGTATGTTAAACCTCAAACCTGCCAAGTACCTAGCCACCTTTTCTACCTCATTCTCATGATGACCAGATCTCATACTCAACAGATAAAATTCCTCAGTATAGGCTTTCACATCCCTGTCTTTCTGCTTTAAAAATTGCAGCTTCTTAAACATCTGGATTTCATAATCCCTTGGCAAGAATTTACCCTTTATCCTTGCTACCATCTTATCCCAAGAAGTGATCTTAGACTTCCCTTGTTTCCTTCTCTCAGATTGTACATAATCCCACCATACCAAAGCATGACCTCCTAACTTGGTCTTTGCAATCTTTACCTTCTGATCCTCAGCAACATCTTCACATTCAAAGTGATTATCCAGTGCAGCAATCCAATCTAACAATTCATCTTCATTCAAGCTTCCAGTATACTTGGTAACATCAACCTTCACCTTAGGTTTTTCACTCTGTACTGCCTTTAACAGTTTTGCCAGTCTCTGGTCTTCAGCATCCAGATCTTCAGCTACCTCTTCATACTCTTCAACAGTATATGCATCTTCTTCAGACTCACTGTCTTCCACTTCCCTCTTTTTGTTCTTTTCCAGGGCTGTCAGCCTGGCTTGAAGTGCTTCAGCAAGCTCCTTCATCTTCCTCATCTCTCTAGCATGTTTCTCCTTCATCTCCTGCAGTTCCCTTGCAGTACCATTACCTTTAGGAGGCATTTTGTCAACCTCTCAATCACAACACAATTAACTCTATCTCTACCTCTGCCCTTTCGGTGACAGAATCAACACACAACAGCCCAGACCTTTTGCTGGCTCTGATACCACTATGATGCAGAGACATCCACACTATAACCTTCGCAGATAGCATGAATGTCTGCAGACCAACCTTATCATCATCATCTTCGCCATCATCATCATATTTCCTAAGGCCACCAACATCATCATATTTCGGTTTTATTCTGTCAGCATCATGTTTCCGAAAACTAACAGCATCATCATATTACACCTGCCGACCGATATCCTCCTGCAGACAAGCCTTCGCACTTTCGCCTGTCAACAGCATCACCTTACTCGATTATCGGCAGCATCATCATGTCCGACAGCGCAAACATCCTCCTGACGTCCACTGTTCACCACACCGACAATTTCCGTCTTCACTACCTTCAACATCATCATGATGTTCAACAGGCGCCAACATCCTCCGGTTGCACTGTTCATCGGGCGCCAAGCACTAGCGGCCTCATCATGATATTTAACATCACCTTCGTCAGCAGGATATTCAACATCCGGTTGCTACAAATATCCTGATGACGACCTTCAACACCTTCCCTTCGATGCTCCGATAGCCAACGACACAAGCTTCAGCATCATGATATTCAACAGGATAACGAACATCCGGTTCTTCCCATTTATCCTGATGATGACAAACCCTAACTCCTCGCACCGTTCACTCGATGCTGACGTCACCTGATATCCTGATGACGTAGATCCTGATGACGATGATGTCACCCGCAGTTTCACAATATCCTGTTGCTCCGAAATGTCCTGATGACGTATATCATGATGATGATGACGTCATATCCTGCTGTTTGCCAAACTTAGTTTTTCTTCGGCCCGCGATCAACCCGATCTTCAGCCTGATGCCGATGCGCTCCTCCTCGGCCCTCCTGATGATGATCACCCCGACGCACTTGCACTTCATGCAATCGACAACATCATGCTCTCCTTCACTTATCCGGATGATGCTGTCCGAACTGTCTGCAGGATATTTGCAGAAATATCCTGATGATGCCGTTTCGGCGAACTTCTTCACTTAGCGAAATCTCTCTTCGCCGATCCACCAGGGATGACCCGATCCAACTCAGGGTGATCTTCCAACTCAGTCAGCTTATCAACTCGACCTAGCACATGAGGATGCTAGGGTCTTCAACATCTCTTGATCGCGATCCTGCACACCTGCATGCAAACGGAAAACAATCTACCATCTAACCTACTGTACATTGCCATTCCACCGATCAGACAGATCAACCGGTGGAATGGATCAGGAAATCCATGTAACCACTCAAATCAGCAGATCAATCTAGTAATGGAATGCAACCAGAGCAAGAACACAAAACAGGATCACTTTATTGATTTCAAAGATGCAATACAATAGGATCAATCTCTCTCTCAGTCCCACTCGAGCTCGATCGATGATATCTGTCTGTCTCTAACATCAACCGATCTCATGCTTATAAAGACTTTCCCTACAAGTACTACTGACCCGACTCCAAGCGGCTGGGAACTCTCCAGGCGGCTGGGAGATCCCACCGAACATACATCATGACAGCTGTTATAACTAACTAGCTAAAAATAGCAAAAGCCTGGTCAGCATGATCTTATCCTGATCAGCATGACCTTATTACATGCAACTGGTCTAACAGACCTTCTTGGAAACATAAACAGGACCTAAACTACTAACTGCCTTATCATGACCAGCTGTCAGGTAGGTGCTCCTGCACCACTGAGAGGTCACCAGAAATGTTACTAAAGTTTGTTCACACTAAATTTAGTTAGACCTAATTGCAATTGTTTCAAGAGGAGTAAAAGAAAGCTTTTGAAGTTATTGCATTTAGTGAATTTTTTATGCCTTGACAAGGCAGAAATAATGATCAGTTGCCATGATAGCCCAACAGTCCAATCAAGACTATTAAATCATCATGACAAGTGAGTTAGATTGTTAAGAAATCAAATAGTCAAGGAAGGCAGTTAATCTAAACTATTTTTATCTTTCAAGAGTTATAAGACAATTTGATTATTCAGATGATCATAATTGAAAGCAAGAAAGAAAGGTATTCATTTAAACTGTCATTTCATATCATTTTGGAACATAAATTTAGTTTTAGTTATTCTATCATATGCATTGATTGAAAAGAAACATACATACATCAAGTGCATAAGATAAACTAATTGATCATGTTTAAAAGAAATGTTCAAATGTGTCCCACACAACCCGTGGGAGTGACTAAACTGAGCAATGCAGACATATCCAAGCTATAGATTTGATGATAAAAGAAATGAGAAAGAACACATGATAATATTAAATATCCATCATTGCCTGAGCAAGGTTGATATCTTCTGTTCGTTGTTGAACTTGTTGATGGTTGATCTTCAGCTCTAGTTGTATCAAGCGTACCTACAAAAAATTGGGGAAAGTCATGTAAGAGCTCCGAATATTTAACACTATCATATGCTTTCATCAAACAGAAATATCAACTTGTCACATCATGCATTTCATATGAAAAAGTCAAATCAGACATGTGCCATAAATCAGAGCATCATGAAGAAGATCAATCAACTCCATAAGGTATGTTTTTATGCTAACTTGTTTGTTCACTGTGCAGGTATAGGAAAAGTAATGTTGCTGATTTGAAGACATTAAAACATGTGGAGAAAATGTGGCTTCCACAAGGGTTGAGCCTAGCATGTTCCCCTTTTCTATTCATGTGAAAGGGATATCAGAATAAAAGACAGGATGCATCATTCAAAGATATATCATGCATCATAAAATCAACCTGCAAGAAAGTGTGTCATCATGATCATGAAAAGGAGCAGTTGCTCCTATAAACTATGATTCACCTTGATTACAGTTGATTAAATCAGATCAAATATGTTCTAAGTGCCTGAGTTAACTTAACAGATTGCAGAAAATAGAAATGTGGCTATGAAAGTTACTTTTCTTATTTATACCATCATTAAAATGCCTTATTGTTGTCATGTTTCATGCCACAGTTTCATAAAATTAGACTTAATATATGACAGAAGCATGCAAATGAAATTAAGGACAGACTTGTGATCAAACAGAGTATCAATTTGCAGATTAGTGTGAACAGTTATGCATTTAATGTTCAGGGATTGAATGATAAAATTAGATAATCAAGTACAAGAGACAAGTACAGGTATGATCAAATGATTACATCAAATAAGAACATATGCCAACTAAGTCCCATGTATAGGACAAGAAGGGTATACATGCTATAGGATCTATTTGAAGTACAAAAATCATTTAAATGCGTGTATTTATTTTCATCTCATATCATTAAATACCATAAACAGCTAACAAGTGTAGTTACTGTTGGCAAGAGACATTGTGTGGCTTCATAAGTGTTGTCATTGATGGCAACAAAGTCTATTCTACACATCTGCAGTACATAATATGCCTATACCGGAAGTCAGGATGAAAATTGTTTTGGTCCGGTGGACAAGAACAGGGTATGCAACATGGTCCGTCAATCAGGTCCAGATCTCTCAGATGGTGTAACTTAGTAAGTTACAGACTTGGACAAATCAAGAAGGGTATCATGACTATTGTATTCTAGAGATTTGGCCTCCAGTGATAAAGCATGAAAAAGATATGAGCTTCTGAGTGTTGGGTTCCAGTCAGACAGAGCAGACAGAGGAAGAACTAACTGAAGAGTACCAGACCTCAATCTGGATGTATAAAAGGTGTTGATCAAACAATTTGTGGCATTATACATTATTGGCTGATATGATTAATGAATTCTATGTCTAAGTTTTGATGTGCATCATCAACCAAGCAAGGATTCATGCGACAGAACAGAAACTTGCAAATATCTCAAGTGTTCTTATTGCCAACTATGAAGTTAGTTGAAATCCTTAATGCGGATATATATATACTCGATGGTCTCAAGCTTGTGACTTATCATTGTGATTGTAGATGTTGAAGAAAATATTGGAAGAAGTGCAAAAATAAAGATATGAATCCAGAATATGACTGAAGGGTGATATTAAGCAGAGGAAGAATGAAATGTACTAGATCAATATATTGCGCCTAACTAGAACTTACTTCTTGCATATATAGATGCTATTCTTCAGTTCAAACACCTTGGTATCATCTGTAAGCATTTGTAGACAGTGGGTCTCTTGTAGGCAGTGGGCCTCTTGTGAGCAGTGTGCTCGAGCAGTGGGCCCTAATTGGCAAGTGCCAAATTTGTACTCTTTATTCTTTTAACAGAGAATACAATCTTGGGTTAGTCACCCCATGGTTTTTCCCTTAGCAGGGTTTCCATGTAAAAATCCTTGTGTTATGTGTTAATTCCTTTTCAGTTCTTATGATTGCATTATTTTGATATAGCACTAAATGATAAGATAAGAAAAGTTATAAGATAACTTATTCAACCCACCCCCTCTCAGTTATCTGTATTATTTCCATCAATTGGTATCAGAGCTAAGTTCCTCTGAACAAGCCTAACAGCTTGAGGAGGATCTAGGAATCTCAATGGATGCATATGGTATGAAAGAACAACTTCAGTCTACTCTAGATGATCTTGAACAATCCCACTCTGAAGTCAATAATTTGAGAGAAAGACTAAAGGAAGTTGATGATTTCATAAATGAGCTGAAAGAAAAACTCAGTAATTCTGTGAAAAAGAGAAAGGAACTACTCCAGAAATTAGCAAATTAGAATGAAGTCAATAATACTGATGAGGATTTGAATGAGAAAAATAAGCTATGTGAGAAGCTATCAAAAGAAGTCATTATGATAAGACATGAAATGGAATTTAGGGTTATGAAATTCACCCAAGAAATTGAAGAAAAGAGAAAGATTGAAGATAACCTAAAACAATCCCTCAAGGCGAAAACAGAGGACTACCACAAAATGGACAGAATAATCAGGCATCTTGAATCTGATCTTGAAGAAGCCAGAGAGAATGAAGAACAACTTGAGAACCAGATAGACACTCTTAAACAAGATCTTCAATCTGCAAATGAATACAAAGAAAAATTCAAGATAAGCTCAGCCCAACTTGAAGTTCTTCTTGAAAGTCAAAAGAGGGTAGATGATAAGCGTGGCTTGGGATATGAGAAAGGTGAAAGTTCTGGATCCAGTCAAAAGAACTTTGGATTAGGAAATCAAAGAAATAGGGCTAGAAGACCTCTGGTAAGACAACCAAACTCTCAAAGATCCATCTTTCAATGGATATTGCTTCAATTGCAACAAATTCGGTCATAAAGCAATCCAGTGCAAAAACAAAATGAATCAAGTCAATCCATCCTTCTCCGGTCAATGTTTCAGTTGCAAAAGGTATGGTCACAAATCTCATATGAACATTTCTTTCAATGGTAAATGCTTTGTATGCAATAGAATTGGACATATGGCTAATGAGTGCAGATCAAGAGGATATCATTCAAATAAGCAAAGAAATGTTGTGTTACAATTGCAATGGATCCGGTCATATAGCCAGATTCTATAGAAGCATAAATCAAAATAGAAAAGGTCCGGTGGAACATGATCAGAAACAAGATAAAGGCAAAGGTAAAGTAAATGCGGATGAAGTTCAAAAGGAGATGAGCAAGATTTGGGTAAAAAAGAGTATAATGAGTATTGGAGATGGATCTGCACCAGAATCCAGTGCTGATAATCCTTCAGAAACTAAAAGGTGAGCTCTGGCTCAGGGGGAGCTATAGAGAAGATCATTTTCCCCCAGCCAGTCAGTAAGTGCCTTAATTTGGAACATTAAGTAAACATCTGGTGTTGCAGATTAAAGGGTTCCTATAAAATTCCCTAAAGAACTTTCAGCCAGAATGCGAGAGGTCTGCATGAAGTTTCACAAGGTTTATTACCACTTGAGTAGATCTGGTTCTGATAACCAACCAATATTAACAGAACAATACAAATTGATCCGATATGATCTGCAAATACAATACTCTGATCTGTGAATTCAGAGGAAATTCTTCAAGGCATCTGGGTGCTACCAACTCACTAAGGTACTAGTTTGAAGATCCGCAAGATGATTCAAGAAAAGCTCACTTGAGAAGCAGGGTAACTGGATGACTTAAAAGCTTGTGCATTTATTACAAAGGGAATTAGGTTTTGTGCAAAGATGAAAGGGTTCTTTCACTCATTATTTACACATTTGCACTCATAAAGAAGAAAAGAAGATCTCTAAGAAGAAGATCATATAGTTTACTCAAGTTCAAGCTAAAGATCGAATCAAACAGAAAATTGCTCCGACATCTGCTTCAAACCCTAAGACATGAAAAGGTACTTCCCTTCTGCAAATTCTCTCCAGATTTCTTTGCTAAAATGGCTACTCCAATGGTTGTTAATATCTCTGAAAGGCCGAGACCAAAATTCAAGAAACACCCTTACAAATATCTAGAAGTCGATCCCTTGGGTGCATTTTCTAGTATTCCTCACGGAATCTTGCATGTAGAAGATATTAGGGTTTATATCCATGCAAACATTGAAGATTTTGGAGATTTAAAATTGATCGACATTTATCAAAAATAGTTAATAGATGAGAATTTTGAATTCAGACTTGAACTCAAGACCCTAAGGGACAAACACTTCGAACATTGCGTACATTTTCCATCTTTTGTAGAAGACGATTGGGTCTGGTATGTTCTAAGTAGGATGCACGATAATTTTATGTGGCTAATGAGGCCATTCAAGATAACTAAAGATGCCATCAGGGCCGTGACCAGACTACATTCATCTGGTGGGTTACCCACACTCAAATCTGTGAAGAACCAAACAATAATTGAAGCCACTAGATCAAAATTTGACAAAAGAGCAATGACTATAGATGACATCATGGATCTGGATATCAAGTTTGCTTCAATGATAATTAGCTACAAAATCTACCACTCAAGCAGGGAGAATTTTGTGTCTGGTACAACAATCTATGATGCATATCAGATGTTGAAGGAAGATGCAGATTATGATTTGTGTGAGCTTCTACTGAATCAACTAATTGAAAACTTGTAGAAGATCAAGAAAGATAAGAAAAACTCCTTCAAATATGGCAGTCTAATATTGTGTCTATTTTTCTACTATATGAATGAGCTGCCTAGATCAAAGGGTTGGGTCTGGCAAAATGATAAACTTGTTGCAATTCAAATAAGAGATTACATGTATGGACTTGGTGATGCTCAAGCCCAAAACTCAGCCCTCTGGGGTTACTTCAAGAATTTCCAAAGCATGATGCATGCCAGAGAGAGAATACCACAATCAATAGTTGAGAAATACAAAGACACAGTCTGTTTCATGGTTGATATTGACCAATGCCTAATTGAGGCAGTTGAGCCAAGAACTGTGTGGATAATGCCTATGGGCTATGAGGTCGATGAAAACATTTTAGAGGTACATATTCAACACCTGATGAGCCAACCTAAGGACACTAGAGTAGAAAGGTTTGGCACTTTTGAAGAGGTAAGCATAAAAATACATGTTGAATTAAGGTAGCCTGAGATAAAGAGAAAAGTAAGAAAGGAAGTTGAAGAACTTGCCAAAAGATTTAGCATATCAAAGGAGGCAGTAGATTCCAATAGAGAGAAAATAGAGAAGGCAGAAAAAAGAAAGACAAGAAGCAAAGAAAGAAAGCATTCCGGTGCAAGCCTCATCCCAGACTAGATCTTCCAAGAGTTTTGTTCCTGTCACTTCTAAAATCTCAAAGACTATGAATCCGAAAGTCAAGTCATCTGGGAAAGGAGAAAAGAGAATGAAGACCAAAGCCACAAGGACATATACGAGCCAAAAGGATGATGAAGAAACAAAATTAGATGAGGAAATCAAGAAATTAAAGAAGAAAAGAACGTTGGGGAAGTCCTCTAATAGCAGAAATGAGGAAGAGAAGACATAGGATTTTGTTGAGAAACCCACTCTCTCAATTGAAGACATCATTAAGGCAGTCACTGTGTATGGAAACCTACAACCAGTAATAGAATTTTATGATGAATACAATGATGCAAACAAGAGAATACTAGAAGAGGCAACTGTCAAGTATTTGAATATCTATAACAAAGCATCCATTGAAATAATTTCATTAATTCCAAAGAGCCTAGAAGAAGTATTGGAGCAAAGAAAAGAGAATGCAAAGACAAAAGACTTGGAGATCCGGGAGCAGATAATGATACAGCTATGTCCCTCTACAACTCCAAAACAAATGGAAATGGTGTTTAAGGATTGTAAAGATGATTTATGGAGCAAGTCCTAGATGAATAAACTCATGATTGGAGAAACTGATCAAATAGCTGATAAAACAAAAGAAATTCTCTGGAAAGCCTTGAAGAGATTTAATCTTCCTATTGTAGAGGAAACAAATGAAGAGCCTTCTACCATGGATGTTGAAGGATTAAAAGTAATCAATGAAGAATTCTCTGACAAGGATGTTGAAGGATTAAAGAAAATAGATGAAGAAAAATCTGAAGACTTAGACTCCTCTGTTCTGGAAGAAAAAGTTATCAAAACAGTAAACTCTGGTAATGTTACTCCTCCAGATCCCACAGTTGTCAAGACAAATCCTCCAGGCACTAAAAAAGAAGGGGAAGGAAGAAGAGAAGAGAAGGAGAATCAAGAGAAAGAGGGTAAGGCAAAAGAAGAAAAACAAGCAGATAAGGTTGGTGATGACTTACCCAAACCAGTCAGTCCTGATATCTCTAAAAAAAAGAAGTCTGAATCACCAGCAAGAGACAATGCAAAGACAATACAGAATTTCCTTGACAAAGAAATGATAGAGCTGGATGAACTTGAGTTGATTCAAGGGCCATTAAATTTTGACTCTCTCTCTCCCGTTCAGATAATGAAAGTAGCATCTTTTGCTCAGGCCAAAGCAAAAGAGAAACTTCTAAAATCACACATGGAGGACAGTGAACTGTTGAATATTGCATCCGGTGTACTAGAGAAGATCATGCCTACATATCAAAAGGATACATCCGCCTCTCCATTAGGTAACTTGAAAAACTTGGTTAATTCTGTCAATTCTCACTTTGAATCTCTTGAAAAATTGGTAGAAACCAAGGTCCAGAAAGAGTTCTCTGAAAAAAGGTTCAGTGAGGTACAAGGACTAATTAACAATGACAGAAGAACCTTAGACATTAGAATAAAGAGCATTGAAAATGCCCTTAAGGATGGAGGAGATATATATAAATTTTGTTTATCTTGGCCTAAAGTTTCAGTGGACATTGAAAAGAAGCTAAAAGAACAAGAAGAAAAGTTGTCAAGCCTGTCCCAGAATTTTGATCCTCTTACCATCTCTCTGGTAAACCAAGAATGTCAGGAAGTTGTTATCATAAATGAGATAAAGAAATTGGTTAAGGAGAAAAGGAATCTAATGGATAGAATGGGTAAACTTAGGGGAATAATCCTCCCTAAGTTAGAAGTATTGCATGATGCTTTAACAGATGCTCAAAGTATAGCCTAGACCAGTAATCCAAAAGATTTGAAGAGGGCAGAAGCATATGCATTTTTATTAAGTGGACACATCTCCATTCTGGATAGAATGAAGAGGAGTTGGGCCACAGAAATTGTACAGTTGAAGACAACCTTTGCGGATATATTTAAGTATATGTAAGTATAACGTATGATTTGTTTATACATATGCGGCCATGTATATGATAATTTTTGCATAATTTTGGTATGCAGATTCCACCCTTTTCCATTGATGTCAAAGAGTGAGTGAAGAGCAGTGAAAAATGAGGAATCCAATAAAGGGGGAGCTCTGGTAAAATAGTGCAAAGAGACATAGCACAAGCAAAGGGGGAGTCACTATGACACTTAGCCATTTTTCACTAAGTGTTGCCATTAGTGCCAAAGGGGGAGATTGTTGGCAAGAGACACTGTGTGGCTTCATAAGTGTTGTCATTGATGGCAACAAAGTCTATTCTACACATTTGTAGTACATAATATGCCTATACCGAAAGTCGGGATGAAAATTATTTTGGTCCAGTGGACAAGAATAGAGTATGCAACATGGTCCATCAATCAGGTTCAGATCTCTCAGATGGTGTAACTCAGTAAGTTGCGGACTTGGACAAATCAAGAAGGGTATCATGACTATTGTGTTCTAAAGATTTGGCCTTTGGTGATAAAGCATGAAAAAGATATGAGCTTCTGAGTGTTCGGTTCCAGTCAGACAGAGCAGACAGAGGAAGAACTGACTGATAGAGTACCAAACCTCAATCCGGATGTATAAAAGGTATTGATCAAACAATTTGTGGCATTATACATTATTGGCAGACATGATTAATGAATTCTATGTCTAAGTTTTGATGCGCATCATCAACCAAGCAAGGATTCAGCTGACAGAACAGAAACTTGCAAATATCTCAAGTGTTCTTATTGCTGACTATGAAGTTAGTTTAAATCCTTAATGCGGATATATATATATATATACTCGATGGTCTCAAGCTTGTGACTTATCATTGTGATTGTAGATGTTGAAGAAAATATTGGAATAAGTGCGAAAACAAATATCTGAATCCAAAATATGACTGAAGCGTGATATGGAGAAGAGGAAGAATGAAATGTGCCAGATCAGTATACTGCGCCTAACTGGAACTGACTTCTTGCATATATAGATGATGTTCTTTAGTTCAAACACCTTGGTATCATCTGTAAGCATTTGTAGACAATGAGTCTCTTGTAGGCAGTGGGCCTCTTGTGAGAAGTGTGCTCAGGCAGTGAGCCCTAATTGGCAAGTGCCAAATTTGTATTCTTTATTCTTTTAACAGAGAATACAATCTTGGGTTAGTCACCCCATGATTTTTCCCTTAGCAGGGTTTCCACGTAAAAATCCTTGTGTTATGTGTTAATTCATTTTCAGTTCTTATGATTGCATTGTTTCGATATAGCACTAAATGATAAGATAAGAAAAGAAAGTAAAAATAAGAAAAGTTATAAGATAACTGATTCACCCCCCCTCTCAGTTATCTGCATTGTTTCCATTAGTTACAGTACAAATGTACGCTACAGAAGTTTAAAGTACTCAGCCAAGTGAAGATAAGAGAAACAGAAAGTATTATTTTGAAATGTTAAATTCTTTTATCATATGATGCCTTAGAACTATGGTTAAAGACAAATCAGGTAGCATACACGTTGTAATCATGGCCTACAGTCAGAGGATAAGAGTATCTAACAAGTGATTGAATGTATGCTAAAGGAGATCAAATGTCAAGCTATAGTGCCATGTTCAGGAAAAAGAAGAAATACATATTACAAGAATCTTTTGATGGCAAATAAGGATACATAGTATCAGGCATATGCCATATTTATGCATAGAAAGTGAGTTACAGTCAAATAAAAATGAATGATCAAAGACTAACATCAAGAAGAGCTATAGCAAATTATTATAAACAGCCATGGAGTGAATTAGGTTTAAGTCCTCACGATATCTTTTGAAGAATATAACTGATACAAAGAAAAGGTCTATGTATGGAGTGACAACATGCAAAAGATTGCCATTATTGCATATACAGAAGGAAAATACACAGGAAAGAAGATATATGTCATGGCCATGATAATGAAGGCCTTATATATATAGAAAAGAAGAAACCCTCTTCATATCTCAGAAACCCTAATGCCATCTTGTATCTACAGCAAAAAGAAAGTAATACAATTCATCTACAGCCAAGGCCGTGATAGGAAAGGCATTTTTTATGCTTAGAATGTAATATCCATCTGAAAAAATGAAACCCTTTTTTCATTTTATTTCATACAGTGAAATAAATGTGAAAGAGATGCATATACTTTCATGGCCGTAACAAGGAAGGCTTCCTACGTGTAAAGATGAGATATCCATTTCAACCTTTAAAACCCTCATGTCATTTTTCTATTCTGGTAAAATGAACACCTAGAGGAAGCAAAGTAGAAGATGGTCATAGCTTGTAGAGTTATCTATGCACATAAAATGAAACCCTTGTTTCATACTTTAAAACCTTCAAGTTTTTTGCAAGAAGTCAAGAAGAAATGTTACAGAAACACATGATGCAATGTCAAAGAATATACGGCAGAGAGAGAACGAGAGACTCACCATTTCCATTTGCAGAAAGCGAATAAGCATGGCCACAACCTCTTTTGAGGGTTTTATCATTTTGTCTTAGTTGCAAGTTAAAGATACAGAGAAGCAAAAGAAGAATGTAAAAAGATTGCAGAGAGTGAAGAAGTCATAATAGCCATGGTCATTTGAAACAAGAAGCTACAAAAAATAATGAAAAATGATAGTCAAAGCTTCAATGTCCATACTCATAGTATTCCTGCCATCTATTTTACTAAGGAAATGCAAGTTTTCGACCATCGAAGAGCCAAGAAAATGGAGAAAAGACCAGAGATCATCGAACCCTAGTTGGCCATGGTAAAGTTGCAAAGCGAACAACAAAAAGAATGCCAAATGAAAGTGAGGTAAACTTTAGGGTTTTCTCACTGTTTTGTTCAATGATCCTTCTTTTCACTTTTGATTTTTTTGACTTAACAAATCAAAAAATCATTACCTTATCCAAAACGCACCAGGGTCCAAGACTTCAAAAATGAGATTCCTAGTGCTCATTGTTTGTAGAGGCCGACAGGTGCCCTTTTTGCATATTGTTCCAAAGTCAAATGATAGTTGATATCATAAGAAGACAAGGTTATGCCTTATGCAAATTTCAAACAATCTTTTTCCTTATGGTTGACTATCATATGGTTGAGACACTCAAACCTTGCATGGTCAAATATGTACTTTGTCATCTTGCAAATATTCAAGAATCAAAGATTCCCCTTCATAATACATAAATCATGTAGGATGACAGAATATGGTCAAAGGATTTCATGCCTTGTAAACTTTTACATCAAACGTAAAAGGTATCTTGAAGAGTCAAAGGGAAGAAGTCACATGAAGACAAAATAAGAGCAAGGTGGCAGGGCATATGAAGGTAAGTGAATTATTTACAAAGTGCATAAAGACAATATAATGTATGCAGGAGGACATTGTAAATAAGGTTAATTTTGACATGATGGTGTTTGTATGGGCAAGTAAGGTGGCAGTTTTTCTCACATGGAGTAATAAGGTAGAGTGTGTTATTATTTTTACCTTAGTTCATGTGGAGTGGTAAGGGGTATTTTTTATGCCTAAGTGTTTGTAAAGCTTTTGATATTGCATGTGGAGTGATAAGGGTAAAATTTTGCCTTAATGCATATGTCATACAAACTAGGAGTTTTTTCTCACATGGAGATATAAGTGGATTTTGTTTTCTTCTAAGTCCTATTTTTGCTCAAATCATGCAAATTAGGCACGTGTAATTGGAGAGATAAGGGAATTATTTTCTCTTTCATCATGCATAATTTTACAAATAAATCAATGTAAGTAAATAATAAAGTAATATTCTACAAATTACTTTATTATTTTTTACAAGTTGTAAAATAAAAAATAATGCAAATTGTAACTAATAGTAAAGTAATTATCCTAATTACTTTATTATCCACTCACATCAATTTTGCTAATGCAAAATCATGCAAATTGATGAGTTGAGTTAACTGAGGCCATTTAGGGACTTTTTGCATGATTTGGGGAGCAATTTGAGGAGTCTTGGTCAACTTCTTAGTCGAACATATGGAGAGGGTCAACTTGGAACTATTTTTGCTCATTTTGTAGCAGTTTGGACCCTTATTTTTAGGGATTTCTTAGTTTGCTCTTGGATCACTTTGGAGAGATTATTTTTAGAGAGGCAGTTAGCTGCAGTTATATTTTTCATGCCTCTTGGAGAGAGCAAGCTATATATTGTAAAGCAAAACCTAGTTTTTGCTAGTAGTTCTTGCATTCTTTTCTCTTTTACACATTGAAAGACAGAAGGTTTTGTAACTCATTTTTTGAGTTCTTGCCTTTTTGCTCTTTACACTTTGAGAGAGAAGGAGGTTTTGTAACTCATTGATTATAGATTTTATAGAGATTACAGTAGGTTACATGTTCCATTTTTTGTCTCTCATGCAATATTTTCCTTTATTTTTCATTGAAATCAAGTGTTTGCCTTTCCATTAATGCTACTTGTATGGATGATTTGATGAAATTTTAATGTGTTTTAATATCAAAACCTTTAAAATTATTGTCTCATTCTTACTTGCAAGTGTTAAGCATATTGATATCACAGGTCTTAGGTTGTGTTACTGAAATCCTTTCTTTCATGTTGTGAAGAATCCTTTTCCTTCATAAAGAACAGTTTTTTCCAGCCTTCCTTAGAAACATTTATGTGATTATTGTGTCAAAAGTGGATTGTGTAGGTAAGATTTCTAAAGTCTATTGTGAACTAGATTTGCATTTTTCTAACATTACTAGGTGAATCACCAAAATTTTAGAGTTTTATTACCTTAGAGTTCCTTCTTACCTTTTTCCAAATCAAAAATCATAGTTTGAAATTGAACATTTTAAGGGAACCAACCCATAATCTAGAGGTTTAAACTCATTATAGGTCACCCATAGCTTGAGTTTGTCCCCATGTTTCAAAGGATTGCAGAGTTTCATAACTTTGCATAAGGGTGGAATCCTCATTGACAACAGTAGTAGGACAAAACAAGAAGGCATTGTCATTGGGAGACATATGCCCTTATCCATTTGACAAGTCACTTCATATGCTGCCTTTTCTGCCACATTTTGAAATCCCACAATTTGACAAATACAAAGGGAAAGGTAATTCAGATGACCAACTTAGAGCATTCTATGTTGCATGTCTCAATGTCACTCATGATGACACATATCTCTTGAGACTATTCCCCTGAAGCTTAGCTAGACAAGCTCTTGAATGGTTCTCTCACTTACCTCTGGGAATCAAGACTTTTGAGGGATTAGGAAACAAATTTTGATCCCATTTCATTTTCAACATTGAACATGAGGTGAATATGAATGATCTTGTTAACAACAAATAATGCAATGGTGAAGCTTTCTTCTCATTTACCCAACTATGGCATAACATGGCTAGCAAACTATCATGGCAAATACCTAAGAACCAGCAACTTGACATCTTTGTACAAAATCTTCATCCCAAGATTTCATTCCAACTGCAATTGCAAAGTGCTAGCACCTTTGACAAACTTATCTCCAAAGGAACCACCATTGAGTGAGCTTTAATTGCTAAGGGCACCATCAAGATTTTTATAGACAACAAAGACAATCCTCAATCATCAAATGACAAATCCCGCTTTTGGAACAAAAACAAAAATGTTGTTAGTGATGATATTGTGGATGAAAAGAACATACAAACAGTGAAAGCTCCTATTAACATCCAAGCTGCATCTACAGCTAATCAACCTTTTCAACGAAATCGACCAAGAGCAAATCAAACACATCGATGACAATTTACTCCTTTAGGGGAACCCATGGAGGTGATCTTTTGTAAACTTCTGCAAGAGGGAGATATCATATTACCTGAAGCTCCACCCAACAGTGAACCTGTCTTCAAAGCTCCTTGGTACAAAGAGAATGAATATTGTGAATACCATAGAGTCAAAGGACATAAAAGAAATGGTTGCATGCGCTTAAAACATGTCATTTGAGATTGTATTGATCAAGGTCTAATTAAAATCACACCACCAACATCACAATCGGCACATCAACCAACTTCAAACTATGACCTAGATGCCTTAAAGAATCCACTTCCGCTTCATGATAAGACAAGTAACCCTCATACTGGGAATGCTATTCATTACAACTATGACTCATCCATGATTGGCTGCATTGACCAAGCTTGCATTTCTACCATTACTATCCAAGGCAAAGCACCTGATTGCACTGTAACTACTAGAAGAGGCCATGTTACCATTCAAGGAGCTCCTGTCAATCTTCCTCAACCACCTTCTAGTTATAATATCCTTGATCACCTTGGCAAAACACCTGCACACATCTCCATCCTAGAATTGCTTCACATATCCCTCGCCCATAAAGCTATCCTTGAAAAAGCATTGCAAGAATCTTCAGTGCCTAATGATATCGATACCACACAATTCCAATCTATGGTAGCCAGCATTGCAGCCCCTTGCCATCTCACCTTCTTTGACAAAGATCTTCGGCCATCCATCAACCCATCACATAACGAAGCCCTCCACATAGAAGTATTTGTAAACCAACACCGTATCAAATGAATCCTAGTGGATGGTGGAGCTGGTCTCAATATATGCTCTCTAAAACTAATAAAACAATTGGGATATTCTGAGAAAGACATTGACACTTCCAAGGTTATTACTATCAAAGCATATGATGATGCTGAGAGAGATACTGAAGGAGTCATCCATTTGCCTATCCAAGTTGGTCCTATCACTACTGACATCCGTTGTCAAGTTCTTGATATTAAGCTTCCCTATAATATCATCCTTGGTTGTCCATGGCTCCATGCTCTTAAAGTTTTTCCTTCCACATATCATCAATGTCTCATGTTTCCATATAACGGTGTTGAAGTTACTATCCATGTCGATCCCAATCCATTTGAGTTTTGTCACACTTTTCAAGATAAATACCAAAGTTCCAACCGTATACCCCTCAACACCGAAGCCTAGCCATCTTCATCCTATGTTGATCCATCCGCTTTACTTGAGACATCATCTAGCAAAGCCACTTCAAATCTCCATATCAAATACACTGAACAAGGTCTGGGTGAGTACACACTGCAAGAATCCTCACTCGCATCCATTTTCGATATGGAAGATGGACCTTCTTCAGTAGGAGAGACTTATAATTCAGATACCATCGACGACTCCTCTCTTCATATCACTAACCTTTTTCAAGGAACCTCCATCTTCACAATTTATGCCACCCCTTCTTCTCCATCTCATGATGAACTCAAGTCTAGTTCTCAAAACACCCTTAGTCTCGATGTTGATCGCATGCCTCCTAAAGCTAAAGATGTTGGTAATTCCTCCATCCATCCTAAGTCCACCATCTCCCATCAAAAACCCCAATCTAAAACCCAAAAGTATGTGACCGTACATCTTCCACCATCCGATTTACCTCCATTTCTTCCAACTCCTAAACTCCCACCATCAACTTTACCTTCATATCTGCCACTTCCACCATCCTATAACTTGCAAAAGCATGTCACCATACACCTTCCGCCATCTAATTTACCTCCACTACTTCCAACTCCAAGTATCCCTCCATCTTCCTTACCACCATTACTACCAACACCTAATTATTCCCCTATCCATAAGTATGCTTATAACCCTAATCGTGACCAACAAATGCACATGTTGTCTAAGCATAAAGCTTTCACTCATTCCACCAACCCTAATTCCATCAAATCCATGGGATTCAAAAATAAAAATTTGGATGCCTCTACCTCTAAAGCCACAAATCCTACCGAGAATCCTAAAGATTCTCATGCCTTAGGGCACCAATGCGAAGAATCATAGCCTAGTACATCTAAAAAGCTAGCTGAGCCTATAACTCCACAAGAAGATCCCATGACCAAAATGGCTTGGGTTCCTAAGCAAACAAGTAAGCAAGCCGAATGAGGCATCCTCCTCATCCACCTTTTTAAAATCCCAATCATCCCCGTCCATTCATAAATGCCATTCCATTCCACAATCTCAAATTCCTTCATCCCACATGAAAAATAAAAAATCATAAAAATACTAAGTCCATGTGGGTACTTAAATCACTCAATCACCCATCTCACCAACAAACATCCCCATTGATTCCTACACCACCTTCCCATCAAAAGCTTCAATGTTTATCACGATGTGTGCAACCATTGGTCATGATTCCCTTCCATTCTGCAACATTCCCACATACCTCCATCTCCCCATCCTTCATCTACTATCCTACATATCTTCTCCATCACCTTTCTATGGTCCATGCTTTTGCATAAGTCCTACATAAATCCACACCATAATCCACTAGCCTACTCTACCATAATTTCACATCATAATCCACTATCCCCCATCCTTGCATGAATCTTGCATAATCCACTATCTACCTAATCCATCTCACTTCCACACAATCCCCTATCAACATCTATGAGCACGCTTGACATGCTCCATGCAATGACATCCATCTCCAACAGGACTACCAACATTCATAGCACTAGACACTTGAGTCCCTCCTATCCATTACCATGGTGAAAACCTGGCAAATAGGCGCCATGTGTAATCGTCATTCCAAAAAGAAAAAAATCCATCCAATAGTGAAAACCATTTTGTGGTGCTTTGGATGACAAAAAAAAATAGTACAAGATAAATAATTCATCCTCTGATGAAAACCTGGTAAACAGGCGCCTTGGATAAGTACCATAGTGAAAACTTGGCAAACAGGCGCTATGTGTAGAGACTAGCATCCATCATTTACTTCGTTTGTTTGATCATAGTTTTCCATAAACCTCATCTACTATCTTGACAGCATAATCCATATCATAATCCACTATTGTTCCTATCTAAACATCGCAAGCCATTATCCCTTATCCATACATAATAAAAGCCTTTTCGCTCTTACCTATGCCATGTTAGTTCTCATAGTTTGAACTTCGTTGGGGTTAATATATCATTTGGCACCTTAGCATATTATTCTCATGAACACATCCATCGCAACATCTTCCTAATAAACTGCATCCCACACTGGGGGCACTTGTTGAACCTTATTTGGAAGTGGATACCCACAGCTCTAGCTCATATCATTTCAGCAACCAAGACACAACAAACATACAAAACACAACCAAGACACAACAAAGATCCAAAACACAACCAAGACACATCAAATATCCAAAACAAATAAAAAACACAACAAAAATCCTAAAAAAATCAAAACATCACAAAAATCCAAGCAATAAAGTTGATCCTTTGACATCAAGCATCAACACAATAAACAAGAACTACATCACACCTCTATTGTTCAAATCCTTAATCCCATGGATACAAGGTATGTAGGCAATCTGAGATGCGAAGGAAGCACTCTAATTCAGGTATAGACGATAGCCCCTTTCTCATCATCCATATTTCATCTTTCTTCTATCTTTCATCGCTTACATCATCAATAAGCCCAGAACTATAGATTCATCATGTCTCATCACCATCGTAATGTGCTTTGATCCCGTGGATACAGGGTATGTAGGCAGTCTGGAATATGAAGGAAGTATCCAGTACGAAAGCACAGATGATCCACCCCATCTTCATCTTCTCTCATCTTCCATCTTCTTCTCTTTGACTGGCTCAACCAAGAAGCAGACTATGTGTATTAGCAAAAGCTCAAGCACTTTACAAATCAGGGATAAGCCGAAAGCTATTTGTCTGCATGCCTTAAGCCAACATTTGCTATAGCATTTTATCAACATCTTTAGCCTTTAACAGGATACAACTTTCCTCTCAACAGAGCGCTAGCTTAAATCCATCCAAGAGCACTTAAATTTGGCAAGAGAACATGATGACAGTATCTTTTGTTTTATCTTTTGCTTTATTTTTTGTCCCTTTCCCATGCCTAATCACGACTGCCTTGATCTATCATATCTTGGTATGTTGCGATGAAGTATGGAATGGGGCATCATCATATTGCTTTTGTATGTTGTGACTGTGGGATGATCTTATTCTCTTCCTATGCATATTGGTATCTTGTACATGTTGGGATTAGCATCTTTCATATCAATATATTTTGCATCTGAGAAGCTAAACAGTCTCTTATGCATTGAGACTATTCTATGCTAAGACTATTTCCATACATATAACCAACAAGGTGTCATTATGTGTAGTGGAGATAAGCTCAAACCTTTGCTTGTAGCGTCAAAGTCCATCTCGAAATGCTAGATGCTATTCATATCTTGTGTATGTTGGTTCAACATCTTGACCTCATACATTTAGACAAGATTGTAGTATGCTAGTTATGCATTGGATACCTCAACACCTTGGTCCTTTATACCCTGGTGCATAACATCCACATGCTATATCAAACATAAGGATTGCATTTCTTTACTTTTGAGCAATTACTTTAAAAGTTGTCATACCATCTATCTATTCCATCATATTCCTATATAGTCCTCAACCAAGATCAATCTTTCCCTCCATCTTCATTCCTCTTTCTTCATTTCCCTCGTATATATCCTGCAAAACAAGTGTGTTAGCCATACATAGGTACATATCATTATCATTATCATCTAGATATATTACATTATCATAACATCATTATCATACATTACCATTATGTGCATTTCTATCATCATAGTACCATTAGCATAAGATATTTACATTATTACCATTTGCATATTCCTCTCATTTGCATAAACATCCATATAAACCATGAAAATACAAAAATACATAACATCATAACATAAGTGCATCTATCATCATTACAACATCTCATAGATACCCAAAATCACCATCATATATATACCATCAAACAAGTCAATATACAAGTGTCTACATATACAAAATGGGCTATCCATGAGTCATCAAAACTATATGTACAATCATCCCATAGGCCTCATCATGATACAAAAAGATACATATACAAGGAAGCCCTAGTGACTATTGGCAGCTCCCTCACCCTGTCCACCACCATTGGGTCCTATCCCTAATATGCCATCTCTAGGAGGCCCCATCATTGAAGCTATAGATTGTGATCCTCCTGTCCTTCGTGAGCTCGAAGCCCCTGACTTGATCCTGTAGCTAGGTTGCCTCTGTTCTGCAGGTACTACCCCATAATACAAGTCTCTATAATACTCAGCCTCACCCTGTGCTCTCCTCAGCTCTCCCTGTGTCTGTGTCAACTGAGTAGCTAGATACATGGTGGCTCCATTTGTCCCCAATGCAGCTACTGCTCTATCCCTCTCAATTGTCATAGCCTGTACCTGCTGCACAGCTGCATCCCTCTCAACTCTCACAACCTGTACCTACTATACTACTAAATCCCTCTCAGTCCTCAGGGCATCTCTCTCTACAGTAATAGCTTGAACCCACTGCAAAGCAGTATCTCTCTCCAGCCTCATAGCCTTCTCACTCTATCTAGCTACATCTCTCTCTCCAGTCACCCTCGCAAGAGTCCCATCATCATGCCCATCACCTCCCTGCACTCTAGCCTGTAGTTGTGCCTGGTAAGCCTGAGCCTATGCTCTAGCATGCCGCAATCCTAAGACCACCTGATGTCTATCTATCTCCACCCTCTTCAGTCTAAACTGAACCCGTTGTCTCCATCTCCTCTCCTCTCTAATCCTCTGCCTAAGCTGTTGAATCCCAATGTCATCACCTCCTAACACTTGTGCCTGTGGTTGTGCATGTACCTTTGGCTAAGCTTGTCCCTGTCCCTGAATCCTTGGAGCTGCAGGTACTACTACCTATAATGGTGGAGCTCGTCATCGCCTCCTCCCAACTGACCTCTCCATCCCAATCTCCCCTATCTCCCCAAGCCTCGTCAACTGAGTTGGCCTAGCTGTGGCCCAGTATGAATCATAATTTGGTAAAGTCCCAGGATCTGCAGGACCCTGCCCCCACTACCATACAACTGGCTGTAATCCCTCTCTCTCTGCCAAAGCTGTATCAACCACTATCTCTGGCCCCCAATCAAACACCTCCTGCCGAGTCCTCCCAAAAATAGCATCACCTACTGGTACTGCCTGTGGTATCTCGAACTGCCTCAACACCCTCTCGGGCAAATAGAGCTCTATGATATATATCCCGCGACCAAAAATGTACCTAGCCTACCTAGCATAGACAAGCTCCATATCCTCCTCCTCCCATCTCTCACATCCCAACCATGGTCTCCATATAAACCTATCAACCTCATCCAATGTCCATCTCTAGTATACTATACCCCTATGCTACCGATAGGTAAGAGCTCCCCTATACATCCTCGCATGCAGCTCTCCTGCTACCCTAGCCACCCATCCATCTGGCCTCATCACTGGAATGTGCTCATATGCCCATACGTGCAACACTGTAACTCTCGCAGACATACTCGCTCCCAACATATATGCACAATCATGCAGATAATGATATAGCTTCCCCAGTACACACTCAGCCCATGCATATCTCATCCCATATGAGAACATCCCCTCCATAACTATCCCCCATCTGACTGGAAATCCTCTCGCCCATTTCTCTCCAACTAGCCATCTGATAATAGCTACCACTACCTGTTGTAACCTATCGCAGAGCTCCTCCATCCTAGCCATCAGAATCTCTAAGCCCTCCGCCCCAATATCTGGAGTCCTGAATAGTCATCTGAATGCAGCTGGACCCAAGTTAGGATCATAATCTACTCTATCTCTAACAATCAAGATGCGCAGAATCTGGAACACATCCTCTAGTGTAATCGTCGCCTCTCCTGTCGGCAACAAGAATGAATTGTGCTCGCTCCTCCACCACTCAACCATCACTGTCATCAGTACTCGATGTGCATGTATTAGCTCTAATCTTGACACATTCTCTAAACCAATGATGTCTAAGAACAACCGCTCCTCTGCATCCAACAATCTGACCAATCGTAAATCCCTAGGGTGTGGCTCCCGTGACAATAATGGTGGCAATACATCTTGCATCATTCCACTCACCATATCAGTCTCTTGTGCTAAAAATTGACTTTTGATTGCTAAACATGGACTATCTTTACTAAATGCGACCCACTTTTCTATGTGTGCTAGCCTTTCGATCATAAGCAAGCCATTTTACTGCAAGCAAATACTTTCTTCTTACAAGCGACTTATTTACTATATGCAATCTACTATTAGTTAAAAGTGACCTGATTTACTCTACACGATCACTTTTTGCCTAAAAGCGAGTAGGTTTTACCATATGCGCATTTTGCTTCTCTACCTGACCTAGCCGACTGGAAGTGACCTCATTTTACCCTAAGTGGTTAGTTCGTGCCTATAAGTGACCTACTTTACCATAAGTGATCACTTTTCCTCTAAAAGTGACCTGAACTACCTCTCCTAAAGTTTCTCGCTTCTAGTGATGTGTGTGCATTTATTACGCTTTTAAATTTAAAAAATCACGCATTTAGCAAAAGTTTCGGTACATATCGGTGTGCCTGCTCCTGCTAGTCGCCCATGTGTCCTCACTCACTCGGCACGATGATCACTGCGCAGAATCACCATCTTGATAGCTCTCTAACACCCTAAGCACTATCACACTCCAGAGCTCTAGATTTCGAAAGGCAACAAGTACAAATGAGCCTATTTGCCCTTGAGGGACCTATTTATCCCCCCTTTCTAAACCCTAATTCTTCTATACCATCCCACTTTCTCCCACCCAACCCCCATTTTCTTCATGTCAATCTTGTTTTTAGCCTTTCATCTTATCACAAGCCAACCCAGCCCTTCTTGGTTAGCCTGGCTTACCTCTCGAGGGGGCATCACCTGCCAGTTACACTAGGGCATAACCTTGTTTATCGAGCAAATCATCGTATCTTCTTTGACACAACATTCTAACGAACATTGTATCAAAGAGGGGCAAAATGTAGACACCCAAAATTGACCTAATTATCATTAGTATCAAAAATATTGTATTATCTATCATCTGCATTTGTCTAACACACTTGAGCAATTTCTCTATTCATCAAAATCACCTATTTCTTCTATTAATTAAATAAATTTATATTTATTTAATTAATTCATTATCTATTTCCTCTAATCTATAATTAAATAATCTTTAATTATTTAATTATCTCTATTCTATCTATTTTAATTAAATAAATCTTATTTATTTAATTAAAATTCCCTTCATAATCTCGCTTTCTAATTAATTAAATAAATTCTATTTATTTAATTAATTTCTCATTTGACTTATCTTCTTCTTTCATCATGAGCCGATATGTGTGCCTCTTTTATTTAAAAACATGTGTGGTACTACATCTTTTATTTAATGTTTTTCACATGTAGTACTTTTTATGTGCACAATCACACATGAGTGTTATCTTCCTTCCACTTGTCATCTATACATTCACCTATGACTATCAATTCATTCCAACCATTCACATAGCCACCAAATCTCTACCGTTGATTGATTTTGGTTGAGGTCTATATAAACACCCTCTCATTCCATACTACATCTATCCAGCACTTTCATATAGCATCTACATTATCATCCTAAGCATATTGAGCACTTTAGCATTCATCTAGCACATTATCATTATCATCCATCCATCATGGCAGCTTTAATCTTTATAATTGCTCATTGTTGAGAAGCAATCCACATCACAAACAAGGAATAATACAATCTAGGTGACCTTGTTCTTGAATAGCATGCTTTTGATTTCACTTGGCTTTGATTCTTTGATGGTGGTAGGATTAGGTTTTCATTTGTATACTTGATCTTATTAACCTGATTTTTACCCATCACACCCACAACAAAGAACACAGTAGGGGGTTTAACTCTCCAAATTAGGTTTTGAAAGCTCCACGTGATGTCAAAGGTAGGACAGTTTTGAGTAACTTGCACTAGACCTTCACTAAACCTACGAAGAAAATAGTGATACATAATGAGAAGAAATAGTCAAAGAGTTCACAAAAGAACAGTCACAAATAGTCATAAGGGACTGTGATCATTCAAAAGGAAGAAATGGTTAAAGTTTTAAGAATACAGTAATGTAATCCCAAAGACAATCCAAGAGAAGGTTGAATAAGAATATACAAAGACCTACAACCCCTATCAAGAGTGACAAAGATCCACAAAAGTAGAGAAACCAAGCATCAAATGCGGTAGTTTGTTGTTCATTTTGATTAACATATTGATGCATGAAGTTTTGTTTAGATAGTCTATAACCTGGTAAACATGAAGCAGTCATGGTATAAGATCTAAAGTGATGGCAGAGGTTTGTCTGAAGAGGTCTCAGAGCTAAAGAAGTAGTATAAAGTCAATGTGAGCTTGACAGAGGTTATGAATCATGGAGGTAAGAACAGACAGTGTCTTGGGTCGACATAAGGCAGAGTTTGAGGGTTTTGCCAAAAAGTCAAAGGGTAGCTATGAAGATGTAGCAAAGATAATGGGACCATCACCATCACCTAATAAAGCATCAAAGAGTCACAATTCTATAACCCTTGTTATTTCTAGTGAGGAAGGGAGTTTTGAGCAATCACTGTCACAATAGAGATGAGAGTTCCAATGACTACCACAGTAGAAATGAGAGAAAAGTCATGGAAAACTTGTCATAATAGTCATACAACAGACTAGTATAAGAAGATAGCATGTATTTTGAAGAGACAGTGGACAGTGTTGAGAGGGTTTGAAGGAAAGACTAGAGAGCAGTCAAAAGGAGAAGGGACAGACAATTAGAGATCCCAAGGTGCAGCCTAAAAATGATATAAGGTTAGTCATGAAGGGCTCAAAGAATGTTGTTGAACAGTCAAAGAACTCCATCAAATCATAAAAGATCATTTAAATCATGTTAGGTTTGAAGATTCATTTTGGAATTAGAATATTATTTATCAAAGTCCATATGTACTCAAAAGAACCTCGAGCATCTTACCATTAAAAGCCTAAAGTTTCTCTATAACACAAGAAGTAGGATATGTAAATACAATGTAAGTGCAATCTTGAAAGAGGTTTGTGAAGCCATTATTGGGTTTATTAATCACTTTCAAGGTCTGTCAAAAGACTATAGAGAGCCCGTAGAGCTTTAAGCCCTACCTGATGCCTTGAGTTAGGATAGGTGGTGGTTCAGTGATCATAGGGAATAGTATACACTAAAGATTTGGAAGAAATTGTCTAAGGAGATAGGAAAAAGACAAGGTAGAGACTATTCTTGATAGTAAAAATAAGGGACTGAGACAAAGAGGTAGATTGTAGCAAGTATCAAATGCAGGGACAACCATGGTAGAAGGTATAAAAGAAATAATAGATTGAAAGTTACAACAATAGTCATGAAGGAGAAACTCTTGAAGATAGAGGATATACAGTGAAAGGGTAGAGGATGGAGCAACATGGCTAAGATGCAGGTACTACCATCAAAAGACAATGACAAAATCATTAGAGACATGAATGCCCATATGAGACTGCATGTAGGATGAACTAAAGTTTCAAGCAGGAGTAGTCATTTTGCAATAGTGAGTCATCTTTGTATCTCTTTTTGGAAGTAGTCACATACATGAGGACAGTCAGAAGGATAGGCAAGGTAGACTGTCATCAACATAAGGGAGCAGTTTGGAGGCTGTAGAGTGGCAGTATGCAACACTAAATAGTAAGAAAGGAGCAATTACAAAACACAGAAAGAAGGACAACAAACTTGTGGGCATTTTTCAATAAAATAAGGCCACATTCACTCAGTTCTAAAGCCTGATTTTGACTACTAATGGATATAGATGCATTCAAGAGGTAGTTTGAGATGGTTAGAAGACTTTTTCAAGCACCTATGAAGGTTCTAAATACCCAAAATCAACTTCATCTAACCCAAAGTAGTTGAGCATCATGGAGAGAAGATTTAGGAACATGTGGTGAGATGAGAAACAAGTGGAGAGCATCTAGGAGGTAGTTGATGTGTTGTCCATGAGGTGGAGGAAAAATAGGAGCAGTTGGAGATCTTTTCCAGCCATTTCCAGGCATCTAGGGGCAGTTTTAAAGGCCTTATCCATGAACAAGTCAAAGAAGGTGGTTTTTCTTCATCAATGAAGCAAGTTGGAGCAGTTAGAAGGGGTCTTTTGGCCTAAAATTAGTTACATCCAACCCAAGAGCAGTTGAAGGCAAAATCAACTTGGACACCAAGTGAAAACATGAAGATTATTCATTGGACCAGGTCTCCTAATTCATTCTTCTTTCTTAAATTCTCTCCTAGATTCTCTCTTGTGTGTTGAAGGGATATAAGAATAGTTGAACTTAGTTTTAAACTAGTTCTTACTTGTAATTTTGAATGTTTTGTAGCTGGCTCAAGCTCTTTTCAAAATGAAAACAAGCATTGTAACTCAAAAACCAATCAAGCATATGACTGATTTCTCAAATGTAATACTTTTTCAAGTAATGAAGACAACTCATTTTGGATCAAAACTTGTGTAACACTTCTTTGGCATCAAATTTAGTTAGCATTCTGCCTTTTATGTGACTGATTATATATGTTCTATTGGTCATTTTTTTGTGTTTTAGTTCAAAACCTCAAAATGTGATCAAAACAAACATTTGTAAACAGATTCAAACATATTCATGCAGGTTATAGATTGTGGCAAAACTTGTAAGGTTGTTTTAGTTGTGAAATATTTTGTTTTCCTTCCAAAACAATGTCAATAGGTACCCTTTTTATGAAATATTGATGGGTGAGATGTTAAAAGACATAGATTGTGCAGCAAAAGTTCTTTCTGAGCCATTGTAAGTCTAGAATGACAAGTTATAGGTCTGAGAAAATAATTTGGTGCATCACCTAGTTAGCTGTAGTTAATCATTTTCAAGCATTTTAAGTTATTTCTAGTCTTCTTCTTACTCTTTTCCTTTAAAATAAGTAGGATTGATCAAGATCTAGGTGATCAAACATGAGGAACCGACCTTCTCTGGAGGTTCACTCCTAGTTTTATGCAACCCACAGGCCTAGGAGTGTTCCCATGCATCAAAAGGTAACTAAGTTGATAGCTTAGTACTCAGTTGCATACTTTGTTGATAACAATTCTTAACACATCTTTTATGGCCCCTAATAAGGGCTTTCCCTACTTACAAAGCTCATGTCTCAATTGGTAGCTTACAAGTGTCATTGTGCATTGTATTTATTGCCAACAAGAGAAGACTTCCCCACTCAAACAATGCCATAAGGAGAATTCCCCCACTCAACCAATGCAAATGGGAGCAGATGACCCAGCAACTTATTGCTCATGGTTTGTCTTTCTTATTTTTATGCTTTTTTATGCAAATGATAGGCAAATCCATATGCAAAAGCACATTCATTCATTTAGAAATATACCAAAAAGATGTTTACACAAAAGAGTAGATCATAAATATTCCTTGCCCTTTTTTTTGTTCAATTAGTACTTTACAGGTATACTGCCAGCAAGACTTAGCATTAGCACAACCCCACCCAAAGAGGCCGGTAGTGAGAATACTTTAAGTGATGATTGAAGGCTGAAATATTTTTAGCCAGCTTCAACATGTCCTGATATTCTGCCTATAAAGAAAAGAACCTTTTACCATTATTAAAAAGAGATTTAATGCAAAATCAAGCCAACACAAACCAATATGGTCCAATCCTTAAAGAAGACCACAGAAACAAACCTAAAAAAAAATGATTAAAAGTATTCTTACCTATGACAAGCATAAAGTAACATCATCCAAGTTTACAATTGCTTTTTGTAGTGGTTGGTCTGCATTTCTTGAATCTATAGATCCAAGTTTCACATATCTTGCATCCCCATGTATAAGTTGCAAGAGATAACTATGTTCTTGGGAAGAAAAACACCTAGATATTAGTTCTTTTTTCTTGACTCCAGGTTCAAAAATCTTGAGAGAAATAATTGTTAATATATAGTAGAGGAAAAGAAAATGCTACCTTTGGAGAAAAGATGAAAGCTTTTCCTCTCTTGATCAATTTTATACCTGACTCCACTTTTAAGGTAGCAAATCTTCCCAAGGTTTACCAATCTCCCATGGCTTGACATTAGAATCAAATTAAACAACCAATCGCTCGAGCTCCACAGACTGTATGAATTATCATGAAAGGATACTTAGCACCTAGATTTTTCTTTGACTCAGATATTAAAGTTCATTCTTATTATTCCTATCATTGGTAGTCTACCACAATATAATTGGATGAAAATGAAGAAGCTCCATAAACAACTAAATCCTAATAATTGAACTATAGTGACATACCTTCCATGCTTGAGAAGCCTTCCAGGCATTCCCAACAATATCAAGAGTCACAACTACAACTAATTAGAACAAAAATATTTCACCAGTCAACTTATCAATCATTGCATCTACAGTTGTAAGCTTAGGTTCTTGTAGACCTCTGATCTGTAAACTAGTCCTCCAATGGTGAGTACTACGTTTATCATAGTCATGCAAGGCTTAACAAGTTTGACAAGGCTTCTATGGTGTTCTACAACCTTGACATTTCTTGATAGTCCTAAGGATTTGATTTCATAAGATTTAAAAAAAAATTTCAAAACTTTGACAAACCCTCTAAGACTAGGCAAGGTTTCCAAAATTTGGACAAGGCTTTTAGGATTTAATAGATCTTACTAAAGATTGTGTGGGTTTCCTTAGGGCTTATACAGAGTTATAGGTTATTATGTAATGTATTTGAATGCTTGACATGGTTCTCACAACTAATAAGCATACCTTAACTATGAACAATACCTAAAAAACACTAAAATAGTCTTCTAAAGGCTTGAAAAGACTCTTTGAGCATTTTATACACTTTAAGACTACTTGATAAGGCTTTAATGATGCATCACTAACCTTTAACACTCCTCTTTTCCTTCACATAGACCTAATGAAGACTTGCCACATATTGTTACTTTGCAGACCTCTAATGATCATGTAAACCTCCTAAATTAGCAACAGTCCTCTTTACTTTTGACAAACCCCTAAGGCTCTTTGTGTTAACCATGTACCCCTTCATACTTCTTAGAATATAGTGATAGTTTTCTAAGACAGTGATAGTTCTCTCTCTTCCCTATTGCCACTGAACCCTCTCCTTTTATGTTATCTTAGACCTATTTAAGTCTTCTTTCTATCTTATATAGGGTTTTTCCATTCTAACAGACCTCTTAATGGTTAACAGGGTTCCTCAACATTTCACAAAGTTTTACAAAAGTTTGGTAGACCTTTATTAAGCATGTACAAACCTTCTAATGATATTTCAGGTCTGTGGATCTTAGAAACACACCTATAACATATGCAGACCTCTTCATAGGACTTACAAAGACATTACCTACTCCTTTATGCTTTGATAAAGACCTTCAAATTAGTTGCTAGGGTTTAAAATAGATGCATACCTCTTCAAATTTTGTGGAATATAGTGAGGGTTATGTAAGAGGCAATGATAGTCTTGGTATATTTTCTCCCTTCTCATAGATCTTTGTACATGATCTTGAGACTATTTGGTGCAGGGGCACCCTCATGTACATGTTAATCAACATCATACACAAAATTTGGGGAAATAAAACAAATATTTTAATTCTCCAAAACTCAGGGTAAAAGACAAGGCAAGTTGCATATGGACAAAAATCCTAGTCACCTACATGCTAGAAAACAAAGATTGGACAATGAAGAGTTTTCAAGCACCCAAGTCATAAAAGAAAGCAATAAAAGAATCCCAAGAGTCACCTTTCTCCAAGTTGGATGCCACCAAGAAAGAAGAGGAATACCAAGAGTCATTGGAACCCAAAATGAGGAAGATGAAACTATGCAAAGGAGATCTTATAAATAGATTGAAGTTTGGCTCCAAAGAGGCATTGAAAAATAAGAGAAGAGTCTAAATTTATTTCTGATTTTTGTAGGTCATTAAGAGGACATCCATGGGTGATGTTGAAGATAATTCTCTAAGGGAAATACATCCATTTTGATGAGGCAAAGAAGGTGAACATCCATGGTGACTTGTTAGATGAAAAAATTCTGAATTTGTAAGCTTGTGGAGGTGGACAATTGGAAAGTTTGTTGGAGATATTTCATAGTTGGATTGGTGGAGGTTATGTGTGTGTGTTACCATTTTGATTGGCTGCAAAAAAATATTTGGGTCGTAAGTATTTGCTGTTGTTCATGTTTTATGAAATTCTCAAGATATGGTGTTACTTCACAGGTAAAATTGTTGCTACAACATTCACAATTTATTTGAACTTAAGGGCTACAAGTTTAAGAGATTAATATACATTTATTTTGCTATAACTAAAGGAATCAAAGGGACAAACAAAAATCTTTAATGGCTAGAAATCATCAAAGTTAATTTTCATCTAAGAGAAGAGGAGTAATCTTGGTAAACAACAATCTTAAGGCTAAAATTTAACAAGGATATGTTAGCACATACAATTTGTTTCAATGTTTGAAGTTTTAAACACATGATTATGATAATTTGAAGGCATGAATATTGTTGTTATCACAATGCACATAAGAGAAGTTGATTGGGTTGCATGATGGGACAATCCTTCATTGGATTCTCTTGTCTTGTTTGCATCAAATTGGTATCAGAGCTAGAAGATTTTAGGAAGTGATTTGAATAATTTAGATAACGTGGTTCAATATATTTGATGTTTAAGGATGGCTCTTAATAAGAAGAAAGATGGGAAAAGGGCATCATCATTGTTAAATACATTGTTCAAGTTGGCTAAGAAGCTAGAGGAGGAAGAAATGGTGGAGGAAGAAATGGCAACCAAGAAAGCAAGCAAGATGGCAAAAGAAAGATTATTCAGGACTACCTGCAAATCCAAAGGTAAATGTTGTAAAGTTGTGATTTTAGATATCTGCATGGATAATATTGTTTCCGAGTATATGGTAGATAAATTGAGTTTGAAAAGAATACAACACCCCACACCCTATTCAGTGACTTGGCTTCAAACAGGTACCCAAGTAACTATAAGTGAACAATGCAAAGTTGAGTTTCAAATAGGCCCTTATAAGGATGAAATAGTTTGTGATATTATGCATTTGGATGTATGTCATATTGTGTTTGGAAGGTTGTGGCATTATAGCAGGGTAGCGAAGTATAACAGAAAAAACAACACATATGACATTATGGACAAGGATGGGATGAAATTTGCATTAACAGCCTTGAAGGGTGAGTGCATAGGAATTGAAAGATTATTGTTAAGTGAGAAGACAACAGTACAACAATATGAAGCAAAGCCAAATGAGGTAATGGTTGAGGTAACAAATTTTGAAAATAACATGTTGTTTGAAAAATTAGTTGAATGAGAAAGGGAAGAGTTTTCTTTTGAATTTGCTCAAACTTATGAAAGTAATAATGACATTGATGTTGAAGTGGGTGATGTTCAGGAAGAAGAATAAGAAGAAGAAGAAGAAGAGATAGCAAAAGAAGCTATAGAGGACCCAAGGATAGTCCAAAGAAGAAGATAGTTATGGAGGATAAGGAGATAACATGGTTCTTAGGAGAAGAACCGAGAGTTGAGAATGTTGATGGAAGAATGGATGAGCAATTCAAAAATGAAAATGAATGGCTAAGTATGGTTGAGGTGCAGCCAAAGAATTTGGAGAATAATGAAGAGAAAAGAATGTGTGGAAAACAACATAAGGTGGATGAAGAAGTGAAGTATGAAGAAGAAAAATATGATTTCTTTAATATGTTTGTTTCCTATGTAGGTAAAGAAGACAAAGTGGATGAAAGAGAAAATAAATTTGCAATTGTAGTCCAAGGTCAAGTTAGAACAAGAAAACAAACAAAATCACATGGCTACATTGTACCAAGTTGGCCTTAGCTCAAGAAGCATGTTGTTGGACCAAAAAGCACAAGTGCACCAGTAGATACAAATGTACTTGAGATCTAGCAAAATGAAAACAATGCACGCATGCAAAGGAACTGGAAGACAAGAAAGAAGATCCATATTTGAGGTGGAACTCAAATTTGCTTTTTCCTGGGGAGTATGGTGCAGGGGCACCCTCATGTACATGTTAATCAACATCATACACAAAATTTGGGGAAATAAAACAAATATTTTAATTCTCTAAAACTCCAAGCAAAAGACAAGGAAAGTTGCCTATGGAAAAAATCCTAGTCACCTACATGCTAGAAGACAAAGATTGGACAATGAAGAGTTTTCAAGCACCCAAGTCATAAAAGAAAGCAATAAAAGAATCCCAAGAGTCACCTTTCTCCAAGTTGGATGCCACCAAGAAAGAAGAGGAATACCAAGAGTCATTGGAACCCAAAATGAGGAAGATGAAACTATGCAAAGGAGATCTTATAAATAGATTGAAGTTTGGCTCCAAAGAGGCATTGAAAAAGAAGAGAAGAGTCCAAATTTATTTTTAATTTTTGCAGGTCATCAAGAGGACGTCCGTGGGTGATGTTAAAGATAATTATCTAAGGGAAATACATCCATTTTGATGAGGCAAAGAAGGTGAACATCCTTGGTGACTTGTTAAATGAAAAATTTCTGAATTTGTAAGCTTGTGGAGGTGGACAGTTGGAAAGTTTGTTGGAGATATTTCATAGTTGGATTGGTGGAGGTTATGTGTGTGTGTTACCATCTTGATTGACTACATAAAAACACTTGGGTTGTAAGTATTTGTTGTTGTTCATCTTTTATGAAATTCTCAAGATATGGTGCTACTTCATAGCTAAAATTGTTGCTACAACATTCACAATTTATTTTAACTTAAGGGCTGCAAGTTTAAGAGATTAATATACATTTATTTTACTGCAACTAAAGGAATCAAAGGGACAAACAAAAATTCTTAATGGATGGAAATCATCAAAGTTAATTTTCATCTAAGAGAAGAGGAGTAATCTTGGTAAACAACAATCTTAAGGCTGAAATTAAACAAGGATATGTTAGCACATACAATTTGTTTCAATCTTTGAAGTTTTGAGCACATGATTATGATAATTTGAAGGCATGAATATTGTTGTTATCACAATGCACATAAGAGAATTTGATTGGGCTGCATGATGGGACAATCCTTCATTGGATTCTCTTGTCTTGTTTGCATCAAATTGGTATCAGAGCTAGAAGATTTTGGGAAGTGATTTTACTAATTTGGATAACGTGGTTCAATATATTTGATGTTTAAGGATGGCTCTTAATAAGAAGAAAGATGGGAAAAAGGAATCATCATTGTTAAATACATTGTTCAAGTTGGCTAAGAAGCTAGAGGAGGAAGAAATGGTGGAGGAAGAAATTGCAGCCAAGAAAGCAAGCAAGATGGCAAAAGAAAGATTATTCAGGACTACTTGCAAATCCAAAGGTAAATGTTGTAAAGTTGTGATTTCACATATTTTCATGGATAATATTGTTTCTGAGTATATGGTAGATAAATTGGGCTTGAAAAGAATACAACACCCCACACCCTATTCAGTGACTTGGCTTCAAACAAGTACCCAGGTAACCGTAAGTGAACAATGCAAAGTTGAGTTTCAAATAGGCCCTTATAAGGATGAAATAGTTTGCGATATTATGCATTTGGATGTATGTCATATTGTGTTTGAAAGGTTGTGGAATTATAGCAAGGCAGCGAAGTATAACAGAAAAAACAACACATATGACATTATGGACAAAGATGGGCTAAAATTTGCATTAACAGCCTTGAAGGGTGAGTGCATAGGAATTGAAATATTATTGTTAAGTGAGAAGACAATAGTACAACAATATGAAGCACAGCCAAATGAGGTAATGGTTGAGGTAACAAATTTTGAAAACAACATGTTGTTTGAAAAATTAGTTGAACGAGAAATGGAAGAGTTTTCTTTTGAATTTGCTCAAACTTATGAAAGTAATAGTGACATTGATGTTGAAGTGGGTGATGTTCAGGAAGAAGAAGAAGAAGAAGAAGAAGAGATAGCAAAAGAAGCTATAGAGGACTCAAGGATAGTCCAAAGAGAGAAGATAGTTATGGAGGATAAGGAGATAACATGGTTCTTAGGAGAAGAACCAAGAGTTGAGAATGTTGATGGAAGAATGGATGAGCAATTCAAAAATGAAAATGAATGGCTAAGTATGGTTGAGGTGCAACCAAAGAATTTGGAGAATAATGAAGAGAAAATAATGTGTGGCAAACAACATAAGGTGGATGAAGAAGTGAAGTATGAAGAAGAAAAATATGATTTCTTTAATATGTTTGTTTCCTATGCAGGTAAAGAAGACAAAGTGGATGAAAGAGAAAATAAATTTACGATTATAGTCCAAGGTCAAGTTAGAACAAGAAAACAAACAAAATCACATGGCTACATTGTACCAAGTTGGCCTTAGCTCAAGAAGCATGTTGTTGGACCAAAAATCACAAGTGTGCCAATAGATACAAATGTACTTGAGATCCAGCAAAATGAAAACAATGAACGCATGTAAAGGAACTAGAAGACAAGAATGAAGATCCATATTTGAGGTGGAACTCAAATTTGTTTTTTCCCAGGGAGTATGGTGCAGGGGCACCCTCATGCACATGTTAATCAACATCATACACAAAATTTGGGGAAATAAAACAAATATTTTAATTCTCCAAAACTCCAAGCAAAAGACAAGGCAAGTTGCATATGGACAAAAATCCTAGTCACCTACATGCTAGAAGACAAAGATTGGACAATGAAGAGTTTTCAAGCACCCAAGTCATAAAAGAAAGCAATAAAAGAATCCCAAGAGTCACCTTTATCCAAGTTGGATGCCACCAAGAAAGAAGAGGAATACCAAGAGTCATTGGAATCCAAAATGAGGAAGATGAAACTATGCAAAGGAGATCTTATAAATAGATTGAAGTTTGGCTCCAAAAAGGCATTGAAAAAGAAGAGAAGAGCCCAAATTTATTTCTGATTTTTGTAGGTCATTAAGAGGACGTCCATGGGTGATGTTGAAGATAATTCTCTAAGGGAAATACATCCATTTTGGTGAGGCAAAGAAGGTTAACATACATGGTGACTTGTAAGATGATTTTTTTTTTAATTTGTAAGCTTGTGGAGGTGGACAGTTGGAAAGTTTGTTAGAGATATTTCATAGTTGGATTGGTGGAGGTTATTTGTGTGTTACCATCTTGATTGGCTGCATAAAAACATTTGGGTTCTAAGTATTTGTTGTTGTTCATGTTTTATGAAATTCTCAAAATATGGTGTTACTTCATAGCTGAAATTGTTGCTACAACATTCACAATTTATTTGAACTTAAGGGCTGCAAGTTTAAGAGATTAATATGCATTTATTTTCCTGCAACTAAAGGAATCAAAGGGACAAACAAAAATCCTTAATGGCTAGAAATCATCAAAGTTAATTTTTATCTAAGAGAAGAGGAGTAATCTTGGTAAACAACAATCTTAAGGCTGAAATTTAACAAGGATATGTTAGCACATACATTTTTTTTCAATCTTTGAAGTTTTGAGCACATGATTATGATAATTTGAAGGCATGAATATTGTTGTTATCACAATGCACATAAGAGCAGTTGATTGGGCTGCATGATGGGACAATCCTTCATTGGATTCTCTTGTCTTGTTTGCATCACTATTTTGTGTCTCTTTACTATTTATGCAGTTTAACAAAACCTCTAAAAGACTGGCATGATTTATTAGGCTTCCTTGACATGCTCTTTAGGGTTTAACATGGTTTTAGACCTGTTTGTAACACTTGTATAGAGGTAGCTTAATCATTCTTCAATGATATCACTGTCCATGGAGCAAGTACCCTGTGCATTTGGGTCTATCCATTTGGTTCCTTCTCCTTGCAATTCTTTTTCTTCTTCTTATCAATATTATCAACATTACTAGTGTCTACCTCTGTACATTTCCATTGTGATCTTTCTTTGTCTTAATCTTGAGGTCTAAATCTTTACCATTTTTACTTTTAGGTTTGTCACACTTCTCTAGACTCTCATCAAGCCTATCTATGCATGTTTTAAACCTCCAATGCTCTTCAAACTCTGTATGGTCTTGTAGACTATCAAATAGGCCTGTAGAATGCAGTGATAGTCTTGATCTCTATCTTCATTCTCACCTTCTATGACATGTCTTGATAGACCTCTATACTATTATACCATTACATTGCATGTGCTTTCCTCTTCATATTAACAATGAAATTTTAGAATTGTTCCAACATATTGAAGAAATGGTTCTCATAACCCTTGAAGTGCTTGAGACATGCATTGCATTATTCTCAAAACCCTAGAATTATGGAATATTTATTGTATTCTTACCAACATATGAAATACACAATTTACGTTACACAATTTACAAAACTGGAAGAAATAATGAAGAAAAACTCAAAATAGACAACTATGTATTAAAGGCTCAATTTTTCCATAGTGAAGATACTCTACAAATCCACTTTGGAAATAAAAGACTCAAACAGAGATAAACACAAACAATAGGCATCGAAGCTTGAAACCTTGACGCCAATGTTGAAGGTCTCTGAAGTCCAAAAGAGTCGATAAGCAAGTAATAACTGAGAGCTTGATTAGATGATGAAGACTGGTGATGACCTTGACACTGCAAATCATGAAGTTAATAGTGGCTACAAACAAACCTCAGCAAGGAAGATAAGACCTCAGCCTAGTGGGCAGGAGATCAATGATGTCCTCTTCAAAAGAAACGACCATTCCTCTTCGAACAATGACTGGTAAGTGGTATGTGAGCTGCTGAGTAAAAACAGAGAAAGCAGTGGTTAAATGATGTAGATGTAGAAGAAGCCAAGACAGATGCTTGGTAGCATCTTGCAAACACTGAGGCAAATATAAACTCCATAGAAACTATGACTTGTAGATCTCATGAGATGGCAAAGATTTGTCAACGACCTTCGTGGGAAAATGAACCTCGATTGGAACTTTTGGTGATGTGTGAACGACTTCTAGGCTATAGCTGCAGGGTTCCTTCAGTGTTCAAATCTTGTTTTGTGTGGTGTTGGTCTCTACTCCTTGGAGTGGCAAGGAGAAACCCTTCCCTGTGAAGGATAAAGGTGGGGAATTTTTCACAGTTTCAAATATTCCAAATGTTTTACATATTACTTTTAATTGTAATGGCATTTTTAAATGGTGGGGAAGAGGAAAATTACCAATTTGATTTTTTAAAATTTGTGTGACTAATTATTTAGTTATGTTTTTTACCCGATGATCAAATTAGTCATTAATTAGTCATTTATTTAGTCATTTATAGCTGTGTTGCAAAAAATAGTAGAATTTAGTCATTTTTAGTTGTCGTGACTTAAAGTTTTAGTCACTTAGTCATTTATTTGCCAAAATTCTACCAGTGGTTATTGATCTTGAAACTAATCCCATGAACCAACGCATTGGAGAGTCTCTCAAAGTGGAGGGGAAGAGTTTAAGTTTTTGGTTATCATTTTTGTAGTCATATGTCTGACACGGGACTTTAAACTCAAAAAGGAACTAGTCAAGGTCTTTGGAGGATAACCTTCTGAAGGTTCGTAAGATGTAAGGTGAAATATTTGTCATGGGTGCATCATCATCTTCATTGAGAGCAATAGGATAGGTAAATGTCCATGCTGCTCTTCGTGGTTTATCACCATCTCCTTGGTTTTCTCTCCTTTCGTTGAAAGGGTTATCATTGTTATCAACCATGATGTTAAAAGGAATGCTTTCTTCCTCAAAGATTTGGTCTGATGGTTGAACGTTTTCCTCGTCAAAGGTTTGGTCTGATCGTTGAGTTTCTAGGGTATGTTGAGAAGTCTTAGGTTAATCCTGACTGATCAATTCATAACAAAGTTCTTCAGCTAAGACTTCTACCTCCTTGTTTATGGTTGAGACTACTACTGGGGGTTTTTGGTATGAATCTTCCGTGTGGACCTCGTTTCCTGACCATGCAGAAAAAGAAGTCTGGAAACTTTTTTTTTCTAAAAGAGATATCCAAGCAGTCCCCTATTAACACTAGAAAAGAAGTTCCCTAGTAATGGCACCAAAAAGTGACAGGCTTTCGTAAGGTCCTAACACTTTAGTTGAAAATATGTCAGTTATGTCGACCAGGTAGTGTCCAAGGCTGTTTGCAATAGGGAATTTTTTTGGCATCTCACTTAGTAATGGTTTTTATGGATTTTTGAAAAGCTTAAATCATAATCTAAACTAGAAAGCATAAAGACTTTAAGCTAGAAAGCTTTAGAATCTTTTTAATCTAAAAAGCATATAAACTCTAATCTAGAAATTCACATAAGCAATTTTAACTATGAATTTGAAAAGATGAGTAACTTGTTAACTGAAAACACATTTGAAATTTTAAACGAATGATTAACAATAGATTTATGGTAGGCATGAGTTTTCCACAGTCCATGAATTAATTAGATAGTGCTTCTGGATTAATCTGTGTATGTTTTTACTTCAAACATACACAGATTAATCCAGAAGCACTATCTAATTAATAGATTTATGACTGAAGTGGACGCTCCAGAAATTTCAAACGAACAAAATTTCAAAGATCATAAACTTAAATACCACAATCTACAGGAACACAATACAAAGCCAAACATGAAGTGACATTAATCTAAACAGAACATTCACAAAATAGAAATAACAACACCAATTCATAATAATAATAATAATACTTATCTATTCTATAATCCCTCGAGTGGCTAGCTCTTGGGAGATCCTATATCGACTCAAATCACATTCAGTACTTCAACAGCTCCAAAGTAAATTATATTCATATTACTTTCATTACTCAAAAAGGATTACTCAGAATTAGAACTGGTGATATTCATTCATAAAAGTATCATAGAACATAGCTACAAATTATCACTTCAAAAGAGATTGTTTTCATTCATAACACAACATAACATGTCTGCTTGTTTTGAGCAACTACATATATGAACTGTACTACTCCAAAATCCTAAATTTCAGATGGCGGGTAAATTCCATTGAAGAAGTCTTTAAATAAAAATAGAATTAAAAAGTGGTTGGATGTCTATGAAATTAAATGCATTAAAGGCTCTGAGTGGAGCCATAAAATCTTAAGTATACCCAACAGAAAATAACAAAATTTCTAACAAAGTCTATGATTATGTATGCCTAAATTTCTGGCGCCCTCAAATTTCGGCACTCTAACTTCAACTGCTTTGAAGTCCACTCCTTTCGTTAGGCCATACATGCAACCCTCCATAATTACACAGCTCTACACGCAATTATGTCAACATTAGTGGCTAATTTCAATCAATTGGAAAATAAAGATTTATACATCATTTTATTAGAAATAGATAAATAATTCTTCTAAAAATAAATAAATTGGCATGGTTAGGGTGATTGGGCAAGACAAATAGGTTATATGTCTTGTTATAACAATGAGGTTATTTATACCTCATCACTTGAGTGATCTTGTTTTGCCTTGAGAACCTTAAGGATGAAGACACATCAAGTGAAGACAAAAACCTGGACTAAAGAAGCAAAGGATGATAAAAACATGCTAAAGATAGAGAAAAGAAGAACAAATTCTCTTTTTATTGCAAATTTTGAAGGAATGTATTTGATTTTTAGGGATTTTTGAGGTTTTACAATTTTTTAGGTTTTTCAACTTTCTAATTTTTATTGTTTTTTTGAAGATTTTGTGAAGGTCCAACTTGACATTCCTTGAGGTCTTATGTTTATTGAAGATATTTATGCCCTTGTCCCCTTGCATGGAGAGACTGATGTAGAGCATCTAGGACAGTAGAAGCATGGTTCAAAACTTCAATGGAACCATTCTCTCTAGGTTCACTGTTTTCTTTTTTTTTTACAGAGATCAAACTTCACATAAGGCAGGGCTTCAACACAATAACTAACTTGTTCTTGATATACAACATGAGGGACTTCAGGACACTAATCCCAGAGTGTCTAACTCCATTCAATATTTCCATACAACCCTTTATGCAGGGTCTGCAGGATAGCAATCTCATGGACTGTCACAACACTATTGCTCCATTATGAAGACAGTCCCAAAAACCTCCTTGGAATGACCTCCATCAACACAAACTCAATCTCATTGCGGCATATCAATTCAATAACTTATCAAACACCTAATGCCTTCATTTGGCAAATCAATAACATGACAAGCAAACCTATTACCTTCTTTGTTGTGACTGTCTCCAAGCCTTCTTTGCAGAGACTATCTCCAGGAGGACTGACAGAGGCAACATAAGGTAAGATGGACAGTTATCTTAGTGGAATCTCTTCATACTCCCTGTCATGGATCCATGATCAGATCTAGGGCTCTTCCCACCAGTCTCAATACCTTCATTCACCAACATTCCACTTCCTCAGTCGGTGGACATCATCTAACTGTTGTTGTCCTTCACTTAATCCTAACACATGGATTTGCAGTGTCTTCTACATGGTAATCTCAATCCCAACCATTCTCCTGCCTCCACTATCCTTCACAATCCTTAGCACTGACTATGATACAACCCATTCCATTGAGTAGAAACAGAAAAAGATCAATGGAATGGGGAGAGTTCCATCGGCTTGCTCAGTAGAACCCTAACTTAGGTTTTAGGACAGTCAACAGAAAACTAACAATTTCTTCCTCCTAGTGCAGTGTCAAGATTCAAAATAAAGCTACTTCAAACCTCTAACCATCCAATGCATACATGGCCTATGACAAATCCATACAGGCGTGGGTACAGATTGATAACAGCGAATAAACACAGAAAAAGCAGAAAAAATAGGAAAAACAGTGATTTCTTTGCTCTTATTCCACTTTCATCAGATGTCCCTTTACAATGAATCCCTCTTGCTTCAAATAATCCTCATACACTTGAAAGAAGTCATTTGGAGTGGTTGGGGTCTAAGAAACTGCCCAACCATCGGGCTTTTTCTTGATTTCTAACTGCAACACTAAAGACTGTTTTAGTAACTGTCCTCCTTAGGACTGTAGTGACTGTTTTTGTCTAAATGAGCTTTCTAACATTTTGGAGAACCTTGGACAAGGTTCTAACACCCTTCCAACCTTTGACATGCCTCTATAGGCTTACAAACATGAAGACTTTAATGATTGCCCCCTACAATAAGACTGTCCTCCTTAGGACTACAACATGAAGATAGATTTTTTAGACATTTGGACATAGTCCTTTTACAAACATGGCACTCAAGCCTTATTACAACAAGGATTGGGCTCAAGGACTTTATTAAACAAAACAAACTACTTGAAGATCAAACAAAACCCTGATGTCTTGGTGCTCCTGCACCATACTCCCCAGCATGATGAAAACTCTTGTCCCAAGAGTTATGGCTTCTGCTCCAACCATTCGTCAATCTTGTTGGGATGTTCCTCTGACTAGGAAACATGAACTCTCCAAGAGTTATCTTCCTCCTTCTCCAACCTGCATGGCTCCGATAAACAGTGTTAGGACCATAAAACTTGTTTTGGTGTCCTTGTTTAGGACCCTGCTACTGTAATGCTTTTGTTCTTCCCAACTTGAGATTCTGATTTGTTCTCCTCTGTACTATCTATTGTTTGCCTTCCTTCTTCTACCTCCTTATAGGGCACTCAATGTCCCCAATCTTGACATAACTCAAGTCCCAAACCTGCTGCTCTTTAGGACTGTCATCCACCTTCTTCTGCTGCAACTATTCCTGCTGCTTGCAATCATCCTTAACCTACACATTCAACTTCAACTTCTCTCCAAAACAAATGGTAACATGTTCCTTCTAGTCTTCACAAGGTAAAGGCATCAGTTTGAACTTCTTACCATCTTTGTGCACCAAATAGTTATTAGTATAACCATCATGAATTGTCCTTCTCAAATGCTGCCATGGTCTACCCAAGATTATATGCCCACATGTCATTGGAATGACATCACACAAAACATAATCCTGATATGGACCAATTGTAAAATCAACATATGCCTTCTTAGTAACCCTTACTTGCTGCTCTTGACTCACCCAAGTGACATTGTAAGGATTAGGGTGATCAAATGTTTTCAATCCCAACTTATGCACCATTTCCCAAGAAACTAGATTATCATGTGAACCTGAATCTATAATCAACTTGCATATTTTTCCATGGCTTAAACAATTACTTTTAAAAATAGATACCTGTGGTGTTTGCTGCATTTTACCTTTTTCCACCATGAACATTTCTCCAACCATTACTGGAGAGGCTGACAACATTTTCAGTTCTTCTAGCTTCTCCTCCTCTTGTGCCAAGTGAACTCTTCTATCCTTGCTCTTATCAATATCATCCTTCTTAGGACATTTGAAAGATGTGTGTCCCACTTCATTGCAGTGATAACATCTACCTGTAAACACTCCTCTTCCTGATCCAAATCTACCTCCACCTCTATATCCACCTCTCTGAACTGCAGAAAACTCTTTGCCTTTCTCATTGTTGTTCTGTACTTCATTAGTAGGTCTGCCCCTACCTCTATATCCTCTACCACTACCTCCTTTTCTTTCTTGCTTCCTCTTCACCCTCTCTTTAGCCCTAATGGCCAACTAAAAACATTCTCCAAGTGATTTAGGTACTGTCAAACCAATTTCATCTTGCAAGCTATACCTAAGCCCATTAAGGTATCTTGCCACTTTCTCTTCTTCATCTTCTAATCCCCCTCTAATACTAAGCTTATGAAATTGCTCAGTATAGGACATAACATCCATGTCCTTTTGTTTCAGATTCTGACTCATCCTCTTTGTTTGAATGGAGTAATCAGATGGAAGGAATTGATCCTTCATCATATCCTTCATCCTACCCCAAGAAGTGATTCTTGATGCACCTCTAGCCACTCTTTCTGTTTGCACACTACTCCACCATGTAAGTGTTGTACCTCTCAGTTTTGTTTTTGCAAATTTGATCTTCTTCTCATCACTCATCTCCTCATACTCAAAAATTTTCAAGGGCATCTATCCACCCTAATAGCTCTTCACTATCCATCTTCCCTTGATAGGTAGGTAACTCTATGTTTGCCTTTGTTCCACTTCCTTGGACTGCCTTTAGCAATCTCACAAATTTCTTCTCTTCAGCATCCAACTCATCCTCAGGAGGATTCTCATCTACATCCTCATCTCCTTCTTGATCATCTTGCTCATCCCTTCTAGGATTCTTCTCCAATGCTTCCAATCTAGCCAAGATTGATGCATTCTCTCTTCTTACTTGCCTTAACTCTCTTTCCCTTGCAGCATCTTGCTCTCTTCTGTCCCTCAACTCTTTTTCTTTAGCCTCTAAGGCTTCCCTCAATTCATTATTCTCTCTAGCCATTTGATTCTTAGGAGGCATCCTTACACCTCTCACAAACCCTTACTATTTCACAAGATCCTTTACTCCCTCAAGGACCTATTAGTGGCTCTAATACCACAAATGATGCAGAGCATCTAGGACACCAGAAGCATGGTTCAAAACTTCAATGGAACCATTCTCTCTAGGTTCATTATTTTCTTTTTTTTTTTACAGAGATCAAACTTCACATAAGGCAGGGCTTCAACACAATAACTAACTTTTTCTTGATATACAACATGAGGGACTTCAGGACACTTATCTCAAAGTGTCTAACTCCATTCAATATTTCCATATAACCCTTTATGCAGGGTCTGCAGGACAGCAATCTCATGGACTGTCACAACACTACTGCTCCATTATGAAGACAGTCCCAAAAACCTCCTTGGAATGACCTCCATCAACACAAACTCAATCTTATTGCAGCATATCAATTTAATAACTTATCAAACACCTAATGCCTTCATTTGGAAAATCAATAACATGACAAGCAAACCTATTACCTTCTTTGCTGTGACTGTCTCCAAGCCTTCTTTGCAGAGACTGTCTCCAGGAGGACTGACAGAGGCAGCATAAGGTAAGATGGACAGTTATCTTAGTGGAATCTCTTCATACTCCCTGTCATGGATCCATGATCAGATCTAGGGCTCTTCCCACCAGTTTCAACACCTTCATTCACCAACATTCCACTTCCTCAGTCGGTGGACATCATCTAACTGATGTTGTCCTTCACTCAATCCTAACACATGGATTTGCAGTGTCTTCTACATGGTAATCTCAATCCAAACCATTCTCCTTCCTCCACTATCCTTCACAAGCCTTAGCACTAACTATGATACAACCCATTCCATTGAGCAGAAACAGAAAAAGATCAATGGAATGGGGAGAGTTCCATCGGGTTGCTCAATAGAACCCTAACTTAGGTTTTAGGACAGTCAACAAAAAACTAACAATTTCTTCCACCTAGTGCAGTGTCAAGACTCCAAACAAGATTCAAAATAAATCTACTTCAAACCTCTAACCATCCAATGCATACATGGCCTATGACAAATCTGTACAGGCGCGGGTACGGACTGATAATAGCGAATAAACACAGAAAAAGCAGAAAAATTAGGAAAAATAGTGATTTCTTTGCTCTTATTCCACTTTCATCAGATGTCCCTTTACAATGAATCCCTCTTGGCTTCAAATAATCCTCATACATTTGAAAGAAGTCATTTGGAGTGGTTGGGGTCTAAGAAACTACCCAACCATCGGGCTTTTTCTTGATTTCTAACTGCAACACTAAAGACTGTTTTAGTAACTGTCCTCCTTAGGACTGTAGTGACTGTTTTTGTCTAAATGAGCTTTCTAACATTTTGGAGAACCTTGGACAAGGTTCTAACACCCTTCCAACCTTTGACATGCCTCTATAGGCTTACAAACATGAAGACTTTAATGACTACCCCCTACAATAAGACTGTCGTCCTTAGGACTACATCATGAAGATAGATTTTTTAGACATTTGGACATAGTCCTTTTACAAACATGGCACCCAAGCCTTATTACAACAAGGATTGGGCTCAAGGACCTTATTAAACAAAACAAACTACTTGAAGATCAAACAAAACCCTGATGTCTTGGTGCTCCTGCACCAGAGACTTGCACGCTTGAGTGCACAATTTTTCTCTTTTGACTTATTGGAGGAGTGACTTGTGCTCAAACATTATTTTGCACTTATTGTTGTGAGACTTGATTGGATGAGATCTATATGCAACTTCAGTTGACATCTTATACTTCATTGTCCCTCTTGTGCATATAGTAGAATAGAGCTTTTATTTTACTCATGAGAATGCATATCTATGATGATCACATATGGATGATGCAATTTATTAGATTATCTTTTCATGAATGAGATGCAATGTGTCTGGATGTGATTCACAAATATGAAATATAGAGTACTATGTTCTAATTGTCATGAATGCCATGATATTATGACATGTTTTATTATTTTGTATGTTTGAAATGTATGCAAGTGGAACAAACAGTGTGAATGCTTTTAGTAGAATTTTTGACCTAGGGGATTGCAAGTTGACTCAGCATAGGGATACCCAGTAAACCTTGAGATAGGATTTTGTGAAAAACTCACGTGGGAGTGAGAGGGAAATGGAAAGTTCTTGATTTTGGATTTGCGAAGGCTTAATCCTCGTCTAGATACAAATATTTTGACAAGCTTTCAACTTATGCAAGCAACAAATTTTATTATCACCTTATAGACTTAGATCAAAGATGGCCAACAAGATAGACCTAGGGTAAAGGAAAGGCTCTAGAGCAGAAAATGGTCCTAAAGATAGTTAAACTCTTGATTTTTCTTAGCTATTGTGTGTATGCTTTGTACCTCTCTTTTTTAATAGATGTCACCATCGTAGCTTCGAGCTTAGATTTATCTCCACCCGAGAGTATGGACATTAGCAATCCTCTCTTTCCATTTTTTTTCTCTTTTTTTGTATCTTTATTTTCTCTCTTTTTTTTGTATTTTGTAGCATGTTTATTTTTTATTTTTTTGTATTCTCTTTTTGATTTTTTATGACCTCTCTTTTTTATTGCAGTTTTATTTTTTTGATTGCTTCCTACGGAGTTATGATCCCCCTAGCATTTTTGGCCAGGAAAGATTTGGGGCTAAGCGCCACTAAGGGTTTTCACTCTCTAGTCAAACTTCCCTTTTTCTAAGGAGGAATAGGGAAGGTCTACTTGAAAGCTTCTATTAGGTACTATAGGTTTGAGTATTGACTTCATTTGAACTTAACATCATGATTCATTAAGACTGGGATCAATATGAAGCTAAGCTCCTGGATTTAATTTGAACTTGTTGGTAAATGTAAAGGGGAATGATTAGTGGTAAATATGATCACAAGGAATCTCAAAGGCTCAAAGGGTCAACCTATACCTTGACAACCTTAAACTCCTTACTAAAACAAAAATCAGACAAGAGCATATCACTCACTAATGCATAGTGAAACAGAATGAGGAATGTGTATTTTTGGTTTTTCATGATTTTTACACTTTTTATGGATTTTTTTTGAGTTATTTGGTTTTTTATATTTTTTGTGTTTTTATAAAGTTTTGAGATACTGAACTCTTCTCCTTCAATAGTGCACAAGAGGTAAGTGTCATCTTTGACATCTTCCTTAACTACATATGGACCCATCCAATTTGGTATGAACTTCACTTGAAAGTCTTTGCAAGGACACTTGAAGACTTGGGGTAAATATTTATTTGATTTCAATGATGAGTTTTGTGTACTCACATTTGTCATCATTTGACGATTTGCCCCCTACCCTTGTCATTTTCTACTTTTGTTAAGTTTCAATGTTTGTTTTGGTATTAGTTTTGAACTTTTGAGGGGCAATTGGTGTTGGTGTTTGAACAATTTTTGATGACTCCTATTTCTTGTGTGGGTTTTGCCTCTTCTTCTTTAGTCATGATTTCAATCATATGAATGTTTACATTTGGATCAATTGGAATGGCTACTAAGTTGAAGGGAGCATAAGACTTTGTTGATGTTTCCCCCTCCTTTGTACATTTTGAGGCCTTGGCTATATTTTTGATTTGTTTGGATGTCTCTCCTTTTTCAAAAGTGTTTATGTTTGCGTCACTAGTGGTTTCCATGGTCTTTCCTTTCTTTTTGACTTGTTCAACTTGGTAAAGATTGAAAGGATCAGGGTCTCCTTTGACAATATGGGTTTGTCCCATTTATGAGAAGTGGAATTCTTGAAATAACATGAGGGAATGACCCTCATCCTATGGATCTAAGTCCTTTCTAGGATCACATTGTAAGTGGTTTCTTCATTGATGATGTGAAATTTGGTTGGGAAAGTTTTGGGACCCAATGTTTTTTGAAGATTGACCTTATCCATGGTTAAAATGTTTGGGTTATCATGAATCCTAAGGATGGAAGTTTCTTGTGTGACTTGAGTTTCGTCATAACCCAATCTTTGAAGAAGAGAGAAAGAGACTATGTTGATTGCAAACCCATCATCAATAATTACACATTTGATGGAATAGTTCTGAACTTGGACTATTAGGTAGAGGGGGAGATCACCTTGTTTAGCTATGTCATCATCTGAAGGTAGCTTTTTGAAATCAAATGTGGAAGAAGAATTCTTTTTGTTTGGCATGTTTTGAACTATATGGCCTGGATCAAAGGCATTGAGGAGAGCATTCTTGTGCATAGGAGAACTCTTGAGAAGTTCTAGCATGGGAGCAAAATTTGAATCACTAGTGGTGTCATTTGGTCATTTTGGTCCTTGGGTAACACAAACTTCTTGATCTTTGTCTAATTCCACAAGGCGAAAGGTGTTTTAATCAAAGACATTTTGACAGTTCTTGGGACTATTTCCTTCATCTTGTGATAATGTGTCCATGAATGGTTGATATTCTAGGAGGTTTGATATGAAGCAATGATACTCCCGACATGAATTGATATCATGCCCCTTCTTGATGAAGGGGGTAAATCACAAAACACATAATAACAGATATTGAACATAGCAAATAGAACTTTCTTTTATTGAACTGGGCAACTCATTATATTACAGAAGCTCAATTACAATCAGAGGATAAATCCTCTACTGGCTGCAACACATTACAGCTTTCCCAACCTCAAGACTCTAGAATCTTCAGCCTTCTGTAACCCCAAATCAGCTAGGGTTTCTATTTTCCAACCTATTCTTGACTCCACACTGGCCCCCTTGACTCTAGTACTGCCCAGGGTTCCCAAAATAGTCATAAATAACACTTTTTAGTAGCCTCCAGCTAAATTTCGAATTTTGCAACTCCCTCCAAAAGTAGGTCAACTTCCGGGAAGCATAACTTTTGATCCGGGTGTCCGATTGACGAACCGTTTTAAGTGCCGAAAAGATCGCGATGTAAACTATCACGCCAAAAATTCATAATTGGATTTCCATCAACTTTTTGAGATGTTATGAGAAATTTTAGTGCCTCATATCTCGTTCCGTAAATTTTCTGGGGCTTTTCAGAAAACAAAAACTTTAATATTTTTTAGCTCACAAATGATCTTTACCTGATTCCTTCGCCAAAGGTCTTATATTTCCATTATGTAACTTTCTAAAAGTTTTTGCTTCATTATGTGCCCAAATGCAAACTTTCTAAAAATAGCAAGTACACTTTCCTAAATAGGCAGGTTGCTATTTTTAGCAGTTTTGGAAAAACTGAAAGTCCTACATTATTATTCTGGATATTATGGAACCAAAAACACTAATTATGGGAAGAAATGAGAACAACTACAATGGTTTTGAATTAACTTATTTTTGGGTGATGCAAGATTGCCCTTACACCTCTGGATGCTCCTGCATCAGACACCCAAGGTAATTTGAGAAGTGACCCTGTCACGTCTCAGGTGTTTGTGTGAGGAAAACCCAAATGGTCAACCTCTGCCTTAGACAACCAAGAAGAATCTTCAACAGGCCTTCCTTTCCATTTTACCAGATATTCTTCATATTGCTTGTTTCGAGTACTTCTTCCCACACGGCTATCCAAGATCTCTTCTATCTCCTCTATTGAAGTAGATGCCGGAATACTCCACTGTTCTTCTGTTGGTCCATCCTCTGTTCCACCTTCATGATATTCTGATAAATCAACAATGTTGAAAATAGAGGAAATATTGATCCCACTTGGCAGCTCTACCTCATATGCATTTCTTGAATCATGTTTCTTCAAAATTTTGCATGGTCCAAATTTCTTCATTTTTAACTTATTGTATGTTCCAATTGGGAACCTTTCTTTTCTCAAGTGAACCATGACTTCATCTCCTACCTGGAATTCTTTATATCTCCTCTTCTGATCTGCCTTAGCCTTGTACTGAATATTCATTTTATTAATGTGCTTTCTCACCTCTTCATGCAAATTCTTCAGATGTTCTGCAAAGTCTTCAGCTTCAGCACTTGTCTTTTCTCTGTTGTCCAGCTTCCTTAACTTAGAAGCATTTCTTGGGCTATTGCCATATACAATCTGGAATGGTGATTTACCAGTACTCCTATTGACAGAATTGTTGTAAGAAAATTCTACCTGTGGTAAAATCAAATCCTATCCCTTGGGCTTATCTCCTACTAAGCATCGTAGCAGGTTACCCAAACTCCTATTCACCACTTCAGTTTGTCCATCAGTCTGTGGATGGTGTGCAGAACTAAACTTCAAATCTGTCTTCAACTTCTTCCACAATGTCCTCCAGAAATAACCAACAAACTTGGTATCTCGATCTGAAACTATGCTCTTTGGTAGACCATGTAGTCTCATCACTTCCCTGAAAAATAACTCTGCAATATGAACAGCATCATTAGTCTTCTTACAAGGAATAAAATGTGCCATCTTTGAGAATCTGTCCACCACCACAAAAATAGAATCATGCCCTCTCTATGTCCTTGGTAAACCAAGAACAAAATCCATACTAATATCATCCCATGGCTTCTCTGGTACAGGTAATGGTTGATACAATCCTGTATTTTGACTTGTTCCTTTTGCCATCTAGCATACTCTGCAACTCTGCACAAACTTCCTCACATCCTGCTGTAGCTGTGGCTAATAATAATTTTCACCAACAATAGAAATGGTCTTATCTCGACCAAAGTGTCTAGCCAATCCTCCAATATGCTTCTCCTTAATCAGGTTCTCTCTCATGGAAATCCTCGAAATGCACAACTGGCTTCCTCTAAACAACATGCCATCTTGGATTCTGAAATCCAACCATTTTGTCCTATCCAAAGTAATAGGCTCCAGACAAGCTTTCCAAGCCTCTGTAAAATCTGGATCTTCAGGATACAAACCTTTGAGCTCATCGAACCCAACAACCTCTATCTTCATTTCTGTCAACAAATTTTGCCTTCTACTCAAGGCATCTGCAACTCTGTTGGACTTCCCACTCTTGTGCTTCAAAACAAAGGTATAACTCTACAAAAATTCAACCCATTTTAAGTGCCTTTGGTTCAACTTCCCTTGACTATTAAGATACTGCAAAGCCTGATGATCAGTATATAAAACAAACTCTTTTGGCAACAAATAATGTCTCCATTTCTTCAAAGCCTGAACTATTGCATAAAATTCCTGATCATAAATAGAATACTTTTTCTTGGCATCATTAAGCTTCTCACTAAAATAGGCAATGGGCTTACCTTCTTGGCTCAAAATAGCTCCTATACCACTACCACTAGCATCACAATTTACCTGAAATACCTTATTGAAATCTGGAAGTGCCAAAACAGGTTGTTCTACAACTTTCTGCTTCAATATATCAAAGCTCTTGTCTGCTCCTTTAGTCCATCTAAACTCTTTTCTATCCCCTCTCATTGTCTCAGTTAGAGGTGCACCAATGCTGCTGAAATTCCTGATAAATTTTCTGTAAAAACTTGCCAAACCATGAAAAGATCTTACCTCCATTGCACTCCTTGGCGTAGGCCACTCAATGATAGCCCTTACTTTTTCTGGGTCCATCTTAAGACCTTCCTCTGAGACAACAAATCCCAGGTATACCAACTCTTTTTTTGCAAAACTACATTTCTTCAAATTAATCAGCAACTTCTCCTCCCTCAGCTTCTCTAGAACTCTTCTGATATGCATTAGATGCTCATCCCAAGTCTTACTAAAAATTAAAATATCATCCAAATAAACAATAACAAAACTTCCCAAAAATTCTTTTAGTACCTCATTCATGAGCCACATGAATGTGCTCGGTGCATTGGTTAGCCCAAATGACATGACTAACCACTCATACAAACCCTCCTTTGTCTTGGAGGCTGTCTTCCATTCATCTCCTTCTCTGATTCGAATCTGGTGATACCCACTCTTCAGATCAATCTTCGTGAAGTACTTGGCTCCACTCAAACAATCCATTATGTCATCCATTCTTGGCAATGGAAATCTATACTTGATCGTTATCTTATTGATGGCTCGAGAGTCTGTACACATCCTCCATTCTCCATCTTTCTTTGGTGCTAGTACTGCAGGTACTGCACATGGACTTAGGCTCTCTCTTATTAGTCCCTTTCTCAACAACTCCTGAACTTGTCTGTTCAGCGCTTCATTCTCTGCAGGGGTCATTCTGTGGGCTACCTTGTTTGGCAAACTGGCTCCTGGTATCAAATCCATTTGATGACTTATCTTCCTTACTGGTTGTAAACCTTCTGGTACATTATTAGAGATAATGTCCTAGAACTCTTCCAACATATCTGAAACTTCTGCTGGTACATCTTCACAGTTCTCTTGACTAATCTTGGGAATCAATGCAAAGCAATAATGCTCATGCTTCATACCCTCCCGAAACTTTCTACCATCTACCAAGCAAATTCTGGTAGTGCTACATACCTTTTCTTCCACCTCCTTCAAGGGCTTCAACTTATGACGAACTCCATCCTTTGTTAGGGAATATGTGTTTGCACGACCATCATGGACATTGCTCCTATCATACTGCCACAGCCTCCCCAATAACATATGACATACATCCATCAGTATGATGTCACACAGCACCTCATCATGGTAGTCACCAATCTTGAACTTCACTAAACACTGTTCATTGACCAAAGCTCTATGGTCCTTCTGCAACCATGCAATCCGATATGGATGTGGATGCTTTCTTCTTGTTAACTTCAACTTGTCAACCATCTCCTTTGAAACAAGATTATTAGTGCTTCCACTGTCAATAATAATATCACAACACTTACCTTCACATTTGCACCTTGTGCAGAATAAACTCTTCCTCTGATTGGGTTCTTTCTCCTCATTCAACAAATTTCTTCTAACAACTAGGGTTTCTCCCCTTTCTGCATCTTTAGAGTGCTCAGACTATGCATCTTCATCCACATGTGCAACTCGTGCATTACCTTCAGGTCTTCTATTTATCCTTCCTTGATGTTGCGGACACTCGTATGCTCGATGCCCTTCTTCTCCACATTGGAAACAGGTTCCTCTGAAACCTCCTCTTCCAGGTCCTTGCCCAGGTTTGCCTCTTCCTCTTCCTCTTTGCTCACCATTGTTCTGGTCACGAGGGCGGTAGGTATTATCCCCTCTTTGATTTCGACTGGTGCCTACTTCTTCACTTTTCTTTTGATCTTCATTACGGCCTCCATAGGGTCTTCCACCAGTCCTTCCACCTTGACCTCTTCCCCTTTGCTTGCTATCAAATCTTTTGTTCAGCTTCTCTTCCACCTTTAGGGAAAACTGGTACGCATCTTCTATGGTGGTCATTCTGACCAGGCTCAACTCCTCTTGAATACTTGGCCTCAACCCATTAATGTAACGGGCTACCTTCTCCTTGTTGGGCTCTGCATGGCCTGTCCTGATAGTAATTTCATAAAACTCTTCTGTATACTCCTTAACAGACTTGTTACCTTGCTTTAGTCCTTGCAGCTTCTTCAGCAACTCCATCTCATAGTCCACAGGAATGAACTGCTTCTTCAGTTTCTCCATCATCCAATCCCATCTGGTGATCTTTTATTTTCCTCTTTTGTTCCTCTCTAATTGGACCTCCTTCCACCAAATATTGGCATGGCCCTTCAACTTTGTTTTTGCAAACTTAACCCGATCTAGGTCCTCCACATCTTCATACTCAAAATACTCCTCCATGTCATTGATCCAATCAATAAGCTATTCTGGATTCAAATCTCCAGAATATGTAGAAACTTCGATCCTGGGCCTCTTTCCAATCTTTGAAATGGCCCTCAACAACCTAACTTCTGCAACATCTCTGGTAGCTTCTGGTTCTTCCTCAGATAGCTTTTCTTCAACTTCAACTTCACTTTCTTCTCTTATCCTTGGCTCAAACCCTCTTCGTAGCTCCTCTTGCAATGCATCGATTTGCCTTTGTAGGGCTCTAAAACCCTCTTCTGTCAAAGCATTCCTCTCAACATGATTTCTTCGTGGAGGCATCTTGGTCTCTGCAGCAAACCCAAAACCTCAGGTCCTGGTGCAAACTGTCTCACGGTCGGCGATCTGTCTACACACTCAGGAACCCTCACTCTCATACCACTTAATGAAGGGGCTAAATCACAAAACACACAATAACAGATATTGAACACAGCAAATAGAACTTTCTTTTATTGAACTAGGCAACTCATTACATTACAGAAGCTCAAATATAATCAGAGGATGAATCCTCTACTAGCTACAACACATTACAGCTTTCCCAACCTCAAGACTCTAGAATCTTCAGCCTTCTGTAACCCCAAATCAGCTAGGGTTTCTATCTTCCCACCTATTCTTGACTCTACACTGGCCCCCTTAACTCTATTACTGCCCAGGGTTCCCAAAATAGTCATAAATAGCACTTTTTGGCGGCTTCCAGCTAAATTTCAAATTTTGCAACTCCCTCCAAAAGTAGGTCAACTTCCGGGAAGCATAACTTTTGATCCGGGTGTCCGATTGACGAACCGTTTTAAGCGTCGGAAAGCTCGCAATGTGAACTATCACATCAGAAATCTGTAAACAGATTTTCATCAACTTTTTGGGACATTATGGAAAGTTTTAGTGCCTCATATCTCGTTCCAGAAATTTTCAAGGGCTTTTCAGAAAATAAAAACTTTAATATCTTTCAGCTCACAAATGATCTTTGCCTGATTCCTTCGCCCTTCATTACGTGCCCAAATGTAAACTTTCTAAAAATAGCAAGTACACTTTCCTAATTAGGCAGGTCACTATTTTTAGTAGTTTTGGAAAAACTGAAAGTCCTACATTATTATTTTGGATATTATGGAACCAAAAACACTAATTATGGGAAGAAATGAGAACAACTACAATGGTTTTCAATTAACTTCTTTTTGAGTGATGCAAGATTGCCCTTACACCTCTAGATGCTCCTGCATTACAACCATATGATATTAAATTTGCTCTTGAAGAGCATACACAGAGGCTTGAAAGCTTATTGATTCCTCTTAGCAGTTTAAGAATTGGGTCAATGAATAAACATTTCCCAACCTTTTTACAATGGCTTATCACCCTATATAGAGCAGTCTAACTTTCTTAACATGCTACACTAGGTGGGAAATATCTGCTGCAATTACTTCTATCAGTATAGTACTGAATTACTTTGACATCAAGGTCTTCTACATTTATAAATCTTGATGGCACCATGTCATGTCCCTATATTAAGGCATTGTTTAAATTAAATATTTAAACATCATGACAAAGACGGAGACATCAATTTTACCAAATATGGTCAATTTAAATGATAATCATATATATAATAATATTAATAATGTAATATATTTATTATATTTATAAATAATAAATATAAATACAAATATAATATTATCAATATTAATTATAATATTATATATTATATAAATATAAATAAAAAAAATATATAATACATAGTATGTAAATATAACAATAAATATATTATAAACATGAATATAAAAAATAAATATTTAAATAGTAAATGAAATACTATTATTATATAATAATATAGATACTAAATATTATAAACATATATAATAAAGCATTATATTGGTAGCAATTCATTATCTAAGGCTGCGATCATTATGAAGCACTTAATAAAAGACAAAGTGCAGCGATTAAGATTACTTATGAAGCAGATCTATTGGCAACGATTAGTCATATGCAGCAATTACTAACTTATTAGTGATTGCAGCGAATATCTAAGGATGTAGCAACCAAAACATATGAAAGGTATCTAAAGGAAATAAAATAAAGAGCAAGGATCTAAGGCAACGATCGACTAAGTAATAAGCAAACAAATATTATTAAATATAGCAATTGTTCTTAATAAAAAACAATAATGAAAAGGTGCATGTCTTGGAGTGATCACATCTTTTGGTGAAGATATTAAAAGGAAATCAAGAGGAAAGAGGAGAATAATAAAGATATTGGGCTAGAAGAACAAGAGAAGAATAATAAGAAGAAAAGAAAAATATATATATTTTCTATATATATTTCTGATATACATAAGTTGGCAATATAAGATAGTAAAGATAATCCAACTATATATAGAAAAGAATCCATCATCATTAGGACTAAGCTTCAAGAGGAATCATACTTGATTTATGTAATGAAGGCAAGGTCCTTAGACACAAACCCATGATATAAGATCATAGAACACATTGAGAGATTGGAGGTAGACTTGTTAGGAAGAAGTAGCATTAATACCTTGAAAGGTAGATAAGATCGGTGGTGGAATGGACCATGTTACATCATACTTAGGCAATGGATAAGACCTGCGATGGAATGGACATATGCTACATCATACAAGGGCAATAAGTAAGACCTGCAGTGGAATGGGCATGTGTTACATCATACGAGGGCACTTAGTAAGACCTAAGGTGGAATGGGCATGTGTTACATCATATAAAGGCACTACCCATAGAGGATGATTCATGCAACCTAACAGGACATAGTACCCCATCTCCACTAGGGTTTGAAACTGAATAAGATTAACATATAATAGACAACCCTAAGTATGAATCAACTTAAGGATTGAATAATTGAATAATTGATTTATGTTGATACTGTTTATGTGGTTACTAACCCTAATTCAATTATTTTAATATGATTTATTGATCTTATTTTTTACTAATGTTTCTTTTAAGAAGCCATTCTTGTGTGCAAGGTTAAAAATAAAAATCTTCTTATAAGGGACATTACACACCATAGTATAGTATTGAAGTCTCACCAGAAATTCTAGAGATCCAAGCATCACCTTTGATGTTTTCATCAGGCCATTAAGTCTTGAGTCATGATCAATTGATGCTTCTATACTTTCCTTGCCAATGTCGGGGGTTGGTGGATCTTCTCTAGTTTCTTCCAGTGAACTCACTTACTTACTTGTCTTGAAAGTTTCTTCATAATTTCCTCACCATTGGATCCCCTATGTTTATGATTGATGGCTTTGTAACATTCCATGTCTCATGAAACCTTTTGAGCCTCTTTGTCACATGGCAGTGTGGTGCTTACTTGAGAGTGTGTTAAAATGTTTTTCCATGGAGAAGCGTGGACATGACAAGTGGCATCAACGAAAGCTCGTCCCTTTATTTATTTATTGGACTTTCCTTCATTGAACCGAGGCCCACCTTTTGACAAAATTGGTGACACTTGCCAACTTGGTGTAGAAGGAAGATGTTATTGAATCTATTGAAACTTAAAGACATAAAAAGCCTCCACCTATTTCCTTCCTATGGGCTCCCCTTTTTTGAAGGTGCTAGGCCAATCAAGGCTTAATTTCAAATCCAATAAGGGCCCAAAATACTCACACCTATTTGTAATTCAAAATTGGTGTAGCTAATGTCAGATTGACACTAATCCACTTTGATTCAAAACAAAATGTATAGCCAAAATGCTCTATAGTGTCATATTCTTTGTATTGATTGTTCTGAGTGCTCCTTCCCACACAGCTATCCAAAATCTCTTCTATCTCCTCTATTGAAGTAGATGCCGGAATACTCCACTGCACTTCTGTTGGTCCATCCTCTATTCCACCTTCATGATATTCTGATAAATCAGCAATGTTGAAAACAGGAGAAATATTGATCCTACTCAGCAGCTCTACCTTATATGCATTTCCTGAATCATGCTTCTTCATGATTCTGCATGGTCCAAATTTCTTCATTTTCAATTTATTGTATGTTCCAACTGGGAACCTTTCTTTTCTCAATTGAACCATGACTTCATCTCCCACCTGGAACTCCTTATACCTCCTCTTCTAATCTGCCTTAGCCTTGTACTAAATATTCATCTTATTAATGTGCTTTCTCACTTCTTCATGCAATTTCTTCAAATGTTCTGCAAAGTCTTCAGCTTTAGCACTTGTCTTTTCTCCATTGTCCATCTTCCTTAACTCAGAAGCATTTCTCAGGCTATTACCATATACAATCTGGAATGGTGATTTACCAGTACTCCTATTGACAGAATTGTTGTAAGCAAATTCTGCCTGTGGTAAAATCAAATCCCATCCCTTGGGTTTATCTCCTACTAAGCATCGTAGCAGGTTACCCAAACTCCTATTCACCACTTTAGTTTGTCCATCAGTCTGTGGATGGTGTGTAGAACTAAACTTCAAATCTGTCTTCAAGTTCTTCCACAATGTCCTTCAGAAATAACCAACAAACTTGGTATCTCGATCTGAAACTATGCTCTTTGGTAGACCATGTAGTCTCACCACTTCCCTGAAAAATAACTCTGCAATATGAACAGCATCATTAGTCTTCTTACAAGGAATAAAATGTGCCATCTTTGAGAATCTGTCCACCACCACAAAAATAGAATCATGCCCTCTTTGTGTCCTTGGTAAACCAAGAACAAAATCCATACTAATATCATCCCATGGCTTCTCTGGTACAAGTAATGGTTGATACAACCCTATATTTTGACTTGTTCCTTTTGCCATCTGACATACTCTGCAACTCTGCACAAACTTCCTCACATCCTACTACAATTGTGGCCAATAATAATTTTCACCAACAATAGAAATGGTTTTATCTCAACCAAAATGTCCAGCCAGTCCTCCACTATGTTTCTCTTTAATCAGGTTCTCTCTCATGGAACTCCTCGGAATGCACAACTGGCTTCCTCTAAACAACATGCCATCTTGGATTATGAAATCCAACCATTTTGTCCTATCCAAAGTAACAAGCTCCAGACAAGCTTTCCAAGCCTCTGCAAAATTTGGAGCTTCAGGATACAAACTTTTGAGCTCATTGAACCCAACAACCTCTATCTTCATTTCTGTCAACAAATTTTGCCTTCTGCTCAAGGCATCTATAACTCTGTTGGACTTCCCACTCCTGTGCTTCAAAACAAAGGTATAACTCTGCAAAAACTCAACCCATTTTAAGTGCCTTTGGTTCAACTTCCCTTGACTATTAATATACTGCAAAGCCTGATGATCAGTATATAAAACAAACTCTTTTGGCAACAAATAATGTCTCCATTTCTTTAAAGCTTGAACTATTGCATAAAACTCATGATCATAAACAGAATACTTTTTCTTGGCATCATTAAGCTTCTCACTAAAATAGGCAATAAGCTTACCTTCTTGGCTCAAAACAGCTCCTATACCACTACCACTAGCATCACAATCTACTTGAAATACCTTATTGAAATTTGGAAGTGCCAAAACAAGTTGTTCTACAACTTTCTGCTTCAATGTATCAAAGCTCTTATCGGCTCCTTTAGTCCATCTAAACTCTTTTCTATCCCCTCTCATTGTTTCAGTTAGGGGTGCACAAATGCTACTGAAATTCCTGATAAACTTTCTATAAAAACTTGCCAAACCATGAAAAGATCTTACCTCCATTGCACTCCTTGGCGTAGACCACTCAATGATAGCCTTTACTTTTTCTGGATCCATCTTAAGACCTTCCTCTGAGACAACAAATCCCAGGTATACCAACTCCTTCTTTGCAAAACTACATTTCTTCAAATTAATTAGCAATTTCTCCTCCCTCAGCTTCTCTAGAACTCTTCTAATATGCATCAGATGCTCATCCCAAGTCTTACTGAAAATCAAAATATCATCCAAATAAACAATAACAAAACTTCCCAAAAATTCTTTTAGCACCTCATTCATGAGCAGCATGAATGTGCTCGGTGCATTGGTTAACCCAAATGGCATGACTAACCACTCATACAAACCTTCCTTTGTCTTGAAAGCTGTCTTTCATTCATCTCCTTCTCTGATATGGATCTGGTGATATCCACTCTTCAGGTCAATTTTTGTGAAGTACATGGCTCCACTCAAACAATCCATGATGTCATCCATTCTTGGCAATGGAAATCTATATTTGATCGTTATCTTATTGATGGCTCGAGAGTCTGTACATATCCTCCATTCTCCATCCTTTTTGGGTGCTAGTACTGCAGGTACCGCACATGGACTTAGGCTCTCCCTTATCAGTCCCTTCCTCAACAACTCCTGAACTTGTCTATTCAGCTCTTCATTCTCTGCAGGGGTCATTCTGTGGGCTGCCTTGTTTGGCAAACTGGCTCCTAGTATCAAATCCATTTGATGACTTATCTTCCTTACTAGTGGTAAACCTTCTAGTACATTATCAGAGATAATGTCCTAGAACTCTTCCAACATATCTGAAACTTCTGTTGGTACATCTTCACATTTTTCTTGACTATTCTTAGGAATCAATGCAAAGCAATGACACTCATGCTTCATACCCTCCAAAAATTTCCTACCATCTACCAAACAAATTCTGGCAGTACTACATACCTTTTCTTCCACCTCCTTCAAGGGCTTCAACTTATGATGAACTCCATCCTTTGTTAGGGAATATGTGTTTGCACGGCCATCATGGACAGCACTACTATCATACTGCCATGGCCTCCCCAATAGCATATGACATGCATCCATCGGTATGATATCACACAGCACCTCATCATGGTAGTCACCAATCTTGAACTTCACTAAACACTACTCATTGACCAAAGCTCTATTGTCCTTCTACAACCATGCAATCTGATATGGATGCAGATGATTTCTTCTTGTCAACCATCTCCTATGAAACAAGATTATCAGTGCTTCCACTGTTAATAATAATATCACAACACTTACCCTCACATTTGCACCTTGTGCGGAATAAACTCTTCCTCTAATTGGGTTCTTTCTCCTCATTCAGCAAGGTTCTTCTAACAACTAGGGTTTCTCCCCTTTCAACATCTTCAGAATGCTCAGAATGTGCATCTTCATCTACATGTGCAACTCGTGCATTACCTTCAGGTCTTCTATTTGTTCTTCCTTGATGTTGCGGACACTCATATGCTCGATGCCCTTCTTCTCCACATTGGAAACAGGTTCCTCTGAAACCTCCTCTTCCAGGTCCTTGCCCAGGTCTACCTCTTCCTCTTCCTCTTTGCTCACCATTGTTCTGGTCACGAGGGCGGTAGGTATTGTCACCTCTCTGATTTCGACTGGTGCCAACTTCTTCACTTTTCTTTGCATCTTCATTTCGGTCCCCATAGGGTCTTCCACCAGTCCTTCCGCCTTGACCTCTTCCCCTTTGCTTGCTGTCAAATCTTTTATTCAGCTTCTCTTCCACCTTCAGGGAAAACTAGTACACATCTTCTATGGTGGTCATTCTGACCTGTCTCAACTCCTCTCTAATACTCGGCCTCAACCCATTAATGTAACGGGCTACCTTCTCCTTGTTAGGCTCTGCATGGCCTGTCCTGATAGTAATTTTATAAAACTCTTTTGTATACTCCTTAACAGACTTGTTACCTTGCTTCAATCCTTGTAGCTTCTTCAGTAACTCCATCTCATAGTCCACATGAATGAACTGCTTCTTTAGTTTCTCCACCATCCGATCCCATCTAGAGATATTTCCTTTTCCTCTTCTGTTCCTCTCTAATTGGACCTCCTTCCACCAAATATTGGCGTGGCCCTTCAACTTTGTTTTTGCAAACTTAACCTGATCTGGGTCCTCCACATCTTCATACTCAAAATACTCCTCCATGTCATTGATCCAATCAATAAGCTGTTCTGGATTCAAATCTCCAGAATATGTAGAAACTTTGATCCTGGGCCTCTTTCCGATCTTTGAAATGGCCCTCAACAACCTAACTTTTGCAGGATCTTCGGCAGCTTCTTATTCTTCCTCAGATAACTTTTCATCTTCACCTTCACTTTCTTCTCTCGTCCTCGGCTCAAACCCTCTTCGTAGCTCCTCTTGCAATGCATCGATTTGCCTTTGTAGGGCTCTAAAACCCTCTTTTGTCAAAGCATTCTTCCCAACATGATTTCTTCATGGAGGCATCTTGGTCTCCGTAGAAAACCCACAACCTCAGGTCCTGGTGTAAACTACCTCACGGTTGGCGATCTGTCTACACACTCAAGAACCTGGCTCTGATACCACTTGATGAAGGGGGTAAATCACAAAACACACAATAATAGATATTGAACATAGCAAATAGAACTTTCTTTTATTGAACTGGGCAACTCATTACATTATAGAAGCTCATTTACAATCAGAGGATAAATCCTCTACTGGCTGCAACACATTACAGCTTTCCCAACCTCAAGACTCTAGAATCTTCAGCCTTCTGTAACCCCAAACCCCAAATCAGCTAGGGTTTCTATTTTCCCACCTATTCTTAACTCCACACTGGCCCCCTTGACTCTAGTACCGCCCAGGGTTCCCAAAATAGTCATAAATAGCACTTTTTGGCGGCCTCCAGCTAAATTTCAAATTTTGTAACTCCCTCCAAAAGTAGGTCAACTTCCGGGAAGCATAACTTTTGATCCGGGTGTCCGATTGATGAACCGTTTTAAGCGCCGGAAAGCTTGCGATGTAAAATATCACGCCAGAAATCTGTAAATGGATTTATGTCAACTTTTTGAGATGTTATGAGAAGTTTTAGTGCCTCATATCTTGTTCCATAAATTTTTAGGGGCTTTTTGGAAAACAAAAACTTTAATATTTTTTAGCTCACAAATGATCTTTACCTGATTCCTTCGCCAAAGGTCTTATATTTCCATTATGTAACTTTCTGGAAGTTTTTGCTTCATTATGTGCCCAAATGCAAACTTTCTAAAAATAGCAGGTACACTTTCCTAAATAGGCAGGTTGCTATTTTTAGCAATTTTGGAAAAACTGAAAGTCCTACAGTATTATTCTTCATATTATGGAACCAAAAACACTAATTATGGGAAGAAATGAGAACAACTACAATGGTTTTGAATTAACTTATTTTTGGGTGATGCAAGATTGCCCTTACACCTTTGGATGCTCCTGCATCACTTCTCTTGTGAAATGAGTAGTATTTATCATGATTGTAATTTTGAGGTTTACAATGATTGTTGTATGATTGCTTGTTGATTCTCAAGGGATAGTTGTTGACACTTTGGTTCCCCAAATTTATATGACTATTTTAATCACAGTTGTTGTTCTTGGATGGTGAAGTGTTTGTTGACCCATCTATGTTTTGATTATTTGTGAAGGATTATTATTGCTATTGTGGTTTACCAACCTTCAATTGGCATTAGACTCCCTTCTTCCACTATCAATAGCAACTTGGTCAATTCTATGGGAACTTTCAAGCATTTTTCATATGATTTATAAGAGATTTTTTGGACTTGTTCTCGTATGTCATTATTGAGGGCATGTAAGAAAAGATCATAAAGCTCCTTATGATCCATGTTTGGTGCACTAGTTGAAGAATAGAGAACTTTCCTCCATCTTATGATAAAATGTGCAACTAACTCATTGTTTTCCTACTTGATCATTAAAAATTCTCATATTCCTATATTGACCAGTTTGTTTATGTTGAAGGCAATCACAAATTGATTGATGAGTTGCCTAAAATAGTGGATCGATGCTTCTAGAAGTTGATAGTACCAATCTAGAGCAATACCCTCCAAAGTCTTTGGAAATTGTTTTGCTACCACCCCATCCTAAGGAAGGAGTTCCCACACTACTATGATGTAGGCTTTGATATGCAAGTTGGGATCACCCTCTCCTTTAAATTTTGAAAGTTTAGGGAGAGGATGTGGCAGTATGACATAACGAGTGTTATAGTAAAGGGGATCCTTAAAATATTGAGGTATGTTCATAAGAGGGGGTTATGTGTAGAGGGTCTTATTCCTTGAAACATTAGCCCTTTAAGTGGAGCTTGTTGCACTTGTTGAAAGGGTATGCTAGATTGTTGATATCTTGAAAAAGTTGGATACAAAATGGTGTCATGTTTATGTTCTAAAAATTGGGTGGGATTGTTTGTGGTTGATTTTGCATCATGGTAATCCCACTTGTTTGATTGAAACTTGCCATGTTGAATGATGAGAGCAAGAAAGGCATGAATACTTCACTACTTGTGTTATTGGAATGAAAGCTTAGATGGGGGGAGTTTTGGGTTGCCCCCAAGTTTGATTTGATTTTGCCAATGAAAGTATTTCCCCATACCCTAGTTCTTTCCTCAATTTGGTGATATTGTTCAACATTTATAGCCTCAAGGGTCCTAATTCATTGGACCAAGGTTTCTATAAGGTCTGTGAGTCAGACTTCCTCCATTCTTTGAGTTCTGCCACCTTGTAGTGGATTGCTTTGCATGGGGGTTTGAGTGACCCCATTTGTTCTTTCTGATGACACTTGACATGTCATAGATCTATTATCTTGATGTGCTACATGGATGGATTTTTGTGCCTCTTGAGCATCCAATGAGCTTCTCTTGACAACTCACCTCCTTGTCCATTTGGGTGGATATTTTCCTATGGCTTGTTATGGGTCGGTCTTGTTGATGGATCTTAGACTAGACACACACTTTGCATATTTTGATTTGTTTGAAGTTGTGGGGATCTTTTTGGATGCCCTTTGAATTTGATTCTTTAGAGTTTGATTGACTTGAGATTGAATCTATTGAATTTGAAGGCATGCTAGTTTCATTGGAGGGGAAATTCCCCTGAACTTTGTGTGACTTTGTCTTAGATTGGGGGTGTAGGAAATGCCACAAAATGAATGAGATGACTATGGAAACAAAAGATGAAAGTGGAATGGAAAAAATGTTCAAAAATGTGAAAGAACCCATCCCAAAAGAATTTTTTCTTCATGTTGGGTTCACCAAAATATGTATCATTTGGAAAGTGACCTAACTGATTTTGCGGGTGAGTCACAGCCCAGCGTGACACATGAACCTTCCTCCTTGCTAAAGGTGGCCTCCCACTCACTCCTAGTCATGTGGCAATAGCTAGTGGAGCAAAGTAGAACCAATGGGTTGTCCTACTCTCTTTTTTCAAGAAGCAGGATGTCACAGAGGATGGTTGGGTTTCATGCTACTTGTATATTCTGATGATTGTTTCAGTGGAGACGTTCGATTGTTGTTGTAGCTGTTATGATTATATGACCCAAAGGGTCATGAGTCCTAAGTCTCCCTAGCCTATCATGAAGGATTTTATGTTTGTTGGCGAGTCTTTGTCATTGTTGTCTCCTTTCTTCATTTTGCAAAGCTCGTTGAATCAAGGGTTGTTGATCTCTGATTCGTTGTTGGTGTTCTAGTTCCTCCCTTGCTTGTCCTACATCTAGTTGTTGAATTAGATTGGGAAAATTTTGTTGAATAGGGGGAAGTGTTGTTTGTTGAATGTGTATGATGATGTTTAAGTTGAGGGTAAGTGTATGTAAATAGGGGACAAAAAAAGGATCACAATTGGCCACTTTTTTTTCTGAAATTAGCTAAAGTTGAACTTGGATGAGTAATTCAAGATGTCTACACTCAAAATTTGAAGATATGATAAGAACAAGAATTGTAGCACTCTAAATCTAGTTTCTAAACTACTAAATAGTTTTAAAAATGGTTAAGGTTAGAGGAGTCAAATGGTGACCACACACAAAAGTGTTCCTTTTTATGACTAAAATATAACATAGTGTCTCATGTGTGCCCCCCTATTTTTTATTGCTACATTAGATATTTTTAAAAACTAGTTGGTGGAATATAGCCAAGAGTGAGTACTACAAGTTGTATATTTTTTATATTTTTTTTGTGATTTTTTGAAGTGGATGCATCCTAAAAATTATATCACTGCACGTGCACATCACATAACATGCACAAAACTAATTGAAAATGTAAATTTTTTTTTGTTGAATGTGTATAGAATGAAGTGTAGAAGAATCCTATATATATATTTTCAAATTTGGATAAGCAAGTCAAAAGTTTTTAAAAAATTGATACATGTGTACTGGAGGAATATCAAGACAATCTTCAAAGAAAATAAAAATAAATACCTTAACTTGTTCAAAATATTAAAAAAATTGTATGGCTAGAAAGGTAAGAAGTAGCTCTTTATTTTGGTGGTGGTTTTGTAAAAATTCTATTGAAAAATGTGTAAACCTAATGACGTTGTAGTTTGAATTCGAGTTGTTTTATGCCAAAACATGAATTTAGGAGCCAAAAGAGATGTTCAACCTTGAGGCTTGAAAATCCAAGCCTAAATGGGAGGGATCATACAAACTTTTAATTTAAGGTATTAAAAATGTGTAAATGTTAAACCATGTATGCATTATGTTTTTCATAACATGAACACGTTTTGCTAAAAAATTTCAAGGTTGGCCAGTAATTTGTACCCCATTTCCATGCACTTACCCTTGATGTGTACCTCATGATGTGACCGAGGGTTTCTTCTTTTTTGGCCTTGTTTGAATTCATGTTAATGTGTACCTCATGATGTTATCGAGAGTTTTGTTCTGTATGTTTCCTAATGTTTTTTGTGTTTTTTCATGTAATGCAATCTAACATGTATGCAAACAACTTTTAATTTCTTTTTTTCCAAATTCAAGTGTTGCTTAATTAACTAGGAATTGAAATATGTATGCAACTATTATGAGTTTTCCAAAATGCAATTTAACCCTATGGATTTCTGGTTTTTGTGATACAATTTTGAATCTGCTCTAGGAAATTGAAAAAAATGCGAGAACTGAAATGAATGTTGATCTAATGAATTGAAGCAAATCTAATCTAATTAAATAAAAACAAATCCTATTAAGTAAAGAGAAACACAAAGATTACTTTCCAAAGAGCAAGAGTGTGATCTAATTACTAGTTGAAAGCATAAAAGAACCTGGTATGATAAAGATGGCAGTGCCTAGCTCAAGCCCTCAGAAGTCATTTTTCCAGCAACCCTCTATCTTCCTCTACAGCAGCAAGGTCCTCTTCTTGGTGACATAAGTGAATATGGGAGCAAAACGAATTGAATAGAAGCTATTGAAGCTTGAAAATGAAATGGGCATAAGAATACCTACAAAGTGCTAAGGCTTGAAGATTTGAAGCTTTGGGATGAAATGGGCATAAGAATGTATATGAAGAGCAATGGTTTTGAGCTAAGAAGCTAATGCAAAAATTGAAAAGGCTCACGGAGTCCTGCACGAGCATAAATACTATGGAGACAAAGATAAAGCATAGCAAGAATACTATATTTTTGCCTCCTCTAATGCATAGAGGAGGGTATTTATAGGTGTGAGAAGAACAAAGATGGTGGAGATGATTGGAGAGTTAACTCATTAGATTTAAGAGTTAACAGGTTTGAGTGGACAATGTACTGGGTTTGATTGGGAGTGAAAGTTAACCTTGATAGCCTTTCACAGAAGAAGGAATGGAGTTAGCATGAGATTGATTGAGAGATGAGTAAAATTTATTTTGGGTTAAAATGGAGTGATTGGGAGTCTTGAATTAGTCAAGAGAAGTTGATGATCAGTTAGGGAAGGTGACTCACACAATTAGGGCTCAATTTGGAGCAAATTTGGGCTAGAACTAGAAGAAATCATGTAAGTTCAAAGACAACAGGGTCGCCCCTTTTGGGAAGTGGGTTTCCCCTTTCACCAAGGCAAGTTGCCCCTAGAAATCCTACTTAAGGAGTAGGGTCACCAAGGGGGAGATCTCACAATCAGGGAGCAACCCATAGAAGAAGTTTTGTATGGGTGGTTTTTGGAATGAAGAATGGTTTAGAAGGTGTGAAAGTGGTTTTAGCATCCCCAAATCAATCCTAGGATTTATGTAGGGTGGGTCACCCCTTTCACTAGGGCAAGTCACCCTTGGAGATCCTGATTAGCTATAGGGTCATCCGGGGGGAGATCCTACAGTTACAGGGGGTGACCCAGAAAGGAAGAAAGTGACAGAAAAACTAAAGTTAGGGATGGACTTGGGAGGTTGATTAGATAATTCTAAAGGGTCAAAATGATGCAAATACCCCTAGGGAATATGCATTTCCTAAAGTGTGTTGGTGTGGTTATCAGAACTAGAGAGCGACAAAAGTGACTTGTCAAACTCTAGTTGGAAGACAAGCTAGAAGGTGTGCAAGACAACAGAAGGTTAATTTAGAGGTTAGGAAAGCACAAATAAAATAAAAAATGAGTCAAAATATGTCACCAAGAGGAACATTGCTGACAGGTATATATATATATATTCACGCTTACATGAATGTGATTAGGACTAGCTCATCCTCGAGTCACCATGTAGTCATGTGCATCTTTTTCATACTTACAGGCATATTTGACCTTCTCCTTCTTAGGCTTCTCACCATTTGAAGATGAGGTCTCATTAGTTGCTTTTGAGGCAATTAGTTTCTAATCCTTCTTCTCCTTGCCATTGTTCTATTTCTTATCCTTACTACTTTATCCTTTTTGTTCTTTTGTACTTTGGTAGCTAGGGCATGTGACTTAGAGTATTTTAGCGTGCCCATCTGGATTATCATATCTCGCTCCCTTATGAGAGAGATAGTGAAATCATCCAAAGATGGTATGGTGATCTAAGCTCCAAGTGCACCCTTAGTAGCATAAAAGGTAGAAACAAACACTAAATATTTAGAACTAAGATTGGAGAGAATGCTAAGAATTAGTTGTTCATCTTTATTTTCAATTCCACATTGAAAATTCAACTGCAACCTTGGTGATTTCATTTTTGTGAAGAAATCCTGAATAGTGTTAAAATTACCTAAACTTAAACAAGTATGAGTTCATTCTCTAACTGATGACCTCTCATAGAATCTTGTGTCCCAAATAAAGTTTCCATCTTAGTCCAGATTTCATTGGGAGAATTCAAAGATTCAATATGAAAAATTAAATTTGGAGATACAGACATATATAATGTTCCATAGGCTTCATCACATTTGTTAAACCACTTAGGTTTTTTACAAATAAAGTGGGTTTTAGTTCCAATACCATAGTTATTCTATGTAAACCATTCTTTCTTAAGTAGATTACCATTCGTGATTTCCACTCAAAATAGTTGTATGGTCTTAGAATAGGAACTGTACTTTGATCGATGATGCAGAAAACTTAGAAAATGCAGAAATGAAGAGCTAAAAAGAAGAGAACACAAGTACAACCCCATTTTCACTAGGATTAGAAATGACCCCCCATAGATTACAAGGTTGCTACTTTATAATTTAGTGTGATTTACAATGCTTTTCACCATATTTGAAAATCTTACAAGGCCTAAAAGTGGCTAAAATACTGAAACTACAACTCAGGTACAATATGAGATGAAGTTGACAACATTAGCATAGATTACATAAAAATATGAACTCTAAAAAAATGGGACCCAAAAAGGAGTCCATTTGCATAAATTATGACTCCTAGAAGGTCTCAAAAAAAGGATTACACAGAAAAATCTATAAGAATTTGTAATTTATAACAAAATGGAGTGTCAAATTAAAAAATTACAACCAGCAATCCTTGTAACTCAATACTGCTGCAAATGCTACAATACAATGTCAACAGAAACCCTAACCCTTAGCCATTTCTATCAAGACTTATGTCAATTACAAAATAGGGTTTTTTATGTCAGCCAATAGAAAAAATAACTCCTGACGCCTTTATAAAATAATAAAAGTCATTTGACATTTCGAGGGCGCTGCCCTTGAGCCCCCGCAGGGGTGCTGCCCCTCGACCCCGCCCTGTATCGCGACAAGGAGCATGCTAGGCGCGCTGCAACCAAAACCCCGTTAAATAATTTGGGGGGAAACTGCGCTGATAAAAGTGGGGAAAATTTAACCTCTGAGTCTAATTAGGCTCCATATAACAACAATCTCCCACTTGGAGACTGATCAGACTCCACACCATATCATCTCCCACTTGGAGACTGATCATGACACCACTGACTCTGTAGCTCCCATTAGAAATAAACAACCTAGACTCTATTGTTCTGATTTTTGTTTTCAGTCTTGAAGACCAACTGAAGCTGAAGAGGAGCTCAGCTTCTCCCTTGTCATTGCCTTTGTAAACATATCTGCTGGATTTTCATTTGTATTTATCTTTTCTAGTTGTAATTGTCCATCATCCAAGACCGATCGAATGAAGTGATACCTCAACTGTATGTGTTTGGTCTTTGAATGCAAGGCAAAATTCTTTGGAAGATGTATGGCACTCTGGCTGTCCATAAACAAATAACTGTTATCTTGTTATTAGTCCAATTCTTCCATGAAAGATTACAGCCATATCATCTCCTTGCTTGCCTCTGTTGCAGCTACATACTCTACCTCCGTGGTGGATAAAGCAACCACCTTTTGCAATCGTGAGATCCAACTTACTATTGTCCCACCTACAGTAAAGACATAACCTGTAGTACTCCGCCTGGTATCAATATCCCTTGCCAAATCTGAGACTACATAACCTACTAAATCAATATTAGAGACCCCAAAATATAAGTGTTTACTGGATGTACCTCTCAAATATATAAGAATCCATTTTACCGCATTCCAATGCTCCAATCCGGGATTACTCATATACCTACTTATGACTCCTACAGTATGTGCAATATCTGGTCTCGTGCATACCATGGCGTATATTAAGCTTCCTACAGCTGAAGCATATGGTAACTTGGACATTTTGTCTTCCTCCTCTTATGTCTTTGGACAGATCTCCTTAGTCAATTTCAAATGACTAGGCAAAGGTGTGCTAATAGCTTTTGCATTCTCCATATGGAATCTCTACAACACCTTTTCAACATAATCAACCTGAGATAGAGTTAATTTTCTGTTCTTCCTATCTCTACAAATTTTCATAGCAAGGATTTATTTTTCTGCCCCTAAATCTTTCATAGAAAATGATTGTGCTAATTGTTCTTTTAACTCTCTTATGTGATCCATGTTAGACCTTGCTACAAGCATGTCATCAACATATAAACATAAAATAATGTAGCTATCATTATCCAACATCTTAAAATAAACACAATGGTCAGAATTACACCAGTTGTAGCCTTGCTCAACCATAAAACTATCAAATTTCAAGTACCATTGCCGAGGTGCTTGTTTCAAGCCATACAAACTCTTCTTCAATCTGCACACTAGTTTCTCCTTACCTTTGACCTCAAATCCTTGGGGTTGTTCTATATATATCTCCTCCAAATCACTATGGAGAAAGGCAATTTTCACATCTAGTTGTTCCAAATGCAAATCTTCAGCAGCCACAATACTTAAATCAATACGAATAGAGGTCATCTTAACAATCAGAGAAAACATCTTATCAAAATCAATGCCCTTTTTCTATGCAAATCAATTTTACAACTAACTTGGCTTTAAATCTTTTCTTACCTCCATCTTCCTCTTTTAGCCTATAAACCCATTTGTTTGGTAAAGCCTTTTTACCTGCAGGTAACTTACGTAATTCCCAAGTCTAATTTTTCAGCAAGGAGTCTATTTCTTCTTTCATTACAAGCTCCCATTGAACCTTTGTATCAACCTGCATGGCTTCATCATAACCTTCTGGTTCACCAGCATCTGTTAACAAAATAGAATACAAAGAGGGAGAAAACCTTTCAGGAGGTCTACTTAGCCTTGTTGAACATCTAACATTCACTAGAGTTTGTGGTATTTCTTGTTGTTGCGGAGCATGAGGAACCATTGGAACATCACTATCTGGAGTATCATATAGCACCACATAATCCTTTTCTTTCTTCTCATGTTGTTGCAACTGATCTTTGTACATCACCTTCTCATTGAATACAACATCCCTACTTCTCACAATTTTCACATTTTCAACATCCCAAAGCCTATAACCAAATTCATCAATGCCATATCCAATGAAGATACACTTTTTTGATTTTGCATTGAGCTTGGTTCTATTTTTAGAATCTACATGTGCCAATGCTTCACATCTGAAGGTTTTGAGAAAAGAATTACTCACCTTCTTACCTGTCCATGCTTCCTCTGCAATACCACAACCCAAAGGAAGTGAAGGACCTCTATTAATTAAATATACAACAGTATTGACAGCCTTTGCCCACATGTTTAAAGGCATCCCAGCATGCAATCTCATGCTCCTTGCATGCTCCACTATTGTCCTATTCATGCGCTTAGCCATTCTATTTTCTTGTGGAGTCCCTGGAACCATTTTTTGCCTACGAATTCCATTAAAGGAACAATAATCCTCAAATTCTTTATTACAATACTCACCACCATTATCAGATCTGAGACATTTTAATCTTTTACCCGTCTCATTCTCAACCAAGTGTCTCCATTTCTTAAATGTTTCAAATACATCAAATTTTTACATAAGGAAATAAATCCAAACCTTCATAGTTGCATCATCTATGAATGTAACATAATATCGAGAGCCATCGAGAGAAGATACCTGAGCCAGTCCCCATACATCTGTATGTGCAAGCTCTAACTTTTCATCTTTCTTTTGCTTCCCATTCTTGAGAAAACTAACTCTCTTTTGTTTGCCATACACACAACTTTCATAGAAATCCATATTAATACATTTTAGATCTGGTAAAACTTTTTTAGAATGAAGTACCTTCATACCTTTTTCACTCATATGCCCAAGTCTGTTATGCTATAGTGTTGTCTCAAAACCTGCAGCAACTATTTCAGTCTCTTCCTACGAACCCGCAGCAACTGTTCATGAACCTGTTTGCTTTTTCTCTACAACAACTAAAGTAGAAGGAATAGTATGACCTGTACAAATATATAAGGTGCCTACTTTCACACCTTTTGCTAATATTAAGGCACCTCTTGAAACCTTCCAATTTTTATCACTGAAAGTAACTATGCAACCTTCATCAGCTAGCTACCTTACTAAAATTAAATTCCTACTCAGCCTTGGAACGTGCCTCACCTCTTGTAGTAGCCAATGATTCTCATTCTGCAACTTAATCTTGATTCTTCCCTTTCCAACAATCTGACAAGGTTCGTTATCTCCCAAATAAACCAGCCCAAAATCCCATTGGACATAATCAAGAAAATAATTTCTATGGGGCATAGCATGAAATGAGGCCCCTGAATCTAAAACCCATTAATCATTAGCATTATCTAGAGAAAGAATCAAAGCATCATCTTCAGATTTATTACTTACCACATTTGCCTCCTTATTACCTTCTTGTTTGTCTCCTTTATTCTTCCGAGACTAGCAATCTTTCTTCAGATGACCTAGTTTCCCACAGTACCAACAATCATTTTGACCTCTAGAATGGAACCTCTTGTCCTTTAATTTTCCTCGTGACTTTTCATGACCTCTAGAACCTTTTCCTTGTGACTTTTCATGACCTCTAGAACCTTTTCCTCTCTCCTTTGATCTGCCCCTACTTTTTGCATTCAAAACACTACCTGATGTGGACCCTCCTGAGCTTTTCCATCGCATTTCCTCGCTAAGGATAAACCAACAACATCATCAAATTTCAAAGTATTTGAACCAGAGATAGAGTTACTTACAACCATTACCAAGCCACTCCAGCTTTCTGGCAAAGAACATAAAACTAAGAGAGCCCTCACCTCTTCATCAAATTTCACTTTTACAAAAGTTAATCGACTAGTAATCATATTAAACTCATTTAAATGATCTATCACAGATCCACCTTCAATCATTTTCAGATTAAACAAATGCTTCATGAGAAATACCTTATTTGAGGCTGAGGGTTTTTCATACAATTTAGCCAAAGCTTTCATCAGTGCATCTGTTATCTTTGCTTCTGTTATATTGAATGCCATAGATGGTTCTAGGCATAACCGAATAGTTCCCAATGCCTTTCTGTCTAAAAGATTCCAATCCTCATTAGCCATTGTTGCTTGTTTCTTGGTTATTCCTTCCAACGACCTCCATAAATCCTTCTGATAGAGATAATCCTCCATCTGCATCTTCCATAATTGATAGTTTTTCCCATTGAATTTATCTACCTTCAATTTACCATCATCTGTCATTGCTCCCACTTAATCATGAGACTCGCACTCAACCATGAGACCTTCCTGTAGATGATAATCGAACACAACCCACTCTGATACCACTTGTTAGGAATTGCATGCAGAAGATATCAATTAAAAGCAAATAAAGATTAAACAGAGGAATGAAAAATACACAAAAATAATAACAGTGAGACAAATTTTAATGTGGTTCACCCAAACTTGGGCTACATCCACCAATAGAGAGTCCAATATTATTATCTAGCAATAGAACCGATTACAACCAGCAATCCTTGCAACTCAATACTGCTGCAAATGCTACAATACAATGTCAACAGAAACCCTAACCCTTAGCTATTTTTATCAAGACTTATGTCGGTTACAAAATAGGGTTTTTTATGTTGGCCAATAGAAAAAATAACTCCCAACGCATTTATAAAATAATAAAAGTCATTTGAGGTACCATGGACCCCACAAGGTGTTGTTATATGGAGCCTAATCAGACTCAGGGGTTAAATTTACCCCACTTTTATCGGCGTGGTTTCCCCCTAAATTCCTACAGAGTCAAGGGGCAATGCCCCTTGTGGGGGTTTAAGGGCAGCGCCCCCAAGATAGGGTCAAGGGGTAGCGCCCCTTGCGGGGTCCAGGGGCAGTGCCCTTGGTGCATTCCCTATCATGATATAGGGCAGGGTCGAGGGGCAGCACCCTCGCGGGGGCTCGGGGACAGCACCCCCAAAACCTCACATGGTTTTTTATTATTTTATTAAGGCGTCGAGAGTTATTTTTTCATTGGTTGACATTAAAAAACCCTATTTTGTAACCAATAAAAGTTGTGATAAAAATGAATCAGGATTAGGGTTTCGGTTGATATTGATTGTAGCATTTGCAGCAGTATTGAGTTGCAGGGATTGCTGGTTGTAATCGTTTAGATTTATTGAATAATAATATTGGACTCTCTATTTGGTGGATGTAGCCTGAGTTTGGGTGAACCACGTTAAAACTTGTCTCTCGCTGTTATTATTTTTGTGTATTTCCATTCCTCTGTTTAATCTTTATTTGCATTTAATTGATATCTTCTACCGGCTAACCTTAACAAGTGGTATCAGAGTGGGTTGTGTTCGATTATCGTCTGCAGGAAGGTCTCACAGTTGAGTGGGACCAATGGCAGATGAGGATAAATTGAAGGTCAATAAATTTAACGGGTAGAACTATCAGTTATGGAAGATGCAGATGGAGGATTACCTCTATCAGAAGGATTTATGGAGGCCATTGGAAGGAATACCCAAGAAATCGGCAGGAATGACAGATGAGGATTGGGAACTTCTAGACAAAAAGACATTGGGAACCATTCAGTTGTGCTTGGCACCATCTGTGGCATTCAATATAATAGAAGCGAAGACAACAAGTGAATTGATGAAACCTTTGGCTAAATTGTATAAAAAACCCTTAGCCTCAAATAAGGTATTTCTCATGAAGCGTTTGTTTAATATGAAAATGATTGAAGGTGGATCTATGACAGATCATTTAAATGAATGTAATATGATTACCAGTCAATTGACTTCTATAAATATAAAAATTTGATGAAGTTAGAGCTCTCCTGATATTATGTTCTTTGCCTGAATGCTGGAATAGTTTGGTAATGGCAGTTAGTAACTCTGTTTCTGGTTCAAATGCCTTGAAATTTGATGATGTTGTTGGTGTTATTTTGAGTGAGGAAATTCATAGGAAAAACTCAGGTGGATCCACATTAGGCAGTGTTTTGAATGCAAAAAGTAGGGGCAGATTAAAGGAGAGAGGAAAAGGTTCTGGAGGTCATGGGAAGTTACGGGAAAAATCAAAGGACAAGAGATCCCAATCTAGAGGATAGAAGGATTGCTGGTACTGTGGGAAACTAGGTCATCTGAAGAAAGATTGCTAGTCTTGGTAAAATAAAGGAGACAAATAAAGGCAATAAGGAGGCAAATGTGGTAAGTAATAAATCTGAAGATGATGCTTTGATTCTTTCCCTAGATAATGCTGATGATTCATGGGCTTTAGATTCAGGGGCCTCATTTCATGCTACACCCCATAGAAGTTATTTTCTTGATTATGTCTAAGGGGATTTTGGGCTAGTTTATTTGGGAGATAACGGACCCTATTAGATTGTTGGAAAGGGAAGAAATAAGATTAAGTTGCAGAATGGGAATCATTGGCTACTACAAGAGGTAAGGCATGTTCCAAGGCTTAGTAGGAATTTAATTTCAGCAGGGCACCTAGCTGAAGAAGGTTGTATTGTTACATTTACTGATAAAAATTGGAAGGTTTCAAAAGGTGCCATAATAGTAGCAAAAAGTGTGAAAGCAGGCACCTTATATCTTTGTACAGGTCATACTGTTCCTTCTACTTTAGCTGTTGCCAAGAAAAAACAAACAGGTTCATGAACAGTTGCTGCAAGTTCGAAGGAAGAGACTGAAACAGTTGTTGCAGGTTCTAAGACAAGGTTGTGGCATAACAAACTTGGGCATATGAATGAAAAATGTATGAAGGTACTTCATTCTAAGAAAGTTTTACTAGGTCTAAAATGTATTATTATAGATTTCTGTGAAAGTTGTGTGTATGGCAAACAAAAGAGAGACAGTTTTCTCAAGAATGGGAAGCAAAAGAAAGATGAAAAGTTAGAGCTTGTGCATACAGATGTATGGGGACTAGCTCAGTATCTTCTCTCGGTGGCTCTTGATATTATGTTATATTCATAGATGGTACAACTAGGAAGGTTTGGATTTATTTCCTCAGGCAGAAATCTGATGTATTTGAAACATTTAAGAAATGGAGAAGCTTGGTTGAGAATGAGACAGGTAAAAGATTAAAATGTCTCAGATCTGATAATGGTGGTGAGTATTGTAGCAAAGAATTTGAGGATTATTGTTCCTTTAATGGAATTCGTAGGCAAAAATGGTTCTAGGGACTCCACAGGAAAATGGAGTGGCTGAACTCATGAATAGGACAATAATGGAGTGTGCAAGGACCATGAGATTGCATGTTGGGCTGCCTTTAAACATGTGGGCAGAGGCTGTCAACACCACTGTATATTTAATTAATAGAGGTCCTTCAGTTCCTTTGGGCTGTGGTATTCCAGAGGAAGCATGGATAGGTAAGAAGGTGAGTTATTTTTTTCTCAAAACCTTCAGATGTGAAGCATTTGCACATGTAGATTCTGAAAATAGAACCAAGCTGGATGCAAAATCAAAAAAGTGTACCTTCGTTGGATATGCCATTGATGAATTTGGTTATAGGCTTTGGGATTTTGAAAATTAGAAAATTGTAAGAAGCAGGGATGTTGTATTCAATGAGAAGGTGTTGTACAAAGATTAGTTGCAGCAGCATGAAGAAAGAAAAGGATTATGTGGTGTTGGATGATACTCCAAATAGTGATGTTCCAGTGGTTCCTCATGCTCTGCAACAGCAACCAGAAATACCACAAACTCCAATGAATGTTAGATGGTCAACAAGACTAAGTAGACCTCCTAAAAGGTTTTCTCCCTCTTTGTATTCTATTTTGTTAACAGATGTTGGTGAACCAGAAGGGTATGATGAAGCTATGCAGGTGGATACAAAGGTTCAGTGGGAGCTTGCAATGAAAGAAGAAATAGACTCCTTGCTGAAAAATTAGACTTGGGAATTATGTAAGTTGCCTGCAGGCAAAAAGGCTTTACCAAACAAATGGGTTTATAGGCTGAAAGAGGAAGCTGGAGGTAAGAATAGATTTAAATCCAGGTTAGTTGTAAAAGGATTTTCATAGAAAAAGGGCATTGATTTTGATGAGATTTGTTCTTCGGTTGTTAAGATGATTTCTATTTGTACTATTTTAAGTATTGTGGCTGCTGAAGATTTGTATTTGGAACAACTAGATGTGAAAACTGCCTTTCTCCATGGTGATTTGGAGGAGGAGATATACATGGAATAGCCCCAAGGATTTGAGGTCACAAGTAAGGAGAAACTGGTGTGCAGATTGAAGAAGAGTTTGTATGGCCTAAAACAAGCACCTCGGCAATGGTACTTAAAATTTGATAGTTTTATGGCTGAGCAAGGCTATAGCCAGTGTAATTCTGACCATTGTGTTTATTTTAAGAGGTTGGATAATGATAGCTACATTATTTTATCTTTATATGTTGATGGCATGCTTGTAGCAGGGTCTAACATGGATCACATAAGAGAGTTAAAACAACAGTTAGCACAATCATTTGCTATGAAGGATTTGGGGGCAGCAAAACAAATCCTTAGTATGAAAATTTATAGAGATAGTAAGAATAGAAAATTGACTCTATCTCAGGCTGATTATGTTGAAAAGGTGTTGCAGAGATTCCATATGGAGAATGCAAAAGCTGTCAGCACACCTTTGCCTAGTCATTTGAAATTGACTAAGGAGATGTGTCCTAAGACACCAGAGGAGGTAGAAAAAATGTCCAAGGTACCATATGCTTCAGCTGTACAAAGTTTAATGTATGCCATGGTCTACATGAGACCAGATATTGCACATGTTGTAGGAGTCGTAAGCAGGTATATGAGTCATCTCGAATTGCAGCATTAGAATGCAGTAAAATGGATTCTCAGATATTTGAGAGGTACATCCAATAAACATCTATGTTTTGGGGGCTCTAATACAGATTTAGCAAGCTATGTAGACTTAGATTTGGTAGGAGATATTGATACTAGGCGGAGTACTATAAGTTATGTCTTTACTGTAGGTGGGACAGTGGTGAGTTGGATTTCCAGGTTGTAAAAGGTGGTTGCTTTATCCACCATAGAGGCAGAATATGTAGCTGCAACAGAGGCAAGCAAGGAGTTGATATGGCTGCAATCTTTCATGGAAGAATTGGGCAAACAACAAGCTAACAATTATTTGTTTATAGATAGCTAGAGTGCCATACATCTTGCAAAGAATTCTGCCTTGCATTCAAAGACCAAACACATACCGTTGAGGTATCACTTCATTCGATCAGTGTTGGATGATAGACAATTAAGGCTGGAAAAGATACATACAGATGAAAATCTAGCAGATATGTTTACAAAGGCAGTAACAAGGGAGAAGGTGAGCTGCTCTTTAGCTTCGGTTGGTCTTCTAGACTGAAAACAACAAAAATAGAATAACATAGTCCAGGGTGCTTATTTCCAGTGGGAGCTACAGGGTCAGTAGTGTTATGATCAGTCTCCGAGTGGGAGATGATATGGTGTGGAGTCTGATCGGTCTCCAAGTGGGAGATTATTGTTATATGGAGCCTAATCAAACTCAGAGGTTAAATTTACCCCACTTTTATCAGTGCAATTTCTCCCCAAATTCCTATGGGGTCAAGGGGCAGTGCCCCCAAGACGGGGTCAAGGGGTAGCGCCCCTTGCGGGGTCCAGGGGTAGCGCCCCTGGTGCTCTCCCTGTCATGATATAGGGTGGAGTCAAGAGGCAACGCCCCCAAAACCTCACTCGGTTTTTTATTATTTTATTAAGGTTGGGAGTTATTTTTTTCATTGGCCAACATAAAAAAAACCCTATTTTGTCACTAACAAAAGTCATGATAAAAATGGCTAAGGATTAGGGTTTCAGTTGATATTGTATTGCAGGATTTGTAGCGGTATTGAGTTGCAGGGATTGCTGGTTGTAATCGATTTGATTTACTGAATAATAATATTGGACTTTCTGTTTGGTAGATGTAGCCCGAGTTTGGGTGAACCACGTTAAAACTTGTCTCTCACTGTTATTATTTCTATGTATTTTGATTCATCTGTTTAATCTTTATTTGCATTTAGTTGATATCTTCTGCCAGCTAACCCTAACACAAGGGGCACTGCCCCTTCACCCCGTCTTGGGGATGCTACCCCCAAACCCCCATTAAATAATTTGGGGGGAAATCACGTCGATAAAAGTGGGGAAAGTTTAACCTCCGAGTCAAATTAGGCTCCATATAACAACAAAAATGGAGTGTCAAATTAGAAAATTGACTTTACCACAGTGTAGAGCATGAAATTATACCCCAAAAAAATGACCAAAAAAGGCCTTCATATGGTTGAGAATGAGCCCTCTGAAGTCTGAGTGCACAATTGAAAACTCCAATGGGAAGAGGTAAAGGTTGAAAACACTCTTCATAGCCTAAAAACACTGCTTATGACCTAAACTTACTATTCACGGCCTGAGAACACTATTCATTGCCGAAAACAATGTTCATGGCCTTAAAACACTATTCACGATTGTACAATTGCTAGAAAAGGAAAAAAATGTCTTTGAAGCTTTGGTGTCTGATTTGGACAAACTTTATATGAAAATGGGGGGTTTTGAGGCCTTTTGGACACAATGCCAGGGTCTGTTTAGCCTCAAAATGCCCCAAATTTTAGCAATACATTGAAACCACTCTTCAAACCCTTGTTTGCAACTTGGGCTTTTGATCTCAGATTTTGATGAAATGAAAGCCTGATCTGACTTTCTCGAGCCTTCTGGATGCTATGGAAAAGCTAAAAATACCACTAGGATTACCAAAATGCTGCAAACATCTAGATTTTAGAAAATACAATTACAAAACCCCATAGGTTAAAATATTTCTATCAAACTTTTTTATTCTCCAGATCATCCAAAGATTCAAGAGAAGAGCATACTGGGTTTTTAGGAAACCTGCAAGAAAAGATTATTAGCCCTTGAAATCTCTCAAATAATAAAACTAAAATCTATTCTTGCACTAGAAATGCTCTAATACCATGTTAGAATTTGAAAAGATGAATAACCCATAAATATAATGCAACAAATAGATAATAAATTATATATGTAAATGATTCAAAAATCAAAATAACAACACAGAGTTAGTCTCCAAGAGATAAATGCAAATGGTCACAAATAAAAATAGAATTAGGAGAATAAAAAATCAAATAGCTACATGAATCAATACACAAGACTAGCTAGGAGGTGAGCATATGTAGAAAATGAGAGAGGGGAGAGGTGGCAAATAAGACCAATGGGAAGAGTCCACCACAATAGCCTAAAATAGGTAACTGTAAATCCTAAGAAATATGCCAACACATCGCACCCACTCACACTAATACTCACTTATTATCCTAAGCAAGCTTAATTATAAGTGTAGGAAAAACCTAGGAAATAGGAAAATAAATAACCCACCAGGAAAATAAAAACCTACACTAACAATGGAAGGGTCAAATTTGACCCAAAATGTTCAAAAAATGGGGCTACCTCTTAGATCTAGCAACCACTTTCCAACTTCAAACCCTTGTAGATCTTGCTTCTAATGTCCAATTTGGACAAATCAAAAGTTAAACTAACTTTCTTGGACACCCTAAACTCAATGGTGAGCTTAGATTTACACCAGCATGCTCCAAAATGAACCTACAATGCAAAGCTGCAAAGAAGAAATCCTCCCAAATCTGGTATTTATATCAAGTTTTTTTTATTCTCTAGGTCATCGTATGATGCAAGAGAAGTGTTGGAGTACAAGACCATTGAGAGGGGGGGTGAACTAGTGGTCTATTAAACAATCAAACTTTTTCACCTATTGATCCACTTGACTGATAACGTAGAGAGAACTGAGACTTCAAATAAGTAGACATTGAATGTTGAGTGAATCACAATGATATGAATCAGAGCAAGATACTTGAACAAGAATGACTTATCAAATGTAATATGACAAATAATCAATAGTAGTCATAACACAGGGATTATGAGTGGAAAACCCTAATGTTGGCAAGAGACACTGTGTGGCTTCTTGATTGTTATCATTGATGGCAACAAAGTCCATCCCACTCATCCATAGCACATGGTATGTCTATACCGAAAGTCAGATTCAAGAGTATTTTGGTCTGGTGAGCAAGAACAAAGCATGCAACAAAGTCTGACAGACAGGTCCAAATCTCTCAGATGATGTATCTCAGCAAAGTGCAGACTTGGGTAAGTCAAGAGGAGTACCATGACTGCCACAATCCAGAGATTGAGCCTCCAGTGATGAAAGAGTGAAAAGACATGAGCATCTAAGTGTTGGGTTCCTGTTGGGTTCCTGACAAGCAGAGCAGAGTGAGGAAGAACCAACTAGTAGAGCATCAGACTTTAATTTGGATGAGAAATTGGTGGTGATCAAGCTACTTGAGGGATCATTCATGGTTGGTCGACATGATTGATGACTTTTATGTCTATGTCCTTGATACGCATCACATAGTAAGCATGGATTTAGCCGACAAATCAGTATGTTGGGAAAATCTTGAGTATTCTGGATGTCGAGTAGAAAGATGTTGAGATCCTTGGTGCAGATATATATACCAAATGGATTTTGATGTGAAGTAGAGTTGTTGGTGGAATTGTATGCGAAGAAAAGTAGGAAGTAGTGTGAAGCAGCTATACAAGTTCAGTATGTGATAGAACAACAACACTAAAGCAGAGGAAGAATGAATTGCAGTGGATCAGTTTATTGAGCCTAACCAGAACTAAACCTCAGCATATGTGGATGCCTCTTATCAGTTCAAACACCTGGTTACTTTCTATATACCTTGTAGACAGTGAGTCTCTTGTAGGCAATGAGCCTCTTATGAGTAGTGTGCTTGGGCAGTGAGCCCTAATTGGCAAGTGTCATTTTGTACTTCTATTCTTTTAACAAAGAATACAATCTTGGGTTAGTCACCCCATGGTTTTTCCCTTAACAGGGTTTTCCACATAAAAATCCTTGTGTTATGTGTGTTGATTTCATTTCTACTCTCATGTTCATTTATGCTTATATGTTTTGATACTGCACTATTGTTAAAGAAGAAAATAAAGTTAAGAAATATAAGATAACTGATTCACCCCCCCTCTCAGTTATCTGCATTGTTTCCAACAATTGGTATCAGAGCTACGTTCCTCTAAACAGAGCCTAACAGCTTGAGGAAGATCTGGGAATCTCAATAGATATGTATGGTATGAGGGAACAACTTCAGTCTGCCCTAGATGATCTTGAGCAATCTCACTCTGATGTCAATAACCTGAGGGAAAGACTCAAACAAGCTGATGATTTCATAAATGAACTCAAAGAAAAACTAAGTATCTCAATGAAGAAAAGAAAGGAACTACTTCAACAATTAGCAAGTCAAAGTGAAGCCAATGATATTAATGAAGATCTAAATGAGAAAAACAAGTTATGTGAGAAGCTATCAAAAGAGGTCATTATGGTAAGACATGAAATGGAATCAGGGGTTATGAAATTCACCCAAGAAATTGAAGAGAAAAGAAAAATTGAAGATAATCTAAAACAATCTCTCAAGGAGAAGTCAGAAGACTGCCACAAAACGGATAGAATAATCAGGCATCTGGAATCTGATCTTGAAGAAGCTAGAGATAATGAAGAACAACTTGAGAATCAGATAGACACTCTTAAAAGGGATCTTCAAACTGCAAATGAATACAAAGAGAAATTCAAGATAAGCTCTGCTTAATTTGAAGTTCTTCATGAAAGCCAAAAGAGGGTAGATGACAAGCATGGCTTGGGGTATGAGAAATGTGAAAGCTTCGGATCTGGTTAGAAGAACTCTGGATCAGAAAATCCAAGGAATAGACCTAGAAGACCTCCGGTAAGGCAACCAAATGCTTAAAGATATCCATCCTTCAATGGATACTACTGTAATTGCAATAACTTCGGTCATAAAGCAAATTAGTGCAGAAGAAGAATGAATTAGACTAACTCATCCTTCTTTGGACAGTGTTTTAACTGCAAAAGGTATGGTCACAAATCTCATGAATGTAGAAATGTGCAAATAAACAATTCATTCAATGGTAGATGCTTTGCATGCAATAGAATGGGACATATGGCTAATCAATCCAGATCAAGAGGATACCAGTCAAATATGCAAAGAAATATTGTTTGCTACAAATGCAGTAGATCCGGTCATATTGCCAAATTCTGCAGAAGTAAGAATCAGGACAAAAAGGGTCCAGTGCATCATAACCAAAATCAAGACAAAGGAAAAGGAAAAGTGAATGTGGATGAAATTCAAAGGGAAATGAACAAGATTTGGGTGAAGAGAAGTATAGAAAATGTTAGGGATGGATCCGCACCAGAATCTGGTGCTGATATTCCTTCTGAAAACTAAATAGATGAGCTCTGGCTCAAGGGGAGTCATAAAGGAAAATAAATTCCCCCAGCCAGTCAATTGGTGCCTAAAATTGGCACATGGAGTATTGCGGATTGAAGAGCTCTCAAAGAGATATCTAAATAATGCTCAGTAATAGTGTGAAAGATCCGCAAGAAGATTTGAAGAGTCTAATCATCCAAGATTGATCTAGTTTGACAGCCTTCCGGTAAAAGCAGGACTTTCACAGATTGGACCTGGTATGATTCTAAATTGAAATATCTTGATCTGTAGATAAATGGGATGATCCAAGGAAGGGAGATACATTGTAAATTATCATTCTAAGTGCATCTCAGTGATCCAAAGAGATCTCTCTCAGAACAAGGAGAACAAGGCACCGGAATGACTTAAGTTGTGCATTATGAAATTAGGGTTTGCGCAGAAATATAAGGGTTTCTCTATTCATCATTTGCTCATTTGCATTCAAGAAGAAGAAACAAAGAGCTCTGCAACAAGATTACCTCAACCCTCTCAAAGATCAACCACAGAATCTGACGCAACCAACAATCTTTTCAGGCTCATAACGTGAACCCTAGAAGCGTAAAAAGGTATTTCTGCTCTTGAATATCTCTCTCTGAATCTTTTGAAAGATGGCTACTCCAAATATTGTTAAGATCACTAATAGGCCACGCCCTAAGTTCAAGAAACATCCTTACAAATCCCTAGAAGTTGATCCCCTAGGCGCATTCTCCAGCATTCCGCATGGGGTTCTGCATGTAGAAGATGTTAGGGTATACATTCATGCCAACATTGAGGAATTTGGGGAATCCAAGATGATGGATATCTATCACAAGGAATTAATAGATGAAACATTTGAAATTAAACCCTAATACAAGGCCATCTAGGATAAGCATTTTGGACATTGCATCTATTTCCCCTATTTTGCAGAAGATGAATGGGTCCGGTATGTTCTGAGCAGAATGCATGACAACTTCATGTGGTTGATGAGGCCATTTAAGATCACAAAAGATGCCATTAGGGTGGTAACCGAATTGCACTCATCCGGTGGGTTGCCTGCTCTCAAATCAATCAAAAACCAAACTTTAAGTGAGGCTACCGGATCAAAATTTGACAAGAGGGTAATGACAATAGAAGACATCATAGATCTAAATATCAAATTTACCTCTATGATAATTGGATACAAAATCTATCACTCTAGCAGGGAGAATTTAGTATCTGGAACTGCTATATATACTGCATATGAAATGCTAAGGAAAAATGCTGACTATGATCTTTGTGAGCTTCTCCTGAACCAACTATTAGAGAATTTACAAAAAATAAAGAAGGATAAGAAGAATTCATTTAAGTATGGTGGCTTGATACTATGTCTATTCTTTTACTATATGAAGGAGCTACCTGGATCCAATGGTTGGGTATGGCAAAATGACAAACCTGTGGCCATACAAATCAGAGACTATATGTATGGGCTTGGTGATGCCAAGGCTCAAAGCACAACTCTCTGGGGATATTTCAAGAATTTCCAAGGTATGATGTAGGCCAGAGAAAGAATTCCTCAGACACTAGTTGAAAAATATAAAGATACAGTGTGTTTTATGGTAGACACTGATCAATGCCTAATGGAGGCAGTAGAGCCTAGAATAGTCTGGACTATGCCAATGGGCTATGAGGTGGATGAGAAAATTCTGGAACTGCATGTCCAACACCTACTAAGTCAACCTAAGGACCCTGAGGCTAAAAGGTTTGGCACCTTTCAAGAATTGAGTGTGAAAATTCATGTTGAACTAAGGCAACCTGAAATAAAGAGGAAAGTCAGGAAGGAAGTAAAGGAAATTGCCAAGAAATATGGCATATCAAAGGAGGCAGTTGATGCCAACAGAGAGAAGGTAGAAAGAACAGAAAAAGAGAGACAAGAAGCAAAAAAAGAAAGTGTTCCGGTGCAAGCCCCCTCCCGGACCAGATCCTCAAAGAGCTCTACACCTGCCACCTCTAAGAGCTCAAAAGCCTCAAAACTGGAAGCAAAGACATCTGGAAAAGGAGAGAAGAGAACAAAGACAAAGGCCACAAGGTCATACACAAGCCACAAGGATGATGAAGAGACAGAGACAGATGAGGAGGTTAAGATAATGAAGAAGAAAAAGAAAACTTCTGTGGAATCATCTGCCGGCAAAAACAAAGAAGAAGAAGCAGAAGAATTTGTTGAAAGACCTACACTTTCCATTGATGATATCATCAAGGCAGTTACTGTGGATGGGAACCTGCAACCAATGACTGAATTTTATGATGAATGTAGTGAAGTTGACCAGAAGATCTTGCAAGATGCTACAGTCAGATATCTAAACATCTATAATACAGCATTCATTGAAATCATATCTCTAATTCCCAAAAGCCTAGAGAAGGAACTTGAAATGAGAAAAGATAATGCTAAGGAAAAGGATCTCGAGATCCAGGAATAGATATCTATTCATCTCTATCCTTCCATCACTCCAAAACTAATGAACATGATCTTCAAGGATTGCAAGGATGAGTTCCGGAGCAAAGCCAGAATGAACAAGCTTATACTCGGAGAGACTGATCAGGTGGCAAAAGAGACTGAAGACATCCTCCAGAATGCATATAAAAGATTCAATCTTCCTATTATAGAGGACATAAGTGATGAACCTTTTGCCATGGATGTCGAAGGATTAAGTGCATCAAAGGAAGATTCTACTGAGAATATTGCAAAAGAGTCAAAGGAGACAGGTGAAGAGAAGACTAAGGACTTGGATTCCTCTGTTCCAGAAGAGGAAGTCCATAAAGAAGTAAACATCTCTCTTCGAGATCCCCCAGCAGACTCCAGAACTGAAGGAGAAGAAAGAAAAGAAGAGAAAATCAGTCAAGAAGAAGAGGTAAAGGGAAGAGAAGAAGATCAAACAGAGAAGACCCCAGATGACAGTTCTGAGACTACTGAAGGAGAGAAGACTCTGTCTTCGGCAAGAGACACTACAGAAGCAGTTAAAGACTTCCTGACCAAAGAAATGATGGAATTAGATGAACCAGAGCTATTCCAAGGACCACTCAATTTTGACTCTCTCTCTGGTCCAGACAATGAAGATTGTATCTTTTGCTCAAGCCAAAGAAAAAGAAAAGCTTCTGAAGTCTCACATGGAAGACTATGAGCTGATAGAGATTGCATCTGGTGTGTTGGAGAAGATCATGCCATCCTTCTAGAAGGATCCTTCGGCCTCTTCTACCGGTAACTTGAAATCACTTGTTAATTCTATTAGCACACATTTTGATTCATTGGAGAAATCAGCAGAAGAGAAAGTCCAGAAAGAGTTTTTGAGAAAGAGATTCTCTGAAGTACAAGGACTTATAGCAAATGATAGGAGAAATCTAGATATTGGGATAAAGAGCCTAGAAAATGCTCTTAAAGATGGCAGAGATCTATACAAATTTTGTCTCTCTTGGTCCATAGTAACAACAGACATTGCCAAAAAGGTGGAAGAACAAGAGAGTAAACCGTCAAGTTTATCTCAAAATTTTGATCATCTCACCTCATCCATAATAAATCAAGAGTGTCAGACTATTGCTACTATTAATGAAATAAAGAGGCTTGAGAAGGAGAAGAAGAACAAAATAAGCAGAATGAGCGAACTTAGAGGGATAATTATCCCTAAGTTAGAGGCAATGCATGAAGCCCTAACTGATGCTCAGACTACAGCCCGAACCAGTAATCTAGCAGACTTAAAGAGGGCAGAAGTTTTTGCATTTTTGTTAAGTGGTCACATCTCAATTTTGAATAGGATGAAGCAGAGTTGGGCAACAGAATTTGTCCAATTGAAGACCACCTTTGCGGATATACTGAAGTATATGTAAGTACAACGTGTATATATATAATTATGCGGCAATATATAGATTGATTTTTGAAAATTTTGGTGTGCGGATTTCACCCTTTGCCATTGATGTCTAAGGGGGAGTGAGGAGTAGTGAAAAATGTGGAATCCATCTAAGGGGGAGCTCCGGTAAAAGTGTACATAAGACAGAGCATTAGCCAAGGGGGAGTGTGCTATGACACTTAGTCATTTTTCACTAAGTGTTGCCATCAATGCCAAAGGGGGAGATTGTTGGCAAGAGACATTGTGTGGCTTCTTGATTGTTGTCATTGATGGCAACAAAGTCCATCCCACTCATTCGCAGCACATGGTATGTCTATACCGGAAGTCAGATTGAAGAGTATTTTGGTCCGATGAGTAAGAACAAAGCATGCAGCAAGGTCCGACAGACAGGTCCAGATCTCTCAGAGGATGTATCTCAGCAAAGTGCAGACTTGGGTAAGTCAAGAGGAGTACCATGACTACCACATTCCAGAGATTGAGCCTCCGGTGATGAAAGAGTGAAAAGATATGAGCATCTAAGTGTTGGGTTCCTAACAGGCAGAGCAGAGTGAGGAAGAACCAACCGGTAGAGCATCAGAATTTAATCTGAATGAGAAATTGGTGGTGATCAAGCTACTTGAGGGATCATTCATGGTTGGCTGACATGATTGATGACTTTATGTCTATGTCCTTGATACACATCACATAGTAAGCATGGATTCAGCTGACAGATCAGTATGTTCAAAAAATCTTGAGTATTCTGGATGCCGACTAGAAAGATGTTGAGATCCTTGGTGTGGATATATATACCAAATGGATTTTGATGTGAAGTAGAGTTATTGGTGGAATTGTATGCGAAGAAAAGTAGGAAGTAGTGTGAAGCAGCTATACAAGTACAGTATGTGACAGAACAGCAGTACTAAAGCAAAGGAAGAATGAAGTGCAGTAGATCAGTTTATTGAGCCTAACCAGAACTAAACCTCAGCATATGTGGATACCTCTCATCAGTTCAAACACCTGGTTATTTTCAATATACCTTGTAGACAGTGAGTCTCTTGTAGGCAGTGAGCCTCTTGTGAGCAGTGAGCCCTAATTGGCAAATGCCATTTTGTACTTCTATTCTTTTAACAGAGAATACAATCTTGGGTTAGTCACCCCGTGGTTTTTCCCTTAACAAGGTTTTCCACATAAAAATCCTTGTGTTATGTGTGTTGATTTCATTTCTACTCTCATGTTCATTTATGCTTATATGTTTTGATACTGCACTATTGTTAAAGAAGAAAATAAAGTTAAGAAATTTAAGATAACTGATTCACCCCCCCTCTCAGTTATCTGCATTGTTTCCAACACCTAATAGGGATAAAAAACCACTTTGAAAATTCACTTCATTAAGCCTCACTAGAAAAACAAAACCTCACTAGTTACATTCAATGTCTCACTGACAAAGCCTCACTGGTAGTCATCAAATGCCTCATTAGTAAACATACATCACTTTCAATAAACTCAAAAGATATAAACAAAATCATAGGGTTACTCTATTTCCAGACAATTCATTACTCTATCTCTGCATATCTCCTTCAATTTCTTCTATTTGTATCTCTCAACACCTTTACAAAGACTGATGACTCTTGTGTATGCAAATCTATCACTAATATCAGACATTAGCTTATAAACTGTTGCATGGAACTCCTTTACCGTATATTGCTTTTTCAATCATGAAAGGACCGAGTATAAGGTTTTCAAAAATTACATTTTCAATCAACCAAACTTTGTTCTTGAGGGTGCTTCACACATTCAATCATAAAACCATTTCCTTCAAAACAAAAACACGTCTTCATTTGCAATGATTAGTATACTAACAATCTCCATATTGGATTCATAAGCTTTTCAAACCATACTCACCTTTTTCTCAAATCAAATCATCTATTCTCAAAAAAATCTTTGTTCTATCTCCCCAAAATCATGTCTGCAACTCAAACAAAAACTTCACCAACAATAGGGTTTTTCCTTATATCAAAATAAAGAACAAAATCTTTCAAATCATAACATCTTTCTCACAATGATGTAGGATATTTATGCTCTGCAATTACAGTTTCTGGAATGCATCTATATTTAGAGAAGGTGGAATTCATGCCTTGTGCATATCCTGCATTCAAATCTATTCAAGGAGGATTACATAATTTAGGTTTTGTCACTTTGTTTTGTCAAATTGAAGAATGGTTATAGAACCTGTTTGAAAACTGCCTCTTTGGAGCTCCTGACACTTTCTTGCCCATCAAACTTCAACATAGAAGAATGGTCATTTATTTTTAAATGAAGATTAAATGTAAACCTTGGATCCATCTCTTTGTTGGAAATAGTTCAGACAACTAAGAGGAGGTGAATCAGTTGTTCCACAAATTAAAATTTTCTGCCTTTAACAACTTACAATCAAATAAATATTAAAGTATGAATCAATTACACATGAGTAGAAGCATAAATAACACACTTGACACCCATATTTTTTAGCGTGGAAACTGGGTTAAGGGAAAAACCACGGTGGGCGTTAACCCACAAATATTAATACCCTGTTAAAAGTATTTTTACAAATGAGAATGCACATGCATTCGGGCTCACTGCCTAGAGCTCACTACTCAAATAGAGGCTCACTGCCTACAAATGACTACAAGAGAATAATAGATATTTTGAACTGATGAGAAGCATCTACTAATGCATGAATTCAATTCTGGTTAAGCACAAAATACTGATCTTACACATTTCATCTTTACTTTGCCCTGTTTACTGCTCTGCCTTCATCTGAATCTTAGATCTCTACTTTTTTCACCTTTACTTCATATTCACAACACACACACCACACATCGTCCTCATCCATTGGCTATATATATACCCGCAACATGATTTACAATTATTTTTCCAATCGGCTTCAAAAACACTTAGAACTTATTGAGTATTTTGCTCTGTCAACTAGATACATGCATAACATGAGATGCGGACTAGAACTTGCACTTGCAAATCATCACTTATGTCGGCCACTATCACTAATCATCACTAATTGCCCAATAAACAACTTCCATACATATGGATCCAAGATCATTTACAAGGTCAGCCTGTTCTTCTTCTGTCTGCTCTATCAAACTGAAACCTGATACTCAGAAGCTAATAACTTTTAAATCCTTCATAAGCAGAGGCCAAAACTCTGGATTTAGAATGCCTTGACAATGCTTATGACTACTTTAGGATTCGCAACAAACCATGACTTTCCACTGGAGAGATCCAGACCATGATACCAAACCCTGTCACCTGCTTTGTTCCTGACTGCCCAGACTTGGATAAATTCTAATTCCAACTTCCAATATGAACAAATTGTGTTATGCGGATGAGTGTAATGGTCTTAGTTACCATCAATGACAACACCTGTTATGCAAAGTAGTGTCTCTTGCCAACACTCTTCGTACACTTTATCATTTTAAATAAGAACCTTTGATATGTATTTGGCGCCCAGGTGACCTGATAGACCGGTATTACAAAGAAAGGGACTGGTCAAATAGATGACTTAAAACCCTTCTAATCGATGGCTTAAGTGGGATTGACTTGTAATAGCAAGTCAATACAAAATTAAAACATAAAGTACACTTTTAGATGATGGTTAGGTTAGGTCTTAAAAAGCATGAATAAAGGTTTATCAACCTAGGACTTAGGGTTTAGAAATTCACTTAGGGTTTTAGACCAAATGCCATTCACCTTACTTTTCCTTAAATGTCAACACACAATAAGAACCTCTGACTAATCATTGAATCTTCAATGTAATACAAATCCATTGAACCTGATCTTTGCCTAAACATTGACATTGGTCCACTCAAAATCTCCTGATGACAGTAGCATTCCTGACAAACAAGATCTCTTGATGACACCTGATCCTCTTTGACATGAACTAAGATTCCTATTGGCATGCACTACACTAGCTTGATGTGACAATACAGTTCCTTCTATGATCACCTGACCAACTGTACCTTTGGCATCATCAACTCACATGGAGAACACCATACTATCAACACTAAACTCATGAGATGATCAACATCTCCCTTTTTACATGAACACCATAATCTAAATAAGGTCATTGATCTAAAGCAACTAACTGATTACACTGATAAGTTGCAGATCTAACATTCATTTCAGAGATTGTCTCCTTCAAATCTCTTCATGGTATAAAACAAACCTGATACAAATCTCCAAACACAACTTCAAATAAATCTCCATATCCTGAAGCCAAATCATGAAGGCATGAACATCATATAACATATCTTAATCAACTTCTTGAAGATGTAAAGAAGAAATTCCATATGAAACATATTTGAAGCATAATCATAACAAATGATCTTTTGTTTTGTCACCAACATTAAAACCAAGCCTTGTAACAATCTTGAACCTTGAAGCATGATGAACTACAAGGGCATGACAAACACATTAACTCAAGCTATCATTGCACAAACCAACATCAACACCAACTGACATCACCAACATTTGACATCAATGACAAAATACATTAACAAGAAGAGCATACTCAACTTTTCAAGATCAACCAAGATTTGCACCTAGCAAAAGCTCCTACCTGATTTTCTCTTAGATTTCAAAAGGGGCTTGTAGATATGAAGCTCTGATACCATGCAAGAGTCACCATTAGACTCAAACTCCCAAGCTCACCTGCAAAACAAAAAATTAACCTTCCACAAGAGAGTAGCAAGACAATGAATTGCTTGATTGTGGTGCAAAATGAAATTATCATATTATGATATTATGATATGATATATGATACAAGAGACCTTGCTTATATAGTCAAGGTGATGAGATAGGACTACATAGGATGATGACAAGTGTCTTAATTATATGACATGAGACACAAAGAGATAACTATCTTAATTGTGCCCTAAGTAAACTTAAGTAAACTAGTGGGAGTAGGACCTAATGTGGAACCAGTTAGGTAATATACCCTGTTCACACCAACACACATGCTACTTGAAAAGGGAATTGACTTTGAATGACTATTTTTGTTGTTTTCTTAACTTTTGTAACAACTCTTGTTATAGGATTTCAATAAGGCGAGATTCAATCTAGTATAGCATTTACATTTTATTGACGTAGTCTTCCGACCATGGGGTCATTAAATTGAATCAAAACAATGTCTTGTTGGTCAACTATATGTGATTTGAAAATGCCATCTGCACCATTTACCAATCCATCCTATGTATTGAGGTTTCCAACAATCAACTCAACCACAATATCTTACTTCAGGAAGATCATGCTAGGCAATGATGATTTCTTGCCTTGAAAGTGTATATAATCAATGGGTGTTTCTTGCTTATCTATTGTCATTAATATGAAAGGATCTCTAGGAAAGGCCTCAAGTATTTTTTATTATGCTGGTCAATAGCCAAATTCTTGTGAAACAAGTATGGGAAGCTTGGATCATTGGGAGGAGTCTTACAACACATAGTATTCAGGTAGTAGATGTCTTCATCAGTTTATTGAGAGGTCCTAGCACGGTTAAGCAAGGAAATGAAATGTTGATTCATCTGTCTAATTATAGAATGAAATTGGAAGCATTTCACATTGTCGACCCAAAATGTGTATAGAATTTTCTCACCATTTATAATTGATTCTTCAAATATCTAAGTATCACATATAGGTTGTGCTTGGTAAAAGCTGCCACATAATATGATATAGAGATTTCCAAAGGGTTTTTTGGTGTGTTGGATTTGGTGAAGCCTTCTGTCAATATTGTAAAGCATTCAAGAGCCAATCAACGACGCATCATCAATAAGCATTGAAAGTTGTAGCTAGTCAAATTTTTTGCTTAAGCCATCAAGTGTGTTCAAATCCAAAGGTAGCATTTTTGAAGAGTTGCACGGTAGATAAAACAAAGAATGTGAGCCTAGTTCAAGAGAAGAAGATGAGAGAAATTTTAGCATAATAACACTACTCAAAAATTGGATGATCAAATGGCTTGTGAGAGCTTGTATTTATAGGAAAATTGGAAGGGATTTTGATCCAACGGTGGTGATTCATTGTTGAGATCAATGGATGAGATTGATTGTGAGATGGAGGGCTAGGATTTGATCAACAAGATTGAAGGGTGGAGAATAAAAATAAATCTTTTATTTATTTTAGGAAGGACTTAGCATTAAATGAGATTAGTTGGATGAGAGAATTTAAAATTGATTTCCTTGGAGGAGGTGGAATTAAAAATTCCATTATATGTGTAGATGTGCAAATCCAAGGACACATGTGTAATTATGGGTTCTTACACATGTAAGCTAAAAAAGAGGAGGATATTTTTCCATAAATGTGGTAATAAGGAGGTGGAGTGTTGTGAATATTTTGTAATTTTTAATTTGTGGAGTGTGGGAGAAGGTGTTAATCAGGCTTTGACCAAGTTAATCAAGGTGATTAACTTAGTTAATGTGGATGGAAAAAATTAGTGAGTGGGGTAATTATGGTTTATGATTAATTAAATAATTATTTATTTAATTAATCTAGGTCTAAGGGTCATGTAGGTTAGGGTAGCTAATTAAATAATAGGTATTTAATCAACTAGGTTAGGAGTAGGCTAATTAGTAGGCTTGATTAATCAGATAAACATAATTTATCTAATTAATTTGGTTTAGGGAAGTGGATAATTTAGTCAAATAAATATTTGTAATATATATTTAATTAATTGAAAAATTGTTAGAAGTTGTGACTATTGAATTAATTAAATTAATTCAATTTTAGGGATTAGATGATGAATAAAAAGTGAATAATTCAGGTGTTGGATGAAGTAATTAATTAAATAAAAATTTAATTAAATAATTAGATGAGAAATTAATGATATGGGTGATGTCAGAGGATAGTTAGTCGGCTAAGACATTTTTAGGTGTCTACATTTACCCCTTTTTGACGTGGCGTCGTGACCTGGTAGGGATATGGTGTCAAGTCAAAGAATTTGCCCTAGCTGCCGAGAAGGAATAAAATGGATGAGGGATGCCCCCTCGAGAGGTTGGATGAAAAAATAAAAAAATTTCAGGTGATCTCTCGAAAGGAGGAAATGGTGGTGAAAAATAGATGAAGGATGGAAAAACAAGTTGACAGGAAGAAAAACGGGTGAAAAGGATTATGTTTTGCACCATGGGGAGGAAAAAGTGTGTTGGAGGATGACATGGCCTTCTATAAATAGAAAGTGTAGGCACAAAGTGCCACATTTGCACACATTGAGCCTATTGGATGAGAGGAGAGAAGAGGAGATGGCTACGCAACCACCGTTCCCACGCTACGTGCATCAATCTAAGCAAGTTCGCACCTACCTGAGATCACTGCTGGCGGATCCCCAGGTATGTGGACTATCGTTGACTTTGTCAATTTTAGGGTTTTGGGACATTTATTGCATGGGAAAGGGTAGGTTTAGGGTTTTGGCACCATAACGATATCGTTTGATGCCATCATCGACAGGATTGGCGCCATCCTCTGGAATGGCACCATCGACCAAAGGGAATTTTGAGGAGTTTTGGCACCATGTCAGATTTTTGTGGTGCCATCTTCTGGTTCGACACCATTCGAAGAAGGGTTTTTCGATGCATTGGCGCCATATTAGACTTTTGTGGTGCCAAAATCTGGTTTGGCGCCATGCATTTGGGGTTCTGGGTTTTGGCACCAACTGTTGGCGCATTGGTGCCATCCTCTAGAATGGTGCCATACCCAGATTTTGTGGTGCCACTTTGGAATGGCGCCAGGGTTTGGCAAATTGAGTTGGGTTTTAGTGTTAAGCACTAGATTGGTGCTAAAATTGGGAGAATCGGTGCCATCCTCTGGAATGGTGCCATATCGGGAAAGATTGGCGCTATAGTCTAGAATGGTGCCATATTTGGTAGGATTGGCACCATGTTGGTTAGAATTGGCACCAAAATCAGTTTTGGCACCAAAGGGGTGAAAATCAGCGCCATGCAACTGATTTGGAAAAAAGCTAAGTTTTTGACTCATATTTTGGAGATGCAGATTGATGGGGGTATTGTGGCTTCGTGGGAGCGACAAGTTACCGCAGTTATGAGGTTGTTAAATGGTTTTGACTGGGCTACATTGGCTAGGTTAGGGAGATTGGGCCTACGGACAGTGGTTGAGATGCTCATCATACAGGCACATAGGGCCATGATGACGACCCTAGTAGAGTGATGGTGGAGCGAGACATGCTCCTTCCTCCTGCCCACAGGTGAGATCACCATCACCTTGGAGGATGTGTATTAGATTCTAAGGTTGCCGATCGTCAGAGAGTGGGCCACCTATGACATTGCCAAAGGATGAGCAGCCCTTGACAGAGCTTTTGCCCTTGGTCACCCAGTTCTAACGCATGATCGACAACAGATGAGTTACGATCGGACTTTGGTGGTAGGAGTGGATGATTTCACATTATTTATGTGTGCGGTGATTGGGGGTCTGGTGATATCAGATCAACGCGTGCAAGGCTTCTCAGTGGATTGGGGAGAGGAGATTGAGCAGATGGTGAGGCATGAGATGATGTATGCATGGGCACCGTGCATGCTAGGGTAGTTGTATCATGAGATACACACTATTGTGTATCAGTTAGATTCGATTTTATTTGATGGGGTGACACTTCTACTTGTGTGGGCCTTTGAGCATATAGGTATTACGAGGCCACATGGAGCTTTATTTCAAGCGTAGTTCAAGGCGTTCATCTTTTTGTACATGGCTCCTATTTAGTATTCTTATGTTGGGCAATTGTGTTACTGGCAAAGTATTCTAGATGACTTGGTTTGTATTATGTGGCACCCATATATTGGAGTGGAGACATGGCCAGATGAGCATATTCATTTGCCTTATGCATTACAGGATCAATACTTGATGGGTCGAGGGGATCATATGATTGATATGTATCTCCCCTCTCAGGTGCTGAGATAGTTTGGGTTGCACCAGGACCTGCCACAAGCAATGGAGATTTTTGCGAGGACACCTTGAGATATCAGATGGCCTCCAGAGATAATGCCCCAAGTGGCGATAACTGATTTTATAGGATTACAGCCCCATCAGTGGGATTGGCAGAGTACAGTGGTAGATGCAAAGACCACCCTAGACTATGATCAGTGGTGGGTAGTGTGGAGACCGATCCGCTTGACAGATCCTGTTGTAGAGCCAGACATGATAGTAGAGGAGGGGGATGAGGTGGAGGAGGAGATAGTGCTAGAGGAGGTAGAGGTTGATGAGGATGATGCGATCAAGATGCTGGTTGTAGCAGATGTAGAGCAGGTTTTGAATGGGAGAGGATGAGGATGAGGATGAGGACAACGAGCACTTAGGCAGGCACAGCAACAACAGCAGGTACCTACATAGGTAGGATAGATGGCTCTGCCATGGGCACCACCGCAGCAGCAAGGACCTAGGCAGGCACCTCCATAGGCACCACCCTAGCAGTAGACACAGAGGGGGCAGATGTCGCTGCCACGAGCACCACTGCGGTAGTAGGGGCAAAGGCAAGCACTACCACAGGTGCCACCCTAGGTACAGAAGGGTCCATAGCCATAGGCTTCATCTCAGTAGGCGAGGACATCTGGGGCAGCGACATCAAGTGTTGGGACTTTAGGTATAGGGCTTGGCCCTCTTCTTGGTGTTTAGATTGGGTGTCGGTAGACTCAGGCCGACGGGGAGGAGGAGGCAAATAAGTTGCGAGCCCAGGTGGCTAGCCTAGACAATGAGGTGGCTCGGCAGAGACAGAAGTTGCATTGGTTACAGGGAGTTTAGGCCCTGTTAGATGGAGTGAGTGATGGGGATGGGGATCCGCATATCCATGTGCTACAGGCTCAGATAAGGCACCTATAGGGATAGTTGCAAGCACAGGTGGCTACAGTTACAACTGAGTGGGACTAGGAGACGGTACTATGGCAAGTTGCAGAGGCTAGGGCTCAGCAGGCAGAGGCATAGGTGGCTAGTCAACAGGCCGAGATTACATGGATGTAGGGTGTATGTGGATTGATTATACAGTGGCTCAGGATCGTGTGAGGCAATTATAGAGTCAACTTTCAGAGGTGTGGGCAAGGGCCGAGTACTATTATGGTGCATAATGTACAGTAGTCCCTAAGGCCCAGCGTGTGCCTAGCTACAGTCAGCAAAGTGGATCTAGGATGTCTAGATTGTACAGGTCTAGGAGATCAGTGCAATCTGTGCAGTAGCCGCATGCACCTCCACAGTAGCCACCTTAGTAGTCATCGCAGTAGCCACCTCAGCATCAACAGCAACAGTTGCGTCCTAGGTCTCCTACCAACTATGCCAGGGGGTCATTAGCCCAGGGTTGATAGTTATTTATCTGATGTATTTTTGGCCCTTGTGGCGATTTTGTATCATGGCGTTGTATTATTTTTGAGTGATGTATATTTTGGTCGACGATGTACTTTATGAGATGATGGTTTATGATATTATGGATGTTTATGGTATGCATTATGATGGTTTATGATGAATTTGTTTATGATATGATTATTTATGCCTTATGGATGATGTTATGGATGCATTTATGGATGTGATGGATATTTATGATGTGATGGCTATCTATGGTGTGATAAATGTTATGGATGATGTTGTGGCTGTGTTATGGATTGCATAGATAGATCGATTTATGCTTTTGTAAATGGTTATGGATGTTATTTTATTATGGATGCATTTTTTGTATGTGATGGTGTGAATGGGATATATGCTCAAATTAATAAGCATATATTATTTATGATGACAAATGAAATGGATATGTAATAGATAAATGGATTATGATGTGGATTATATGTTCAGATTAATAAACATATATTGAAAATGGATGTGAATGATTATGTATTGATAAATGAATGAATGGGTAAATGGATATGTTATTTAATGATTTAATGAAATGGATGAAGAATGGATTAATAATGATGATAATGTTAAATGGATATGCAATGGTTATGGTAAAATGATGAAATGAAATGGTAATGTATAAATGTAATGGTTAATGAAAGATGATGATGCAAATGAAATGGTAATGGAAAAATGTAATGGTTAATGAAATGAACAAATAATAAGATGGGAAATGGGATGGGTTGATGTTATAGTTAGATGTCATGATACATGTGATGTTCGTACAACCCTGGGTGATGGGGTTAGGTGGTGGGGATAGATTTAGGGATACTAGTTCACTAGATGCCACATTATTAGAGGGATTTTATTGGGATGGGAGAAATGTGTAGAGTGGATTGATTGGGGTGATTGATTGGTGGGGGGAAGGGATATGTTAGATGGGGGGCATTGAATCATTTTTAAATTCTAAGTCCAGATATTGTGTTGAATTGTGGGTGAAGATGGATAAGCTAGGCAAAGTACTGGCATTACATTATTGAGAGCATTTCTAGGTTTATTATAGCAAAATAGGATATTTTTCACTGAGGTATGAAAGGACCAAGGTGATGATATATATCCACCTTTGCATGGACTAGACTGGTGCAGAAGCACCTACCTAACAGCTGGCCTCCTTGAGGCAGTTAGTTTGTTATAGGTCCGCATGATGACGTACATGATCAGGATATAGGATAACATGATCAGGATATAGGTGAATTGTCCGCATGATGACAGGGCAGTAGGCTATTTTTAGTATGTTTGACTTCTTCATGTAATAAGGTCCACTGGACCGATGCTATGTATTAGTTCAGCATAGGAGTATGTGTAGGCAGTTAGAGATCGGGATAAGGTTATCTGAGCTGTCCTCTCTCCCAGCCGCTTGGAAGCTCCCAGCCGCTGGGAAGTGAGTTGGTAGTACTCGAAGGTTTTGTTATATATACCTTCGACCTGTTAGGGTTTAGACACAGTTCATATTGATATTGAGATTGGTGTTGATAAATGAATTGGTGTTGTGTTGAGTTGAGCGCAGTTCAGACATTGTGAATCTGTATTCAGGACTTTTGAATTTCAATTGAATAAGATCTCATCTTTTGCAGTATCTGGTTGTATCAGTTGTATCTGTGTTGATTTCCTTTCTGTTTGTAAGTTGATGGGTACTTTCAACCCTTCCACCGGTTGATCCTGCAAATCGGTGGAATGGTCCTGTATCATAGCTTAGGTTGCAATTGTGTTTTCTGTTTATGCATTGCATTGTTCAGGAGATCAGTTAGGAGCATGCTGTGAATCAGCCTAGCATCCTCATGTGCTAGGTCTAGAAGATAAGTTGTTAGATTTTGGTTTGAAGGTGATCCGGCCCGGTCGTCACATGATCTTTGTGAAATAGAGTGGTTCGGAGTGCTTACATGCAGTGGAAGGATACACAGGAGTCTGCATGTGCGTTTCCAGTCGGAACGAGCCGCATCATCATCTGCGGATCCATCGCCATCAGGATCGGGTCATGAAGTTGTTGAAGTTTGCATGTTGCAAGTGCATCATGATGTTTTGAGTTGGATATATACTCAGTGTATATATCGCAGTCAGGATCATCTCTCGGGGAAGTTCATTATCCGCATATCGCTAACGGATGCGGGTGTGAAAGTTAAGTTTTTTTGGCTAAGTGTTGAAGAGTTCATCAGGATGATGTGTGACGTCATCGTCATCAGGATATGACGTCATCGTCATCAGGATATTAAGAAATCCCTCAATGCGAGTTTATCCTGTTGTCACTAAGTGGTAAGGTATCGGCGTAGGCAGGAAGTTGTATTAGCATCATCAGGAGGTTTCGAGGAACCGGATGAACAATATCATGATGCTGTTGCTTGTATCGTCGGGCAGTGGAGCATCGAAGGCAAGTTGTTGAAGTGCAACGTCATCAGGATATTTGGAGCAACCGGATATTTGGATATCCTGCGGACGAAGGTGATATTGAATATCATGATGATGCCGCTTGTATTTGGCACCCGATGAACAGTGCAACCGGAGGATGTTTGCGCCCGTTGATTATCATGATGATGATGATAGGCGACAAACGGAGGAGGTAAATAGTAGTCGACAGGAGGATATTTGCGATCATCTGAAATATGATGATGCTGTTGAAATGTGATGATGCTGTTGGTGTCTCTAGGAAATATGATGATGATGTTCAGCCGATAGAGAATTTTATCATGCTGTTTGTATTGTGGGCTACTCCTTCCTGTTAGTTAGCCTCCGTTGCGTTCCACTCTGCATCATAGTGGTATCAGAGCAAAGGTTAGGATCTTCTGGAAAGGATAAGCAGGATGTCAGACGAAGAAGGAACATCTGAGGTTCCAGCAAGGATGACCAATGCTGAGTTGGCAGTTCTGGTGAAGAAACAGATTGCAGAAAGTAAGGCCGTGAAGGCTCAGAATCAGGAGTTGAAAGATGAGTTAGCAAAGTTGAGGAGTAAAGTAGGTTTTGGTAGAGAAGATGATAGGGAAGAAGAGGATATCCCTAATTGGAGCGAGGAGGTCGTTCCTGCAGACCAGAGACCGCTGTTGAACGCCCTCAAGGCCATGGAGAGGAGAACCATGGATGTGAAGCTGGATTTGCCAGTGTTTACAGGTAAGATGGACCCTGATTCAGTAATGGAATGGATAGATTGTTTGAACAATTTCTTTGTAACAGAGGAGATACCAGAACAGCAGAGAGTGAAGATAGCACAGTCAAAGATGAAAGAAGCTGCCTTGACATGGTGGAACTTTGTTCAGGATGATAGAGTACAGGAGGGAAAACGTAGAGTTGCCACATGGAAGAAGATGATGGAATTGGTAAAGGAGGCTTATATTCCTTTGGATTACAGTATCCAGTTACACAAGAGGAAGCAAAACCTGAAGCAGAAGGAGCTAGATGTCAGCTCATATACAGAAGAGTTCATGAAACTCTGTATGAAGACAAAGGTGAAAGAAAGTGAAGAAGAGAAGGTAGCCAGATACCTTAATGGATTGAGGTTTAATATTCAGGATGATCTCAGTCTGCATAACCCAGATACAGTGCAGAAATGTTTCCAGTTGGCATTGAAAGTGGAAGAGAGGTTGAAGAGAAAACAAGAGCAAAACAACAGAGGAAGAGGATCAGCCCATAGAACAAAGCAAACCAATGAAAGTCAAGAAGATACTGGTAAAGGACAGGGACAGTCTGATGTCAGAGGTGGATGGAAAGGTAATAAAGGAAGATTTGGAGGTGGTAGAGGTTCTACTACATTTTCAGGAAAATGTTATACCTGTGGTGAGTTTGGTCATCCATCCTTCAAATGTCCAGAAAACACAGGTTCATCATCTAGAAATGATAGAACTAATGACAAGAGAGTACAACTTGTGCAAGAAGAGAAAGAAGAGAAAAGTGTGCAGAGTCCAAACATTTATCAAAAGGATCAGGAGGCTGATAATGTTGGATATCCAGAAAGTGGAGAATCATTGATGTTAAGGAGAATTAGTTTGCAGGCATCAAAGGATATGATGCAAAGAAGAGCTCTTTTCAAAACCACATGCAAGAGCAAAGGTAAAGTATGTAAGGTTGTCATTGATACTGGTTCAACAGACAACATGGTATCTCAGGAGATGGTGGATAAACTGCATTTGGAAAGGATTCCACATCCACACCCTTACAAGGCATCTTGGGTAAGTGATAGGCATTCACTTTTTGTCTCTGAACAGGCATATGTTGATTTCCAGATTGGAGCATATCAGGATAGAATTTTGTGTGATATTTTGCCTATGGAATGTTGTCACCTACTGTTGGGTAGACCATGGCAATTTGACAGAAGAGTACTGTATGATGGGTATGCTAATACCTACACCATCCAAAAGGATGGAAAGACTATTAAGTTGATGCCATTGCAGGCAGATGCTGCAACACAGAAGGCAGCCAAAGTCATTTTAATGGGAAAGAAGGAGTATGTGCAGATGCCTAGAGGAGTAGGCATAAAGGCAGTTCAGGACACTGCAGGGAAAGGAGTTGTTAAAGACAACAAGTTGAAGAAAGTTTCAGTTGTGACTGACAGGGGTCAGCAGCAGGTTCAGAAACAGGATGGTAAACAGCAACCAGTTCAGAAGAATGACAGGGATGTTGTCATAGTTGGGACTATTGCTTGTCCTATAAAGATTGACAGGAAGACAGAGTTGGACATTTCAGAAGTTCAAGAGGCAGTTCAGCAAGAGGTTCTGGTCAGGCAACCTGACAAACACAAGGTATGTGAGAGACAAGCCTACATTGACAGGCATGAGGATTTACTTGCCAGAAAGCAAGTTACAGTTCAGAAGTCTTGGAGCAGCCAAGAGACAGCAGCAGACAAAGTTGGAACAGGGCAGCACATTGCACAGGCAAAGTGTAAAGGTGGAGGACTTCCATATCCTAACTCATGGGACATGAGTTATTTTCTTTTGGGGAGTATGGTGCAGAAGCACCTACCTAACAGCTGGCCTCCTTGAGGCAGTTAGTTTGTTATAGGTCCGCATGATGACGTACATGATCAAGATATAGGATAACATGATCAGGATATAGGTGAATTGTCCGCATGATGACAGGGCAGTAGGCTATTTTTAGTATGTTTGACTTCTTCATGTAATAAGGTCCACTGGACCGATGCTATGTATTAGTTCAGCATAGGAGTATGTGTAGGCAGTTAGAGATCGGGATAAGGTTATCTGAGCTGTCCTCTCTCCCAGCCGCTTGGAAGCTCCCAGCCGCTGGGAAGTGAGTTGGTAGTACTCGAAGGATTTGTTATATATACCTTCGACCTGTTAGGGTTTAGACACAGTTCATATTGATATTGAGATTGGTGTTGATAAATGAATTGGTGTTGTGTTGAGTTGAGCGCAGTTCAGACATTGTGAATCTGTATTCAGGACTTTTGAATTTCAATTGAATAAGATCTCATCTTTTGCAGTATCTGGTTGTATCAGTTGTATCTGTGTTGATTTCCTTTCTGTTTGTAAGTTGATGGGTACTTTCAACCCTTCCACCGGTTGATCCTGCAAATCGGTGGAATGGTCCTGTATCATAGCTTAGGTTGCAATTGTGTTTTCTGTTTATGCATTGCATTGTTCAGGAGATCAGTTAGGAGCATGCTGTGAATCAGCCTAGCATCCTCATGTGCTAGGTCTAGAAGATAAGTTGTTAGATTTTGGTTTGAAGGTGATCCGGCCCAGTCGTCACATGATCTTTGTGAGATAGAGTGGTTCGGAGTGCTTACATGCAGTGGAAGGATACACAGGAGTCTGCATGTGCGTTTCCAGTCGGAACGAGCCGCATCATCATCTGCGGATCCATCGCCATCAGGATCGGGTCATGAAGTTGTTGAAGTTTGCATGTTGCAAGTGCATCATGATGTTTTGAGTTGGATATATACTCAGTGTATATATCGCAGTCAGGATCATCTCTCGGGGAAGTTCATTATCCGCATATCGCTAACGGATGCGGGTGTGAAAGTTAAGTTTTTTTGGCTAAGTGTTGAAGAGTTCATCAGGATGATGTGTGACGTCATCGTCATCAGGATATGACGTCATCGTCATCAGGATATTAAGAAATCCCTCAATGCGAGTTTATCCTGTTGTCACTAAGTGGTAAGGTATCGGCGTAGGCAGGAAGTTGTATTAGCATCATCAGGAGGTTTCGAGGAACCGGATGAACAATATCATGATGCTGTTGCTTGTATCGTCGGGCAGTGGAGCATCGAAGGCAAGTTGTTGAAGTGCAACGTCATCAGGATATTTGGAGCAACCGGATATTTGGATATCCTGCGGACGAAGGTGATATTGAATATCATGATGATGCCGCTTGTATTTGGCACCCGATGAATAGTGCAACCGGAGGATGTTTGCGCCCGTTGATTATCATGATGATGATGATAGGCGACAAACGGAGGAGGTAAATAGTAGTCGACAGGAGGATATTTGCGATCATCCGAAATATGATGATGCTGTTGAAATGTGATGATGTTGTTGGTGTCTCTAGGAAATATGATGATGATGTTCAGCCGATAGAGAATTTTATCATGCTGTTTGTATTGTGGGCTACTCCTTCCTGTTAGTTAGCCTCCGTTGCGTTCCACTCTGCATCATAGACTCACAAACAATAGGTTGATCTCATGCATGCCCAAGGTAGTATAACCTTGCCTAGATGAGGGAAGGGGACTCATAGCATAAGTTCTCTTAGTACATAGAAGGTATGATTAACCTTATATGCAAATGGGAAACACTATGCTAGAACTGACCCTATCTTCAAGATATGAATACTATTCTTAGAGTAATGAAATCAACCCACAAGCACAGCACACAAAAACAATAACCATGTCTATTCTAGGTGTTTTCTACCACATACCATGATATAGTGAGATAAAGGTAGCTTTGGAATGATTCCTAGAACAAGACAAAAGATAAAAAACAATAATCAAAAAGACCAACGAACTACACAAACAACCATTGTATCTCTTGCCAAGATAAGTGTTGATGATGGATTCTGCCTATTGTAGGAACGATATATCTGTTAAGGTGAGAATCAATTGGATTTTGTTGGATAAAATTTGAAAGGTGGGCAAAAGGATAACAAGGCCATGTGTGATGATTATGGTTGGTTTGTTGATTGATGATTTTTGCGTAGGATGTGATGTTTTGACGTTACGCTTAACATGTGTATTATTTGGTGAATTTAGTAAGCTTAGAAGATAGGAACCATCCAATGGGCTCGATGGGTGCATCTTATGTACTTGAGTACTAGATACTTCCTTTGTATTCCAGATTGCCTACATACCCTGTGTCCACGGGATCAAGGCACTTTAAGATGCAGGTGAGATGAATATGTAGTTCTGGTTTGACTTGATGATGTGGGAATGGTTTGGAATAGATGTGATGATGATGTAAGATGTGTGGGATGATGATTGTGGTATTGTTTTTGTATTTTGGTAATTTTTCTAATTTTTTTTAGACTTTTTGGATTTTGTATTATTTTTTGGATTTTTGAATTTTCTAATGTTTTTGGATTTTTGGATTTTTCTAATGTTTTTGGATTTTTGTAAGTTTTAAGTTGTATATGAGAGCATACAAGGATCCTCGTTTCATGGAATAGCTTCAGGTGGGATAATGTAGGGTGGGTGATGGGATTTGATGTTATAGAATTCCAAGCCATGGGATGCGTGTGATGTGGAATGTTATGATGGGTAAGAGGACTTATTAGATGGTAGAATCGACCACTACACATGGCGCTTGAGATAGGTTTTCACCATGGTACTTATCCAAGGTGTCACTGAAGTGATTTTCACCTTTGGACAGCTTTATTGCACTAAGGCTTTTCTTGATTTTTTTATTTTTTTGGATTTTTTCTGATTTTATTTTTTTTCGTATTTTTTGATTTGGGATACTTGATGGGCTTATGCATAGAACCTTTTTAGGTGTAGAATGTTCATAGGCTCATCTAGAGGCTGCCCCTTAGGTGTTGCCAACTGATATGCTCCTGACCCATAACTAGTTGTGATGACGTATGGTCCCAACCAATTAGGCTCAAACTTTCCTTTCTTGGTGTGCTCTTGTAGATTTTTTTGATTCTTCATAAGGACAAGGTCGCCTATCTCAAACTTGAGGTTCATGATCTTTTTGTTGTAGCTTCTGCGTAGGTGGTTTTGATAGGCTTGAAGGTGATTGAGAGCATCCAAGCATTTCTCATCCAAGAGTTCTAGCTCATTCAGTCATGCAACTCGGTACTCCTCCTCAGTGATTATATTCTGCAATGAAATCCTGAGTGATGGGAGCTTGACCTCAATAGGTAAAATGGCTTCAGAACCAAATACTAATGAGTATGGCGTGGCTCCTGTAGGTGTGCAAATGCTTGTGCAGTAGGCCCATAGGGTGGGGTTGAGCTGAAGGTGCTAGTCACGGCTGGCTTCATTAACCATCTTTTTTAAAATGTGTAAGATGGTTTTATTAGAAGCCTCAGCTTGACCATCACCTTGTGGGTAATATGGTGTGGAAAAGTGATGTTGGATGTGTAATTTCTCACATAGGGAGCAAACTTCTTAGTTTTTAAACAGTTTCCCATTATTTGTGATGATGGAATGGAGAACACCATAACGACATATGATATAATGGAGAACAAATTTAGCAATTTAGATGCTTGTGGTAAAAATGAGTGGAATGGCTTCAACCCACTTAGTGAAGTACTCGGTAGCGGTGATGATGAAATTGTGGCCATTGGATGAGGGTGGGTGAATTTTACCTATGAGGTCAAGTCCCCATTGTGAAAAAGGCTAAGAAGTTGTTATTGGCTGTAGCTCTTGTGAAGGTGCATGGATGAGATCACTGTGTTGCTGACATGGTAGACATTTCTTCACAATTTGGTAAGCATCTCATTCCATGGTTGTCCAATAGTACCCTGTCCTCAGGATTTTCTTTGCTAAGGTAGGTCCACTAGAGTGTGCCCCACAAATTCCTTTGTGTACATCTTGCAAGGCCACTTTAGCTTCCCTAGAGTCGAGACATCACAAAAGAGTACCATCAAGACTTCTTCGATAGAGGGTGTCTCCTATGAGGGTAAAACGGGAAGCTTAGTGAATGAAGCTTTTGTGTTGTGTGGATGATAGGTTTGGTGGTAGGACGTTGTCGTGAAGGTACATGTAGGTCTCTTGATACGAAGAAGATAAGGGACCAACAATGTCGCACACTATCTCTAATTGTGGTACATTGTAAGCCAGTATTGGAAGCTCTTCAATCAGGAACTCACATTTCTTGCTATCCTTTTTCATGTCGACCAAGGATCCTATCTTCTGCTTTGTTGTTTAATCTAGGAATTTGCTCAAAATGTATTTCATGGAAATAATCTTTGAAATCATCGACCATTCTTTTGTATGGCAGGAGTTTGTCATCCTTTGTCTTGTACTCATTGTTGACCTATCTAATGACTAACTGGGAGTCTCCATAAACTGTCAGCTTCTTAATTTTCCACTGAATGGCCATGCAAAGTCCTCTAATGAGGGCCTCATACTCTGCTACATTATTTGTGCATGGGAATGTGATTTTGTAGGACTTAGGAATAGTGTCTCCTTGAGGGGTGATAAATAAGATGCCTATCCCTAAGCCACGATATGTGTAGGATCCATCAAAATACATTTTCCATGTATCTGATGTCAGCGCTATTGTCAATATGGACTCATCTGGAAATTCTGTAAGCAGTGATTATTCTGTTGGGATTGGTGTATCAGCTAATAGATCAATGATCACTTGTCCTTTATAGGCTTTCCTTTCTATATATTCAATTTCAAACTCACTCAGGATCATAACCCACTTAGCCATTCATCCTGTAAGAGTTACTCTAGTTAGTAGATATTTCAACAGATCAATCTTAGCAATGAGCTTGGTCTTATGGTTGAGCATATAGTGTCTTAACTTTTGGGAAGTGAAGACAACGGCAAGACATGCTCGTTCAATAGAAGTGTAGTTCAGCTCATAGGTCAGCAAGGTGCGGCTGATATAATATATGGCTCTTTATTTTCCTTGTTCGTCATGTTGTGCTAACAAGGCCCCTATTGTTGTTTCTGTTGTTGAGATATATAGGAGGGGTTGTCCTTGATTTGGTGGAATAAGGATGGGTGGGATAGCCAGATAATCCTTCAGCTATTCAAAGGCATTCTAACACTAATTATCCCATACAAAAGCTGTGTTCTTTCAGAGAAGATGCTGAAACGGTTCGCACTTGTCAACATGCTATGCTATGAAGCGATGGATGGATTACAGTTTCCCTTATAGGCTTCAAAGTTGCTTGAGCATCTTGGGTGGAGGCATCTCCACTATAGCCTTTACCTTGGCGGGATCAACTTTGATTCCTCTTCTTGACATGATGTACCCTAGGAGCATCTCGGAGGTAACTCCAAAGACACACTTCTTGGGATTTAGCTGCATGTTGTATTACTCTAGCCTATCAAAGATTTTAGTCAACACATTTAAGTGATCTTCTCTAGTTTTGGACTTTCCTAGTAAATCATCGACATAATCTTCCATTATGTTGTGGAAAAAGTCATGGAAGATAACCGTCATTGCCCTCTAATAGGTAGATCCTACATTCTTCAACCCAAAGGGCATCACGACCCAGCAGTATGTTCCCCACGAACATATAAAGGAGGTCTTATGTTGGTCTTCTTTGGCTATCCTGATTTGATTGTACCTAGAAAATCCATCCATCAAAAATAACATCTCATGACCGGTAGTGAGATCCATGATGATGTCTATGTTAGGTAGTGGAAAATCATCTTTAGGGCAAGCTTTGTTAAGATCTCTAAAATCTATACAGCAATGGATGCCCCCAATGAATTGCTATTGGTACAATGTTGGATACCTTTTCGGGATAGTCTATAAGGCGAATGAATCCCACATCTAGGAGTTTCTTGAGTTCCACCTTGACGAGGAGTGCCACTCAGGGATTCATTTTCCTTAGCTTCTATTTTACTGGCTTCTCATCAGGGTGCACTGCAAGGTGATGAACAACTAGAGTAGGATCTGATCCCGGCATGTTGGCATATGTCCATGTGAAGTTATGACTCCTCTGTTTGAAGAAAGCTAAGAAAGCCTCTTGTTCTTTTGTTGTGAGTGACTCTACTCGGAATGTGATCTTGGGTGTTTCTTCAATTCCAAGATTCATCTAGTGTGATGCTTTAACTAGGATTTGTGATCTTTCTTGATATAGCTTTGATACTTTGTGGAGGTCCATCCTCTCATCTCGTAGCGCCTCGTGGAGGTTTTCGCTAGGTGATACATCTTTTAGTTTGATTTTTTCTTCATCCAAAAGTGCCACAAAGTGGTTTTAACTAGTTGGAGATGTTATTTTTATTTGCATATTTTTGCGACTGAGAGTTTGGGTTGTCTCCTTGAAGTATGCAGATGTGTTTAGTTCCATGATGTAGCCAGCCCTATGATCTCCAAGGGGAAAGTGATCTCTAACCCCCATCATTTCGGATATTGCTTCATCATTTTGTGTGACATCAAGGACATGAGGTCTTTGTTGGTCCCAATCTATGAGTTGGGGGTGAATAAGAGGTAGGTCATTGGATGTGGATGGCATGGTGGTTAAGGTGTGTATGGTGCATATGGATGATTCGAAGAGCTCAGTAAAGTCATTGAAAGAGTCTTGATGGTATTCTTCATTGATGTTTTCTACCACGGGGAAGGCCTTAGCGACCACACTTAAGATACACTCAACATCGATGGGGGTAGACTCTTGTTTTCCATACCCTAACCCATGGAGATATGAGTTTCTTGTTGCTTGGATGGACTCTACAAATTCTTGTTCATGAAGGCCTATGTCGCCTTATCCTTTGTAGCCCATATACTTGACAATTTCATGACCTTTTCCATAGATCTCGGTTGGGAGAGTAGGAGCTTCTTGATTTTCTTCTTCTTTGTATAACCAGGAAGATATATCTTCAAGAACATCTTGTTCAAGGAGGTATTTCTTCTCGAAGGTAGGTGAAGGTTTGCACTTGATGATCACTGTAGAGAATTCTTCTTCCTTAGGAGCACCAAATGTCTTAGAAGATGGAAATAGTCCCACACAAAATATGCCGTATAGGTCATATTCACCACATCCCATGTCACTTATCTTGAACTTGACCACAAGAGGAGGGGGTGTTTGTGATGTGGTTGTGATGTTGGAGGGATCAATGTATGAGGTCAATGATGTAGTATTGGCATGTGAGGTGGATTTTTTGGTGGCATTAATATAAGGTTAGAAAGTGTGGTCGTGCCCTTCCAAGAAGCTACAATATTGGAAAGGACAGGGATCGGCATAGATGGTAATTTTCGTGCTGTTACGGGGGAATTTTAAGCATTGATGGAAGGTGGATGGAACGGCTTGCATGGCATGGATCCATGGTTGGCCGAGAAGGATATTATATGGGAGGTCAAGATCAAGCACCTGACATTTGGTTTCTAAGATCTTTTGTCCCACTTGAATAGGAAGCTTGATGGTCCCTTCGGACAATCTTTCACTATCATCATATCCTTTGATGGTTATACATTCACTAGAATCCATAACCACATCAGAGTATCCCAAATGTTTTAATAATATTAGAGTGCAAAGATTAAGGCTGGAGCCACCATCTATTAAGACTCATTTAATGGTATGTTTGTGGATTAGGACTTCGATGTGTAAGGCTTCGTTATGAGTGGCATTAGATGTAGGTAGATCTTTTTTCTGAAAATGTGAGGCAATGAGGTGAGGCGATGTGGCCTATCATGGATTGGAATTGGTCAACATTCAAATTGGTAAGGACTTGTGTTTCCATTAAGGCTTTGTTAAGGACTTCCTTATGAAGGGGAGATGTGCGGAGTAGTTTGAGGATGGAGATTTGTGCAGGGGTTTTTCTAGGGTGATCTAAGAGGTTGTACTTGTGAGTGGATGGTGGATTGATAGGTGCGGATGTAGAGGGTTGATCATTGGTAGGGGCTCCATGGATGGAAACGCAACTGCGACGAGTAGTAATGACAGAATTTGGTGTCTTAGCTCTAATGGTAATGGTGTCGATGTGGTTGGAGTAATCTTCTATTCATCCCATAATAGAGTCGAAAGAAGAGGGAGGTGGTACGACATTGTATGTTTGGTTGGAAGACGATGCTTTTCCTTTGTTATGGTCAGGAAGGGGATCCTTGTATGCTCCCAAGTTGGCATTGGGTGATTGTCTTGGAGGTTTGTCAATGGTTATGTCACCCCTATCAATAAGGTCTTGTATACAATGTTTCAACCTCATGCAGTTAGATGTCGTATGCCCTTTCACATGATGGTATTCACAATAGGCATTCTCATCAAACCAAGAGGGTTTAAATTGATTTTCATCATAAGGTCAAATAGGGGGTAATGTGATTAAGTTTGCCTTCACAAGGTTATTCAAGACATTTTCAATGGGCTCCCCTAAAGGTGTGAACTTTCTCTTAGGGTTGTTGTTTTGTCTTGGCAGTCCCTTAGGAACATTGACATTATTATTAGTGGATGTACTTGGTGGGGTTGGATTTTGTACATTTTGGATGGATTCTACATCGGTGACACCGTCATTGAGGGTATTCTTATTCTTACCCCAAAATTGAGGTTTTTTGTTGGATTGTGTGTTGTTGTTTGTGTGGGAAGTGTTGGTGTTGTTGTTGTTGTTGTTGGTCTTGTTATAATTGTTGTAAACCTTTATAGATCCTTTAGCGATAAGGGCTCTTTCAATGGTTGTTCCTTTGTCTATAACCTCCTCAAAGGTTGATGCACATTCGATTTGCAAATGGAACCCAATTTCTTGGTTAAGGTTAGTCACAAACATAGTGACAAGTTATTTTTCGGGGATGGCCCAAGGGAGTTTGCTTGCTAAGCCTCTCCATCTTTGCAAAATGTGGCGAAGGATTCGCCATTATTTTGTTTTGTGTTGCAAAGGTCGGTCATGGATATTTCATGCTCAAAGTTATAGGAGAAATGGTTCACAAACTTCTCTACAAGTTCATGGAATGTCTTAATGCCGGAGGGAAGATGAGAAAACCATTTAGTAGCTTGACCATCGAGGCTTCTGGGAAATAGTCTCATCAAATAGGTATCATCAAATGAGACATCTAAGCAAGCTATATAAAACTCCCTAAGGTGTTCCCTAGGGTCTCCTTTCCTTTGTATTTGTCAAATTTTGGCATTTCAAAATCTTTAGGAAAGGGGGGCATGTGTAATGTTCTATCAAATGGATATGGGCAAATATCCTCGAAAGAATATTGGTTTCTTTTGTTTCCATGTTGTATGTCGTCAACCTTTTGAATCAATGTTTGCACAATGCTAGATAAATCTTGTGTGGGTGGTGGTTGTGGAATGTAGGTTTGTTGGTTTTGGATTAATTGTTGGAGGAAAGGTGGAAATTGGTTTTGAGGTGGGTTTTGGTGTTGTGAGATTTGGTTTTGATTTTGATTTTGATGGGTGAGGTGTTGTTGATAGACGAGAAGTTGTAGAACATGGGGTGGAATTTGTTGGTTTTGATTGGGATTTTGTTCTATGGTTTGGACGAAGGATGTGATAGGTGCTTGGGAGATTAGATTTTGTACATACGTGAAATTGGATGAGGGGTTATTACATGGGTTGTTGTTAGAGATGTTGGATGTGTTGTAAGGCAGTTGTGAGAATAATTGAGTCATGAATGCTATGGTGTTAGTGTCAAGTTGGGGTGCGCTTGTGGAAGTACTTGCATGCATGGTGTTGTTGGGAATGTTAAGGGTGATTTGCGGTGTAGATGTGGTGATGGTGGATGTCAACATGGTAAAGACATTTGGTGTAGTTGATGCGGTGACATTTGAAGCTTGGGATGTGTTGGGGATAGTATGGTAAGTGGATAGTTATTATGATGTAGTGGATTTGGTTGGATGGATAAAGGTTGAGACCTTAGAGAATAGATTTCAAAGTATTGGACCCAAGGATAGGTGATGATGAAAATTTGGTTCAAAAGGGAATAAAGATTTAGCCTTAAGAGAACAAAATCTCAAAATTCTAAACCTAAGGATAATGATATGGATATGGTAAGATATAGGTCTTTAGCCTTAGAGAATAAATCTCAAAAGTTGCAAACCTAAGGATGATTAATGATAAAGGTATGAGGATGGATGGGAAACCTTTAGAGGTTAAGACCTCCAAGATAAATGGATAAATAGATTTTCAATTATTTTGGACCAAAGAGGATAGTGGGAATGGATGAAGCAAGATGGTTTTGGGATGTAGGTGAAGAATGATTTTAGGATGATTTTGAAAGGGATGATGATGTGACTAAGGTAATCCTAAGATGGTTGGATTTTAGATGATAATCAACTAAGGAAAACCTTAGGTAATTTAGATGTTTTGGATGATTAAAGATTTTGATGATGTTTGAAAAGGATGTTCAAATCAAAAGTGAGCTTGAATAAATCTAGATCTTTGGATTATCAAAAGGATGTCTCTCTTTACTTAAGGTAGACTTATGACCTTAGGCAAAAAGGGGATGATTATTTTACTTAGAGGTAGACTAATGACCAACAAGCAAAATGGGGTAGGATCTTAAGATCTAGATTTAATCCTTTGCACAAAATTGATTTGAGTTTGGTTTTGGATGATTTTTTGGATTTTGGATGATTTTGATTTTACATTTGATGGATAGAATTTGGATAAGGTTGGGTGAATGTTGGATTCAAAGTGAATTTTGGAATGGATAAATTAAAGGTCCAAAGGTGAAAATCAAAATGTAGGGTTAGGTTGGATTATGTAGGGATGAAAAGATGGATTATGGTTGGGCTTAGTGATTGATTAATAATATGGGATGAAGGGTCCAATAGTCAAAATGATTTTTCTCTATGGTCACAAATGGAAGTCTATGGATGAATTGGGACAAAATGATTATGAATGATGGTCAAAGGTGAATTTGGATTTTGATAGATTTTGACAAGGTGACTATAGGTTATGATTGGGCAGGATTCAAGGATTCTGAGACAACTTACCAGACACGTGTGAAATTTACTTTCTAGATGGTGTCAAATTTTGGTGATAAGGCATCAAAATAGAGTGAAATGGGGCTAGAAATCAGAGAAATGGCGTCAAAGTAGTGAATTATGGCACCAGAAAAAAATGGCACTACAGAGGAATTTTTAGGTGCCAAACAGAGAAGTTATTGCACTAAAGTGAGACAGTGTCTAGGATTTTGTCTAGGTTTTTGGCAAATTTTGGATTTTTAGGCTCAACTTTTGGATTTTTAAAGGTCAAATGGTTGATTTGGAAGGGTCAAATGTTCAATGGTTCAAATTTTCAAATGGTTCAAGTGGTTTCAGATAATGTCAATGAGATTTCATGGCAAGTAAACAAACAATCCAAACAAGAGAACACAATGGCCCAATGTTTGATAGGAAGTATAACCGTTATGTGTATATTCAATAGCCCCTCAAGGCCAAATTTCCATGGGTCTAGACATAATCAAATACACTTGAAATAAATGTTTAGTCTACCTAAGGTCAATGGCGAATGGCAACTTGTTCAACCCACACTTAGAATCTTCGTCGACTCAAATGTCATCACACCTAAGATGGGTGTGTACATTCTTTTGTCTTTGCAAGAGAGGACAGGTAGGGGCCTCCATGACTGGAAGGATGACCCAATCACCCTCTCCTTGAAATGCCAACAAGTGACTTATGCTAAGCCAAGGATTTTTGTCTCATCTCAAGGGAGCCTTATGGTGAGTAATCTTAGGGGCATCGTACCCTTGCATTGAACAAGACACCAATAGGTCAATAGGGTAGGCTTCTAACTTAAAGTGTCTAGTGGAAATTTGGGCACTTGACACTTATTCATGCGGTAGTGACTCACTTAAGAGACTATCCTAGCCACTTACATCAATCCTTTTGCAAGGAAAGAATGGGGTTGACGTATCACATACACAAGTGTATGGATACTAAGGAACTGTCAGAATAAGAATACTTTGCCAAGAAGTCTTCGGCTTTCACCTAAACCATTTATATAGCAAACCGAATTGAAAGCACCACTTAGAGTCGTCCATTGGGGTGAGTACCTCTTTTCCCACCAAGGCAGGCTCTCCTAAAAAGATGAAAGAAGATAGAACAATTTCTCTTACACCCAAGATCCTTTGATAGGTGAGGGGAGAGGATACTCTTGTTCTACCTTTGGGATCTACTTAACAAAGTGTGCAAGTGCATCAAACACACCAAATGATTAAGTACATTTTAAGCACTAAATGAAATGTTCCTAGGTTTGAGCACACAAGTTCATTTTAGGTGCACCAAATCAAACGTTCCTATGCTCCCAATGCAAACACACATAAAAAGGGAAGTCCTACAAGGAAACACATTAGTAGTTTATGTTTATGACTTTGACAAGTGTTCTTTTCCCTGCAAAGTGTGTTAACAACCTGCACAAATCCCAAGAAGCTGCTATAGAAATGGTGCCAAAACAGAGATAAATGGTGTTAAAAATAAGTCAAATGATGCTAAAATCAGGAGAAATGATGCTACAAATAAACCCAATGGTGTCAAAATAGAGATAGTGCTACACTCATACAGTAGGCAGAATAGAAAAGGTAGAATAGAAATAAAAGGGCGCTAGAAAATAGAAAGATGGCGCTAAATCTCAAGATTGCATCACAATTTCATAAAATGGTGCCAAACTGCTTTCTCACTTGTCTTACCTTGTTGCTCAACCAGATGGTGTCATTTTGTGTGTGTGTGGCGGCAAAATGATATAGTCTCTCTAAATCTATCCAAAAAAAGGTTGTTAGTTCCAAATGTTAGCTCAAAAGAAGTTTAGAGGGTCTCCTATCCTGTCCACAAACATCAAATGTCAAATTAGAGCACCAAAAACCATTAGGGCGAGGCAAAATGAGTTAGTGTTAGACAAGAAATATATTTTAAGCATTTCTAGAGAAATTTTGGCATTATCTCCCCTTACACCTATGTATTTCTATCAAAAACAGAGAGCAAGATGTCCTAGATTCTCTTAAAAACCTCAAAAATGCATTAAAAAAAACTTTCTAAGCCTAACAAAGTCCTAAAATGGAGTGAGATATGGTGCCAAAAGAGATGAAAATGGTGGCAGAAATCAGAGAAATGGCACCACTACATGACCAGGTGGTGCCAAACCAAGAGCTTTTAGCGCCAAAACCCCGCAAACATGTCTCTTTCCACAACTTTAGCAAAAAGTCAGTAGCTTGGGACCATGGAGGTCCCACCAAGCGTGCCAAATGAAAACAAGATAAATTTCAAAGGTTAAAAACACAAATGAAATGCATAAAACACAAACATTATACCTTGAAATCTTCCTTCTCCTTAATAAGGTGGAGAGCTTAGCATCCACAAGCTCTAGCTTTACCCATGGCCATATCTTCAATGTGAAATTCTCTATAAACTCAAATGCAAGTCACTATAGCCTAGCTCAAGATGAGAAGATGAGAGAAATTTTAGCATAATAACACTACTCAAAAATTGGATGATCAAATGGCTTGTGAGAGCTTGTATTTATAGGCAAATTGGAGGGGATTTTGGTCCAACGATGTAAATTCATTGTTGAGGTCAATGGATGAGATTGATTGTGAAATGGAGGGCTAGGATTTGATCAACAAGATTGGAGGGTGGAGAATAAAAATGAATCTTTTATTCATTTTAGGAAGGACTTAGCATTAAATGAGATTAGTTGGATGAGATAATTTAAAATTGATTTCCTTGGAGGAGGTGGAATTAAAAATTCTATTTTATGTGTAGATGTACAAATCCAAAGACACGTGTAATTATGGGTTCTTACACATGTAAGCTAAAAAAGAGGAGGCTGTTTTTTTATAAATGTGGTAATAAAGAGGTGGAGTGTTGTGAATATTTTGTAATTTTTTATGTGGAGTGTGAGAGAAGGTGTTAATTAGGCTTTGACCAAGTTAATCAAGGTGATTAACTTAGTTAATGTGGCTGGAAAAAATTAGTGAGTGGGGTAATTATGGTTTAGGATTAATTAAATAATGATTTATTTAATTAATCCAGGTCTAGGGGTCATGTAGGTTAGGGTAGCTAATTAAATAATAGGTATTTAATCAACTAGGTTAGGGGTAGGCTAATTAGTAGGTTTGATTAATCAAATAAACATAACTTATCTAATTAATTTGGTTTAGGGAAATGGAGAATTTAATCAAATAAATATATGTCATATTTATTTAATTAATTGAAAAATTGTTAGAAGGTGTGACTATTGAATTAATTAAATTAATTTAATTTTAGGGATTAGATGATGAAGAAAAAGTGAATAATTTGGGTGTTGGATGAGGTAATTAATTAAATATAAATTTAATTAATTAATTAGATGAGAAATTGGTGATATGGGTAATGTCGGAGGATAGTTAGTTGGTTAAGACATTTTTAGGTGTCTACAATTATTATTTCAGGATTCCCATGGCCTTTGAATCAATGGAAGTGCACAGAAGGGCTTATTTACTTATTGGGGTATCCTACTAAGCTTTCCAACATTCTCTGCCTTAAACATTTATTTTCTCTCTGGCTGCGTGGTTTACAAGATTTGAAGATGGGTGGCAACATTGTTAAGATTGAGCCGACCTCTCCTAAGGAATTTTGACATGACCCTATGGTCTGGCATATTATACAGAAGGGGGATGTGTCTCCATTCCTTGACGTGATGATTGGCCACGATGAGAATATGTCCCGCCAGTTCGTGGAGTCATGGGATAAGGATTCCAGGCAAGTCTGTATGGGGGGCATTTGTTTTGAGGTCTCTGAGGAGGTGATTGGGCAAGCCACGGGACTCCCCATCAAAGGCAAAAACATAGCCGACGTAGTAAGGTGTTGGACCCTAAAAATATGGGGATATTTTTCAGGGAAGGGGAGGCTGTTGTGAAACTCCATGGGGGGTTTGAAAGGGAGAAGCTGCCGATGCTGTGGGGGCAAATTTGCCTAATGATCATGAAGTGCTTTACTATGGAGGGTAGATTCAATGTATTCTACTACTACCACTTTTCTTTGCTTAACCACTTTAGGAATAGGATGGAGATAAGTTTCCCCTTTTTTCTGTTGTCTTCTCTGGAGAAATCTATTAAGTCGACCAAGGAAATTCGTGCTAAAAACCCTAACTACCCTCTCATCCCCATTCATCAAGGCCTCATCCTGAGGTTGTATCACTTTCATTTGGCTTTGTGCCCCCCAAAACAAATCAAAGTCAGCTTGCTTGAGGATACCCCATCGGCCCTGTCACCTGTTGTCCAAGGTCAAGCCAAGAAAACCTTTAGGACACCCAAAATCTCCCCTAAAACCTGAAGTCCCAGAATTGAAGAATGTAGTACCCCTACTCCTGATTCTAATACTAAATCTCCTAAGAAAGCCAGCGATAAACTTGAGACCCTTAACCCGAAGATTAAGAAGGATACTATGGTGTCTGCTAAAAGGGACCAGGAGGTTGTGGAGGAGGAGGGAAACATGTAGTCTAAAAAGGCTAAAACTGGGAAAGATGACTCTAATAGGGTTGAGGAGCCCCTAAAAGTCATAGATTTAGACTTGGGACCTAAATAGGCAGGGAGTGGTGATGGGGGTGGTGCTAGTAAGCATGGTGTTCAAGAAGTGTGCAGGTCTAGTCATATTGTTGGAATCCCATCCATTAATTCCCAAGGCATGGAAATTTCTGAAGATTCTGAGTTTGTTGAGGATACCATTGGGGAGGGAGACAATGAAACACCCACCAAATCTGTGCATGAAGATGAAGGAGCGAGCCACTTTGCTGAACTGAACAAGCCTAGCTCAGAGGAGACAGAGGAGGCTGTTGAGGAAGCCCATGGCCAGAAGAAGAAGGGAAGCTACTCGTTGTGTGTCATGACTCCTGATGAGTTGGTGGTGCTCAAGGCTAAGATGGACAAGATGCAAAAGAAATGGAGGATTATGACAGAATGTGCCTCCAAGGCTCTTCACCGCGTGGCTTCGGTATTTGGTATTGTCAAGGATTTCGACGACAAGGTTAGAGATGTGGGGGTGGACAGCCTCGATGACTATAAGGATATGGTCAATTTCTTGGGCAAGTATGGAACGACTCATAGTCCTTAGTGGTTTTGCTAGTTGTTTTGTATTTTATTAGTCTCATTTTTTGTCTTTTGTTTCTATGCTGTTAATGTACTATTTCTAGCACGTTTGAGGCCTTTTTGCCCCAAGGGTTACTTTGTATAGGGTTTAGGATCCTTTTTTCTTGCTAAACTAATAAAAAACATTGCAATGTAATCTATTTCAACCATTTCAAATTCATACAAGAAACTCTGAAATGTTACTTCTTTTGTATAGCTTTTTTTTTCAATTGCTTGAAAAAAATTCTTGCTTTGTCTTTCACTGCAATGTTAGGCATGAGCAGTGGATCCACTATAATTGTTTTTTTAATGGGAGGTAAGGGAAAACTAAATCTACAATTCAAGTTTCTATACTTTTTACAAGTTTTTATATGGTAGTGCATTTACATTCTCACAAGGTTTGTATCAAGCAACGAAGAGTTAGATAAATATACTTGTCCACAAAGATCTCAATTTCAATATTTTAGCAATTTCCATGTATAGGGCATCTTTCACCCAAAGCATGAAATGAATGCGTTCATTACCTCAGTTTTGGAACTCTGTGACAAAAAAGTAGTCTAAGACCTGGCCAAATAATTGATGATTTTTAAACATCATTTTTTGGAATACATTGACTTGGTAATTGAAGTAGAGACTACAAATTACTTGGTTCTTTTTTATTTCAAAGTCTAGGATCATATCTTCTATAGTTTCATTTCACTTACAGTGTTGCTCATTCAATGTCCATTACAACGCTTGGCACAATGGCTCCCACAAATATTAGCACTTGTCAATGTTACAAAGAAAGTAGGAGATCCCAATTACCTTATCATTACAAATATACTTTTCCTAGTGTTCTCTAAATAATCTGGTGAAGTTCGAACACTCTTCAACAATCTATAGCCCAATGGAGATCTCAATATTCTTTTGAGAATTGTTGAACTACACACATTTTATCAAGGAGATTCCTACCTTTTGATTCAACTTTTCTTATGCACACCCATGCCAATGAAGATACTTTTTAAATAATAATTTTAATGGCCTTGAATAAAATATTTGTTATATGTGTTACAAAGTCATTGTCTTTATGCATAAGCTCCCATTTCACTATTTTTTGAAAGGGAATTTTTTAGTAACATCAGTTGGTCAAGCATAATTGTAAAACAAGGTAGGGAAGTTCATCTCTTTTGAGAATCTATCCTGGAAAGTACCAAGAGGTTTAAAACCTTCAGAAGGTGTAATTTCAATAACAGTGCTTCTAGGTCTTTGATTAAATGGGGCTCATTAAACCAGTGTACAATGGATTCATATATGAGCTCATCATCATCATTGGTTGTGTGAGCATAGATATTTAGCTCAACTTCAAAGTCTCTTTGCATTTATTCTATTTTTCTTGTGACCAGAACTTGCCAATATTTATTAATAAGAACATTTTATTTTGTATATAGTGGTGTTTTCAATAATATTTCTAGAGCATTTATAAAACATGTAGGTCTAACATTTCCCGGGACATATGTGTTTTGATATTTTAGTTTGCATTTTAATCTAACTACAAATATTGTAGTTTCATCTAGATGTCTAGGCAATGCCTATTGCACCCTATCAAAATTCATAGGAACATTGATGATTGTGCCAAGCAAGCCATAATGTGCTCTTTTATACCCTAGTTTCCTTGTTTGTGCAAAGGCAATGTGCAAAGAGAAGCCTTTCTTCCAGAGAAGGCAATGAATGGACAACATCTATTCATGTATGACATCTTATCCTACACGGTACAACAAAAGAAGGAACCTTGCTGCTTAAAGTAGGTTTTATACATGGTCTACATATGAAATGTCCTATTGCCATAATTTTCCCTTGCATTCAATGGTAAGAAAAAATAAAGCATTAACAAGTGCATTGTTAGCTAGGAAAATGTTCTTATGAAAATGAAGCTTGTCACAAACAAGACATGATTAAGTAGGTGTGTCTTTGATGGTTTGTAAATATACCTTAACATATTTTTGCATTATGTTGTTTTGTATAGATGCTTGTCTCTTTTTTGTTTCTAGATGCTTAGATCTTGCCTTCAAAGATAAGAAAGACCCATGTAATCTAGATTTAAGCTTTGGGACATGTGCAACACTTGGAATATCAAAAAAAATTCTATTGTATTACATCTTTGGTAGCTACTTTTGCACACCACAAATTTTGGCTTTCAAACAATACAATGATTGTCTAGGCATGAATCCTATGCTACAATTGGATACTTTCTTTTTTACTTGTGACATGTGCAGCACCTAGAATATCAGAATATATTCCAGTCAATGGCATCCTTAGTTGTTGCTTCTGTGCACCACAAGTTTTTGCTTTCAAACATCGCAATGTCTAACTAGATGTGAAATTTGTGTCCCTCTTAGATGTAAAAATCTTGGGCTTTAAACATGTGACAACTTACTTTGAAACATCCATTATTATAACTATTTGTTTGTCTAGTATCTCCCTTTGTAGCTTGTCTGCGTCGCGTATTGTTGCTTTTAAACATTATAATGACTGGCGAAGCTTCAGGTCTATGCCCATAAAAAATGTAAACACTTGAGGCTGTAAACATGTTCCGTAACCATCAACAATATCCATTATTATAGTCTTCTCTACATAGGTGTGTTGGGCTTCACTACAAATCTTTGATTTCAAAGGCTACAATGTTGATGATAGTTTTTTATTATCTTGAATTGGGGCAGTTGATTGAAAGCTAGTTGGTTTTGCCATAGGAATTGCAAAAAAGGGATCTTTGGTATGGGCCTTGTCACTCAACTTTTGTTTGTGTTGAAGTGGTTCATAGTGATAATGACTTGAGCTGGCTACAAAGCAAATTAAAGTTAAAGTTCTTTTTTAGATTCTCACAGTTGCAATATACTTTGGCATTGGGTCACTCAATTTCCTGCTAGATGTGTATGGTTGCATGAAATATATGTGAGATCCATAACAAACAAAAATTTCAACCCTCAAGGCCAATTTGTGCATGTGGCATTCCAATCCTAGAAACCAGTGATTACAATTGTAATAGATGGTGGTTCTCTATTACACCAAGATGTGTAAATGTGTCAAAGCATGCTAATGCAAATTTATTTTGTCTTATCAGTGCATTGGCAAAGGATTGGGCCATAAACAAGAACATAACAATTGCATCACACTCTTGGATAGATAGAAAAGCTATAGCAATAAACATTCTTTGGCCATAGGCAATGGTAAATGCAACAGGCCTATAAAGTCTAAGCCCATCTATTGCATTTGCAATTTCTCTCTAAGCATGATCCAGATTGCTACATGGAATTAGAAAGGATGGTTTCACATGTTGAATGCAATTGTATGTGTTTATCCTTGAAAACACAGGTTCATAGTGTCCACAAGTTGGATTTGCATCATGGAAAATAATTGATATTATAGGATTGCACAAGTCTTTATTGAAACACAAGTACACATTTTTGTGTGTTAGAGACCAAAAGCATATGGGTATGTTCAACCACCGTGCTAGCCACTGGATATAGAATATATCATTTTAAAGTCCATTTTCACCATTGACATTGATCTATGTGGCTAAAATCCTCATTCTATGCAGGTATGTGCTTTTGCCATATATAATGTACAAATCATAAAGTATTGTTGGGCAAAATTCATACTCAAAAGAGCTTAGAGCTATGACACAACCATTATCAAGACTGTTACACCCCATTTTTCATGAATAACTATTTAAGACATATTTAATTATTTAATTATGGTAATTATATAATGCTTGGAAAATACATGTTTTTCTTTTGAAAATTCAAATATAAAGTGGTTATATTGATGTTTGTTCTTTTATGCATTCATGGATGTATAATGTTGGATTTGAATGACAGTTAGATTGTGAAATTTTAACTTCACATTGATATCATTATTAGAAAATTGATACATGAATGAAATGCAAAATGAATTTGATAGATTAATGAGATTTCATGATTCATATGATGATGTTGTAAATTGTTATGAAATGATTATCGACTTTCTATGATATATATTTATATCTTATCAAACTAACTATTTTGATGTCATAATGAGGTGGACGTAGGTACAATTTTGTCTCCCTCTCATTTGAGGGAGAGCATCATTGGGGAGAGGGGTGCAGATTGAGTTGATTTAGTGATATGTACCATGCATTGAGAATTCATGGATCCACACACACCACCATTTCAGATGTCTCAATCCTTGTCAGTTAGTCGTGTGCATAATATTTTTGCGTCTTGGTCTTGTCATTCATTATTTCATATTAGAAATGTTATTTTTGAGATAGCAATGTCTTGGTCGTTGTCATCACCCCTCTGAGTTTAAATAGTTTTGACAAGTAAAGTCCTTCCTTTTTCAAAGTTCATGGCATCAAGTTTTAATTGGTTTAACACTTCAAATTTGCATTTATAAAGCCTTGTTGCTTTTGTGGCTTGTGTGTCCATAGAACATGAATGATGTGAAGTTTATTTTACTATAGATAATATATATTGTCCTTTGATTAAAATAAGTGAAACTTAATCTAAAAGCAATTTTTGTATTTAATTCAAATCCTCCTTTTTGAAAACTCACAGGAGGCATGAGCAAACTGTTAGTAATAAATTCATAAGAGTGGGATTTTAAAGCACTATAGTGGACTGGCCCTAATAACCACCACACTCCCTCTTTTTCTCTCGGATTGTCTGAGGAATCTCCAATGAATTGGAGTGGAGGAGGAGAAGTTAAGATGCATGCACGATGCTTAGCAGGAAAGGAGAAAAATTAGGTGTTTGAAATGGAGAACAAAAGAACAGTTTAGAAGAACATTTTTTATCATTCGATGTTTTGCAAGAAGAAGACATGGGAAGTAAGAGAGAAGGAAGAGAAATTGGGAGAAGGAGACTAAGAGAATAATATCAAGGTGTGATTTTATTATACCTCTACTAATTTCTTTTGAATAGGAAAAACTCATGTCTTACTGGAGTTTAAATCCTTATGAAATTATGGTTTTAAATGTTTTAAATTGTATACAAACCTTGTTTTGTTTATGTTGGATGAGGGCATTTATAACTGCCTTAGTTCACCTTTGCCATTAGATACTTTTAATAAGTTTTGGATCCTCTATTTCAGTCGATGAAAAGACTTTAGTTTATATCTAGTTCTTGAGGTTGAACTAGAGGTTATCATTTTGGTTTTTAATGGAAATGTTTTCTATTTTATGCAAAAGAGATAATATGGCATACATATAAATGCATATGTATACTTGAGGTATACATATGTTGGTATATGTATCAATATGATGCTCTAACTTTCCATAGTCGCCTTAATGAGCGTATAAGCCATAATGTTGGTCGATTCTTATTATGTAATGTAGTTTATAAATGTTGTCTAGAATATAAATTGGGGTCGATACTATGTAGACCCAACAACAACAATATTTGCTATATTTTTCATTGTGAATAATATAAATTGGGGTCGATACTATGTAGACCCAACATCAATAGTATTTGTTGTATTTTTTTCATCATGAATAATATAAATTAGGGTCGATACTAAGTAGACCTAACAACAATAGTATTTTTTATATTTTTCATTGTCAATAGGCCTATATAAGGCCATAGAATTACCTTAAATAGTTGTGCATAAGATGTGTATTTGGTTGGTCAATGGAAGTTGATCACCAACTACTTTAATACTGTGTTTGAATAGTTATCTAGGCCAATAAGTCTGGTCTCATCTATTAAAATTTGTCTAAGTTTAAAATGATTCTTAAGGTCGATTATGAGATTAGTTTGTGTAGTGCATTAGGGTCAACTTATTTAGACCCATAAGTAATTGGTTTACTATATTTTTGAGAGATTTAATAAGGCTAATAACAAACAGGCCGATGGAGGTATGAAATCTATTTTAAAGTCCTTCATATGGACATTTTAGTCTATGTGTGATCAATTCCTATTGGTATCAAACATCAAATTCTCTCTCTAAAACTATAGTTGCTTGAGAAAGTTTGAAGGACTCTTTATTTAAGAGTATGTTAAAACCTATAACCTATGCTCTATTTCTGTATACCAATAGCACAGTGGGAATCATTAGAGATTTATGCCTTTGTTTTCAATAGAATATGTATTACGAAAAGGAAAGAATGAAGTAAACTGTTATACATTTTAATTATATATGTAAGTGGTATATATACAAAAAGTATTTCATATGAGGTTGGAAAACTAGAGTTTGTGAATTATATGCAATACAAATATGTATAAAACTTTGTTTAGATAATTTTGTAAGTTAATTCTTTGTTTGACTAACTTTTTGAGTACAACTCAGCATAAGTAGAACTATGTTTAGACAATGAACACTTTCAGATTGATTTGATTTTGAGTAAGAATATAAATATATTTATATATAAGATTGCATGGTTGTACCTTAGGGTCACTCTTGTTTTTAGACATATTATATTATTCACATATATTTTGATATGACTTGAGTAGAAGTAAGACAATACTCAGTTTGAAATTTGTTTAAGTTAAACCTGGACCTGAATATTGTTAGAAATGAAGGTAACAACTACCCAAATGGAAATCTGATTACACTATGTTTATGACCTTAAAGCAGTGTAATATTAATAGAGATTGCAAATGGAAATGAAATTACAACACAAGAACAAACACCATAGAAGAATAAACCATATCAACACCAGATATAACGTGGAGAAAAACCTTCCAAGTAAAATACTCCACCAAGAAAAGAGGCTCAAGTTGTATTATCTTCAAAATTTGAAATACATAATACATGTACTTCCTCTATCTCTCCAACCTTCAATCTGACAGAACCTGTATACCAAAAATCTGTGATATGTAACACATACATGGCACTATACTTATAGAAGTATTTCACTCCCAAACTAGGCGTCCACTTTCTATCACCTTGGATACTTCAACATGCAATATTAAATGACCTCTTACAAGCTCATGACACTTGTCAATAGTCAACCATGCAAACTTGGGCACCCATGGACAAGAATAGGCACTTATAGGATAATAAATACTATCATAATTGTCATAGATTCCATCATAACACCCCCCAAAATAGCATCTTCCCAATATGGGCGCCTAGAGCCAAGAATAGCAAATTACAACTCATAAATATCCATCATATAAGTTGTCATATTGTCATAGAATCTTATGACAACTCATAGCTGTTATAGATTCTCTTACAACCACTAACCAACTTTATGACATGTGTCATACATGCCAAAAATAGTTGATTCCTCCAAGGTGGAGCCTACCCTCAATTACTCTTGATATTTACAATTACCATATGTAAATGTTACTCAACTATTGTCAGTAACTCTGGAACTTACCCCGATGTAGTAATTCCATAATTACTGTCCTTAGTAATTAATTTTTACCACTGCTAGTGAAACTTATACATCCTCTATGGGTGATTTATAAATAATATTGGGAATAATAATTACAAGGATTTACAAGGTTAATGGCACCTAAATCACAACAAATATGTATGAGATGATCTCTGAAGTCAAATAAATGTGTTGACAAGAGATCTTAATTTTTTTTCGAAAATGGAATAGGCGTGTTGTCAAGTTATAAATCCTTTTTGTGGTTATATCTACATAGTGAAACTAGTTTTTGTAATTACTCAAGATTATGAGTTTGTATGAGTTGAGTTGTTTTGGTCTTGATAGTGTCCGGTCAAGTCAAGATAGGAGTGGTGGACAACAACCCACAATTCCATATTGGAATGTATTTATGTTATAAATTGCTTTGGCCAAAGTGATGCATAGGCTGCATGCATTGTTAGTCCATGGATCTTGATAGTCAGTCTGATAGCTAGATGTGATAATTAGCTAGAAGAAATCTAGAGTTGTGTGGCAGGTTACCAGCAAAAGAGTCATTACTTGATGCAAAGGATAAACAAGATTCAAGTACAATGGATACATAAGGAAAAGAACAATGTTCTTCAAGTCCTACAAACCCTTCTCTACTGTCTCAAATTGTACCTTGTAGTTTCCTTCTCCCAAACCTACTTTACTAGTTTTAAACCCTCAAAAGACCTACTGGCCACTAGAATGATAAAACTCTTTCTTGATGCCTTCTAGGGCTTCCTTTAAACCTTCATCACACTCTACAGGGTCTTACCAAACCTTAACTTGTTGTGGTGAACTCAAGAAAATGGATTTTTTCCTTAAACCCTCACTGTTCTTAGGGTCTTGACAGTCTTTCCATTGACAAAGAACATAGTCATGTATAACTCGCACATGTGGAGGATTCAAGAGCTGAAACTTGGTGAACAATTAGCACACAACCCAATGAAGATTCTCACCAAGTTTTGTGACTTTTCAACGGTGGAAACTCAAGATATGGATTTTACTAAGCCACTGTAAACCCTAGGTCTGTCATAGCCAATCAGTAGGGTTTGAGCTTATTTCTCAAACAAAACACCACCAAATCACACAAAACCATAGCATTAAACCTGTAACACAATGTTCTATCTTTTCATGCACTCTCAGGCCTATCACAGTTTCGTACAAGGTCGTACAAGTCTATTTTCTATATGTATACCTAAAAATAGTCAAAAAAGATGCAAATAACAGTGTATTTTCATGAAAAACCACCTCCACAACTTCTTGGAGCATTTATCCTCATTTCTTCTATGTGAATGATCTCTCAAAAAAATTACAACTTGGATACATCTGACTTTTCCATCAAAGCCTAACTATTATTGTCATAAAACCTTAATTTTTGCCCCTAATTCACAACCTAGACTTGAAAACAACATGTAAAGAGACCCTACATGTTCTTTCAAGACCTTATTGGACTCAACAAACCCATTTCCAAGGCTGAGGAACAAACCCCAGCTCTCCTACAAGCCAAAATCACCTAGGAAATTCAAATTTGCATTTTGGTGGGAAAATCAAAATTTGAATTTCTAGGCCTATTTACACAACCTAGGCCATTGGAAATGATCCCAATGGACCCCCTAAGACCTCTAAACACACAACTGGGACTCTTAACATCAAAATAAGCCATAAAAACATAATTAAAGTGATGCTCCTGCATCATTACCTTACACTCAGTTCTCAGTGGGCATGGTACATTCATAGAATCCTTTATCTGCTACCCTTGTGAAGGGTAAGGCCACTTCCAGGAGGAAGGTGTGTGGGGGACTGCCAGTCTGCAGATGGAGGTAAAGTACTTGGATGATGCTCTCCCTCCACGTGGCAACTAGTACACCATAGACTTGTTACTTAGAGATAGATGAATATTGAGACAATGTTATTTTATTTGTACCATGATAAATGTATATTGTACTTCTATGAAAATTCAAGGTTGAGAAGTCTTATTGTAATAATGTTAAGTTGATGATTATTATGTTATTTTGAGCATGATTGCTTGATGTTATGGGAAATTGGCAACAATGTAATTTATCCTCGTTGTAATCGAATAGAGTTACATATGTTTATCTTGTAAAATAAAATGTTGGATACTGTGAAATTGTTATTTCATTAAGTGTAAATTTGGATAACTTGTATGTCTGCATCTTAGATGTTTATTTATTCTAAGAAAAGATGTTTAATTTATATGCAGTGCTTCATTGTGATTGATGTACTCATGTTTATCTTATTGTTTTTAAATGGTAGATTTTAGATTAAATTTTAGGATACAAATGTGGTTTGTTACAAAGACAATTCAAAAAGTGATCCACAAGACCATTACAAAGCTCATTTTGTGTATAGTGGAAATGGAGCAATACATGTAGTGTGACAAACAGGCAATTTCCCACTTTATAGTTAAATGACTCAATTCAGAATAATGCATATGGTCTAAATCCTCATCGATTGATAATAGTTATGCTTTGTCCTATGCCTTGTAGGTCTCCACTATAATGGGTTCTTATGAAAGCTTATGTTTCTTAGGAGGTTTATCGGCCACCATGTTGCCCATGACTCAATCACATGAATTCACAACTAGCAAACTGCATTGCAAATTTGTTTCCCAATAATACATTTTTTTGACACATGTTGATGGCTTTGAAAAATAGATGTTCTAAAGCACATACTTGTAGATTAAAAAAATAGCACATAAAATATCTAAGTCTTTAATTAAATGATACATCAATTATAACAATTAAATCCTAGATATATAACAACCTAGACTAAAATATGTAAGTGATAAAGACTAAAGAGAAATGAGAAGGATAAGTGATGCTTAGGTATCTCCATGTGCCTTATTATTCATATGGATCATGACAAATACAATCAGATTTAAACTTGGATATTGAAATAATGTATATACCATAGCAACAAATAGATCTTATATTGAGACTATTTAGCCATTTTCCACCTTAATGAAGTTGAAGCTAGCTAAAAAAAATAACACATAGCAATTAAAAAATGCATCTAGATATTAGAGAAATGCCTATTTTATTTGCAACATCATATTGGTGTGGGGATTTGTAGTATTTTAAAAAATAGAAAATGAGAAAAATAAAGACAATCAAATAGTGTTCATATTAGTGAACATGCATTTGACTAAGGTAAGAACCACAATGAAATTGCTATCAAAAAGTCAACAAGAGTTGAAAGAGAAAGAACTTGAACAATTCATGTCTCACCTTGACTAGTAATGATGAGAAATCTGCAAGATTCTCCTTTAATTAATAAAGCTTGAATCTAGATTGAATTGAGGGAATGAAATGGTTATGACCAGTTTGCTCATGGAAGTTGCTAGTAGCTCTTGTGCAACCTAGAGCCTACATAACAAAAGCAACATTGCATTGTAAGGTCCTAGCTTGTGGCCAATAAATCCAATTAGGTAGACAAGCACATGATCAATGCATACCATTGTATTTACATATAAACAACAACACAACACAGTTCAAGACAACATAACTATGATTACCAACTAGCAGCTCCCTTCAGCAACATACCATGACATATATGTAATCAACAATAATGTGCATTGTCCACATACAACCACACAAGGCTATATCAACACTTCAATATTTATATAATATAAATACACAACATATGTCTCAAACAAGGTAATTTCATGAAATAAAAGACAATTTAGAAAAACAACTTCACTTTCCCATAGATGGACATGTTTTTAAATAACACCCTAATCAAGTCATCTGGTTGCACAACCTTATAGTGGCTCACACATATACCTTGAAGGTACGAGTGGGAAATCCTACATAATTCTATTTTGTTGGCAATAGGTTGCAAATTAAGTGGCCAACAAGTTCAACTAGGTAGACAAACACAAGATTAAAGCACACCATCATATGTACATATAAACAATAGCAGAGCATACTGCAAGGCATACTTAATGTGATTACTAGGCAGTAGATCCTTCTTGCGATACAATATGATAGATATGTAATCAATAGCAATATGTGTTGCCGACTTGCAATAACTGGAGGCTACACAAACACTTCAATGTGTATATAAATATCAATATACAACATATGAACCCAACAAGGCTACTCCACATTGCAAAATACCAAGGCAAATAACTCATTTCTCCTCTATATGAACATGATTTTAAGTAACAACCTAAACTATTGAAGTGGGTGTACAACCCTATAGTGGCCTACAAATATACCTTAAAGGTATGAGTGGGCAATCTTAGGTAATGTTGTTTGCATAGCACCACTACATGATTGTGATCTATGGGTTCCTAAACTAGGCTAAGCAGGCTCACTAGGGGAGTCCTCCATATAACTTGTGGTACTTAAGGCCCAAATCCACGATATAAAGATGTTGTTTGAGGCCAGGGTATTGGAGGATGAAACCACCTCACTTCATAGTGTGCTTGAAACACACAACTACTTAGCCAAAAATAATAGCTCCTCTAAGGAATATTTATAGTCCACTAGAACATGGACTTTGGTTAATGCTTGGTGATAAAATCCAAGTCACTAAACCCCTAAGAAAAAGAAAATAAAAGTCTAAGCTATTTTAGATTTCCAAGATCAACACATGGCACAAGGAAAGATCATACATAGCTAGACCAGGGATACACAAGTGATCAAGGCATTTTCAATTCTCAAGACCACTTTAGAGTGCAAGAGAACAACATGCATGGTTTAGAACACACATATAGACAAAGATAATCAACAACCAAAAAAACTCAAAATTCTAATTATGATATTTAGCCTGTCTAATTTCTACTCTTCATGTAGCTCAGCCACAAAATGGATTATTGAGAAGGGTCTAGGCTTTGTCAATGTATATTTATTGTAGGTTGATTTCATTGTTTTAGTGTTGTATGGTGGTCAATGACTTTGACCTAATCTTAGGATATGTACATGTTGACTTGATTTTTTTGTTTGTTAGGTGCAAATCCAAATTCCACAATCTTTTCCAACATTGGCTTTGGTTGCACCAATGGGAGCATTAGAAAAGGGTAAGAGATCCATCAAACCATAGTGGAGGGGAAAATTTTGCCAGACCTAATAATTGGAAAACCTTTTGTAGGCATGTATGCAAAATGTGGAAGTATAGACAAGTCACGTGAACTATTTTCTATGATCCTCACTTTAAATGTGTCCTTATGAATTGCAATGATTGCCCATTGGCAACATGGTTGCTTCTTGTACCAATATGGCAACTTTGAAACAATGTATGGATATTTAGGAAAGCATAATGCACAGAAGAATTATGTCAAGGTTTTGGTGTAATGCCTTAGAGGGATGTCATCTTATAGAATGCAATGATGGAAAGATATGCACAATGAATTTGTTGAATGGCATTTAATGTGGAAGCAATTCAATTTCCATTGGTAGACAACTTGTTACCTTGATTTTGGACAGTGTGAATTGATATGTGCATAAATCATTGTCTCTACAATTATTGACAACATATGGACAATGATATGACTAGCAATGCAAACACAAGAATCTTTGAAGAATCCAATACACAAAAATTGATAACATTTCAATGTAAAAAGCAATAGAATACCATGTTTTTGCAATGCCAGCCCATGGAAATCCAAATTAGCCAGAGAGTTGAAAGATAAGAGTATTCAATCAATACAAGCATTATTTTGAGTAGTCTAACTCATCTAAATAATTATTTTTATTTTATTGTTGGCAATTGCACTATTGTTCTTGATCAACTGACACAAATATTTTCCTGAATCACATAACCATTAAAAAGGACATTTGTTGTTGGACAACCAATAATGGATGGACTACCAAAGCAGTATTTATCTCCCAGGAATTGTGAAACCACAAATAGTAGCATAAATTAAATTGATAAGGCAATATGACCCATAACTTTATCATACCGTGTAATATAACACCTCTAATTTTTTTGAAATCAACAATATTGAAATGTAAATATAGCAAACAGGATTCTTCCACACCCTTCTAATCACCCAGTTTCAAATAAGGGCAAGGTGAGAGCATACAAGTGATTCAGATATAACAACTAAAAAATTAACATCAATTACAACATCCACTTATTAAGTGGGCATCCACTTATGCAGTGGGTGAAAAAAAGGAAAAGCATAGGCACATCCACTTATTCAATGGGAAACCATTACATTGAACCACTTATTTTGTGGGGTAAGTAAACTTCAAGACATCAACACTCCACTAGTGGTCAAACCATCTAGGGTCTACAACAGTGATATTTCTACAAAATTGAATATAAACATAATGAAAGCAAGCTGCAATAACATCAAATGATTTTTGATTTCCAAATTAGATCACTGCTACAACCAAAATAGTGTGAATGAGGTGCCAAAATTACCTTCAATCAGCATCGAACCTTGCACAATGATACATTGCTGATATAAACTAAATGAAGGACCACAAATACGAGTGAAGCCATCTATACTTTGCTGGAACCATAACTAAGTAGGTCTGAAATATAGAACAATAGTATATTGTTCTGAAAATGCCACGAATCTATAACTACTATGCAAGAAACTCCATCAAATATGTTTTCCACCATTCCAAACTCCCATTGATTACCAAGAAACACCTGGGTGCCAACAAAAATGGTGAAAAGTCCTCCAAATAAGAGGTATTTCAGCTCCTTAACTCACACACCCCCTCTAGAACAAAGTACAAACTACAAGGAATGTACGACCCGTATTTTAAACATGAAATCTACACCAAAAAACTTCAAACACCTTCAATTATGTAGGTGGCTATGAAAATCAGGGCTAGGCATCACCACAAATGAGGTTATGTTCAGAAGAAACATCATTAAATCATCAAACCCTTAGTGCCATCTACAAAATTATACGGTCAGCAACATGAAATGCTTCAAGAAACACCATTGAATTAGTACCAAACTTATTCCAATCCAAAATAAACATAATCCAAAAATACATCAACTCAAAACACATCAAACTTCATTTCAGCTCCTTTGCGATCTCTAAATGAAATCGCCATTACCAGCTAGGGTGGATCTTTCACCACTGAAACTGATCTTCTCCAAGAGAGTTTTTGCCCTCAAGAAGGAATGGAAGAACTCACAGGTTCAATCAAGCAACATAACAATATCAAATCAATAGCATAAACTCAACAATGAGCTCTTAATCCCCTTATATAGGCACTTTTAGGTTATATGGGAATATATTTCTTTTTGGAAATAATTAACTTTTCCCTCTAACTTTAATAATTCATTTTTCTCATTTCTAGGAGCTCACATTTATGTGCCTAATCAATTAATAAATCACTTTACCTTTCCAATGAGCTATAACACTTAAGTCACCACCTTAGGAGACTTAAACTGAAATAACAATTAAATAACTCAATTAACCACCCAACTTACAAAAAATCCCAAACTGAATCAAATTGGAAAATAAACCATACCAACACGATCTTGAAGGTTTGGGAAGAATAATGATGCCAACTGGGTGACTTACTATAAATAGAGAGATTCTCCAAGAAGTTTGGAGAGCAAATCGAGAAGTTGAAAATACTTCTGAAAGCATCACTGTGATCCTGAACAATAATTGAGCTCAATGCCATTGAAAAGAATCAAGAAGAACTAAACATGTGCTCTCCAAGAATTAGGGAGTTCCCTTACCCTTATCAAATAGCCCACGAGAACTCAGGAAATAGGCTATTGGCCACAAACTTGGCTAAGCGCCAATTGGGGACATTACAGTCCTCCCTCCCCAAAATTGCTTGTCCTAAAGCAATTGCAAGTCAAAATGACCATCAATCAACTCACCATTCCACAAAACAACTCTTCTTATAGAATCACCATCACAGGTTAACCCTCTCATGACATTTAAGCTATTGGCAAACACCTGGAATGTTTCAAAACATTCCTCTAAAATATCCATGCTCGAACTGAGGCTATAAAGGCTTAAATGTAATTTTCTCATAACTGAAGCCTTCGCCAACATCCCTCCAAGATATAGGAACCCCAACTTGAGTCAACATGTGGTTGCCCAAGGACATAATCATCAAATCATAACCCGATTTTATTAAAATTAACGTTCTAGAAGTAGGACAACAGTTCCACAAATGAAATCTCCAAGTCTGATCAAGAAAATTGAGCATTGATATGCTCAAAACCAACTTGGGATAGGTTGGAAAAAACACCCACACATCTTCCAACTGGAAGTTCCTCCTTCCCAAGTATGAATTGCATTGCCAACCCCCATGAATAAGTGTAAACAAAAGTTTGAGGTAGCTGATCTGAAGCAAAATAGCAGAGTTAGAACTAAAAATTTGATCTACTCTCCTCCAAGGTACATCTCTCTGGTCACCGTAACCCTCCAACATACTTTGTTAGTGACTTCTCTGCTGATTTGGAAGTAATGAAGTAGCTCCACCATGCATGTGTTGTTCACTCTCATCATCAATCCAAGTGCTATCAACAAAAGGAACCTCTGAAGCACTAGGATTTTTGTTATCATCATGTAATGTAAAGTACTCAAACCATCACAAAAGTAAAATGAAGTAAATAAAGTAAATAATCCATTAAATTACAACATCACAAGTAACAATAGTAAAAATGATGTAATTAATCCGCTTAATTACAACTTTACAAGTAAAGGATAAATCTCATAAATATGAATCAATAAATGTCAAAGTAAAAGATAAATCTCATAAATATGAATTAGTAAATGTCATTAAATCTTACAAAAATTAGGTGTTCATTCCAGGTGAAAGCGCTATAAAATAATATACAAAGTCCATTGAATCTCATGTCATAATACATCCAATATGTACAAGTATAATAAATCAAACAAACTCTCTAGTCGCCACGAACCCACATGGTTCTCCTGCAAGCCGAGAGACGGGAACATGGCTCAGGCACTTTTCCAGCCAACCATGAAGCAATTACACTTCCCTGGGTCCCTTCATGACATGAAGGAAACCCAACCCTTAACAAAATGTCTAGCTACCTAGAAACAACTGGCATGAGGGAACACCCGATGCAACCTGGTGTCTAATGTGCAATTCTAAATAATGAAATGCAGATTGTCTCACAACAGGATGTGGCAGAGATATTTATCAATAAAGTTTGCTAGACAAAATATTCGTATTTTTCAATGACAACTCGTTTAGATCTAAACCTTTAAAACAAAGTAACCGGTTCAATTCCCTAAAAGAGGAAAAGCCATCTCTGATAATCCACATTTGGCATCCTAGCCCAAAAGCAACCCCAAGATGTCATGCCTAATAAAAAGAATCTACTTTCTTTTCCCCAATAAATACGTAAATAAATATGTCAATAAACAAATAAATCAATCAATCAAAATCACCTATAACCATAGGTTCTAATCCCTTTCCAAAGCATCAATCAAGAAAACACGCTTTTCGATCAAGCAGTAAAGAAGAACATCATAAATCATTTAAAAACAATATAGATCTTGTAATATGATTATATTCACAATTAGTATTTCCATGATTTTAATAGATTATAGAAAACTAATGATTTTACTTCATATCCAATACCATTTCGTGATTCAAGCAATGACATCAATAATGATGTATGCCAACTCCATTTCAACAATGAGTATCCATGCATACTTATTTCAAATATTATTACTATCTTACTGCAATAAATAAATAAAATGATAAAATAAATTAAAATGAAAATATCAACCTATTTCACCTATTTGTATAGCAGCAATCATGAAGACACTCTTTCAACAAGTAAGAAGTTTGAACATCACTCGTTCACTCATTTATGCAAGTTTAAATATGGTGTATATAATTTGACTTGATTCTCTATCCATGTTTCATTTGTTTTGATAGTTTGTAGAAAGACTAATGTTAATTACTGTTTTACAATTCAAGTAATTTGTTGAAATAAGACATAGTATGAGTTTTAAAAAGGGGTTTCCGCATCATATAAGCATAGATAATAATGAGAAGATCAACTTGTCGTTGTTCTAAAATTAACAAAACTGTATTTAAAAAGTTTAAATAAAGCCACATAAATAATTTAATCAAGCTACAGGTGTGATTGATAATTTGAAACTATTGTAAGACCCTACTAAGATACCACAAATACTCTAGAATTCCTACTCAAATTCAATACATAAATGAAACTAAGAAAAATGCAGAAAACATATGTTATACCTTACCAACTGATTTATCTCGTGCATTCCATTGTTTCCTATCTTCTCAATGATCTTCTTGATGATGATATTGCTCTAAAAAATGTACTTCCTTGCTTTCCAAGATGACAATGAGAGGAATGGATTTTGTGGATGAAAATGCAATGTGACAAACCTATAATGCAACTAAGATAATGATAATGGTTTTGATATTTCCATGATGTTGATAATGAGGATAATGATTGTGCAACTAAATGATAATATGCAACTAATGGAGATTATGATATGTAAATGGGGGGGATAAAGGCACGCTTGATTGCTTGATGGAATTTCTACAGCATGTATGTACTATAGCTCTTGTGATTGTTGAAATGGAGGCGAGCTTCCTTTTATAGGCCAGGGAGATGTCCAATCCAAGTGTCAAAAGATCCACGATGGAGGAATAAGTCATGTGGTGTGTACGGTAGAGATTTTATTAGTTGGGACAAGGGAGGGAAATAAGGAAAATGTTCCTCCTACGATGACAAGGTGGAGAGAAAGGTGTGAGCAAGAGGTCACTTGTCGCAATGCTCTCAAGGACCAAAAGACAAGGGTCAAAGAAGGAGTCCTTCTTTGTAGGGTTGTTGGAAAGAATCTAGGAACTATGAGACATGTGTCTCTAAGTGCCCTTTGACTATGATGACATGGAAAGACCAAGTTCTTAAGAATAGGGATGGTTAGAGGATCAATAGGACATGCGGGTGAGGATAATTATATAATTAAATATTGAAAATATTCAATTATCTGTGCAACATGATGAGGTGTAAAGTGAGGTGGAAATGATGTGGAATTATAGAATTAAGACTTTAGGATAGATGATTAATTAAATAATTTAAGATTATTTAATTAAAGATGATTTAGAGGAATTTGGATTATTTAATTAAATAAATTGATTTTTATTTAATTTCTGGAAGATTAAGATGAATGTGAATCAGATAAATAAATTAGAATATTTATTTATTGATAGAAGAATAAGAATAAAATAAATATTTAAAATATTTGTTTAATTCGACTTGAGCTATTTTTAGGTGTATACAACAGGAATTCAATATATATATATATCAAAAGTAGCTCCAAAATTAAGATGTATTCTATTGCATTCAGCTAGCAACACAATCCTTAGACATTAAGAATACATTTATATGAGTGAATACAATTAGAAGGTCGAACATTCAATTATATGAATGAATACAATCAGTAGGTCGCAACATTCAATTATATGAATAATACAATTAACAGGTCCAACATACAATTATATGAACGAATACAATCAGCAGGTCTAGCATACAATTATATGAATGAATACAATCAGCAGATCAAAGCATACAATTATGTGAATGCATACAGATACACATGGGTCATTAAGAAAAAGGACCAAACAGACAAATATACATCGGTTATTAAGAAAAAGACCAAGCAAACAAATACACTTCGGTTATTAAGAAAAAGACCAAGTAGATAAATACATTATTTTCTGCAGACATAAGGTACAGATAAGGGTTTTCAAATATATGGTGGAAAAACACATGGTTTTGCATATATATGTTGAATACGTCAGCTATAGATTTATGCCCAAATTCACATGGGTATTTTATGCAGACATGCGGCCAAACTAGCGAGATAGCTCATTATTTTATCATACAGAATCACGAAGCAGTGAAGGGTTTATAAGACTGTGAGCGCGCTATTAAAATGGAGAGTAGGAAATAATCATTTGCCCCAAAGAAAACCATGGGAAAATAATCCACTACTAGACCCGATAATGTCAATCAACCATGGCGGCAAGGGCATAAAAACAAATGATTCAAGGTGGCGATAAAAAAATAGGATAAAACAGAACAAAAAGAACCATCCATAGGCTGAAATCACTAAGTTTTTAACAGTTTAATCCTCCATAATTATTTGTAATTTAAAACAAGGAAAATACCCATAACTTCGTTTGCAAAAAGGGGTTGAATTCCTGCTACTGATGCTGCACCTTTCTTTCTCCTGTCACTGCCCAGAATGATCTAATTCTACTGTCTTTGATGCTCAGAAAAAGATAACAATATTTTCCCTCCCCCTTTGTTTTTATTAAAAATCTACCCTCTTATTTTTGGCATTTTAAAATTAGGTTTTTGAACTCTTTTTAATAACTCTAGTTTTTTTGTTTAAATTGCATGAGATTTGGCTTTTCAAAAGCCTTAAAAAATAAAATAGAATAACTTATTTTAATCAAGTCATTTGCATGACAGAAGCTTTTTTTTAATTCTTATTTTTTTGAGTTTTCTAAATATAATACATATTATAAATATCATTTATTTATTTTTAATAACATAATCATTTTAAATCAAAACAAGATATATATATATATATATATATATATATATATATATATATATATATATATATATATATATATATATATTGTAATTTAAATATAATTGTTTTAAATCTAACTTAGATATTGTCTTCCAAACAAAAATGTTTATTTAAAAAGGAAAACATTATTTATTAGTACCTATCTTTGGCAGTACTATTGCATCCGCTAAGGCTTATCTAGTTATTAATCTATTAACAGTAAACCAATTAAGACATGGGATTATTTTTCTTGTCCATCAAATTTGATATAAATTTGAACTTTTCCTATGTCAAGATGATAAAATTTTAACAAAAAATCATTAAAAAATGATTTATCTCTATTGTGATTGGTTAAAAAAAATGACCTCTTGCAGATTGTGAGAGAGTGTAACAAACACCTATAAATGTGGAGAGAAATTCGGTTTGAGGGGAGGATGTGGCAAGTAAACAAATTATGATCACTAATCTTACCTCCCACTAGTTAAGTCACGCCTAAATGGATGGCGATAATTCTAAGAGTGAAAAATCATCAATTTTTTAGAATTTAATTTTTTACTTCATTACCTAATATTATTAATATCCATTATTAACACTTCTTCGTATATTATCTTAATTGATATTATAATATTATAATAATATTGTATAATAATATAATAATAAGCATAAACATAAATATAATATAATATAACAATATAATAAAAAACAAAAATATAATATAATACTATATAAAAATATTATAATATTAGAATAATGTAATAATATAAATATATTATTATCATATTTATAATATAAATATTGTTTATTATCAATAAAAAATTAATTATACTATTTCATTAATATTTAAACAATTTTTTTTTATAAATTATATTATAAATATTAAAATTTTGTTATAATATTGATATTGGCATTAAAAAAATTATTTGTTTAACATTATTGGAATCTAATTTGTCTATACAACAAATATTTATTCTAAGAAGAAAATTAAGTCAAATATTATATAAGGCGAACAGTGGTGAAGGGGGTCGCTCACATGAAGACAGCTGGCCAAAGGTACATGTGGTCGCCAAGTCCTATTGCCATCTGCTAGGAGCCACTTCTAACGGCTATTAGAGGAGTAATGACTGCATTTATTGCCAAGCTTTCGACAGATTTGTTGAGATTTCCTCTCCCCCTCTCCAGTTTTTGTTCCTTTTAATGGCTCGTCATCTTGCTTACCAGCTTATTCCCATCCCACGTGAGATCTTCATTCCTTTCTCCTCTGTTTGTCCTCAGCTATCCTCTCTCCCTCTAGTCGGCCATGTTACTTGCCTCTTGCAAAGTACGGCTCCTCAAATTGTAGAGTTTTTCTATAGATGGCGGCTTGAATTTATTTCTTCAAGCATGGAAGGTGTCATTCTACCTAGACTCATTTACTCCCTCTCTTCTCATGCATTAATTAACAAGGGAGCTCCTCTTTTTAAAGAGCCTTTACGTTTCATTCCAAGTCATCCTTCGTCTCTCCTTTGCGATAAATGTGCCCTTCCCTTCCTGTTCTATGTGTTTTTGTGTTTGACTTGTGCAGAATTTTTGAATATGGAGGGAGAGGTGCCAAACTTCCGAGTCTTCCCCCCCCCTTCCATGGGAACTAACCATAGCGGGCAGTGTGGGCTTAGTGGAATTAAATGGCATCTTCAACTTTGATTGCACACTAGCCCAGTTTGCAGTGCAAACGGTAGGCAACCAAAAATGGCTGCAAGGCACCCCAGAACATGAAACTAAAGGGTCAGAGGTGGTTTCAGTGTTTCTTTCCAATTTGATGGACATAGTTCAGGACTCTCACTTCATCCTCCCAATTGCAATGGGGGTTATCAATCGTCGCCTCTTCAATGTGGAGAGATGGAATGAAGCAGTGGCCAATTATGACATAATGGTTGGGGAAGCCTAGGTTGGAGGTCTCTTCCCTTCTGATAAGCTCCGCACCAAGAGGGCCTATGAATGCATCTATCGAAAAATGCAGCACGATCTGAGTTGTGAGTGTATTTGCTTGTTGGAAAGAGCCCTCAAAGGGCATGCGCTTTCAGTTCGTAAGATAGTTCGGACAAGGTGCAAGGATCTCTTCTTAGCTATTCATTTCCTGAGATTCCATGCAGCTGACCTGGTGTTGCGCCATCGTAGGCTCACTGAAGTAGTGGAGGACGTCTTAAAGGCAGAGGCGGAGGATCCCCCAGACCAGATTGAGGATGAGGAAATGACCGCGATGGAAAGAGGAGTCTTGGGTGCAGTTGTTGGAGTGGATGAGTTTTAGTGCTCTTTTTGGTTCATTGTCTAGCTGGTGACCTGGTGGTGTGTTTGGTTCCAGTTCAAGGTGGCAGTTACGTGACGTTTTTTGGTGTTTTTGTTTTATACGCTATTTTATACATTTTTTGAGCAGTTTTTCCTCTTCTAACCTCTTTAAGGGGCGATAAAATACTGATCCCCCCTCTGATTGTAGCTATTTCTATATATATTTCAATATAATGGTCTGGGATTCAATCCCTTTTGCTAAAAAAAAGTCAAATATTATATCAATTAATATTATACTATATTATAATACTATAATATCAATTAAGATAATATATCAAGTGTTAATAAATATTAATAATATAACTAATATTATTATTAATATTATAACTATAAATAATAACAATTTTGTTGGTTTGACAAAAAGTAAATTTGAAGTTTACCTAATGAATTAAAAATTAAAAATAAAACACAACTATAATTACAACTAAAATACATACTGTAATTACAACACTATAAGGCAGGTACTCGCCACTGCGTGGCACTTGTTTATCATTAAATAATATAAATCACACAATTTTAAATATAAATCAAAAGAACATTAATATTTATGATTAAATCAAACATTTGAAATAAACTTATTGAAACAATTAAAACACAATATTTTCTAAGTATCTAACCATCATTCACATTTATTATCCACACAATAAAGCATATTAAACCATTCGAAATGCAATATGAGACTATGCACGAGTGTGTGAGTGCATCAGGTTAACCATCCCATCAGTTCTTGCCAAGTGGCTAGAACATCTCTACTCAACCATGTTCTCGTCTTCGATGAGTACCTGCATTCATTCACACTCAACTCGACGTCAATAGGTTAGTGCCTCAAAACATAGCCGAAGCAAACATTATAATCACATCGATAATATTTAATATTTAAATTAATTTTTCCAATTTATGAAAATATAACTTCATGATAATTACCTTCGCATACGTGGAATTTACTCAAAGTAAAACAACCATAGTAAATGTTCACTAATCTAGAATAATTATATAGCCATAAAAATGAGACGTGACATGTAATAATGCATCATTATTCAAATCATCTTCCCGTTTCCACTGAAAATCTGACACAACTTCATTTTTTCCATCTTGCTTCTTTACCATTTCAGCATTCATATTCAAAGATCTACTATCAATTGATGCTACCACATTCCACTCAAAAAACAGGATTATGATGAATCAAATCAGTTCCTATATCATAAAGCGGATTGTCAAATGAGTAAAAATGTGATTAGACCCTTGACTTACCAAATTTGTGTGCAAAACAAATTCAGATCTTGACTTATTTGTTGTTGTTCTGCAAACTCCAGCAAGCTCAAAGTCATCTTTTGGAAGCTTCTTAAACAATATACCGTGGAAATATTCACATTGCTCATTGGGTATGGCTTGCACATCATCAAAAGTTTCTTTCTCCATTCTTTTTATAGTGGGAACTCGAGATGTACCATCTGACATCCTCTTCAAAATCATTGTCTTACCATCAACTTGAAACTTGAGTTCCATGGTTTGTAGGTTCAAACACATCCCTCCCAATGATTTAAGCCACTAAATACCTAAGACAATATCAGAACTCCCAATACTAACAACATGAAGAACATCCTTTACCTCATAATTTCCCAGAAGGAGACTCGTGTTTGGGATTCTTCTTGTGCATTGAATAGTGAACCTATCTACAACCATAACATTGAATCCCTCAAACTCCTTAGTTTGAAAGCCTCTTCATGCAACAATGCCTTCATCTATGAAATTATATGTTGCACCAGTGTCAATCAAGGCAATGATTCATTGTCCACACAACATACCATGAACCCTAAATAGATAATTCTTTGATTGACAGGACAATAAAGCTAAAGTGCTACCAACAACTTTCTTGTTTTTAGACCCTTCTTGTAATTCTTCTTCCTCACTCAACTCTAAATTAGCTTGTTGTTCTGAAGTTTCAAAATCTGATTCAACAGTCACATAAGCTTCTAACTGATGCGCTTTACTCTTTTCATAACACTTATGACCTGGGGCCCAAGGCTCTTTATAGGTGAAGCACGATTTCTTCTTTCTTAGCTCATTTCGGAGCTCATCATCCACCTTTGGTGCAATTGTTTTAGGATGCATATGTTCTTTCTACAATTGCTTCTTGTCATCCTTCTTATCAAAGAATGTCTTGGACTGAAATTTACTTATTGGAGATGAAAAATCCATGTTTCTTTCCTTCTTAATGGCCTCTTGCAATGATTGTGGCTCCAAAGGTTTGATCCATCCCCTTAATGGCTCCGTTAATCCCTCAATGAACAGGTAAGTGAACCTTATCTCAGAAACATCAGGTACCATAACTTATAATCTTTGGAAATCTGCAACATAGGCATCAATTGAATCCTTTTGCCTTACTTGGGCCAGCTCTCTGCAATGACTTTCAGGATCCTTCTTGTCAAAACAATCAATGAGCCTTTGAGTGAAATCAACATAGGAGGTGATGAGGCTATGACAATGAGTGATCATACTGTGAGTCTACCAATCACGGGCATCTCCATCAAGATGTAAAGTGGCGAACTTGATTGACTCACCCTCCATCATTGTGTTTAAACAAAGGTAATTATCTAGCTTTTGGACCCATGACCTAGCAGTGCATTTTGCAAACCCATCAAATGAAGGAATTGAAACTTTTCCAAGCTTCTGTTGGAGGTTCAAATTTTGGTTCCTTGATTTTTTTTATTTGAGTTGACAGAAATCATGAAGAGACATAGAATTTTGGAATTCTTCTCCAAGAGACAAGCATTCTTGATGGTAGTCATTAAAACTTTCACATACAATCTATTGTCCACCACCATGATTTTGTTGTTGTCCCAAAAAATTGGGTATCATGGGCCTAGTCGTAGAAGCCCGAGCAGTTCTAGTATTGACAGGTGGATTGCTCCCACCCTTGGAGTTACTGGCATCACCATGATTCTCATTATTGCCCCTATTATGAGACCACTAGTATTTTGATTTAACAACAACTGTGATAACAATATAGTCATTTGTTGTTGACTTCTTACCATCTCCTGCTACCCTCTCGCCAAGTCATTCAAAATATCCTTGGTGCTTGGGTCTTGAGGAACACTTTCACCCATGACATTTTCTTCTTCAGAATTTGAATCAAGGTGCTTTCTACCTTCTTTTGTAGGTAATAAAATCTCTGTCTTTAGGATTCATGAAGCATGCAGGCTGAAATTTTCTGATTTTTAAACTGACAATCTGCATAAGGTGTTAGCATCCAACAGGCTGGCAGGAAGACCAACTCTGATACCACTATAATATAACACCCCTATTTTTTTTTAAATCAACACTACTGAAATGTAAATGTAGCAAATACAATTCTTCCACACCCTTTTGATCACCCAGTTCCCAATAAGGGCAAGGTGAGCGCATACAAGTGCTTCAGATATAACAACTAAAGAATGAGCAACAGTTACAACTTTCACTTATTCAGTGGCCATCCACTTATGCAGTGGGTGAACAAAAGGAAAAGCATAGGCACATCCACTTATTCAGTGGGAAGCCATTACATTGAACCACTTATTCAGTGGGGCAAGTAAACTTCAAGACATTAACACTCCCACTGGTGGTCAAACCATCCAGGGTCTACAACAATGATATTGCTACAATACTGAATATAAAAATAATGGAAGCAAGATGCAATAACATCAAATGATTTCTGATTTCCAAATCAAATCACTGCTGCAACCAAAATCAGTGTGAATGAGGTACCAAAATTACCTTCAATCAGCATTGAACCTTACACAATGATACACTGTTGATATAAATTGAATGAAGGACCACAAATACCACTGAAGCCATTTATACTTTGCTAGAACCATAATTGAGCAAGTTTGAAATATAGAACATCAATATATTGTTCTAAAAATGCCATGAATCCACAATTACTATGCAAGAAACTCCATCAAATCTGTTTTCCACCATTCCAAACTCCCATTGATTACCAAGACAGACCTGGGCACCAACGAAAATGGTGAAAAGTCCTCCAAATAAGAGGCGTTTTAGCTCCTTAAATCACACACCCCCTCTAGAACAGAGTACAGACTACAAGGAATGTACGTCCTGTATTTTAAACATGAAATTTGCACCAAAAAACTTCAAACACCTTCAATTATGTAGGCGGCTATGAAAATTAGAGCTAGGTGTCACCACAAATGAGGTTATGTTCAAAAGAAATATCATTAAATCATCAAACCCTTGGCGCCATCTACAAAATTATATGGCCAGCAACATGAAATGCTTCAAGAAATACCTTTGAATCAGTACCAAACTTATTCCAATCCAAAATAAACATAATCCAAAAATACATCAACTCAAAACGCATCAAACTTCATTTCAGCTCCTTTGAAATCTCTGAATGAAATTGCCATTAACAGCTAGGGTGGATCTTTCACCACTAAAACTAATCTTCTCCAAGAGGGTTTTCGTCCTTAAAAAGGAATGGAAGAACTCACAGGTTCAATCCGGCAGCATAACAATATCAATTCAATAGCATAAACTCAACAATGAGCTCTCAATCCCCTCATATAGGCACTTTTAGGTTATGTGGGAATATAATTCTTTTTGAAAATAATTAACTTTTCCCTCTAACTTCAATAATTTGTTTTTCTCATTTCTAGGAGCTTACTTTTATGTGCCTAATCAATTAATAAATCACTTTACCTTTCTAATGAGCTATAACACTTAAGTCACCTTTAAATATTTCCCACCTTAAGAGACTTAAAAATTGAAATAACAATTAAATAGCTCAATTAACCACCCAACTTATGAAAAATCCCAAACTAAAGCAAATTGCAAAATAAACCATACCAACACAATCTGGAAGGTTTGGGAAGAAAAATGATGCCAACTGGGTGACTTACTATAAATAGACGACTTCTCCAATAAGTTTGGAGCACAAATCAAGAAGTCAAAAATACTTTTGAAAGCATCACTGTGATCCCGAACAACAATTGAGCTCAATGCCATTGAAAAGAATCAAGAAGAACTAAACCTGTGCTCTCCAAGAATCAGGGAGTTTCCTTACCCTTACCAGATAGCCTACAAGAACTCAGGAAATAGGCTATTGGTCACAAACTTGGTTAAGTGCCAATTGGGGACATTACATACAACCAAAACACAGACTCTATGAATGGCTATATCTCTCAAACTTTTAAGCTACTAGCAGTCTATGAAAGGTGACGAATTCTAGATATATAAAAGGAATGTCCCCAAAAAATAAGGAATAGTTCCTATTTAGGAGAGATTTTTGATAATTGTTGGAGAAGGGGACTACAGTTAAAAAAGTCAAAACATAGAAATACATAAAAAAAAAATATATTTTTTTGATTGATAAGTCGTGGTCTAGGGGACCACTCCCATAAACTAAAGGATTGGATAAAACAAATTGCATTAGACCCATGAATAGGGGTGCAAAACAAAAGTGAGAAAATCCTAGTTGAGCATAAGGAAACCTCATGCTGAAACTTTTTGACCCAATTTTGTGTGAGAGCATAGTCTTATTTTGTCACTACTAACAATGTTTTTCACATTCTTACTTTTCTTTATCACTATTATCCATTCTTCTGAATTACCTGAAGAGAGCACATGCACCTATTCTGAAGCATCAACACTTTTGGAATGAACTTGATTCTCATTTTGCACACGTGTCATAATTGCTTTGTCATTTCCTGTGACTTCTTGTGTTTGTGGTTATTCTCTTGGCTTTGGGTTCTTTGCTACTAAATCCACCATTCACGGGGATGGCACCCAGGTAACCGAAGGAGATTTGGGCAAAGGTTCAAGCACCTTCTCATAGTGTACATGGGAAGTGTCCACAATGTAATGATGTGGAAGAGCACCTTTCCACCATGTGCTCTGACAGTCAGCTTTAAGCTTGGGCCTGTAACAATCAGTGGTAGTATGCCCTATTTCATAACATCTTAAAAAACGAAAGGGCAATCCTTCATAATCTAATGATTGTGACCAACTACGATCAACAACTTTGAAGGTGGTTTCATCGGAGAGATCTCTCATTATATTCATATAAAAAAGAATGTGAGTGAATGTTGTATGAGTGAAATTAGAGGTGTTGTATCTATCATCAGAAAATTGCCTAAGGAGTTGCTAATGGCTTCAAAGCAAGAATCAAACCAAAATTGTAATAGTAGGTCTAGGAGATGGACCCAAATAGGCTTCACCTTGAATGATTCAGTGAAAGGATTAAACATAGGGTACCACGGTTTGAGAAGGAGTAGGTGTTGTCCTCAAATCTAGCACTTATGGAGGATAACATCTTGGTCCTTCTCAGAATAAAAAACCACAATAGAAAAGCCATGAGCACAGGGATAAACTTCCAAATCACCTTTCATCAAAGGATGCCATGCATCAGTAATCCACCTGTGCAAATTAGGAAGTCTAGGCAAAAATGATTCAATTGTCCGACTAATCCATTGGCAGCAAAAAACATCTCTCTTTCAATTACTTCATTTTTTACATCCTTAGAAAACTCAAGGACTGGGGATGATTCGACATGTCTGAGGGGTTTGATCATTTTTCACGTTGTCCATGGTATGGTCTTTTGCTCGAGTGTCCAAAGCTTTTGTTGTGTATTTAGGGCGTACATCCCAATCTGAATAATTCACCCCATTGTTAAGGGTTGCACGAATAGCAATGTCCCTAAATGAGAGCCCCTGAGTCACACTTATCTCCTCATCGCCATCTTTGAATTCATCAGCACCTTTTGTAGAAGAGCAGTGCAATAATTTGGACACAAAAGCCCTAGAGTTGAGGAAATTTGGAGCTTTCGGGAGCACCATTTATTTTGTATTCAATTAGAAATACATAAAATATTTAAAACAATGAATACTTTATAAATTATATATATATGAATTTTGACAAGTTTTTCAAAACTCCAAGCCAACTCCTAACTTTGGCTCACCCAAGTTTTTGAGTCTCAAGTCACATGAATATAGATGGCAAAGAGCATGACAAACTAAGGAATTAGTTAAATAGTCAATGACATTTGAGTAATTAATAGTTGAACTTTTGTAATAAACAGTTAAACAGTCAACGACATTTGGGTAGTAAATAGTATATGCCAATATTGCAGTGTTAAACTCATTTTCCCACCCAAAATCAACAAAAAATGGCAGTTGAATGAGATTTATCACTGTTTCAAACATTTAAATAATTTTCAAAGCAGTAGGGTTTGATTTGCTTTCATTTTGTTCCATAACAATCTACAAACACTATAAAAATGCAAGAATATTTTAAAAACACAAGCCTACAACAAAAGGAGGCAATACAATATACAAACAGGGGACTAACCCGGGGCCGCATAAAAATAACATATTAAAAAACACAAACACTTAAATAGAATGCACTCCATCGAATAGATCTAGCCACACAAAATGCTCTCATTGATTTATGTTGGAAATGGATATATTACTGCTACATTTCAGGAAGCACACAACACAATAGATTGAGACACATGTACTGGACGGACCTTAGGCAATAGACAGGGGTATCCACACTTGTCCTACAACAAACCCTTGACCATCCACACTTGCCCTTCAATAAACCCTCACTGCAAACGTACCATGTCCACAACCATGCAGAACATTAGGAATGAAATGAAATTTTTCCGTGGCAAAATATTTTGGCCCCTACAAATAAAAAATCCCAGCAAGGCCAATCAGAATAGAAAACATGAAAATGCTTGTAGGGGAAAAAAACTTTTCAAAACCTTGCAGAAAACATTAGTACCCTAGCAGGGACTAATAACAAGTCTTTAAAACTACAAATACTATTGAACTGTAAGAACGAACTCAACTATTAACACGGAAGAAGTAGAACATTGTCTAATGTTAATACGGAGGAGTACCTGTTCAATGTCATCCATATCAGCCTTTCTCAGACCGACGTCCTTGTCTTTCCACACGGTAATTAATTGCACTACACTTTTGAGTTCAGCGAATCCTTAAAGTTAATCAACATTGATGCGTAGGATAATTTCATCAATCAATCACATTTTTTTGTGGAAAAAAAAAAGCGCTGAAAGGAAAAACGTTGTTTTAGAAAGTTATTCAGGTTAAATCTTGGTTTGTGGATGTGCGTTGAATTCATAGGGTTTAGGGTTAGAGTATTTTTTTTTAAAATTCTTGTAGATTGGTCAATACAGCTTAAAATTTAGTAGTTTTGTTAGTTGCCAGAGATTGTGCAAACTTTTTATGCTAGTGCGAAGTAGGGCATTTAGCTCCTATGTCAAACGAAACAAACCCTAATTATAAAAATTAATGGTTCGTAATCACAAAAATACGTATGTCTAATATAAAAATTGTGGAGCATGAATTTCCAACGAGGCTTTTCTGTTATAATCTCTCTGGTACATGTATAATTAGGGTACAAAGTCAGGATAATTTGAAGAATATGATCATACCAGAGAAATCAACAAATAATCGTGAGAGAAAAATAGAACGAAATTATTAATATTAATTTGGATTGAAATCTGCCATAATGATAAACCACCATCTTAATAAGCTTGTTAATAAGCAGATGGCAGATAGATGACAATTACAAGCTAGATGGAGCATGCAAAATGTGACAGCAAAATTGCTCTGATATGAGATGGGCAAACAAGGGGGCTGTGACATATTAAGCACAAACATGGGGGTTTGAGGTTATGTCCATTTGTGATAGTTGGGGATACAGGTGGTGGATATAACAAGAAGTAGAGATTGCTGGAGGATTCTTAAAAAACTATCTTACAAAACAAAAGCAAAAGGAGTTCTTATTTATTGGTAGTGAATGTAATTTGTAGGTAAGAAGAAATTGATAAATTGCAATAAGAAGCTGCTTTTGAAAGCGGTTTCCTCTCTACAGAGTTCACAACAATCTGATACAGACATCAAACCTCAATAAGCAGACAGAGGATGTCAGATAGCGCCTTAACAAACAAATAGTTATTCTTGAAAGCTTATAACCATGACAGGTACCTAGTTTATACGCCAAATTCCACTGGAATCATGTATAACTTGGAGGTGAGACCTAGTTTATGTACTGAATTTCAATGAAATCACATATAACTTGCAGGTATTTTTTTCTTTTCTCACAATTTAATTAGGGAGATACTGTCTTTATCTCAGTTAGGTCAAATTATTTGAGGATCCTAGGGAGAAGCTAAACCACTACAACTCTATAACTACAATTGATATTATATGTTGTAGACCAAGGATCAATTGATTGGTGAGGTGTTGGTATGTGGCGACTGATCATGCAAGTACTGTACACAAGTTATGCATCCTCGCCGGCCCCCGAGAATTTTTTTTTTTCCCTCTTTTTGCACGATCGGAGTCGGTTGTTAATTTTCATTAACCGACAAAAGAAAAACGACATTGCAAAACCCTAATTCTAGAAGCTTCCTAAAAGCTTGTTATAAGCGGCTGGGATGTATGGTACAGCCATGTATTCGCGAGATTGTAATCTGTTTTGCACTGGATAATAAAATCATTGGATGGCTGAGTTTTTGTGGATGTAGCCCATATTGGGTGAGCCACGTTAAATTTCTGTGTTGATCTCTTTTGTGTTATTCCTCATTGTTATATTTGGGTTATTTAATCTGCATATAATTGTTAGAATTTATTGCTTTGATCTGCACTAACCCTAACATGAAGATGGAGGTCAAAGGAGCAGATGCATGGTTTGATATTGATTCTATTAGAACTCCTGAGTTTAAAGCTCAGATGTGAAGAGATTTGCTAGGAGGGGCATGCACTAGTCGTTGCCCAAGGAGTTGCCAATGGCTTCAAAGCAAGAATCAAACCAATATTGTAATAGTAGGTTCGGGAGATGGACCCAAATAGGCTTCACCTTGAATGATTTAGTGAAAGGATTAAACACAGGGTACCAAGGTTTGAGAGGGAGCAGGTGTTGTCCCCAAATCTAGCGCTTATGGAGGATAACATCTTGGTCCTTCTCGCAATAAAAAACCACAATAGAAAAGCCATGAGCACAGGGATAAACTTCCAAATCACCTTTCATCAAAGGATGCCATGCATCAGTAATCTCCCTGTGCAAATTAGGAAGTCTAGGCAAAAACGATTGAATTGTCCGACTAATCCATTGGCAGCAAAAAACATCTCTCTTTCAATTACTTCATTTTTCACATCCTTAGAAAACTCAAGGACTGGGGATGATTTGGCATGTCTAAGGGGTTTGATCATTTTTCATGTTGTCCACGGTATGGTCTTTTGCTCGAGTGTCCAAAGCTTTTGTTGTGTATTTAGGGCGTACATCCCAGTCTGAAGAATTCACCCCATTGTTAAGGGTTGCACGAATAGCAATGTCCCTAAATGAGAGCCCCTGAGTCACACTTATCTCCTCATCGCCATCTTTGAATTCATCGGCACCTTTTGTAGAAGAGCAGAAGGGTTTATGTCAACCATAAACCATTTGATCACTTGTAAAGGAAGTGCCTCCATTCAAGTGCAATAATCTGGACACAAAAGCCCTAGAGTTGAGGAAATTTGGAGCTTTCGGGAGCACCATTTATTTTGTATTCAATTAGAAATACATAAAATATTTAAAACAATGAATACTTTATAAATTATATATATATGAATTTTGATAAGTTTTTCAAAACTCCAAGCCAACTCCTAACTTTGGCTCACCCAAGTTTTTGAGTCTCAAGTCACATGAATATAGATGGCAAAGAGCATGACAAACTAAGGAATTAGTTAAATAGTCAATGACATTTGAGTAATTAACAGTTGAACTTTTGTAATAAACAGTTAAACAGTCAACGACATTTGGGTAGTAAATAGTATATGCCAATATTGCAGTGTTAAACTTGTTTTCCCACCCAAAATCAACAAAAAATGGCAGTTGAATGAGATTTATCATTGTTTCAAACATTTAAACAATTTTCAAAGCAGTAGGGTTTGATTTGCTTTCATTTTGTTCTATAACAATCTACAAACACTATAAAAATGCAAGAATATTTTAAAAACACAAGCCTACAACAAAACGAGGCAGTACAATATACAAACACGGGACTAACCCGGGGCCGCATAAAAATAACATATTAAAAAACACAAACGCTTACATAGAATGCACTCCATCGAATAGATCTAGCCACACAAAATGGTCTCATCGATTTATGTTGGAAATGGATATATTACTGCTACATTTCAGGAAGCACACAACGCAATAGATTGAGACACATGTACTGGACGAACCTTAGGCAATAGACAGGTGTATCCACACTTGTCGCGCAACAAACCCTTGACCATCCATATTTGCCCTTCAATAAACCCATGTCCACAACCATGCAGAACATTAGGAATGACATGAAATTTTTTTGTGGCCGAATTCTGATAGGGCAAAATACCTTGCCCCCCTACAAATCAAAAACCCCAGCAAGGCCAATCAGAAAACATGAAAATGGTTGTAGGGGAAAAAACTTTTCAAAACCTTGCAGAAAACATTAGTACCCCAGCAGGGACTAATAACAAGTCTTTAAAACTACAAATACTATTGAACTGTAAGAACGAACTCAACTACTTATTAACACGGAAGAAGTAGAACATTGTCTAATGTTAATATGGAGGAGTACCTGTTCAATGTCATCCATATCAGCCTTTCTCAGACCGACGTCCTTGTCTTTCCACACGGTAATTAATAGCACTACACTTTTGAGTTCAGTGAATCCTTAAAGTTAATCAACATTGATGCGTAGGATAATTTCATCAATCAATCACATTTTTTTGTGGAAAAAAAAAGCACTGAAGGGAAAAACGTTTTTTTAGAAAGTTATTCAGGTTAAATCTTGGTTTGTAGATGTGCGTTGAATTCATAGGGTTTAGGGTTAGAGTTCTATTTTTTTAATTCTTGTAGATTGGTTAATACAACTTAAAATTTAGTACGTTTGTTAGTTGCCAGAGATTGTGGAAACTTTTTATGCTATGCGAAGTAGGGCATTTAGCTCCTATGTCAAACGAAACAAACCCTAATTATAAAAATTAATGGTTCGTAATCACAAAAATACGTATCTCTAATATAAAAATTGTGGAGCATGAATTTCCAACGAGGCTTTTCTGTTATAATCTCTCTGGTACATGTATAATTAGGGTACAAAGTCAGGATAATTTGAAGAATATGATCATACCAGAGAAATCAGCAAATAATCGTGAGAGAGAAAAATAGAACGAAATTATTAATATTAATTTGGATTGAAATCTGCCATAATGATAAACCACCATCTTAATAAGCTTGTTAATAAGCAGATGTCAGATAGATGACAATTACAAGCTAGATGGAGCATGCAAAATGTGACAGCAAAATTGCTCTGATATAAGATGGGCAAACAAGGGGGCTGTGACATATTAAGCACAAACATGGGGGTTTGAGGTTATGTCCATTTGTGATAGTTGGGGATACAGGTGGTGGATATAACAAGAAGTAGAGATTGCTGGAGGATTCTTAAAAAATTATCTTACAAAACAAAAGCAAAAGGAGTTTGTATTTATTGGTAGTGAATGTAATTTGTAGGTAAGAAGAAATTGATAAATTGCAATAAGAAGCTGCTTTTGAAAGCGGTTTCCTCTCTACAGAGTTCACAACAATCTGATACAGACATCAAACCTCAATAAGCAGACAGAGGATGTCAGATAGCGCCTTAACAAACAAACAGTTATTCTTGAAAGCTTGTAACCATGACAGGTACCTAGTTTATACGCCAAATTCCACTGGAATCATGTATAACTTGGAGGTGAGACCTAGCTTATGTACTGAATTTCAATGAAATCACATATAACTTGTAGGTATTTTTTTCTTTTCTCACAATTTAATTAGGGAGAAATTGTCTTTATCTCAGTTAGGTCAAATTATTTGAGGATCCTAGGGAGAAGCTAAACCACCACAACTCTATAACTACAATTGATATTATATGCTGTAGACCAAGGATCAATTGATTGGTGTGAAGTGTTGGTATGTGGCGACTGATCATGCAAGTACTGTACACAAGTTATGTATCCTCGCCGGCCCCCGAGAAATTTTTTTTTTCCCCTCTTTTTGCACGATCGGAGTCGGTTGTTAATTTTCGTTAACCGACAAAAGAAAAACGACATTGCAAAACCCTAATTCTAGAAGCTTCCTAAAAGCTTGTTATAAGCGGCTGGGATGTATGGTACAGCCATGTATTCGCGAGATTGTAATTTGTTTTGCACTGGATAATAAAATCATTGGATGGCTGAGTTTCTGTGGATGTAGCCCATATTGGGTGAACCACGTTAAATTTCTGTGTTGATCTCTTTTGTGTTATTCCTCATTGTTATATTTGGGTTATTTAATCTGCATATAATTGTTAGAGTTTATTGCTTTGATCTGCACTAACCCTAACATGAAGATGGAGGTCAAAGGAGCAGATGCATGGTTTGATATTGATTCTATTAGAACTCTTGAGTTTAAAGCTCAGATGTGAAGAGATTTGCTAGGAGGGGCATGCACTAGTCGCTGTTGGCTACTATTATTCTAGTGGCCTTGGGATTACACCTAATCACTAGAGGAATCAACTTAGTCATCTGAATCTAGAAAAAGCCCAATAGTCTCACCTACTTGCATGGAAAGGGGGTTTGCCCTACCTGATTTCTTTGTGCAACCAAAAGGAGGTGCATCTTTTTAGAGCCCTTATGTCATGCATTATTACAAGCTCAATTGCGACTCATTGGAAGGGACCTTTAGACCCTATTATATATGTTGTAGGTCAAGCTTCTATATTGAAAGTTAAAACAAGTTAAAATAGATAAAAATTATACTAGATAAAAAGCTCAAGCTTCTATATTGAAAGTTAAAACATGTTAAAATTATTAGAATCTAAAAAGATTATTAACCTAGAAAACTAGTGCAAAGAATAGATATCTAAACTATGAATGCAAATGATACGAAATCAAAATAGCAACACAGAGTTAGTCTCCAAGAGAGTAATGCAAATGCTAGAAGCAAAATAGCATTAAGAGGATGCAAAAGCAAAAGATACAAAATACAAACTAGGTAGCATGCTTATATAGACTAGGGAGAGGGAGGAGGTGGCAACACCGACCAATCAGGAGCAACCATCTATCGGACTAAAGATAGCAAAGTATCTTCCCAAGATAGCTAATGGATGCCCACATGTAGGAAGGTGACACTTCGCAACCACTCACCTAATAAGACATGCTCACCTAATAAGACATGCTTTATTAACCTAAGCGAGATTAATAGAAGTGTAGGAAAAACCTAGGAATATAGGGAAAAAATAAATAACCCACTAGGAAATAAAAAACTACACTAACACCCCCCCATAAGCGAAGCTTAGGTGGATGTAGAAATGGGTCCCAGCAAATCAAGCCTGATGAGGTACCCATGTACATAAAATTCCCCCCCAAAGAGAGAGAAAAGCCCCTCCCAAAATAGAGAGAGAAGAGACCCCTCCAAAGTAGAGAGTCAGGACTCCGAGTGAGAGGAAGAAGCCCCCCTAGAAGATGAAGCATCCTGCACCCCCAGCAAAGCTCGCAAATGAAGGAACTTGCTTTCAGTGAAAGGTTTGGTGAAGATATCAACAACCTGCTCGGAAGTCGGACAGTAGCAAAGGTCGATGATGTGGCCATGGATGAGCTCCCGGATGTGGTGCATGTGGACCTTGATGTGTTTGGTCCGCTGATGATGGACCGGATTCCGTGAGATCTGAATGGCACTCTGGTTGTCACAAAATATGACTGATGGCCGTCTGATCTGGATATTAAACTTAGTGAGAAGATTTTGAAGCCAAATGGCCTTAGTGGCAGCATTCACAGCCCCCCGATACTCGGCCTCAGTAGAAGATAGAGCAATAGCAGACTGCTTCTTGCTCGACCAACAAACAAGACCTGAACCAAGTGAGAAGCTGTAACCTGAAGTAGACTTGCGATCCTGAGAATCGCCCGCCCAATCTGAATCTGTGTAGCCCACCAAGTCAAGCTCAATGCCCGCTGCGTAGTGAATCCCAAAACTGTGAGTACCCTGAATGTAGTGAAGGATCCGCCTGGCTGCTTTCTAGTGCAGCTCATGAGGCTCCTGAATGAATCGAGAGACCATGCCTACAGCATATGAAATGTCAGGTCTCATATGAGTCAGATAAATGAGACTCCCAACAAGCTGTCGGTACAAAGTGCCATCAACAAGTGGAGAAGAACACTGAGCCTCAAGTTTGACTCCAGAAAGAAAGGGAGTCGGAGCAGGTTTGCAGTCAGCCATATGAAACCTTGAGAGCAAATCTAGAGCATACTTGGACTGGTTCATGGTGATCCTGGAAGCAGACTAGTAGATCTCAATCCCGAGAAAGTAATGCAACAAGCCCAAGTCAGTCATCAAAAACCTGTCATGAAGGGCAGTTTTGACAGCCCCAATGGTGGATGAAGAACTCCCTGTGATCAGCAAGTCATCAACATACAAAACCAAAAATAGGAGTGAATCATCCTGCTGCAGAATGTAGACATTGGGATCAGAATGGCACCGAGTGAACCCAACTGATAGAAGGAAGGAGTCCATCTTGGCATACTAGGCCCGAGGACCCTGTTTGAGGCCATAGAGAGACTTTCGAAGACGGCACACAAGTGAAGAATCCTGAAGGAACCCCTGTGGCTGCTCCATGTAGATCTCCTCCTGAAGGTCACCGTGAAGAAAAACACTCTTCACATCCATCTGGTGTACTTCCCAACGATTAGCTGTAGCAGTGGCAAGAACAAGTCGGATGGAATTCATTCGGGCAACTGGTGCAAAAGTCTCAGAGTAGTCAATTCCAGGAACCTGGGAGAATCCTTTGGCGACCAAGCGAGCCTTATGCTTGTCAACCGACCCATCTACTGCAAATTTTGTCCGATAGATCCACTCACATCGAACAAGTTTTCTTCCCTTAGGAAGAGGGACAAGATCTCAAGTGTGGTTCCTCATCAAGGAACTATACTCCTCCTACATAGCTGTATCCCACTCAGGAATACCAGAAGCCTCATGAAAAGACTGTGGATCTGAGGCAGTAGCAATGAAGACATGTGGAGCATCCTGGAACTGTGAACGAGTCCGCCTGGTGTCTGATGGATCCCGAACCCAATCACCTACAGACTGCAAGGTCTGTCTAGCCCAAAGTGGACCAGAAGATGGAGAATTTGGAGGAGAATCATCAACCTCTGAATGATGACTAGGAGAGGACGGAGGTGAGTCCTCTGAATCGCTCTCTGCATCAGAAGTGGAGGTAGAAGACTGCTCAGGTGAATCTGACTCATCAGAAGATCTGTCATGTATCCCAAGTGACTCCAATGTCAAGGTAGGAGTTGGAGAAGTGATAGAAAGTGAGCTCGAAGAGCCCTCCTCAAACTGAACACTCCTCTCAATGAACAACTCATGTGAAGTAGGGTGGAGCAACCGATAACCCTTCACACCATCAGGATAACCTACAAATATGCAAGGCCTGCTCTGCGGATCCAAGGCCTTGCGTTTCTCTGCAGGAATGTGGGCCCATGCAGGAGAAACAAAAACCCGAAAGTGCTTAACTAATGGTTTCTGACCTCTCCAAGCTTCAAAAGGAGTGACTCCCTTTAAGGCTCGGTGAGGAACACGGTTCTGGATATAACAAGCACAGTTAATGGCCTCTGCCCAATACTGTGGTGCAAGAGATCTGGAGTGAATCATGCAGTTCGCCATTTCCTTCAAGGACCTATTCTTCCGTTTTGCAACACCGTTCTGCTGAGGAACTGAATGCTGCAAATCAATCCCCTCTGAGGTACAAAAACTTTTAAACCGATGGTTGACATACTCAGCACCATTATCAGTGCGCAAAACTTTGATGGCTTTCCCGGATTGCTTCTCTACAAAAGTCTTGAAGTCCTCAAAGTGATCAAATACCTCAGACTTCTGTTTGAGAAAGTACACCCAAGTATATCGAGAAAAATCATCAATGAATGTGAGGACATATCTAGCCCTGCTGAAAGAAGGATGCTGAAATGGACCAGCCAAATCACTGTGAACTAACTCCAGTATCTGTGAAGCTCTCCATGCCTTACCTTTGTCAAACGTTTCCTTAGGATGCTTACCAAGAATGCAACCTTGGCAAACACCACCTGAAAATTGAACTGAAGGCAACCCTGTGACCATGCTCTGCTAGTTGAGCTGCTGCAAGTAGTGGAAGTTAAGATGGCCAAACCGCTCATGCCATAATCTACTCACATCATTAGAATGAGTGAGCAAAACAGTCTAAGGAGGATCAGGAACAAAGTGAGAAAACAGATAGAGTCGTGACTGATGATCTGCTCTCCCAACTGCAATTGTAGAACCACTTTGCAACTCACGAATCTCCACTGAATCAAGAGTGAACTCAACCCGCTTGCCTGAACCTGTGTGAGTGATCTGGTATACCGATAGGAGATTAGTTGATAATGAGGGCACACAAAGAACATCATGGAATGTGCCATCCCCCACATCAACAGACCCTCTCCCACACACCTCAACAAGAGTGTCATCACGCATCAAAATAGAAGGCATAGTACATGGCTCCAAAGATGCAAGTTCTTCCTTAGATGAAGCCATGTGGTGCGAAGCACTAGAATCAAGAACCCAAGTGGATGGTGAAGAAGCAACTGCAACAAGGGCCTTGCCCTTTCCTTTCCCCTTGCTGTTTTCTTTTGCCTTGTTAGACCCCTCATTAGAACTCTGTTTGATAGACTCAGGAACACTAATATTATTCTTCTCAAGAACGTGTGTCAAGTGATCAATTTGTTTCTTCAGACATTTATGTTCATCATGACCGGGTCTTTTACAATAGGCATATTGGACACTCTTTCTTAGGCTTGTCGCCCTTGGAAGATTGGGTCTCATGTCATGTCCCGATTCGGTTGGGACGGAGTAATCGATCACATTAAGGGAGATTGGTTAAGGTACCGCCGATTAAAAATGATTAGCAAATATGAAATAATGATTATACGAATGAAAGCCAATAGTGGATGATTAAGAGGCGCTTGTTATTGCTAAGGGTCATGCAGAAGGGACGCAACTTATTACAAGACGTCCAGGATATAAGAATAGGATCTCCTCATTAGCTATCGGGGAATCATCAATCAATGACAAGAAGACCTGAACATTGTTAAGATATTTGCACTCTGAGTATTTTGAGGAGATCTCATCGCCGAGTGTAGAATCACGGATCCTCTAAGCACATTACATCTAAACGGGAGTGATCGTTGTGCATATCAATCGCCTACTCTAACACCACTGAGCACCACCTACTCAGGAGGGAATTGCGAATTCTACCAGGGACAAAATCATACGTAAGCTGGAGGTGACTTTATCAAATATCACAGCCACGATTGGGCACAGAAGGTTTCTCCAACACCATAATCACCTAACCGCTAGTCGGGGACAGAAGGTTTGGTGATAGATTCCCAAGCATATCTAGAGCGATTGCTTCATCATTGGATAGAGAGGCCGAAGTAATCAGTCTGATCAGTCTAAGGAGTGAAGAACCCAAGAATTGAATGCAAGAGGATCGGATCTTGGTTCGCTTTATACAATAACACCTAGTGGCACCAGAATCCATTATTCACCAGAAGTATTTGTAAGTCAGGGATAAGAAATTATCTATGGATTGTAAACAGTTCTGAAATTGTATCCCAACTGTGTATCCAGTTTCAGAAAATCAATACAGACATATATGCAGAAATACAAGGAAATCTAGACATTGTTATAATCAGGAGCCGTTTGTCTACAATATCTGGTTGTGTTCACAAGGTCAGAGTTTGATTTCATATTGTGTTCTGTTTGGCACTAAATATAATATCTTTGTAAGTTGAAAAAGCAATATATTATTCAAATCTTTAATTTGAATAAAATAATCTCAAAACTCTACTGAACATATTACCCACACAAGAAATTAGATTCGACAATTAGATGATTATAGTTAATATCTAGTGAGGGACATTACATCTCATTAGTTGCTTTTGAAGCAACTGGTATCTGATCCTTCTTCTCCTTGCTATTATTTTGTTTCTTATCCTTACTATTGTTGTTACTACTTTGTCCTTTTTGTTCTTTTGTGCCTTGGTTGGCAGCCAAGGCATGTGACTTAGAGGACTTAAGAGTGCCCATCTGGATTAGCTTGTCCTGTTCCCGAGTGAGATTGACAGCAAAATCATCTAAAGATGGCATGGTGAATTGAGTACCAAGTGCACCCTTAATAGCATAGAAGGTAAAAACAGACACATAATATTTTGAACTTAGCTTAGAGAGAATACTAAGAATCAGTTGTTCATCTTTCTTTTCAATTCCACATTGTTTTAACTGCAGCCTTAGTGATTTCAATTTAGTGAAGAAATCCTGGATTGTGTTGAAATTGCCTGGACTTAAACTAATTAGTTCATTTTCCAACATATGACCCCTCATTGAATCTTATGTGCCAAATAGTGTTTCTAGCTTTGTCCAGATTTCATTTGGTGTATTCAAAGACTCAATGTGAAAGAGCAAATCAGGTGAAACAGACAAACACAATGTTCTATATGCCTCATCACATTTGTTAAACCACTTAGGCTTATCTTCATCTTTAGTAGGTTTAGTTTCAAGTCCCATAGTTATCCTATTTAATCCAGCTTTCCTTAAGTGAATTGTCATGCGTGATTTCCACTCAAAGTAATTGTATGGAGTTAGGATGGGCACATTTGTTTGATCCATGATGAAGAAATGCAGAGAAGAAATGCCGAAAAGAAGAGAACCCAACCAAGACAACCCCCCCTTTTCATTCAATCAAAGAACCCCCCCCAAGAAAATATGATTTGGCACTTTATATTAGTGCGTTTACAACTACCACTAGCAAGAAATACTAAGTGGTCTTGATTTCAATGCATTACAAAACCCTCACAAAGAGCATATGATAAAAATACAACTTTGGCACAATACTCAGAGAAATAAATAGCATCATTGCAATCTACTCGAAAAATCATGCACTTTCAAAAAAAGAATCGCCTCGATACGAGGTCGTATGTGAAAATTGAGGTCCTCCGAAGTTCCCAAAATGAGAACTGTGCAATGTCACGACTGAGAATCTGCAATTTCTGAAAAATCTGAGCATCAAAATAAAAAAATGTCTGCACTAGTGCATAGAGCACGAAAAAATAGCCAAAATCAAAAAAAATTTCGTGGGAAAAGGAGTTCGTATGAGCAAGAACGGAGCATTTGAAAATTGCCTTCAAAACTGCAACTGCCAACGGAGAGGGGTCCTGCTGTAGCTTTCTGAGTGCGTTTCTGCAAAATATATAGACTACATGCAAAAACGGAAAGATACTCAGATGGTTATTCTGTGCTGCGAACAAAACCCAGAAGGCGTTTTTCTTGTTGATGTATAGAAGATGTTGATCCAGTGTAAACAAAACGCCTTAGCTACAAAAAACGACCCCAACAACCAAAAAACGACATGCAAAGGCTAAATCAGCTACCTAAGACAAGCAAAGGCATGCTGGAACCTGCAATATTGATTGAAAACACCAAATATACAAGCTGGTTGTCAGATTTGAGCTTGAAACCCCGGTTTCACAACTGTGTATGACGATCTCCGATTTCGGTGAAACAAAAGCCAAATCTGACTTTCTCAAGCCTCCTGGATGCGTTGGAACAGCCGAAAATGTTGCCAGTATAACTAGAAATGCTGCAATCACCCAGATTTCATAAAACACATGTGCAAACCCCAGAGATTAAAAAAGTTTCCGTCAAACTTTTCTGATTCTCAAGATCATCCGAAAATGCAAGAGAGGAGCATACTAGGTTTTTCGAAAAACTGTAATAAGATTTATTAGCCCCCCCAAATCTCTCAAATATGGAAACTAAAATCTACTCTTGCACATAGAATAGCTCTGATACCATGTTAGAATTTGAAAAGATTATTAACCCAGAAAACTAGTGCAAAGAATAGATATCTAAACTATGAATGCAAATGATACGAAATCAAAATAGCAACACAGAGTTAGTCTCCAAGAGAGTAATGCAAATGTTAGAAGCAAAATAGCATTAAGAGGATGCAAAAGCAAAAGATACAAAATACAAACCAGGTAGCATGCTTATATAGACTAGGGAGAGGGAGGAGGTGGCAACACCGACCAATCAGGAGCAACCATCTATCGGATTAAAGATAGCAAATTATCTTCCCAAGATAGCTAATGGATGCTCACATGTAGGAAGGTGACACCTCGCAACCACTCAACTAATAAGACATGCTTTATTAACCTAAGCGAGATTAATAGAAGTGTAGGAAAAACCTAGGAATATAGGGAAAAAATAAATAACCCACTAGGAAATAAAAACCTACACTAAGAAAAATAGCTAAAAATTATACTAGATAAAAAGCTCAAATAATGAGGACTTATAAAAAGCTAAAACAAAAGTTAGACTTAATAAGAAGAAGATGAACATATTGAGCTATGTCTAATGACTATAGAACAAGAGGGATGTGATAAACCAGTCTGTAAAAACCTTGTAATTTCAATAGTTACGTAACACATTCAACAAATTCTGAGCTTATTGTAACTGAAAGGTCGTTTGGGACCTAGGACAAACACACAGGGCTTAACAGAAAATAGGAATAAGGCCGTAGAATTTATTTAATTCTTCTTTGAACATCAATCTACATAGGTCTGTTTTTACCGACATTGAATGATAGACTCACAAACTCCAAACCACAATGATTAGTATGTAGACGCATTTTTGGGTATTAACTTACTACATGATTAGCATGGCTGGATGAAGGGGAAAGTGCAGACCCGAGGAGGTGCTGATAACTCAGAAATCTGGCCACGCATACTACTGCTGTAGCTGTTGCTGATCACGCCTGGAAGTGCTGTTTGGTGGAATGTGGCCTTGGAATGATCCTTGAATTGAAATCGCTGCCTAGAATCTCAAGGATTATCCATTATTCAATATCCTTGTGAAATTATAAGGGTTTTTGTCCTTAAACTTCACACATCCTTAGGGTTTATGCCTTTTGGATTGAATCTGAAATATTATTGCATTTGAGAGATAGTTTGGGAAATGTCAAAAACTGAGTGCTTTCTTTTCCATGTGGCCTACTTAAGCAAGCCTAAAACGCCCAACAACTTTTGGGCGGGAAAGTTTGAAGATCTTAGAGGGCCCACTTAATGACAAAACCTTTAGTTCTTTTAGGCCCACCCACAATTTATTTCCCCTTAGGCACAGTCCCCTTCCTTGACCCATGGGAAAGGATGGGTCTGGGACCTAATTTTATTCCCTTAATTTGGGGGACATGACAAGTCTCTCCTCCCAAAATTGCTTGCCCTCAAGCAATGAAGATTTGGGTGCTCAAAGATCTCAGCTCCTTCCCATGTTTCTTCATGAAGAGTTTTCCATTTCACCAAATATTCTGTAATGTTCTTGTTTCTAAGCCTTCTTTCGCTGATGTCCATGATGGCCTCTGGTTTGAAATTCAATTTCCCTTCATCATCCAAGGAAGGTAAGATTGTGGAGGGCACAATATGCTAACTGATCACCCGCTTAAGGCATGAAACATGGAAGACATTATGAATCCTACATCCTTCTGGTAGTTCCAGCTCATACACCACTGCTCCACTTTTCCTTACAACCTTGGAAGACCCATAAAATTGAGGTTTGATTTTTTGAGCTCCATTGGCTTTGATGGACGTCTGCTTGTATGACTACAATCTTAGGAAGACCATATCCCCTATCTCAAAAGTTTGTTCAGTTCTTCATTGATCTGCAAATTGTTTGTATTGATTTTGGGCTTGCTGCAAATGGGTTTTGAGTGTCTTTAACACATCATGACTTGCTTGAATCAAGTCCTTGGCCCATGGTACCCTGCTATCTGAAATAACCAAATCAATGAAGGTCAGAGCATCATATCCATACAAGGCTTTGAAGGGTGATATACTGATTGACCTGTGGTACGTGGTATTGTAGCAGTATTCCCCCAAGTAAAGGAACTTGACCCAAGCCCTTTGCTGCCCTGCAACATTGTGCCTTAGATATCCTTCCACCCATTTGTTCACTATCTTTGTTTGGCCATTTGTTTGTGGATAGTAACTGGTGCTTGGGGTGAGAGTAATCTAAACAGCTCCTGCCAGAAAAGACTTAGAAATCTGCTGCCCTGGTCACTTACAATTGTTTTGGGTAGCCCATGGAGTCTAAAAATCTCGTTAAAAACAAATCAGGTACTTGGGATGCCCTGTAATCTGCTGATATAGGGAAGAAATGTGCAAATTTTGTGAATCTGTCCACTGCTACATAAATGCTATGTTCCGTAGGCCAGTTTTTGGGGACGGCGGGGGGACGGCGATATATGAATTTTTCAATATATATATATATATATATGAATTTTTCAAAATATCAATATGAAATAGAGATATCATATATGTTAATAACTTAACAACAATATCAATATGTGAATAAATCATGACAGCAGTAGTGTAACAACAGTAGAACAGTAGTATAACAGCAGTATAACTAGCACTTGCACCCATAGGAGAGGTTCAAGGAATATGCCGATAGGAACAACCGACAAGTTTAGAAAATTTTCCGGCGTGAATTTTTTTTACGGCGTGAGACAATTCCGAGCACTATAATGCTCACATATATAAGCCTATCGACTAACTATAAACTTTAAAGTTTAAACAATAAACAATGAGCATTAATGATTAAACACTAGTATAACAGCAATCTAAACAACAATAGAATTAATGATAATCATGAGATTGAAGATTCATAACAGCAATATTAAAGCATTTTGTTGTTCAAATTCTAAAATTAAAGTTCAAAGTTCAAACTTAAAAATTAAAGATAAAGTTAACTGTTAAACCGACAATCTCAAACTTCAAAATACAACAATCTAAAGACTAATATCTATGCCTCATTCAGGCTATCAATATCATGATTTTAGGGTTTTGGAAGGGGCGTGGGAGGGTTTGTGGTCCCCACGCCCCAATTAAAATAAAAAAAAAAATGGGTTGTATGCGTTAAGACGTCGCGGGACGCCCCTGGCCGTCCCTGGGACGTCCCTGGCTGTCCTCGATCCACTACCTGCCGTCCCCAATTTTTCCTGCGTGTCCCCGAGACGTTTCACGATTTTGCATTTTAGTAGGGACGCCAAGGGGACGTCCCCAGCCATCCCCCCGTCCCGGAAACGTCACTGGGGACGGGGATGGGGTTGGAGGAGGTGGGGACGCGTCCTCGTGTACCCCTGCATAAATGCAATCTTTACCTTGAGTTGAGGGGAGGCCGGTAATGAAGTCCATGGATATACTCTCCCATTTTTGCTATGGAATGGGCAAGGGCTGAAGAAATCTGGCTGGAAAAGTATGCTCAAATTTGTTTCGTTGACAAGTGAAGCATTCTTGCACATGTTTTAGCACCTCTTTCTTCACACCTTTCCAAGTAAACCTTTCTCTAATCTGCCTGTAAGCCTTCTAGAATACAGGATGTCCTGCAAGTGGAGAGTTGTGAACAGCCTCTAAGATCTTCTTCTTCACCTCTGATTTGGGGGTTAGAAAGATTCTTCCCTTATACAAGATAAGGTCATCAACTACCTCAAACTTCTTATTGCTGATTTTTTGATCCAATATGTCATGAGTGAATGTAGTCTTTGCATATTCAGCTAATATCAATTTCTTCCAATCACAAGAAATTGCTGATATGGAGCATATTGTAAAGTCCCCTTTCCATCAGTAAGTATTGAAAATATGTTAGCCTTATTTCTCATTTCCCGAAGGCTAACTTGAGGGTAAGGGAAATGTTAACTTAAAAAGATTAAATAAGTTATCCAATATTTTATTACTTAAAACATTCATTTGGAAATCTTATATCTTTTTTTTTGTTTAATAAAACCACTCTTCTGATGAGCACTGGACTTGGTGGGCCCCCTCCTTTAGTGGACGCCTATTTTGGTGTTATTGGAGTGGAGCGATCAGATATGGATATTAATTGATTTTTCCATGTTTGCGTGGGATGCGAGGTGTTGGGGAAAATGGAATATATAGACCCATTTGCTCATTCTGGAGCTTTTTTATGCTGTTTGAGAATTGATTTTCTTTTCTGGAGAGCTTGTGCTGGGTAGCAGAGATCTGAGAGGTTGTTTAACCTCAAACTACCTCCAGTTTCGATTGTGAAATATCAATCCTAGCTGGGAAGTTGATGATTTCACCCAGAAATCATACTGAGTACACAATGGAGTTTGATGTTGATGATTTTATGAAGAATGCATGCTGAGTTAATAGGGTTTGAGATTGAAATATATATTGGGAGTGGATTTTGAAGTGCTTTTCCATATCTTTTTGGAGTTTATTGGTTGTGTTTTCCTTGAGGACGCCGTACTTTCCAGCCGTACAATAGCTTGGAGATTGTGGTATGCAAGATTTTGAAATGGACTGAAATGCCTTTGTTGGAGATCAAAACATAGTTGCTCAGGGTAGACGCCTAAATCTGGGTAGTTTGCAATGAGTAAATGCTGTCCTAACCTATCTGTACCAGCCGTACTACAGTCCTAGGGCCGTAATTCTTGCATAGAGGCGTGAGATCCATATAGTTGGGCGCTTGAGTGTTGAAGGGGATTAGTGATGCTTGAAAGCCGCCAGGGTTATACTAGCAGCGTGAGGTGATTTTGGGAGTGGTTCTACCGTTGAATTTGCCTTTTATGCTATCCGCACAGGCTGTCCGTACAACAGTGTGTGAAGAGTACTTCCAGCGCATCACTTGGACAACAGAGGGTGTTAAGATAGAACAATATTAAGGTGATCATTTGCTCATGTTTATTTGATATCTTTTCATTGCTATTAGAAATCAGTGTTATAGCATAACTATTTTGTTGTATGGGTTTATGGGCTAATATGGAATGCTACATTAGATGTACTCTCCCTGGAAATGTCATTGATTCATAACTCATTGTAATGATTTGCTTTTTAAAAAAAAAGTTTCAAGGGTAGCTCATTTTAGTGGTATCAGAGCTGGTCTCCTGCCAGCCTATGTGAATTTCCCTAACTCTGCATGCAACAAATTGGTGCCAGAGAGAGAAGATACCAACAGAGGGAAGAGAGAAAGTTGAAAATAGCCTGTCGTTCAGAGAACTCTGTTGAAGAGAACTCAGTCATGGCAGATAGAGATAAAGAAAATTGCCCACCTGATAGTCTGGGTAAAAGGATGTAAAGGAAGTTTGTCAGTTGTTCGATATGATGGCCAAATTAATGAATAAAATGGACCAGAACTTATTTTAGGGCCTAAGAAATAATACTGAAGCCAGCAGCTCCCAAAATAGTGGTGCTAGAAATGACTATGTTAAAACACCCACCAGGACTTCGATGGGATTAGATGCGAGACCCCTTGAACCTTTCACGAATAGAAGGGAAGAAACACCTTCTGTGCAAGAGGATAGAACTGCAATCACTGATGATATTATGATATGTCATGATGAATATATGACACTTCCTGATCATGTCCGCAAAAGCTTAACTTTTGATCAATATATGAACCAAAAAAAGAGGAATGGTGGAAGACAGGACAACAGGGAGAGCAAAGATTACCAGCATGCTTTGAGTAAAGTGTCTTTGGACCATTTTGATGGTAAAGTGTTCCGCAAGAGCTTGGGTTCAGAAGCTCGACACATACATTACCTTGAAGCCTATGCCTGAGGAGACAACCTTAAATTTTGCTACTTTGCATCTGGATGGGGCTGCTTGTGAGTGGTGGTACCATGGTCTAGTGACTCAGGGTCACAATCTAATCACAACCTATGATGAGTTCACCAATAGACTCATCGAGAGGTTTGACAAGCAAGATCCAGAGCAAAGCTTCAAGGACCTAGCACAGCTGAAGCAAACTGGTAACATTGATGCTTACATCACTGAGTTTCAAAGACTTAGTGTAATGGTTTCGGATATCTCGGAAAGAAGGATTATTTTTCTGTTCGTTGAAGGTCTCGCTAAATCAATTAGAGGATGGGTTAAATCCTTGGATTCACAAACATTGCAAGAGGCTATTAAAAAGGGCAAAAAGTATGGAATTTTCAGCTCCAAAACCAAAAGTGATAGCAAAACCTTTTTCATTCAACAAGGACAAAAAGATCTTCACTAAATTTCCCAATCAGCAGCAGCCACCTTTGCAAAGAATGAGTGATGAAGTTAAAATTGAACTAAAAAGGAAAAAATAATGTTTTACATGCAAGGAACCTTGGCCTCCAAGTCATAAATGTTATGAAAAAGGCCAAGCAAGACATTTGGAAGTCTATGTTGATGCTGAAACAGGATAAAAAAAATCAGAATAGCAAGGGGAATATGTGGATTGTGAAGAAATAGAAGACTTTGAGGAGGTTGAAGAAGTGGAGAAGGATAGTGGGATTTTTGCTCAGCTGTCTAGTACTCAAAAGAACAACCCATTTTGTGTTCGAGGAGTCCTGGGAGGGCAGCGAATGGTTGCTCTTATTGACACAGGTGCCACACAGAACTTCATAGATGAGGGTTTGGTAGCCAAGCGTGGATTGAAGATAGAAGAATTCAAGGGATTCAAAGTCATGGTTGCTGATGGCTTTACCCTCACTTGCACAAGTAAGATTTCCCAACTTTGCATCTAGTTGGGGAACCATGAGGTCAAAGATGAATTTTATGTTGTAGGCATTGGTGACACAGATGTAGTTTTGGGAATCCAGTGGCTGAAATCACTTGGAGAGATCAACTTGAACTTTCAAACCATGGAATTGAGATTCGAATTAGAAGGAAAGAAGGTTGTTCTCTGTGGAATGTCAAATGGGGGTCCTAGAGTGGTTATTGCTAAGAGAATGGAGCGAATCTTTAGGCAAGGCCAAGCTGAATGGATTGTTGAATGTGTTGTCTTACCAGCCTCGGTTCATGAGGGGAAGAGAGAGCACCATCTTGATGTGCAGAAAATTTTGACCAAGCATACCAAAGTTTTCAGTGGGTTGCCTCCTGGAAGGCCACCTGAGAGGGGGATTGAGCATGTGATTGAATTGGAGGATGGAGCCAAACCTGTTATGATCACTCCTTGTAGACATCCGAAGCATGAAATTGAAAAGGCCATCAAGGAGTTACTTGACATGGGATTCATCCGCCCAAGTAAGAGCCCTTTTGCATCCTCAGTTGTGCTTGTGAAGAAGGATGAAACCATGAGTCTATGCATAGACTACCACGAGCTCAACAAACGCACTATCAAAAATAGATATCCAATACCCAAAATAGATGAGCTCATTGACGAGCTACACGGAGCAATCTATTTTTCAAAACTAGACTTAAGATCAGGTTATCATCAGATCCGCATGCGGGAATCTGATGTGGAGAAGACTGCTTTTAGATGAGCATTTTGAGTTTCTGGTTATGCCTTTTGGCCTAACCAATGCTCCTGCAACGTTTCAATCATGCATGAATTAGATTTTCAGCGAGCAGCTCCGCAAGTTCTTGTTAGTGTTCTTTGATGACATTCTTATCTATAGTAAAACTTGGGAAGAGCACTTGCGTCATCTAGATGAGGTGTTAGGGATTCTTGAGGCAAAGTCCTTGTTTGCCAAGGAATCCAAGTGCAAATTTGGCATGACTGAAATCTTATATTTTGGTCATGTAACCAGTGCGGATGGGGTTAGAGTTGACCAAGAAAAGATTTGAGCTATCATTGAGTGGCCACCACCTAAAAATCTTACTCATCTGAAGGGATTTTTTGGTCTATGCAGCTTCTATAGGCGTTTTGTGAAGGGTTTTTCTCAAATGGCAGCTCTTCTTATTGATCTTACTAAGAAAGGAGCCTTCTCTTGATCTGAATCAGCGCATAAATCTTTTGAAAATTTCAAGGAAATCATGAGCAATTGTCCTATGTTGGCACTTCTGGATTTTACCAATCCTTTTGAACTTGAATGTGATGCTTCAGGTGAAGGTATAGGGGCTGTCCTGATGCAACAAAAGCATCCAATTGCTTTTGAAAGTAGGAAGTTGCATGGTGCAGAGAAGAGTTATTCAATTTATGATAAAGAAATGCTTGCTATCATGCATGCATTAACCAAGTTCCGACAATACTTGGTGGGAGGTAAGTTCATAGTTAAGACTGATCATAATAGTCTTAAATACTTTCTAAATCAGAAGGATTTGAGTGAAAGGCAACAACGTTGGGTAAGCAAACTTCAAGCTTTTGACTTCGACATAGTCTACATGAAAGGGAAGAAAAATGTTGTGGCTGATGCACTCTTGAGGAGACCTCATCTCACTTCCATTGTGGGTATAACAGCTGATTGGAAAGATCAGATTTTTGCTGAATATGCAAAGGATCCCTTGGCTGCTAGCATCATTGATGGAGATACATCTGAAGATAAGTACAAGGTAATTAATGGTCTGATTTTTTATAAGGAACGTATCCTTTTAGTGGCAAATTCTAAGGTGAAGGAAAAGATTATGAGGTCATTTCATGATGAACCCTTGGTTGGTCACCAAGGATTCTATAAGACATACAAATCAATTCGTGAGAGATTCACATGGAAAGGGTTAACAAATGATATCATGAATTATGTAGAGAATGTTTGGTGTGTCAACATAATAAAAATGAGCATACTTACCTTGTTGGTCTGTTGCAACCTTTGCCTATTCCCACTCAGAAATGGGAAAGCATTTCAATGGACTTCATTATCGGGCTGCCTAAGGTTCAAGGTAGAGACTCAATTTATGTTGTTGACAAATTGACAAAATTTGTTCATTTTTTTGCAATCAGTTCAGATTTTAGAGCAGCCCAAGTGGCTGAACTATTTTTCAGGGAAGTGTTTAGACTGTATGGGTTGCCTCGGAACATAGTCAGTGATCGAGACAACAAGTTTCTAAGCTTATTCTGGCAAGAGTTGTTCTGTTTGAGTGGGATTGAGCTCACTCCGAGCACTAGTTATCACCCACAAACGGATGGGCAAACTGAGATTGTAAATAAGTGGCTGGAATGTTATTTGAGAAACTATGTTTCAGGGCAGCAGTTGGCTTGGGTTTGATGGCTTCATTTGGGAGAGTATTGCTATAACTCTTCTTATCACATGTCTATCAAAATGTCTCCTTTCATGGCTCTTTATGATTATAATGCACCAAGCTTTGTTGATCTAATCTTTGATGAGTGCAGAGTGCCCTAGGTCAAAGACTTGCTACAACAAAGCCAGGATATCATGAGGGCTCTAAAAGACAATCTTTTGGATGCTCAAAACTAGCAGAAATTTTATGCAGATCAGCACCGTGTTGAACACACCTTTGAGGTGGGGGACATGGTTTATTTGAGATTGCAGCCCTACAGATAGTCCACTCTCAAGAAGAGTGGAGCTGAGAAGTTAAAACCTCATTTTTGTGGACCTTTCAGGGTCAAGAGGAGAGTGGGTATAGTAGCTTATGAGCTGGAACTGTTGATGAACAACAAGGTTCACAATGTTTTCCATGTGTCTTGCCTGAAGAAGGCTCTTGGACACAATGTGGTAGCTTCTTCTGAGTTACCTCCGTTGGATGAGGAAGGTAATCTGGTATTGATTCCAGAAAGGGAGTTGGAGTTTAGAGAACGAACAGTGAGGAAGAGGACTATTAGTGAGTACCTGATCAATTGGAAGAACCTACAGCTTGAGGATGTTACATGGGAGAGTGAGCAGATTTTACAGCACCCAAAGTTGCAGTTGCTTGAGGGCAAGCAACTTCAGGGAGGGAGGACTGTAATGTCCCCTTTCCATCAGTAAGTATTGAAAATACGTTAGCCTTATTTCTCATTTCCCGAAGGCTAACTTGAGGGTAAGGGAAATGTTAACTTAAAAAGATTAAATAAGTTATCCAATATTTTATTGCTTAAAACATTCATTTGGAAAGCTTATATCTTTTTTTGTTTAATAAAATCACTCCTTTGATGAGCGTTGGACTTGGTGGGCCCCCTCCTTTAGTGGACACCTATTTTGGTGTTATTGGAGTGGAGCGCTTAGATATGGATATTAATTGATTTTTCCATGTTTGCTTGGGACGTGAGGTGTTGGGGAAAATGGAATATATAAACCCATTCGCTCATTCTGGAGCTTTTTTATGATGTTTGAGAATTGATTTTCTTTTCTGGCAAGCTTGTGCTGGTTAGCAGAGACCTGAGAGGTTGTTTAACCCATAGTTCCGAGACTCGGACTCGGCGCAGACTCGGCGAGGGTCACTCGGCGAGGGACTTGGGCCTCGGCGCAGACTTGGCACAAACTCGGCAAAGTGAAAAACCCAAGAAATTTAGAGATTTTTAAGGATTTAAAACTTGTTTCATGCACCCTTTATTAAATAAACCTTAAAGACACAATAACATCATCAAATAGAAGCTAATTGGATCACATACACAAGTATACATCAATCACATAAGTATAAATGCAAATTGTAGCTAAGCTGTTGAAGGAAATAGCACACTTAGATATATAAATATAGTCAAATGTATACAAAGCTCATGGAATATGAAATCCATGACATCAAAATGATCAAATGTTCCAAGCAAATATGAAGTATCAAAACAATAACTAGAAGTCTATGGCTCAGAGGAGCCTGCATCCTTCGCCTTCCTATGAAGCCATAAATGATAGGTCTTCAATGATGCAGTAGCCATAATCTCTGCCTGTGACTCCATGCCACCCTCACCAACATCAGATGTGCCTATGTCTGCTCGCGCTCTATCCTCCTCTGCCATGGCTACAGCCTCAGCCTCTCTATCTGCTTGGTCAACCCAATCAAAGTCCTCATCACTAAAGACAAGATCTGTAGCCTTAGTGATCCACTCAGATTGTTGATCGACCTCCTTTAGCATGATTGGGGTGGAGTCATGGTCAAAAATCTGTTTGTGTCTAAGTCGAAGGTTGTAATGAACATACACTAGGTCATTTAACCTCTCCACGGACAATCTATTGTGCCTCTTGGAGTGTATGTGCTCAAACATACTCCAATTATGCTCACAACCTGAAGCATTGCATGGCTGGCTCAATATGCGAATGGCAATCCTTTGAAGGTTTGGTGTTTTAGCACCAAACATTTGCCACCATACATCTAAGATGAGAAAAAGAAAAAAAATCAAATCTCATTTCCAATTTTAAGTCTCAAGTTTCAACATTTAATAATAATATAAAAAGAGGAAAATTATGCCCTTAAATATATTTTTCCCTGGCTGCAATGTTGTCCTACTCTCTTTGCACATTAGACGAGAAAAGAGGTCTCCTTGTGCACTAGTAAATGCCTCTATCTCATGGACTATCTGTCTAGTAACTGCAGGCGCCATCCACTCTATCATTGAGTAGAGCCCACCAAGAACCTCATCATCCGCCTTGAAATTAGGGCGGAATTGGAATGCCGGATTTAAGAAATAAGCTGCTGCATGGAGGGGCTTGTGAAGTTGGTGCTGCCATCTCCTATCAATGATCTCCCAAATGGGAAGATACTTACCCTCAACTCCCCTATAGATGGATTTAATGGCCTCCTTGGCCCTATCCATGCCCTCATATATGTAGCCCATTGCGGGCTTCTCCCCATCAGCAACTCGTAGGAGAACTACCAAGGGCTCGGTGAACTGCAAATATTGTGAAACATTAACTTAAGTGTGAATAAAATAAACTATAAAGTAAAAGTTTAAACAAATAAAAGAAAAATATGAATAAAAATTAAAGAATACTAGAATTGAATTTTACGGTTACCTTCACAATCTCTGCAGCAGGTGTCCAAAAGCCTGGCTCATCATAAATGTAACTTGCCACTTCAATCCCTGCGGTGGAAGTATCATAGGATGAGGAAGTCTACTCCTCAGCAACAAACATACGTCTCAAAGCTCCCTTTGACCGAATCAAGGATTATAGTGTGATGAAATTTGTAGCAAATCTGGTGATGCCAGGATGAGCCAACTCCCTTACCCCTGTGTATTGCCTCATTAGGTTAAGGACCCATGTGTGATTGTATATAAATTTGCAAATATTTTTGGCGATATCCACACATGTTTTGATCCATGGAAGCTTGCCAAAATCCTCCAATATGAGGTCAAGGCAATGTGCGGCACATGGAGTCCAAAATACTGCTGGGTGCCTCTCCATCAGTAGTCTACCTGCAGCAACATAATTTGCTGCATTATCGGTCACTACTTGAACCACATTCTCCTCACCCACCTCAAATAGGACTTCCTCTATAGCCTCACAAAGGTATGTGGCATTTTTTACATGTGTTGAAGCATCAATTGACTTGATGAACACGGTGCCACCTGAAAAAAGAAGCAAGATCAATGGTTCAATAAAACATAAATTAAAAATATTAATCGTTAAATCAAATTCAAAATTCAAATTATTCAATGCATTGAGGGAAGTACAATTACTTGAAGAGGAAACAAGAAAATTCAGCAGCGTCCTATTTTTTTTGTCGGTCCAACCATCGGTCATGATGGTGCAACCCTTCTTGCTCCATACCAAGCACTGCTCCTCTATTTCAGCTTTTACATCAGCCACCTTTTGTGTCAAAAGTGGGCCCCTTAAGTCATCTTCAGTAGGGCCTTTGAACCCCGCCCCACAAATAGTTATGGCATCAACCATATTTTGCCAATAAGGAGACCTAGCACATGTAAAAAGGAGAGTTTAACTTTAAATTTGAATTCAACATACATCTAAAATTTAAATATAAAAATTTATGAGACAAAGAATCAAACTATAATAGTATAAATTTTAAAACAATCAAACAAAAAAGAATTACCTGGCTGCATGGAATGGAATGGTGCAATAGTACCAAAAGTCACCAATTGCTTGTCTAGCTGCGTCATGTGCCTCCTTGTTCCAACCCGTGCTTTCAAGCGACGGTTGGGAACCAGGAGTAGTGCATGGCACAAAAAATGAATCCAACCTAGATTTACGAATTCTATGACCAATGCTAATACTACCACTAGCAGTAGCACTAGTGGCAACACTAGCACCAACAGTAGCAGAAGCACTAGCACTAGGACGAAATGGAGGCTTGGAAGAAGCCTCTCCAACACCACCAATGCACGCTATCTCCTCCCTTTGCCTCTTTTTCACATCTTTTTTCATTTCAAATGTTTCTAATTGTACTTGCACCTCATGAACAACCTCAATAGGTGCTTCTTTGCATCCCAAAGCATCATGGACGGGTATGCATGCAAGATGGTATTTCAATCTATTAATGCCTCCATGAAAAATTGTTTTGCAATAGAAACATTTTGTCTGTCCTTTTTTTTTCCCTGGAAAATTTTTAGCATGTTTCCAAGCTGGGTCCTTTCGAAATGGGTTTGAAGAGTTAGACATTGTGGAAAATACAATTTGGACTTCAAATCAAGGCTGCTGCAATAACACATAAATACAAAAAAAAACAGTGTTCCACGGGGACTCGTCCCCCCCTAAAACCACCCGTCCCCAAGCCCGGGACGTTTCCGAGACTTGGGGACGCCTACGAGACGTCCCCCCGCTGTCCCCCCACCGCCGCCGGTACGCGAGATTCGTCGAGGAAGCTTCGGGGACTTCTCGACGTCCCCGAGACGTCTCGGGGACTTTTGGACGTCCCTGAGATGTCTTGGGGACTTCTGGACGTCTCCTGTGTTGGGGGCAGCAAAAAGTCATTTTAAAATTTTTTTTTTTTTGTTTTGCCTTGGACTTAGAGCCCAAGTCCGAACCCCAAGGAGGTGTTTGACCATTTTAAAAGCTAAAAACTCTCATTAAACTCTCATTCTTCATTTTATTTGCTCAATAGGCCATTTCATGTTTTGCAACAGCTAGGTGAAGAAGAGGAAAACCAGTGAGAAGAGTGGGTGAAAGAGTGAGCTTGAGGTGTTGCAAGTCCAAGAGGGGTGAGAAGGAGAAAGAAGAAGAAGAGGAGGAGCCTCCCTTCACTACATTTTGATTTTTACATTTTGTAGTTTGTACTTATTTTGATATCATCATATGCTACTCATTGTAACCATCTTTAACACTTTATGATACATTGATATGATATTATGATGTGACATGTTATATTTTCCGTTTTCGATATAATAGAAATCTCAAATTCGAGAATTTCATTTGTCTTTTAGTAATAGTATTCAAGTATTTAAAATGTTAGTATTTGCAATTTTGCTATTTTACTAATTTGCCAAAGTTTAATTTGAAATGTTATTCTTAAACATCTTTTTATAACTAGTTATTCAAGTACCATATGTATATCAGTGCCGCCATCCCCCCGTTGTCCCCCTGCCGTCCCCAAACTTAGACCCTTTGTCCCCCTGTCCCCGAGACCCGTCCCCGATAGGAAACTCCGTGGAACATTGAAAAAAAATGAACATTTGTTAATTCATTTATAATTATTAAACTAATGCAAAAAAAAATGTAGGGTTTGTTTCAAAAATATGTAGGGTTTGTTGATTGTTCCAAAACAAAAGGTAGGGTTTTTTAATTTGTTGAATGTTCAAACTTCAAACAAAATAAGTAGGGTTTGTAACTTTGTTCCAAATTTTTTTTGAAATTTTACAAAACAATGCAATTTTTGCTAAAAAACACAAAAAAAACCAAACAAAATCAAGCTTACCTCTCTACTGAAACTTGAAATGAAATGCAAACTCCTTCCAATCACTGGTAGAGAGCTCTCAATGCACCAACTCTAAGTATGAAGCTGCTCCAATGCGATTTAATGATGGATTTTTCGTTCTACCTCCTTGCTATTTGCCCTACAATGCACTCTTATTTTTGCTCACAACTCTCTTTTCTCCTCCAATTTTGTCAACAAAATGAAATGAAGTTACTTTTAGTGTAATAGAGGCAATATAAGTAAAAAAAAATCAACTTTTACAATGAGTTTTTATGTTTTTTTTTCACTTTTCCGTCATGCCTGCGCCGACCAGGTTTCAAGCTCGGGACTCAAGAGTTTTCGGCGAGTTTGGCGAGTTTTGGAGAATCGGCGAGTTTGGGCGAGTTTCTAGCCGGGTCCGGGTCCGGGTCCGAGTCTCTAGGACTCGCCATGTCTTGCTTGGCTCGCGACTAGCCGAGTTCTGGCGAGTTTGGGAACTATGGTTTAACCTCAAACTACCTCCAGCTTCGATTGTGAAATATCAATCCTAGGTGGGAAGTTGATGATTTCACCCAGAAATCATACTGAGTACACAATGGAGTTTGATGTTGATGATTTTCTGAAGAATGCATGCTGAGTTAATAGGGTTTGAGATTGAAATATATTTTGGGAGTGGATTTTGGAGTGCTTTTCCATATCTTTTTGGAGTTTAGATATTGGTTGTGTTTTCCCTGAGGATGCCGTACTTTCCAGTTGTACAGTAGCTTGGAGATTGTGGTATGCAAGATTTTGAAATGGACTAAAATGCCTTTGTTCGAGATCAAAGCATAGTTGCTTAGGGTAGACGCCTAAATCTGGGTAGTTTGCAATGAGTTATATGCTGTCCTAACCTATCTGTACCAGCCGTACTACTGTCCCAGGGCCATACTTCTTGCATAGAGGTGTGAGATCCATATAGCTGGGTGCTTGAGTGTTGAAAGGGATTGGTGATGCTTGAAGGTCGCCAGGGTTATACCATCAGCGTGAGGTGATTTTGGTAGTGGTTCTACCATTGAATCTGCCTTTTATGCTATCCGCCCTGTCATAGGCCGTCCGTACAACAGTGTGTGAAGAGTACTTCCAGCGCAACACTTGGACAACAGAGGGAGTTAAGATAGAACAATATTAAGGTGATCATTTGCTCATGTTTATTTGATATCTTTTCATTGCTGTTTGAAATCAGTGTTATAGCATAACTATTTTTTTGTATGGGTTTATGGGCTAATATGGAATGCTACGTCAGATGTACTCTCCCTGGAAATGTCATTGATTCATAACTCATTGTAATGATTTGCTTTTTAAAAAAAAAAAATTCAAGGGTAGCTCATTACACATATACTTGGCATCCTAGAAAGTGCATCAGCCACAACATTTTTCGTGCCTTTGACATACTCAATCTCGAAATTGTAGGCTTGGAGCTTGTTGACCCATTTTTGCTGCTTGTCATTGAGATCTCGCTGATTTTGGAAATATTTTAGGCTGTTATGATTGATCTTAACCACAAATTTCCCATACACCAAATATTGCCCGAATTTTGCTAGGGCTTGCATTATTGTGAGCATCTCCTTGTCATAAGTCGAGAATCCTTTCTCTGGCTCCCTTAACTTCTGGCCCTTGAAGGCTATGGGATGATGATTTTGCATTAGCACTGCATCGATCCCTTCTCTTGATGCATTAGTACTGGGCAAGTGCTCATTACCTCTTTAAGTCGCTCAAATGCTTTTTGGGATTCACCGTTCCAAAGGAATGTCCCTCTTTTTGTTAGATTGGTCAGTGGAGCAGCTAGTTGAGAAAACCCTTGAACAAATCTTTTGTAGTAGTTGCATAGTCCCATGAATCCCCTTAATTGTGTCAATGTCCTAGGAATCGGCCATTCTATAATATCTTGGATCTTTTGCTGATCCACCTGTATTCTTTGTGCAGCAATAATATGTCCCAAGTATAAAATTTCAGTCAATCCAAATTCACATTTGGATTCTTTGGCATATAGAGAATGCTGCTTCAAAATTCCCATTACCTTCTCTAGGTGTTTCATGTGCTCTCCCCGTGTTTTGTTGTATATCAATATATTGTCAAAAAATACTAAAACAAACTTTTGGAGCTGCTTATGGAATATGTGATTCATGCATGATTGGAAGGTGGTGGGTGCGTTTGTGAGTCCAAATGGCATGACTAAGAATTCAAAGTGTCTGTAGTGGCAGCGGAAAGCTATTTTGTGAACATCCTAACCCCGCACTTGGATTTGGTGATAGCCCAATCTTAGGTCAATTTTTTTAAAATATGCAGATCCATGTAGCTTATCAATTAGTTCATCAATGCGTGGGATCGGATCCTAGTTCTTGATAGTTTGCTTGTTCAATGCCTTGTAGTCAATGCACATCCTTAAGGTACCATCTTTCTTCTTAACAAGGACCACCGAAGAAGCAAATGGGCTAGAACTTGGCCTGATGTGCCCTGCTGCAAACAATTCCTTGATGGTCTTCTCAATTTCCTTCTTGTGCACCGACATGTTGATGATTGTTTTTAGACAAGTCAACAATAGAGTAAAACACTAGAGTATCCCACTCTCTCTTGAATAAAGCTCTTCAAAGGCTGAACTATGTGATCCAGTGAAGTAACTCCAAGGTTCCTTTTCTTATGATTTGCAGTGGATAACTCAGTGATTACATGTGATCTTGCTAATAATCACAAAGGGACTTACGCAGACTCTTCTCCTTTCATTCAGCTTATTTCTCCTTCAGTGTGGATGATGTATTAATGATAAAGAAAAGACAAAAGATAAAGGTTTAAGAAATCTATCTAAGGTCAATGAGGTAATGATGATGTATGAACAGACAAACTCCTAAAGAAACCTAACTCCACTTCGCCAAAGGTGCCTACAACTACATGAAGTTGGTGCAATCTCCTAAGGTTACGCGAATGGTTTTCAAATTATGAAGGTTCATATGAGCACCCATTGAACGGCGCAGCTCAAACAAGCATCCACAATCGAACTTAAGCAAATTATAGCTCAGACTAGCTTTACACAACACTTCATCAGCGATGACTGTTAAAAGTATGAGCTAGGAGTTGATCAAATATTCAGTACAAACATACATTACATCAATGAACTCTAATCTACTTTATTTTCTAATTTGAAACACCTCTCCACTTCATCAAAGTACAAGAAATCATGTTACTCCACAAGATAACACTTAACACCAAACAAGTAGCTCCAATGTCTTTGCATTAACCTTGAGAAATATTTACAACAACTTCAAGTCCTCTCAGAGAATTTCGAGAGTCTCTTTTACTCTACTCCTAAAAAAACTAATCTCCTACTAACTACCGAACTACTGAATTACAAATGAGGCAACAAGGCCTTTATATAGTGCTCCAGAATACATTGAATGGCTAAGATTAATTCAATAGCCAAGGGTCTAGATCGTGCCACCTCAAAGGTAGTTACAACAATTTGCTATTTTTAGTACAAAAGAGAGAGGCAATGAAGGCACGCTTTCCAATGTGATAAGACAAGGCGAAAGCATTTAAAACATCTTTCACATAGGTGTCCCTTTGGCTTCTTTTATTAAATGATACATTTAATGCATTTAAGATGATGTGGCTGATATGATTAGATGATAACATGTCTGCCATGTAGGTGCCACTTCAACATATTTCAAATTGTATCATCTTGTGACGTCTTCAATGTGATTTCCTTGAACTTGAACACTTGAGATGTCTGGGATTGTATTTGAATTGTAAACTGGATGAATACATGTTGCTTCTTCTTGTAGGTAGGTTGATGTGAATGATCTTCTTCGATGTTTCTTGATGTAGAGTAGAGTAGTAAGAGATGATGATGTTGCTTCCTTCATGAAGAGTAGGAGACTTGCTTGGACTTGAAAATTGTAAAGGCTTGAAGCTTAGATGGATGAATGCCTTTGGAAGTTTCAATGAAGTGTTCCAACTCGATGATCTTAACATGAGGCCATTGATATTGAAGTAGCGTACTTGCCAGTGACGAAGTGATCTTGCATGATGATCTTCGAAGTGACCCTTCGGAGTGTAGATGATAACACCTTCTTTGGATGTGGAGTAGATGACCTCTCAAGGATACTTGAAGCTTGATGAATCTTTGAAGATTGGGAAAACTTTACTTGAAGCTTGGATAGATGAAATGCTTCTAACATTTGATGATGATACCTTCCTTATGATAGAGCAGCTAACTCCCAAGGAGATTGAAGATTACCAGAGGTGCTTGAAACTTTATAGATGCCCTTGGATACTTGATGAAGATGATGGGTGTTGGCATGATGTCTTCTCCAACCTAATAGCTTGCTGACTCCTTTGATGATCATTCTGCCCATCCTACAAGACATAAACAAGAATAAATAACTTTTGAAAATAAATCATTTCAGTCTCCTCTAAGATGGAATCTCACAAGAAGATCATAAGTTTACCATCACAATTCACTAGTTTCTTGCAAATACTTATTCATACTTGCATCTTAAAACAATCAAGTCTGCTAAAGAATGAAAGAAAATCAGACATTTACTTACAAATCAGACTTAAAAATGAATTGTTTTGAAAAAATACAAGGGCGCAGTGGTTGGGTATGGCAGTTTCCTCTTGCATCAAGTGCATTTGATTAGCATCTTGGATCCCCTAAAGGCTGGCGCAGCAGATGAAGCTAGTTGATTCTCCTTAAAATTTCATGATTCGAAGCTTTGATACTTTAACCTTATCCCCCTTCCAGGCAGACGGTTTCAAGATCCTCATATTATCTAAAATTTAAAGTGCATTAGATCAGGTCTTAGGTCTCCTCTTGTCATTAGAGCATTGCATTGAGATTTAAGATCCTTGAAACATTAAAACCCCTTGTTTACCTTTTGGCGGATCTAGACTATAAATTTGAATTCCTTTCTTGATTTTCTCTTTGTGGCGCAACAGATGTAAAATCTAAATCCTCTTGAGTTTCAAACCACATTCCCTCCACTCTTCCTTATGGCGCATTACTTCATGTTGTTTGGATCTTCATCCCAATACCCTCTTGATCACCTTTAAATCAGATTTCATTAAGGCGCACCGGATCAGGAGTTTGAACTCCTCTTCTTTTCTTAAAACACTTGCACTCTTCTCTCACATGCGGCACACTAGATGAGGTGATTGAATTCTCTTCAAGAATGTCCAAAATTTAAGTCACACTCTGCCTTAATGATAGCGCATCAGTTGAGGTTTTAGATTCCCTCTAGAAACCAAATATACTTTTACAAGGGTGGCGCAGCAGATCAGAAATTTAGATCAGAATTTCCTCTTGATGTCATTTTTGAAAGGGCGCTGTGGTTTAAGATTTCAATTTCTCCTCCCTTAGGCGCATTGGATTGAGACTTCAAGTTCTTCCTGAAAATGTATATGCTTTTCATCATTCATTTTTATCTTTAAAGGGCTGGCGCATTGGATTGAGACTTCAAGATCTTCTAGATTGAGCGCATTGGATCAAGTGTTTGATTTCCTCTAAAAGGTGGTCGCAGTGGATTAAAGTTTGGAATCCTCTACAAATCAGTCTTTTGGCGCAGCAGGTCAGGTGTTAGAGATCCTCTAGATGTTAACGCAATGGATGAAATGTTAGAGATCTTCTTTGGGTCAGCATCTCAAAATGGCACATTAGATTGAGGTCTTGATTTCTTCTTAAAACTCTTATCAAAAACTGGAATAAAACTCTTTCACTCTTCATTCTAGCGCAGCAGATCAGGAGTTTGAATCCTCTAAGGATCAGCACTAGTTCAAGGTTTTAAAATCTCTTTCTTCTTTTCAACTTGAAGGCAAATCCTCCTTCTTGCTTGAGCGCATTGGATAGAGTGTTGAAGATCCTCATGAAACATTAGAAAATTTGCATTCTAACGCTTAAAACCTGCCCTTCCACCTTGGCGCAGCAGTTGACACATTTAATTTCCCCTTGAATTTGCCTTGGCGCACTAGATGAGGTATTGAAGATCTTCTGGAAGGTAACGCAATAGTTGGACGTTTTGGTTTCCTCTAGTTTGAAACTCTTAATGTAGCAATTCTAATCAAAATTCCTCATTCTCTTTAGAGGGCGCGGCGGTTGACCCATTTAGAATCCTCTAGATTTCCTTTCACATGTGGCGCGTTGGTTGAGGTATTCGAAATCATCTAGAATTGGCGGGTTGGTTGAGCTTTTAAAATCCTCTTGAAAGTCAGCGTTTTTCAGGGTCCTAGAGGTAAAGGTATATTGAAAAATATATTTAAGTATAAGAATTTCTTATACTTTAAATATTTTTCAATATACCTTTCAGGATGTTTGAGATAGGTCTCGAATCCACCGGATTTAACATGCAAAATCTAGAATTTGGAGGATTCACCAGATTTCAGACTTAGTCAAATTTTCAGGATTTTCAGGATTTCAGGCTACAAGACTTAGTCACTTTCAGGGTCTCAAACATACTTCAGGATTGATCTCTTCAGGCTACCAGGCTACCAGATTCTTCATTACTACAAGTTTATGTACCAGATGAAACCTCCACTTATAAAGCAAAACTTCTAGGAGAGGGACTTCTTGTTGGATTGGCAGAGGAAACGGACCTAAGGCATCATCAAAACTTAAATGCAAAACCAGGAGCTCAAAAAAAGGGGGTCCCCATTTGCAATGGGGCGATGTGTGATTTGGTCACAACACGACAGATGCCTATAGGGAGTGGTAATGACTGGTTTGGCTTCAGTCTCTAACTCAATGATGTGTTGAAAGCCTCTATTGGGTGGTAGACTTGGAGGTATGTCATTGAATACCTTCTTGTGTTTCTCCATAATTCCCTGAATGTCTTCCGGGTAAGAACCTTGTTTAGGAGTGGACTCGGATGAGGTGATGAGGCAATCAACAACCCATGCTACTTGCCCCTTCTGGAAGGCTCTCTCCATCCTTTTGGCTATGACGATCCTAGGTACTCCATCCAAAACTCCCCTAAGCATTATCTATTTGTCCCTTGATTTGAATTTGAGTTCCATCGATTGATAATTTTGATTAAATTCTCCAAATTTACTACATAAAAATCATTGCAGATCTTATGGTTTCCCAAGGTGAGTTGTAGTGATTTCACCCTCTATGTACATGGAATTGTGTACCCATCAGCTACTATGACATCGAATCCACCAAATGATTTGGTCTCAAGGCCTCTTTTTGCCATTCCTCATCTATAAAATTATGTGTGGCCCCATTGTCTATTAGAACCGTAATACGCTGCCCCATTAGGACTCCACGGACCTGGAGTGTGTGAAACTTGGGTGCTCCTGAAAGTGTGGTCAGTGTGCTACTATTGGATCCTTATATTATTTTCGGCTCTAGTTCTTCCTCAATGGTGACGGGCTCAAGTTCTTCTGCCTCCGGCCATCATCAGAAGCAACCTCAATATAGTGGATCTGTCCTTTCCCAAACAATGGTGCCTTGGCACCTATGGTTCCTTGCAACTAAAACATAATGACTTCCTTCTTAGCTCGTTTCTGGTCTCCATCTCTTTCTTGGGTAGAGGAGAAGTTGGTTTAAGGTCATCCTTGGTGGAGCTCTTCTTGATTGTATCGAAGGGAGGTCCTTTGGGCGTAAATCTGCTTTTTGAGTTGAAACTTCAAGATTCAAAGCCTTCTTGATTTCCACTTGAGGTGACTGTGGATCAAATGCCCTAACTAACCCTTTGAGGGGTTCGGTGAGACCTTCAACAAATAGGACTGTAATTCTTCGTTTTGAAACATTGGGTACCATCATGGCTAGCCTTTTGAACTTGGCCACATAACTCTCTACTGATCCTTCATGTTTCAGATGAGCTAGCTCTTTGAAGTGAATTTTTGGGTCCTTCCTCTCAAATCTGTCCGACAGTCTCTTCCCAAACTCTTCCAAGGTGTTGGAGTCGTGCCCTTGTGTGGTCATTCTGTGATACCACCATTCATGTGCTATTCCTTCCAAATGGAGCGTAGCAAACTTAATGGCCACATCTTCCACCATAGGATTCAGTTCAAAATAAGTGTCCTTCTTTTGTAAGCATGCTTTGGTCAGGCATGTGCTGGATCCGTTGTAGGGATAGTGAGCTTGCTGATCCGGTTTTAAAATTCTTTGTGGGTTGGGTTTTGAAGATTTCTCCTTTCCCCTCTCCTTGCTCTATTCCTCATCTGGAGATCACAATAGTTTCTAAAGGACATATCAGATCGAAATGCATCACTCAGGCCTTGGTATTCTTCATGGAATATTTCCATCCATTCCATATGAGTATTGCCCCTCATCTAGTTGAATTTCATCCCCCTGTAATGGCTTGGATCTGAAAATTCTGGAGCTACGGCTAGGTGGTGTTGTATTGATAGTGCCCTAATCTTGTGTTGATGAACTTCCTTCCCCATTACTGGCCCTGTTGGTATTGCTGTCACGCAGTGTAAGGATCAAATCAGCCAGAGATTTTGTCAAGGCTTCCTGGCCTCAGGTAATCCAATTTGCAAACACCTGTAAGGTGTTCGCTTCTTCCTCCATCCTTTTTCCTGGATCCGATGCTTGAAGTATCTTCCTCTTTTCCCTTTCTAAATGGTGAAGATTTCTATCATTGTTTTGCATGAACTACCTCACAGGTTAGCATGAATTTCTGGCTCTGATACCACGTGATAAACCAGCCTGTAAAGACCTTGTAAAATTAATAGTTACCTGACACATTCAACAAATTATAAGCTTATTGTAACTGAAAGGTCATTTGGGACCTAGGACAAACACATAGGGCTTAACAGAAATTAGGAATAAGGCCATAGAATTTATTTAATTCTTCTTTGAGCATCAATCTACATAGGTCTGTTTTTACCAACATCTAACGACAGACTCACAAACTCCAAACCACAATGATTAGTATGTAAACATGCATTTTTGGGTATTAACTCACTGCATGATTGGCATGGCTGGATGAAGGGGACAGTGCAGACCCGAGGAGGTGCTGATAACTCAGAAATCTGGCTGCATATACTGTTGCTATAGCTGTTGTTGATCATGCCTGGAAGTACCGTTTGGTGGAATGTGGCCCTGGAATGATCCTTGAATTGAAATCGCAGCCCAAAATTTCAAGGATTATCCATTATTCAATATCTATGTGAAATTTCAAGGGTTTTCGTCCTTAAAGTTCACACAAAACTTAGGGTTTCTGTCCTTTGGATTGAATCTAAAATATTACTGCATCCGAGGGAGAGTTTGTAAAATGTCGAAAACTGAGTCCTTTCTTTTCCATGCGGCCTACTTAAGAAAGCCTAAAGTGCCCAACAACTTTTGGGTGGGAAAGTTTGAAGATCGTAGAGGGCCCGCTTAATGACAAAACCTTAAGTTCTTGTGGGCTTGCCCACAATTTATTTCCCCTTAGGCGCAGTCCCCTTCCTTGACCCATGGGAAAGGATGGGTCTGGGACCTAATTTTATTACCTTAATTTGGGGGACATGACAAGGGAGGTGCTTACCTTTGGGGATTCTAAAGGTCCAATGAGGCATCGAAGAATAAGTATTGAGGTGATTCAGATATCTTCCTACAATTCAAGGGTTGCAAGGCCTTTAAAGGACATTTGAAGGCCAAATTCAACCCCCAATGTTTTTGGCCATTGATTGTGAGAGATCTGCTGGTGATAGAAAGGAGAATGCTACCAATACTTCATTAAAGGAATCAACACCCTTACTGTACACACACACCCCCTAAAGCAATTGTTATTCTCAAAGTTAAGAATAATTTAGAAAAATACAAAAAACACAAATCATAACGAGGAAAGTGAAACAAACAACTAGACAATCAATGTCCACCCACGTAGTTATTTGTTGGCTTATTTGGAGCGAAAGGCTAGAGCCGCTCAATATTGACATTTTTTAGTATTGAAGTTGCCTAGTAACATCTTCTGCATTCATTGTTGACATCTAAGAAGGAGGTTCATCCTTGCTTGCATCTCCACGACAATCCCTCATTTTAGTGAATCCAATATAGTATTCTACTTACTGTTTTGGAAAGACAAATTTTTAGTCATCAAAATTTGAGCCTTTTCAGAGGGAAGGATATTTTTTTCATACATTGGATGTATGGGAACTAACTCCAATTCTGCTTGCAGGTTGATGAACTAGTTGCTGCAAACAAAATGGATATGGTTTAAATAATGTTTAATGATGGAATTTGGAAAAGAAAATTAAATAAAAATGCAAACATTAATAAAAGATTCAAGATTTGTTTATAATTAAGGATATAAGGTGTGAAAGTAGACAAATAAATAGGTGGCAAAGCAGATGATCGACTTCATAATGATTCCGAAATTCTCATCGATCTTAATCTGCAAATGTTTTCAGTATGTTAACTGATGGAATCTTTATGATTGTAAATCGTAGTAGCTAATGACAAAGACATTCCTATTTTCCATCATCTCCTTAATTTTCTTTTAAATTTCTGCAATGTTCATTAAACATTACGAAGATTTGCCATCATTTGATCAAGGCTCTTGTATTGGAAATGAAAGAGCATACAGAGTGCTGAAAATTAAACAATGATTGCACGGTACATAACACCAAATGATAATAATATTAAGTACATATGGGGTTTTACAATGTATTGTGCAAATGCTTATAAGCATTGCATTCCCATAACTTCCCCAAACTTTCTAAACTACCTTATGGGAAACTAACTCCCAACTAATTAAATATTAAAAAAAACACTAAATCACTAAGGTGACTTTATTACAAAATGTAAGCCTTAATTTTCCAACACCCCCTTTAAGGTTTACATCACAAAAAAAAAAGAACGAAAACAGTACATGAACTGATTATAGCAGTCCATCTGGAAATTTTCGGAAGTGTTGTGTCCATCAAACCTCCTTGCTCATCTAGAACACCCCAAAGTGCTCATGTCCAAGCAAATGTCCTGACTGACCACCAAATCTCCATAGAACACCCCAAACTGCTTGTGTCCAAGCAAATGTCCTGGCTGGCCACCAAATCTCCTAAGAACACCCCAAACTGCTCATGTCCAGACAAATGTCCTAGCTGACCGTCAAATATCCTTAGAACACCCCAAACTGCTTGTGTCTAGGAAAATGTCCTAGTTGACCATCAAATCTCCTTAGAACACCCCAAACTGCTTGTGTCTAGGAAAATCTCCTAGTTGACCACCAAATCTCCCTAGAACACCCCAAACTGCTTGTGTCTAGGCAAATGTCCTGATTGTTCAACAATAATTGTGAATCGAGGCATACTCAACTATTCACAAGTACACCACCTTTCTTATGAATTGATACACACTCAATTATCCACAAGAAAAAACACCAACCAACTGTGAATTGAGACTTACTCAATTATCCACAGTAAGACTCCTCCCTTTGTGGATTAAGACTCACTCAACTATCTAAAAATACAAACATGCAAGTCTATGGAAATACTCGACTATCCATAGATACAAATCACCAAGTTTGTGGATCGAGACATATTCAACTATCCACAAACCATAAAACTGCCAAGCCCCCCTTGCTCCATGAAGGGACGCAAAAAAGAACTGGTGCTTCTCATGCAAAGTATAATCTCTGAGTGAGAAGCTAGCTTGATATGATAATATTCCTTTAGCCTTCAATTTGACCCTGTTAGTCCTTACCCGCCAGACGTAGTACTACACTCTTCGAAAGCCCAATCAACACAAACAATGTTTTTAGGCATATTTGTAAAGCTTATAATGCAATAGGATGTTGGGTTCAACCGAAAATGCATCCGTATAGTAAAACTATGTTTCCAACCAAAAAAATGACCTTACAAACCATCTATACCAATATTACAATAAACTAATACAAAATACATTTTAAAATGACAACAAGATAAACCTTATATTTCCGAAGAAAAATAAGCCTTCACCTATTTCAATGATGCGACTACACCCTTATTTCTCCAAATAATTTGCACTTATACCCATATATTGTATAAAAACACTGGAATTAAAAAATGAGCAAGGAGCCACTTGAACTAATTAACTACCCACTTCAATAATAATGTTTTAACCAACTTTCCTAAATGATCATCTTTGTGTTGTATTCCAGCGGTTTCAACATGTTAAAAAAAAACTCACTGAATATATTTTGTTGTTGCACCTTTCTATACCCAGCATATATGAGATGCCAATTTTTATTTCTATTGCTGTTGCACCTTTCAAAGTCTGGATGGTTGAACAAAGGAAAGATTGCTCAACTCTCCTGTTTTTTTTTTTTCACTTATGCCAAGCAGCCAATCCTTATATGGTCAATGTTTTGGACTGAGATGGAGGGGCTGACTGGTATGTGGAATGTATGGGATGGGAATATTGTTTATGAGTGCCTTGAAAAGTGTTTCTAGCAGAGTGCTTTACTTGCCAATAGGGCTCTTTCATTGATTGTTTCCTAGGGTATTTGGTTGGCTAGGATTGCTTCTATTTTCCAAGATTGCTTGATTCCTAGTTTTCAATTCTTCCCAGATCTGTTCTATTTATGAACATTTCAAACTCATTCCAAAGCCGAAAGTCCCTAGGATTTTGATTCATCCTCCCATTGATCAGACTCATGCTTGGGGATACTTTGACGGGGTGTGTCAAGGCTCACCCACTCTCTATGGGGTTGGAGGTATCATATATCTAAATTCTGATCATTTTATCAGATTTAGGGCTGGTCTGGGCAGTGGCTCTAACAATTTTGCTAAACTTATGGCTCTTAAGCTTCTGTTGATATTGGTGGTGGACAACAAGGTGGAAAATTTTCAGATTTTTGGTGACTTGGATGTTGTTATAAAATGGCTCAATGGGGTGTACAAAATTGAAAATCTAAATCTGACTCCTTTATTAGTTCAGATTGACAGGATGAGAATTCTCTTTGCCATTATTTCCTTATGTCATGTTTAGAGGCTGCTTAAAAATGAGGCCGATTCACTCTCTAGGGTTGGCCTTCAGGTGGAGGTGGACAGATGGATTCTCTCTGAAATTCTGGAGGGTGATTCTTTGCCTGAGAGATCTCTCTGTGATTGACTATTCCTGAGTTTTTTGTTCTGAGTGATTGCCAATTTCTGCTTGCATCATTTTATGCCCCACTGTTGTTCTCTTGGTTTTGATTCTGCACGGTGATGGCATGTTACTGTGCTTCCTGTTGGGTCCCAAAACCATAGCTCCATTTCCTAGGATGGAATCACACTCACAAGGCTAGGGCTGTCGTCATGCAAGCATAATTGGTCCATCAACGGAACATGGAGGGTTGAAGGTCAACTCTATGGGAGTGGGTTTCATTCCCTGCACTTCGAGCTCAGCTAGACTCTGGAGGGATATTCCAAGGGATATACCTTAACATGTATTGAGTTCAAACAACATGAACAACTAAAAACCAACGAACAACCAAACTCAATTTGTTATCTTGATCCCAAAACTGTCACTAAACCAAGAACAACTGGCTGTCACAAAACCCCTATATAGCTGATACAAATTGTGCAAGTATGCATGTACATGAATGATGGTTCTTCCCCTAAACCACTGGTAAATGTTTTTGTTTGTTTAAATGATGTGAGGTTGGTAGGAATGGCTCCAGACCGGTGTTTATTCTATGGGTAACAGAGTCATAGTTCATTAAGAAAACAACAAACTGAAACCAAAAGAACAATGAGCTATTAAATGATGTGAGGTTGGTAGGAATGGCTCCAGACCGGTGTTTATTCTATGGGTAACAGAGTCATAGTTCATTAAGAAAACAACAAACTGAAACCAAAAGAACAATGAGCTATGTAGTTGCATACACCACAGAATATGAAATTTTGAAACAGAACATACTTAGTAATCCAAAACATAACTGCATATGCCCATATATAACATGAGAGATTATTGCAAAGCTTGCAATATTTTTAGAATGCAGTCACATTCATCTGACCCAATATTACATTCGTGCCATCAAACATGGCAAAAGAAAATACTCAACTGCGACCGAGAAATCTTCCTGACACATACCTAATGACTTGGAGACATTCTGCAACAAAACCCATATACAATCAACTCTTTTGACTTCACGGGTCTGCACTCCTCAATGAGCTGAACTGGCGTTTCAATGGCTGCCCTGCAACTTTCTGCACCTATAGCTGTCTTCTGGGGACCACACAAAAAACCAACCTCTTTTGAAATGAGTTTCAAACTTCTATTTATAGCCTTGGCAACTCAGATTTGATGATGGAATGGGAGGAAAAACCCTAACAACCCCACCAAATGCATTAAATTCATCATTTTCAACTACCCATTTCGCATTAATGGCGACCTGGAATGTTTCTACGCGCATTTGGAAGTCATAGGAAACAATCACTTCACGCTTTTACGCCCTTTTTGGCGAATTGCGGTTACACCCTTTTTGGTGAATTGCGGGGACTTTTGGGGGGTGCTGGATGCGGGTTGGAAGGGGTCTACTGGATATATCTGGATCCACATGAAATCTCGGCCCAGATAGGGAAAGGAAAGTTGGCGGAACAAATGGGGCGAACAGGATGGGCGGGGGGTATAAGAGGTTGCAGGATATATCCTGATGTAGTTGAAACTCGCGCATATCCAGATGGAGGTGAAACTCCCACATATCTTGTTGGAGGTGAAACTCCCGCCAGAGATAGGGAAACTTGGGAAAACTTAGGATTTTTCAGGATTTTGACAGAGTATATATATAAAATATATACATAAAAGTATAAGAATTCCTATACTTTAAGTTATATTTTATGTATATACTGGCAGGATGTTTGAGAGTAGATCCATAGGAGTTAAAATGCAAAATCTAGAATTTGGAGGATCCCTTAGATTTTAGACTTAGTCAAATTTTCAGGGTTTCAGGGTTCAGAGTTTGCCAAATTCAGGGGTTCAACAATATGCATCAGGGTAAAGGCATAGGGACCTCTTAGGAAAATTTTGAGGAGTTTGACAAGATTTTGCAATTTTGGGGCATAGAAAATAGGAGTCCCAACACTTCCTTTGCTGTACTATTTTCTGGTTTCCTTCTGCACTTTATATACTTTTTTAGCATCGCAGATCTTCTGACTGTGGCAGCATTTTCGTTGCTTTCTTGGGCCCTTTGTTGGTTATTTGCTACGTTCATACTGCTTGCTTTTATGTTGGCCTTGTTGTCGGGCACTTATGCTTTTGCTTTTGTTTTTTTTCCCCTTTGGTAAGCTCTTAGCAGCTTGTGCAAAATGTAATTTCTTATGCTTTTTATATGAAGTTACACAATTTTTTCTGGAAAAAAAAAGAGCTTTAGTGTAATTGCAGATAAGGCCGAAAATGCCTCTCACCAATAGGATTGAAAGCTTGTGACATAAGCCAGCCAGAAAAATTCTTTCAATAGCTTGATATGGAAAGGGATGGATATAGCAAGTTCTAATATGTCTGATTTTGTACTGCTGATGTATACTAAGGTTTTACCATTCTGTGGATAGGCCAATCAGCAGGATGAATAGGTTTTGCTTGTGTTAATCTGTGTGATGGAGGGCACACTTCCTACCTATCACATCTTGACAAGAGCATGATGGAGGGCATGCTTTCTACCTATCATCCCTTTAGTATAACTTGATGAGAGCATGATGGAGGGCATTCTTCCTACCTATCATCTCTTTAACATTAAGGCTCAAGAGTGTGATGGAGGGCACACTTCCTACCTATCATCTCTTGATGAGGGTATGATGGACGGCATGCTTCCTACCTATCATCCCTTTAATATAACTTGATGAGAGCATGATGGAGGGCATTCTTCCTACCTATCATCTCTTTAACATTAAGGCTCAAGAGTGTGATGGAGGGCACACTTCCTACCTATCACATCTTGACAAGAGCATGATGGAGGACACACTTCCTACCTATCATCTCTTGATGAGGGTATGATGGAGGGCATGCTTCCTACCTATCATCCCTTTAATATAACTTGATGAGAGCATGATAGAGTGTAGTGGCCCCTATGGTTCCACTGCTGATTCTGACTGATAATGGTGATAATTTTTTGTTTTTATGGTTTTTTGCTTTTTTTGTGTTTTGAAAATATATGCCAGGAAATAAAGATTTCTTGCAATTAACTCAAAACTAAGATCTAGAATGCAAAACAATGGCTGGAAAATGTTTATCTATTTATTAGAGATATTTATAAACATCATGAATGCACATGCATACCCGGAATGGATGAGAGGAAGACAATATTCAGATCTGGAATTTTCAAATGCATGCAAAATAGGACCCTGAAAATGGTTCGATCTGCTTCTAAGGCGGAAATTATATTTGTTATGTTGTTGTATCGGTAAATATGTTGGTTGGTTGGTATCGGCGAGTAGTTACTCCCGACCGGTGTCGGCGACGGTTGGCAACAACCTATATATGTATCCTCATTCCAATGTAGAGGGGGCATTGTGACATTGTAGTGTAATACTGATATATTCAATGAATGGGAACAATGCTTTATTCTGTGCAATGCTGTTATAATTTCATGCTCTGTGTTATGCACTATACTAAATTTTGTTTACTTCATATTCTGTGAAACACACCATATTGCGGTAAACATTTGGTGCCGTTGCCAGTTCGAAAATGGGTCGAGGGTGACAAGTCGATGACAAGTTGAGTCGTCCGATGCCATCGGGTAACAAGGCGATGACAAGTTGAGACGTCTGATGCCATCAGACAAGTGACATCGTCGGAACAAGCCGTCGGGTGTAACTAGCATCAAGGAAATGGCAGCGTAATGGGGCAACCAATTGACACTGACGAGGAAGTACAAGATAGAAAGCACGTAGAAGAGATAATACAAGAAATTCAGGAAGAACGCGAGGGAAGCGACAGAGAAGAGAATGAACCCAGAAGCCGAGAAGATGAAGTATCTCAGGAATTGGTCACACTGTGGTTATTATCAGTCGGACAATACGTGCGAGACGAATCTATCCGCAGAGAGGTTCCAGAGGAGGTTATTTCAGAGAACCTGTGTGTCAATAGCGAAGTGGATAACCTTTTGAACCGCATTCCTCGACTTCTGGCAAGGAACCTGATAGCCTTTCAAGATCTTCGAGAAGAGAGAGACAGGGAAGTGCGACGGCAACAAATTCTCAGAAGGTATGAAGAACGTCTGAAACAAGAGGAACGTGACGCTGATCGCCGTCGCATGCCGTACAACTGAGAAAGGGTAAGCATAATTAATGCCCATACAGCTTAATAAGGACAAGAATAAAGTACCAGTGGGGCAAGCAACACCAGAAGAAATAGTGAGAAGATCATTGAGATTAAAGGAACAAGAAGAACGAAGGAAAACATTGAGACAAATTGTCAATGAACATCATCATGCCAACGAAGGAATTTTCAAGACACCACTAACAAATAAAGAAAAAGGGAATGAAAATGAATTGACAGAAGAAATTGAAAATAGCATATGCCGCATCGGAGAGTTATCCATATTGGACGACGAAGGGCCGAGAGTTGGAAGATTTGAACCTAAGACCCCAGGGCAGAGGGAGTATCAGAACGAACCCGAGGAGACTCAAGGTGTAGAGGACGCGGACAGAGGACGCGGGGAAGGCTCGAACGTGGCCGAGAGTGCAAGTGACGCACCGGGATGTTGCGAGAGAACCAGTCCAGTCAGGCCCAACGCACAAGGAGGGCATCGGGGAAGGATGGTGACTCTGCCAGCCGAGAGGCAGAAGCTGCCAAAATTTACGGGGGATGGGTCAGAAGATCTAGTACGACACTGTAAGACGTGCGAGACGATTTGGATAGCCAATGGGCAAGATGATGTGGACTACTGGTTGAAAGCATTTCTAGCGACACTGAGAGATAGTGCCATCGACTGGTACACAGAGTTGGCCCAAGCACACAGGGCATCATGGAGACTACTTAAGAAGGCATTCCAAGACGAATTCAAACTTCTGAGGGATGATAGTGAAATTGTAGCGGAGATCTACAGTACGAAGCAAGGGAAGCATGAGAACGTGCGAACCTACAATCGGAGACTGAAAGAATTGTTGGAAAAACTGGAGACTCAGCCGGCCGACGGGCTGAAGAAGCGATGGTTCATCTAAGGGTTGTGTCCATCGCTGAGAAAGAAAATGAAAGTCGTGCCTCCGTCATCATACGATGAGGCCTACAATTGAGCGATGGATATAGAGAGTGAAAATAAAATATCCTTCTGAGGGAAAAGGAAGACGGACGACGAGGAGAGTACGGATGACAACAGCGACAGTGAGTCCAAGACCGTGCAAGCACTCAGGAAGGACATGATGAGAATGATGAAAGAACTGAAGGCCGACAAGGAGAGTATGAGGGAAGCCAGAGAAACGTGGTGTACAGATTGCAAGGGGGAAGGTCATACAAAGACAAATTGTCCGAAAAAATTGTTTTGTGATATCTGCCAAGTGATGGGACATTCCATCAAGGAATGCCCATACAATCTGAAAGCAAGGGGTACGCAAGTACTGTTCACTCAAGGAGAACCGTCAACCCCATTGAACACACCACCAAAGCCCCAGTACAATAGCCATGCATCCCCTGGAGGTTACCAAAGCAATAGAAGTCCGAGAAACAGATTGTAGTATGACAGCAAGGGGCGACCTATGATACAGTGTCAGCAATGCAACGAGTGGGGACACTTTGCAAGAGAATGCCCGAACAACAATCAGAACACAATAAATGCATTATGCAAGTGGTGCGGGCCTGGAGATCACGAAGAAAAAGATTGCCCGAAACAAAAAGGGGTGAATATGATCAGTTTCAAGGAGAAGGATGAAGAGATCCTGGCGGTTACCCGAGCACAAGGAAAAAAAGCGATGTATCCAGATCCCCGGACTGAGAAGGAGAGACTGCTGGAGGCTAGGAAGGAAATAGAGATGGCAATGGAAACAGAAGAAAAGAACAGAAAAACAACTATCGTACAACCAGAGTCAGAAAAGAGCATTGTGAACCAGGTGCTACAAACCACGGTATCGGTTAAGATAGCGGATCTTTTACAGAGCATGCCGCAATTAAGAATGCCAATCTCAAAGGTGATGGAAGGGGAACCAAACAGGCAAACAAAGGAGGAAGACATCATAGTGGAGCCACCGCTCGAGGGAGAACAAGTCATCGACCCGAGACTGTTGGCAGAAACAGTGGCAAGAACCCAGCCGTCATACACATGGAAATCGGTGGATGTCATCTAACAAACACAATAATCGACGGGGGATCGGGAGTGAATGTTCTGACAAAAGATACGTGGAAGTGCTTGGGGAAACCTACACTATGGCCACAAAATTTCCAGTTAGTGGGAGCAGACCAGCACGGAATTAAAGCGCTGGGAGTGCTAATGGCTCAGAAAGTAAGGATTGGCACCCAACTTTTTCGATTAAACTTCATAGTCATAACAGCACAAAATGCGTCGTACGACGCATTACTCGGCCGAGGGTGGCTGATAGCCGCCAAGGCCAACCATATCTGGAAAAGAAACACATTGTCAATAGAGAACAAAGGTAAGAAGATCGTCATAGATCTGAGAACACAGGTTGTAAGTGAAGAGTTGGCATCAGATTTCGATTCAGACGGAGGGGAGTTAGTTGGCAGAGGACCAATAGAACCTGATGAGGAAGGAGTATTAAAACTGCAAGAATGTTCTGAGGGTGAAACTAATTCCTTTAGTGGGCTCTTCCACTGGCAGATGGAAGACTATGAGTTCTTCAAGCCAAAGTGTAACATGATTTCAATAAGAGAAAGTGGCGAATGCTCTTGGGCGACTAGTGAACCACTCGGCAATATCGGCAATATTGGGCCCAGTGAAACATTGTTGATAAATGAAGCACTGGATGGATTGACAAACACTCGACCACTTGGTAAGAGGGAACCGGTAATGAGTGACAAAGGGGAGGAAGGTAATAATCAGTCAGAAGTAACAGAGCAACTAGTGGCAGAGACATGTCGACCAAAACAGACAAATCGACCAGGAGAGGCACAGAAAGAATATACAGAGGGTAATGCCAAGATAGATGATACACTTGCACATACATTTGAACCAGACAAGGTGATTAGGTATGAAGAGTTATTGACAAGCAAGGTGATTAGGGATGATGAAACTAACGACGGGAAGACAACATTGAAAATATCAGCCAAAAAGAGACCATACAGAAGGAATAAGGACTATAGAGTATTTCCGTTGACTTGCAATGTTTTGGCGATCGGTGACAATCAACAGAGAAAAAATGATGTTCAAAAGTCAGATAGTTTAATTTTTCTGAAGACAACAGTTCCGGTCCCAATAAAGGCACCCGATCCTACCAACGATTACAAAATCAATAAAGGTACGAAGAATGAAGTTAAAATATTTAATTTGGAGGATATGGCTACTTGTCGTACTAGCAAATCACCCCCACAGCAAAATTCTAGAAAAGGGAAAAATGTTACGAGATAGATTACGCGACAAGAAAGTTCTAAAGTTGGAGTTATAGATCGAACGTGGACCCCGTCAGAGAAAAATAGAAAAATCCGGTTCAGGTTGATATGGATGAAAAATTTGAAAAAAAAAAACCCACAAGAGTACGACGTACGACCAGGCCGTACGATGTACGTCGTACGACCAGGTCGTACGGCCGTACAACCAGGCCGTACGGCGTACGACTAGGCCCCGTCCCCACAATTTTTTTTTTTAAAAAAAAAAAAAAGAAAAAGAAAAGGACATTTCAAGATTTTTTTCCATGCTTGAAGTGGATTTTGCCGTACTAATTCTTGTTCTCCGCCGATTATATGAGTTTCTGGATTGCAGATGAGTGTTCGATTTTGTCAGAAAAATGATGTGCGCAATGAAGGTCCGAATGGTTTTGAAAGTGTTATTTTGGGCTTGGCGGCGGGGGCGTTGCCCCCAAACCCCCGTTGGGGGCGCTGCCCCTCAACCTCATTGGGGCAAACCCCCATCAAATCAGTACTATCTTGATTCAGTGAGCAATGGGGTGCAACATTCGCAGCATTCAGTGTGCTCTTAGATTGGGTCCCTTGGTTGGTTGGTCTATTGGCAGGTGTTCCAAATGTGTTGGTTCTACGTTTACACAACTCCTACTTCAGCATTGTTGTCAGTTGGGCAGACCGTACCTAACGTCACTTGATACTTCATGTTTTTCCGTCGTCTGGAAGACGACTTGTTTTTTTGGGGGGATGATGTTAGGCGGAAATTATATTTGTTATGTTGTTGTATCGGTAAATATGTTGGTTGGTTGGTATCGGCGAGTAGTTACTCCCGACCGGTGTTGGCGACGGTTGGCAACCGTTAGACAACCTATATATGTATCCTCATTCCAATGTAGAGGGGGCATTGTGACATTGTAGTGTAATACTGATATATTCAATGAATGGGAACAATGCTTTATTCTGTGCAATGCTGTTATAATTTCATGCTCTGTGTTATGCACTATACTACTTAATTTTGTTTACTTCATATTCTGTGAAACACACCATATTGCGGTAAACACCAAGCCCTTGTCTTCCTTAGGCGACCACCATGGAATAAATCTCAGCTCAAGAAAGAGGGCATTTCATCCAAGAGAGATCACGCCCTTGCTGAAAGTGTACGGCTGATGCAACATGTACGGCCCCCTCAACAATGTGTGCCAAACACAATAAATGCAACCTCAATATTAATGGATCTCACAATTATTTTCTGATCAGATTTAAAACTTGTTGAAACTCTTTGAAAACTTCACCAATCTGCTCAAATAAACCCTCTGCATGAAGCTCTCCTGAATGCCATCCTTCAATGGATATTCCACCACCTCAGAACAACTACAACATTGAAGAATTTTCGCTCTCCAATGGCTGATTGATCTGCAATGCACAAACCCCAAAGCTCTCCCAAAATTTCACAAAGTCAAATGCTCATAACGGATGAGGTTGATTTATTTTTGGGAGCTTATATATTCCTCTTGAATATGCACGACTTCCCATGTGCTTTTTTAATCATTTTAAAATATTTTTATTCACTTTTGATATAACTTTCATTTACCTTGGTTTTAGAGCCACTTTATAATTTGTCATTATAATTCATTAATGATGGGTCATGGCCCCATTCATTAATTAACCTTATATTTCGACTTTATAATAAGAGATCATTAATAAAGTGCCTTTATTAATGATATAATAATGATATTATAATCAATGAAGCCAACTCGCCTAACCAACTGAAAACCGAGGTGTCCACTGCAAATCCACTATGGTCAGGTGCCTTGCCAAGAATAGTAACCTCGAAAATGTGACTTACTATAAATAGTAAGTCTCTCAGAAAGAGCCAAATAACATGTGTAGAAGCCAACACCTGAATCCCAGACAACATCGGAGAGTCGAAATGTCCCCAATTGATCGGACAACAGCTAACAATAGACCCTCAAAGCATAAATGCTAGCCCACGAGGGTCAAATGATGGGCTAACCCCTCGACATCTGATACTGACTAAGGAGGGGACATTACATGGAGGGCATTCTTCGTACCTATCATCTCTTCATCAATATATATAGGATGTGTATTGATTGCTTAGATATTCAATACTTGAGAAGATTGATGCTTGCTGAGCTACTGCTGCATGATAGAATAGATAATTGCAGATCGACTATCTCTTCATGGCTGAATGTGTATTCCGTTCCATATATACAATATATTTATCAGAAATATTCCTTATTGATGCTGCCGAATGATATTCTTTGCTGTGATTGAGTAATGATTGCTGCTCCTGGATTCATATTCTTCTTTAGACCATGATATGTATATTCTCATGTATTGCTTCCGCCATGATTGATTATTGCTTGCTGATATAAACTTGAGAGATCGTTGGATGATGAGATATTAGGGGAGATCCTTGATCGATGAGGAGATATCAAATGCTTGCTGATGAAGGCAGATCTGAAACTGTATTATCCTATGATTGCTTGTGCTTGATTGAATATTGTAAATATATGACTGCTGAAGGGATTGCTGATTGGATGAATATCGTAGATGAATGATGGTGATATGTACTGCTGATTCGGTGCTTGTATGTTTTCATTTGGACTGTAATTTTTTTAAGATTCTGATCTGATTTTAGAATGATCTCCTGATCCGATCCCTTTATGATTTGATGCTTGCTAAGATTCTATTTTTATATGCTTTCACCTGTACGATGGTCGTCCTCTTGAGGGGATGTGACTGTTGTTCATTAAAATAATTCTTTCTTGTTTATTGCTGACTTCTTTTGGACTTCCCTGATATCCTTTTTGCCAACGATCATGACCTTTGGTGGTTCGCTGTTGATAAACAGCGATTGCTTTTTAATTAAGGTAGCTTATATAATGGTTGGCTGCCTTAGGAAGATCGCTTGCTATGGAATCGCACCCCATATGATATTCCTTGTTTCACATTAGTTAATAAACTTGCCTGTATTTGTAATCACTCCATCTTACATATGATCGCAGCCTATTTATACCTTCATTAGTCGCTGCTATATATATTAATATATTTATAGTATTTATTGATAATTGAAATTAATTTTAATAATATTTAACATTTATTTCTATATTGCTAATTATATTATTATATATAATAATAATAATATATATAATATTTGTACTAATATTTATATTTATTTATATATATAATTATAATAATATTTAATTATTAATAATTATTCTTGTTATTAGGATGCATTCGATTTATTGAATATATTAATCTGTAATGTAAGCATATTCGATTTATGATAAAATCGATTTAATATAGGGACATGACATGTTGCATGCACAACTTATTCTTTCCTGTTTTATGCACAGTTAATCCATTCCTAGTCATGCCATGCAAATTACTTGCTGAATGTTATGTTATGTTCAGATTTGTTAGTTTAAGTTAAAGGTAGAATGATAATTTGGTAGATTTTGTTTAATCCCTACTAAGTTAACAATATGTCTAAAAATCGCCACATAAAACTTACTTTCATAAGGAAATATAAATCATTCATAAGACAAACTCTTGACTCTCTTGTTTCAGAGCAATGTCATGGGAAGACTGTCTGATGAGAGAGGGCTTTCACATATACTTGATGGGAAATGGCTCCTCAGCAGTCCACAGGTTAAAATTCATGAGGTATTGCTGTCTTATGCAAAAGAAGAGTCTGGAGGAACTTGCACCAATTTATTTTCATTCTCTTCCAATCTACACCCAACTCTTGGTGAGGAATTAAAAGAATCCAGACAGCGTGGTAATTCTTTTTATGTAATTAGAGATGATTTGCTGCACCCTCTGATAAGCGGGAATAAGACGAGAAAACTCGACGCTTTGCTTCCACTTATTGAAGCTCATTGCGTGACTGACGTGGTGAGAAATCAATCCTGCAGAGTTTTGACTTCAGGTATTTAGTTAATCTGTTGAAAGTATGGAATATTTATATCTAGGTAAGTGTTTTTGATAATCACCTCAGATTAATTGATTGGAAATTGCAAGCATCTGATATATGGATCTTATTTTTTATTTTCAGTGTTCTTCTGTGACTCTTGTAGCCATTTTGTTGAATTTCAAAGTGTTGCAAAGTGAAATGGTTTCTGTACAAATAACATGTTAATATGATAAATCCCTCCCACAGAAGCATGTCTTATTATTATTTGCACTGGACATTGCAGGTTACATGTGGGGGGTGTCAAAGTGCTCATGCAGCGGCATTGGGTATGGAATGTTAAAAGAGTTAGTGAAGATTTTGGTTTTGTTCTTATTGATTTTATGATTTATCACATCCCTATCACTTCCGAATTGACCAAATGCATTTTGTTAAACTGACTTATTTAAGTTTTAATGGAGAAACATTAATTTGCATGAGGTTTGTTGGTAGCTGTGGCTTGTGCAGAACGAGGCATACGGGCTCATTTGCTTCTTCGAGGGGAACAACCTGAAATCCCAACAGGCTATAATCTTATATCCGAAATGTATGGTAATGTGATTTATGTGCCAAGATCTATTTATGCAAACAGGGAAGCACTGCTTGGAAGACATGCTAGCCTTATAGCTGGTGATGACGGTTCAATAATGTGGTTGCATGATGAAGTAAACATGCTACCCATGTCTGTGGAAAATCATGCTTCTCGTCAACATGATAGCAAGGGACAATCGGCATGCATTGCAACTCACGCCACTACAAGGAAGGTGGCAGTTGTAAAGGAGGGTGGAGGCGACGCTGTTGCATTATTAGGTCCTTTTCTTTTTGATGAAGATTTTAAGCAGTTTATAGTCTTAAATGTTGGTACGCATCTGCGCTGTGTTTATTATCTTTTGCTTGTGTACTTTTATTTTGTGACTAATTTCATTTGTCTCTGCAAAACCCTTGTCTGCTCTCCAGTTGCCTCAACTATTGAAGCTGTTTATTGTTTTGTACATTCTTTAAATTAAAGAATTTTCTTATAAAACAGGCATTTACAATTCCAGTAGATTTTTCGGTTTCCATCATAAGGTGTCTCATTCTGAATGCCATCTGCTTAATGCTAAATGTGTATATTATTTACGATTTATAATGCTGTTTTTCTAACCCCTTGCAAAAATGATAACCTAATAAAGTCATCCCCAATTTGTCTTTTGTTCCACACTTTTAGTTTAACCTTGATCAATTTGAGTTTTTGAGCAATGCAAAGATCTTTGAACCTGTGATACGAGTAGCTAACCTAATAGTCATCCTCAAATTTGTCTTCTGTTCCACACTTTTAGTTTAACCTTGATCAATTTGAGTTTCTGAGCAATACAAAGATCTTTGAACCTGTGATATGAGTAGCTCACCATTCTTTTATGTTTTCTTTGAAGGCTTCGTCTTGTAGCCACATGGTCACAAACCCAAACGGTCATCTCCTTAGTTTGGACTCTTTGGCGATTTCGAGTGAAATTGGCTAATAATCTAAACCTGCCAATTGCACTAATTCTAATTCAATCAAGAGTTAAGATTCACTTTTAGTTTAACCTTGATCAATTTGAGTTTCTAAGCAATACAAAGATCTTTGAACCTGTGATATGAGTAGCTCACCATTCTTTTATGTTTTCTTTGAAGGCTTCGTCTTGTAGCCACATGGTCGCAAACCCAAACGGTCATCTCCTTGGTTTGGAATCTTTGGCGATTTGGAGTGAAATTGGCTAATAATCTAAACCTGCCAATTGCACTAATTCTAATTCAATCAAGAGTTAAGATTCAAGTAAATTTTCTGTTAACAGATACTAGTCCATGCTTTTAGCTATATAGTATAAAAGCATCAACATGACCTTATAGTAATCCAAATTACCAGATTTTGACATAACATCCCAACTTTTTTTTTTCCTCTTGAATATCGTTTACAAATATTCTGCTCATATGAGCATCTATATGAGATGAATACAAGCTCTTGTGAGCACTTATTAGAGACTAATACAAGCTCCTTATGACCACACTAGAACTCACCTATGAAAGACCAAGAGTGACTACTTAGAAATCCACTTCATTTAGAAACCACATCCACATTAGAAGCCAACCATGGAATACTAGGAGCCACCACTTAGAATTCCACATTAGATGTCCCTATGGGGATTTGAACTTGGGTCTCCACAGTGAAAACCCAATGTTTTAACCAATTAATATAAACCCGTTGGACATAACATCCCAACTTTAAAAATCTGTTATGTGTTAAAATATGCTGTTGAATGTGAGTAAATGCTCCCTTTCGACCTTTCAGAATTACGCATCAATCTATCAAATTCTCCCCCTAGAATCCACTTTTCCTTGTAATGCCCCCAATCGGACAACCTCAGGAAATAGATGATTTTTCAAACATATGCAAGCTGAATTAATAATCAAATGCTAACTGTAGATGCCCAAACCCTAGTTGATCAGTAATAATGGAGCAATGCAAACCCTTGTAAATCACATATACACTTCCAAACAACAAATTCAAGCTCTCACAATGCTGATATACATCTCAATTGCAATGTAAACAGCAGATCTGAATTGTATATGTCAAAATATATCAAATATGCTTGCTTATTTATGACTTATTTCTCATGAACAGATATAAACCCTAGGATAACAAATATGCTCAAATCTGATCCGTGACAACAAATTTCAAAATATTGGCAACTCTTACCAGTGAATAGATTCATTCAAACAACGATATATTTTGCAAATTCTCCGAAATTAACAACAAACCAACCACTTGCAATTTATTTCAGAATCTTCCCAAACAGTGAAAACAACATCCCACATTACTGATTTATATTTTTAGAGACTCTCAAGTGCAAATCAAACAAGTACACAGAAGATCTGAACTATTATTAGCTAATACAAATATGTAACCCTTGTATGCAACCTCACAATTAATCATAAATGATATTGCAACAGCAGAAACCTTCAATGATTGACAAGGTACAACAGAAATAAAAGGTGTAACAACAGCAAGACGCTGTTTACAGCCAACAACAATGCCCAGGTACTAAAACAATTTATGATTAGCTCAAATACCAACACAAAATGATGTAATTCCACTTACAAATGAGGCAATCCAACTCCATACGGTTGTATGGCGACCCAATCCATGAATTTCAGCAAGGGTGTTGTGTATGGTGGCTTGAATAATGTGTAATCAGACTGTAATAAAAGCAAATCCGAGCAAATAAATGTTGTACGGCTGGTGCTAGGTGTTACGCCCTTAATCCTATAGTGTGTATAGGGTTATGAGCAGTCGGCTTGTGGCTACCTTAACTCTTAATTATGATATATAATCATTATTATAGTCAATTATAGGTTATTAGATCGGCCTAGGAGTTATATTTAAGTATGTAAGTCGGCCTGGGTGGCAGCCAGGGCATATTTAAGTATATAAAGGAGCTAGTGGTAAGTTTGTGATCATCATATTGCAAATTGTGTTCTCATTGCAGATATTTGGAGGTTTCCCCCCTCGAAGTGGCTTGTTATTTTCAGTTATTATCAAGTATTTGCAGCATATTTCCTATTATATTCTTCTATTGTGCAAGTTGTTTCATTACACTAGGACTGAATGGTGGCTCCCAAATAGTGTGGCAGCTTTTGGAACGATGTTAGATGCTTGGAAACTCCTTCAGCAATGCTGAAAACTCTGAAACTCTCCAAAATACAACAAACCCTAGGACTGATTTGACTTACAACAGCAAGCATTCACTCTAAACCCTAGGCAGAACACCAAAGGTGGTTGAAAACATTCACAATATGCTGGTGCAGCCAATCAGAGAGCTAAAAATGATGTCAACAATGGCTGGAAACCTCAAAGAGCAGCTGGTTCAAGGGCTGGAATATCTACAAACAACAAACATAAATTGTTCTAACCCTCCACAAGCTGAAATCACTTTGGTGGCATTGTAGCGACACTGTAGCAACATGTAAACTTGGCCAAAAGTGCTGATTTGATGATGTGGTACAATTTGCTTGCAAATATGAGGGTTTTTGCCCCCAAATCCAATTATGGAAAACCAAGAGGGTTTTTGTTCTCCGGATCTCCAACACCAAGGGTTTTGTCCTTGAATGATATGACAAAATCGAATGATTTGCTTTGTGCCTTGACCTTTCTTTAATAGTTGCCTTTTTCAGGCCCTCTATTTTATTTTATTTTTTTATTTAAAATACTTTTCCTAGGTATTTAAAAATACTTTAAAATTACATCTAGAGTCCCTTTTTGAATTACATTTTGAATAAAGTGTTAAAAACACTTATTCAACATTACATATGACCTATAACAATACTTAAGTTGCCCCTTTTGAAAATAAAGCGATCGGGTCCACTTAAAATATTATTAATTCTTTGAGTTTTGAAAAGGGGACATGACAATCCTTATATATTGACTAAAGGCCCTTAGAGAATCCCACTGCACCTTTTGTCTCTGAAATTCAGGTGTGGATGTTGGTTACAATCATCAAATGCGATTGAAATCCAACTGGGAGAGTAAACAAGCACAAATGCAGAAGCTTGCTTAATGTACCATAGGGAGGGTGCTAATACCCCCAGAAGAACCATCTAAAATTTTGAATCACAAGATCCAAAATTACAACTGCAAATTTTATTAACAAGTGCTTTGAAAGCCTCAATAGAGACTTTAATATCTTGTAGTAACGCTATTTCAGGCTTTGTGTTGATTATTGATTTCTTTAGTAGTTGCTATTTGTCAAGTTGCAATTCAATCTCCTAACATTCCATGAGATAATTAATATGATGGGGTCTTGTCTCTGTAAGTACCAAAATCACGTCAGACCTACATGGCAGTGTGATGATGATAAAGAGGTTCCTAATCATGGCCACATAGGCGTGAATTAATCTCCTCTCAACAGCGTCATTCTATTGGCATTTGGTTGTCATTGATGTCAACACTGTCATGGATGTGTGATGGTGCTCATGGTTGGATTTAGAAGATACATTAAGATGGGAATTAGAAGTTCATGGTTGGATGTCATGTCTCATCCAATGACAGCAGAGAAGATATATTAAGATGGGAATTAGAAGGCCATGGTTGGATGTCATGTCTTATCCAATGATAGTAGAGAAGATATATTAAGATGGGAATTAGAAGTTCATGGTTGGATGTCATGTCCTATCCAGCGGAGAAGATACAGTTCATGGTTGGATGTCATGTTCTCATGATGAAACATTAAGATGGGAATTAGAAGCACTAAGATGAATGATGATATATTAAGCTATGCTGAGGATGAAAAGATGTTGCTTATGGCCTATGGCATGTTGGTTGATCATTCTTGTTGCTCTCAAGGATGTATATGCTGTTATATGAAGGTTTTGGTCTTCGGAAGTTGGTGAAAGTTTCTGTTACAAGAAGACTATTTTGAAAACTGTCTAGGAGATTGCTCCGCATTTTCATTCTTTTGATGTTGTGCCTCCGCGGATTGAAAGAGCTTCATATAGTGTCAAAGCATGTATGTTCCAAGTTTCATGGTGTTTGGATTATCGGAAGGGTGTTTTGCAGTTGACAGTTTGAAGATAGTGTTGGTTCTAAAGAAGATATTCATTGTGCGACAATGTTTGGCTCTGCATTCCTCCGTGCTTGAAGATGATGTCTTGCGGTTCAGAAGTTAAGCTGAGTGACTTGTGAAGGTGATATTTCCAAAGTTTCAGGGCTCTACACCTTCCGCAGTGAAAGTTATAAGTGGTAGAGTTCCGGTCTGTATTCTGTCTGAGAAAAGCTATGTTGAAATGCTCCGCATTCCTGCCGAAGAGAAGAATTGTCTATGTGGTTTTGTGGACATGTTTAGGAGTGTGTATTACATGCATCTTTGCAGTTTCAGGTGTTTTGGTGCTCCGCAAAGTTAGTTTCTCAATGAGTGTGTTACAGTGTGTTCCGGATGGCTGTTTGATCTTAGTATGCATGTTTCAAGGTATGCAGCACAATGTATTTGTTGTGCGGAGTTAGACGTGTATCTGAAGGTGTTGTATGAGTCATGAAGACTCATCTGGAAGAATTTCATAAAGATCTTGTATGTTTCCAGTACCGCACAAGGTTTTTCAAGTGGTGGTGTTCGTTATACTTCAAATTTCATGTTTTCCTGCTTAAGGCCGTCCTATTTCAAATGAACGATTTGTGCGGAGGTGATTCCTTGATGAATGATGTTTAGGACCAAACTAAGCATGTATTGGGACCTGCAAGGCGTGTGTTTTCTCCTGGAGTAGCGTTTAGTTCATGATAGGGCTTGCCCTATGCATGTTTCATGTGTTGTGATTACTGGCTAACTTGTAAAATGTAATATTCTTATTGTATTGGCCGACTTGTAATGTAATCAATGAAATGTCATGTATATATTGTAAACCTAGTTGGTCTAGGTGAAGTATGATTGCGAAAATGAAAACATGAAAGTGTGAAGAACAAAATATGAAAATCATATGCATTGTGATGTCCGACTGAAGGAGAAAGAGCAAATGTGTTAGAAGCTGTCCTGATTCATCTTGAAGACATTTTTGTGATAGGAGGGAAGTGAAGAGTGTGCCTAATTGATTCAATCATCAGAAGAAGCAGGAGTGCAATCATCAAAGGTGTGAGCTCCATTGTCAGTTTTCAGGCAGTAGAAGGACTGTTATATGGTGACATCAAGTCATTTGGTTGTCATTGATGTCAACACTGTCATGGATGTGTGATGGTGCTCATGGTTGGATGTAGAAGATACATTAAGATGGGAATTAGAAGTTCATGGTTGGATGTCATGTCTCATCCAATGACAACAGAGAAGATATATTAAGATGGGAATTAGAAGTTCATGGTTGGATGTTATGTCTTATCCAATGATAGCAGAGAAGATATTAAGATTGGAATTAGAAGTTCATAGTTGGATGTTATGTCCTATCCAGCGGAGAAGATACAGTTCATGGTTGGATGTCATGTTCTCATAATTCAACATTAAGATGAGAATTAGAAGCACTAAGATGAATGATGATATATTAAGCTATACTGAGGATGAAAAGATGTTGTTGATGGCCTATGGCATGTTGGTTGATCCTTCTTGTTGCTCTCAAGGATGTATATGCTGTTATATGAAGGTTTTGGCCTCTGGAAGTTGGTGAAAGTTTCTGTTACAGGAAGACTGTTTTGAAAACTGTATGGGAGATTGCTCTGCATTTTCATTCTTTTGATGTTGTGCCTCTGCGGATTGAAAGATAACTTCATATAGTGTCAAAACATGTATGTTCCAAGTTTCATGGTGTTTGGATTATCGGAAGGGTGTTTTGCAGTTGACAGTTTGAAGACAGTGTTGGTTCTAAAGAAGACATCCATTGTGCGGCAATGTTTGGCTCCGCATTCCTCCACGTTTGAAGATGATGTCTTGCTGTTCAGAATTTAAGCTTAGTGACTTGTGAAGGTGCTATTTCCAAAGTTTTAGGTCTCTACACCTTCCGCAGTGAAAGTTATAAGTGGTAGAGTTCCGGTCTGTATTTTGTCTGAGAAAATCTGTGTTGAAAGCTTGTTGAAATGCTCCGTATTCCTTTGGAAGAGAAGAATTGTCTATGTGATTTTGTGGACATCTTCAGGGGTGTGTATTACATGCATCTTTGCAGTTTCAGGTGTTTTGGTGCTCAACAAAGTTAGTTTCTCAATGACAGTGTGTTACAATGTATTCTGAATGGCTGTTTGATCTCAGTATGCATGTTTCAAGGTATGCGGTACAATGTATTTGCTGTGCGGAGTTAGAGGTGTATTTGAAGGTGTTGTATGATTCATGAAGACTCATCTGGAAGAATTTCATGAAGATCTTGTATGTTTCTAGTACCGCACAAGGTTTTTCAAGTGGTGGTGTTTATTATACTTCAAATTTCATGTCTTCCTGCTTAAGTCCGTCCTATTTCAAATTAGCGATGTGTACGGAGGTGATTCCTTGATGAATGATGCTGTGAATGATATTTAGGACCAAACTAAGCATGTATTGGGATCCGCAAGGCGTGTGTTTTCTCCTGGAGTAGCGTGTAGTTCCTGATAGGGCTTGCCCTATGCATGTTTCATGTGTTGTGATCACTGGCCGACTTGTAAAATGTAATATTCTTATTGTATTGGCCAACTTGTAATGTAATCAATGAAATGTTATGTATATATTGGAAACCTAGTTGGTCTAGGTGAAGTATGATTGCGAAAATGAAAACATGAAAGTGTGAAGAACAGAATATGAAAATCATATGCATTGTGATGTTTGACTGAAGGAGAAAGAGCAGATGTGTTAGAAGCTGTCTTGATTCATCTTGAAGACATTTTTGTGACAGGAGGGAAGTGATGAGTGTGCCTAATTGATTCAATCATCAGAAGAAGTAGGAGTGCAATCATCAAAGGTGTGAGCTTCATTGTCAGTTTTCAGGCAATAGAAGGACTGTCATACTGTAATCTTTTCTGAGTTTGTTCTCAATTTAGGGAGTAGTTGCTTCCTTGCGAGTGACCCTAAGACAAAGTCTTTAGGGAGTTGTAGCTTCCTTGGGAGTGACCTGTTGATGATGTTTTTGTGACACCACAACAATAGAATAAAACACAGAGTATTCTATCCTCTCTTGAATAAAGCTTCTTAGACGCTGAACTATGTGATCGAATGAGACTGCTCCAAGGCTCCTTTTATGTCAGGTCTTGATGTGCACAGGGATAGACTCAGTGGAATGATGTGATTTGGTGGTAATCACGAGGGGCACTTACGTGGGATTACTCCTTCATGGACATGGAATTCACTCCTGGGACTCGGATTGGTGGGTGAATGAAACTCCTTCGCAAATGGACAACCTGGAACCTACTGCTTCGTCCAACAGAGAGACTGGGATTTCACTGTTTCTTCCACGGTAAGGCTTTGATTTCACTATCTCTTCCAAGGAAAACAAGGCGTAGGCTCTTAGTTCCACTTTCGGATAGGGAATGATTTCTCAGTGAGGTTCCTTACGGACTATTACTAACGAAGATCTAAAAGAAAATGCAAAAGATGGGGTAAGGGTTCAGGAATCTAATCAATGGAAATGACTGCTGTTGAAGATGGAAACTGGAACTAGTCCTCTGCTTCGTCATGCGACAACTAGGCAGAGATGGTGCAATCTTCTGGGGTAGAGGCAAAGATTTTCACACTGTCCTGTCATGGAACATGGAATTGATCATACAGAAACAGTCGAAGTTAAGCATGGATTACGTTCAGACTAACCATACAAAGTGATTTGCAAGCCACATATCACAAATGGTATGAACAAATCAACTTCAATCATTCAACAAGAACATTTCCATCACATCTATCTAACAAAAGCATGAAAATACAAGAAAGAACTTCAATATCTTTTAGATTTGCTCCAAGAAATCAATAAGACCATGCCAAAAATCCAAAGAAATATATGAACACCATTCTTCAATGCATATATTATTGCTTCAGAAGTCTGTATTACAACAATCCAACTGATTCTTGGAGTTTCAGCTTAGAAAAATAGTGTAGAAATGAAAACTAGCTACTAGGGTGCTCTAGGAGCAGCAGAATGATGGAAAAAAGAGAGGGAGAGATAAAATGAGGCATCCCCCAGCCTTTATATAGGCTAGCTAGCAAACAAGGAGGTGGAAAAAGATCAGATTTCCTCTATCAACGTGCAAACCCTAAAAGGTAGGTGGAAATATGTCATAAGACAAGTAGAAGGCTGCCACATGTCCTAGGCGTTAGGTTGACTGAGCTGCCTGGTAGGTAGGTGAGACCAGTCAACTGCCCAGCTCGACCTGCTCCTTGGTCGCAAATTTCATGGTGTCCTGGAATCCACTTGTCCTGGTCGCAAATTCCACCTGGAATAGGATTTTGCGAACTGGAATGATTTTCTTCCTGGGCGCATAATCCAGGGGGTCAAGGAACTTTGTTGTGGAATTCCTTCCAGGCTGGAAATCAAGTCAATCTTGATGGAATTCTTGGAGTGATCCTTGGAATTGTCTCTGTGCTGTATACTTTGGAATTGAAATTCCATCCCTGCTGTATTTCCCTTTGGATTCCCGCACCGGCACGGATCCTTGCTCTTGGCGTGGATTCCCGTTCTTCTCGAGGGATGTGAACTTGAAGTGTATCCTCTTGGTTTTCCAAGGATTGATCCTCTTGTCCGGAACTGGAATCCCTGATACTGGACTTGGAGTGATCTCTCCCATTCTGCCATCCTTGATGCAGGCATTCTCTATGTCATTTGAAATCTTTGGAAGGACATCTTGATCTTCCTTATCCCTTTGTGCGAAGTCTCCTTGTCGCTGAACTGGACTCTTTGATGTTGCCTTTCCTTCCCTCGGTATGCATGTGTAGTCTTCTTATTGTCGGAACTCCTAGATCCTTGAAATGGTCATCATTTCCGGCGCTTGAACTCTCTGCATCCATCTTGCTTGCCCTGAATCATCCTTGTTCATCCTCCTCATGGAACTTATCCTCGTCTTGGATTCCTGCAAAACAAGGGAAACCTCAAATAGTCATGATGCACAAAATCCATAAATGCAATGCCATATGAAATGAAACATGAATGATTTTGCAAGTTTTGATCAATTTCACTTATAAATTCCTGAACAAACAAAGGATTTCCCTCATTCTTCGGCATTCTTCACACTTGGACTAGCCTTTCCTTTTCATTCCAGGATTACCAGGCATGCACAGGAAGAAATTCCAGGTCAGGGAGCAATTTCCAGTTGGTTCAGGAGGAATCCTGATGTCCAGGTCGCATTTTTCACTATCAACAGGAATTTCCTGCTGCCCAGGTCGCAAAATCCACCTCTTGCAGGAATTTGCAACCTGGAATATCCTCACTCCCTGGGTGCAAAATCCAGTAGGTACTGGATTTTGCGACCAAGACAAAATTTCTTCCTGGGCGCAAATTTCACTGCCTGCAGGATTCTGCAACTTTGACCAGTTTTCCTGATTTTTGGCTAAGGATTTATCATTTTGCTCATTTCTTTGCAAGGATAGACTTTTGATCAGAGATTCATCATTCAAATAGGATTCAGTATGAGAAGTACCTTCTATCCTTAAGGAATTCCAAATTTCAAGGTGTACCTCTCAGATTGGTGGGGAATATTCCTCCATGGCGCACTTTCAGACTGACCCCAAACTCCATCATGCAGGTCGCACATTCCACCTAGTCAGGGAATTTGCGACCAGGACATCTTTTCTTCCTGAGCGCAAATTCCAGCAGGAGCAGGAATTTGCGACCAGGACAACTTTCATCCCTGAGCGCACATTTCCACAGGAGGTGGATTTTGTGTCCCAGCTAAAAAAACTATCCTACAGGCTCAAATTTCAGGATTTCAGTTAAGGACTTATCCCTTCTTTCAGTTTTGTTGTTTGAACGAGGTTTCAGTTTTGCAGAAGGTGAACTCTAGCTGCCTTACGGAGGTTCAATGACGACACGGGATCCGGAACACGGAGTTTTCTTTTCTTCCATCCCCTCAAGGAATCTCCCATTTTCATGGTGAAATTTGCAGAAGGTGAACTCTAGTTGCCTTACGGAGGTTCAATGACGACACGAGATCTGGAACACGGAGTTTTCTTTTCTTCCATCCCTTCAAGGAATCTCCCATTTTCATGGTGAAATTTGCAGAAGGTGAACTCTAGCTGCCTTACGGAGGTTCAATGACGACACGGGATCTGGAACACGGAGTTTTCTTTTCTTCCATCCCCTCAAGGAATCTCCCATTTTCATGGTGAAATTTGTAGAAGGTGAACTCTAGCTGCCTTACGGAAGTTCAATGACGACGCGAGATTCGGAACACGGAGTTTTCTTTTCTTCCATCCCTTCAAGGAATCTCCCATTTTCATGGTGAAATTTGCAGAAGGTGAACTCTAGCTGCCTTACGAAGGTTCAATGACGACACGGGATCCAGAACACAGAGTTTTCTTTTCTTCCATCCCTTCAAGGAATCTCCCATTTTCATGGCGAAATCTTCCAGACCAACAGATGGTGAAATTTTCATGCAAGTACTCATGGACAAGTCCGGGAATGTCTGTCTGCCAAATTGCAAAGTTCAGACTGGAACAGGAAGTGGAGTAGGACACCTTGATCTTGGGGTGCATAATCCAATAGGTATTGGATTATGCGACCAAGACAAAAAACATCCCTGGGTGCATAATCCAGTACCTACTGGATTATGCGACCAGGAAGAAATTTCTTCCCTGGGCGCATATTCCAGTTGGTACTGGAATATGCGACCAGGAATATCCCTGTTTGCACATTTCAATCTTCCAGAGGGGTGCCTGAACGTTGATAGTTTTAAAATTTGCTTTAAGTTCTTGGAAACCCTGTTTGATTGAGAATCTTCCGAGTTATGAAATGAGTCATGGATTTGGATCAGGAGGATATCCCTTGGACAAACTTCCGGACTAGAGCCGTCGGGCCGGGAATTGAGTTCCATGATGGAAAGATGAACATGCCAAGGAGTGACAGTCTTTGTTGAATTCCGGGCCTGGTCGAGATAAGAATCTGGATAGACCCTGGAATAGGATTCCGAGCAGGGATTCCTTGAACAAGATCCCGGGATAGGCACTTCCGGACAGGACTCCGGATTGGACCTCTGGGCAGAGAGTGTTGGACTGGAGTCCAGGAATGATTTCCTGAGTGGGACATGGGGTCTTGGAACAAGATTAGAATTGAGTTTCATGCCGGGAATGGAGAGGGTTCTAAGGTGGAAAGATGGATTTTGACATGGAATGACAAGCCTTGTTGAATTCAGGACCCTGGATTGGAACTTCAGGACAGAGTGAAGGATCAAGACCCTCCTTATGGAATGATGGACTTATGCCATGGATTGGTTAGTTTTGATTGAGGAATGATAGTCAGGGTTTCACTTATCCTCAAGAAAACTCACTACTTCAAGCATTCCTAATGTTCCCTGTGAGCTGACTGCTCGGACATTCTTTCCTAGCTTCACGGGTTAGGACAAGAAACTGCAAGATCAGAGCAAAAACGACGGCGAAAGTGAGCAAAAGAGGGGGTCCCCATTTGCAATGGGGTGATGTGTGAAAACGTCACAACATGACCCTAAATCAAAGTTTTCAGGGAGTAGTAGCTTCCTTGTGTTGAAGCCCTAAAACAAAGTTGTTATTTTGAGCTTCATATATTGTGAGTTAATCCCTCCGTGGTTTTTCCCTTCTTGGGTTTTCCACGTATATCTGGTGTTATGTGTTGATGTGCATTGTGTTGATCTTTTATGTTTATGTTAATGCTGTAATGCTTAAGTTTTAAATTGCTCCGGAGAATTTGAAGTTTGTTTAGATACTGATTCAGCCCCCCCTCTCAGTATCCTGGTGTATTCAACACATTCTTGGTGACATCTCATTGTGTTTACCCTTCCTTTTTTTCCCTTCGTAACCTTCGTTTTGTGTTTTCAATTTTTGCTTTCTTCCCGTCAAGTCTTTCAGATCCTTTTTAGAAGGCTCGCCCAGTTGACATGTAGGGTCTCCCGAGCGACTTGTCCTTAAGTTGTAGGGTCACCTAGGCGACAAGCCCTAGTAAAAGGGGTGACACACTTCCCGAAAGGGGTGATCTTGTCGTATTGGGATGTGTGAAATAACTTTCAGTTTTATCTTTTCTTCTTGATTTTTAGCCCATTTTTCCTTGCATTTTTTCATGCTAACTCATTGTCTTCTCGCTATCTTTCCATTTCTAACTCTTGATCAAATCTTATCTCTTCAAATTTGTTTTCGTTTTCCCTTCTGTTTTCTTTTAATTCTCTTTAGTTTTCTTCATATCCTTTGTCTATTCTTAATAAAGTTTCCATTCTTTTGTAGTTAACTAATTCTTTCGTTCTTATCTCTTCATCCCTTCCGTCTCATTTCTACCTATAAATACCCCTTCATTATTCATTGTTTAAACATTTTCACATGATCTTCTAATCTTCGAATGCTCATTTCATTTTGAACCTTCACTTCTTCAAAGCTTAGTTTAGTTTAGTATAGAAGCTTCCAAGCTTCTCGTTTAGGACTTCATGAGCCTTTTCATTTCAACAGTTAGCTTTAGCATTGCTTTAGGAGGAGGTAGTTCTCATGCATTCTTATAATCTTCAAGCTTATGCATAGCTTCTTCCCCTTAGGATTTTTATGCTCATAGAGGACTTAGAGAGCCTTTTTTTCCCTTCAAATTTTTTATTGCTTCTAAGCCAATTTTTTGTCTTTATGTCCCCGTTTTTATCCCTATCGCCAAGCGGACCTTGCTGTTGTAGAGGAGGAGAAAGTTGCCACATGACCTCTGGTGACATAGCTTGGCATTGATGCCCACTATCAACAAGTTCTTTATTGCTTTATTAGTAATTAGCTCACATCTTGCTCTTGAGGAAGTAAAACATTGTTTTTCTTTCTCTTGATAGAATAGAGTTATTTGCTTTTCTTAGATGAAATTTCCTGTTTTGCTTAGAGTAGTTGCAAATTTGATTGATTAAATTATATCTCAATAGTAATTAGATCACCATAAAAAATCAGAAAAAGAATCAAAAGTGCATGCATTCATTTAGGATTAATTGCATTCAAAAGTTCATTTTAAACATTTGAAAATGTACAACTTTCAACGTTTCAAACATTCACACATCAAACAAGCCCTTGATTTCACTACAAGGCATACAACGCAAACGTTCAAACATTGAAACATTAAAGAAGCCCTTGATTTTGTCATGAGGCATAGAAATCCCACATCAACATCAACATTAACTTGAACATTCAAACACATCAAAACATCCATCTTCTTTGCTAATCACTCGATGTGCCCTAGTGTGAGGAAAAATTGGATAGAACCAATCTTGGAGGAAATTAGAGCAAACCTCCCTGTGCAACCAGACCAAACCGAAGAGATAGACCAAGAACAAGAGCAAATCTTGAGGCTGACTCAACAAGAAAATGAGCAAAGATAGAGAGAGGAGTTGTGTAATCAAGAACCTGGACTCTTCGAAGATTTGATTGATCTTGAACAATGGAGGCTCAACACTTTTCGCCTCTTCGCAAATGACGAGTTAAACAAGATTAGAGCAAATGACCCTTCGGGTCACATAAGAATTACCACAACACCAATTTGATGATTTCAACGAGAACAACTAAATAACAACAATCACAACAATAACAATTGAAACATTCAACAAACAGATGCGATTAATCCAACTACAATCTGGGACGTTCTACTTCGTAGAGAACAAGACACCCCCTCAGTACTGCTGCCGCTTGATTGACTTTTGCCATGAGAGCAGGAGTGATCGGGAGGAAGTCTCTGCAAGGATATGGTTCGTGTGCTATGTTGGAGTCTGACTCACCTGTGTTGGGTTTGAGTCACATTTTGAACAACACAGTTTCTTGCTCCATGTAGCAGGCTTATACCTACCTTTTGCAACATTCGCCTCCAATCCTTCTACCCTATTTTAGCATGTTGTTACCTTTATGGAGCATATCCTTGAATAGTTTCTGACTCCCCTTGACTTCGAGTTTGGTGGCTTACCTCTCTTCCTATTTCCACTACTAATCTTTTTCTTCTTCAACTCAAATTGGGAAAGCTTTTCCAAGTCAGTCTCTGTAATGTCCCTTGCTTAATCTGCCCTAGAAAGTATCAAATATCACAAATTAGGGTTAGGGTTTCAGAATTACCATTTCGACTATCTTCAAACTGCATCATTCTTGTGCTTTAAATCTGCAATCATAGCATAAGAAACACATATACAAAATATAGATATACAAACATACCTCTTGAAATATTAGTGTTAGATAAGATTTCCCTGCATTCAAATTCATAAACAATATTCATATAGGCAGATCATCTATCATTTTATTCACTCCACTCAATCATAGTAGGTGATGGTGCTGAGCAACATGGCAGGACATAGACTGGTCAACAATACCTCCATGCAGGCCCTAACAGGGGGCATGGCAGGGTGTTACTCAGTTCTCCCTCCATACAGGCCCTAACGGGGGGCTTGGCAGGATATAGTTTGTCAACAAGGCCTCCATAAGGTCCCATCAGGGAGGTATGGTAGGGGTGCTGATCAGTCCTTCCTCCAAACAGGCCCTTAGGGGGGCATGGTAGGGTTGCCTCCACGTCATATATATATATATAACAGTAGTATAAATAAATCAGTCAATAGTTACTGATCTAACCTGTTAAATAATGTTTAGCAATGGATCCTTTGATAACTCAGTAGTCTAAATGATTGTATATAAATATCACCTTCCGCAGATCCAACGTCTGCTCCTTTAATTAAGGGATATTGTTCCTTTTTATTACTCAGAGAAATATCTTATTCGATGATACCTTTTTGACATCCTTCCTTAAATATTCCTTAAGGGATGCGTTTTTGGAGATCAACATGTCTTTTGCTGAGGGACACTTTTCTTCATACATCGTATCTCTTTATTAATGTTTAATTACAATTCGTTAATCCTTGGGTGCCGCTTAGACTTGAGTTTAAATCTTAGTTTTAAACTTTGTAAGATATCGCCAATAAATCGCATGAAGTCAGCCCACTTTTGGGCAGGGTCATGATAGTCTCATTGATTTGTTCAATCAGGTCATATGAATGAGATTAAGACTCATCACTGTTATCCTTTGAATCCAAATCCTCTCTTAGGTCTCCATCTGGTGGTGGCCAATCTATTTGTGTCTCCAATTTCTTCTTTTAATGCCAGAGCCTTCTGGTCTGTCATAAATTCTTCTTGACCATCGATTGAGAATAAGGTTAGGCAAGCTCTTAGTTTTGTTCACATATCTCTTCTGGAGTTTGAATTTTGTCATTTCTTCCCCATGTCACATAAATTGGCTTCAGGAACCTTCTCTTGCAACCTATCCAAAACAGAATTTTCCATTTAAGCCTTGAGAGAAGCTTCTATTTTTATGTTCTTCAAAGCCCATAGTCACATTGGGACCTAGAGTATTGGTGCTTGTATGGGAATTCCATTCAAATCAGGGTACGGGAGTAAATCAGTAAGGATATGGCTATAATAAAAATCGCTACAGTCACCAGAAGATGTGGGTACAGGGATGAGGATGTAGATGCAGTCCTTGCCCTTGTATTGGAGTTTCTTGTTGACCATGCTAAAGCTTTGAAGGAATTATTTCTGGTACTGTGCATGCCATTTTGCTTCGGTGTCTAGACCAGGTCCTTGGTTGTCTCTTTTAGCTTGTCAAGACTCAAAACCCTTATTAGGATCTTTGAGTCCCTTTCCTCGTAGTTCTAAGACAACTCTGTCCTAGATGTCTCTGATCATGAAAAAACTGGCACTGGAATAGGATATTTTTGTACTCCAGTTCTTGAGTCCGTTCACTTGCTCTGACTTTAAATGTATCAAGTTTGGAAGAGGATAACACAGATCAAATGTAACACACATACAGTGATATACAAAGAAGGGAATACTTAGGATGGCTCTAGAGGCACACAAATATTCGCCAATAGAATTGCCCAAATTATAAAAAGCATGGTGTTCCCAGAAGTTCGGTGGGAGACCAAATAATCTGATGCATGGAGAGAGTCACAAGTGTTATTTTGAGGGATTAAATCCCTCATCCCAAAAGTGCATACATAAATTTTCTCTACCCATAAACTTGGGGCTTCCCATCAATGCTTCATCTACAAGAAAACATTCCATGAGGGGCAGCAATTGTACTCGCTCCTTTGTCATGATCTTCCATTTTGTGGCTTAGCCACTTCTGAATACTTGCTCCTGTTTGCCAGGAATTCACACGTTATAGCTCTTTTGCTTGAGAATGATGACTTCTGGATTGAGCTCTTCATCCTTGAATGTGATCTCTGGAGTCTCCTTGGTTGCTTTGCGCCTTTAATTAAGGGATATTGTTCCTTTTTATTACTCAAAGAAATATCTTATTTGATGATGCCTTTTTGACGTCCTTCCTTCCTCCTTAAATATTCCTTAAGGGATGCGTTTTTGGAGATCAACACGTCTTTTGTTGAGGGATGCCTTTCTTCATACATCATATCTCTTTATTAATGTTGAATTACAATTCGTTAATCCTTGGGCGCCACTTAGACTTGAGTTTAAATCTTAGTTTTAAACTTTGTAAGATATCGCCAATAAATCGCATGAAGTCGGCCCAGTCCGCCCTTCCTAAGATTGCTTGTCCTCAAGCAATTTCAAATTTGGATGGCTAAAAATCTCTTCTCCTTCCCACGTAGGATCTTCCTCTGGTAGGCCCTTCCATTTGATCAAGAATTCGGAAATAGTTTTATTGCTTAATCGCTTTTTCCTCATGTTTTACCCTCGTCGTCAAGCGGAGGTAACTCTGCACATGGGGTGATTTGTTGCCCTAACACTTTTTTGAGTTTGGATACATGAAAAATATTGTGAATACGATTGTTCTCACGCAACTCCAATTTGTAAGCTACTTCGCTGATCTTCCTTAGAATCTTATATAGCCCATAAAATTGGGGTTTGAGTTTTCCTACCCCGCTGGTCTTGATTGAAGATTGTTTATATGGTTGTAGTCGCAAAAACACCAAGTCTCCAACCTCAAATGTCCTCTCAGTACGGTTTCGATCAGCATAGATCTTCTGTTGGTTCTGTGCTTGATGCAAATTGTCTTTAAGAGTGATCATGATATCTATGTTTTGTTGCACGAAATCTTTTGCCCCGGGTACTTGTCTTTCTTGTGAGATCAAACTGCTGAAGGAAGTTGGTTTGTAACCATATAAAACTTTGAACGGGCTCATCTTGATTGACATGTGATGGGTGGTGTTGTAGCAATATTCACCAAGATGTAACCATTTCATCCATGTGTTCTGTTGGTTTGCGACATAATTCCTCAAATATCCTTCTACTCGCTTGTTAACAATTTCAGTTTGTCCATCTGTTTGAGGGTGGTAACTTGTGCTGGGTGTAAGATTAGTCCCGACTAGTCGGAAGAGCTCTTGCCAAAATAGGCTAAGGAATCGACTGTCTCGGTCGCTTACTATGTTCCTCGGAAGACCATGCAATCTGAAAATTTCTTTGAAGAATACTTCTGCTACTTGTGGGGCCTGATATTCAATGGATATTGCAAAAAAGTGTGCATATTTGGTGAGTTGATCCACGACTACATAAATGCAATCCTTACCTTAGACCTTAGGTAATCCTGTTATAAAGTCCATTGAAATGCCTTCCCATTTTTGATTTGGAATGGGCAATGGTTGTAAAAGACCCGCTGGGTGGCTTTGTTTTGTTTTATTTCTTTGACAAGTCATGCATTCTTGTACACACTTTAGGACATCCTTTTTGAGGCCTTTCCAAGAGTATCTTTCGCGTACCTGTTTGTAAGTTTTATAGTATCCCTGGTGGCCTGCTAAGGGGTTGTCGTGGTATTCCTTGAGGATTTTTTCCTTCATTTTTGAGTTGGGTGCCAGAAATATCCTATTTTTATATAGGACAAGCTCTTCCACTACTTTGTAATCTTCATTGGGTAAATTTCCCTCAAGGATATTATTAGCCTGTGGGTCTTTGACATACTCTGCAATGATATCATTTTTCCAATCTGCTACAATGCTTGTTAGGGTGTTCAAGTGGGGTCGTTGAGATAAAGCATCTGCTATAACATTATTTGCCCCTTTTACGTATTCAATATCGAAATCGTAAGCTTGTACTTTGCTTACCCACTTTTGTTGCCGATCATTTAGGTCTTTTTGGTTCATAAAGAACCTCAAGCTATTGTGGTCTGTCTTAATATTGAATTTCCCACAAACTAGATATTTTTGAAACTTGGCTAGGGCATGCATGATGGCTAGCATTTCCTTATCATAGATTGAGTAGTGTCGTTCGATCTCGGTGAGCTTACAACTCTCAAATGCAATGGGATGCTTATTTTGCATAAGGACTGCTCCAATCCCTTCTCCAGAAGCATCACATTGTAGTTCGAAGGGTGATGTAAAATTAGGGATAACTAAAATAGGGCATGAGCTCATTGCTTCTTTTAGTTTTTCGAAGGCTTGTTGAGATGTTTCATTCCACATAAAGGCTTCCTTTTTGGTTACGTTTGTGAGAGGAGCAACAATTTTGGAGAATCCTTTTACAAAGCGTCTGTAGTAACTGCATAATCCCACAAAGCCCCTAAGATGTGTTAGGTTTTTAGGTTTTGGCCATTCTTTAATGGCTTTAATTTTTTCTTCATCAACACTTACCCCTTGCGCATTGAACTTGTGACCTAGATAAAGGATCTCGTCCAAGCTAAATTTGCATTTTGATGCATTAGCATATAAGAACTCTTGTTCCAAAACATTTAGGACTTCCTCAATGTGTTTGAGGTGTTCTTCCCATGTCTTGCTATAAATGAGGATGTTGTCGAAGAATATGAGCAGGAATTTCCTTAGTTGTTTCCAGAATATATGATTCATGCATGATTGAAAGGTTGTTGGGGCATTTGTGAGGCCAAACGGTAGGACCAAAAAATCAAAGTGCCCATAATGACACCGGAAAGCAGTTTTAGGAATATCTTCCTTTCTCATCCTTATTTGATGATACCCTGATCGCAAGTCTATTTTGGAAAAGTATCTGGCTCCATGTAGTTCGTCAATTAACTCATCAATTCTTGGTATAGAGTAACGATTTTTTATTGTTTTCTTGTTTAAAGCCCTATAGTCTATGCACATTCTCATGGTTCCGTCTTTTTTCTTAACTAGGACTATGGAGGATGCAAAGGGACTAGAACTAGGTTGTATATGCCCCATTTCTAGTATTCTTCAATGGTTTTTTAATTTCTTCTTTGAACTTATGGGGATTTCGGTATGGTGTGGTGATTACAGGTTTTGCTCCCTCTTCTAATTCTATTGTGTGCTCAAATCCCCTTTTGGGGGGTAATCCTGGGGGAATATCATCAAATACTTATACTTTCTTAAGATGGGTTGGATATCTATGTGCATTGTGTTGCCCTGGGTGGGGGTTTTGTCTAGAATCATACATTGTGCGACCCATTCTCCTTGGCCACGTCTAAGAATTCTTTCCATTCTTTTAGATGAGACTAGTCTTGGGGAGCCATTAGGTAATCCTTTCAATGTAATTTCCTGTTCATTATGTTGGAAACAAATTTCTAGGTTTGGAAGATCCATAGTGAAGCATCCCAAGGAGTGTAACCAAGGTGTTCCTAATATCACATCATTATCTAAAGTTACCGCGTAGAAATCCCCTTTGATAGTGTGCTTTCCTAAGGTAATTTCCAATTGGGGAATCATTTTCGTGCATTGGGCCATAGATCCGTTAGCTAGTGCTACGGTAAAACCCTCAAAATCCTTGGCTTCTAATTTTCTTTTTGTCACTATGCTTTTGTTAATAAAGTTGTGGGATGCCCCACTATCTATTAAGGCGATTACCTTTTGCCCTTTAAGGGTGCTTTTGATTCTGAAAGGGCGGTGCTCAGAATTTTGCGAGATGGTGGCCAAGGTTCCATGCTCTTTGTCATTGTGCTTTGCCCTCTTGCTAGGGTTTTCTTCTGTTTCTTCTTCGGATGTTGCTTCTATGTTATGCATTCGGCTACTTTTCCCACATGTGTCCTCGACCCCATGGTTCTTTGCTCTTGAACCAGAAACCTTTCCTTTTTAGATCATCTCGCCATTTTTAGATGTTTTCTTTTTGACATATATGCCTGCGTTCCCATGGTTTATTACAACGAAAGCAATTGCCTCCTTAGAATTCTTTCTCATGCCTTCTATTTTTATGAGAAGTTTATAAGGTTTGATGTTTTGTGGAGTATTTGTCCTTTGCAAGTGGGGTATCCATACTTAGTGCTTGTTGGATTGCAGCCTTAAGTGTAGAAGGATTGAGCGCACTTACCAAACCTTTGATAGAGTCTGCTAATCCTTGGATAAATAGGCATGTCAATCTTCGTTGGGATAATTTTGGTACCATTACCGAAAGTTTTTGGAACTCGGTTACATATTCTTCCACTGTTCCTTGCTGTCTTAGGAGTGTAAGTTTTCCCTGAAGTATCATTCGGGGTGCTTTTGATCGAATATTTGGATGAGTTCTTGGCTGAACTCATCATAGGATGTTATATGTTGATGATCTTCGGTGATGAGGCCATGATGCCACCAATCATGGGCTGCTCCTTCTAGGTGGAAAATGGCAAATGTTATGGCATTCTTTTCCGTCATAGGGCTAACTGTGAAGTATGTATCCAATGTTTGGACCCAAGCACGTGCTGTCATCTTCCCGGATCCATCAAATTTTGGAACAGCCATCTTACTAATTCTTCCTTTTAAGTCTGTTAGATTTCCCTATTTTTTATTTGGTTTATTTTGTCTTTTGGCATCACAATAGTCCCTAAAGGAGACATCCTTTTTTATGGCAGAACTCAGTTTTGAATATTCTTCTGCTAGTTCTTCCACACTATCCATGGTTTGATTGTTTTTTTCCTCATCCCCCATCTCTCTTTCCTGTGGTAGGAAAGAGGGTCTAGTTGACCTAGTGATTGAGTCCTTTATTGGGTTATTATTTTCAGAATGGTTGGAATGAGTAGCCCTTTCATTATTTGAATTGCTATGGTTATATAGGTTTTGGATGGCTTGAAGGAAAAGTTCAGTTGTTCTTTCATTTTGCTCCATTAGAGCTTGAGTGAATGTTCTCAAATCGTTGGTCATTTGTTCATCCATGGTGTTGTTTGGTGTAGAGTTATTAACCGAAATTAGTTTCCTCTTTTCTCTTTCTAAAGCCCTTTGTGTTCTTTGGCTAGGTTGCATCCACTATTATTCACAAGATGGCAAGAAAGATGCTCTGATACCAATTGTAATGTCCCTTGCCTAATCTGCCCTAGAAAGTATCAAATATCACAAATTAGGGTTAGGGTTTCAGAATTACCATTTAGACTATCTTCAAACTGCATCATTCTTGTGCTTTAAATCTGCAATCATAGCATAAGAAACACATATACAAAATATAGATATACAAACATACCTCTTGAAATATTAGTGTTAGATAAGATTTCCCTACATTCAAATTCATAAACAATATTCATATAGGCAGATCATCTATCAGTTTATTCACTCCACTCAGTCATAGTAGGTGATGGTGCTGAGCAACATGGCAGGACATAAACTGGTCAACAATACCTCCATGTAGGCCCTAACTGGGGGCATGGCAGGGTGTTACTTAGTTCTCCCTCCATACAGGCCCTAATGGGGGTCTTGGCAGGATATAGGCTGTCAACAAGGCCTCCATAAGGTCCCATTAGGGAGGTATGGCAGGGGTGCTGATCAGTCCTTCCTCCAAACAGGCCCTTAGGGGGGCATGGTAGGGTTGCCTCCATGTAATCTCCTCACCATTCCTTTATGACTGGTGACTTATATATATATATATATATATATATATATATATATATATATATAACAGTAGTATAAATAAATCAGTCAATAGTTACTGATTTAACCCGTTAAATAATGTTTAGCAATGGATCCTTTGATAACTCAGCAGTCTATATGACTGTATATAAATATCACCTTCTGCAGATCCAACGTCTGCTCCTTTAATTAAGGGATATTGTTCCTTTTTATTACTCAGAGAAATATCTTATTCGATGATATCTTTTTGATGTCCTTCCTTCCTCAAATATTTTTTAAGGGATACGTTTTTGGAGTTCAACACGTCTTTTGCTGAGGGATGCCTTTCTTCATACATCGTATCTCTTTATTAATGTTTAATTACAATTCATTAATCCTTGGGCGCCGCTTAGACTTGAGTTTAAATCTTAGTTTTAAACTTTGTAAGATATCGCCAATAAATCGCATGAAGTCGTCCCACTTTTGAGCGGGGTCATGACAGTCTCATTGATTTGTTCAATCAGGTCATATGAATGAGATTAAGACTCATCACTGTTATCCTCTGAATCCAAATCCTCTCTTAGGTCTCCATTTGGTGGTGGCCAATCTATTTGTGTCTCCAATTCCTTCTTTTAATGCCAGAGCCTTCTGGTCTGTCATAAATTCTTCTTGACCATCGATTGAGAATAAGGTTAGGCAAGCTCTTAGTTTTGTTCACATATCTCTTCTGGAGTTTGAATTTTGTCATTTCTTCCCCATGTCACATGAATTGGCTTCAGGAACCTTCTCTTTCAACCTATCCAAAACAGAATTTTCCATTTAGGCCTTGATAGAAGCTTCTACTTTTATGTTCGTCAAAGCCCATAGTCACATTGGGACCTGGAGTATGGGTGATTGTATGGGAATTCAATTCAAATCAGGGTACGGGAGTTAATCAGTAAGGATATGGCTATATTAAATTTGGTTACAGGGATGAGGATGCATATGTAGTCCTTGCCCTTGTATTGGAGTTTCTTGTTGACCATGCTAAAGCTTTGAAGGAATTATTTTTGGTGCTGTGCATGCCATTTTGCTTCGGTGTCCAGACTAGGTCCTTGGTTGTCTCTTTTAGCTTGTCAAGACTCAAAACCCTTATTAGGATCTTTGAGTCCCTTTCCTTTTAGTTCTAGGACAACTCTGTCCTAGATGTCTCTGATCATGAAAAAACTGGCACTGGAATAGGATATTTTTGTACTCCAGTTCTTGAGTCTGTTCACTTGCTCTGACTTTAAATATATCAAGTTTGGAAGAGGATAACACAGATCAAATGTAACACACATATAGTGATATACAGAGAAAGGAATGCTTAGGATGGCTCTAGAGGCACACAAATAGTCGCCAATAGAATTGCCCAAATTATAAAAAGCATAAGCATGGTGTTCCCAGAAGTTCGGTGGGAGACCAAATAATCTGATGCATGAAGAGTTGTTGATGATGTTTTCTTGACAACAACAACATTAGAATAAAACACCAAGTGCTCTATCCTCTCTTGAACAAAGCGTCTCGAATGCTAAGCTACATGATCAAACAAGAACGCTCCAAGGTTCCTTGTACGTGATTTGCAACGGATAGCCTTGGCGGTGTGATGTGATTTACGTAGAATTGTCACCTCAGTCCATTCAAACAAGTTACTTCCTCTTTATGAAATGGAACTTCTTAAATTGATTATAAGAAAATGGAAAAAGAGAAAGGGTTGAGAGGATTCTAATCTAAGAACAATAATATAATGCACATGCTACGATAGACAAATTCCTCGTGTAACCTTACTCCGCTTCACCATGAGAACCAACAATTACACGAAGCAGGTGCAATCTCCAAAGGTAACTCAATGATTTTCATATTGTAAACCTCCATCCAAACACCCACAACTGGCGCAGTTTGAACGAGCTTTCACAATTGAACTTAAGCAAATGTAGTTTAGGCTAACTTCGCACGATGACTTGCCAGCGACAAACCATCAAAAGTATGAAGGAGGAGTTCATCAAATATCTTTATCATATACATCACATCTTTATCATATACATCACATCAATGAACTTTATCTACCTTACTATCTAAGCTTCTTGGAAACACATCTCCGTCATATTCAAGAACTTGAAACTATGCTAACATTTCAAAGCCACAAGATCACCATGCAAAACAACAACAATGAGCTTGTATTACTTTTGAAGTGTGTGATTACAACAATCTCATGTCTCTCTTTATGACTTCGAAGAGCTTCCTCTCTACTCTACTCCTACTTGATCTCTACTTCTAATGATTCTCCTCTAATGTCCCTCTAATGAACTTCTTCTAATTCTTCTAATGTCCCCCCTTACGAATGAGAGTAGTGAGCCTTATATAGAGCTCAAGAATTACAACGAATGGCTCAGATTGATTTAGCAATCAACGGCCGAGATTGAGACAAGGTAGTTTGTTACAAAATTTACTATTTTTAGAACATGAAAAGGGCAATGAAGGCACGTTTCCCAATGTGATAAGCATCTTTGGAGCATCTTTATGGTTGGCCCTCTTGAATAAATGACATGGTAGAATTTGATTGGCCTGATGATGTGTACGTGCCACCTCAGCATCTTCAAACGAACTAGTCTGGTTCACCTCATGTTCACTTAGAATATTTTCTTCTTGTTGTCTTTGATGTAACTCATGGATCACTTTGATGATCATGCTCATCTCTCATCTTGTGATGTTGTTGCAGGACTCTGGACTCTTGGAGTGTTGAGGTGGAAGATGTCTTGTGCGTGACTTCTTGCATATGATGGATGCACATGAAATAGACAACTCTGGATGATGACTCCTCATGCGTGGCGTAAGATGAATTTGATGTAAGAGCTCTCCTCCATGTGGTGATGATGACAACTTTGAGCAACTTTCTTCCGCCTTCCAAACTTCTCATGTATGAGCTCTCGCCATTCACCTCCTTGGATCCTCCATTACCTACAAAAAGAAACACATCAAATTAAGACTTGATATGAAGGATTTTCAATAACAAATTACATTCATCTTATGCATGTGGGATTAAAAAATGACATTTCAAAACATATCCTTTCGCGTAAAATCCATGCCTAAGTGCCTAGGCGGGTTTAGAGGGGCAATATGGATTATTTGATGTGAATTCCATGTCAAGGTGTGAAAGCCACCCAGGCTGGGCGGGTTTAGAGGTGATAGGCGGAGAGTGTCTTGTGAATGACATGACATTGTCCAGGGAAAGTGCTCAAGACCGCCTAGCATGGGCGGGATTGGAGGTTGCATGTGGATTTTCATTAGTTAAGCATTTTTTGGGCTTTACTTTGATAATCTAAACCCTCTTCACTTGTTTCAATGATGACTTGACCTCCTTGAATGAGATGGAAAACCTTAGAAGGATGGGTGGATTTGAAGACAGGGTATGGATTGTGTAATGTGAAGAACATGCATGATGGTGGAAGGCACTTTGGCAAGGCGGTCCTGAAGGATGTGTATGGAATGTATGATGTGAACTTCATTTCATAATCACTTGACCCTCGTTAGCATGCCTTAGACCCTTCTCTTCAAAGTTTTGTTGATCACCTTCATTTGAGTAATGTCCTGGAGTGACTTGCATAGCTTTTAACAACTTCTCCATGTGCAGAGGTGAAGGCCGCTCATGTTGGGCGGGATTGTAGATGATGTGTGGAATTTTGCTTTCAAAACTTGTAATTTTCAATGATCTTCACCTTTGTTTGAACTTAGGGGTATGTTAAAGCAATGGGCGAAGTTTAGAAGGCTTTTGTTGAGTGGCATAAGTGCTTGAACCACTGATTCCACAACCACCTCTCTTGGCCTTCCATTAAACATGCCCACCATGAAGTCTTACATTTTCAATTCTTCAAATTCACTTGAAAGCTGTCTTAATCATCTTTACCTCATCTTCTAGTGGCTAATTTTCTCCAATCTTTCCTTGGGCGGGTTAGAAGGTTGAGTGTGGAGAGAGTGTATGTGGATATGGATTAAATCCAAGACCTCCTCTCTAGGCCGCCCATGCTGGGCGGGTTTGGAGGGTCTAGGCGGAATGTGTGTTCTGGAGGACATGTAGTCCAAGCAAAGGGGTCAAAGCCGCCTAGGAAGGGCGGGCTGGAGGATGACACATGGAATTTTCATCTTAAACAACTTTGCACTCCTTTAAACTTGCTCATTTCACCTTTGACATGTTCATCTTCATTATTACATTGATTTACGCTTGCAAATTTTGTGGTTTTCACCCCTAAGCGGCTTTAGGAGTGTTGTCTGGAGGGTGTGTTGTGGATGAGACAGAGTCCATGGGCACCTCTTAAGGCCGCCCAAGTAGGGCGGGTTTGGAGGTGACCCTTGGACTTTTCCTCAAAATGCATTCAAATACCTTCAAACCTATGAACTTTCATCAAAACTTCATGATCTCCTTGCACTTGAACTTAAAATATTGTAAACTTGGTAAGCTTTCTCCTTGGGCGGGTTTGAAGGCGACAGGTGGAGGATGTCATGTGAATGACATGATGTTGTCCGGATGAAGGGCTCAAGACCGCCTAGCATGGGCGGGATTGGGGGTAGCATGTGAATTTTAAACTTAAACTTCATTCAATGTTCATTTCCTCCTTTTGATGGCCTTCCTCTCCAACTTCATCAAGACTTAGCCATTTTTAAGGTGTTTGTGTGAAGTTGAAAGGTAAACTTAAGATGTTTGATGATTCTATCCACATGTTTTGATGAAACCCGCCTAGGAAGGGTGGCTTTGGAGGGGTTGTGAGGATTATTCAATGTGAACACTCTCTATCTTAACCTTGACACTCTTCCCTCCTCCATTTGCATGACTTAGTGATTTTCCTTGTTTTTCAATTGATTCATCATTGTTAGGAGGGGTTTAGGAATGATCTTGAGGAGTACAACACACTCTCCATGCTCAGGTGTCTAGGGCGCCTAGGAAGGGCGACCTTGGTGGTAGAGTTTGGATTTTACCTTATGACTTGAACTTTTCACCAACTTCCCTCTTCTTGAGTGATCTTGCATGAGTATGAAGCATCATAGTGAGTTTGGAGAGTTAGGAAGGAGTAGTTGCAGCGTTTAGACATCATATTCCAGACTCACCTCTCTAGGCCGCCCAGGTAGGGTGGGTTTGAGAGTGAGCCTTGGATTTTAGTACTTATAAACTTTTCACTCATCTCAACTTGACTATCTTATCTCCTTGGTGTCATCTTGATCATTGAAATCAAACAAACTTGCAACTTATGTTGTTCTCCACCCTGGGCGGTTTTAGAGACAGTGTTTGGAGTGCTTCATGTGGCAGGTGATATAATCCACAAGGACCTCTTGAGGCCGCCCAGGTAGGGCCGCTTTAGAGGTGACCTTTGGATTTTAACTTAAAACTCATTCAACTCTTTCAAACCTTCAAGCTTCTATTGGAATTTCATCATCTTCTAATGCATAGTACTTGAAACACTTCAAAAACTTGATCACTTTCTCCTTAGGCAGGGTTGTAAGTGTTGTCTGGAGAGATCCATGTGGAGACGAAGACATCATCCATGTCCTCATGCTAAGGCTGCCCAGGTAGGGTGGGTTGAAGAGTGACACTTGGAATGTAGCTTATAATCCACTTGACTTCACTCAAACTCACAAATCTTACTTACAAATCCTCATATCTCAGTGTTTTGTGCATCAAAACCTCACAACATAACTATTTTTCTCCTAGGGCGGATTTGAGAGTACTGTCTGGACAGTGTCACCTGGAACAAGACAAAGTCCATGATTGTATCTTGAGGCCGCCCTGGTAGGGCGGGTTTGGAGGTGACCCATGGAACTTTGCTTGAAATGCCCTTGATTCTATCTAACTTGCAAACTTTCATTGGAATTTCAACATATCCTAGTGTCTTGTGCAAGAAAACCTTGAAAACTTAACCATTTTTGCTAGGGCAGATTTGTGGGTATTGTCTGGACTGACTCTCCTGGAGGTGAAGACAATGTCCAAGAGGACCTTGTGAGGCCGCCCATGTTGGGCGGGCTAGGAAGGAGTGCTTGGATAGTGTCATGTGAAGCCTTAGAATCACTCAGACTTATGAAATTTCTTTGAATTTTATCATCTCTGTCCTCAAAACCTTGTAAATTGGACAACTTTTCCCTTGGGCGGATTTGAGGGTGGTGTCTGGATAAATGCATGCGCAGGACATCAAATCCATGAGCTCATGCCAAGGCCGCCTAGGTAGGGCGGGTTTAGACATGGAGTGAGGAATTTCTTGCCTTAGTAAAATTTTGGATTTTCCTGAATACTTTGGATATTTATCAATATACTTCCAGGATTTTTGAGATAGGTCCTGGATCCATAGGATTTAGCATGCAGATTCTAGATTTCTGAGGATCCACCAGATTTCAGACTGTCATTTTTTCAGGATTTTCAGGATATCAGACTTAGTCATTTTCGGGGTCTCAGTGACATGCATCAGGATGAAGGCATATAGACCTCTTGGCAAGAAACTGTCGAGACATGGGCAAAACAACACTACCAAAACCCTACAAGCTCAGAACAAAACTAAACTTTAAAGCAAAACGAAGCGAGAAAGCAAAAAAAAAGGGGGTCCCCATTTGCAATGGGGCGATGTGTGATTACATCACAACAAGAGTCACTAGTGTTATTTTGAGGGATTAAATCCCTCATCCCAGAAGTGCATACATAAATTTGCTCTACCCATAAACCTGGGGCTTCCCCTCAATGCTTCATCTACAAGAAAACATTCCATGAGGGGCAGCAATTGTACTTGCTCCTTTGTCATGATCTTCCATTTTGTGGCTTAGCCACTTCTGAATACCTGCTCCTGTTTGCCAGGAGCTTATGAATTCGCACGTTATAGCTCTTTTGCTTGAGAATGATGACTTCTGGATTGAGCTCTTCATCCTTGAATGTGATCTCTGGAGTCTCCTTGGCTGCTCTTCATCCTTGAAATTTTGTGTTGGTAATAGTTAGGCAGGGGTTTCTTTGGCTTTGAATCAAGACCCTTGTTCAGCATCTATCTTTGACATTGCTCATGTTCTACTCCTCTTGCTTTTGCCCTCCAAATTTGATTATTTTTTAATTTCTATATCTGAATTTTGTGACCCCAAATTCCTTCTATATGGAGGGCAATGGTATTGAATAATATGAAGATTCTTTTAGGAAGTGATGAAAATATTCTTTTGGCAAAAAGGCTTGATAGTCTTCTCGTTATATGATGTATTTAGAATATTCAATATAGTCCTGATACATGATTGGATGCATCTCAGAAATAGAAGCTAACACTTTACATCTTTCCATCTTTCAGGTCTGATTAGGCTTGTGGATTATCTGAGTCAGCCCTCTCTATTTGGAAGAGACCAAACTCTACAAATAGTTGTAGACTCTGGTACAGGAACAACGGCTGTTGGATTGGCTTTAGGAGCTTTATTATTAGGGTAAGCCAAATATAATATTGGATGTTCTTCAGTCCGTTCTTACCTCTTTATTGCAAATGTGAATAAGTCAGTGTGGACAAAATTGCAATAGCTTCTAGTAGCATGTCTTATATGTTTTACTTGGCATTCATCTTTCATCATATTTGTTGCTGCTTGTGCAAAAGTTTGTTATGGACAAATCCAAAACAAATCTCGAGGATTTTCCTTTTGAGTTCTAAGTTTAATTACTATTGGACAAGTTTTAATCATTGTTTTTTGGTTTACCTTTGAGATTGCCATGGAAGGTTACTGGGATAATGCTGGCTGATACTGTTCAAGGATATGAAAAACACAAAGTTCGCCTACTCACCGACTTCAAAAAGCTTATAATGGGTGACTGCCTATTTACTTTTGATGAAAAATCTGCAGGTCTTGTTCACTGGATAGAACGTCACATGCCAAGGAAGTAAGCAATCTTTCTTTGTTCAGAAAAGTACAGTCCCAGTAATTTTTAGTTCCCCTTTAGACAAAGGAACACTTAGAAATTATAAATTCTGTGTAGATGTCTTTTCACTTAAGATGTGACTAGCCCCTCCCATGGGCATCACATATCAAAGCGTAAGTTTGTTTCTTTTTCTGTGGTTTTTCTTTCATTGGTGACTACATATTATCTTAGACAGTTCTCCAAGGCTAGAATACTCAGCTATATTGCATTCATGCTTTTGCTGCAACTTTTTGTATGTTTTTCAAATCACTCACTGGTGGTTGTTTCCCTTTAAAATTCTAGTTTTATTGCTTGTTCTTTGCAGATTTGGTAGGGTATTTAAAGGAGAATTGGAACTGTGCAGAGAGATTGCTCAGCGGACAGGTATTTTGGTGGATCCAGTGTACACCCTTTCTAGCTGGGAACATGCATCACTTGCCTGTCAAAAATGTAGAAATAGCAATGATATTGTTGTAATGCTTCACACTGGGGGAACGTTAGGATTGTTTGGATTAGCTCAAAGATACAAGTCATACTTTCCTCTGTCTCAAGAAAGCATTGCCAAGCCTGCTTTATCTGTGTGCATCGAAGAGAGTTTAACTTGACTTCGGTCATGCAACTCACCCCCATTTCCATTTACCAATTCAGATATCATTAGAGTTTAAGCCCTTCTGTGACAAGTAAGCAAATATTTGGTGGAGCAAGGAAACTGTAGTTTAACAAATATTGCATATCTGATAACATTGATCCCAAGGCAAATAGCAAAATCATAATAAAAAAAATTAAGATTATTGTGTGTTTTCATGCAAGTTATGAATGATGCATAGGTTATGGGATCCATAACAGATTGCATGCAAGTGCCATTTCCTTAATGGGATACAAGGTAAAGGTAGACAACCAGGAAATACACCCTGGCCAAATTTAGTCAGAATCTAGTGACCAAAGATTCGCAAAAGGCTAGATCTCAATTTGTCACCAGTTTTAGAAGGATCTGGAAACATAGCTATTCTGTTCATAGCATTTAAGGTAACACATTGGATAGCATTAGAACATTCAACAACTGTTAGATGTTCTGTCAGATTTTGAGGCTACAAAGGAGGAAGTTGTGATATTCCAAAAAAATTAATCTATGTCAAAATTGAAAAATATGAGGCATTTATGAAGTGTCTCTGCATTTGAACAGCTTTTGCACAATGCCTTTTTCTGGCAAAATTTCTGTAAGGGTTTCTTCCAGAGAGGTTGCAGTGTGGATTTACAACACTCTAGCCAAGTTCTTGAGAAATTGTAACTTTTCTCTCATTGCACTGGAGCATTTAGCAGACTGTGAATGTGGACATCATTGAAATAAGTATAGCATGCAATATTGTTGGCAGTAGTTACATTAAAATTGGGTATTCTCGTTGGCAGTAGTTTCATTGAAATTGGGTATTATTGTTGAATCACATAAATTTAATTCATTTATCAATGCTTTCCAGACATAAATGGTAGTGGTGACTTAGTGAGATTTGGTTGCCTGAAGAATTCACCAAGTAATCAACCACATTTGTAAGTATGTTGAAAAAATAAGCAAAAGAAACCAACTTCAAAAATCATATTAAACACAAGCATAATAACAGTGTGCAAAGTCATTACTAGTAAACAATTGAGAATTACTATGTTTTTTCTCCCAATGCATTCTCCCGCTCCACCCGCCCCGCTGGTTGGTGTAGATGCAGGTACAAGCATAATAACAGTGCGCAAAGTCATTACTAGTAAACAATTGAGAATTACTATGTTTTTCTCCAATGCATTCTCTCGCTCCCTCCCTTCCCCGCTCAGTCGCTGGTTGGTGTAGGTGCAGGTTCGAATCCCGTTCTGCTCTTCTGTCCGCCGACTTTCTTCTTCAGCGGAGGAAGCTTTGCTCACGACTCCTCATTCCTCTTGACTTGGCTTTTCCCCTGTGCTTCGTGGGTCTCTCGCCGCTGTTGGAGGTCGCGATTTTCGAGCCCTTTTTCCTGAGATCGAAGGATCTGAATCCTCCCTCCTTGGTGTAATTCTGATGGTCTTCGAAACAATGTTAGGTCTTATGCGGCAGCTACTAGTGCATAGGTCCATGGACGCCCTGCTCAGAAAACCTTGCTTTATCCCTTGCCATGTGCACATCCTCCCTCGGTTGTGGTGTGTGGTTAGGATGTAGCGGAAAATGAAGAGTTTTATCCGAAATACAAGATGATTTGTAAGTTAAACAACTTCTGGCTGTCTCTGCATGATCTCCATAAGTGGGTCTTAGCTTCTTGGAAATCCCTTGTGGAGGGTAAGATCGAGCTTTTCCCCTGTGCGAGGGGTTTCTTCGTTGTTACTTTCGCGACCACGTAGGAGTGGGATATTGCGTTGAACAATAGGGTTTGGTTGTGGGGAGTGCACACCCTCTCCATCAAACCTTGGTCCAACTCTTTCAACCCTCTTACTGAACAGCTACTGTTAGACCAATCTGGGTTAGGATCCCAAATCTCCCGCTCCAGTGCTGGGAAGATTCTTGCTATGAAGACATCTGTAATGCTATCGATCGCTTCTTGTTGATCGACTCCACAACCTCTTTCATGGGGCACTCTACGTTTGCACGTAAACTGGTCGACATTGACATCTCCAAACCCCTGCATGGATAGGTTGTTTTGAAGGTGGGGGAGAGGTCATGGTCTCAACAACTCAATTACGAGGGCCTCCCCTTTAGATGTAGACGTTGCTTTGCTACTAGTCACTTGGCCTCTAGCTGTCCACTCTCTCGTTGCTCGAGTACTACTTGGTGGAAGAATGCTCTTGATGATCACTTGACTATTGACGCTAGTGACACTCCAGTGGTTGATCCATCCCAGGATGATGAGCCCTCTCTAGAGTTTGTGACCTCTCTGCCTAATCTTGCTCCTGTGGGTGAGCTGGGGGGCGTGACTGCATGCCCTTTGATTCCTCCTGAGTCTTCCCCAGATCTGGCTCAGACGTTTGCTGCACCTTCTATGCTAGATGGTGTGGAGCCCCTAGCTCTAGTTCTTGCAGTGGTCCTTCCAGCTTCTGGCTTGGGTTCGTCCCCGCACAACTTCTCTTTGGTTGTGGCTTCGGCTGAGGATTCTATCCTTTCCCCTCGTTTTGAGGACTTAGACTTTGAGTCTTCTTGGACGGTTATTCAAAGAAGGAAAAAATGACTCCCTAAATCTGTCACTATTTTGCACCCTCGGGTGAAGGGAGTAAGATTTGCCAGGTCGGGGTCTAGAGTTGTCTAGATCTCGAAGCTCTGTATTGTTGTTTTGCGGTTTGTCTGTCCCTTTGTGGTTATTACCATATCTCATGGTACTCGTTCTGTCTGCTTTTTGGCTGGTCTGTAAAAGGGTTTGGGCCCTTTCAAAAGCCCGTTTTTATCTTATCAAAACAGTGTGCAAAGTCAAAAATAAAATATCCTTGGGTTTTTAGATCAATCATAGTTAGAGGATTATTCAGATCAACTTGTTTGTAGTTGGTTAACTGATGCTTGAATGCAACCATGGCTATGCCAAAGTATGGTGTGAAGTAGTAGCCAATGAGAGTAAGAACTTGTGGTCATAGATGCTCATAAGTCTCATATGAGGATATGTGTATCTTTCAACTCATGAGTGAGAATCTCATTTCATGGTGAGAGACTGGGTGTTTGATTTGTTACAATGACATTGAGGAAGTTTCTTGCACTTGGAAGAAGAAATTAAATAAAAATTTTGTTGCAAAAAACTTGGATTGTCTTGTAGAATAGATGAACATGTGTTAAGATATACATATATAACATATAGATATGCATGTCTTAAACTAGTGAGAAAACAGACACATGGTAAGAAAGGTTGTGTAAAGATTTGATTTTAGTACCAAGGTGGAATGGTAGTTAAAAATGCTGAAGAACAAATAATGCGGTGTGATATTGGGGCAAAGGGTGATGATTTGGGAATAAAACATGCCCTTTACTTGAGTGGGTGTTGGAGAAAGTTAGGCTAGATTATAAGTGTTTCCTCTTGCTATGCCTTTTCTGATTGGTGTTGTTTTTGTTGGATTAATTGCTGCACGTTTGGTAATCTAGCTTGTGGACTAACTGCACCATGTGAACATGGGACTAATCACCCACTCAAGGTGAAGATGTCAGGTTTGAAAGTTTACTCACACTTGCGGGTTTTGGTGTAATGGTAAACCTTCATGTGGTATTAGAGCGGGTTTTGGTGTAATGGTAAACCTTCATGTGGTATTAGAGCAACTGGTTATCTACATTTTACTAGGGTGTAGGTTGCTTGTTTGAGATCTCTCTAACAATTGATCATGCCAAGCTAAACTCTATGCCCATTCTAGAATTTAATGGAAATCACTAATTATTGGAGCATCAGATGACTCTTTTGACAGGAAAAACTTATGGGAGATTGTAAAAATTGGTTATCAAGAGCCAATTGATTGGGTGTTCTAGCTGATGACAAATCAACTAAGGAGGCTAAAAAGAACACTCAACGCTATTTCATATTTAGACAATTCTAGATAATAGCCTATATTCGAGAATTGCAAGTGCAAAGACAACCATGGATGCTTGGAAGACTCTAAAAGAAGCTTACCAAGACAATGATCAAGTCAAAGTGGTCAATTTGCAGACGTGGTCAATTTGTAGACTCTAAAAGGAGAATTTGAGAATTTGAAGAAGCAAGAAGTTGAAGTTGAGTGATTAGTGAACAAAGGTTGTGGTGAAAAAAGTGTCAAGGTCTACACCAAGGTGGGGATCATGTTGCAATAATTATTGAAGAAAGCAAAGATTCAACTGCTCTTGAGTTTGATCACTTAGTTGGATCTCTTATGTCTCATGAAGAAAAACTAACACATTTAGAGAAAGTGATGAAAATACTTTTGCCTCAAGATTGTAGATCACAAGGAATAAAGGCATTAGTAGTAAAAGTAACCAAGGACAAAGCAAAGATAGAAATCAAAATTATTCGAGATAAAATAAAGAAGAGGTGGTTCAACTACAAGAGGAAGAGGTAGAGGTAGATTTGATAAGAGAAATATTGTGTTATCGTTGCAATAGGTATGGTCACTTAGGAAGTGAATATAGATTAAAAGTTGGTAATAAAAATAAAAGTGCTAATTATGCTAATGCAAATGATGAGGCTTCTCCAAACAATTTGTTCTTATTAGACGACAAAGCTGAAAATTGTCTTAAAGAGGCCTGGTACTTAGATTCAGTTTGTTACAATAACATGTTAGGAAATAATGTAGATTTGATAAGATAAATAGTAAGTGTTGTTGCAATAGGTATGGTCACTTTGAAAGGGAATTTAAATCAAAAGTTGGTAATGAAAATGTGTTAATTATGCTAATGCAGATGACGAGGCTTTTCCAAGCAATTTGTTTTTATCATACGACAATTGAAAATTGTCCTAAAGAGGTTTGACATTTAGATTCATGTTGTTCCAATCACATGTTAGGGAATAATGAACTATTTTCTATAGTAGTTGAAAGCTTCAAGACCAAGATCAAGCTTGGTGATGAAAAATCCTTGGAGGTTGTAGCCAATGGAGCTATTGAGGTAAATACTAGAGAAGGTAAGAAATGTGTTAATGATATTTATCACACTCCAAACATAATTTGTTGAGTGTTGGACAACTATGTGAAAAGAATTACAAAGTGGTGTTTAGTGATAAATAATGTACAATCTATGACATGATCAAGGAAATAGGGATGTTATGTCCAAAAATAAGATGTTCCCCATTGAAGTTTGGACAACATAGCAATAGCCTCTCCAATATGGCATAAGAAGATACGAGTTGGTTGTGGCATCTTAGCTATGAATGCTTGAATTTTCAAAGTTTGAAGCTACTAAATATTAAAAGAATTAGTTTATGGTTTTCTTAAGGTTGAAGAGCACAAAGAGGTTTGTGAATGATATGAAACATGTGTGAGAAGAGTTTCCAAAAGGCAATGCATGGAGGGCTAATCATCCACTTTAGTTGCTTCACTCTGATATTTGTGGTCTTATGTAAACAAAAAGTTTGGGTAAGTCATCATATTTTACTATATATATTGATGATTACTCATGGAAGTGTTGGTTTTATTTTTTGAAGCACAAAGATGAAAGTGTTTGATACATTTAAGAGTTTAATGCCCTTGTGGAGAATGAAAGTGATTGCAAAATAAAGTGCTTCAATACTTATTGTGGAGGTGAATTTTGTTCAAAAGCTTTTATGGATTATTGTAATATAAATGGTATCAAAAGGTAGATCACAACTATTTATACATCTAAACAAAACATTGTAGTTGAAAGGAAGAACTGTAGAATAGTGAAATAACAAGAAGCATGTTATAAACCAAGGGATTGAGCAACTCTTGTTGGGTTGATGAAGCTGCTACAATAATGTATATTCTCAATTGGAGTCTAACTAGTGCACTTGATAGGATGACTCCTTATGAAACATGGTATGAAGAAAAACGTAACGTTAATCATTTCAAAGTTATTGGTTGTTTAACCTATGTTTATGTAGCTAATTAGAAAAGATAGAAGTTAGATCCAAAAAGTGAATCATATATTTTTATTAGGTATAGTGAACAAAGTAAGGCTTGTAGGCTTTATAATCCTCTTACCAACAACATTGTTGTGTCAAGAGATGTTTTTTTTGATGGAGTGTATGGTCATCAAAAAGACTATCTTGACAAGTCTAAATTTATTTGTAATGGTGGTATTATTGATGATATTGCTAATGAACAACCCACTAGTATTTTAGTTCCAAGTACTACAAGTCCACCTAATAATCCCTCATTTAGTTCTTTTATTCCAAGTGCAAGTCTGGCTTCAAGTCCAAGTTCTTCAAGGAAGGTAATAAACATAAGTGAAATTTATGGGAGAAACAAGAACAAGCAGATGAAGGGAGATCCTAGAGGTGAGATGATAAGTTTTTCTTTACTATCACAAGTTGATTTTGAACCATCATGTTTTGAAAATGCATGCACTAATAACGTTTGGGTGCAGACAATGCAAGATGTGGATAGGAATGATATTTGGGAGCTTACAACACTTTCACATGACAAGAAGTGTGTTGGTACTAAGTGGGTCTACAAGACTAAGTATAATAGTAATGGTAGTGTTGAAAGACACAAGGCACAATTATTTGCAAAAGGCTTCACTCAACAATATGGAATAGATTATGAAAAGACATTTGCATTAGTGGCAAGACAAAAGACTATTAGAATGGTGGTTTCACTAGCAACTCAAAAGAAATGGAGCATACATCACATAGATGTAAAAATTGCCTTTTTGAATGGGTACTTACAAGAGGATGTCTATGTATAGCATTCACAAGGTTTTGAAGTGCAAACTAAAGACCACCAAGTTTACAAGTTGAAGAAGGCTTTGTATGGCCTCAAACAAGCACCAAGAGTGTGGTATGCCTGGATTGATGGATATTTTTAGTAGAATGGCTTCCAGAGAAGCTAGAGTGAGCCTACTCTTTACTATAAGCAATGAGGTAATGATATTTTTATTGTAAATTTGTACGTTGATGATTTGTTGTATATGGAAACATTTCTAAGATGAAGGATGGAATCAAAATTGCTATGATGAATGAATTTGAAATGAAAGATTTAAGTGTCATGCGATATTTCTTAGGAATGAAGGTCATCAAGGTGAGGATGGAATCTTCATTTGTCAAACAAAGTATGCAAAGGATATGTTGAAGAAATTCAATATGGTTAATTGTATATTAGTCTGCATTCCAATTGATCATGGAGTAGTGTTATGTGCAGAAGATAGTGCTAAAACAATTCACGAGACAACTTATAGAGTATTGTTGGGAGCTTAATGTTTTAAACTCACACAAGACTAGATGTTACTTATTCGGTTTCTCTTGTTGCCAAGGATATGTCTGAGCCATTTGAAATTCGTATGAAGACAAGCAAGAGTATATTGAGGCATGTGAAACATACTATTAATTTTGGTATTCATTATTATGTTTCTAAAATGTTTGAACTTGTTGGCTTTAGTGATTTTGATTGAGGTAGTTTGGATGACTAGAAGTCCACATCTAGTAATTGTTGTCCACTTGGTTTGGATATGGCTACATGGAGCTCAAAGAAGTAAAGTTTAGTTTTCTTTTCATTTATAAAAGCACAATATATTGTAGTCATTTTAGTAGGTACATAGACTTCAAAAATTTCAAGAATAAATTAGGGAGAAACAAATTCAGTCTATAGTAATTTTTTGTGAGAATAGGAACACTATCAAATTGGTCAAGAATCTAGTCCATCACAATGGGTGAAAACATTTTGATTTGAAATATCATTTTATTTGACATTTAGTTCAGAAGAAAGATTTGGAATTGAAGTATATAAACACTTAAGAACAACTTGCAAATATCTTCACCAAGGCAGTTACAAAAGTTCAATTTTTGAAGTTTTGAAACCAAATTGTTAGTCCACTCAATATCAAGGGGGAGTATGTTGGATAAATGATGCTTCACTTTCAGTTATCTTTGATAGATCTACTTTTATTTCCTTGTTTGCATGTTTAATGTATGTGTGGCGTACTTTGTTTAAGAGATTTTGTACTTTATTTAGGAGATTTTATATTGATTTGGATTGCTATTTTTACTACCTAGCATGCATGTTTTTGGGTTTTAAAGTTAACCCTACTGTAGTTTTGCATCAATAATTTCAAAATTAATTAGTGTGTTGTTTTCTGCTAAGCACCTATCTTCAAGTATGATGTATGGCAATTTTTTATATGGCACATAAATTGTCATTAATGTTGAATATATTATGTTGTAAGTAGTCTTCTTTCTACTGTTACAATAATTTTTAGTTGTTTGAAGGAATAATATCTAAAAGAAGACTACTTACAACATAAAATATTCAACATAAATAACAACTTACAACCATATAAAAAAATACCATACACAAACTTGAAGAGAGGTGCTCAAAAGTAAATGTAATAGTAGAAAATAGATTATTTATAACATAAAAAATTCAACATACATAACAACTTACAACCATATAAAAATTTACCATACAATAAACTTGATGATAGGTGCTCAATAGAAAACAACACACCTTAAATTAATTTTGAAATTGTTAAAACAAAACTGCAATAGGGGCGACTGATTTATGCATTTTATAGCCCCAAAAACAACATGCTGGGCATTAAAAATAATACTCCAAATCAATATTAAATCTTCTAAACAAAGAACACCACACATGCATTAAACATACAAACAATTGACTAAAAATAAATCCGCCAAAAATAGTTGACAACAAAGTATCATTTCTCCAACATGCTCCCCCTTGATGTTGAATGGGTGAACAAGGTAATCTAGGAGATCCAAAAACTAAACTTTTGCAAATGCTTTTGTAAAGATATCAACAAGTTGTTCTTGAGTTTTTATGTACTTCAATTCCACATCTTTCTTATAAACTAAATCTTGAATAAAATGATATTTCAAATCAAAATATTTTAACTTGTTGTGATGGATTGGATTCTTGGCCAACTTGATTGCACTCGTATTATCACAAAAGATCATTGTACATTGAATTTGTTTTTTCCTAGTTTCTTCTAAAACTTTTTGAAGCCATAATGTCTTTGTGCCAACTAAAGTAACTGCAATACATTTTGCTTTTGTAAATTGAAGGGCAAGTGAACTTTGCTTCTTTGAGCTCCATGTAACCAGATTTGAACCAAGTGAAAAATAATTACCGGATGAGGACTTTTGGTCATCCAAACTACCTCCTTAATTAGAATCACTAAAGCCAACAAGTTCAATTTTTTTAGAAGCATGATAATGAATATCAAAATTGATAGTACCTTTCACATACCTCGATATTCTCTTGGTTGCCTTCATATGAATATCAAATGGCTTACACATATACCTCATAACAAAAGAAACTAAGTAAGCAATATCTGGTCTTGTGTGAGTTCGAAACATTAAGCTTTCAACAATACTTCTATAAGTTGTCTCATCAATTGTTTCAACACCATGTTCTCTACATAACACAACTCCATGAACAACCGGAGTGGAGACTGGTTTATAATCGACCATACTAAATTTCAACATATCCTTTACATACTTTGTTTGACAAATGAAGATTTCATCATCACTTTGATGAACCTCCATTCGTAGGAAATATTGCACAAGACCTAAATTTTTTATTTCAAATTCATTCATCATAGCGATTTTGAATTCATCTTTCATTTTAGAATTGCTTCCTATATAAAACAAATCATCAACATACAAACTTATAATAAAGATATCATTACCTTCTTGCTTGTAGTAAAGAGTAATTATGATAGTGTTCAATAAGTTCTTCCAAACAAAAGAAAGGAAAAGGGAAGAAATACTAAAAATAAAACTATCCTAAGACGATGCATTGGTTTCAAAATCTAGTGCATCATCTTAGGATAGTTTTATTTTTAGTATTTCTTCCCTTTTCCTTTCTTTTGTTTGGAAGAACTTATTGAACACTCTATGAAGACCTAACTTCAAAATCTTAGAGGTTATTTCATAGGCCGCATCCCAGGACTATGAAATTTCCCATGTTGGTGCAGGTTTGCATGCAGGTGCAACATTCTGTTATGGAGTAAAAAGTGTCCACTTGTCTTTTTACCTCCTTGTTTAGCTCCTAGGTCTACATGATTACATTATACATTCAAAATATTTATCCCGATGCAAAATTACCCGACACCAAGGTAAATTGGGAATATGGGCCCCATGTTTTATCTTATCCCGGACCCAAAAGGAGCTAAAAGACTTGGGCGCCACCGCCCAAGTCCCTCTTGATTGATCGGGGCAAAATCAAGTTTATGTCGCCCTGGGACCTTTCAAAAGGTTTCTCCTTGTTGGCTCTTTTGGTTTAATTTCACGATTATGAGTCGGAAAGCATATATATGTGCGTTTGAGTTCATTTGTAACTAAGATAGAGATAACCAACTTGAGATATTGAAGGAAAGCAAGCAAAAGCATTCATTGTGATTCTAGAGTATATTTGTGTGTTGTTATTGTGTATTTGTTGTAGGCATGGAGCTATAATCTATCCACCTTAGGAGTTGAAGGATCTTCATCCTCTTGAGGGTTTCATCACATAGGTGATATCATTGTTGTTTATCATCATTTGAATCATCTCATTATCATTGTTTTCAGCCTTTGCCCCTGTGAGGGCACACACTCTATCAATCAACGGTGTTGGGAAGCTTGAGTGCTATTCTGGGATTTGATTGAGGCAAGTCCCTAAACACCGTAACCCCCCAAACCCTCTCTTGTCATCTTGTGTGCAAGTTACAGGAGTGCGATCCGGAGAATGTGAAGATACATGAAGACCAAGTGAAGATCAAGGTTTTGGGATCCGACAATAGTCACAAAATATTCCTCTATCCAAGACTTGGACGGTGGAGCCCTAGTCTTTTTGCCCTTTCTGACTTCATATTTGGCATTAGGGTAGCATTTGCAACATCTTTCCAATTTACAGTTTCTGCAGATTTCTTCAATCAGGACTCGAGCAGTCCCAAATTGGTCCTCCGACATCTCTGCTTTTGGGAGACAGGTTTTAACATCTTCTTGATCATCCCTATGCAATTGGTTACTGGATTGCTGTTGTACTTATTCTGTTATAAGCTGATCTTTGTAGAACTAGGGTTTCATGCATTATTGACCTAGGGTTTGATAAAAAGGTTGAATTAAATCTTATCCATCTATAACATACCTGCATAGAAGATCTGTAGCTAAGTCCACCTCCATTTGGTAGTGATTTGGCTCGGTCTTGTCCTCGTATGTTATATGGAAAAGGGTTTGATCTAGTGTGCATTCTAGTTATCATCATTCTCCTTTTTCATACATTCAGGTGTAGATTTGAATATCAACATGCATATAATGAGGTAAGAAGCTAATGGTAGGCTTAGGAATGGTTTCAACACAAGAAGTAGAAGGCTCAGTGTCCACTATAGCCACCATCTAGGAGAATAGATGAATATTAGAAGAGGGATCTATAGGAGCCTCATGTGAGCTAGGTGCAAGATTAGAAACTAGAATGGAAGAATGTGGTGTAGTAGGATCTACATAATTAGCTGTAGAATGTTGTGGGAATGGATTTATCTAAATTTAGAGATTTTGATTAGGTGGAGCAATAGATTTATTTCCTCTATCATTAGCATTTAACATTGGTGACTTGTATGACATTAGTGTCAATCAAGTCTTGTATGAGGTGTCGCAGTCACGTGCACTTCTCAAGATCATGGCCTAGGACTTGATGATATTAACAAAAAGCCTTAGGGTTGTAGTTTTTAGGAAGAGGAAGGTTGGTATCAAGAGGGTGAATAAGTGGCAATTGAATTAGGTTGTTAGAGAGTTGGTAGAGGATGGTATCAATAGGGTCAACAAGTTTTGTGAAATGCTTGTTGCACTGAGAACACATATCACTAATGTCGAAGAAGTAGACGTAGAGGTGTCGACTTGGTTGACACCAGGTTGTGACATTAATACTGCATGGTGGGTGGTTGGGATGTAGAAGAGGGTTGAAAGTTGTTGTTGAAGGTTTGCCATATTTTACATTTATGGTTTATAACAAGGTCAGTGGTATGGGTAAGAGTGGTGGTGGCAAGAGTAGCAAGGTTGGTGGTAGAAGGAACAACAAGAATATTAGTGTAGGAGTAGTGTAGGAAGAGTGAAAGGTTGAAAATGCAAGGGCTATGATGAGCTAAATGCTCCAACCACATAGGTAAAAGGTAAAGGTTGTGAAGGGGGGACAAACCCATAAGAAGAAATAAGGTTGCGAGCAGTGTGTGATGAATAAGTGCCTATGTTAGTATGCAAAACATAAGAAGATAAAGAAACTAAAATTTGGGTGTTAGATATATTAGAATAGGAATCACCAAATTGATCAATGAAATTAGTAGGGAAGGGAGCATGTTGGTACACAATGTGCCCCACTTATCATAAGAAATCCAAGCCCTTAGGGTGGTTAATAAGCATTCTGTGTAGGGTATCAACAATAGGGCTAATACCATGATGAGTATAGTCATCAACAAAAATATGTTCTTTAAAGATAGCCAAGTGATGGTCTATCCTATGAGCAATCTCACACTTGCCTGCACTAAGAGTGGACTCATGATCAAAGCCTTCATCCATGCTATGCAAGGTATTAGGTGGAGAGGAAGGTAGAAGAGGCAAGGTTGTAGGAATTTTCTCATAGAGATATATAGAAAGGTCGATAGTAGAAGTGGTAAGAGTGATAGAAGACATGTTGAGAAGAGAAGGGAGACTGGGTGGTAAAACTCATAAAAAGAAAAGATTAGGGAGTTTCAACACACAAGATGAAAATGAAATTTTGTGAAGAGTAAGGTGAATGCAATGAATAGATGCATCGGGTTCACCAAAATGTAAATATGGAAAGTTGAGTTGTTTTTGTTTTTGTGTTTAATGTTTCATCTAATCCACCTTAGGAGATAAGACTGAAGGGATAAAATAATTTCGCTTGTTTGCTATTTTTAAAATAAAAATCTGAAATGCACTTTAACCTTATGTAATAATATTTCATCTAATTAAACCATATTTAACTGAACAAAATATAGAGTTTGGAATGAAAATTGGAATAACAAAAAACAAAAATACAAAAAATTGAAATGAATATTAGAACAAAGAACTTGGGACCATGTAGAACCTGAATAGTAAGTTTATAAGCTATTTGGTATGGATGTTAGCATGCCTGCACATAATCTTGCAAGTGTGCTATCATCCTAGGATGATGGAAAATAAAAGTTCCTGGATAAAATCAGAATCACATGCAAGCAAGGAAATGGAAATAGCAAACATAAAACATTGGAAGTGTACTAAAATGCATAGAAAAGAAAAAATGAATGTATTTAATTAGAATCTAAATAAAACAACAAATGACAAGGAGAAAATAGAGATACAAAACGTCCAAGTGATTGTCAAGCCATGATATACCTAATTTCAATGGAAGTGAAGGTTGTGATTACTTAGGGGCTTGCCATGAATGGTCAAGCCCCTAGTTTGGTCGTTCAACTTGCACGAGAAATCAATAGGATGAGGAAAATGGAATTGTGTGTGCTCTTAAGTCTACGCATATCTCTAACTTAACAATAATAACATGAAATAAAATCTATAAGTGTTTAAACTTTAGGTCTACAAGGATTCAAGAACCCTAGTGTTCGTGGAGAGAGAAAAGGAAATATAGTCCCTTAAAGTTCCAACAAAGTGCAAGGCTAGACAATAGACACAATAGAGCTTATAGTAATAGAATGATGATATTCAAATTCTTTACAAAATGAAGGTATGATAAAGGATTAAAGAACATAGGAAAAGAAAATACAACAACAATATCACTTGGACCAAGGAGAGAAAGAGCTATAATGGTTGTAAACGAATATCTTTCATTGTATAAGCTCAAAAGCTAAACTGAGAAGTGGCTATTTGCGAGGATGAAAATATCCAAGTTCACCATAGCATAAATTGTAGGATTTTTGCTCAACAAGGCTAGAACGATGTTGTTGAACACTATAAATTTGAATTCACATGTAAAAGAAATAGAGGGAAGAATTTGCTAGGAGGAAGATCAGAAAGGCATGCAAATGGAGAATGTGACTTGATTTTCCCAACATACTCTCACACAATAGTTACACATGTAAGTTGGGGAGTTGAAAGGTGGAAAGTTTGGAAATAAATGGCCATTGTACATTTGCACTATCAAAAGATGTTACCATGCTTGTGTAGATGTTTGCACACCTGCATTGTCATCTATGTACAACAGGGCCAAAAGCGGTATAAAATAAAAACATGATGCCACAAGACCACAAGAAACATGTACAAACATAAGGAAACGACTTAAACACACAGGAATACTAAACCATGTTGTCACCAAGGGTGTGATAAAGGCTAAAGCAAGGCTAAGTGATCCCTAAAAACATGCTATAAGGATGGACACTAAAATGAGGTCAACTTGTAATGTCAAAATTGTAGGGTATGCAAATTTTGACCTTACACCCATATGTTGAGCACAATGCATACCATGAGGTCTATGAGCACTATTTCTCCTCTATTTACCCTAATATCTAAAACATAGTTGCAACTCCTAGGAACTCATCAGTGGACAACCCTTCCCCATTCCTTCTTTGCTTGGATAGAGACAAATCAAAAGCATGCTGGTATTCCATAAATCAAAAGCAATGTCCACAACCACTTGATCTAATCCTTGGTGATGAGCCCTTGCATCTTAATCATTGCATGGGGCTAGGTCATCGGGGTGGCTTCCAAAAAGAAAAAAAGTCAAAAGCGAAGTAAATCAAGTCAAAAAGCAAAAAACATGTAAAAATCTTGAGACACGAATTCCAAAGTATATCAAATCAACTCGAAGACATTATCAAAAACAAAAGAAAAATCTCTACCAAGATTGAGGACACCTGTTTGCTTCCTTTCCTAGCCCATTTGCTATCCTAGTTATTTGTCCACTATAAGCTATTCTATGATGAACCCTAAGTTAGGATGCCTTCTTTACCCATTCTATTGATACCCATGATTTGATAAGTGCACATCTACAAAAGCATATTCCTTTGCACATATCCACCTCGTGATCTCCATACAATTAACTATTCCCACAATCCCTCAAAGTTCAAAGCACACTATGATTACAACTTGAAACAATTCATGGTGACCTATCACTTTATCCCATGCCAACATCCATGTGTACCACATCCCATCACATTCCATTCCTTTTGCAAATCAAACATACAACAAATATTGGACCAAACAAACTCCTTGATCAACCTGGTACATAAATATTAGAAGTTACTTTGAAATCCATTGATCCAAAATCTTTGAGCCTAGATGGCTTGAAATAAAGTCTTAACATTTGTCATGTTTTATCGTTGTTGATTATTTGTGCCTTTTACCTTTTCACCTTTCCACCTTTTTCCATCATCATCATTGTTATCCCTCACCATGTTATCATTATTTTCCTTGTTACATGTTTGAACTATTTCCTACTATCATGAGTTGGAGAATGATGATCCACATTTAGTCATTATTACACACACTTGTTACATCCCACCCTAAATCCATAAAAACTCCTCTTTTTTTACTTCAGTAAATTGTGCAATCAAACTTATGTTTTTGAAAGTTAAGTTATGCTTAAATGAAATTATGCAATGTCTTGATTTAAGTTTCTGATTGAGCTATGGATGCTTGATGTCATGAATCAAATGGAACATGTTATGTATAGAAATTCTTCTTTAAAGTAAATGTGAATATGAATATGATGTACTGAATATATTGAAATGTATGTCAGGCTAACTACCTTTATTCCTCTTGAGTGTTGAGGTAGGACAAACCAAGCACCTTCAGAGTGAAAGAGGGAAAGTATCATCTGGTAGAGAGGTTACGTTGAAAAGTCCTTGATGTGGCTATCTGCGCTGAGTCAGTGTGTGTGACTTGGTCAACCTAAAAAGTCTAGGGCATGTTTTTACCATTTTGAGGTAAGTTACCCTGCATTGGTTGTTTTGTTTTCCATTTTGCGGCAAAAGGTGGTTTTAGGGTTGTAAACCTTCTTATACCTCTCTTATAAGCAAACTCTCGAGCGAATGTAATCATACCTATATTTGTGCTAGTATTCAACGAATCAATGCGATGATTCTAGTTTCGTCACTAAAGCCACCTCGACATAATTAATAACATTACATCTTATGGATATTAAATCACCGCAGTGAGCGGTTACTATAATTCTTTTGCGCAGGTTGGCATAAAGAAGTGACATAGGATGTCGGCTCTCTCGTTTTATCTATTATTATGTTCTTAGATTGCGATAAGATGTATGATATATGAATTCTGAGACGTTCTTACGTAGAGAAGAATGCTTTACTCAAGATTAAATATTGAACTCTCCTACCTTAGCATTTATTCAATCATAGGTATTGTTTTACTTAGTAAAAGTGAGGCCGACAACTAAATACAACCTTTGTATTAGCATGAGGCCGACGAGTATATATTGACATCAGTATTATAAGGCCCAATGAACTACATTATTAGTACATGCTTTTATGTGTTTACGTACTTGTGTATGCTTGCACATTTTGCATACATGTCTTTCGGGCCCAATGAAATCCATTATCCGTTATTCCTTTATAAATATGTTTATACCTAGCCCCAAAATCTACCATTTTGGCATCGACTGGGGGCATGCTGGCAAATGTGAAATGAATGGGTGGGAGACTCAATTTTTGCGGCATATATATATATACATATGTGGTATTTATTTAAAAACATAGTTAGGTGTTTAAGACGAAGATCTAATTCCAACTTCCCAAGTAGTGGAGCCAATGAAATCGAGCCACGATAACCCACTCCCTCAATCGAAATCTTCATATCTTGGAAACATTAGCCAAGCGGTTATAAAAACAACATTTTGGATGAGCCTTTAGAGCCGATAAACCAATGGGGAGAGTTTAAGTCTTGGAAACGAATCGGGAAAGATATAAAGAAAAATCGTTTAGTAATTGTCAGAGATAACCGAATCCATCTGTGGATCAATACATATATTTCTTTGGAAAAAGTTGGCAGATTTTACTGTTTTACGCTGCTATGTAAGGATGGTATACGTCTGAATAAGACGGAGAGAAGTTGATTAATATCTCCAGGATAGAAGACCGTTTCGAACTACAGGAAAAAGAAGTCTTATAAAGGAAAAGAATATCCCGCACGTGGTTGTAGAGGTAAAGTCTATCTATTCCTTTTATGGTTGACTGATGTATTGTGTGCCTTGGCCGTAGAGTTTTGATATCATTGTGATATTGTGGTATAAGAACTGGTTGGGCTTTGCAAGCCTTAAATATTACTTTATTAGCTCAGTACAAATGGTGTTGTCTCTGTATATTTCGACATTCCTGTGTGTAAAATTTCATTACGGTTTGATTCTTCACTATTTCTATAAGGTTTATATACTTAAAACTCCGTGCTTAGTCTCATGTGAGGTCGATAGCAACGAACCTTAGTGTTTGAGTTGAACAAACTTCTAGACTTTGGAGAATCTTCAAAACAATGTTGTAAGTCGTATCTATTTTATAGAAATTAAAGATCTTACTTATTCCTCTGTGCCTTAATTGGCCAACAGGCTCATATTTTACTACCACTGTGTATAATCTTTGCTATCTTTGCATAAGAGTTTTTTCATTCTGATATTTAAGTAACAGGCTGATAGGTCTTATTTCATTGTATATAGCGAGACTGAAAACTTATTGAGGAAAATGCCTCATAAGCATAATGAGGCCATGTTTTATAATGTCGGCTGATGTTTATGAACCTTCGAGTTGTATAAGGCCATCATCTATAATTTAACCTCTGTGTTATGTGGCCTTTATATACATTTTAACCTTTATAGTGTGGGGCCAAAAAGTCTTTTTCTACTAATTGTTGAAATACACCGGACAACTGGGAGGGGGGGTGAATCAGTTGTCACAAAAACTTAGCTTCATATGAACATCAAACCATGAACAACTTAATTGCTTATAATCAGATTTAATCATGAAAGCATAAAACCATAAGCTTAATCATAAAAATACATCCAACACAACAGACACCAGTTTTTTACGTGGAAAACCCTAAAAGGGAAAAACTATGGTGGGTGTTAGCCCACAGAAATATATGAGTTATAACAATATCAAAAAATAGAGGCTCACTGCCCAAATTGCTCACTGCAAAGAATGGCTCACTGCCAAAGGGTGGCTCACTGCCAAGGGGTGGCTCACTGCTAAAGTGGTGAACTGATTAAGTAGCATCTACTCCATGCCAGGATTCAGTTCCATTGAAGCACAATATAACTTCTCTGCTCTGCTCTTTCACACCTTCGCACTTATCTCTTCATATTCGCACTCTCACATTTTCGCAACTCTATTACATGCTTTTATACAATTCATCAACCTTGGAATGTACATCAAGGTCGGCATTACATTCATCAACCATTGGAACATTCTCCAAGGTTGACATTACAAAACATACACAGAAATAGGTCTAGACCTATTACAAAATTTAGCTAAGGAAAGATGAAGAGAAGTATGATGAACACGCCATGCCTAGCTGGGACTCAAATGCAATCCTCCATGCCACAACACACTTCTACAATCTTCAATGCATCTCCGCAAATAGTGAAAACAACTAAGTCGGCCAAGAATGGAGTTAACACTAGCTTTTCTGAGAACATTCTTCTTTCATGATCCACACTTCTCTTTGCGGACCAATCCAAAGGTAGGAACACGATCATGAGACATCCACAAGCACATTGTAATCACTAGGAACAACTGCACGATCTCTAACCACTCTGTCAAGAAGATTCTTCAAACTGGAGCACAAGAACAACACTATCAGCTACTGTCATAAAGAAAAGATAGCTTGCGAACTGCCAAATTACGAACCATTGGAGTTGAAGGCACTTAACATTATCTCAGACTTATCTCTAGAACCGCAGATCAAAATACTTCAATGCAGAGGAATGCGGAGCATAAAACTTTCTCCTTGTCTTTGCTAAACATACAGAAAAAGCTGTTTTCACTCTGGTGAACATAACTCACTCAATTCTTCATACTGGAGGCTCAAACTCGGAACATAGCATCTTGAGATGGACTTCTAAATAACTTCCAATCCATAGACAAAGATATTCATTATATAGAAAATGTGGAGCATTCTTCTGGTCTCTTCTTCTGTATGCAATACATTGTTTCCACTGCAACTCACTGTTTCTACCGAAGAGGCTAATTTTCTCAATATCCTCAACATCAAGATTACTTAGATAAGTAAATACAAAGCATCTTACTCATTACAAGCAGACAACAAGATAGGATCATAGTTGACACCAATGACAACACCGATTAGGCACATACTTGCAACACTAACAAGCCGAGATAAAGGTCGAGGTGTGAAGGGGCAGTCTTCATTAAGGAAAATTTAGTCTTTATGCTGTTACATTGATTTCGGTTTAGACTTAGCTGACAAAGACATTTGAGTCTAGAAAGAAATGGTAATTATCTCTAGTGTTGTTTATATACAAGTTTTTATGTATGGGATCGTAGGGTTTTGTGATAAATAACCTCTTTTATGAGCAATAGAAAGATCTTGATATCTTTATTAAAAATCTAAGGTCAATGATATGTTATTACCTTCAACCATGTTACTCGATGGGTATCTTGCATAAGTTATACCCCACTCTTTAATGAAAGCCAATAAGATTGTTAATATCGCTTTGTGTTTCAAACTCGCATGCATTACATAGAAAAGATAGGACAAATTGCCAAGAAGACCCTATATCAGTGGCAGGAGCCAATTCCCAAAGGTTTATCAAGAAATCCGGGGTTCAGGGATTTTTATCTTTCGTAACCCAATTAATTCACAATGATATCTTATGTTTTTGTATGCGGGTGGATAGGTAGTCTAGTAAGCCCTAGGTCAATAGTCTCTCCAAGTCGAGCAGGGTGGTGAATCATGACTACGTACATTGCGAAACATCTATTTATATAAAAACTATGGCCATAGTGAGTGCCGTTGCCACCACGTGCACTCATCAGTTCAACGTACTCCAGACACTTAGTTAACCAGGGTTGTCATACTTAGTAGGAGGGTATCCTTAGTAGTGCGAGAGAGTTAGCCGAGTTGGGGTACACACCAGAACTCAAATGGCAACTGAGAGGGTTCTCAACTCAACCTTTCATTGAAGGGTAGGGCCGCTTCCAGTCGGGAAGTGTGTGGGGGACCGCTTAAGTCCGTGGTTGGAGGTAAAACAACCAGATGATGCTTTCCCTCTCTTCAGTGGCATGCCGAGTCTTGGACGTTAGCTGAATCAGATAAGGAAATTCTGATATTTTCCCTCGTATTTATTTATCAACCTAATTAAATGATACATGAAATGATTGAAATTTGTACATGATGAATAGCAGTATTTTACTTGCTTAAACTTATTAACCTTTGGTGAATTTCTCTTGGTAAATCTATGTTAGAAGTGGTTGGTTGTTACACGTGGTATCAGAGCGTCCGGGTTGAACACTCGGGCCTATGAGCTCATTACATAAGTATTGTACATGAATTATAAATTATAAGATTGAATTTTGATCACCTTGTGCCAGAAATGGTACGTACCAAACAGACTACCAGGAAATTCATCACCGGTAATGAGCGATACTTGCAAGTCAAAAAGGAGCAGGCGACTCTGACTAAAACTATTGAAGGGACAAATGTTGATGGGGAAGGATGGCTTAGAGAATATGAAACTTTCTCTCATGCGATGAGCAGAATCAAGGATGAAAGAACAAAACTGAAGTAAGCCGCTAAGGTTCACGTGAGCATTGGGGCAGATTTAGCCCGTCAACCATCCACTTCGAGACCTGAACCAAGCAAACCAACTTCTCCTCAATTTGTACCGAGTGAGGGAAGCAATAACCCCATTGAAGTTATTGTAATTAGTTCCGATGAGTCGGAAGAATACATGCCCCTCACTCCAAAATGAAAGAAGACCCTTGTTTTAAACTTGATAATGAATAAAGTGCAGAAATTTCTTGAAAGCCAAATGCATTTATAACTCAATATTAAATGTTTCATCTTTCTTAAAGTGTGTGTGCGTGAAATGTTAAGTTATCAATTTATATGTAAAATGGAGTTAACTGTGCTTAAGATTAATTAAAAATCTTAAATTGGAAACTTCAGGTAGAAGTTTAACAATAACATGGTGCAAACACGGAGCAACTATGAGCGAAGCTATGAGGTTGGTCAAACCACTGGAAGTATGAAAACTAAATTAGATCAGATCTTGGCTCTCTTACAAGAGAGAAGGGCCAAAGTAGATCACCTTGAGAAGGAAAGGGGTAAAGAGCCCACTTTTGAAGGTGACACAGGAAGTCGCCATGTGGATACTACTCAGAGAGAACAAGAAGACACTCACCCGGAGTCCAAATCGTAGGAAATAGATAAAGAACAGTTTGCTCAGGAATTATCCAGGTATATGAAGAAAGTAACCCCACCAAAATTTGACGGATTAGAATCCTGTGATGCTGCTGAGACCTGGTTGACTGAGATGGAGAAATACTTCGAGATTCATAATTATTCTGTAACCACAAAAGCGGTTTGGGGAGCTTTTCAATTGGCTGGGGAAGCGTCCATTTGGTGGATGAATAAGAAAATGGAATTGGGAATAAAATCCAAAGGGTTAACATGGGGAGAATTTGTTGCCATTTTCAAACAAAGATGGTTACCCCAATTATTCTATGACCAGAAAATGATGGATTTCTAGAACCTGAAACAAGGGGACCTAATAGTTAATCAATACTTGGAAGAATTTACTCGACTCCTTAAGTACGTACCCCAATATCAAGAAGATGAGAGGTTTCGAATCAAGAAGTTCATCATGGGGCTAAATGCCCAGATTGGTGGAGAGGTAGTTATTCATGGTCCTACCACAATGGACCAAGTTTACAAGAAGGCAGTTAAGCAGGAACAGAGACTTAAATCCCTGACATCTTATAGGGAGAAAAATTGAAAGAAGTACAACTGGACTCAGTCCTCCCAACCCTTCAAGAAGAAGGGAGAGAAAATAGATTTTTAGCGAAGCGGTGACAGGGGTCGCCGTGAGAATAAGGGTGAAGGCCTTCAGGATAAGAGGAATGGAGGCAATAAAAACAACAATGGTAAGAAGCAAGAAGCTTCTAGAATACTTGCTGAGAGATGAGGACCGCTTGGGGGTTGTTTCACTTGTGGCAGGAACCATTACCCCAATCAATGCCCCACCAAAACATTAGGTCCTCCACCCCGTGGAAATCCTCTACTGCCTCAACAAGTTGTGTTTCAACAGTGAATTCATGCCGTACTGGATAATAGACAAGTGGAGTATCAGATAACCCCTATCGAGACCACATGTATGTTATTTGGCACACCTATATCAATTTTAATAGATACTAGAGCAACATAATGCTTTGTATTGCCTAAAGATTTAAGTAAAATTTCTAGAAAGGCTAGATATATGCAAAATTCATGGTCATTTGAATATGCTAATCAGTCAAGAGCTTAGGTAGAGCAATGTCTGTTTAAGGCTAAGGTAGACTTGCCAAGTTTTTTGACAGAAGTTAACCTCTACGTGGCTCCCCTAGGATCCTATGATGTCATACTAGGGATCAACTAGTTATGGAAACACATAGCAAAAGTGGACTGTTACGCTAAAACAATCGAATGCCTAGATGATCTAGGGCATAAAGTGCTTATTCAAGGAAATACAAGAACGGTCACATTAAGGCAGCTTTCTGTAATGCAACTTAAGAGAGCCAAACGAAGGGGTTGTCAATTGTTTGCAGTTAAAATGAAAGGGCTAGAGGAGCCAATGAAGAACCAAAATTTCATCCTCTTTGATGACCTAACATTTTATGAAGCCTTGAAAACACCAGTAGAAGGGATTAAGGAAGCTTCGGAAAGAAAGGGTTCATAATTGGACAAGTATCCTTACCTTCAAAATTTTGCAGATGTTTTCCCTGATGAATTGCCCGGATTACCTCCCAAAAGGGCATTCAATTTTTCCATTGATATCATTCCTGGATCAGAACCAATCTCCAAAGCCCCAGATCGGCTGACTACTACTGAATTAATGGAAATAAAAGTGCAATTGCAAGAATTTTTGGATAAAGGTCTGATAAGACCTAGTGTCTCACCTTGGGGAGCACCGATAATATTCGTCAAAAAGAAGGATGACACTCTTAGGCTGTGCATCGATTACCAAATGCTCAATAAGGCCACAATCAAAAATAAATATCCATTACCATGCATAGACAATCTCTTTGATCAAATGCCAGGGGCGACGGTATTCTCTAAGATCAATCTACGATCAGAATACCATCAGTTGAGATTATGGGATGAAGACATACATAAAACCGCCTTCAAAACTAGGTACGAGCACTATGAATTTACAGTGTTACCTTTTGGCCTAACTAATGCGCCAGCAGCTTTCATGAATCTAATGAATAGCGTGTTCTGGGATTACCTAGACAAATTCATGCTTGTTTTTCTTGATGATATATTGATATTCTCAAAAAGCGAAGAAGAGCATCTCCGACACTTACAATTTGTATTGCAACATTTGAGAGAAAATAGACTATATGGAAAGTTATCCAAGTGCTCATTTTTCTAGAAGGAAATAAAATACCTAGGGCACATTATCTCTGTAGAAGGGATCGCAGTGGATCTAGCAAAAATAAAGGCAGTATTAGAATGGTCAAAGTTGAAAACTGTGCACGAAGTTTGCAGTTTCATGGGTCTGGTAGAATATTACAGCAAGTTCGTAGCCAATTTCTCCAAAATCGCATGTCCTATTACCTCTCTTTAGAGAAAAGGAAAGAGATTTGAATGGATAGAGAAATGTCAGGAGGCTTTTAATTTACTAAAAAAGAAATTGACTATGACACCAATTCTAAAAGTGCTCGATCCTGAGGGACATTTTGTAGTCACCACTGATGCTTTAGGAGAAGGATTAGGAGGTGTACTCATGCAAGATGGGTGGATGATAGCCTACGAGTCCAGGAAACTAAAGAACTACAAGAAAAATTATGCACCTCATGACCTAGAATTAGCAGTAATTGTGCATGCACTACAAATGTGGTGGCATTATTTGTTAGGTAAACCCTTTGGATTAAGATCTGATCACCAGGGATTGCGATATTTGTTTACTCAACCTAATCTGAATGCTTGACAAAGAAGATGACTTGAGTTAATATCTGATTATGACTTTGAAATTAGTTATATTAAAGGAAAAGAGAATCTAGTACCAGATGCTCTTAGTAGGAGGCATGTTTTCTCCATGTTGTCAGTGCGAACTAGTTTTCGTAGTCAAGTGTTACAACAATCCAATGGGGATGAATACTATAAGCAAGTTAGATAGGATCTATTGGAAAAACCTCAAGACCCTAAATATGATGGGTTTCATTTTGAGTTAGATGGACTACTTCGATATATGGGAAGAATGTACGTTACTGACTCAGGCAAGTTAAGGAACATAGTTTAAGGGAAACTCATGTCGTACCTTATTTTGGACACCCAGGAGTAACGAAGCTTATGGCGGATATCAAGCCATTGTACTTCTGGAAGGGAATGAAAAGGGATGCCTTTAGATATGTGGCAAAATGTTTGGAATGCCAGAGGGTGAAAGCTGAACTTCAACACCCGACAGGACTTTTATATCCGCATGAAATTCCTGAATGGAAATGGCAAATAATCAGTATGGATTTCATGCAAGGACTTCCCATGTCCAGAAATAGACACAATACAATTCAGGTCGTAGTGGATAAACTCACTAAGGTGGCACACTTTATTCCAAGAAATTTGACTCATGGGGCACCCAACATAGCTTGTAAGTTTGTGCAAGAGATTTTCAGATTGCATGGTGTACCTGAGAAGATTATCTCAGATAGGGACACAAGAATGACCTCCAGGTTTTGGCAAACTCTTTTTACCTCTGTTGGAACCCAACTTAATATAAGTTCTGCATACCACCTTGAGACAGACAAACAAACAGAAAGGGTGAATCAAGTTCTAGAGGATCTTTTGAGGGTATATTGTATGGATCAACAGTACAAGTGGGAGGATTACCTTCTGCTTGTGGAATTTGCCTACAATAATTCTTATCACTCTGTGATTAAAATGGCTCCATTTGAGGCATTATATGGAAGAAAGTGCCAAACCCCTATCAACTGGGATAAGCTAGAAGATAGGATTAGCTTGGGTCCAGAAATGCTTTTAGAAATGGAGGAACAACTTAGGATGATAAAAAAGAGGCTAGTAGAGCTAATGATAGGAAGAAAAGCTATGCTGATGCCAAACAAATACCTAGACAATTTTCAGTAGGGAAATTTTTTTTACTAAGAGTGAAACCTCATAAAAGTGCAATCAAGTTTGGAAAATCATTTAAGCTGACCCCTCATTATGTGGACCATTTGAGGTTTTAGAGGAAGTCAACCCAGTCACCTACCGGATTGCTCTACCCCCAGCTCTTGTTAGAATACATAATGTATTTCATGTTTCATACCTTAAGAAGTATATATCTGGCGATAAGCATATAATTGATTGGAATGCCTTGTAGGTTCAGGATCCAGGAGTGGTTTCGATCGAGCCACTAAGAGTGCTTGAAACACGTAGGCTTCGCTTACGTAACAAAGATGTGCTCCAGTGCAAGGTCCAGTGGGACCAATACGCTGAGGATAGTGCTACCTGGGAAGGCTACTAGGATATTAAGAAAGATTTCCTCGTCTTTTGCAAGAATATCAAAATTGAAAATTAAGACTTTATTTCAGTTTAATACTATAGAACTATGCATCATTGGGGATGATGATTCTTAAGGGGGAGGATATGTTACATCCCACCCTAAATCCATAAAAATTCCTTTTTTTTACTTCAGTAAATTGTGCAATGAAACTTATGTTTTTGAAAGTTAAGTTATGCTTAAATGAAATTATGTAATGTCTTGATTTAAGTTTCTGATTGAGCTATGGGTGCTTGATGTCATGAATCAAATGGAACATGTTATGTATGGAAATTCTTCTTTAAAGTAAATGTGAATATAAATATGATGTATTAAATATATTGAAATGTATGTCAGGCTAACTACCTTTATTCCTCTTGAGTGTTGAGGTAGGAAAAACCAAGCGCCTTCAGAGTGAAAGAGGGAAAGTATCATCTGGTAGAGAGGTTATGTCAAAAATTCCTTGATGTTGCCATCTGAGCCGAGTCAGTGTGTGTGACTTGGTCAACCTAAAATGTGTAGGGCATGTTTTTACCATTTTGAGGTAAGTTAACCTGCGTTGGTTGTTTTGTTTTCTGTCGAGCAAATGTAATCATACCTATATTCGTGCTAGTATTCAACGAATCAATGCGATGATTCTAGTTTTGTCACTAAAGCCACCTCGATGTAATTAATAACATTACATCTTATGGATATTAAATCACCACAGTGAACGGTTACTATAATTCCTTTGCACATGTCTGTATAAAGAAGTGCAACATAGGAGGTCGGCTCTCTTGTTTTATCTATTATCCTATTCTTAGATTGTGATAAGATGTATGATATATGAATTCTGAGACATTCTTACGTAGACAAGAATGCTTTACTCAAGATTAAATATTGAACTCTCCTACCTTAGCATTTATTCAATCATAGGTATTGTTTTACTTAGTAAAAGTGAGGCTGACAACTAAATATAACCTTTGTATTATCATGAGGCCGACGAGTATATATTGACCTTAGTATTATAAGGCTTGATGAACTACATTATCAGTACATGCTTTTATGTGTTTACATACTTGTGTATGCTTGCACATTTTGTATACATGTCTTTCGGGCCCATTGAAATCCATTATCCATTATTCTTTTATAAATATGTTTATACCTAGCCCCAAAAGCTACCATTTTGGCATCGACTGGGGGCATCTTGGCAAATGTGAAACAAATGGGTGGGAGACTCAATTTTTGCGGCATATATATATACATATGTGGTATTTATTTAAAAACATAGTTAGGCGTTTAAGATGAAGATCTAATTCCAACTTCCCAAGTAGTGGATCTGATGAAATAGGGCCACGATAACCTGCTCCCTTAATCAAAATCTTCATATCTTGGAAACATTAGCCAAGCGGTTATAAAAACATCATTTCAGATGAGCCTTTAGAGCTAATAAACCAATGGGGAGAGTTTAAGTCTTGGAAACGAATCAGGAAAGATAAAAACAAGAACCTTTTAGTAACTATCGGAGATAACAAAATTCATCTGTGGATCAATATATATATATATATATATATATATATATATATATATATATTTCTTTGGAAAAAGTTGGCAGATTTTGTTGTTTTATGCTGTTATGTAAGGATGGTATACGTCTGAATAAGATGGAGAGAAGTTGATTAATATCTCCAGGTCAGAAGATCGTTTCGAACTGTAGGAAAAAGAAGTCTTATAAAGGAAAAGAATATCCCGCGTGTTGTTGCAGAGGTAAAGTCTATCTATTCCTTTTATGGCCAACTGATGTATCATGTTCCTTGGCCGTAGAGTTTTGATATCATGTTGATATCATGGTATAAGAACTGGTTGGCCTTTGTAAGCCTTAAATATTACTTTATTAGCTCAGTACAAATGGTGTTGTCTCTGTATATTTCGACATTCCTGTGTGTAAAATTTCATTACGGTTTGATTCTTCACTATTTCTATAAGGTTTATATACTTAAAACTCTGTGCTTAGTCTCATGTGAGGTCGATAGCAATGAACCTTAGTGTTTCAATCGAACAAACTTCTGGACTTTGGAGAAGCTTCAAAACAATGTTGTAATTCATATCTATTTTATAGAAATTAAAGATCTTACTTATTCCTCTGTGCCTTAAAAGGCCGACAGGCTCATATTTTACTACCATTGTTTATAAGCTTTGCTATCTATTGATGATTGTTTTTACACATTCATAACAAAAGTTAAAATTCATAAAATGAACCTAATTGTCTTGAAAGATATGAAGAAATCAATTAAGATTACTTAATCCCAAGTTTCCGTATGGTCAGGTCTTGACCTTGTGGACAGTTCAGTAGGTTAATATGAAGCTGTAATGTTCAAGGGGCCTTACTTGATTTAAGGATGTGCTACTGGTAATTATTATTCCATGTGTGCAAATATCTCAAAATAACTCCCAATTTAATGATCCTTTGCAACTATTTATATTTTTCAAGTCAAACTTTACATGAACTTTATAGAATCAGACTTGATTATTTAAACTTTATGAAAAATCATCAAAAATCTTTAGTATTTCCATGTGTTTAACAGGATTTTTAACAACTTCCTTTAGATAACTGCGTTTTAGCTAATTAGTTAAAGATTGTTTTTGGAAAAGTTAGAAAGAAAAAGGTTAGAAAACTGGATTTCATCCACATACAGTTTTCTACTACTCATGCATATAAATATGTTTATGCTAATCAATTCAAAGCAAATAAATCCTCATACATAAATCCTAAGCATTTTCATGAATTTACATACAAAATTGCAATCTTCAAGGGAAAAAATATGTTCGAGAATACCTGAATCAATTCACACTCAGAAGATAGACACAGAAAATTGATGTTTGTATTTACTAACATAAGACAGTCATTTCAAATTTACAATTTTTTATGACTCCAAATCCTTTGAATTACCAGCAGTAAACACTTACAGACACTTTCACACATACATCAAAGAGACCAGACATTCCGCACACTCCTCAATGCAGACCACAAACAAATTTCTACTGTTAGCTATGCTCAAGGCACTATGCCTTAGTCACCTCTCTTGCATACTTTGTTCACTTTTTGAAACTTCCGTGTATTCCTGTGTATCTATTACAAAGTAAAGGGGCTCAATATATAGATTTGATTATCCCCAATACGGTTACAAAACTTGATCAATCAACGGTCTACACTCAAGTGCAACATCAATGGTGGAAAACAAATCCTGTCAAAATTTCCAAGAAGCATATTCCACATTGAGCATAAAGATGCCCTTTGGAATCCCCAACAACCTCAGAATATCCTCTGTTGCTTTGCCTTTTTAATTATGCTCCCTTCCACCTGTATATTTCTTCTCATTGAAATCTTTTACTCCCTTCTCTTCTTTTGTGATCCAATCCGCCCTTTATGATGTCAACTCCATTTAAGCTCCACCTTTATATCTTCATCGTATGCCCTTGTATACATCGTCCCCTAGTAAATCCTTCGCCTCCACCTGATACAAAAAAATGATAAACAACGGACACCATTGTTAATAGAATGTATTAGAAATTCCTTCGATTCCATAGCTTTCCTTGGTAAAACATACAAAATGGAGTTCAAAGCTTATAAAATGAATTTAAAAGATGCACTCGATTCCGCCGCTTGTATATAAACCAAAATACTACCTTTGCATATTTCATTGTATGTTACATTGTATGTCATTTTGCACACTAAATTGTATATCGGGTTGCACATTATAAACATACAAGCACTTAAACATTCAAAGACTTTTCTATATTGAACTTCCTTTTGACATCTGTCGTGTACCTTTAACTTGTACCCTTCGCTCTGCATATCAGCTAGTATATCGAAGATATACAAGCTAATATACAAAGATATACAAGCTAATATACAAACCCGACGTACAATAGTGGATCCCACATTATTTTCCCTTTGTATCCCTGCGATACACAATACTTATATCCAATTTTAGATACAAAGCCCCATACATACAAACTCCTTTGTATGTCCCTTTCGAACTTCAACTTTTATAAACCGCAGTTTACTCATCTTTCGGCTCCGTGACCTATATATAAAGTCAATGCATCTTTTGATATACATTAAGTAGTGATGCATCATTTCAACCACATTTTAACCTTCTTTCAGTTCTACCTTATATGTATCCTAAAATGTATGTAACCAAAAGCATACACATACAAAGCGCGACACATACAACAATTACACCAACTTTAATACCTTTTCGAATCCACAGCATGTATATTATGTTGTACATTTCATTGTATATTTCCTTCCACTCAAACATACCAACCCCAACATACATCCGGCGGACTTAATTGATTATTCATTTCACCTCCGAATTTTGTCGGATCTAACTTGTATATAAGGATAAAGCATTATCAAAATGCATACAAGTAAAATAATTTAATAAACCCGATAACTCCCTTATGCGACTCATACAACGACCCGATATACAAACAACTTTGCATACGAGCGACTTTGTATACAAACGACCTTTGCATATACAAACAGCTTTGTATATGCAACATACAAACCCGTTTACTGTACATTTTACCTAAAACATACATATCTTGCAAAATATTGTGAATTTTAACATGGTTCAAAAAGCAACCCTCACTCATTTTTGACAAGGAATTCACCCATATTCTACTCTGGTACTTAATGTTATTTTTTCTCTATTTTCAACAAGGTTTGTAACCTTCACTTCTTTTTTCCCTTTACCACCAAGCAGACCCACACACAAAAAGCAAAAGCAAAGCCACAACAGGGGTTCTCATTTTGCTAAGGAGTAAAATGGGGCCTGTTGTGAGCATCACAACACTATCTTTGCATAAGAGTTTTGTCATTCTGATATTTAAGTAACAGGCTGATAGGTCTTATTTCATTGTATATAGTGAGACTGACAACTTATTGAGGAAAATGCCTTATAAGCATAATGAGGCCATGCTTTATAATGTCGGCTAATGTTTATAAACCTTCGAGTTATATAAGGCCATTATCTATAATTTAACCTCTGTGTTATGTGGCCTTTATATACATTTTAATCTTTATAGTGTGGGGCCGACAAGTATTTTTCTACTAATAGGCTGAGATAAAGGTTGAGGTGTGAAGGGATAGTCTTCATTAAGGAAAATTTAGTCTTTATGCGGTTACATTGATTTCAGTTTAGACTTAATCGACAAAGACATTTGAGTCTAGAAAGAAATGGTAATTATCTCCAGTGTTGTTTATATACAAGTTTTTATGTATGGGATCGTAGGGTTTTGTGATAAATAACCTCTTTAATGAGCAATAGAAAGATCTTGATATCTTTATTAAAAATCCAAGGTCGATGATATGTTATTACCTTCAACCATGTTACTCGATGGGTATCTTACATAGGTTATACCCCACTCTTTAATGAAAGCCAATAAGATTGTTAGTATTGCTTTGTGTTTCAAACTCGGATGCGTTACTTAGAAAAGATAGGACAACTCGCCAAGAAGACCCTATATCAGTGGCAGGAGCCAAGTCCCGAAGGTTTATCGAGAAATCTAGGGTTCAGGGATGTTTCTATCTTTCATCACCCAATTAATTCACAACGATAAAGCAAGTCATGGAACGCTAAGAATCTTATGTTTTTGTATGCAGGTGGACAAGTAGTCTAGTAATCCCTAGGTCAATAGTCTCTCCAAGTTGAGCAGGGTGGTGAACCATGATTACGTTCATTGTGAAACATCTATTTATATAAAAACTATGGCCATAATGAGTGTCATTGCCACCACGTGCACTCGTCAGTTCACTGTACTCCAAACACTTAGTTAACCAGGGTTGTCATACTTAGTAGGAGGGTATCCTTAGTAGTGTGACAAAGTTAGCCGAGTGGGGGTACACACTAGAGCTTAGATGGCAATTGAGAGGGTTCTCAGTTCTCAACCTTTCGTTGAAGAGTATGGCTGCTTCCAGTTAGGAAGTGTGCGGGAGACCGCTTAAGTCTATGGTTGGAGGTAAAATAGCTAGATGGTGCTTTCCCTCTCTTCAGTGGCATGCTGAGTCTTGGAGGTTAGCTGAATCAGATAAGGAAATTCTGATCTTTTCCCTTGTATTTATTTATCAGCTTAATTAAATGATGCATGAAATGATTGAAATTTGTACATGATGAATAGCATTATTTTACTTGCTTAAACTTATTAATCTTTGGTGAATTTCTCTTGGTAAATTTGTGTTAGAAGTGGTTGGTTGTTACAATACTACTATTAGGACCAACTCCAACCAAGGTAGTGAGATGAAGTTCATTCCTTTTGTTGTTGATCACTTGACCATGTGCTTTCTTAGCCTACTTTTACAACCTTGACATGCTTGTGCTCCTAGACATCATTTAATCATCCTTTATGAGCATTCCCTATTATTCCATGGCATCTATTTTGTACCTAATCTTGTTTATGATTTGAGCCTAAATACATGGGTGTTGTTTACCCTTCACACTCTTTGCCTCATTGTCTATTGCCTATACTAGAGCCCTATTGACCATAATATCCTCTTTTGGTGCCATCACCAATCCATCTATCAATCTCCTAGTGGTTTGTCACTTGGACCACCCTTAGGGGCATGACCATGTAGTCTCGCGTATTTGTAGCTCATCATTGACCAATTCCCTAGTGATCCTCCATATCTTATCTTTTGAGCCTTCAACATTACCATATCTATTTGATTCATTATCTTATCATATGATCCTCATCATTGCCATATCTAGTCAATCCATTGCTAGTGTTTCCTAGTGGTCCTTCATATTTTCATCATCACATCCTATGATCACTCTTGGGGGCATAACCCTAATGTTTCCCTTGTCCATTGATTCATCACATCATCACTTGGGGGCATGTAACATTAGCTCCCCTTGTAATCCTCTCGAGGGAGTAAACTTGACCCACACTTTTACCAATCATATTTACCTTCAGTAACCTAATCATAATAATCTTTTACCTTATATGGACTAGCTCAATTTGTTGAGCTCTTTCATTAGTCAACTTAAGGGTGGGAACATATCCTACATCTTTCACTATCACTCCATTCATTTGAGCTTTACCTTTGGATCATGTTGATGACTAGTATCCACTTGAGCATTGCCTTTGACCATGATGATGACCATGTTTTTTCTAGATCATTTATCTTATCTAGGCATGCTTATCCAATCAACCAATCAATGACCAAATTTTTAGTTTCCAGGGTTGGCTACCATCTTTAGCTACTAGGTGGCTCCTACTAAGTTGCCAAACCAATCTAATTTCTAGGTTTTTCTACTGTCTTTCATCACAAGGTGGCTCTTGCTAAGTTGTCAAAACTAGTTTCCAATTTCTAGGGTTGGCTATCATCTTTAGTTGTGGGGCAGATCTCACCAAGTTGCCAAACCAATTTCTAGTTTCTATTTTCCAAGGTTGGCTACTATCGTTAGCCATGGGGTGGATCTTGCCAAGTTTCCAAACTAGTTTATAGTTTCCAAGCTCCCATTGCTTAAGCTAACATATTTATCTATGGGGTGGCTCCTGCTAAATCAACAAATGAAACCAAACCAAATTGAACTAAGTTGCTAAATATTTTCCAAATCATTATCATTTTAACACTTTCTTGTTGCCCTAGCTTAGCCCTATTTTATAGGTGGCTCCTTGATAGCCCTCATCACCCTCATCATTATCCTATTTCCAATCATTAGTTGCCAAGGTATCCATTATCTAGTTTCTGATGTAGGTTATTGCTATGCTCCCTATTAGGGTTAGGGTAGATCGGAGCAATAAACACTAACAATTATATGCAGATTAAATAACCCAAATATAACAATGAGGAATAACACAAAAGAGATCAACACAGAAATTTAACGTGGTTCACCCAATATGGGCTACATCCACAGAAACTCAGCCATCTAATGATTTTATTATCCAGTGCAAAACAGATTACAATCTTGTGAATAAATTGATGTAACATACATCCCAGCTGCTTATAACAAGCTTTTTGGAAGCTTGTAGAATTAGGGTTTTGCAATGTCATTTTTCTTTTATCGGTTAACAAAAAATTAACAACTGACTCCGATCATGCAAAAAGAGGACACATAACTAGTGTACAGTACTTGCATGATCAATCGTCACATACCAACAATCTCCCACTAGGAGACTGATCAGGCTCCACACCAAACAATCTCCCACTTGGAGACTGATCCTGGACGACACCGCTGCACTTCCAGCTCCCACTAGATTACATGCTTGGCTGGTTTCTTATGTCCACCATTATCAGTCATGAAGGCCAATGGAAACTGATGAGGAAATCAGTTTCTCCCATGTAACTGCCTTTGTGAACATATATGCAGGATTCTGACTTGTGTGAATTTTCTCTAGCTTCAACTGCCCATCCTCCAAAACTGACCAGATGAAGTGGTATCTGAGTTGTATGTGCTTAGTTTTTTAATGGAAAGCTGAATTCTTAGCAAGATGAATATCACTCTGTATATCAGTGTACAAATGGCTATCTTCTTGTCGTTGCCCCAATTCCTCTAGAAAATGTTGTAAACAAATCATCTCCTTACTAGCTTCCGTAGCAGCAACATACTCAGCTTCAGTGGTTGAAAGCGCAACAACCTTTTGTAGCCTTGTAATCCAACTGACTGCAGCACCTCCTACAGTAAAAACATACCATGTAGTACTCCTCCTACTATCAATATCACCTGCCAGATCAGAGTCAACATATCCTTTTAGAGCAGAATTTGTTCCTCCAAAACATAGTTTCTGCTGATGCATATGGTATCTTAGACATTTTGTCTTCCTCCTCTTATGTCTTTGGACACATCTCCTTAGTCAACTTAAAATGACTAGGCAAAGGTGTACTAACTGCTTTTACATTCTGCATGTTAAACCTTTTCAACACCTTCTCTACATACTCACTTTGGGACAAAAATAATTTTTTGTTTGTCTTGTCCCGTGTGATCCTCATACCAAGGATTTGTTTTGCTGCACCCAAATCCTTCATAGCAAATGAATTTGCTAATTTCTACTTAAGTTCATTAATATGCTACATGTTAGACCCGGCAACAAGCATGTCATCAACATAAAGCAACAGGATAATATAGCTGCCATTACCCAATTTCTTGAAATAAACACAATAATCAGAATGACATCTTTTGTAACCTTATTCAGCTATAAAACTATCAAATTTCAAATACCATTGCCGAGGTGCTTGCTTCAGGCCATACAAAGTCTTCTTTAACCTGCACACAAATCCTCCTTACCCTTGACCTCATATCCCTGTGGTTGTTGCATGTATATTTCCTCTTCCAAATCCCTATGGAGAAATGCTATTTTCACATCTAGCTGTTCAAGATGCAAGTCTTCCGCAGCCACAAGACTTAGAATAGTTCTAATAGAAATCATCTTTACAACCGGAGAAAATATTTCATCAAAATCTATACCTTTTTTTTGTGCAAAACCTTTTACCATGAGTCTTGCCTTATATCTTTTCTTGCCTCCATCTTCTTCCTTCAACCTGTAAACCCATTTATTTGGCAATGCTCTTTTACCTGTAGGCAATTGAACTAAGTCCCAAGTCTGATTCTGCAGCAAGGAATACATTTGCTCTTTCATGCCTAGCTCCCACTGCTTTTTGGTATCTCCTTGCATTGCTTCTTCATAACCTTCAGGTTCACTAGAATCAATTAATAATATAGAATATAAAGATGGAAAAAATCTTTTAGTAGGTCTAGTTATCCTTGTAGAATGTCTAACACTTGCAGGAGTCTGTGGGATAACTTGTTGCTGAGCATCAAGTATCACTGGTATTTTATTTTCTGGTATCTCATCCAACACCACATATTCCTTTGGCCTGTTCATGCTTCTTTTCCTGCAGCTGATCCTTATACATGACCTTCTCATTGAATATAACATCTCTGCTCCTAATGATTTTATGATTCTCATAATCCCATAACCGATAACCAAATTCATCTACTCCATATCCAATGAAGGTACATTTTTTAGACTTAGCCTCAAGCTTGGTTCTATTTTCAATATCAATATGGACAAAAGCTTCACAACCAAAGGTTTTCAGAAATGAATAGTTTACCTTTTTGCCCATCCATGCCTCCTCTGGAATGCCACCATCCAAAGGATTTGGAGGTCCCTTATTTATTAAATAAACAACGGTATGTACAACATCTGTCCAAAAGTGTAAGAGTAGTCCAACATGCAATCTCATGCTCCTTGCACGCTCCATAATGGTCCTATTCATCCTCTCAGACACATCATTTTCTTGTGGGGTTCTAGGAACTATTTTCTGCCTACGGATTCCATTATATGAACATTAATTATCAAATTCTCTACTGTAATATTCGCCTCCATTATCAGATCTGAGACACTTCAACTTTTTTCCTGTCTCATTCTCAACCAAAGCTTTCCACTTTTTAAAAGTTTCAAATACTTCTGATTTTTGTTTTAGGAAATACACCCATGTTTTCCTAGTTGCATCATCAATAAAAGTAACATAATAGCAAGAGCCACTGAGATAAGATACCTGAGCTGGTCTCCATACATCTGAATGTACAAGCTCTAATTTCTCACTCTTCTTCTCTTTCCCAACTTTGAGAAATTGGACTCTTTTTTGTTTTCCATAAACACAATTTTCGTAAAACTCCAAGTCAATCTGATAAAGACCTGGAAGCAACTTTCTAGAGTGAAGGATATTCATCTCTTTCTCGCTCATGTGCCCAAGTCTATGGTGCCACAATTTTGTTTCTGTCTCTGCAACAAGTGCTATAACTGTCTCAGTAGCAATTGTTTCTATAGTAGCTAAGGTAGAATAAGTATTACCAGTACACAAATACAATGTGCCTACCTTTTCACCTTTAGCTACTACTAATGGACCTTTAGTGACCTTCCAGATTTTGTCTGAAAAGGTAACTATGCAACCTTCACTACCCAGTTGTCCTGCAGAAATTAAATTCCTTCTCAAATTTGGAACATGCCTTACCTCCTGTAGCAACCATTCATTTCCATTCTGCAACTTGATTTTTATCATTCCTTTTCCAACAATCTGATAGGGTTCATCATCACCCAAATATACCTGTCCAAAATCACCTTGAACATAATCTACAAAATATTTCCTATGGGGTGTGGCATGAAATGAAGCCCCTGAATCTATTACCCATGAATCATTAGCATTGTCTAAACACAAAATTAAAGCATCCTGTAATTTATTACTTGCAACATTAGCTTCCATACTATCATCATGTTGTCTGTCTCCTTGTTTACCCTTTCGAGACCAACAATCCTTCTTCAAGTGTCCTGGCTTTCCACAGTGCCAGCAATCCATTCTTCCTCTGGATTTAGATCTGCCTTTCTTTGACTTCCCTTGTGACTTCCCATGATTTGTAGGGCTTTTTCCTCTTTCCTTTGTTCTTCCCCTATTCCCTACAGTCAAAGCATTACCAAATTTTGAAGTCTCACCTATGCTTTTCCATTGCATTTCCTCCCTAAGGATAACACCAACAACATCATCAAATTTCAAAGTATTTGAACCAGAGACAGAGTTACTTACAACCATTACTAAGCTATTCCAGCTTTTTGGCAAAGAACATAAAACCAAGAGAGCCCTCACCTCTTCATCAAATTTCACTTTTCCAGAAGTTAACTGACTGGTAATCGTATTAAACTCATTTAAATGATTTGACACAGATCCACCTTCAATCATTTTTGGATTAAACAAACGCTTCATGAGAAATACCTTATTTGAGGCTGAGGGTTTTTCATATAATTTAGCCAAAGCTTTCATCAGTTCATCTGTTGTCTTTGCTTTTGTTATATTGAATGCCACAGATGGTGCCAGGCACAACCGAATGGTTCCTAGTGCCTTTCTATCTAGAAGATTCCAATCCTCATCAGTCATTGCTGCCGATTTCTTGGCCATTCCTTCCAACGGCCTCCATAAATGCTTCTGATAGAGATAATCCTCCATCTGCATCTTCCATAATTGATAGTTCTACCCATTGAATTTATCTACCTTCAATTTACCCTCATCCGCCATTGCTCCCACTTAACCGTGAGACTCCCACTCAATCGTGAGACTCCCACTCAATCGTGAGACCTTCCTGTAGATGATAATCAAACACAACTCGCTCTGATACTAGTTGTTAGAGATAGGGCAGATTGGAGCAATAAACACTAACAATTATATGCAGATTAAATAACCCAAGTATAACAATGAGGAATAACACAAAAGAGATCAACGCAAAAATTTAACGTGGTTCACCCAATATGGGCTACATCCACAGAAACTCAACCATTTAATGATTTTATTATCTAGTGCAAAACAGATTACAATCTCACAAATACATCGCTGTAACATACATCTCAGCCGCTTATAACAAGCTTTTTGGAAGCTTCTAGAATTAAGGTTTTGCAATGTCGTTTTTCTTTTGTCGGTTAACAAAAAATTAACAACTGACTCCGATCGTGCAAAAAGAGGGAAAACAAAACATAACTAGTGTACAGTACTTGCATGATCATTCACCAAATACCAACACTCCCCATCCTAAAATTCTTCTTAGGGAGCAAATCTTCATAGATCTCTCTTGCCAAAAACAAAAGGATAAAGATAAAGCTTGTATCCACACAATTATTAGATATTTTTTTATGTCTATAAATTCAACTATTTCATTACATATGCATGTTAAAACCTACTCATGATGCCATTTCTAGTGTTTGTGTGAGCCTAGTTTGCTTTATTAGCATATAGTGACTACTCTCTTTGGGTGCTTTGCAAGAATAGGTATAGATCTAGAGCAAGAATGAAGACTAATATCTATCCTTTTGGTATCTAGTATCCTTTGCATTTAATGATTCATGTTACTGTATTCTTCCTTTAGTAGACTTCCTCTTGGATCCCATCATAAGTCTACTAAAGTGGGGGTAAAATGTAATAACAAAATTTGCATACCTTGCAACTTCCTTATTACAATTTTGTGTCTATTTTAACCCCTAGCCCATGTGTATGCATCTTGTTTTGTTTTAACCCCTTTTTCCTAGCTTATGTTGCCCCTAGCCATCCATTTCCCCTTTCCAATGTTGTTCCCATAGCCTTGTTTATACTTCCTAAGCATTTCCATTCATTTACTTTTTATCCCCATCCCATGTCCTAACCCCTCATTTGATTTTCCATTGATTTAACCCCTTTACCCCCTTGTCCAACCTTAAAATGTTGTGCCCAACCTCATACCATGTGTAAACCCCACCTTTTCTCATCCTAAAACATGTCTTAACAAGCACCAAACTAATGAGGGCACCTACCCCTAGATGCCCCCCTTCAAGATAAAGGTTTCTTAGGAAAATTTGAGTTAAAATTTCATTCGCAAACATTGCCAACAATTTTCCACCTAATAGGGTGGCCATATATTTTTATCCTCCCACCACAAGATTCAAATTAAAGGTAATTAATTTCTAGGGCTTCCCACCTACTAAGTTTTCATCTTTGCAATCCTAATGCAAGTTCTTTAAAACTAGCCACCTTAGCCTCATTTTAACATAGAAAAAAAAAATTGTGACTTGGTCATAAGTTTTTTTTTTTTCCTACTCATTCATGAAACTCCAACATTGCTTAAAAAATTCTAGGATAGAGCTAGCTTCATGCCTAAGGTCTCCAATAATTTTTATTTTTCCATTGGACAATGTTGCAACAAGATTACCAAGACTAGTTGGTTGATTTCCAGGGATTTCAACTAGGTGAGGAATTTCCTTTTTAGATTTTTCATGAAAATAGAATTTTTTTTGTAATTTTGCTATACGGACCTCTTCTTACCTCTCCCGGGCATACCCTTTCAAGCCTTTACCATCCATTTCTATTACCATTTGGATCCATTTTTCCATCTCCCCATTGCCTTTGTGCATGCCTTTGCCATATTGTTGAGTCATTTCCACTTATTTTTTCCAAACCCTTCATCAACCCACTTTGTGTTTTAGAATTTCAAACCTTCAAACCCTCCTCTACTATTGTCCTTTAGCCATAATGGATTCATTTCATCATTTAGGTGTGTTTTCCATTGACCCTTTGTGAGTGCAAGCCCCTTTACACCTCCTTTTGAAGTTGTAAGCCATTACCACACTATACCTCCATTAGAGTGATTTAGGCTTAATGTTTTCTGGACTCCCATATCAGTCCTATCCAACACCCCAAAATCCTGTGGTTGATCCCAATTTAGAGGAAAGCCATCAAATCCACAAGAGAACATTTATTAGTAGTCCCAAGGTTATCACTCTAGCTAATAGTGGCAATTGCAAATCTATAGCTACCATCCTTGGAAATGAGTGGGATAACCATTCTTCCCAAATCTACACAAGTGAGGGAGAGATCCCCATATATATCACATTATTTTAAAACTTTTATCTTTAAGCAATTAGCATCTCACAGAACTCCCCACACATAGATATTCCTTAGATTATGATTTCATACTCCATATGATGTATGACATAAGTTGCAAAAGCATCTGCATATTTATTGCCTTCCCTGAAACAATGTTACACTATGTATGAATTTAACAGTGTTAATTTTTGCTAGACTTGTTGCATGATATTCTTAATTTTCTAGTTTAAAGAGCCTTTATTTTTTAGTGTGTTTAAGATAACCATGGAACCCCCTACTATGAATATGTGTCAAATTTCATTTGTTATGCATATTTGAAGGTCGAGTAATGCTTGTGCCTCCACTTCATTATTGGTCCCATTGCCAAATTTTTGGAAGAAGACCACACCATTTTTCCATTCCAATCCCTTATGACACAACTAGCTCCTAATGCTCTTGGGTTTCTTCAGGCCATACCATTGAAATTTAGTTTGAGCATCCCATTTAGTGGGGATTACATTTGATGTTGACATATTGATTTCCTTAGATTAATGTGTTGGCAACCTGGCAAACATCATTTGATGAAGACACTGCTGGCATGATGAAGTTTGGCTGAGCATGGTGTTTGATTAATGTTGTCATTGATGGAAACAATGATTCAGAAGGGTTGTGAGGTTATATTAATCCTCATGAAGTCATGTATACAGAGAACTCTGGTTCGGAAAGAAGACATAGACATTTTGGCTAAGTGTTGGCAGAGTACTGAGATAACTACAAAGAGACAATATTATGATCAGCATTGGTATATAGTTTAAGATTTGGTCTTGTGGATCTAGTAAGATGTTTCTAATCCTTAGATGATCCCAAATCCAAAGTTTCATCTCTTGATCATCTCCGGAAGTGTACTTTCAAGAAGCTTAAGTTCGGCATAGCAAAGAACAACAGTAATTAGTGCAGAACACCTACTTGTTTTGGTCCACATACCTCCGGTAATAGATATTTCTTTCTGTGGTTTTGAGGTGTTGTAAACACATGTCTTAAGTTTCTAAATCCAAAGTTACAGAGCTTGAAGTCCACTGGTAAGGCAGTTATGAGCATCTAAGTTTTGCTACATGCTTAGACAGTGTTTGACAGTGACACAATGCAACTTTTGATGGTCCTCATTTCATCGCATGATTATATTATGCTGTGGTTCTGAAGTCTATGTATAAGGCTGACTTGATACTTTGATCTGTGTGTGGAAAGATCTATTGATTGGAATCATATTCTAAGTGGTTCTATAATTAAAGCCGACATGTATGAATGTAATTCAAGTGTTGATTTGGTTCGCAAAGTCTTTTGGTAAGTGGATTAGGCCGACAAGCTACACAAGGCATAACTACATGCTTCATCTTTGTAGGCCGACCTAATTTGAAGATTGCAAGTGTTGCGGATATATATATATATATATATATATATATATATATATATATATATATATATATATATATATATATATGAGATCCATTTCGATGTTTGATAGAGATGTGTGCGAATATGAGTGGGTGTGTGTGCGACATGCGAAGTTCTATGATTTTGTAAGGGCAACAAGTACAAAAGAAGAGATCTTATTTTCATGTAAGAGCAGAACAATATGATAGAACAGTTCAGGATGAAGAGTTTTGAGATAGTTTTCTGAGCTACATTGGAGTTGTATTCACGCATTTGCAGATGCAACTATAGTAGTTCATTCTGGTAGTGAGCCACCTTTTCTTTTGGTAGTGAGCCTGTATGCAGTGAGCATCCTTTTGTGGACATCGAGTCCTTAAGGGTAGTGAGCCTCTTTGTAATTCAATATTGTTACTACATAATATATTGTGAGCTAACACTCACCGTGGTTTTTCTCATTTTGGGTTTTCTACGTAAAAATCTCGGTGTTTATGTGTTATGTTTTGTGGTTGTTCATTCTATGCTTAATTTGCTTTACTGTTGTTGAATGTGGCAAATGGATTAATAGATTAATAAGTGAATGATTTAAGAGAATACTAATTCACCCCCCCTCTCAGTATTCTGGGTGTTCAACATAACGCACATGACCCATGAATGGGAGGAGGATTTATGTTTTTCCATTTCTTCATTACTTCATTATCCTATCTACTAAAATTTCTTTTCTAATATTTCTCTTGAACTCTAATCATCACTAGTTCGCTTATTGCTATATCTAATTTTAGCATAAATAAATCTTCTAAAAACAATTGATCTAAAAGAATCCTTTGATTGTGTTCCTTCAATATATGCCAAATTAACATTGAGGGGTCTATTATCTACATGCATGAAAAGGTTGAATTGGGCTGTATGATTGGCCAACAACTAAAAAATCCATTATATTATTAGGGAAAACTCTCACATAACCTAGCTTAGCACACAATCACTACTAACACATTACTATGAAGGGGTGATTAATTAAGAGATGATGCACTAATTCTTCTACTTTTCTACACATAACACACAATTAAGGCCCTTATGTTCCATATTTATTTGATCTTTCTCTAGTTAGGATTCTTCTGTATATGATGGCCCAACTAAAAACTTTTTATTTTGGTAAACAAAGACTACTCTAGCATTTAGCTAAGGGATAGTAAACATTAATTGGAGGGGCACATGCCATAGAATAACCTATCTTAATAGTGTAATTATGTGATTTTTAACTAGCCCATATTATTTTGTCCTCCTCACTAAATACCTTTTAGAACAAAATTTAAATCCTCCTCTAAAATCATAATCAAATTATTGGCAAGGCTGCTTTTGAAGAGAGATTTCCATTTCCATTCTATACTGCCTACCATTAGTGGGCATAACTAATCATGAACCTTATCACCCCAAATCTATGTTAGCACCCACCTTGCGTCTTCAAGCTCTTCATGTTCAACTAGTGGGGTGTATCCATTCCACAAAGCCTTCCAAAAGGCAACATTTTGTCCATCTCTAATTTTAAACGACAAATGATTGATAATGACGGGTCTAGAGGCTAGCATAAAATTCTAATTATGAGATCCTTTCGGAGGATCCATCACAATGAGGATGTGGGTAGGTGTTTCTAAATATTTCTTTTAGAGTAGTCTAGACCATTTAGAATGGATTTTCATACATTTTCTACACTAACTTTGCCCTTGAATCTTTAATCTATGTTCCCTGATTACACATTCAAGTGCCTCTAATTTTTTTGACATACACACCTTTTGTCATCTGATTAGAGGGATCCTCTTTTTCTCTTCAAATCCTTTCTAAAGAAACTTCTTCATTATGCTCCCCAAATCCTTGATAGTCATCTTTGGCATTTGTGAACAAGACATGAGCTATATTGGAATTGTTCCTACTACTAATTTAACATGGTGAGATGGCCAACTAGAGTTAATCTTTTCCCTTTCTAAGATTCTAGTTTTGATCTACATGTGTCCATTAGACTTGACCAATACAAAAAACTTCCTTTAGATAAAGGGACACCTAGATATTTATTGGGTAGTGAGCCAACCTTAAAACCTAATAGTTTTGTTATGAATATCTAATGAAATTCTTTTGTTTAGAAGAAGAAAAAATTGGATTTATTATGATTAATGCTTTACCTAGAGACCTTATTATATTTATCAGGGGTCTTCTTAATAATCTCAACTTCATCTCAAGTTACCAATCTAAACAACATCACGTCGTCGACAAATTGCTGATGGGTGATAGGTTCTAAGTCCCTAGCAATTATTATTCCTTTCTAAATCTCTTTTATGCTACCACCTTTATAGATCTACTTAATGTCTCAACAACAATGAAGAAAAGGAAATGAGAAATAGGATCTCCCTATCGAAGGCCTCTTGTGGGTTCAAAAAAAACATTTGGGTTCCCATTAACAAGTATAGAATATCTTGGTTTCGACATGCAACTAAAATTCATCTATTCTCTCCATTATAAGAAGAATTCCATTTTCTCAATAATTTTCATCAAGAACCACCAATTTACTCTATCATAACCTATACTTATGTCTAATTTGGTGATCATACTCTTCAGTGTGGATTTGTCTATAGAATGGGTCGCTTTGTGTGAAATTATGATGACATCAAAAATAACATTTTAGGGGTGAAACTTATGTGTTCTTCTAAAATGATGTTAGGAAGGAGGACCTTCAGTCTATTCACCATGACTTTAGAGATAATCTTGTATATTTTGTTGCACAATGAGATTGGTCTAAAATCACTAAAGGTGGTGAGGGAATTCCATTCAGGAATATTTCTATGAAATTATTATTGAAATCTTTCAAAAATTTATTTGACTTTTAGTTTTGGACTCTTCCATCACCCTCCATTTGTCATCTCCCATGCAATCCTAGCACTCCAAAAAAAATCCTACAGAAAAACCATAAGGGCCTAGAGAGTTATTTGAATGTAATTTTGCGAGGTTCAACTTCACTTCATCCTTTGTGATTTTAGTCATTAGGTTTTTGTTATCTTCTTAATATTTTCTGGTATGTTCCTTACCAACTCTTCTAATCTTGTAATGCAACATAACATCTTTTGAAGAAACACATAAATTTTGCCAATATGTCTTTGTGACTAGTTAATAATGTTCCATCTTAAGTGGTAATGGAGGAAATACAATTTCTCATTCTTCTTGCCTTTGTAGAGTTGTAAAAAAAATTGGTGTTTCTATTCCCCCTCTCTTAGCCAAGTTTTGTTGGACTTGATCTCCAAAAAAAATCTTCTCGTGCAAGAAGCTCTTCATGTTGGGATAAGAGAATTTTTTATTTAATATAGTCCTATTGATACATTCCATCTTTCATTACTTTCTCATTCAAAATTAAGAGTTCTTCCACCCTTTATTTTTCATCAAATATGTTTTTGAATGCTTCTTTATTTTACTACTTGATGTGGCATTTGAGGAAAATCCATTTCTTTTCAAATTGAAACATTTTAATCCCACATTGAACCTTACATTCCTTGCACAATTCCTTGGCCAACTCTACAAAGCTTGCATCTCTGAACCACATTTTATTAATTTTGAAGGGGCTTTGATTGGGAGGTTGATCTTTTGAAATAATAAGTGATATGAGATATTGATTGGAGCCTAATATGGGAAAAATATTTGCTTCTAAAATGATTGGAGATTGTAGCTAGTTATCATTATATAAAAATTTGTCCAACCACTCTACTATGTTAAACAAACCCAATCATCTATTGGTCCATGTGTACATTACATTTTGGGAATTGTATCAATCAACCCCTTATTGCTAACAAAGTTCATGAAGTCAACTTGTGATTTGGTTGGTTTAGAGACACCCCCTCTTATTTAGTTAAAACTAAATTGAAATCCCCTCCCAAAGGAATCAAATCATTTTCTCATTCCCCATGGAATTAGAAATTTAGTTCCAAACTCTTGCTTTTTATATTGGTATAGTAGGATGATAAACATTAAAAATGAAAATTTTCAAATTTGAAATCAAACTAGGAACTTTGCCGACCTACCAATTTTGGTTATGAACCACTTCCTTGAGAATGAACAAATTGAGTGATTGTAGAGTAATCAACCCTTCAAAGGCCCCTTCCGCTTCAACAAAATAATCATTCCACCTGCTATAATTTTTGAGAATTTTTTTGCCTCTTCTTGGTTCAAATTTGTTTCTTGAATTAGAACAATATCCATCCTTATTAGTTCTAAGTGACACTTTAGGGAACATATTTTGATGGGAGATTTTAACCCTCTATGTTCCATGAAATGGTGTTGATTATGCTTTGTTTTGAGTGACCTTGCTCCTAGGCCCCAAACCATACTTGTGAAGGGTATGTTATTTATCACATGATGCTTCTTTTTCTCACCTGTTTGTTCATCTTTCTACTCTTTCTTTTGAAAGAAACATTGTTGGATTTTTTAATTTTAGAGGCATTTTGTTTAATATAACTCAATTCTATGTTCATAAGTTCATCATCCCTTTTGAAATCTACATTCTCCCAAATATCTGCCTCCTGATCTTCGCCTAAGTCATGGTTGTAGTAATCTTTGTTGGAGTATCCCTTTATTATCCCCTTCTCAGTCTCCTTTACTTTATATGAGATGATAATCTTTAATAAATATTTCTTTTTGTAATGTTGTTTTTCATTCCTTTGATTCATATGTGTTGGGTTATGGTTCTTTATCTTTGCCATCATTGTTTCAAAAATAGGGTCTATATATTCTAGATCCAAATGTTGATGGGGAAGTGAGTCTTTTGTGGTGGATGAAGGAGAAGATTTTCATATTACCACCTTTGTTTGATTTGAAATATTTCCCCTTTGTATTGCATTGCCTATGAATTTCTAACCCATTTCCATACTTTCTTTGGGGGAGGCACTTTGGAGCATTATTTTGAGTAATGGTTTCTAGATCTGCATATCAAACAAAATTATTATTTTTGTCTCTATTTCAAAGTCCTATATCTAAATACCATGATTTGATTATAGAAGAATGGCCTTTGGTATCTCTTTTTTAGTGTTCCAAATGCATATTATTGCATAGATTCATGAGTTACTCTTCAATGTTTTATCATCTAAATAGAAACATTGCCCTTTTTTTTATCTCCAATTTCTTTCAAGGTTTGTATCTCCCATTATTCCTTTGGGAGATTGTATAGCCTTATCTAGACAAGATCCTCCTTCTTTTCTTGTTTTAAAGCCTAGTTAAAGCTTAGTGTCCATATTTTTATGAATATAAGCTCCCATCAAATTCCCATGGGATGCTATTTATAGAATTGTCACATTCTAATGAATTTTGACATTGACCCATGAAAAAACCTTTTGATAAACATTGGCTTGCACCCAAATTCTTGACTAAGTCTAGTGCTTGTCTTTGCTATTGTATCTTGTCTTTACCCAGATGTCTCTAGTAAGTCTTATTTTATTTGTCCACTCACCACAAATTTCTATAGACGTGTTATCCTTCACTTGCAGTGTTGTCTTATGATGTTGTCCTACTCATCCTACCCCCTTCCATGGTATTGTAGTGTCTTATTTTATGTTGTGGTGGCCCATGTTGCCATATTATGAATTCCTATCACATGTTCCAACCTATAGTTAGTACCACATGTGTTCCTCATGTTGTCATTTTTAATGCAAAGGTAATGTATTCGAGTGGCTTATCTTTGATGTCTTCACTATGATGAACTTTTCTACATGTGGCATTTCCTCTTGGTTTGTGATGGTTGCACATGTAATTGAGTGCATGATCCCATGTCATTATGGTTTATCTCTTATTTTCTTGATCTCTTATGGTGTTGTGGTAGTTGAACCATCTTTTGTTTACATGTGGGGTTGTGGTGGTTATAATTTGGATATGTAGGTGTGCTTCATTGTCATGTATCTATCTCAAAGTATACTCATGCAATGTCAAGTGGTGTGTTTGTGGGAGTATGGTGAAGCTTGCTTCTCATGGTAGTTGTCATCTTTTATGTTTGTGGAACTTGATCTAGTTAACCTTCTAGAGGCCTGATCTCTTTGTAGTTGAGGTGTTATATTGGTAGTAGTGTGTTCCTTACCCGCGATGGTCATTTTTTACTTGCTGTTACTTTATGAAGGTTGGTTTGTTCCTACAATAGTGTGTTAGTGATGGCTTCGTGGTGCCTTGAACTTTCATTTTTTGTGGCCTTTGCATCATCTTATCCCAATGTGTATTCAATTTGTCCTTTGCATGTTACTCACCATATGATCTACCCTACTTCAAAATAGATGGTAGGTATTCAAATATAGTTCAAAAGGTTTATGTACCCATCAAACACTATTCATCTCACCTACTTGGTCCCATCTTGTACTTTTCAATATATTTGAAAATATGGACTTTAAGACTAGCTTTGTGGGTGGTTGAATGTCTTCCCAACATTGATATTGTTCCTAAGGGTTGTTGTGAGTATTTGCAACATTGTTATTTGGCCAAATTTTTTCTTAAGCCTTGTGTGTGCTTATGGCAAGGTTTTCTCATTTCAAACCATTCCTCCTCAACTTGGTGGTGAGTTTAATGTTGGGTCAAGTTGGTGGTTTTATCCCTAGTGGTTTCTTATACAATTTGTGGTTTCCACACATCATTTGGCATCCTTGTTGCTTTCCAGTTATGAGGAATTTGTCTAGGTGTTTTAATGAGGTAGATCTTGTGTGATCCCAAGTGGATTTCTTCTCTCCAAGGTGTCGATCCTCTAACAGTGTGTTGTATGTGCCTTGTGGTCAACTTGATCATGAGTTGACATGGATTTGAATTTCCACCCAATATCCATGATAGCCAAATGCTATATATTCATTTCATATCCATGATAACCAAGTGCTATATATTCATTTCTTGGAGAGGGAAAATGGTTGGCTATTGGCATGGTTGTAGAATAGAGAGAAGAGAAAGTTGCATATGTTTGTCTCACTACCTTGTAATAGGTTGGGCATTTGACATTGAATTTATTTTATTTGGTTTTCACCATCTAAGTGCTTCATTGTTACTATATCCCAGTGAGAAATGAATATAAAGTGTAGTATGTAACCATTTAAATGTCTCCATGAACATTTTGTATGCTTTTGATGGTCTTATTGATTCTCTTGGTCACATTTGCTAATCTAAATGTTGTCTTTGACTGGTTTGTCAACTAGAAGGATGTAAAACTCTTTGAAAATGTTTTTGTAAGGTGTCATATCAAAGATACATAGGAAGTTTACAAATTTATTAATATATTATTAAGATATGTTCATATGGTTACTCTACAATATCATCTACTTGCTATTTGTATGCATAGAGCCTAGCTTATATGTAAGATTATAAAGTTTAGTTCTCATTTCTATCTTCTCTAAGGTGTCATCTCTTGGTTTGCTTTTGTAATGTTCCTTGGTCTTGAAATATTGACTTTTCTACCCATACAAGATAAAGACACCCCTCTACTATATGATCAACCTGTTGTCATCCCACCACAATCAAAACAATAAAGCATCCTTTTTTAATAACTAGTTATAAAGTTAGTTAATCCACAACATTGCATGATCTCATTCCCCTGGTGCCATAAAGTGTTTGTGTATCTCACAAATATCACTCACTTTGAGATATGCATTGTTGTTCTTAACATATCCATGTATGAAGTGAAATATAGTGTTGAAAATCTTAATGGGTTAAGAATAACACATCCTTAGTCTCTACATGGATTTCAATTTTGCTTATAGAGGTGTGAAATCCTTGTTTTAGATAAACTAGCATTGGGTATGGTTTGTCTCAAGGTCAATTTTATCATTATCTAACTTTAGTTATCTCAAGAAGTCCACCTTAGGGAACATCCCGTCAGCCTAGAAGAGCCTGAAGTAGAAGAAAGAATTACCCATCATTATCAATTGGTCCATTCATAGTATGGTCTAATCATAATCCCTACTTATCATCTTTGTTGACACACCCTTTGCCTTAGGTGTTGGCACAAGTCTTTAGGATCTATGATAATGCATATTTGAGCACCAATTGTAGGAATTTTGTAAATAGGTTTTCTCCCTAGTTCTCTTTGATCCTTTTTTTCAATTCTTTCTTTGGTTGACCAAATTTTGTAAAGTTTTCCTATTAGTAGCTTCTCTATTTGTTCTTCAGTCCTTGATTCCAATCTTTCATTTTTTATATTAAAGATAATTTTTATTATCCTTTAGGTTTTCCTCAAGTCCTGCATCAATTATGTTTTCCCCACTAGGGATCATGCTATCCTTAGTGACATTTCATGCCGTGACATTATTATTTCTATTCCCATTGTCCTTACCAAAAAAAAATTTCTTGGAGAATGATAGGAATACTTTATAGGGTTTTTATCTTGATCTTTTGTATTCAATTCTACACTTCAACTTCTAGAGAATTCAGTGTATCTTTTTAGGTATATTTTTTGTTTCACTCTAAGATTCTTCATCTATCTTTGCTTCTAAGACTATTCTGTCTCCAATATTGACTTTTTTCATGCAACATCCATCTTTTCCATTGATTAAAGCTTGCATTCCTAGAATGTTCAAAATCCTCATTTACTCTCTCCTATGAATTTCAGATGCAACAATTCTGTAATAAACATTGAGACATTAATTAACAAACATGGTGAATAATTTAAAAAAGGTTTATGACACACATATGACACAAAGAACACATATGTTCCAAGAAAGAAGTGACACAACAATAGACTCAAACATGCAATGACGATGCATACAAAAACCAATGCATTGGTAGAAGACATATGCCTATCATGAGATTGTTTCATCTTGATAATAGAAAGAATACTCATCTTGCAAGAGGAGTGATGACAAATGTATGCAGAAACTATAATAATACCAATTTTTGCCTTTGGAAGGAAAAAAAATGATGAAATAATAAATTCATGATGAAATCATTCAAGAATGCCGTAATTGCTCAATACAATTTAAACTTATAAATCATCAATAATAATTATTGCGATTACTCTCTAAATCCAAAATCGATAAATAGAATTTAGACAATCAATAACACTTAATCCATTTAAACATTTATGATTTACAATTTTAAAGTCAACTTGATAATCACAATTAATAAATCCTATTTGGTACACATTCTCCATATTAACAAATGCATTTAAATTAAACAATTAAAATCCTAACTTAATGAATATGAAATACAATTAACTCATATTTATATTTAACAACTTACGACTTTTAAATTAATTCTTAAATACAAAAATAAATAAAAACAACCCTACATAAAGATTAGCAATTACTAATTTTCTTATTTAATTCATAATAGTATAATATAACACAAAAATTAAATCTATTACATAATTAATAACAGTATTTATTTCATCACAATGATTGAGTTTAATTTTCATAATGAGAAAATGATAAAGCACAATAAAATATTGACTTTCACTGCCCTAGTTCTATTTATTTTCTTCATAAAAATTACATTCTACATGCATAATACAAAACTTATTGTTTTTTTGCAAGAGAGTGGGAAAATATGGCATCCAATATGGAGGCAAAATTTACCAGCAAGGCGGCCATAAAACAAAAGGTTCATTGCAGCTGAAAATGGAGACCATCAGAGGCATTGAAACCCAATTATGAGGGGAAGGGAGGCATCCTAACTAGCTCTAGGTTAGTCAAGCTGGGTATTTCTAAGCCTTTTAATTGTCCTCTTTGTGGAGAGGGAGAAGAAGACTCAGATCACTTACTGCTTTCCTGCCCCTTTACTTTTAAATGTTGGAGATGGTTGAGCTTAAAATTGAGTTGGTATGCTCCACTTCCTAACACATTGATGGATCTTTTTTGTAGTTGGCCTCTACTCTACAAAGATTCAACCTACTCCTCAATCTGGCTAGTCTCTCCTTCCCTTTTAATATGGAATATTTGGCTTGAGAGGAATAGGAGAAGTTTAGAAAAGAGACATCCAGTTTTGAAGAAGTAACAAATTAGTTGGAAAAATCAATTTATGAAGTGATTATGACACAAGTTCTAAAGTCTGGGTCTGCTAAGTTAACTTCCTCCTCCTGGGATTTAGATATTTTGACACAATGAAATTTTTTTAAATTACCCCTTCTAGTTGCTTCCAAACTTCAAAGAAAGTTGATAGAGATAAAGTGACCTGGACCCCTCCCAATTCTCCTTTGGTCAAGTTGAACTTTGATGGAGCTTCAAGAGGGAATCTAGGTGTCTTAGGAGTTGGTTGTGTCATTCAAAATTCAAAAGGAGACGTGCTAACTTCTCTATCCTTAAAGATGTCAATTGGAACAAACAATGAAGTAGAAGCACTGTAAGCCCTCTTAGTAGGTCTGAAATTGGCAAGAAAAGCAAATCTTGAAAGAATCAACATTGATGGCGACTCTCTTAACATTATTAATGTTATTAAGAGAAAATTAGCTAATAATTTACAAATTCAATATATTATACAATAGGTTTGGAAGTTCTTGGATCAATTTGAATTCTATAAAATCCATCACTGCTATAGAGAGGGAAATAACTTAGTAGATAGTCTTGCTAATTTAACATGTGACCAACAACAAAGGTCTATTGAATTGGATGCTTACCCAATCAAACAATTTCCAACCGTTCATGCCATCATGGAAAATGAACAACTCTGACCCCCTTCATAGGGGAGATTTTTATATTCTAACTTCTTGCTTTGGTTGTAGGTTTATTTGCTTGCATGTCCTATGGTAATCATTTTCATGTGAGGGATTCATTTTCCAATGTGTTTGGTTGCATCAACAAATCACTTGCATATCATTATTCAGTGCACTACATAGCTTTGAAGTGTGTGAAATTAATTAACTTTCATACTGATGAAGTGTGTGAAGTAATCCATCTCCTCTCTGCCAAGCCACCAAAGTATGGATGTTGTACTTTGTTGATGGATATTGCAAGATACATTGAATCATAGATGTAAATTGCTATTAATACTCTTGGAATTAGTCATTTCCTTATCCTACCACCATGGAGATTCCGCTACGAAATAAGCTAATCAGTATTCTGATACAAAAATGGGAGACTCCTGAATTTGGTGCTTTTGATAGATAGATGCTGGTGAAGATATTCAAGTTTGATTGCCCCATGGTAGAGGAGCCAATTCAACTCTTAATGGGAAAATAAATCCTTTAGAGCTCACCCAGAATCCTTTATCCCTTGTAGGTATTCTAATTGTATAGATTTGCTTTAGAATCTAGACCTTCTGAAGAAAATCGTCACAGACTTTGTGCAAGACCACTTCATCTTTGAGAAAATCCTAATTGATGCAATGAGGGGTTATGAAATGTTTAGCGGGAAGGCGCTGGTTGGGGATGTTGATTGTCAAGAACACTGAGAGGGGGGGTGAATCAGTGTTCTATAAAATTTTTCTTGCACTTTTACTTTTAACCATTTCAAGGGATTACTCAAATAGAAGCATAATATACAAATGAACAACATACACAAAAGCATGACACATAACACCAATATTTTACGTGGAAAACCCAAAACAGAGAAAACCACAGAGAGGATTAGCTCTCATAAATATATTGCAATCTTTACATAAATGATGTTCAGGCTTGGTCACTCCACGGGCCTAGAACATGTTGGCTTACAGCCATGAAGTACAACTAGATTTAGCAGGCTCACTGCCTCAACCCTAAACCTAGCAAGATTATAATGAGGGCTGTCAAACCCTAAGGGCTATTAAACCCTACTGAAGGCTCACTGCCTACTTACTGCCTTGATGACAAAACTTTCTTTCAATCAGATCACACATGATAATTGAGTACTGCTTAAGCATCTGTTGCTATGCTAGGGTGCAGTCATTTAACAACTATATTCTAAATCCCAAGTCTTCATCGCTGCTTCTCTTCTAACTCTGCTATTCTATTTGCATGTTCGCATCACACACACACACACACACTACGCTTCACATCTTCACTCAGGGATTTCTTTTCCATGACTTCCTTACATGTTTATACAATTCATCAACCTTGGAATGTACATCAAAGTCGGCATTACAATCATCATTCATTGGAACAGTCTCCAAGGTCAGCATTCATACATACATCAAATTAGGTCTCGACCTAAACACCATACACCACAAAAGAATGAGGACATAATGTATTACACCTTAGCTTGGACCTAAATCTATCCAAGGATGCTACACATCACTTAAACATTCATCAAAAACATCTCCTTGATCACTGCAATTAATCAGGTCGGCCAAACAATATAAACTAGGAGAATTCTTGATCACATGCTTCCTTGATAACAAACTAAATAAGCAAACCTTGTGCAATGATTTAACATGATCTTGAAACCTCCACAAACAACATAAGTTCACCTGAGAGCCAATAAATCTATCTGCAACATATCTCACTTAGAGATTACTGAAGACAACAAATATCACCTGAACTCAACAACTTTCATCTAAAGTATAACAACACAAACTTGTCTTCCAGAGCACCAAATCACAAACCCTCTAGAATGAAGATAGCTATGGACTTTCTAAGATTAAATCTAGAACTGCAAGGCTAAATTCTAATTTGCGGAGAAGTGTGGAGCACAACACTTTCTCCCTGTCACTCTACATACATTGCCAAAACCAGTCTTCAAACTGGTGATTAGATCTTTCACTGTAAAGCATTCCAGACCACCAAACTTAGGAATTAGTATCTTCAAACACTTTTCTAAATCATATCCCAACCTCACACTCTGGTCTTCAATGCTGAGGAAATGTAGAGTAAAACATTTCACTGTTCTAGGACACAAACACTTGTTCCAACTTATCCAAGTAACTTCCTTGGATGCTAACCTTGGGTGTTAACATCAATGACAACACTTACTGCACATACTTGCAACAATATCCCCCTTTGTCATTGATGGCAACACATGATGTGAAAAACCATCAAGACATGTAATATTGCTTTGCTTCTTTGCTCCCCCTCACTTTGATGCTTTCCCTGACTGCAACTTTCTCCTTAGTTTTTTCACATGAACTTCTCTCCCCCTTTGACATCAATGGAAAGGGTGCCAAAACTTTTACTTCTCTCCTTGATTTATCAAGGCTCAACTTAGATCTTATTACCACTGCACAACTTCCCTTGTCAATCAATACTGCAACACTTACTACTCTTTATTAGGAACTTATATCAGCATCACCTACCTACTTCCTCTAGGAGGTAGCCTCTTAATCCTCTTGACTGCCAACACATGTGACTCTCTAGGATCTTCTTGAAATCTTTCCGCAAGACAAACTGCATATATTACATCTAGTTTGGTATAGGTTAGATACAGTAGTCCTCCAATCATAGACCTATACTTTTTCTGATTAGTCTTAGGTGAATCAGTATTCTTGCTCATCTTGCAACCAATTATCATAGGGGTACATACATATTCTAAAACAACTCTTTCACATACTTGGACACTACTGCTTTGATCAATCTGAGATTATTCTTTACTCCTCCTGACCTCAACAACCATCTCTGATTGCTACCTGCTCTACTGCATCTTTTTCTTTTACTGCTTTGAATACTCCCCCTCAGGAATACACATCAAACTGTGTCAGTTTTTGCTCACATTAACATATCTTGTCTTCTTAGAAATTCAGACTTGACTTTTCTCAGATCAGAGTATGACATCCAACCATGAACTTTCCTTCTTCTTAAGGAACATAACATTTGATCTTTTATAATGCATATTAATCAATGACAACACATATAGCCAATAATTTCTTTAGGTCAATACTCATTTGTCTGCAACTTTTCTCTTGCAGGCATCCTTTATCCACAACCACACACTCTCACTTTCAACTGAAATTCATCACTCTTATATATCCGCATCATGATTTAATTTACCAATTGGCCTGTTCCTCAAGAGCATGCTTAACAACTTCATCTGCTGACTTACAACTTTTACTGAGGATCTCAAAACACCTTCCAAATCATATCAAGGACTCTTCACACATTCCCAATCTTATCCTTAGAACCGCAAGGTATTATATCATCTTGTGAAGAAATGCGGACCATCAAAACTCAGATTCTGTCTCTGTCAAATTCTATCAAGCACTATGCCGATACTTAACAGCTTGTAACTATCTTTCTGGTGAACTTCAAATCTCCCAACTCTGGAATTAGACACTTTACATAAGTGTTTACAACACCTCAAAACCGTATAACAAAAATGCTCACCTGCGGAGGAATGCGGACCACTGCACTATACCCAGTTCACTATTCCTGCTATACCTTTGCTTGCTTAGACTTAGATATTTCTTCAAGATGACTTCCGGAGGAAGATAGGACTTGATCTCTGAAGCATAACACTAACAAATAATTGAGAACATTATACTTGAGCCGCATTACCGGATCATCATTTGCGGAGGCATACTATACAACTTACTGTCCTCCACTCAAAATACTTTCCATACTAGTCATTTTCTGTCAACTGGACTTGGAATCCAACATGTTCAACTTTTCTCTTCATTCATTGTAGCAATAGGTTCATCTGATTTAGATCTGATATTTTTCCCTTGTTTTCAGCAACCTTCACATTAGCACTCTCAATGATCTTCTTCAATCTCTTATTGTAGCACTGGTAGGCTTTACTCTTGGTAGAGTATCCAAGGAAGATTCCTTTAGCACACCTAGCATCATCCTTGCCTAGTTCTTCTTCTTTCCTTTGACTTGAACTATGTTTAGGATGTAGATAATTGTATGTATAATTTCTCTCTAGTACACTTCCGGTAGGTCAGCCTCCTTCATCATAGTCTTAGAAGCCTCTTGAATTGTCTTGTTCATTCTCTCAACAATTTCATTATGATGAGAATTTCTCAGTACAGACAACTGTCTTTCTATCCCTTGTTCTATTTAGCTGCAATTCTTCTTCTTCTTTGTTAATGCACCTCTACTCCTTATAGTGTGATGCCTTTGCACAAACCCTTGTACTTTTTTCATATTTTTCTATTTGATTCATGTCCATTTGCCTATGAGTTCATCAACTACTTCCAGTCATCATGAAAATTGTTTTGTACTGAAAACAACTGTGTTCTGTCAACTCAAACTTCTGTTACTCATTACTTTCAAGCTACTTATTGAAATTAGACAAATTTCTAGATGTAGATGTAACCAATGACATATAACCATATGCCAGAATCATAGAGCAATATCTTCAACAACGGACCAATTCGGACCAAATTACCGGAGCACTGTAGACTTGATTCTGTCTTCTTTTCTTGATCAAATCTTTTTGCATAGCAGACTTTTCAAACTACACAAATCTTCCCTAATCCTTTACAAGCACAATTCTTTGTCCTAACTTAGACCTTTGTTGCCAATCCTTGATTTGTCTCTATGTGCTGAGGCATCAATACCAATCCTTTGGCAGGGGAGAAAGGATTTTCATTAAAGCTCCCCCTGAGCCAAAACACCAAATTCATTTCCCAGAGGAAGTATCTGCACCTGAGTCTGGTACAGATTCATCTCTGACTTCATTTACTTCCTTCTTGACCCAAACCTTGTTCATCTCCTTCTTGACTTCTACCGGATCAACCTTTTCTACTGGTTTCTTCAATTCTGCATGAGTATCCTTCTTCATGTTCTTACTTCTGTAGAATCTTGCAATGTGTCCAGGCCTATTGCAATTGAAACACAGTATTTTTTTGACCATTGTTCCTTCCATTCATCCTTGACCTGCATAGGTTAGCCTTGTGCCCAAATTTATTGCATGTATAACAATACCCACTGAAAGATTTAACTATCCTATTCTTGCCATAGCCATTTCTCACTTGACTTTTGCACTCATTTGCCCTATGTCCCATCTTATTGCATGCATAACACCTAATAGAGTTCTGACTTACTTTACTTCTGCATACAACAACTCTATGACCAACTTTATTGCATGTAAAAAATTTACCTTTGAAAGATTGATCATTCCTTTCATTGTTGAAACCTTTCCTAATCTGACTTCTACATTCATTTCCTCTATGACCAATTTTCTTGCAATTGAAACACTGACCATAGAATAATGGAGTCTTTTGACTCATTTTGCTCCTACACTGATTAGCCTTATGAGAAAACTTATTACATGAATTACAATAACCATGAAAAGATGGGTACCTTTGTGCATTTGGTTTTCTGACTGGAGGTCTTCTAGGTCTTCTTTTCTGATTTCTGAACTGATTTCCCTTGTTTTGTTGTACTTCAGTGTTTGCTTGACTAGACTTTGAACTTTCCCCTTTTTCATATCCTAAACTTTGCTTGTCATCTGTACTTTTCTGGCTACCAATCATTTCATCAAGCTTTGTGGTACTTATCTTGAATTTTTCTTCAAAACTTTTGGCCTTGTCTAGGTCCATTTTTAGACTTGCAATTTCTTTTTCCAGTTTTGCATGATCTTCTGATTTGTTTTTCACAATTGAATTCAGATCATCCTCTGCTCTTGATCTTTCTACAACTTCTGCTTCTAAATCATTCAAGGCTTCATTTGCTGATAACAATTGATCCCTGACTTCTATGTATTTGTCTTTGAATTTCTTGACTTGCCCTTTTAGTTTTAAGATGCATTCATCAGCTTGTTGCAAGTTATATTTCAGATCCCTAACCTCTACTTCAGAATTTTCAAGATCCATAAGAGCTGCTTCTAGTTGGCTATATCTTTCATAATTTCCATACCTTCTTACTGCCATGATCATACTATTCCAGATCTTCCTCAAGCTGTTAAACTTCTTCCGAGGAACCTTTCTCTGATACCAATTGTTGATTGTTAGGAACATTGAGAGGGGGGGTGAATCAGTGTTCTATAAAATTTTTCTTGCACTTTTACTTTTAACCATTTCAAGGGATTATTCAAATAGAAACATAATATACAAATGAACAGCATCCACAAAAGCATGTCACATAACACCAAGATTTTACGTGTAAAACCCAAAACAGGAAAAACCACGGAGAGGATTAGATCTCATAAATATATTGAAATCTTTACATAAATGATGTTCAGGTTTGGTCACTCCATGAGCCTAGAACATGCTGGCTTACAACCATGAAGTACAACTAGATTTAGTAGGCTCACTGCCTCAACCCTAAACCTAGCAAGATTCTAATGAGGGCTGTCAAACCCTAAGGGCTGTTAAACCCTACTAAAGGCTCACTACCTGCTTACTGCCTTGATGACAAAAACTTGCTTCCAATCAGATCACACATGATAATTGAGTACTACTTAAGCATCTGCCGCTATGCAAGGGTGCAGTCATTTAACAACTATATTCTGAAGATCCCAAGTCTTCATCGCTGCTTCTCTTCTAATTCTACTCTTCTATTCGCATGTTCACATCACACACACACACACTACTTTTCACATCTTCGCTTAGGGATGTCTTTTCCACGACTTCCTTACATGTTTATATACAATTCATCAACCTTCGAATGTACATCAAAGTCGGCATTACAATCATCATTCATTGGAACAGTCTCCAAGGTTGGCATTCATACATACATCAAATTAGGTCTGGACCTAAACACCATATGCCACAAAAGAATGAGGACATAATGTATTACACCTTAGCTTGGACCTAAATCTATCCAAGGATGCTACACATCACTTAAACATTCATCAAAAACACCTCCTTGATCACTGCAATTAATCAGGTCGGCCAAACAATATAAACTGGGAGAATTCTTGATCACATGCTTCCTTGATAACAAACATAATAAGCGGACCTTGTGCAATTCTTTAACATGATCTTGACACCTCCACAAACAACATAAATTCACCTGAGAGCCAATAAATCCATCCCCAACAGGTCTCACTTGGAGATTACTGAAGACAACAAATATCCTCTGAACTAAACAACTTTCATTTGAAGTATAACAACTCAAAATTGTCTTCCGGAGCACCAAATCACAAACCCTCTGGAATGAAGATAGCTATGGACTTTCTAAGATTAAATCTAGAACTGCAAGGCTAAATTCCAATTTGCGGAGAAGTGCGGAGTACAACACTTTCTGCCTGTCACTCTGCATACATTGCCAAAACTAGTCTTCAAACTAGTGAATATATCTTTCGCTGTATAGTGTTCTGGACCACCAAACTCAGGAATTAGTATCTTCTCACTTTTCTAAATCATATCCCAACCTCACACTCTAGTCTTCAATGCTAAGGAAATGCGGAGTAAAACATTTCACTGTTCTGGGAGACAAACACTTGTTCCAACTTAACCAAGTAACTTCCTTGGATGCTGACCTTAGGTGTTGACATCAATGACAACACTTACTTCTCATACTTGTAATAGGGGAATTGTATTCCCACAAGGATCTGCAAAGGAATTTGGTGATTATTTGTACCTACAATGCAATGAAACACAACCTCCAATTTCAATGTGAATTTACTGTGGACAATGCGCTTCATTCTCATCATCATGAGCTTGGGTCTCAATATGTAGATCAAGTCCAAGAGTTTTTAGGCTTTGAGACTTCTTTTGACACAAAAACCACATCCCCTTGCAAACTAAGATGGCGAGGTCCCTAATCTTACAAAACTTATTATTTTTTTGCAAGAGAGTGGGCAAATATGGCGTCCAATATGGTGGAAAAATTTACCAGCAAGGCGGCCATAAAACAAAAGGTTTATTGCAACTGAAAATGGAGACTATCAGAGGCATTGAAACCCAAATTATAAGGCAAAAGGAGGCATCCTAAATGGGGCTGCATCACTCTGCTATTATGTGGTGATTGATCATGTTGTAGGGGTTGTGGGTACCCGCAGTAAGGTAAATTTGGTGACTTTGTTAGCCGCGGTTTCCCGCCAAAGTAATTAACAGGGAGTGTAGGGGGGAAGAGCCCCTCCTGTGGGGCTTGGGGGGCTTATCCCCCTAGTGGAACCCATGGTAGGGGTTTGGGGGCAATGCCCCCAGTGGGGGTTGTTGGGGGCAGTGCCCCCGAAGCAAAATATGGCCTATATTTAATAAATGCGTTGACTGCTATTTTGTTATTGGACGACATGTAAAAACCCACTTTGTATGACCGCCATAAGGCTTGATAAATAGCGGCTGGAGAAGGCAAAAAGCCATGAGTCACAAATGAGTTTTGAATGCATTTTCATGTAGCATATTGTAACGGTATTGAGTTGCAAGATTGTTGGTTGTAATTGGTTCGATTTGCTGGATAATAATATTAGATGGCTATGTTTGTGGATGTAGCCCACATTGGGTGAACCACGTCAAATCTCTGTGTTGATTTTGTGTTATTCTTCATTGTTTATTTTTGTGTTTTTAAATCTACATATAATTGTTAATTGTATTGCTTCGGTCTGCCATTAAATTCCTAACACCCTCCTCCAACTTTCCCCTTTTTGGATTTTTTTTCTTGATGAAGTTCTTTGTTATATATATTTTTAATTTATTGTTATTTTAAAAACAAGAACCAAAGTAAAGTTTAGAAATTTTAAAGCATCCTCCTATTGGCAAAATGAACTCTCTTTTGGAAGCTAAATTGGTTCTAAATAAAATTTGGGGAGAAAAAGTCAAGGATTACTTCACTATGGTAAGTGATACCTTTTTGAGTAGAGGCAAGTGGAAGGATTTTCAAGATTGTCCTTTTCCACAAGAACAAAAAAATTTATTACAATCTATTTTGGAAAAAAGGAAAATTTTCTACTCTTCTCAATCTGATCAACTTGTTTAGGCACCTTCTAAATATGGACAATACAGTGTCAAATAGGGCTACAAATCTTTAATTCTTTCTAGTTCTACTTTGAAAGATGACTAGCCATATAAATTTTGTTGGAATGATGCATGTTTTCCAAAGGCTAGAGATTTTGCTTGGTTGGCGTTAAATAAAAAAATCCTAACTAGCTCCTGTACGCTCAAAATTGCGACATCAGTGGCCTGGGGCCGTCGAGTCAGATTTTGGAGCACACATGGACCCTTCCCTCCTTGCCACAGGGCAAACTGCCATGTTACTCTTGCTCTCGTGGAAGTAGCTAGTCGAGAGGAGGCGAGACACGGGGGTGGTCTGGCTCGTTGGAGAGTTGGACTTCATGGAGAGAGGTCGACACGTCCTGGGGCCTATGTTGTTGTGTGCTTGTGTAGATGCACGTTGTTTAATGATCGTGGTGTAAAGATAACTATATGAACCGAAGGGTCACTAGTCACTCTTCTCATGTTGGGGTTTTTGATATTCCACCTTTGTGTGGGTAAGTTGTTGTTCTCGTTCAAACCGTTGGATGAATGCTTGTTATACTAAGAGTTGTCTAAATGCTTCTTGTTGTTGGATGATTAGTGGGTCTTGTTGCGGTCTTGGGTGGATTTCCTCTATCTCGTCGAGGATCACCCTCACCCACTCACCTCTTAATGCAGGGCACATTTGTGAGCTGAGACAAGAGATAGGCGATTGTGAGCTAACCTTGACTTGACCTAGGGTTTGACTTAGGTTGACCTCGTGATGGAATCAAGGGTTTTGACCAATGTTTGACTATAGTTGACCTTGTGATGGAATCAAGGGTTTGTGAACTTTCTAAGTCTCTAATGTTTTTGTTCTTTTTTGGGTTTTTATGAATGCAAGCCTAAATGAATGCAAAACTTCTTTTTGTGTTTTTTTTTAATATTTTTGGAATTGAAGATGCTTTTTTCTAATATCAGAATTGAAAAATGGATGCAAACTATAATGAATTTACCTAATGCAATGTAAATTATGTTTTTGGGGTTTTCTGAATATTTGGAACAAATTAATCTAAGAAAAGAGAAATTGCTTTTAAATGAATTAATCTATGAAGTTTGAAAACAAATTACTCTAAGAATGCAAGATCTATCTATTCTATCAAGGAAAAAGCAACAAGATTACTAACTCCAAGAGCAATTTTGGTTATCTAATTACTGCAAATTAAAAGAAAGCATAAAGGAACCTGGAGACGCGTGAGCCTTCACTACCCTCAGAAATCCTTGTGATTGCAACCTCGTATTCTCTTGTAGCAGCCGAGAATCCTCTTGGTGACAAGATGACAATGGAAGCAAAATAAGCTTTTGAAGCTTTTTGGAGAGAGCTCAATGAGAGCTTTGTTGAGTACTATGGTTTGATATGAGCACCATATGGATGCGTGATGAGCTTTATATGAAAGCTAGATGAAGCAACGAACAAAAACAAAAGGCTCCTATGTCCTGTATGAGCATGAGAATGCTTGATGTGGAGAGCAATAACTTGCAAGAGTTGTGTGCACAAATGAAATTGCCTCCCTTTGTGCTTGAGGGAGGGGGTATTTATAGGTTAGAGGAAGGGATGAGAGGTAAAGAAGGGGGTAACTCAATTTGATTGGAGAGTTAACACAGAGGATTCAAGAGTGATCTGGGCTAAAATTGGAGTGATCTACCCAATAAAAGCTTATCACTCAAGAAGAAGTGAAGGAGTGCATGGGAATGCATGAGCTATTAATTAAAAATAAAATAGAGCTAATTATGCATGTGTAGGTGCATGAAATAGTTAACTCTATATTTGGCACGAAAATCCATGCAAACAAGAAGCAAAACGGGCAAAAATAGAGCATTTTCGAGTTAGAAACTTGAGTTTTTCTGCGGATAGAAACACAATAAGGTCGCCCAGGGGTTGCCCCTTTCACCAGTTAAGTTGCCTGGGGGTGACCTATGGGCGACCCACAGAGGAGGGCACTTGGGTTGACATGCATGATGGGAGATGGAAGAAGGGGAGAAAAGAAGAGGATCTGCCTCCGGAAACAAGTCAGTCATGTGTAAAATCTAAATCTCCACTTGTAAAGTAGGATCTCCCTAGGGAGATCTGGAAATAATGGGGCAAGATTTGGATTAGTTGAGTGAAACTAAAAATCAAAAGTTGGAGATGGCTAGGGGGGACCTCTAGAAGGCTTCTAGGGGGTGGAGAAGATGAAAAACACCAAGGAGAGGTGAAAACTCACCTATAAGACACATATAAGGCTTAGGAACAGGGTTGCAAGCTCAAAAAATGCAAATCGACAAGTGTCAAAAAGCGTTGACAACAAAGAGAGAGAAAACGACAAAGGGGAAACAACACAAGACGAAAGAAAAGACACGTCACCAAGAGAATTGCTGCTGAGAGGATGTTATTCACACTTACATGTATGTGACAAGGATTATATCTCATCATAGGGGTCCTCGTGGAGGCTGTGCATGATTTTGGTGCTTACAGCTCCAGGTTAGTCAAGCTGGGTATTTTTGAGCCTTTTAATTGTCCTCTTTGTGGAGAGGGAGAAGACGACTCAGATCACTTATTGCTTCCCGCGCCGTTACTTTTAAATGCTTGAGATGGTTGAGCTTAAAATTGAGTTGGTATGCTCCACTTCCTAACACATTGATGGATCTTTTTTGTAGTTGGCCTCTACTCTACAAAGATTCAACCTACTCTTCAATCTGGCTAGTCTCTCCTTCCCTTTTAATATGGAAAATTTGGCTTGAGATGAATAGGAGAATTTTTAAAAAAGAGACATCCAATTTTGAAGAAGTAACTAATTAGTTGGAAAAATCAATTTTTGAAGTGATTATGACACAAGTTCTAAAGTCTGGGTCTGCCAAGTTAACTTTCTCCTCCTGAGATTTAGATATTTTGACACAATGGAAAATTTTGAAATTACCCCCTTTTGGTTGCTTCCAAACTTCAAAGAAAGTTGATAGAAATAAAGTGACCTGGACCCCTTCCAATTCTCCTTTGGTCAAGTTGAACTTTGACAGAACTTCAAGAGGGAATCTAGGTGTCTCAGGAGTTGGTTGTGTCTTTCAAAATTCAAAAGGAGATGTGCTAACTGCTCTATCCTTACAGATGTCAATTGGAACAAACAACAAAGCAGAAGCACAAGCCCTCTTAGCAGGTTTGAAATTGGAAAGAAAAGTAAATCTTGAAAGAATCAGCATTGAAGGTGACTCATAATGTTATTAAGAGGAAATTAGCTAATAATTGGCAAATTCAATATAATCTACAAGAGGTTTAGAAGATCTTGGATCAATTTGATTTCTATGAAATCCATCATTGCTACGGAGAGGGAAATAAATTAGTAGATAGTCTTGCTAATTTAGCATGTGACCAGCAACAGAGGTCTATTGAGTTGGATGCTTACACAATCAAACAATTTCCAACCATTCATGCCATAGTGGAAAATGAACAACTCTGACCCCCTTCATAGGGGAGATTTTTATATACTAACTCTTTGCTTTGGTTGTAGGTTTATTTGCTTGCATGTCCTATGGTAATCATTGTCATGTGAGGGCTTCATTTTCCAATGTGTTTGGTTGCTTCAACAAACCATCTGCATAGCTGGAGAGAAGTACGAGTATCATCATTATTCAATGCACTACATACCTTTGAAGTGTGCGAAGTTAATTAACTTTCATACTGATGAAGTGTGTGAAGTAATCCATCTCCTCTCTGCCAATCCACCAAAGTATGGATGTTGTACTTTGTTGATGGATATTGCAAGATACATTGAATCGTGGATGCAAATTGCTATCAATACCCTTGGAATTAGTCATTTCCTTATCGTAGCCGGTGGTGTTTAGAATCTTTTTGGTTCTTGGCTTTTTGTGTAATCTGTGATATATGTTAATGACTGCCTATATGTAATAAGTGATATTTAAACTTAGGTGCTCCGTCTTTAGTATTTTGCTGTAAAGCCTATCTGTGAGATTGTGATATCAAAAACATGCTTCTTTCTCATGCTACTGTAACTACTTTTATTTTATTATAATATATTCTAGTTCAGGCATTTGTGCCTTTTATCCATAAATAAATAAATTTAAAGCATGTATATTGCTGATATCCCATGCTTCCAGTTTGCCTATAATGGCAAAGTTAAAATTGGGCATACTCTCCATCAAAGCATAAATGATTAAGGAATTTTGTCAATATTTGAAGTTACAATTGTCTAGGTAAGCAATTATTCAAACTATAGTAGAATAAAGAAAGTAAATTGTTTGGCAATTTGTCTCTCAGACAAATCAAAAGCAGAAATAATGCAAGCAAATTGTTTGACAAAATGCATCAACAAAAAAGTAAACCTAGCAATTGTACATGAACTACTTGACAGAATACCTTGAACACAATATAAGTAATAAAAATCAACAATACAAAATATATGAGATGTTTGACAAAATGTCATAGTTTTGAAAATGAACACCTAGGCTGAGCACATGATTTGTTTAAGGAAATACCTCTTTCAAGTGTGTACACAACAGATGCATATGAAGTGTTTGTCAAAATGTCAACAAATCTATTTATCAAACCCAGGCTACAACTACAACAATAATTGCCAACCAAAATACCTCAATGAAACAAGTATAACCAAGTATTCAAATGTTTGTTTCCATCATAGTTTAACATTGAATATTAATACAAAATTTAAACTCAGAAGCTACAAATTTTAGACTATTTCACAAATACCTCAAGTTATATGCCTTACATAATACACTAATTATTTGACAGAATGTTTTATACACAGTTAAACATATATAAATCAGAAAACTATTGGCAAATTCTTCATTAAAAATATAGCTTCCAAAACCTATTTTGAAATTTGAACTACAAATCAAATGATTCAAAATAACATGGGTTCAAAAAAAATTTAGTTTACAATATTCTATTCAATTAAAGTCTAATTCATAACTTGCATGTTCAACTGAACTGAAATGAATTTTTGTGCAACATGAAACCTCTAGCATGAATTAAATTCATCAGCACCTTCATAAATCAGTAGAATTAGTTGCAATAAAATTTTAGATTTTTTTTTTCGTTATCGAGGAGGTGGTGTTTTGGGGCAGCAGAGGGGCGAGGTGAGTCGACCTCAAGACCTATATGGAACGAACCCAAAGCCCTTAACCAACCATGCTACCCGTTCGGGCTAATAAAATTTTAGATTTATTAATGAAGTGGTTTACAATTAATAGCCAAATTTATTACAATGATCATCTAACTTGGGTGGATTAGTAAATTACATAAATTATTACAAATACCATATACAACTTCTTAGTAATGATACAAACTATCTTACAATGTATACAACTGATTACAAAATTATAAAGTCCAAGTGAAATGTAAAATGAAGAACATTATCTTGCACTCCACCGAGCTCCTGCATATGCAACTTCGCACAATCAAGCCATGACCAACAAAGAAAGTTTACCTCTCGACAATGTGGATCCCTAAGGTCCACTCCTCTAGACAAGGAGGTGGTCAAATGGGTACAAAGCACACTCACACCATACAAAATAGGTATACACAATCATACAAATAATTTTTCATATAAAAGAAAATGGATACAAATTGATCCGATTAATAGGAGGAAGAGGACGCAAGTCTCAAGACAATGGAGTGTCATTGCATTTATCGAAGTAGAGTTGAGAAGATGCACCTACCTACAATAGGTGTTCTCAACAACATCTACATCAACCATTATAGACTGGAATGTTGTTCTTTACAATATCTCGCTCAAACCCACAAAGATTTGACCTTAGCTATTGCAGGTTATCTTGGTTAATTTTGTTGAATGTGAAACTTGATATATTTTTACATAATTTATTTAAACTCATTCCTTCTACACACATCTGTCACATTTGGACGAGGCTAAGAGAGTGAGGTGGTGCAGGAGCACCTAGAAAATCATGTTTTCTTTTGTAATAAGGTCTATTTGACCAATGCATTTTCATTTCAGTTTGTATGTAGGTTCATTTTTTAAAGTCCCAAGTGACTTAGGACACTTGTCAAATTGTAATCACATAATGCCAAAATAGGGTAGTAGGGCAGTTGGAGGCTGTTTTAGACGGTTGACTCCTAGCCGCTTGGAATCGGTCTCCCAGCCGCTTGGATTGATCTCTCGGCCGCTTGGAGTCAGTTTGGTACTACTCAGGGCGAATTGAGAAATGCCCAGAGGAATGAACCAAATGATCATCGAATGTAATCAGATCAAAGAAGGGTGTGAATGTGATTGTATTGTGCTTGAAAGAAATAAAGCTATTCTGTTCTATCAATTTGATTTTTGTTTCCTGTAATTGCAATTTGTATAGCTGTAGATTTCCATTCTCTCCGTGCTTTCCATTTTGTTGCTGTATGTCGTCGTGAAGCATTCCATTGGTGAGATTTCTATCAAAATAAGTGGAATGGCTTCGTTGTATAAATATTTGTTTTCATTTTCTATTTTGTTCCATTGTTCGGCAGTGCAGAGGATCTAGATAGTGCGTTTTGCGCAGTAGGTTGGCCTAGCATCTCCATGTGCTAGGGTTTGGAGAAGGTAGACTATGCGGCGGCAGATCGGTGTATCGGCATAGCAAACCCTAAGGTGGTCGATGGTAAATGTCTCACCGATGATTAAATATCAAAGGTGATATCGGGGTGATCGGGGTATCGGCAGAAGGACGAAAGACTTGGCCGATAAAGGAGGTCTCGCCAACGATGGAGAGTTGAATGACTCGGTGTGAGTCCTGTGTTATCTCACCGAAGATAAGGTGAAGTGGAGTTATCGGTGTAAGTTTGGACAATGGTAAGACTTAAGAAAGTCTTCCCGACGGTGTTTGTCTGGCTGATGGTGATGGATCGATGACTCGTTCCTTAGGTCTTGCCGATTGAGAGGTAATTAGGGCTCGATCTGCTGTTTCCGTTGTGCTCTCCCCATCATATTGGTATCAGAGTAGGGAAAAGATTTGGGCGGCAAGTCGAATTGAGGACTTGCAGGAGTGTTGGCGTTTGGGTGTTGTCTGTGAATGTTTATGTTAGACAAAGAAAGCGAGACAGAGGTGGAGAGGATGCCTCCCAAAAGTATGTCGCAGGACACCGTTAAGAAGTTGATCAAGGAGATGCTTGAATCCAAGTTGGGAGAGTTCAAGTAGTCCAAAAGCAAAGATAGGGAAGATGAAAGTGACAGCAATGAAGGCGATACATAAATTGAGGAAACTAATAAAAAGACAGAGGAGATACCAGTAGACCAGAGGGCATTTGTAAATGCTTTAAAGTCAGTCAATAGGGACACCATAGATGGGTTACCTATGTATAGTGGAAGTATGGAAGCTGAAGAGGTGATTGACTGGATTGAGGCATTGAACAATCATTTCGAATACAAAGAAGTCCCTGATGATAAGAGGGTTAAGTTGGCAAAGGCAAGATTGAAGGGATCTGCTCTTGCATGGTGGAATTATGAGCAAGGAGAGAGAGAATTATGAGCAAGGAGAGAGAGTCAAGGAGGGGAAGACCATGATAACCTCCTGGGAAAGGATGAAAACCAAAATCAAGGTACAATTCTTACCCCTGGATTATAACATGCAGATGTATAAGAAATTGTAGAATCTTAGACAGAGAGACCTTGATGTGAATGCATACACACAAGAGTTTCATAAACTCAGTCTCAGATCAAAGAGACAAGAAGAAGAGTCAGAGAAGGTGGCTAGGTATTTGAATGGCCTAAGGATGAACATCCAAGATGAGATCAACATCTTAGCACCAGAAACAGTGAACAAGTGTTTCCAAATGGCCTTAAGGGCTAAAGAGAAGATAAAGAGAAAGAGTGAGCAGAATAATAGAGGTAGAGGTGGAAGGAATTTTAGAGGTAGAGCCAGTTTTGGAGGAAGAAGTCCTAACCAGAGGCCTAGTGGTGAGTCTAGCCAAGAAGAGCAAGTTGGAGACTCAAGTAGCAGAGAAGGCTACCGAGGAAGAAGGCCTAATGGAAGAGGTGGGACAAATGGATCAAGTAGAGGATCCAAATTCTCCAATATGAGATGTTATAACTACAATCAGATAGGACACCCAACATACAAGTGTCCAGAGAAGGCCTTAACTTCTCATGGTGGTGAGAAGATAACCACTTTGATTCAAGAAGATGCAAGGAGTGTGACATCTCTTGAAGTGAATCTAGCATCAGAAATAGGAGAGAATCTGATGATCAAGAGGACGCTGCTCAAGGAACCAGTGTAGACTGAACCATCTCAAAGAAGGTCTTTGTTTAGAATCAACTGCAAGATCCAAGGTAAGGTTTGTAAAGTTATTATTGACTCTGGTTCTACTGATAACATTATATCTTTGGAAGCAGTGAATAAGTTGAAGTTAGAAAAGATACCCCATAGCAGTCCATATAAAGTCAGTTGGTTGAACAAGGGGCAGCATGTACTCATCAATGAGCAAGCATGGGTAGAATTTAGTATTGGGGGGTATAGAGACAAGATTTTGTGTGACATCCTTCCAATGGATGCTTGCCATCTTTTGTTAGGCAGACCATGGCAGTTTGACAGAAAGGCTCATCATGATGGAGAAAAGAATGCTTACTCATTCCAAAAGGATGGTATGACTTATGGGATACAATCAGTGGTAGAAGAGGATCCACAACATGTAGGGTCTAGTGTAATGCTAGTAGGAGAAAAAGAATTCATGGATACACTAAAGGAAGGTGATGGAGTAGGTTTTGCTTTGATTGTGAAGCCTAAGGGGGAAAAGAAGAACAGTGTGAGAGAAGTAGGACCTAAGGAGGTCAAAGATTTGCTCGAGAGTTACAAAGGAGTGATTGCAAAAGATATACCTGATTCCCTACCACCTGTCAGAGACATTAGCCATCAGATACATCTCATACCAGGAGCGGTACTTCCTAATAAGGCAACATATAAAATGACCCCTCAGTAGAATGAAGAGATATCAAACTAGATTCAAGAACTCCTAAACAAAGGGTTGATAAGGAAGAGCCTTAGCCCATGTGCAGTACCTACTGTTTTAGCCCCAAAGAAGGATGGGAAATGGAGACTGTGTACTGATTCTAGGGCAATAAATAGGATAACCATCAGGTATAGGTTTCCTATTCCTAGAATAGAAGATCTAATGGATTGTTTGGGAGGTGCTACGTATTTTTCTAAGATAGACTTGAAGAGTGGGTACCATCAAATAAGGATAAGAGAAGGGGATGAGTGGAAGACAACTTTCAAAACCAATGAAGGGTTGTATGAGTGGCTTGTGATGTCGTTTGGTCTTTCAAATGTCCCTAGCACCTTTATGAGGCTAATGAATGAGGTGTTGCAGGAATTCATAGGGAAATTTGTGGTAGTCTACCTTGATGATATCTTGGTGTTTAGTAAGAGCAAGGAAGAGCACTTGGAACATTTGGAGATAGTCTTGAAGAGGCTGCAAGATCAGAAGCTATTGATAAACTTGGAAAAGTGTGACTTCATGAAACAAGAATTGGTGTACCTAGGTTTTGTCATCTCTAAGGGTGATTTGAAAATGGATCCTTCCAAGGTAGAAGCTATTTTGAATTGGCCTACACCCAGGACAACAGGAGAGGTCAGAAGTTTCCATGGTTGGCCACATTTTATAGGAAATTCATTAACTACAGTGACATCTGTGTACCTATGTTGGAGACCATCAAGGGTGGAGGTAAGATGAAGTTTGTGTGGATGAGAGAAGCAGATAGGAGCTTTGAGAGTATGAAACAGAAAGTTGCTAAATTCCCTGTTTTAGTACTTCTTGAATTCAATAAGGTTTTTACCATTGAATGTGATGCAAGTGGGTTGGCTATAGAAGCAGTCTTGAGCCAAGAAGGCAGACCAGTAGCCTTCTTTAGTGAAAAGTTAAATGAAGCCAAGAGGAAGTACTCGTCTCATGATTTAGAGTTGTATGCTATGGTACAAGTTCTAAAAAAATGGAGGCACTATTTGCTTCCTAAAGAATTTATTGTATACACTGACAATCATGCTCTCAGTTTTTTGAATGGACAGGAAAAGCTCAGTCATAGAAACATGAAATGGGTGGAAAGTATTCAAGCATACACCTTCATCATCAAACATAAGAAGGGGATAACCAATAAGGTTGCTGATGCTCTAAGCAGAAGGGTGTTGACAGTGCAAGAAGTGCAGCTACAAAGTATGGGTGTTGAGTCACTCAATGGATTGTATGAAGAGGACCAAGATTTTAAGGAGATTTACAGGGTATGCAGTGAGTTTGCCAATGCTTTCCACAGTGAATTTTTAGATTATACATTGTAGGATGGACTTTTGTTTAAAGGTAGTCAACTATGTATCCCTAAGTGTTCAATGAGGGATAATATTGTGAAGGAAAAACATAGTGGTGGTTTAGGAGGACATTTTGGGATCAATAAGACCTTAGATCTTGTAAGAAGGTTTTACTTTTGGCCAAGGATGCAATCTGATATCCGTAGGTTTGTTGAGAGTTGTATGATTTTCCAGAGAGCAAAGGGAGTCTCAACCAATACAAGACTGTACCAACCTTTATCCATACCAAACAGACCTTGGGAAAGTTTGAGTATGGATTTTGTGATGGGATTGCCCAAGACAAGGACATGTTATGATAGTGTGTTTGTTGTGATAGACATGTTTAGCAAGATGGCTCACTTTATTCCTTGTAAGACCACCAATGATGCTAGTTACATTGCAGGTTTGTTCTTTAAATAAATTGTCAGGATTCATGGATTGCCTTTGAATATTGTATCTGACAGAGACAACAAATTTGTGGAACATTTCTGGAGAACTTTGTGGAAAAGATTGGGTACAAATTTGTCTTTTAGTTCAGCGTATCATCCTTAGATTGATGGCCAAACTGAGGTTGTGAATAGGTCATTAGGCAATCTACTAAGATGTTTAACAAGAGAACATGGCAATAGTTGGGATGTGGTACTCCCACAAGCAGAGTATCCCTATAATGATTCTACAAACAAAAGTACAGGTCTAAGTCCTTTTGAAGTTGTCTATGGTAGTCATCCTAGAGGAATTTTGGAATTAAGAGATGTTCAAGGGTTGGACAAAAGGAGTGGACATGCCGATACATTTGCAGAGGCTATGATAGAGATCCATCAACAAGTCAAAGATACTCTACACCAGAACAGTCAGAAGATCAAGGCTAGAGTGGATCAAAGATGAAGGGATGTGTAGTACCAAATACGAGATATGGTCATGGTTCATCTCAACAAGAATAGACTGTCCATAGGAAAACACGACAAGTTGATGATGAGGAAAATTGGACCTTGTCGGATTATGGAGAAATATGGTCCTAATGCTTACAAAATTGAATTCCCTGATGATATTGCTATTTCACCTATATTCAATGTTGCTGATTTGACATTATATAAGAGTCCTACTACAGGAGAAGGTACATCAGATTCTATCCAAGACATTGCAGAGTGGGTGCAACATTTACCACCTAAGGAACCACCAAAGATGGAGTGCATCTTAGATAGCAGGACAACCAAGAAGACAAGAAATCAGACCTATTTTGAGCACTTAGTCAAATGGCAAGGACTTCCTGACTTAGAAGCCACATGGATGTTGGAAGAAGCCATCAACAAGCGGGGTGGTGATTTGCAGTAGTTAGTCTCTAAGAGGACTTGAGACAACTTTCACTCGGGGAGTATGGTGCAGGAGCACCTAGAAAATCATGTTTTCTTTTGTAATAAGGTCTATTTGACCAATGCATTTTCATTTCAGTTTGTATCTAGGTTCATTTTTGAATGTCCCAAGTGACTTAGGACACTTGTCAAATTGTAATCACATAATGCCAAAATAGGGCAGTAGGGCAGTTGGAGGCTATTTTAGACGGTTGACTCCCAGCCGCTTGGAATCAGTCTCCCAGTCGCTTGTATTGATCTCCCAGCCACTTGGAGTCAGTTCGGTACTACTCAGGGCGAGTTGATAAATGCCCAGAGGAATGAACCAAATGATCATCGAATGTAATCAGATCAAAGAACGGTGTGAATGTGATTGTATTATGCTCGAAAGAAATAAAGCTATTCTGTTCTATCAATTCAATTTTTGTTTCCTGTAATTGCAATTTGTATAGCTGTAGATTTCTGTTCTCTCTGTGCTTTCCATTTTGTTGCTATATGTCATCGTGAAGCATTCCATTGGTGAGATTTCTGTCGAAATTAGTGGAATGGCTTTGTTGTATAAATATTTGTTTTCATTTTCTATTTTGTTCCATTGTTTGGCGGTGCAGAGGATCCAGACAGTGCGTTTCGCACAGTAGGTTGGCCGAGCATCTCCATGTGCTAGGGTTTGGAGAAGGTAGATTGTGCGGTGGCGGACCGGTGTATTGGCGTAGCAAACCCTAAGGTGGTCGATGGTAAATGTCTCACCGACGAGTAAAGATCAAAGGTGATATCGGGGTGATCGGGGTATCGGCAGAAGGATGAAAGACTTGGCCGATAAAGGTCTCACCGACGATGGAGAGTTGAACGACTTGGTGTAAGTCCTGTGTTATCTCACCGAGAGATAAGGTGAAGTGGAGTTATCGGTGTAAGTTTGGACAATGGTAAGACTTAAGAAAGTCTTCCCGACGGTGTTTGTCTGGCCGATGGTGATGGATCAGCGGCTCGTTCCTTAGGTCTTGCCGACTGAGAGGTAATTAGGGCCCGATTTGTTGTTTCCGCTGTGCGCTCCCCATCATGAGGCCACTCCATGCCCTCATATAACCTCAATTCCTACACACACTAAGATAGCCATTTCATCAATTGGTTCAAAGGAGGATACAATTTATAGAGTTTTCAAGTAGCGAAAGACCAAGTTCAAGAAGAGTTCCTAATGCTAAGGGATACAGTATTTCTTTACTATAAGGAAAACATAAAACAAACTGAACATGTACTCTATTAACGGAATCCTACAAGCCTACAAAGAATACTCTCTTATTGCAAGAGTGAGAAACAATATTTGTGCCTAAACAAATACAATCTATATAATTTATCAGTATAAAACTTCAAGAAGGCTTCCACAAGTACATATACATTCAAACTACAGAAAAATTATCTACTTCTAAATTCGACACACACCCTATACAACACTATTTTTGTCTTTTTTCTTTTTAACATACAAAAAAATAAGTTTAAAGTTTAGTTATCTCTTTTATAAATTAACCTACACAACTTGCAAAGGAATACCTAAAAAAAACTACAACCTTTACCAACAATTTTAATATCAATGAATCTCATCATCCATAGAAAAGTATAAGAACTCACACAATGAAATACAAGGAATCATGTATAGTTATATCTCAGTAAGCAACATAGTCCACTAAAACAAGGTACAAGACATGATCTAAGAAGCATCACATAGAGTCAAATGAGGATATGCAAATACAAAAGCATGTACCAACCTTAGTCTAAGTCAAAATCATACATCTCAAACAAATATATAATCATTACCATGATCAGATAACTGGGAGAGCGAACATATAATGTTTCATCACAAAACTATAGTAACAAAATGTAAGATCACTTCTCATCATAATGACAGTTACTGAGGAGGGGGTTCTACATCCCTTTACCAACAATTTTTTTCCTTGAATTCTTCTTATTACTCCCTCCAACACAAGAGATTTGGCCCACAAATTATTATTCTTTTCTTTCCTCCCTCTATTTTTTTTGTTTTCTCCTCAAAGCCCAACATTTATCTCCAAAATGGAGATCCCCTTTCTTTTATATCTTTTTTTAAAATTCCAAGCCTCTTAAAGCTAACATGAGTTCATTATCACAAATATTTTTCATTTTTCATTTTATTTTAAATTACCTTCTAGTCAAGATGTAGGATATAATCTTATTTCTTTTTTCTCAAAGAAAATCAAATCAAACTCTTCTCTTCTTTTTTAATATACAATTCTTTTCACTTATAACTATTTCCTTATATAAATATTTATTTTATTTTATTTATATTATTATTTTTTAGGAAATAGATAAAATACATTATTTTAATATATTAAACATTTATTTAAATTTATTTTCAAAAGATTTTATGTAATCTCTTTCTAAAATTAATGTGACTAAATAATAACGGAATTATACTTCACAATCATAAAAATACAAACACTTAGAAGTTTGTGCACGATTGGAGAATCCAAAAACATGAGCAACTCAAATCAATGGTTTACTAGTCTAACACATGGTTATGCTTTATTACTCTAAACCAAGTAAATCAGATTATACAAATACACATAGATACCCATTTGACTTTCTTTGAATTAGTTTTTTGTTGGTCAAATCTTGTGCCTACACACTCATTTAAAATATCAGGCACACCTACAAAATACATATATTCGAAACTACATAATATAACCAATGAGAAAATAGAATCAAATCAGACATATACATATCTTCAAATCATTTCATATAAAAATCAAAACTTAATATGAACCTTTTTAATTCTGCATAATCTCGTAACACTAAAACCATAAAATTAACTTACAACCAACTTAAATCACAAAACTAGTGAAACTACGTAAGTCAATTAGTTTTAATATATAGCAATAATCACATAAGTGTCACAAAATACACACCAAACAACTAGGTGGAAGCATAAAATATCATTAGAGTAAGGATGATATCAATATTAGACAATAAAATATGTCACATATGCCTGGGGCCTTACACCCCCTTCCCATAAAACTAGGCTTACTCTTGGAATCCTACAAAAGGATGTGGGTATAAAATCTTCAACTATGTAGCATCCTCCTATATAACAAATATCTCATCAAGTCTATCTTATTGGATCCTTACCTAGTCTAGGTCTTGACCCCAAAGGCCGAGCCTATGATATTATAATATGTGAATGGGCTCTAGAGAAAGTTGTTCCCCCTCCTTGACTTGCAAAGCTTCCCAATCAAGCATGTGTCACATAAAAAATATACTATCTCAAAACTTAAATATGGAACACATTATGGATGTGTGAGAGACTAGCGGCAAGGCAAGCTAGTAGGTGACATGAGCAATCCTCTCTAAGATCTCAAATGGCCTAAAAAATCATGGTGCAAGCTTGGAGCCTTTTCCATATTGGATTAGGCCCTTGTGTGGATGCACTCTTAGAAAAAATGTATCACCAACAAAAAAGTGTCAATTCAATCTCTTGGCATCAATATACTTCTTCTAGCAATCTTGGGCAACTAAAAACTACTCTCTAATCCAAACAACTTATTGCTTGATATCCTAAAGCATCTTAGAGGGCCAATAATGGCTTAATTCTTGATCATATCACAACTCAAAGGAGTTCGACAAAGATGATCATACAAAGCTTGGTATGGTGCCATTCCAAGGGAACTATGACATGCCTATTTTTATAAACAAACTCAAAAAGATATAGGTATTGCTCCCACTTCCATCACATACATACAAAGCATATTCTCTAGAACCTAATTTACAATCTTAGTTTGGTTGTCTACCTCTAGGTGATAGGCTAAAATAAAGTTAAACTAAGTGTTGGGACCTAATTTGAAAATGTAAAATTATCTAAGTCCTTTCTCATTTTCCCCCAATTATGCCTCAGTTGTGTTTTTGGTCATATCTCAAGTTTACCTCATGTGTTGAAGGTTGTAAAATTCTAAAAGAAATTAAGTCTGGGTAGTCTTTGGCCTTTTTATAGGTAGTTTGCAGGTTTTGTCTCTACTACCGAATGCAAAGTTTCAACTTGGTACTACGTGTTCACTGTGCCTTCCATATCTAGCATCCTATTCTTATTCCACGTTCAATTCCTACAAGTCCTTTTAATGCCTTAGTTTTTTCTCATCATCCATTCCATCTAGTTTGTGGGATCTCGATCTGTTCCCATAGTTCCTTATTTTTCTTGAGTTTTAGTTCTTGTTTCATTCTCTGCATTTCCTCCTACTCCTTTTTGTGAAATTTTCCATGCATTCTAGATCACATCCATTTCTTCCCTCCATCTCCCACAACTCTGGATTGAATGCTCACATCTTCACTCCTTTAGTTCTTTATTCTTTGTAGACCTCCAGTTGACTTCAAGATATCCTTGTCTTCACACACATCCTATCTTGATGCCATTTTCCATGTGGTTTCCCACTCCCTTCTACACTCCCAATTTACTCAATTTTTGCCTTGAGAAAATCCAATAGGTTATAGGAAATGCCTCACATGCCTCATATCTAGTCTTGTATCCTTTATCACTTCTTGTTCCCATTCCCTTTCCTTTTCACATAGAACTTCCTCATCCTACATGACATCTTTCATCCACTCACATCCAGTTCTCATGTCTCGCGTCAAGATCCCAAAATTTCCTAAACTTCTCAAAAATTGGTGTAGTCACAAATGGAGGCTCCAGGGATAGGACTGTCCTACCATCCAGCCTTAGAGTAAACACTACGGAAAAACACAAAGAATGGAACAACAAATGGAAATTTATTGAGTCAATATCATGAACAATTACAACCTTCATATTTTGACAGTATGCGGACTACAATTGTCTCACAGGCTTGTCCTCCCACTTATTACACTTACAAGAAAGATATAGCTTTGAAGTGCTATCCCACAATCTAACTTTACAAACTATGCATTAACTACCAAATTCCTAACTAACTCCTAGTGCATCTAGTGAATGATTATATAGCAATTCCCAGCTCAAGGAATGCTCTGCATCAACCTTAAGGGTTCCAAATATTATTGCTTGATGAAATGTGTAGGTTGGCCTAGTTCCAATGGTGAAACCTCCAATGTTGATGAATCCTGTTGCGGTTCTGGTTGAAGGTGCCTCTGGTCCCATAATGCCTTGGGATCTATTCCATTAGGTACCACAAATCATGGGTAGGTGCCACAAACTCCATATGCCAAGCTATATGCCGAATGCCCTGAACAGTGAATCTTGATGAAGCTTTTGATAGTGATAACTTTCTGTAGACAAATACAAATCTCTTGAAATTTGGATATGATGTAGATGAGCCATTGTAGAGTCTTATTCCTATGTTGTGAGCTATTAAATGACCATGTGATAAAATGTGGTGCAAAATGTTGAGAATGCACTGATTGAAACACAATGCAAGAAAAGAAACAAAATGTTTTTGGTTGATGCAAGATTGTCTTTCAACCTAGGATGCTCCTACATCAAACACCTAGGGTTGTTTGAAAAGTGAGTCCCTCACTTTCCAGGGGCTAGAGGAAAACCAATGCAGTCTGCCTCTGCCTAAGAAATCCATGATGAGTCTTCTTCTGGTCTTCCTTTCCACTTAACCAGGTACTCCTTGTACTACTTGTTTCTAGTGTTGCACCCAGCTCTGTTATTCAAAATCTACTCTATTTGTTCCTGTTGTTGATGTGATATCTGATCCTTTAAACCAACTTCTATGGTGCTCTCACTTGACTCTCCTTCATGATACTGATATAGATCTGTAATATTGAAGATTGGTGATATGCCAAATGCTTTCGGTAGTTCCACTTCATATGCATTTCCTAAGTCAAACTTCCTGAGAATCTTACATGGTCCAAACTTCCTCATCTTCAGCATGTTGTATGTCCCTACTAGAAACCTTTCCTTCCTAAGATATACCATGACTTCATCTCCAACATAGAATTCCTTGTGTCTCCTCTTCTCATCTACTTGTCCCTTATACTTGTTCATCTCTTCCAAATGCTTCTAGACCTGATTGTGTACTATTTCCATGTATTGTACAAATTCTTCTTCTTCTACACTCCTTTTGTTCTCCATACTGATGTGTCTGAGTTCCACAACTCCTCTAGGTTGTATTCCAGTCACAATTTAAAATGGTGTCTTCCCTGTACTTCTACTCACTGAGTTATTGTATGCAAACTCTACTTGTGGTAGAATTATATCCCAATTTCCTTCTTTATCTCCTACCAAACATCTTAGCAAGTTTCCCAAACTTTTATTTACCACTTTTGTTTGTCCATCTGTCTGTGGGTGAAACGCTGAACTGAACTTTAGATCTGTCTTCATCTTTTTCTACAATGTCCTCCAGAAATATCATATGAACTCTGTATCCCTATTTGAAACTATACTCTTTGGTAATCCATGCAATCTCACAATCTCCTTGAAAAATAGGTTAGCAACATGTACAACATCATTTGTCTTCTTACAAGGAATGAAATGGGCCATCTTTGAAAATCTATCCACTACTACAAATATTGAATCATGTGCCCTCTGTGTTCTTGGTAATCCTTATATGAAATCCATGCTTATATCTTCCCAAGGTCTCTTTGGTACTATCAAAGGTTTGTACAATCCAATATTTTGACTACTCCCTTTTGTAACTTGACAAGTTCTGCAACTATGAACAAACTTTCTTACATCCTTATATATCTGAGGCCAAAAATAATGTTCATTCACAAAATCTACTATTTTATCAATACCAAAATGTCTTGCTAATCCACCACTATGTTTCTCCTTGATCAAATTCTCCCTCATTGAGCTCCGTGGGATACACAACTGATTCCCTTTAAACAACATACCATATTGAATGAAGTAATCCAACCACTTGCTTCTGTCTATTACAACTAGTTCTCTACATTCTTTCCATGCTTCTGTAAAATCAAAATCATCCTCATACATGTACTTGAGTTCCTCAAAACCTAGTACTTCTACCCTCATTTTTGTCAACAAGTTCCTTCTTTTGCTCTATGCATCTACAACCTTGTTTGACTTTCCACTCCGGTGTTTTAGTGCAAATGTATAACTCTGCATGAATTCTACTCACCTCATGTGTCTTTGATTCAACTTACCTTGACTGTTCAAATACTGTAAAGCTTGATGGTTAGTGTATAATACAAATTCCTTCGGCAACAGATAATGTCTCCACTTCTTCAAGGCTTGAATTATGGCATAGAAATCTTGATCATTTACTAAATATCTCCTCCTTTCATTATTCAACTTCTCACTGAAATATGCTACTGGTATCCCAGACTGACTTAACACTGCCCCTATTGCATTCCCATTGGCATCACAATCAACCTGAAATACTTTGTCAAAATCTAGTAATGCTAACACTGGTTGCTCTGTCACCTTTTGCTTCAGTAATTCAAAAATCCTGTGTGCTCCTAATGTCCACTTAACATATTTTTGGTCTCATCTCATGGTCTTTGTCATTGGTGTGCATATGGTACTAAAATCTCTAATGAACTTTTGGTAGAAAGTTGCCAATCCATGAAAAGATCTTACCTCTCCAATATTCATAGGTGTTGGCCATTCAACAATTGCTCTTACTTTTTCTAGATCCATCTTCAATCCTTCTGCATAAATCACAAATCCCAAATATACTGGTTTTATCTTCATGAAACTACATTTCTTGATGTTTATCAACAATTTTGCTTCTCTTAGCCTCTAAAATACTTGTCTAATGTGCCACAAATGTTTTTCCTTGGTCCTACTGAATATCAGAATATCATCCAAGTAGATAATAACAAAATTACCCAAGAATTTCTTTAGTACTTCATTCATCAATCTCATGAATGTACTTGGTGCATTAGTTAATCCAAAAGGCATGACTAACCACTCATACAATCCTTCATTTGTCTCGAATATGGTATTCTATTCATGTCCTCTAATTCTAATCTAATGGTATCCACTCTTTAGGTCTATCTTTGTGAAATGTTTTGCTCTTCTCGAACAATCCATAATGTCATCCATCCTTTACAATAGGAATCTATACTTGACTCTGATCTTGTTGATTGCTCTTGATTCTATACATATCCTCCATTCTCCATCTTTCTTTGGTGATAGTATTGCCGGTACCACACATGGGCTTAATCTTTCTCTGATCAATCCTTTCCTAAATAGTTCTTGTACCTGTCTGTTTAGCTCTGCACTTTCTGCTGGTGTCATCCTATGCGCCACTTTTTTTGGTAAATTGGCTCCAGGTATGAGATCCATATGATGAATGATACTCTGGACTAGTGTTAATCCTTCTGACACATTCTCTAATACAATATCTTGGTATTCTGTCAACAATTCTACCACTTCCTTCTATGGTGGTTCTTGTTCTTTTGCGGTGGCATTTTCTGCACTTTGGGTACCACACTTCTTTGGAATCAATGCAAAACACATGTTCTCATGTCTCACTCCATCCAAAAATTTCCTTCCATCTACCAAACAGATTCTAGTGTTGCCGCATACTTCACTCTTGTGCTCATCTTCCAAAGGTATGAAGATATGTCTTTCTTATTTGATGTCATAGTATAGGTATTCTTTCTCCCATTATGAATTTCCTTTCTATCATACTCCCATGGTCTTCCCAAAAATACATGACATACATCCATCAGCATAATATCACACAATACTTCATCATTATAAGATCCTATATGAAATTTCACCAAATATTGTTCACTCACCAGTATCTTGTGTTCATCTTGGATCCATGCTATATTGTAGGGTTTTGGATTCTAACGTCTTCATATTTAGCTTCCTTACCATCTCTTCTAAAACCAAATTGTCAGTACTACCACTATCAATGATACCTTTGCAAAATTTACCTCCTGATTTGCATCTTGTCTGGAACAAAATTTTCCTTTACGGTGGCTCCTTAGATGTTTTTGATTGCAATAAAGCTCTCCTCATTACCAATAATTCACCCTTTTCTGATTTCCCTATGGAACTTGGTGATCCAACTGGTTCTTCCTCTGCATATGCTATCCTTGCATTATTTTCTATCCTTTTGTTAGTACTCCCTTGATGACATTCAAATGCTCGGTGTCCTTTGCCTCCACACTTGAAACAAGTTCTTTTGAATGATATTTTGTCAAATCCTCTTTCATCTCTCTAGTATCCTTTATTGCGGTAAGAATTATGACTTCCTCTATTATTGCAGTAGAAACTCCTGTCATCTTTCCCTTGATGATATGAATTGTTGTCTCTTTCTTCTTTGCAATATGGGTTACTTTCCTTGGTTTTCTCCTCATATGATCTTCCTTCATTGCATTGTGTTTTACCTCTCTGAAATTTCCCTCCTCTACCTCTCTATCTATGTTCAAATCTCTTGTTCAAATTTTCTTCATCCTTTAGCGCAAATTGATATGCCTCTTCCACTGTTGTCATCCTTACCAAGATTAGTTCTTCTTGGATGTTCATTCTCAGTCCATTAATGTGCCACACCACTTTCTCCTTTCTTGATTCACTATGTCCACTCCTAATGATCATTCTATGAAATTCTTCAGTATACTCCTTTACCATTTTCTCCTTTTGCCTTAGGTTGCAATCTCTTCAATAGTTCCAACTCATAATCAACAGGTATGAATTAATTCTTCAATTTTTTTCACCATTCTATTGTACTTGTGATTCTTTCTTTTTCGAGACTATTCCTATCCAACTAAATTTCTTTCCACCAAATATGAGCATGTCCTTTCAACTTAGTTTTGTAAATCTCACTCTTTTCAAATCTTCAATTTCTTCATACTCAAAGTATTCTTCCATGTCATTTATCCAGTCAACCAACTCCCTAGGGTTCAAATTACCCGCATAGTTGGAAATCTCAATCCTAGGTCTCTTAAAAATCTTGGAAATAGCTTTCAACATCATTACTTGATCTGACTCTTCTTCCTCTAGGGTTTATTCATTTTGATCCGTAATTTGAACTCCTAATTCATCATCATCACTTTCATCCTCATGTCTAGGATTTAGACCTCTCTTCCTATCCTCTTTTATAGCATCCAATCAAACTTTCATTGTTCTCATCATTTCTAACATTTCTTCCATTCTTCTAGCAACATTGGCCATAATAGGCATCCTCTTTGGTGGCATCTCTTCCTCGGATCTGGTGCAACTGCCTCAATTCGGTGATCTGACTACAAGGTTGTAATTGCCTTACAATCGACACTCTATTAACAACACTTGTAGGTTTTGTCAAGTCAGCGATCTGTTCACCTTAAGATATGTCAGAATGCCTTCTCTCCCAAAGGATTCAAAAAATTCACTTTGATACCACTTGGTGCAATCACAGATGGAGGGTCCAGGGATAGGACTATCCTACTGTGCAACCTTAGAGTAAACACAATGGAAAAACACAAAGAATGGAACAACAAATGGAAATTTATTGAGTCAATATCATGAATAATTACAACCTTCATATGTCGGTAGTATGCAGACTACAATTGGCTCACATGCCTTTCCTCCAACTTATTAAACTTACAAGAAAGATATAGCTTTGAAGCGCTATCCCACAATCTAACTTTTCAGACTATCCACTAACTACCAACTTCCTATCTGCCTCCTAATGCATCTAGTGGATGATTATATAGAAACTCCCAGCTCAAGGAATGATTTGCGTCGATCTTAAGGGTTCCAAATCCTACTACTCGATGAAATGTATAGGGCAACCTAGTTCCAATGGTAAAACCTCCAATGTTGATGAATCATGTTGCAGTTTTGGTTGAAGGTGCCTTTGGTCCCATAATGCCTCGGGAGATGTTCCATTAGGTACTGCAAATAATGAGCAGGTGCCACAAACTCCATATGCCAAGTTGTATGTCGAATGCTCTGAACAATGAATCCTGATGAAGCTTTTGACAGTGATAAATTTCATGTAGACAACTACAAATCTCTTGAAATTTGGATATAATGTAGATGATACATTGTAGAGTGTTATTCATGTGCCGTGAGCTATGAAATGATCATGCAGTAAAATGCAGTATAAAATGCTGAGGTTGTATTGATTGAAACACAATGCAAGAAAAGAAACAAAATGTTTTTGGTTGATGCAAGATTGCCTTTCAACTTGAGATGATCCTGCATAAAAAATGGTTCAAATCACTCCAACAACTCCTCAGACCACCAATAATGATCGACTTGACTTATGCAACCACATAGTTTGATAAGGAAATTCATCTTTTCTTCTTCTAGTTTGTTTGGCATATGATTCAAGGTAGATTTTCATTAGGATGGTGCAAACTCCATGGATTTGGTGGTTGGGAACCCTAATTTGCATTCAATGTTGTGACCTCCAGTTGTGCATCATGTTCCCACAAGTGACTTAGGGAATAGATTTTCAATTGATACAAAGGCAAGTTTGGTTGCCATTCAAAATGTTGATCTTTCTTCTTTTCCATGAGTATTTGCAAGTGTCAAGATTTTTCTAGCGTTTCAACTTCTGCAAGTCCATTTTGTTAGGAAGGCAATGTGTTTGTGAAGCATACAAAGGTAATTTTGTAAATGGTATCCGTAGTTGAATATTTCCATGGTTATTTGTAGATCTTCAGGGAAACTCTTGAAATTTGGTTAGGGTTTCCTCTTACCACACTTGCTAGTATATTGTAATACAAATTTGATGAGTGTGATAGTATTTTAATTCATTTCATCCTTGTAATGGTCATTTCTATATTCCATGTGGATTTCTACAATATGATGATGGATTATTAAGCATGTTTTGTTATTTGATGCCATACCTTTGATGCATATGTGTGTTTGGATCTACTCTTGTATGTTTTCACTTCATTATTTTCTTTGACAAACTTTGACTCTATTACCCACTGGATAGGCACCAGTCTTGGAAGTTGTGGTGAATTACATTGCTCAAATGAACATCTTTAACCAGTAATTTGGGATTAGGTTTTTAGTTTGTATGTAGTTCATGATTCAACATTGCAACCAAGGAAATATATTTAGCAAACCATATCAAGTGTTCATCCTTGTGAATCATGTGTACATGCCTACATCTTGCACTTTTACAATGATGTCCTTATAAACTCTATAAGAGGTTTTATATGTAGTAGTTTAGTTTGTGGCTTAGTGAAAAACTTTGGGGTCTAGCATACATTGGATACTACTATAGATTTTCATCTTGTTCACCATTCATTGTGATTAAATCTTTTGAGGATTACCTCTAGGAATGCCCTCCTAAGTCTAGCTGAGCTTAAAGTGTAGGAGACGTTATCCACTCTCGTCAGTTGACCTTTAACAATCCACAATCTATTGATGAACCGTTGTTTTACCCTCTTGATGACAACCCCTAGCCTTGGAGGTAAGAATATGCTTTAGGATTGTGGAGCTATGATTTTAGGATGGTGTGGAGTGTCTCTCTATGGTCCACATGATGTTTTTAGACTTGGAGAGGTGTGTATGTGGTCGCTTGTAGTGTTAGTTCAAGTTTGGCCAACCTGACTTGCTAGTGCTATTTGCGGAGGTATTTCATGGATTGTGGATGTGATGAGCAGCATGGTGATACAAATTTGAGTCCTAGTTAACCCTTGGCATGGTCCACTTTCACTTCTTTCCACTGTAGAAGTGTTTGGTGCCGACCTATTTGGTGTTGCATGTTTGAGGTGCACACGTTTCATTAAAGCTTATGAATCTTGAATGTAGTGAGTAGAAGGTGTCTACATTTTCAATTTGCTTGAAGTTGCTGGAGGCAGTGAGCCAAAGGTTGCAGATGGAAAGAAGTTGCAGTGGTGGATTTCTCTTGTTGCTTTGAGATAGTGAATCTCTCTATAATAGTCCTCTTCTATTCTTCTCTCTTCTGGACAATGAGCCCTTTTGGAAGTGAGCCTTTCTTCTGGGCAGTGAGCCTACCTGATTTGGCATTGCTATTCATATATATGTTTGTTAATCCTCACCGTGGTTTTTCCCTTCTTGGGTTTTCCATGTAAATATGGTGTTCTTATGTGTTTGGATGTGTTTGCATTGAGCTTCATATGTTTACATTTTGCTAGTGCTTAATAAGAGTCTAAAATAGCATTGAGGGTTTAATGTTTTAATGTACAACTGATTCACGCCCCCCTCTCAGTTGTCCTATGCATCTAACAGAGAGATTATCCTGAAAGAGAGAAAACAAGAGACAACTACAAGATAATTTTGAGAATACTCACATTACTTTCACTAACTATCAGAGAGGAGAGGTGTGAGCTGTATATATAGAAAAATATGAGCAAATATATCCAAGAGGTCTAATAACTCCAACTACTTAAAATAGTCAGGAGTTTTACCTACTTGGTAAAAGCCAAAATACATGGTTATACCTACTTACATAAAAACAAACAAATGGTTATGAGAGGTGGCATAAAAATCCAAAAGAAAATGTGAAACCCAACTACCCAAGTGTGGGTGAGAGTGGCACATGTAACTGATGGATTTAGCCATGTGGCCTCATAAATATAACCTAAGAAATCTTAATAATGTGTACATGGAAAAAGAAATATCCCCTAACATAAGGAAAAAAAACCTACACTAATAGAGATGACAAGGGGACCACATTAAGAGTAGTACAAGGAGACCCTCCTAGAACCAAATGTAGATGATCAACAATAGGAGAAAGATCATCTTGAGGATTGGTAGAGGCAATTGTTAACAATTGTGTGAAAATCATTGACAATGAGGGAATATCCGTAACAGACTCAAATACATAGTTCACTGGGGAAGAACTAATAGAGTCACTATCAGAATATTGCACCAAACATGGCTCATCAATTTTGTCAGTAGAGATGTGAGCATTGAGAGTCATAGGTTGAAGAGAATCCTCCATAGTTGGAAGAAGTGATGAAGATGGGCTTAGAGTTAGAGGAGATGGTGGCATGTGCTTTGTCTTGCAGAATGATGGTGTAGGGTAATGCTTAGGCTTGCACTTGGGTGGTGGATAGGGTATGCCATTGTCTATGGTGGTGGAGTGGAGGATATTAGGAAAGATCACATGGTGGATACATTGAAAAGGAACAAGAGCTATGAGAGTGGTGCTAGAAATGATGCTGACGTTAATTCAAATGGCTCTAAAAAGGGTGGCATATCAAGAATAGAAGGAAGGATGGGATCCTCAGTAGAAGGAGCCAAGACTACTTGAACTATTTTTGGGTTACATTCATCTTTGTCTAACTGAGGGGAGGTAGGGGTCGGGGATGGGAGACTCAAGCTAGGGAGGAGGAGGCTAAGGCTTAGAGGGAGGAGAAAGATCCAGTGGTAGCTGCATGGGAGGAGGACGCTCAGGGAGAGACAATGCATCAACAATATACTCTTGAGTTGTGGCACTTTAACGATGCTTGTGATCTCTTGCAAGCTAATTCCATCTTGTGTGAGCTAGGACTTCTAATGAGGGAGATAGAGGATTTTCCAACACAAGTTCCTTTTCTTCCCCTGCCTAAGGGATAGGAGGAACATAAGGAACCATTAAGGATTGAGAAACCACAAGGGGAGGGGGAGGGTCCCACAACAAAGGTTGCTTTCCTTACGTTGCCAAAGAGGCAGGAGGAACAAGAGAAACCATCGATGGTCAATGTACAATAGGAGGAGGGCAAGGGTCCCACAACACATGTTGCTTTCCTCATGCTATCAAAAAAGTGGGAGGAATAGGATAAACCACCAAAGGTTGAAGAATCGTAGGGGTGCCAAGTGTATGAGGCTTTATTTGTTATTGACCTCTAGGCCTTGAGTACAAGGCTGCAGGAGGAACTATCAAGTATAGGTCAGATGTACAGGGGTGGGGAGGAACACTCTACATGAGTTGCTTTCCTTTAACTTCCTATGGGATAGTAGAAGGAACATAAGTAGTCATCGAAGGCAGAGAGACTAAGGGAGAAGAAGCCATAGGAGATGAAGAGGAAGGGCCACTAGACAACTACACAATCTGATTAGCTTTGAACTTTTGATATGACAAGAATAAAAAGTTATTGCATGGTCAGAGAGACTCAGTTGGGGGTAGACGAAATTAGTCTAAAGAGAAGTTACCATGCATGGTGAGAGGATGGAATCTACTATGGTAGACCATATGCACTACTACATCATGAGGGAACTTTAAACACTTGTGAATTACAGAAGGGACTACTCTCATAGAAGTGAGCCATGGATGGCCCAACTTCAGACAGAAACAATTTGAGATAGGGATGATGGAGAAGGGGATGTCTAGGGTCTTAGGTCCAACCTAGATAGAAAGGGTAAGTGAACCCATTGTCAAATGAGACATCCCATCATGCAACCATATGTATACTTTTAATTTCTTATACGTGTCTTTATATAGTTTATGTATGCATAAATATTCCTCTATGATAACATTTACCATAGATACGAGGTCAATTAGAACGCCTCTTATGGGTTTTCCATTAACCTCAATGGAAATCAGTAGAGGGCCATTGTATAGCATCAATGGGGGTGAAAGAAATGATATGTTTGGGAACATGGTGTTCTTGAGAAGGGTGAGGACAAACGTCCATCATCCCTATCATTTCGGAAAAGTATGATGAAGACACATCATCGGTCTTAGCTAGCACCACAGATGAAGATGAAAGGTCAATAAAGTTGGAGGAATGGAGAGGTAGTGGATTAGTGTATATCTAAAGGTTTTGGTTGGGTCAAGAGACATATTTATTTTCTTTGTCATCAACATCAGCTATTTGGATAACGTTCTGATTAATGTAGTCTTGAAGAATATGTTTAAGACGTAAACTTCTCTCGGTGTCATGCCTAGGAACATGGTGAAACTGACAAAAGGCCTTTAGGTCATATTAAGGTAGTAAGGGTTTGCGAGTATCCAAGTGATGGATAAGTGACAATGACACCAAATCATTATTTAGGAGTTGCTACAAAATAGAATACAAAGACTTGTTAAGAGGAGTGAATTTATGATTATTTTGTTGCTTGGAAGAAGAGAGGGCTAGAGAAGCCTATGAAGGTGCTACAACCGCTGCATTATTCATTATTGTTGAAGCATTATTTTTAAATAAATTTTATTATTTTTATAATTATTCAACGATGAAGAGGAACTAGATTGTCCAACAGGAGCCGATGAGGTGGGAAGCTCGAATTGGCTAACAAGCTATTGATAATCGCAAAGTGCCATGCAAAAAGTGTGCAAAATAAGGATATTTCATAGGCAAAAATTATCCCTGATTAGAGGTTGTGTGTTTCCAATGAAAACCTACTGCATGCTTGAATCCAATAGGGCATAAAGGATTTGTGAAAATAGTGTTTGATATCTACAAATAAAGTCAACAACCTTTTCATGCACTCCCTAATGATAATGGATGAGATCAATGAAAGTGACTTGCGACCTAATGTTGGCCTAGAAGTGTTGGAGAAACTAATTGACAAGCTTCTTAAAAGAATAAATCGAATGGTCAAGAAAACAAAAAAACCAATTTAACATGATATCTTTCAACGACCATGGAAATAATTTTTCTAACAATGAATCCTGAAAAATAAAGTCACTACACAAGGAAGTAAACATAGATACATGCATCTGGGGGTCACCTTTTCTAGAGTACTTTTCAAAATGTGGTGCCTTGAAGCCTTGGGGGAAAGGGGTAGCAAGGATACTTAGTGATAATGGACTACGTCTACAATATGCGAGAATGAGAGGCTGTGCAAATGATGTGGATAAAGTGGCAAGTTGCTATTGCAAGGAACCAACGTTTTGGAGAAGTTGGTTAATGACAGGGTCGATGGTGTGCAAGGGCACAAAAATGGAAGCAAAGCTGAGGGGAAGGGACATTTTCTAAGAGGTACCAAGGAGACCACCAAGAAAGTAAATTGTAAGAGATGTGAAGGTGAAATAAACCCATATTTTTTATGGGGTTCACAACGAATCCAGACAAGACAACACCTACATTTCCTTGTTGTGCAGTGCTAATAGCCATGTGTGAAGATGTATATGTTTGTGCACATGAATTAGCCATCAGAACTGAAAGTTGATTGCCTATGATATTGGAATGGGAGTCCTGAGCTCCCTCATGATAGCTTTCCAATGGAGGAGCATCACTATGCATAATATGGGAAAGACCACAGAGGAAGTCAAGACCATTAGATTATTAGTTAACATAGAGCAGAGAGTCTCAACTAGAGGAACAACAACACTGGGTAGGTTCTCATTAGATAGGTGACCCTGGTAGTTAGCCAAGTGATGGTCTAACTCTTGGATCTGCTCTAGTGGAACACTACCTAATGTGGCCTCATGGTCAAAGGTTGTCTCAAAATCATGATAACTAGTTGCCGGAATAGTCTAATGAGAAGACAAAGATAGAAGAGTTGTTATAGTAGGATTGTAAGAGAAGTTTGTGAAAAAAGATGTTGACGTAATAGGATTGTTAGAGGCACAAGAGTGAGCCATTATATAGCATGTCACAAACTTATATGAATGATGTAATTTGAATTAGATGATTGGGTCATGAAGCTCATAAACTTAGTTCATCCTCACAATGCACTACCAAATGCAATGAAAAAGTTTTTTGTTTTTAAATGTTTTAGAAAAGGTTTAAATGTTTAAAAAGTGTTAGGTTCACCAAAATGTAGAGGAAAAAATACACTTCGACTAAGTGGTATTAGTCAAAGGAATTTTCCACTACAACTACACTTAGGATTGTTTTAGTTTTTGCTATCTACTGGTTTTCAACAAGCTAAAGTTATCAATTCCTTTTTATGCTAAGAAATGTGAATAGAAATTGTACTAATTGTTCTAAAGATAAAGGAATGCTGAGAAAATACAAAAATGAAATACTGTAAACAGAATTGAAAATTTTCAAAAGAAAAATAGAAAAGAGGAAATACAAAAGAACCTAGTATCAAGTGGAGGAGCCCTCTGCCAGGGGTTCTAGCATGTCACCAGGATGTATGTGCATCACGTTGTAGTCTAGACCATACATAAAACATAAAACTTCAACTTTGTTATACTTCTAGTCACCTGTACTATACAACATAAAATGAAATACAACACCAATAGTCTCCAGGTGATAGAAATATGCTAAAACTGAAAAGAGATGAATAATGCAACTCCTAATAATCAAAACGAATAAAAACATAAAAGGGTTTGAGGTGAAAGATCACAAAATTAGCAAAGATGAATGTAGCTTTCCACTCAAATCTGTACCCTGCATAGAAAAGGAAAATTGTTGGGTCTGTTTTGGGGGTTCGCCTTCAGGTCAAACCACCGCTGTGGTATTTCTACCTCCATAGTAGGAAAGATAAAAAATATTGGAAATAAATGTGTGTGCTACTATTTTCTATGTGTGTCTGGGAATAAAAACAATGACAAACTATTTGTAATGTAAAAATAAAACTAATCTACACAAGCTTGAGAGAAAACTAGTGTGATTGCTTGAAGAAGAGCAAGGAAGATTGAGGTAACCCACATGGTTGTAACAAACAAACTAATGAATTACACTACAAAAGAATAATGAAAGAGGGTAAATGGAACCCAATTACTTGTTTAATGAAAGGTTCACATTGCCCTGATGAAAGTGGAGAACCCAACAAACAACGATCCCAAGAAACCCCATGAAGAAGCCACAAAACCCCCAAGAAATCTCACATGAGCATGTATACAACACAACCATGGAGGATCCTTGAGAATGTCAAAATATAGTGTTGTAGATGAGCACAACAATACCAATACTTGATAGATTTTCACAAATTTATAGAAGAGAATGAAAGAGTTCCAAGATTGCTTGAGAATGAGAGAGTTGTTCAAAATCCAAGAATGAAGGAAAAATGAGGAAGATAGGTCAAAGAAGGCCATTCAAGATGTGTAGAGGCATTACAAAGAATCTACCACGTTTAGGAAGGTGGCCAGTAATGCCCATAAATGGTCACTTTACATCACATAGATGTTGGATGCTAGCGCAACATGTGGACATCTGTGCTAAGCACTAGCGTCCAAGTGACTCTAGCTCCTGGTCAAATGAAACACCTTAGGATGGAGAGAAAAATAAGATGCTAAAACAAAATTTGACAAAAACAAGAACAAAGGCTTAAACATAACACAAACACACATGTGTGGGTCAGGTAAAAAGGTTAAAGTAGGGCCAAAATGATCCTAAAAACATAGTAGGGGAGAAGACACCAAAGTGAGTGCAAAACGTCAGTGAAATTGCAAGGGTATGCAATTTTTGATCTTACACTCACCATTAAACATATCATTAATAGACCATGGGATAGGAGATGGTTAAGAGGCATCATCATGGACTACAAGGTGGTGATGACCTCATGTGAAGGTGAACAAATCATATCACTAATGATAAAAGAAGTGCAATCATTATTACATATAGGTGAAGGTAAGACATGTATCATAAGTGTCTATCGTTGCAACATGAGATTAGAAAAATGATCATCATTTAACTCATCATCATGTATAAAGGAAGGCAATGAATTCAAAACACATGAGTCCATGGACATAGGACCAATATGAGATGTAAGAGATATATCATCAAGAGGTATAAAAATGTTGAATGTATAGGTGAGGAAGGCATGATATCATCAATAATTGTCATACTAGATGCATCATTAACACATGATAAATCCTTGCTTGGAAGATGATCATCAAGTTCACAAGCCATAATATTAGTGCCATAAATCTCACATGGATAAATGACGTGAGTATATAATAGGCATGGATGGACACTAATCAATTTTATGAAGAAATGATGAAACATGATAGAATAAAACCTCCATAGAAAATACATCCTTATCCTTATGAAAATGTGTTATGATTCTAATATCAAGGATAAAGAAATGATGTGTAATGAATTATGAGAACCTTTCAAAATTTAAATGCATTAATATTAGCCAAGGATCAAGACCCAAGAGGAGCTATATGGTAAGGATATTCTAGGGTGGGAGGCTGGGAGAAAAATTGTATATCACTATATATACACAAACCCTAATCAAGATATAATAAGCATGAATAAATCCAAACCCTATAAAATTTGAAAATAAATAATAAAATTAGAAGAATATTAGACCTAAAATACTGTAATGTTGATGAAAAACACTAGGGAGAAACTAGGTCATGTAAGATAAATGGTTTCACCAAAATGAAAAGGAAAAGAACTTTCTCTAATGGTGATCTAGGCTAATAAAATGATATGCAAACATATAAGCATAATTAACCTAGATTAATTAATTGGTAGTTGTGAAAATCTATGGGGTAATGTTTTTGGATTATTTGTAATAATTAAATACAAAAATGTAAATAGAAACAATGGTAATTAGGTTTATGAATAAAGAAGGAATGATCCAAATGAATGCTTTGAAATTTGTAATGTCTTGAGATTAAGAATAGGTAATCTTAGTCTAGTATTCATCTCAAGATAAGAATATTCCTTTGTGTAGGGTCAAGTCTGAGGGTCAAAGTCAAGTTTGTAGTCACAGATCTATCCCTCATTGATACACTTGATCTTGTGATCGATTAAACTCTACTTTTCTTCTCACCTAATTCACCTTAGCTTCTTCTACCTTTCTTAATATTTGAGGGTTGTGTTTTAAGGTAAAAAGAGGGGTTTCAATTTCAAGGTTGAATCCTCCTTTCACATCTAACATTCAAGGACATAAATCGAGTGAAGCCACAATATCTTGCAAGAGGGCTCTGCTATAGATTTAGCGTCCTTTAGAATGAAGAGGAAACTTGGAATTTTCTAACTTATTAATTAATTAAAGTCCAATTATGCTAAAACCCTAATTTCCTAAACAAACAGATGAATCTCGACAAATGCTCGCACAGAGAGATATCAATTGACAATTAGATACATACTAGATTTTGAGATTCCATATCTAGAAAAGTCAAGGACTAATGAGTGGGCACCAGAGTCCAATGTACCAGTTTCTGTCAGGATCTTTGAAGATTATCTGCAACTTAGTTTTGTTGTCCTGGGGATTTCACTGTTTCAGGATCCGGAGGACTAATGAGTAGGCACCCTAGTCCAAGTCTTGCTTTTTTTCTTTTCTCTACACTTTTGACACTCTATTTTGCTTCCCTGCAACTCCACTTCTTCTGCTTCTACAACCTATAACCTGTAATCACAGAAAAAGGGGTTGGGGGTTGTGGTGTTTAGAGGCTTGCCTCAGTCAAGCCTCAGAGAGACATTCAAGTCTTCCGAACACCATTGTCAGATAAAGATTGTGTATCCCTGCGGGATAGAGGCAAAATCCAAATGATAAATGATTGAAAACATAAATAAATGTCACCTTGAAGGTGCAACGTAGATGAAAATCTTTCACATCATGAGAAGATGAAGCTAAATCTGCATAACAAACACAATAACAAGACAAGTCTGCTTTGTAACAATGAATATCTTGAATACTCTAAAATCACAAGTGCGCCAGAAGTTCATAATCATCTTATCTAGTTTACAAATGAAGCTCTAAACATGCTTATATATGCAACTAAACACATTCCCACTAAGAATTTCGTAATTCAAACTTACGGTTTCGGCATAGGACCTAATTAACAGTCACATAACCAACACTTGAATTTAGGTCCTGCCTAAAATAGGGTAGGACTATGGCGTGGGCGCCCAAGTCCTCCCTCCTTATTTTAGTCAGGACTTGTCATAATAGCACCCCCTAGGTCCTATTTGTCATAAAACTTAGGGGTTTTCTAATCGAGAGTCAACATGAATATGTAATATGATAAAAATGCTTTCTAAAGGACCTGGGAGCTAAACCTTCAGAGGAAAAAGTCCAAGGGGGATATTTTCTGACGTAACATTTAGCCCCCACTTTAATGTATGCATGAACACAAGGCCCATACATGCATTAAAGTACGGTCAACAAACACGGCAAACACACCAGGCACTTAGAGCTAATGCATACATGAAGATTGAGAACTATTTCTAGCCCCCAGTCTTAGGTAAACATTAGAGAAGACACCCCACATACACGCCAAACACAATGAAGATAGTAATAGGCACGCAAAACACGAAGAAGACAGTAACAAACATGCAAAATACAGAGAAGACAACATTGAAGACACGCAAAACACAGTGAATGCAGTGATTATTTCTTTTTCACTTTCTCATATATAAATGAATGTAGATGCAAATACATAGAAAGTAAACACACCACCCAAAATGCAGGAGGGACTCATCGCCACATGTCTTTAGACTGCATATGGGGCAACAAACATGCAATACAAATCTCAGAGTGTAGGAGGGACTCATCGCCACATGTCTTTAGACTACACTTGAGAACAAACATGCCATACAAATCCCAAAGCATAGGAGGGACTCATCACCACATGTCTTTAGACTATGCTTGGGAACAAACATGCCATACAAGAGGAAAACACATGGAAGACATGGAGAAAACACAACAAACAAGCGATGGAAGGAGCCTATTGCTAGGTTCATCTCAGGCAGATTACAAGCACACTTGATGGTTGGGCTTGGCCACAACAACTGCCAAAGACACACTTAAGAGAGGATACACCAACCCCGCCTGCTCGGAGGACTTTTAGAATAAAAAGGATGTGCACTATCTCAAGAGATACACCATCCCCACCTCCACAGAGGGCTTAAAATAAAAGGATATGCACAATATCCCACCTTCGTAGAGGGCTTAATGATTACAATATAAAATAAAGATGTGCACTCATGCGGCTATACAACATCTCACCTTCGCAGAGGGCTTACAAGCATGCTTCATCAATATCAAAATCATCAGACATCTTACCTTATATGCCCCCACCTTAAGGTGGTTGATATCATGTACCGATATCAAGCATGTTAAGGTAGGAAGAAAACACACAAGGGAACATAAGCTCTCACAAAGCCCATGCCCCCTAGAGGTGACATGTACTTTACAATCACCAAATGTTTCCACAAACACAGTTTCCTGCAAGAAAAGGTGTTAGAAACCACATAATTATGATAAACAACAATGCATGTAATCATTCTCATAAAGAGCCAAGGCTATACTATGGGAACAAGATCCAAGTATAACCATGGGGCTATACTGCAAAAATCTCAAAACTAAGCGTAACCAAGGCGAGATTCAAAGATAAACAAAGTGCACGGAGCAGATGTATTGTTATGGTTTGTTAGTACTACAAGAAAACATTAAAATATCACACGGAGTGATTCTACTAATATATATCAACCCCATCATCATGTATGGACTAGGTCCATTTTTTCTTACTCGCTGAAGGGACACTTGATCCTTATCAGTCTTATTTATTTTTCGTTATCCACCAGCTAGGTAGAACCACTAGAGGAAGGTAAACAATAAATCAAGAGAGGAGATATAAGTGCCTTCGGGTCGTCACATAGGAAGGTGCCCCCAAGTTGCTAACTGCAACGCTACGCCCCTAGGACACAACACACAACAATGAAAATAGAGGAGAGGCAATATAGAAGAATGATGATACAAATAGAAGAATGGTCACAACAGAGGCAGTCTCCCGGTATCGTTGACCTTACAAGAGTATCAAGGGTCATCCTAGGAGGCCTAAACAACACATAACACATCACAGGGGAAATATAACACATAGGTAAATGGTTAGAAATACTTACCGGCAGAGATGATCAGACTATTGATTGTCTTGGATCTTGATCTTTATTTTGAGAGTTAAAGCTTTATCTCCTATTGTTTCTTCTTGTTGAATGGCGTTTTCTACATTGTTCTCATGATTGACTCTTATGATATTTAGGGATTGTGGAGTAGGAGCTTTATAAATTCCCATTCCCATCGAGTGAGGTTGTGAAGGAACCTAAAAAGTGCCCATTTTAATCTGTATATATGGTGTTGGAATACCTTGGTTGTGAGGAATAGTTTGTTCTTCGATGTTTTGTGAATTTTCATTATTGTCCAAGGTATGTGAGTGTTCATGTAAAAGTGTATGATCTGTTTCTTTGTTTAAGATGTAATTGAGAAGTGTTTGGACATCAGTCAGTAGATTTTTAGTTTCAATAGGTTGAAGTAAATGTTCACAAAGGGAATCTGCATCATCCAATGTTTCATCCTGGCTAGGGAGAGTAGGAAGCGATGATAGAGTAGTATTAAGGAATGTGTCAATGATGTCTTCTTCTTGTGCCAAAATATCCTCACCAAGTGGGGTTGTGTTGGAACAAGTCTTTTTATTAGATGAATCACCCAGGGCTATATCGATCTCATAGGTCTCAAAAAGAATGTCCATTATGTCGTCATGAAATGAAGAGAGAGAGGGAATGATATTTTCACCACTACTTTCCCCATGGTTATTTTCAAAAATGAAATTAGTAAGATTTTCTAAGATTGATGGGAAAACACCCACGATAGTGACAAAGCTCTCAAAATAGGCTATTGTTCAAAGAATATCACAGGTAGTGCTTACAGAAATGTCTATACCATAGATGTATGCTATTTGATGCAAGACTTGAGGATACTTATCAATGAATTTGAAAAAATTGTCAACATTTACAATGTACTCAAATAAATCTTCCAAAGATGAATGATGGGAAGAATCCATGATATGTGCAAAGAAATGAATGCAAGACTATGTATGAATATGACCTAAAATGCTTGATTTTTCAACTTTTTTCACAATGAAAACGAGTAAAAAGAATAGGTGTTGTGAAGAATGTTAATAGGGGCAACAAATAATAAGCTCAATATCAGTCCAATAATGCAATAATATCCTTCACAACATGCCTATAATGCAATTCTAGAGAGATGGCAAGGCCAAATCTAGTGAAAATGCAAGGTTTTCAAACCCTAGACATGAAATTTTTCAAGGAAGAAACTATGATGAAACACTATAGTTAGAAATCATACCTAAATGAGTGTTCAAAATAGTAGTAAAATCTGAAACAAGATTTTAACTACAAACCCTAGCTAATGCAAAACTAGGTTTTTATGAAAAATGCATAATTTCAAGCAATTTTTAACAAATTAGGCATGAAAATGCAATCCAAATAAATAATAAATGATGAATCTCTATAATTTAAATCAGATCTAATGAAAAAAATAGAAATTAAATGCAAATTAATTCAAATTATTTGAAAATGCAAGCCAAAAATGCCAATTTTTTTGAAATTTTCAATTTTTTTGTAATTTTTCAAATGTAATAAGATGAAAACTAAATGAATGAATGAAAATGAATGGAAATCTGAAATACAACACTTAGCAAGGTGCAAAATTTGTTAAAAACACGGGTTCACCAAAATGTTTCGACGTAAAAAGAGGGGTTTCAATTTCAAGGTTAAATCCTCCTTTCACATCTAACATTCAAGGACATAAATTGAGTGAAGCCACAATCTCTTGCAAGAGAGCTCTGCTATAGATTTAGTATCCTTTAGAACGAAGAGGAAACTTGGAATTTGCTAACATATTGATTAATTAAAGTCCAATTATGCTAAAAACCCTAATTTCATAAAATCGTAAACAAACAGACGAATCTCGACAAATGCTCACACACAGAGATATCAAATAACAATTAGATACATACCAAATTTTTAGATTTCATAGCTAGAAAAGTCAAGGACTAATGAGCAGGCACCAAAGTCCAATGTACCAGTTTCTGTTAGGATCTCTGAAGATTGTCTGCAACTTAGTTTTGCTGTCCTAGGGATTTCACTATTTTGGGACCCAGAGGACTAATGAGTGGGTGCCCTAGTCCAAGTCATGCTTTTCTTCTTTTATCTACACTTCTGACACTTGTTCTGCTTCCCTGCAACTCCACTTCTTTTGCTTCCGCAACCTGTAACCTGCAATCATAGAAAAAGGGGTTGGGGGTTGTGGTGTTTAGAGGCTTGCCTTGGTCAAGCCCCAGTGAGACATTCAAGTCTTTTGAACATCGTTGTCAGATAAAGAGTGCGTATCCCTGCGGGATAGAGGCAAAATTCAAATGATAAATGATTGAAAACACAAATAAATGTCACTTCAGAGGTGTAGCTCATATATAGATGAAAATCTTTCACATCATGAGAAGATGAAGCCAAATCTGCATAACAAACACAATAATAAGACAAGTTTGCTCTGCAACAATGAATATCTTGAATGCTCTAAAATCACAAGTGCGCCAAAAGTTCATAATCATCTTCTCTAGTTTACAAATGAAGCCCTAAACATGCTTATATATGCAACTAAACACATTCCCACTAAGAATTTTGTAATTCAAACATACGGTGTCGGCATAGGACCAAATTAACGGTCACATAACTGACACTTGAATTTAGGCCCTGCCTAAAATAGGGCAGGACTAGGGCACGGGCGCTCAAGTCCTCCCTCCCTATTTTAGTCAGGACTTGTCACAATAGCACCCCTAGGTCCTATTTGCCACAAAACTTAGGGTTTTTCTCATCGAGAGTCAACATGTGATGTAGGAGCATCCCTGGTTCAAGAGTAATCTTGCATCAACCAAAAACATTTGCATTTACATTTCAGTTTGTTTGCATTTTAGTTCTTTTATTTCCCAGTTTAGTTCAAGCAGTTCAGTTAGAAGTAGCTTAGCTTGTGGTCCGGTTTCAGCATTTCACCTTGCGGATCTGGACTTAGCATCTCAATTCATTCATCTACATCATATCAAGAATTTAGAGCATTTGGATCAGTTACCAAAAAGTTATCGCTATCAGAAGATCCTCTATTTTCTCAGTGCAGAGTTCTTTGACAGTCATGAGTAATCAGCTGAAGGAGAAGGATTGAGAGCATTGGTCGACTTGCGGATCCTTGTGATTCATTCTACAATGTTCCTTGGTTCATGGCCAACCTTCCTCATAGGTCCGCACTTCATCGTATCCATTGGAGAAGAATTTTCAAGCCGATAGGTATGACCTATCCAAGAACACACATTACACCTCTTCATCGGGATTCTGGATCTCTTCTGGCTGACACAGAGGAATCTATTGGTCCAGAAATGATATATAATGATGAAATAGATCCTTAGGAAAGCAGTTCAGAGATAGCTATTCACATTAGAAAGATCTGTAGTTTAGTTTTGTGTGAAGGAGCTTCAAAGCTTTATCTTGCGCATGTATGTAATCAAACCTGTGAGCCCAAGTTGTAAGCCCGCATGTTGCCGGCTAGATTGTATTTGAATTCTTTGATATACTAAATGACTGAATCTGCATTTGTTCTATATTCTTGAGTTGTTTTCGTTGTGTTTACTCTTGCTGCATGGTCCAGATAGTTCATTCTGTGAACCCTTCTACTGTGACTGCACCAACATGAATATGTAAGATGATAAAAATGCTTTCTAAAGGACCCATGAGTCAACATGAATATGTAAGATGATAAAAATGCTTTCTAAAGGACCTGAGAGCTAAACCTTAAGAGAGAAAAGTCCATGGGGGACATTTTCTGACATAACAGGTTGACAATATTTAGGAATATCTTGGAAGGGTTGTTGTTATGCCACAAGGGGAGATGCTCTCCTAGGTCAACCCACACAAATGCATGTAAATGATTAAAAAACAACATTCTTCATACATGCATATGCTCCTAGGGATGTTTGTGTAGATCTAGATTCCTTTTATGCACCAACTAAAGTGTGAACATTGATATGATATGCCTTGGAATGCTTAGAGATATAAATAATTAAATGAATGTATTGAATGTATTTAAATACAAGGACATTGTAATAAATCACACAAAATTATACCCAGTGGAACCTTGGAGGGAAGAGTTTTGGTGAGAGTAAGCTAAATTTGAATGTTTTTATTTTGAATTTCAAAGATCAAGTTTTGGGGTCTAGGATTGACCTCGTGACCTCAGACATGACCCAAGATCAAAAAGTGGGTGAATAAAGGTGGGGAACACATATCTGGGAATGTGTGAGCATATATATAGGAATGTGTGAGCAAAGGGATGAAATAAGGGATAAGTGTGTAAGGAGGTGCCTATAGGATAAGTAGGTGACAGAGGGCAAAAGACTCAACTTTGCCCAAAATTATGCAATTTATCAGTATATCTATATATCAATATACTCTCCCCAAAATAGACACAAAACTAAATGAAAAATGATGAGTATACAAATTTTAGGGTTACAATAATAACGAAAAGGAACTCATAAAAAATTCCATCATAAAAATTCATGTTAAAAGCATTATAGCTTTAACCAAATATCTTGTGGATGGAAAATATGTCCTACCATAACATCTAAGTCCTATTAAAATTTAGAAATTTTAAAAAAATTACTCATATAAAATTTAGTTGCTCAAAATCTCTAATTGACCTAATTTAAAAAAGGAAGGAGAAAAACCAGCAAATAGAAGTTGATGAGCTATTAAAATTCATCAAACCGAGGTTTATGGGCTATTTAAATTCTTCAAAAAACTATGATTTACTGATTAAAACAAATCAGGTCGGAAAACCACCAAGTTCAAATAAAACAAAGAAATTATAACAGAGAAGTAATATAAAATAAAATTAGAAATCTCTTTTTCTTTCTAATTTCACTATTCAACTAGCAATTGCGCCATTTGAGGGTGCAATGGTTATGCCGATAGGCAAATTTAAAGTTAATAGTGAGGAATGTTGGCAATCAATACCAGTGTTCAATGCAATCTTTACTTTGAAAAGATAGCATCAGACATTTATGAAAGATTGCTAAGAGGAATTGTTCATTGATCTACTTCGTGTCTTGTATTGACCTATATCTTTTTTGGAATTGTTCATTGGTTTACTTTGTGTCTTATATTGACCTACACATCAATTAAGAAAGTAATGAGCCTCTTCTTTATTTGTGAATACAATAAATGTTTGTATTTAGTGTAAAGGAGGAATGATGCTTACTTGCTCTATGTAACTCATGGATGAGAGCTGAATAATAAATGGTGTGTTGGGGACAATGAAGTGTCCATCTCCATACTATTTACATGATTTGCTATTTTTTTTAATCACAAATTCAAAGATATTATTACCTTCAATACCCATTCAAGAAAAATCTTGAAAGAAACTTCCAAATTATTAAAAAACAAAAGTTGGATGTGAAATTTCCATGGTGGAAAGGATGTCTTCTTCATGTTAAATGTATATATAAATTACCCTTTTAAGTACTTTTTCCTTGGGAGGATGTACAAATCTCTTATTAAGTACTCTTTCCACTGATGCTTTCTTATCAAACTAAGAAATAATTTTTACACATATCAAGAATACAAAAGTCAATTGGCACAACTTGAACTGTGAATGTTATCTCCATATGATCTTACAACCAAAAAAGCACGAACATTCTGTGTCATGTCACTCATCCTGTCTGCCCATCTGCTTCTGCTGGAAGAGCCACCGTTTTTTTTCCCGGTGGTTTTCTTTCCATTGTAGAACGGGATAAACTTCTATAGATTACAAGAGCTACAACAAATTGGTGGAATTTGCGCATTTAAAAGGATTAGGAAAATTTATACAATGATATTCAACGATGTTCAATCGCCTCAGCCAGAAAGAATGGATGATCAGATGAAACATGTCATATTTCTTAGGAGGCTGATTTATAAGAAAGTGCTTTATGGACTTCCTTCACCTTGCTATGCAGCTTAACGTAAGTATCCATGGGAATAGATTGTGGTACGCTCTTCAGATTTGGAATTTTAGGTGGTGGAACGAAGAAAGAGAATGCCTCCCAATTCAATGCATCACTTTAAGGAAGGATATAATGGTCTGAAATTATTACCGCTATAGAAGGCCTCTACAATGCGAGAGCTACCTACTTCGTATTGGGTTATTCTTAAATATCATCACTTCAACAGTTAAAGGTCAATTTTGGCCAATAAAAATAGGACAAATATTTACCACTTTTTATTGTGAATGAGCTGTTCTTAAATATCATCCACTTCAACAATCAAAGGTCAATTTTGCCCATTAAAAATAGGACAAATATTTAACACTTTTTATTGTGAATGAGGTGTAAAATTACTATTGATTGTTTGACCATTGAAGTGGATGATATTCAGTAGAAGCAGGCAGGACAACGTACCGGCTATTTACACTGGACGTTTTCTTGCCGGTGCTAATCATAGAGCGGTGCACCCTTTCCTATTCAAACACTGGAATGGTCATGATCCCGATATTCAAGTCCACCAATATTTCCCAAAGGGCGGGATACGAAGCACTCTGCTTAAATATCATCCACTTCAATGGTCAAACAACCAATAGTAATTTTACACCTCATTCACAACACTCTACTTAAATATCATCCACTTCAATGGTCAAACAATCAATAGTAATTTTACACCTCATTCACAATAAAAAGTGTTAAACATTTGTCCTATTTTTATTGGGCAAAATTGACTTTTGATTGTTGAAGTGGATGATATTTAAGAACAGCTGTCGTGCCGGCTGCGTACGGATTTCTTGACTTTCATCCATGTGGACATCTACTTTCGACCAATCAACTGAACTGATTTCGACCAGTCTAATGAGTTGGTTTGTCCATGAATTTGTCAACAGGTTTTCCGTTGACTATTGAAGTAGATGATATTTAAGAATAGCCGACTACTAGTTAAGTTTTACCGGCAAAAAAAAAATACCAGAATATGACGCTCCAATGGCGATCGCCCGCCAAATATGTGATGAGTGCTGTAACGATATGTTATAAGTTCATATAACAAAGAGAATAAAATTAAATTGTTATCAGCCAAGCACCCTGACTGCTTCCTGGTTAAAAAACCGGCGACGGCTTAAGAAGCAAGTTAAGCAGGTTTATCCGGCAATTTTCAGGGAGAAAACAGAATCTTCCGGCTACCAGTTCCCCAATAAATAGCCTATCGGCTAAATATGAAATTCGCTAAGGAGGCTCCATATCCAGAGAAGTAGATAATCCAGCATAATAATTCCTGAAGCAGATCCTAGGTGGACAGTAGACATGAACCCACTTTCTGGAGGGCCACACATATAAAACACATAATTATTTTCTCTAAATAGCACTACTCACGGCGTCAACGTCCACATCCACACACAAAAATCTTGTCACGCCACAGTGTAGAACAGTAAACTTGAGTCAGGAAGTTTGGAAGAGGCTCCACCACTGTCTACATATTCCACGACTCCCTCGTCTTTAAAGAGAGGGAGGAATTTTGTCAGATGTTGCAGTTGGAAATGCTCTGGTAGACCTGCATGCAAAATGTGGAAGCATAGACAAGGCATGTGAACTGTTTGACTGAATGCTTCAAAGAAATGCTATGATTGCAGGATATGCACAAAATGGGTTTGCTGAAAAGGCTTGAAACTTTCAAGCAAATGCAATTGGCAGGTGTAAAGTCAGATTCGGCAACCTTTGTCAGCATCTTTGCTGCTTGTGCCAAAATAGGAGCTGTGGAACGGTTGTTCTTAAATATCATTCATTTTAACAGTCAAAGGTCAACTTTGGACAAGAAAAATAGGACAAATATTTAACACTTTTTATTGTGAATGAGGTGTAAAATTACTATTTGATTGTTTAACCATTGAAGTGGATGATATTTAAGTAGAGTGCTTTGGAACAGGGTATGGACATCCATCACAGGGATTTTATCAGATTTTTGTAGTTGCAACTACCCTGGTAGAAATGCATGTAAAATGTTGAAGCATAGACAAGGCACATCTGTTTGACAGAATGCCTCAAAGAGATGTCATCTCATGGAATGCTATGATTGTAGGATCTGCAAAACGTGGAAGCATAGACCTTGGCACATGAACTGTTTGACAGAATGCCTCAAAGAAATGTGTTCTCATGAAATGAACTGATTGCAGGATATTCATAAAATGGATTTGTTGAAAAGTTGGAGGAGGTAGAGAAAGTGAAAAACAAAATGGAAAGGTGCTTGAACAACATAAAATGGGAGAGGAGGGCTCACAATTACCCTTGCCATTTTGTATAGTTCTTTTGTTTGGATTTATTGTATTATCTTTTGCTTATGTTAGGTTAACTATTTAGTTGCACATTCTAGTGCTTACGTTAGGTTAACCATTTAGTTGCACATTCTAGATTCAATATGTAATTTTAAATAAGTTTAGGTAGATTTTGTGCCATCTATGGTTAGATATTTCTAATGTTGTTTCACACCCCTTTGCTTGGTGAAATAGCTAATAAATGTGTGAATTGGCAATTTTTTTTTAATTTATTTTAACTTCAATCTGTTTAGTTTTAATTAGAAATAAACCAATATAATTTGTAATGAAGAAGTGAAAAAAAAAATACAAGTGTGTTTATGTTGTAATTAGTGGTTATGCACAACACTTGAAAAACTTGCACAATGAGGTTTATAGATTGATGTTAGAGAGAAGAGAATAATATTTGTATATGTAAAAATAAAATCATGATTTATATTGCATTATAGTTGCACATTCGTGATATTACAAAATTGTGCATGTTGAGATTTATAAATTAATATTAATGAGATGCGGGCTTCAAGGTGGTTAGGAGAGAGCTAAATAGGGCACTTCATAAGTGTTTGGAGTGACAATAGGACTTAAAACAAGAGGAACTCAAAAGGATGAGGGAAATTTTAGAGAAACACAATGGGAGATATCATAGGTTTGAAAATAATATTATAATTATATTCATAATATGGTCAAATTGACTACTTTATTCACTTGTGGCAAACCTAACAAATGGCAGTAAAGTTATATTCCATTTGGTAAGATATGAATTGAATAATTTTGCATTAGTCACATACCTAACAAATGCTAGCAAAGACTAAATTCCATATACCACATCTAATATTTGTTTACAATCCTTAATCACAGCTACATTAAAAATCTTGAGTTCTGGTACTTGGTTGATGTCAAAATTTTATAATGGGGGATTCATTTCATAATGTCCAAAGACTTATGAAGTCATGGCTAACAATTTTTGTTTAGTTGATTTAAAAGTGGAATGATCTCATAAGCGTACATGTTTGTATACAATGAATGTAAGAAAAATAATTTTTTGAAAAAAATTTAGAATGATGAACTTTAATTCTTCATTTCATGCAAATCATTTGACAACTTTTGGTTATAAGAAAACATACATTTCTAAGTTATTGTAAATCTTTATAAGGAGTGTCTTTAATGTTTACAATAGATGAAGGGAATTTGTTATGAAGTACCAAATATGTCTTTACAAACAATATTGTATATGCTTGGTCTTTAAATAAATATTGGAAAGGACAAATACTTACAGTATTGACTAACCTTTTGCAAGGGATTACATGGCCACCTAAATCAAGAAAATAATGTATAAAAATATCATTCAAATTTTTTAGGATGCAAAATGTAATAAAATAATAATTGACATGATGGTTGTGAATTAAATGTTTTTATCGATGTAGCTTGCTTTCATGGAAACTATTCTCAATGTGTATGGCATAAACTATCAGAGATTGATGATTAACCTTATCAAAGATGGCTAGTCTAACTTATACAACTTTTATTCTTCATTTGGCAAAAGGACTTATGGGAGAGGATCTATTATCATTATGTGAATACCTTAGTTGGAGCATCCCATTCGAAGTGCAAGAAAATTAAACATCTAATCAAAGATTTTGATTATCTTCTCTGGAAAACTCCAACTTGTAATGGATATACATCCTCTTAGTCCATGCATCATGGGTTCATGCTCAATATTAAGACAATAAGAATATTATTGTATGAGCATTTGAACTCAAAATAGTCATACTTATATATGAATGTATTTTCCACTCTTTCTAGTGGTCAAGATAGATGTAAGATAGATGTAAACTTTTTTTAGTATTTTAAAATTAATGGGGGCATTGCCCTTAGTCTACATTTATAGATAAAAATAAGATATGATTTGGTGTTGAATATTGATTGCATTGTGATGGGACTTTTTGGTATGGATCCCTAGATTGATTATTGTTGGTGATGTAAAATATAAATTTCCTTTGATTTAATATAAAATGAGCAAACCCCAAGTCCCCATTTTATTGATCAAAAGCAAATATATATGGCATAATACACCATTTTTTATTCACTACTTTCATAATTATTAAATTACTATTTATAGTAAGTTGAAATTGCATAGAATAAAAACATTAACTTATAAATATTGTGGATAATACTTTCCAAAATAGTTTACATATCTTTATAAATCATTTAGTTTTTTTTGGAATAAGCCTAGTTTATGGAGAATACATCAAATCACTAATCTACTTTTTTACATTAAACAAAGTGATATTACAAGTCCACATTATGAATCATATAGATTATTTAGAATTGTGTAGAAAAACTAATCCAATTTATTTGGAATAAAATTCTCTCTAGTCTAGAAAAGGGGCCATGAGTATAAATTATTTGAACTTATTCATTAGATTCTATAGATATCTTCCCTACAATAACTATTGTACTGAGTAGTTCTTACATCAAGCTTAAACAAAGTACCCACATGAGCACCTTTAGTGAGCACCATAGCTTCACACACACCATATTACACCCTCCACTAGAGAAAACAATAGGTCTACACACTGCATCATTAAGTTTTCTAACTGATATTAGGTTCCATATCAAACCTAAGATATGTAGCACTCCATGGACCCTCTTCACTCTTCCATCAAGTAATCAAATTATGACTACCACCACCAACTATGCTTATATTAGAGTCATCACCAAGTTACACCTTCCCACCATCATATTCTTCATACTTTGAAAACCACCCTTGATGGGTGGTCATGTGGAAGGAAGCTCCAAATTCTATCAACCATGCACCCTCAAATGAATGTGTTGCCAAGGTTGCAAAAAAGGCGTGTGTTGTCACCTCGAGAAGATTTATAGGTCCATCATTAGAATCAGTCTATCTTTTCTTTTTCTACTCTTTGTATTATCTTTGATAGTGCCTAGTCTTACCATGGTTCCAACTTTTAATTTTTCTTTTTCCATGAGATTTGGATCTCCCACAAGATTTGGATCTAATCTTATCTTTTTTCTTTGATCTACCATGAATACCTAGGACCTCCTTAGTGGATTCTAAAGTTTTCCAATGCATCTCTTAGAGTTAGCCATTACCTCATCTAGTTTGAGTTTTGAAGTAGTGCTCATGATTGCCATCACCAAGTTATCCCACAACTAGAAAAGAACATAGAAGTGTTTGTAAGTACGAAAAAAGGCACATAGGCCAACATGGAAATCCAAGGATGATATAGAAGTCAAAATCATGCCCACGAAGGCATGAATTATACTCCTCTAAGCTATTTATTTCTTAGTGATATGTTTCCCAGTGTTTTCCCCCCTTGATCATTCCTCCCCAACCATCAAATTGACTTTCCCAAGTCCTATGTGCCTTCCAGCTGCTAGTCCATTCCACTTTGAGTGGGTCACCCATATTACCTATAGGATCTCTCAAGTGACCCTGCAACTTAAGTAGGATCTGTCGAGTGACCTACCCTGCTAAAAGGGGTGATCCACTTTCTGTAAGGGACAACCCTATTGTCTTTTACCATGCAATATTTATTCCAGTAAATAGCCTAGTTTACCTCTATTTTTGGTTTTTGATTGAGAGTCCCCCCATACACAACTGATCCTTGACTTCCACTAACTAATACTAAACTCTCAATCAGTCTTTTGTTCACTTCCAATCAAAACTAGATCACTCCCTAATCAATTTAGTTATCTACCCAATCACCACCACCATTGGTGTTGATTCTAGACCTATAAATACCCCTCACCTCTTCATTCTTTGGGATCCTCTTATCATTCTCACAAGCTTCTTCATAGGCCTTTAAGCCTCTTAGTTTATTTCTTTCCTTTTTTGCAAAGCTTTAAAGCTTTCCCTTAATCTAGGCTAATCCATGCTTGCATTCTTGTATTGCTCAAGCTTATGCAAACTAGTCCCCATTAGCATTCTTATGCATTACACAAGACTTTGTGAACCTTTTCATTTATGTAATAGCTTCAAATATTAGCCCATTTCATTTTGCAATAACTTCTAATCTCAATCCATTTACTTCAAGTCATAATTTTTATCCTTGTTGCCAAGAGGAGGACCTTGCTGTTACAAAGGAGGAGACGATTGCCATAGGATTTCTAAGGATAAAAGCCTGGCACCGGCACCCTATTTGTACAAGTTATTTAATATTTTCTTAGTAATTAGATCACAAATCTTTCTCTTGAGGAAGTAAAACATTGTTTGTCTTTCTCTTGATAGATATAATTTATTACTTTCTTAGAGTAGATTTGCTTTCTTTGTGCTTAGAATTGTTGCAATTTTAGTAACTTACAATCAAATTGAAACATGAAAACACAAAAACATTGGTTAACTTGCATTAGGAAAAATCATATAGTTGCATTCATCTTTCTTTTCATAGTTATTAATTCATCAAAAAATTAGGAAAAGAACCAAAAATTTGCTTGCATACATATAGATTAGTTGCATTTAGAAACTCATCAAAACAAGAAGAACACCCAACAAAGGAGAACAACTAGGAAGATCCCTTGACTCTATCACAAGCCACAAGCTACAACCCTCCTCCTTGGCCTAAGAATTCAATGTGCCTTGGTGTAAGGGAAGATTGGGTCAGATCCATCTTGGAGGAGATTAGGGAGATCATACCCTTACCAATTCCCACTAAGGAAACAACTCAATAACAAGAACTAATCTTGAGGCTTATACAATAAGAAAATGAACAAATGAGACAAGTAGAAGAATGCCACAATCAAGACCAAAGAATCCTCCAATAATTCATTCAACAAGAGAAAAGGAGGTTAGACAGGTTTTGCCTCCATATGATCAACAAACAAGACAAGATTAAATCTAGTGATCTTCCAGGTCATAGAAGAATCACAACCACTACACCTATTCAACATCAACACCATCACAATATCTGCAACAACAATTGATGTCCACACACATCAACACATAACATAATCAACCCAGCTATTATTTGTGATGTTATGCTTCCCCATGATAGAACAACCCCTGGTTCTACCTCCACTTGGATGGATCCTACCCCAAGAGCATGAGTGATTGGGTAGGTCATAGCTATAAGGACACAGTTCATTTGCCATAACAAAGTCTGAATCACTTGCATTGTGTTTGAGTCACATTTTGAGAAACACATATTTTGGTGAACCTGATGTGAATGACAAATCCTTCTGGACAAGTCTTTTGCATATCCCTTCATTTTTCCTCGCTTTTATTTCCCATGCTAGATTCACCAACACATATTTTTGTAAACCTAATATGAAGGACAAATCCTTCTGGCTAAGTCTTTTTCATCTCCCTTTATTTTTCCTCGATTTTGTTTCCCATGCTAGATTCACCAACACATATTTTGGTGAACTCGATGTGAAGAGTAAAACCTTCTGATGGGCTCTTTCATATTTGCACACATTTCTTCCATTCCACTTTCATCTTTCACTTCCATCTTCATCTCATTTATTTTATAGAGTTTCCTATACCCCTAAACGAGGACAAAATCACATAGAGTTTAGGGAACTTTCCCTCCAATGAAACTAGCATACTTGCAAATCCAATAGCTTCAATCCTAAATGAATTAGACTCTAAAGATTCAAATCTAAAGGGCATCCAACAAGATCCCCACAACTTAGTTTTTAACAATCCAACATACAAAGACGTGGATATTCAACCTGACCAAATTAAAGCACACTGAGTGAACATTGTTTGAAATCCATCAACAAGACCGACCCATAATAAACTATAGGAAAATGACCACCCAAATGAATGACAAGGTGAAACATCTAGAGAATAATTTAAAAGAATCTCAGAAGGCATGAGAAGCCCTCCACATACCTTATCAAACTGAAAGATTCATGGCACACCAATTGTCATAAAAAATATCAAACTAGGGGGCAACCCAAAATCCCTCTCATCTAAACAACATGAGTAATGAAGCATTCATGTCTCCATTGTCCTCATCATTCAACATGACATGTTTCAATAAAATAGGTGGGATTCCCATGACACAAAATCAGCCATAAACAATACCACTCAATTTTCAAAACATGAACATGACATCATATATTTACCCAACTTTCTCTAGATATCAATAATCTAGCATGCCCTTTCAATATGCACAACAAGCTCCACCTATAGGGATAATGTTTTTCGAAACAAAACCCTCTACACATAATCCCTTTTTAGGAACATACCTCAAGTATTTAAATGAATCTCTTGTCTACAACATTCATCATGTCATACTACCACATCCTCTCCTTGAGCTTCCAAAATTCAAAGGAGAAGGTGACCCCAACTCTCATATCAAGGCCTACATCATGGTAATGCGGTAACTCCTTCCTTGGGATGGGGTGGTAGAAAGATTTTTCCAAAGACTTTGGTGGATATTGCTTTAGATTGGTACTATTGGCTTCTAGAAGTATCAATCCACTCACTTAGGCAACTCATCAATCAATTTGTGGTTTCCTTTAACATAAACAAATTGGTCAAGATAGGAATATGAGAGTGTTTAACAATCAAACAAGAAACCATTGAGTTGGTTGCATATTTTATCACACGATGGAGGCATGCCCTATACTCTTCAACTAGCACACCAAACATGGATCATAGTGAACTTTGTGATCTCTTCTTACATGCCATCAATAAGGACATACAAGAAGGAGTCCAAAAACTCCCTTATAAATCATATGAATAAGCCCTTGAAAGTTATCTTAGAATTGACCAAGTTGCTATTGATAGTGGAAGAATGGAGTATTATGTCATATAAGAAGGTTGGTAAACCATGATAGTATTAACAAATCCTTAACAAATAATCAAAACATAGATGGGTCAACAAACATTTTGTCATCCAATAACAACAACTACAATCACAACAATAATTATAAGAATTTGCAGAAGCAAACTATCAACATTATTTATTGTCCCCCAAAAATCTATTGTGAGAAAGAAGGTAGACCAAGTGAGCAGTCATACGATAATAAAAAATCTTGAAAGTACAATCATAATAAATACTGCTCATTTCACAAGAGAAGGGGGCATGATATTGAGTCATGTTGGGAGTACCGTTACTTCATCTCAAACATCCCAAAAGATCAACCATTCATGGGCACATTCCCAAACTCACAAGATAAAGGAAATAGGCCCAAAATCTATCAAAACACCTTTGATCAAAATGCCTTAGGCCTTGTGGAATTAGACAAAGATTGAGATGTTTGTACCTTTGAAGGAATAGAATGACCATATAGCACTTCTAAAAAGTCAACTTTTTCTCAGATGCTAGAACTTGTCAAAAGTTCTCCTACTCACAAGAATGCTCTCCTTAAAGCCTTAGATTTAGGCCATCTAATTCAAATGCTCCAAGAGAAAAGTGTTCTTCTTTGACATTTGATTTTGAAAAGTTACCTTGAAATGATGACATAGCTAAACATGGTTATCTCCCCCTTTACCTAGTAGTCCAAGTTCAAGACTATTCCATCAAATGTGTAATGAACAATGATGGATTTGCAATCAATATAGCCTCTTTATCTCTCCTTCAAAGAATGGGTTATGGTGAAACTCACATCACATGAGAAACTTCCATCCTTAGAATTCATTATAAACCAAACATCTCAACCATGGATAAGGTCAATCTGTTGTGCCTTGCACACATGCCCCATTTTGCCAAATGGAGACCCCTCTTTTGCTTTGGCTTAGAGTCTCAACCTTTCCTCTTTATGACAATGAGAAGGTGAAATTGTGCTTAGAATGTAGGAGTTGTTTCAAATTTGGTCATTTTGCATGGTTGAAATCATTTAATGCCTTTTGGGATTGATTTGGAGGAGTTTGAGTGGTCTTGTGCTTAAGAAATAGCCATTTGCTGCCTTATGTGCTGAAATTGGGTGTTACTACATTTTTCTCAAAAATCCTATGTCACTGGATATTGTCCTTGAAACTACTCCTGCAGGATGTGTCATGTTGAAATTTCTAGTTTCCAAACCTTAGAGTTGCAAAATCATGTCAAATTCCACTAGATTTCACTAAGGGGTCCATATACTTTCACCTTGATGCATGTTCTTGGCACCCTAATTTGGCTAAGTCTGAAATCCTGAAAACCCTAAAAAATGGCTAAGTCTGAAATCTAGTGGAACCTCAAAAATCTAGAATCTGCTTATTAAATCTTATGGATCTGGAACCTATCTCAAACATCCTGACAGTATATTTTAAAATATTTAAAGTATAAGAAATTCAATATCTAAACATATACTTTAATATATTTTGAAATATACTATCACCCAAGACACTTCAAAATATGGCGCTAAAATTGACCTTTACTACCTTTTGTGCTAATATCCAGTGCCACTGGATATCAGCGCTAGACCCCCCTTTGCACACTTAGCACTAAAATGGGCTTCTATCGACTTGCACTAAAAATCGCTTCTACTACATTTTGTCGGTAGGACCTAAAATCAGTGCTAGGTTAGTGGGACCTCAAATTAGCGCTAGTGCTAAAAATAGTTTGCACTGCCTTGCGCTAAAAAGAGCATCTACTGCACTTGTGCAGTAGTACCTACAATCAGTGCTAAGTGCAGTAGGACCCAAAAGTTAGTGCTTTTTGCCAATCTAAGCCAAGAACACATTTTTTGAAGGTGGAAACTGGATTTCCTTGGTGAATTTGAATTGCACATCCACCTATTACATCATGATGAACATTTTTAGCATGTTAGTGTGGATTTTGGGCATGTTTTGCATTAATTAATGCTACTGCACCTGAATATGCAGTACCCCACAAAAATTTTGCTTTTTTGCAAAAAAGGCTCTAAAAACGTGAAATAAGAGCCTCCAAATTGATCCTAATAGCCTCAAAAACATCCCATATCATTATATTGGCCAAATGGGTACTTGAAAATGATGAAAAACTTAGAAAATCATGTGAATATCACTGAATTTGTGGAATTGTTCATAAGGAAGCAACATTGACAATGAGTTGTCCTAGACTGATCCATGGCTGTAAATGGACATATTTTGATCAATTTTGATGGAAAATGATTGTTTAAGATGAAATTGATGCTTGAATTTGTGAAATGTAGGTATGAGAGAACAAAGGAGCTTGTTGGAGCTGTCTTGGAAGGATGAACACACAGAGGTGCAGTGCTGACCTAGATATGCAGAACCTTCATTTTATCAACCAAATTGTTGTTGCACCTACAAGAGGAAGTCATTATGATGTCCAAGATGACGGAGATGAGTTCCAGGAGCTTAAAGACACATGAAATTAGATCTACATCTTGTTGTTCCTGCAGATCTAGTCCACTATCCAGGACATGTGCACAGTTGTTCCAGCAGTCCAACCATCAAAAGTTGAACCCAACAAGCATCTAGTTGGATATGTAGTTCATAAAAAAATGTGCCACACTCCTCTTGACCATTCCACACATTAGAAAAGTCATTTGTCCCATTAGACAACTCAAAAAGTTGTTATTTTGTCTTGTTCTCATGAGCTAAAAAGCTATTTTTTCATCTTTTTCCTACAAGACAAAAATAAATCCAGGATTGTAACTACCCAATGACCAAAATTAAATGACATGTGATCTAATCCATTGGTGTTGAGTTAATCTCCACCATCCATCGGAAAACTCGATATGCTTGCCTCTCTATATAAAGGCAGCATCTCTCATTGTAAAGGTCATGAGAAAGCACTGAAGAAAGAATTGTTGAAACTCTGCCATTTTTCTGAGTCAATACAAATAGAATTTCATTTGCCTCTACCATTTAAGTTCATTTTATTGATTGGATATGGCTCTCATGGTTCTTCTTCACCTTTCCAATTAGTTATTCAGTTGCATTAGTGATTAATCATTCAGATATTTGATGGATTTCCTGTCCATACCATTAATGGCTTGTTGATTGTATGTCATTGTGCATTATTTGTTTGGGCATATTTCATATGAGCTGAGTTTGATTGTGTGATTTCATTGAGCTACGCTAGGAATTGTGTGTTTGATGAACCCTCCAAAATTTGAAAATCATTTTGTTTCCTTAGAAAATTGCACAATCTCTGTAGCATTGTGGGCTACTTGGTTAAGTAGAGATTCATTTATTATTGGGAATCTGTCTATCTGTGTGTTGATCATTTCTGCAATTGTCTATAGGATCTATCTTATCCCTCTTCTATCTCCCTTTCTTTTACATTTTCTTTACATAAAGTTTGGTAAATTTAGGGTTTGAGTAGCATTACATTGATTATCTGCTGATAAATTTTAGACTTTACAGTTTTTATCACCTAGGGTTTTTGCATTTATATTGCTGCTATCTTTTCACAAACCCTATGTTATATGTAAGTCCCTTTGTTGGTACAGCTGAAACATTCCATTGAAGTTATTCCATGTGAGCTAAGACCTAGCTATATAAACCTTGGGGCAATCCTATCTAGGATAGGATAACTTTCAAGAGAGGTGAGATACCGTATATTTCATCTGCATTGATGCATGCTAAAAACACCATGAACACAATCTTCAAATCACATTGGATCCCAAAGCTCTTCGAACTAAATTTTATGTCATCAATGAAGAAAACACCTACAACATGATCATAGGAAGGCCTTGGATTCATAAGATGAGGGTGGTTCCCTCTAGCCTATTTCAAGAAATTAACTTCTTGCATATGGGTCAAACCCATATCATCAAAGGAGACACTAATCCTTTTAGCATTTATAGAATTAAACAAGCCAAAAAGAAGGGAAAGACCATGGAAACCACCAATGACCCAAAAATTAGAATTTTTGAAAAAGGACAGTCATCAAAACAAATTAAAAATATATCTAAGACCTCAAAATCTATAGGGGAGGGGGCAACAAGAGAATTCCCTTTCAACCCTAATTAGACAAAACCTTACACTCCATTTAGTTTAGTAGCCATTCCTTATAGAAAAGATGAGATTATTCATAAAGACCTTCATATCAACATTGTCGAGAACACCACTAAATAAAGAAGAAAATTAGAACCCACATAGGAATTAGGAGAGTCACCAAAATTTGTTCAAACACTGACATCAATTGTCCCTCATAATTTTAAAGAAGGTAACCCATTTACAATTGATAAAACTGTACAAATGTAGAAAATGACAAGGGTGGGGGCAAATCATCAAATAATGAAATATGTGAGTGCACAAAACTTCTCATTGAATTCAAAGATATTTTTACACCAGGCCTAACAATGACATTGTAAAGACTCTTGGATGATGGGTACCAAACAACAAGATCAATAGAAGTTGAAAAACAATACAATAAGAATGTCATTCCAAGACCTTTTCAAAGTCAAAGACCTTATACTCAGAATCTACAATCGAATCAACAAAGGCCAAAAATTTAGACTAAATTGGATAGGTCCATACATAGTCAAGGAAGATGTCAAAAATGATGCTTACCTCTTGTGCACTATGGAAAGTGAAGAGTTTAGTATCTAGAAACTTGATAAAATCACAAAAGTGTAAAAATACAATTTTTTTGAAAACTTCAAAGACCATAAAAAAGTGAAAAACTTGTGAAAATTAAAAACCATGCATTCTCATTCTATTCACCATGTATCTGTTAGTGATATGCACTTGTTATATTTTTTTGTCTTAGTGAGGAGTCTAAGGTTGTCCCTTCTAAGCCTTAGAGATTCCCAAAATCATCATTATCCATTTCCCCTTTTATATTCTTAACAAATTCAAACAAAGTCAAGCTTTGAGCTTTATACTAATCCTAGTCTTAACAAATCATGCTATCAAGTCTAAGCATAGTAAGTACATAAACCTATGATACCCAATAGAAGCTTGCAAGTAGACTTTCCCTAATCCTCCTTATAAAGAGGGAAGTGCTATAGCATAGTGGAAGCTTTTGGTGGAACCTATCCCCTTACTCATCCTAGCTAAAAATGTTAGGGGGATCATAACTTTGCAAAGCAATTGAAAATATATAAAAAATTTGAAAAAAAGTCAATAAAAATATTACAAAGAAAGTAAAAAAGAGAGCAAAAATAATTACTAAAAAAAAATCAAAAAGAGAAAAATAAAAAAATGAGAAAAATGAAAAGAGAGGATTGTTGATGTCCATGTGCTCTTGGGTGGAGATAAATCTAAGCTCAAAGCTACGAGGGTGGCATCTATAAGAGAAAATTAAAAAGAGAGGTACAAAACACACACACACACACACACACACTTTAGTTGGGAAAAGATGAGAGTCTAGAGCTATCTTTTAGGGCCATATTTTTCTTTGGATCCCTTCTTTTACCCTAACCTAAGTCTAGAAGGTGTTAATAAAGTTTGTTGCTTATCTAAGTTGAAAGATGGTTAAAATGTTTTGTCTAGATAAGGATTAGTGTTTAGCCTTATGCAAAACTAAGTCTTGAAGTCGTTCCATCTCCTTCTCACTCCCACTTGATTCCCTTATTCCATCTTGAATAGTTTAGTAGGTCATCCTATACTATGTCAACTCACAATCCCCTGAGTCAAAATTATTACTTAAGAGAAATCACACTATTTGTCCCATTTGCATACATAAAAAATAATAAAAAATCTCATTACTGTTGGAAACTTGTTGGTGTTGTTATTGATGTCAACTCCTAATAGATGGTTCACTTGGTTTCCAAGTGCTTTTGAGAAAATTTGATAAAAAGGTGTCCAGTGTGATTGAGGTACCCTCAGTGTCATGCTCTGCATTTCTTCCTGTTGTGCCTTGCACACACACCTCATTTTGCCAAATGGAGACCCCCTCCTTTGCTTTGGCTTGGAGTCTCAACCTTTGTTACTTATGATGATGAGAAGGTGGGTTTGTGCTTAAAATGTAGGATTTGCTTCAAATCTGAATATTTTGCATGTTTGAAGTCATTGGATGTCTTTCATGATTGATTTGAGGTATCTTGAGTAGTCTTATGCTTAAAAGAAATAGCCATTTGTTGCCTTTTGCACTGAAATTGGGTGTTAATGCATTCTGCTCCAAAATCCTATGTCACTGGACATTGCCCTTGAAACTGCTTCTACAGGATGTGTCATGTTGAAATTCCTAGTTTCTAGATCTTAGAGTTGCAAAATCATGTCAAATTCTATAAGATTTCACTAAGGGGTTCATATACTTTCATCCTATTGCATGGTCCTAAAGTCCTGATTTCGCTAAGTCTGAAACCCTAAAAACCCTAAAAAATGGCTAAGTTTGAAAACTGGTGGAACAACAAAAATCTAGAATCTACATATGAAATCCTATAGATTTGTAACCTATCTCAAACACCATGAAAGTATATTTTAAAATATTTAAAGTATAAATATATTTTTAAATATACTTTCACCCTGGCCAATTCAAAATTTGGCACTAAAATTACCTCCTACTGCCAAAAGCGCTAAAAACAACTTTCACTGACTTGGTGCTAAAAATTGAATTCACTGACTTTGCGCTAAAAACATCGCTCATGGACTTCTGTGTGAAAATCATCGCCTATTGACCTTAGCGCTAAATTCACCTCCAACCAAATTTTGGTCAGTAGCACGCAAAATCCGCGCAAGTCGGTGGCACCCAAAAGTAGCACAAAAGCCTATCACACTGAAAATAAACCTCTCTGACGTTGTGCTAAAACAACCTCTGACTAACTTTTAGGCAGTGACTCCCAAAACATATGCAAGTCAGTGACCCATGAAATCCGTGCTAAAGGTGTTTAGCACTAGAATTGCACCTCACTGACTTCAGTGCTAAAATCACTTCCAACTGACTTTTAGTCAGTGACCCCCAGATTCAGTGCTTTTTGGTATTTTGGCCTGAAAATTGAGTTTTTCAAGGTGTAAATTAGATTTTCTTGATGGATTTGAATTGAAAAATTATTTGTTACATCATGATGAACATTTTTACCAAGTTTGTGTGGATTTTGGGCACGTTCTACAACAAGTAATGCTACTACACATGAAAAGTCAGTACCCCCAAAAACCTGCTTTTTACAAAAAGGCTATAAAAATGCAAAATAAAAGTCCCCAAATGGATCCTAATGACCACACAAACTTCCCAGATCAATATATTGGCCAAATGAGTACTTGAAAATGGTAAAAAATTTAGAAAATCATGTAAAAATCACTAGATTTAAGAGGTTGTTCATAGAGAAAGTGATGTTGACAATGAGCTATTTTTTACTGACCCATGACTGCAAATGGATGTGTTTTGATCCAAATTGATGGAAAATGATTGATTAAGATAAAATTGATGCTTGGCTTTGTGAAATACAGGTCTTGGAGGACACAGGACCTTGTTGGAGCTATCTTGGAAGGTGAACACACGAAGATACCCTGCTGACCCACAAATGCAAAATAAACATTCTATCAACCAAATTACTGCTGCACATGTAGAAGGAAGTCAGTATGATGTCTAAGATGATGTGGATAAGTCCAAGGAGGGAGAAGAAACTAAAGATCAAGTCTACATCACTGTTGTTACTGCAGATCCTGTTGAATGCACAAGACATGTTTACAATTGCCTACACTTATTCTAGCAGTCCAGTCATGCAATGATGACCAGCAAGCATCCAGTTGGACATGATTACATCAAAGATGTGCCACATACTCCTCTTGATCCAGTCAGCACTTGGAATCCTGTGAATCCACATCAGCTCATATTTTCAAGTGTCATGTGACTCTATTTTGGCTTTATTAGACCTTGAAAATTAACTTTTCATCATATACAACCAAATGGGTATCTATTTTGTCCAGATTCAATGTATTTACAAGCTGTATTTTGTCTTTTTCCTAAAGGACAAATGCAAATATGAAAATACAACAAACTGATGTATCTCATTAAATGCCATGTAATTTGGACCGTTGGTGTTGAGTTAATCTCTACCGTCCATTGAAAAACTCGGTATGGTGCCTTGTCTATAAAAGGGCCATCATTTTCTTCTCATTGTAAGTAAGATTTGACAATGAGTTGCTAAGACTCTACCAAAATTTAGTCAATACAAAGCAAGTTTTGCAGGTTGCTGGGAATTGTGTTTCTGTGTTGTCTCATTTTAGATTTCATGGTTCATGTCAATCTGAAATTAGTTTACATTTAGTCGTATTTGTGATTAATCATTTAGATATTTGATGGATTTCCTATCCATACCATTAATGGCATGTTCATTGTATGTCATTGTGCATGGTTAGTCTAGGCATGTTTTATGAGATAAGTTTGATTGTGTGAATTCATTGAGCTATGCCAAGAGTCGAGTGTTTGATGAACCCTCCACAGTTTGAAAATCATTACATTTCCTTAGAAGATTGCATAGTCTCTGTGGCATTATGGGGCTACCTGGTTAAGTAGAGATTTGTTTATTGTTGGGAATCTGTATATCTATTTATTGATCATTTCTGCAATTGTCTATAGGATCTATTATCCCTTCTCTCTCCCTTTACCTTTTACATTTTATTTAGTCAAGCTTTGTTAGGTTAGGTTATAAGCAGCATCTAAATTACAAATCTGCTGAAATTTCAAACTTCACAGTCTGAACCATCTAGGGTTTCTGCATATAAATTGTTGCCATATTTCATAAACCCTACATTTCATGTAAGACCCCTTGTTGGCACAGCTAGTACATACCAACTGAGTCATTCCTGCAAGCTAAGACCTAACTGTATTATCCTTGGGGCAGTCCTATCTTAGATAGGATACCTTTTTCAAGAGAGGTGTGATCCTAGCAATCACACATGTGTTGTTGTGTTGTAAAACCACTATCAACACTTCCTAATTGAAGATATGCTTGTGCGGTTTGGAAGTATTGATCAGAGGTGTTCAGAGGTATTATATCCAAGGTTTTAGGTTTTGAATTGTGCGGAAGTAGAAGATGTGTTTAACATAATATTTGACGATGAAGGATGGTGTCTGGGAGACATGAGAATGCTCCTCATTTCTCCGCATTCAGCCTTCCTATCTTGTGGATTTGGGAGAGTGCTTATATTATCTTTATCCACCTTCATTTGAAGTTTTTAGTGTTGGGATGCTCTGAAAGGTTAGTTCTTGCATTGGTGATCAGTAACAGTGTGCCCTGATGTGCATAATGAAGTCATTCTTTGATTCAGATGTTTGTGATAGTGTTGTAGAAGTTTATGATGATGAGTATTCTAGGAAGGTGTGTGAATGCTTTGGAGTGTCTCTCTCTAGTCTGTATGATGTTCTTAGACTTGGAGAAGCATGAATATGGCCATTAGCTCAGGTTTGGTTGACCTGGCTTACTAGCACCATTTGTGGAGGTACCTTGTGAATTGTGGATGTGATAAGCAACTTGATACAAATTTGAGTCCTGGTTATCCCTTGACATGGTTCACTTTCACTTCTTTCCACTATGGAAGTGTTTAGTGCCGACCTAAGTAATGTTGCATATGTGTAATGCACATGCTTCATTAGGACCAACCTAATTGAGATAGGTCTTGGTTATATATGGTATAAATGTAAGATGAAGTTGAATGGAGCAATGCAAAGAAGAAAATGTGCATGTGAATCAAGGGCAATGAAGTTGTGTGCAAACTTAAATGCTTATGACTTCAGAATGCAGTGAGCAAAAGGTGTCTACATTTTAGTGTGCCAGAAGTTGCTGGAGGTAGTGACCCAAAGGTTGCGGATGGAAAGGAATGGCAGTGATGGATCTCTCCTATTGCTTTGAGATAGTGAATCTCTCTATAACAGTCTTCTTCTTTCTTCTTTCTTCTGGGCAGTGAACCTATTGATTTTAGTGTTGTTATTCATATATATTGTGAGCTAATCCTCACTGTGGTTTTTCCCTTATTGGGTTTTCTATGTAAATCTAGTGTTCTTATGTGTTTGGATGTGTTTGCATTGATGCTTCATCTATTTACATTCTGCTAATGCATTATAAGTGGTTGATGTTTGAAATTACTTAAAGGGTTTAAAGTTTTAACATACAACTGATTCACCCCCCCTCTCAATTCTCCTGTGCATTCTAACAATTGGTATCAAAGCCAAGTTCCTTGAAGAAGCTTAACCGCTTGGGGGATATTTGGATGGTGCATAGGAAATGTATGGAGGTCCCAGTGTTTGATGGAACAAATTTTGCTCTTTAGAAAACTAGGATGGAAAGATTTCTTGTCTCCCTAGGATATGGCGTATGGAAGATACTTGACAAAGAGTATACTATACCTCCTAATGGTCCAAAGGATGAAGATGAAAATAAAAAATATGAGAACAATGGCAAGGCAAGGAGTGCTCTTGTGAATAGTCTCTCTAATTTTGAATTGGTGAAGGTAATGAGTTACAAAACTACTCATGAGATCTGGAAGAAGCTAGCAAGTACCTATGAAGGAGATGACAAGGTCAAGAAAGCAAAGATACAGATTTTGAAGACCAAGTTTGAAACCCTAAAGATGTCAGAAGATGAAAATATTGCAAGCTACAGGCAGAGAGTGGATGAAGTTGTCAATTCCATCAATGGTCCTCGTGGAAATCTGGAGGACAGTGAATTGGTAAAGAAGGTACTAAGAACTCTTCCAAAGTCTTATATTGCTAAAGTTTTTGCTATTGAAGAAACTCAAAATTTGGATAAGTATTCTAGGGATCAAATGTTTGGAACTTTAACTACTTTTGAGATGAGAGAATTTGGTCAAGATGATTCAAGAAAAGAAACTACTTTTAAGGCTAGCAAGACAGAAAAGAATGTTGAATATTCAGATGACTTTGATGAAGTGGAAGCAAAATTTGTGAGCAGATTGAAAAAGGGCTTTGGAAAATACAGAGGTAAGTTACCATTCAAATGTTTTAGCTATGGAGAGATAGGTCATTATGCTTCAAAATGTCTAATCAAAATTTCTAATGACAAATACAAGGAGAACAAAGGTAAATCATTCAAGAAAAGTTATTATGTTAAAGAAGATGACAACATATCTGATGATGAGTTTGACTATCCAGATGATAATGGTAATGAATGCTTGTTCATGGCTTTGAATGTTGGAACTAATTCTACTAATCCTAGAAGATGTATGAAGGATATTGCTCTGGAAACATGTCACCACATTGAAGGAAATTTGGTTACTACTTTTTATGCAAGAGAGGAGGAGAATCTCTGGTTAATTAATAGTGGGTGTTCAAATCATATGACAAGTGATAAGAATAAGTTTGTGAATCTTGAGAAGTTTGTTGGAGGTTTTGTTAAGTTTGGAGACAATGCATCTACTAAGATCTGTGGAAAAGGTTCAATCAGTTTTGATGGCAAGCACAATATAGATGATGTCCTTTATGTCAAGGGTCTCCAACATAATCTTCCAAGTGTAGTCCACAAATGTGTAGTAGAGGATATAATCTTGTGTTTCAGGATGGTGTCTATGAAATCAGAAAAGAAGACTTTGGAACTCTGATTGCTATAGGAACAAGGACAAAAGGAAATATATATCAGCTCAAGGGTGCTAGTGGTGTGTGCCTTATGACTCAAATTAATGAAAGTTGGCTATGCCATAGAAGAATGTGTCACATCAATTTTGATAGCCTAGTAAAGATCAACTCTACACAAGTTATGATGGATTTGCCAAAGATTACAAAACCTACCAATGCAACCTATAAGGAATGTCAGATTGGGAAGCAAACAAGGAAAAAATTCAAGATCAAAGAGTATTTTACCACCAGACCTCTAGAGTTGGTGCAAACATATCTATGCGGACCTACAAGAGTAGGAAGCTTTCAAGGTGACAGGTATTTCATGTTGTTGATTGATGATTTCTCTAGAATGACTTGGGTAACTTTTCTCAAAGAAAAATTAGAAGCTCTAGATAAGTTTAAAGATTTTAAGGATATGGTTGAAAATGAAATTGATCTGAAAGTCAAGTGTTTGAGGTGTGACATAGGTGGTGAGTTCACCTCCAATGAGTTTAATTTCTTTTGTGAAGATCATGGAATAAAAAGGATAACAGGTATATGGAGGCTGTTGAGCCAAGAACATTTTGGATCACAACCTTGCCATATGAGGTTTCTAAGTTTGATTTGGTGGGATATGCTAACTTGTTACTCAACAAGCCAAAGGATCCCTCTACTGGAAGGTTTGGCACTTATGATGAAATTATTAATAAATCAGTTAGAAGGGAGCTAGAGGAGGTTGCAAAAAAGGTGAGGGCTAAGGAAGAGAAAATGAAATCTAACCTAGAAGACATGCTCAAGTCTCCTGTATTAGAAACTTGCTGGTGTTGTCATTGATATCAACTCCCAGCAAATGGTTCACTTGGTTTCCAAGTGCTTTTGAGAAAATTTGATAAAAAGGTGTGGAGTGTGATAGATGTACCCTCAGTGTTATGCTCCGCATTTCTTCCTAATTGAAGATATGCTTGTATAGTTTGGAAGTATTGATCAGAGGTGTTCAGAGGTATTATATCTAGAGTTTTAGGTTTTGGATCGTGTGGAAGTGAAAGATGTGTTTGACAAAATATTTGATTGTGAAGGAGGGAGTCTGGGAGAAATGACAATGCTCTACATTTCTCCGCATTGAGCTTTCTTGTCTTACAATTAAATTAAATATTTAATTGCACTTTAATAAGTTTACTTAGGGCTTGTTTTTAGTCTTAGGTTATTATTAAGTCATATTAGGGTTTTATTTAACTTGCAAATATAAAACTAAGTTGTCACATGTAATTCTCAATCCATTTTCATTAATTCATCCAATATTGTGCAAATTATTTCTCTTTGCTTTTTTCTCTTATGGAAGGTAAATCTTAGGTTTTGCAGGTGATCTTGGTGTTATGAGTTAATTATCAACTTCAACATGGTATTAGAGCTCCAGATCTACAAGCCCCTTCTCAGATCTGGGAAAATTTCAAGCAAGAGCTTTTCTAGGATGCATTTTTTAGCAAAACGGACCTCACCATTGCGCTTAGAAGGCCCAAAAACCCTTATTTTCCTAAAAGGCATTCCATATTTTGTTGACAGAAAATTTCTAGGTGTTTTTTTAGGGTTTCAAAAAATTTGGTTCTGTGAAATCCGTACGGCCTGTACAGAATCCATATAGTCGTACGGTGCCTCTATTTCTATGCCATTCTCATATGAGTTGATTTTGATTTTGGAGCTACCTCAGTTTGCGTTCCATCTCAATTTCTATGCCACCTTGATTTTTGTGCCATCTCAATTTCTGTACACAGGTACAACTGAGTTTTTTATTAATTTCTTAATAAAAAAGGATTTTTTTATTTTCGAGGGCTAGCCCCTAGGGTTTAACCCCTGGTCGCATGGGTGACCAGCCCCTAGCTTCTAGGTGCCAGCCCCCAGACACTCAACTCCTGGTCGTATGAGTGACCAGTGCCTTAGCCGCTAGCCCCTAGAGACTCAGCCCCTGGTCACATGGGCATCTAGGAGCTTCAATAGTGTTTTTCTTGGCCTCTTTGCCCTAAAGGGGCAGTTTTGGTAAATTGGGCATATCTTGAGCATACGGAGTTAGATTTTTGAAAACAAATAAGTGTTAAAAATCTGGTTTCGAGCACAATCCATTGGTGCAGGTTTTTTTCTATATTTTATAGATTGGTACAATTTATTGCTGTTTGAAGTCCAGACACCATTTTTGGGCTCTAAGCTCGTATTTTTTTTCCACGATCTCCAATTTTTGCGATTCTTGTGACATTGGAAAGGTATTTAGGAGCTCTACACAACCATCTATGCACTTTTTCCAAATTCAGTCCCACGTATTCTTTATTTAATTTGTCAGTTTTATGGCCTCTGTTTGATATTTTGGACATTTTGGCACCTGGAGAAGTTCTGTTTGTTTTGTTGGGCTTCATTTATCAGCATTAATACATATTCAGACTATTGATCTATAATCTAATTTTTTTGAGGAGATATCATGGGTTTTACTATTCACCCTTCTGTGGTTACATTGGGTAAGGATAATTATGAGTCTTGGCGAAAGGGCATCATGACACATCTCAGGTGGCTTAATCTTTTGTCTTATCTTTATGGACTCATACCTAAACCAGATACACCTAGGAGGAAATTTGCATGGGGTAATTATATTGATCATATTGTAGGATTGATTGGTTCTAGTGTTGATTATGACACTATGTGTTCTAACTCACATATTGAGTGCCCATGCACTCTTTGGACTAGCATTTGGGAGATCTATGGAGACCCACATATCTCTCCATTCCTAGATGATCTTCTTATGGATTGCCACATACCCCTTGATGATGCAGATTGCATACCTTTTGATGATGATACAGTTGAGGAGCTTGCATATTTGATAGGTCTTGCTAGTTCAAATGACACAGAGACTTCTCTTGCTTCTCCTTCTCCTCTTATCAAGATCACATCAGTTTTACCTTTTGCTACATCAGATTCTTTGCAGCAGGAAATTATCAATCTTCCAGAGATAGCTTGTTGGGATGCATTTCTACCAGATATATCATTATTGTTTGTAGAGTTCCATCTTGCAGTTTTGGAGGACCACATTGAGGACATTTGTCTTCTCTTTGATGACAGCTTTGATGGAGTTGCATCACCATCATCTTCTCCAGAGATTGTTCTTCATCCTCCTATTCAATCACATTTTTGTAGTGGATTGGAGACATTTGAGCAATTTTTAGGAGCATCATTGTTGTCTTTGGATCACGTGCAGAGTTCAGAGACATTTAGTCTTCTTCCTGTATATTCCTATCCGGAATGGGAAGACATTATGCACACATCTACAGTTCTGTTTCTTCCTAAGGGGAGGAATGTTGTTCGACGTACATGGGTCTTCATCTCTATTCTGTGTCCAGCATCTTCCAGTACTGCATGAGTCATCTTGAGGAGCGGTTGCATGGTCTCTCTTCTCATCTCTATTTTGGGAGGGAGCATTTCCTCGCATGGGGTTTCATCCTTCTCACTTCTGGGGGGGTCTTCAGACCTTCTCTCTTGTTCCTCTCTTATGGGGGGCATTCATGATTGTACTTTTACGATGGATTCAATTCTTGGGGGGTCTTAGTGTTAGTCCTCCTTCCATCACATGTTCATGTACTTGTATTTTCTCTCTTTTGGATAGGATTTTTCTCCCACTAGGTTTTTCTCCTTTCTCTCCACTTTATGAGAGATTCTTGTTGTTCATGGGTACCTAACATAGCCTTGTAGCCGAGACCCATTCTTGAATTAGTTGCATGGTTTTCATTTCTCCATAAGTTGCACTTATGGGGGGTGTTAGTGTAATTAAATATTTAATTACACTTTAATAAGTTTACTTAGGGCTTATTTTTAGTCTTAGGTTATTATTAAGTCATATTAGGGTTTTATTTAACTTGCAAATATAAAACCAAGTTGTCACATGTAATTCTCAATCCATTTTCATTAATTCATCCAATATTGTGCAAATTATTTCTCTTTGCTTTTTTCTTTTGTGGAAGGTAAATCTTAGGTTTTGTAGGTGATCTTGGTGTTATGAGTTAATTATCAACTTCAACAAAAATAAAATTTGACCTAGAAGACATGCTCAAGTCTCCTATGTTAGAAACTTGCTGGTGTTGTCATTGATATCAACTCCTAGCAAATGGTTCACTTGGTTTCCAAGTGCTTTTGAGAAAATTTGATAAAAAGGTGTGGAGTGTGATAGAGGTACCTTCAGTGTTATGCTCCACATTTCTTCCTAATTGAAGATATGCTTGTACAATTTGGAAGTATTGATCAAAGGTGTTTAGAGGTATTATATCCAGAGTTTCAGGTTCTAGATCGTGTGGAAGTGAAAGATGTGTTTGACAGAATATTTGATTGTGAAGGAGGGAGTCTAGGAGAAATGAGAATGCTCTGCATTTCTCTACATTGAGCTTTCCTGTCTTGTAGGTCTAGAAAAATTCTTATATTATCTGTATCTAGCTTCCTTTGAAGTTTCCAGTGTTGGGATGCTCTGCAAGTTTAGTTCTTGTGTTGGTGATCAGTAACAATGTGTCCTGATGTGCATAATGAAGACATTCTTTGATTTAGATGGTTGCAGCAGTGTTGTAGAAGTTTATTATGATGATGAGTATTCTGGGAAGGTGTGTGAATGCTTTGGAGTGTTTCTCTCTGGTTCGCATGATGTTCTTGGACTTGGAGAAGCGTGAATATGGTCATTAGCTTAGGATTGGCCAACATGGCTTAATAGCGCCATTTGCAGAGGCACCTCATGGATTGTGGATGTGATAAGTAGCTTGATGATACAAATTTGAGACCTAGTTATCCCTTGACATGGTCCACTTTCACTTCTTTCCACCACAAAAGTCTTTAGTGCCGACCTAAGTAATGTTGCTTGTGTGTAATGCACACGCTTCATTAGGACTAACCTAATTGAGATAGGTCTTGGTTATAGATGGTATAAAGGCAAGATGAAGTTGAATGAAGCAATGTAGAAAAGATGATGTGAATGTGAATCAAGGGCAGTGAATTGTGTGTGAGCTTAAAAGCCTATGACTTTGGAATGCAATGAGTAGAAGGTGTCTACATTTCAGTGTGCCAAAAGTTGTTGGAGGCAGTGAGCCAAAGGTTGCAGATGGTAAAGGATGTCATCAGTGGATTTCTACTATTGCTTTGAGATAGTGAATCTCTTTGTAACAGACTTCTTTCTTCTCTCTTCTGGGTAGTGAGCCCTTGGCAGTGAGCCTTTCTCTGGTAGTTAGCCTTTCTTTTGGGCAATAAGCCCTTGGAAGTGAGCCTATTGATTTTCGGTGTTGTTATTCATATATATTGTGAGCTAATCCTCACCGTGGTTTTTCCCTTATTGGGTTTTCCACGTAAATATGGTGTTCTTATGTGTTTGGATGTGGTTGTATTGATGCTTCATATGTTTACATTTTTCTAATGCATTATAAGTGGTTGATGTTTTGAGGGTTTAAAGTTTTAACATACAACTAATTCACCCCCCTCTCAGTTGTCCTATGCATTCCAACAATTGGTATCAGAGCTAAGTTCCCTAAAGAAGCTTAACCACTTGGGGTAGATCCAGATGACGTACAGGAAAGGTATGGAGGTCCCAGTGTTTAATGGAACAAATTATGCTTTTTGGAAAACCAAGATCGAAAGATTTCTTGTCTCACTATGATATGGGATATGGAAGATGACAAAAAGTATACTATACCTAAAGATGGTCCAAAGGTGAATATGAGATTAAAGAATATGAAAATAATGGCAAGGAAAGGAGTGCTCTTTTGAACTGTCTCTCTAATTTTGAATTAGTGAAGGTGATGAGTTACAAAACTGCCCTTGAGATATGGAAGAAGTTGGAAAGCACCCATGAAGGTGATGAAAAGGTCAAGCAAGAAAAATTGCAAATTCTAACGTTCAAGTTTGAATCCCTAAGGATGTCAGAGGATGAAAATATTGCAAGCTATAGGCAAAGAGTGGATGAAATTGTTAATTCATTCAGTGGTCTTGGTGGAGAGCAGGAGGAAAAAGAAGTGGTAAAGAAGGTACTAAGAACTCTTCCTAAATCTTATAGTGCTAAAGTTTCTACTATTGAAGAGACTCAGGATCTGGATAATTATGCTAGGGATAAAATGTGTGGTAATCTAACTACTTTTGAGATAAGAGAATTTGGTCAAGATGATGCAAGAAAAGAAACTGCCTTTAAGGCTAGTAAGACAAAATAATGTTTAATTAGATTCAGATGACTTTGATGAAGTGGAAGTAAATTTGTTAAGCAGGTTGAAAAAGGGTTTAGGAAAATACAAAGGTAAGTTACCCTTCAAATGTTTTAACTGTGGAAAGATAGGTCATTATGCTTCTAAATGTCCAATAAAAAATTCTAATGACAAATACAAGGAGAACAAAAGTAAATCATTCAAGAAAAGTTATGTTAAAGAAGATGACAACATATCTGATGATGAGTCTGACTATCTGGATGATGATGGTAATGAATGCTTGTTCATGGCTTTGAATGTTGGAACTACTTCCACTAATCCCAGAAGATGTATAAAGGATATTGCTTCAGAAATAGGGCACCACATTGAAGGAGCATTGGTTACTGCTTTTCATACAAGAAAGGAGGAATATCTCTGGTTAATTGATAGTGGGTGTTCAAATCATATGATAGGTGATAAGAATATATTTGTGAAGCTTGAGAAATTTGATGGAGGTTTTGTTAAGTTTGTAGATGAGGGTGTGTGCAAGAAGTTGTGTCCACTTTTTGGCCAAAAAGTGGAAGTGTTTTCCCTAATTTTTAGAATTTGTCACATTTGACCTAAAAATTTGAAGCACTTAAATGTGGAGTCTTGGAAAAAGTCACTAAATATGAAATGTAGTACTCGGAGTCTAGTTTCCAAATATATAATTTTTTTCAATACCCAGATGATAGAAATTGATTTTGCATAGGCGTTTCTAAAAACCATTGTTTAAAAGTCACTTTTTTTTACTATACCATGTATGTGTACGTCATCCATATTTTGACCTAAATAATCATATTTTTAAAAATCCTTTTGGGAAAAGCTTTGTAACTCACTGAAGCACATTTTCCATATTTATTTGTAATTTTTTATTGAATAATTTTTTTTTATTAATTTTTTATTGGTCATTTTTTGTCTTTTAAAAAATCGTGTACGTCACGCATAAGATGACCTAAACTTAACATTTTTTGAAATTTTTTTTTAAATTGAAAAGAATTGTCTAAAGTACGTTTTCATAAAAAGTTATTAAAATATTAAAAAACCCTGATAATTCAAGTTTATGGATCTATTTCATCAGAAATTGATTAAAAAATAGAAAAATTAATCTAATTGTAAAAAAAATTACATATTTGGAATCTACATTGTCTCCTCTTTAATGGGTTTTAATTTCGTCAAAATATTCTACAAAATAGACCTTTAGATATATGCCCAAAGTCACTATTTTGTTGTGACATTGACAGGGCCTTCAAGTTGCAGGTCAAACCAGGTCCAGAGGTCAGGGTCGGGTCCCCAAAGCATTTTTTGAACGGGTTACAAAGCAAAACCTGAGCCTAAAATTCAAATTTTGAATAACGCGATCCCGTTTATTAAATGGGATCCCATTTCTTTATTCATCGGTCGAAAATAAAATGGGATCCCGTTTAATAAACGGGATCCTGTAGTAAACGGGATCCTGTTTATTATTTGCCCATTTTTTTAATAAGATTGTACTATGACTGTCATTTCTGCAACTTGCTCTACAGTACGGCTGACAACGACTCTTGCAGCATTCTTTGGCATATTTTTTTCTTTTACAGGTCCATCAACTTGAAGTATTGTTTGTATTTTGATAGAAGCCATCATAGAGACGCTATTTGAGTGGAATTTTGTTGAATTGGTACTTGTTTGAAGGACTTGAAACACATTCAAGTTTTTGACATTCATTTGTACATGCTTCATAAATTTTTTAATCATGGGATCACAAAGTCGTAATAAGAGGAAAGATAGGAAGCTATTAACCCCTGAAGAAATTGAAGCAAAGAGAGAAGGAGGCAAAAAGACAAAGAGATAGAAGAGTAAAGATTCAATCAATGAATAATGCTGAAGCATCCAATTCCACAACTATTGAAGATAAAAACATTGAGGAGACCATGGATGTAGACGATGCAAGTTTGCAAGAGGTGAATGTGGAAACTAATACGATTATACAAACTACTCCTGGTATGCCTTCAAATCCCTCTATTAATGCTATGGAGAATGTTTCAATAGGCACAAATCCAGGTACTTCTTCAAATCCACCTTTGAATGAAATGGAAATAGTGTTGATAGGAGATTTAAAACAAGCTGGATATAACAATGTTAAGATTGATAATATTCGTAGAGATCAAAATTTGAAACAAATTATTGTTGAAAATGAAAATGAAAATCTTTTTGTTGAAAATGAAAATGAAAATCCTTTTGTTGTTGAAAATGAAAATGAAAACCGTTTTGTTGTTGAAAATGAAAATGAAAACCGTTTTGTTGTTGAAAATGAAAACGAAAATCCTTTTGTTGAAAATGAAAATGAAAATCATTTTGTTGTTGAAAATGAAAATAAAAATCCTTTTGTTGAAAATGAAAATGAAAACTGTTTTGTTGTTGAAAATGAAAACCGTTTTGTTGTTGAAAATGAAAATTGTTTTGAAGTTGAAAATGAAAATGAAAATCTAGGAAGTGATGTTGAAAATGAGAAATATTTTTTCAAAATTGAAAGAGATGTTTTGGATAATCTTTCTGGTAAAATTTCTTGGAGACAAATAAGAACACATGCCAATAGATTATACAAGGAATTTTTTTATCATAAAAAACTATCATTTCAATGTCAACTAATGGTGCAATTAATGAGAATGTGGAAAATGAGAAAAGTAATGAAAATGTTAGGCATTTTTGTTAAACCAAGAAGAAAAGATCAATCACTAAAACATGCTATGTCTACTGTTGCTAGTGCCATTGAGTCTATTGGAAGTAATAGTCGATCCAAAGATAAAAATGCAGCAAGACGAGCTATAACAACTGCTATAGTGAATAAAACAACTTTGAATAGAAGAATGGTAAGCAATATTAGTGGAATTCTAAAAATGCATCCTAAAACATTGGTAAAAGTGGCAAAAAGAAGAGAAAGTATAGAAAATGATCCAATTAACCAATGTTGGAATTTTAGTGGTCAACTCCTGAGATCTGACATGAAACTGAATGTTGAAATCAGATCTTTGATCGAAAAATATTGGCATGATAATACTAGGGTATTGTCTAATGCTAGAGATGTTTTAAAATTAAGAGTGGGGTCCAAAGTTCGCGATCCTCATCCAAAACACCTATTAGATACAATGCAAACTGAATTTTATAGCAAATTAAGTGATGAATTAGTGTTACCTGGTAATATTAAAATAAGTCAAAGATCTTTTGAAAAATGCAAACCTGTTGGTCATGATGTTCGTCATAAACAAGCATAGAATAAAAGTACACATTAACCTTTATTCATCTTGAAAGATATTGTGAATTCAAGGAATTCGGTATCCCAAGTCTCCGGTGATTAGGTCTTAATCGTCTGACGTTACTTAGAGGTTAATGTGTGTTGCTGTTTCCATTTTGGGGCCTTACGTGAAATTGTGCCATCATCATGACATTCCTGCAGAAATTCTTTACAGAGAAGTCATATTATGCAGTTATTAGATGAAAAGATGTAGAAATACCTCAATCTTTGCATGATATTTTTCAATTGTGCATGCTTTGCATTCAAATATGCTAAATATTTGTGATTACCTACGAGATGTCTGCATATTTGCGTTATTTACTTAGGATTATCAATTATTCGCCCTTGTGATAATGAAATGTTCTGAAATTGAAAGAAATTAAAAGAATACTACAATTTAAAGTTGAATCTTCAGCTATTGATCCACATACATACTCGATACTTTCATGACGAGAAGAAATCAAACCATATGTTCACCAGGATATTCCACAGCTAGATACAGTTGATGCAAACTTCAGAGGATGATGAATGAAAACAATACATGCAACATGATGAGCACTCTAAGGGACGCAGCAAATCAAAGCACATATCCAGAATTCAGACACAGATTACTCAAGATTTACGAAGATTTGTAATCGAAAAACTCTTCTCTTTCATTAAGTATGCAAAAAGACATGTACATATGCAATAACTTTGAAATAAGCCCTGAATATTTCAGCAAACAGATTTCAATTAAGTTTTGAATGTTTCAACAAGGCATTCCACCACCTTTTATAGAATAAGGTGAGGAATCCGTTACAAAAAGATCTACGATCTAGATTTATCAATACAAATCTACGGTCCAGATTCACTTGATTTTGTCAATCTTTACAAAATGGCACAAGTTGCCAGCTGGCAACTATCTATACTGCTTATGTTATTATCCCCTTCATGATGTATCTTCATCATGCTCCTCAGTTGATTCATGCGGGTCATCATCATGTGCCTCACTTTCTGAACTTTTGCTATCCTGATGATGACGCAGCTGCATATGGGGCTGCATACTACTGCGGACCTGCTCGTATGAATGCACAACTTGATCTATCCCTTCGCCATCTTGAGTCTTTGCTTTGACAATGGCGTGCTTATGTGCTTCATACTTGTCTCTGCTGTTGTCGAGCTTATTTTTTCTGTCCTGCAGTGTTTCTTTGTATTTCTCCATTTGGACCTTGATCCTCATTATTTTATCTATCAATTCCTCTGTCAAAGGGACAGGTGGACCATCTGTCTCTGCTTGGAAGTTGCTATGTACAGCTTTAATGGTGGAATCTTCATCTTGATTCTCTATTTTTCCTTCCACCTTGCCTTCCAAAGCCTCCAGTATCACCGCCTCTTCATCCATTAAATCTCGTAGCCTCATGCTGATATCCCTCAGCTTATTATTACACCTTTTGAGGACTGCGCACTCAAACTGAGTGTCTTTATACCAAATATCAATCAATAATGTGGTATTATTATTCAGTACCTGCTTACTGATAAGCAGCTGTGGATTTATGTTCCTCATTTCCCCTAACAGGGTCATGACTCTTTCTAACTTGTAAGACCTCTTTCCGGTCTGCATCTACAATTTATCAACTTTGGCCTTAGAGTCACTTAGGGTGCTCCACCTCTTCAAAGAGGCCTTCATTATTTCTACAACATCATCCAATGTGGATGACATCCATTTCCTTATTACGGACGCCTCATGTTTCATGAGGTCCAATTTATTTACCTCCTCCTGAGAAATGGCAGTCAATGGGACTGCATGTTCAGTTGTGGTATCATCAAGATTGGTCAGCCCTTTGATATAGGCATGCAACTGAGCAATGTGCTCTTTATGTTGCTTATTTTTCTCCTTCTCTCTTTTCACTTTCTGAATTAGAGAGTCAATGATAGCTTTGCCCTCCTGACCTTCTTGGTCCTCATTGGCAAAGCCCAAATCTACTGTACTGATCTGAAATTCATCGACAGTGATTTTACCTTTTTCCTTCTCTACCGTAGGTATGGTAATTTGCGCGGTCCTTCTCCCTGTTGCCGGATCTCTCTTGATGGCCGAAGTCATTCTGGCCTTCCTCTTTGGCTTCATTATATCGGCAGAGAATAGGGTGGAGACGTCGAATTCCTGAATTTCAATCTCCTCCTCAGCACTTACCTCCTTTGCCAACCACGGAGGCACCTGATCATGTTTTTCAACATCATCCTGATGTTCACCTATATCTCCCGTTTCCGTCAACAAGTGTTGTGGAGATGGTGATTTTCTCAGTTCTTCTTCTTGATGTTCCCTTTGTTGTTGATCTTGCGGCACCTCCTCCTGTTGAGGGATTTCCTTCTCCGGAGGAGCATCTTCATGCTGTGGGGACCCTTGAGGGACATCTATGTGCTGTGGGGAACCTTGAGGTGCAGCTAGATGCTGATCATGATGATCATGACCCGCCTCTGTCATTATTTCATTTGTTCCCACTTCTTCTTCTTCTTGTGGTTTATCCACTGCACCAGATATTGGGGACTCTGCCTGATGTGCTGGCGATTGCTCTGCAGCTACTACTTCTTCCGAGCCTGCACCATCCACTTCTTGTACTTTGGCAGCTGGGTCCTCTAGTGTTTCTTTCTCATCAGCCTTCGCTTCCTGAACCTCTACTATAGCAGGTTCTTCTATTGGATCCTGTGGACTTTGTTGGCCAGTTTCGAGAGCATGGCCTTCTGACTCTGCCATCTCTATCTCTTCTGTTAGGTGACCCTTATCAGGTGATCCTGTTGGCTGTTCAGGACTTGCATCCTGTTTCTCTGTCAGATCCACCACTACAGGACTGGTCACCTCTGTGATCAATGTGTCTAGCCCTATTTCCTAAGCTACTTGCTCTGGGCTCTTTTCTTGCTCTTCTTCCGCTTGTTTCATCTCCTCAAGCACAGTTTGAACCATTGGAGGCTTGTGAGGAGTCACACTTACATCAGCAGCAAGTGTTTCCATCTCCTGTGCAGCCACATCCTGCACCACCTCATCATCAGACAAATTTATTGTCTCGTCTAGCGAGACATGCCCTTCTGCTTGTGTCTGGGAGGTCTCTTTCAACTGCTCCTCAGCAAGTTCTGTTTTGAACTTGACAATGGTAGGAAGTGGAACATTATGTTGAAGTTCCTTGTGCACTTCACTACCTTCCCCTTGTAATGGAGTAGGGGGTTGGCGTATTCCACCTCTCATGGAGGTTCTTTGTTTCTTAGGAGGGCAAGACACCAGCACCTGTGGAGCTCTCCTCTTCCTTTTTATTATCAATGGAGTCTCCTCCTCCTCCAGCTCTTCTTCTATGAGGGCACCCTCTCCCCCTGGTTGTTTAGAGGATTGACCCACTTCTTGGGTCTCGGTGATTCCAGCCTCTGCTGTCTTACTTTTCTTGGGCCTTTCCTTCTCTGGAGAGGATGCTGATTCAGATCCTGACCTTGCCGCCTGCTCGGCTGCAAACACTGCCCTTTCAATCAAAATCCCCTTTGGTCCCTGTTCCACCTTCTTGCCCCTTGGGGGTCTTTTGCTCTGCTATTGTGGTGGAGGGACTCTATCTCCCTTGGTCTTCCTCTTCTCCAACAGGAAGTCATCATATTCATCCACGGGGATATCCTGCCCTTTCTTCTTGTTGTCCACCGTAATGGCAACACCCTTCTTCTTCAATGCCTCTATCTGTTCATCAACCCAAGCTTGGGTTAGGCGTAGGGTCCTGGCAATGAACGGGTCCAAGGATATGTCCTCCTGCATAGTGAGGTTAGGTGCAGAGATGGTGTCATTATATATCTTTTTCTGCTCGTATTCATCTGCCATTGTCCTGCCATCATCCTTCTTTAATTGTTGAGGAAGGGAGATGCAATCAAAATTCCTAACTTGGTTCAGAGTTAACCTCTGATACCTCCTTCTCCTGGCTTCTGCCTCATCCTCACAGTCAGCCCAAAAATCTTCTAGGTGCCTTTGGTGAACAGGCTTTCCTAGCACCTTCTGTATCTTGCCGTAAGGATCATATGGTCTTGTTATTGGAAACGGCTGCAGATTCATCTTATTCAGGGTGACCATCACCTTCTTGATATTATCAGAGTCAGGGCACATATAATTGCCAATGCTGACTGGGAACAAAATTGGTGGCAGCTTCTTGGCATCCTTGTACATCTGTATCATGGTGGAGCCCTGCCTGATGAATTCCATTAGTACCACGGCGTTGGTAGGATACCTTGGCAGCATCAGGGGATGTCCCTCGAAACCTTCAACCCTTATATAAGAAAAGGTTGCAAATTGTATGTACCAGGCCCCATGCCTGTAGACTGCCTCTTGAGCCTCCATGCTCAATCTTTTTGTTCTGTCTTCTTCCATGGTCCTTACCAGATGCATAGAGAATGCATCATTGACCAGTTTGTAATCTTTTAGGTAGTTGGTTCTTTGCAGCTGAGGATGATGATCCCAGATATATGCCGCATTTGTGCCTATGAGCTTCCCATCTGTAACCAAGGCATCAAAAGTGCCTCTATAGGCACAAGAATAAACAATATACGAGGACATGAAAAACACACAATTTGAACCTCCCAGGTTCATTAGTTGCTCATGAAGAGCATCACTTATAATTTGGCCCCACAGTGGCTTGGTGTCTGAATATAGACACATCATTATTATCCCATATATCCAGTCTCTGAAACTACCAGTATCAGGTTGGCCAGTTACTCTGTTCAGGAGTGCGATCATGTACTGATACTCCTCACTGAAATCATACTTGAACAGGTGCACAGGAAGCTTTGCGGCTGCATTTTATGTGTTGTTCTCAGCACGCCACGGATACATGTTCTTCCTGGCTGATTTCTTATTGGCCTCATACTCCCTTTCAGACTTCTTCAAGTCTACACTTTTGACCTTACTGCCCAATGGCAATCCAAATGTCTGGGAGAGACCTTTGATGGAAAGGTCTGCATATACCCTCCTATGCTTCACTACTTGCCTTGTTTGAGGGTTATAATTCTGGGCACACTCAATGACGAGCTTCGGAGATTCCATGGAGTATGGAAAACTAGCGGCATTCCACAATCCCGATATGAACACTGCGTCCAGCACAGGACTCTTGTCATGTCGATTGTTTATCTTGGCTGACCTTGCTTCCAAATTAGTGCTTCCCTGATGGGTGTCTGTGATTGCTCCATATTTAAACAAGACCCCCCTCTGAGCAGAGAACATGGGCTTGCTGAACTCTTCCTGACACTTGACCAATCGCTTCTCAGCCATGAGTGCCTACAATTAATGACAATTCTATCTCACAACAGGTACATATATGCATGCATACTGCAGTTGAATTTATAAATCATTATGCCTACTGTATGAATTCCAACATTACTTAATCATACGGGTGCATAAACCAGAGCTTACATCATCGCACCAGAATAGAAACAATATGATGAAGGTTTTATTTACTTACCTGGTTATGCAGATTTCCTTTTATACCAGTAGATTGTTGAGACATTCTTAATTTAGCTGATGATCACCTTCTTCTTTCTGCTCGTGAGCTCAAATCGTGCAACGGTAGCTGGTATGCAGATATGGAAGCTGGTGCTCTGTAAAACAAGTTTATCACAAGGTAAATGTGAAAATGGCGGTTGAATTACCTTTTAACCTCGCATTTAGGGTGCATTTAGGGCAACTCTGACAGATTAGATCATGTTCCTTGATTATCCATGCGAAAATGCAGGATCTCGCCAGGTGTTTCATTGGGTTCAGGGGTTGGCGGGAACTACCTACCATGTCTGCGCGCATTAAATGATAATGGAGGCAACGGGAGCGGGGAATATCCCTATGACAGGATATGATGAAGGCAGGATGATATTCGCAAATATCGGGTTGAGTTTCAATATCATCCTCCCCCCGCATTTGTTATCGCGACAAGATTCGGGTGACGAAAGCACCCTTGTTTATGTTTGGTACATCAGGAGGATATTTCGGTGTATCGGGTGATGTTTCAAAATATGATGATGACGAGACAAATTTACATGTCTCTCTTTTTGGAATATCGGGATGACGTCATCCTGATATTCGCTAAGGGTGATATTTTGCGTCAGGAGGATATAAAGACACATCGGGTTATATGCGAAGTATGACGCTCGCGATAGATAAAACTGTTTGACGGGAAGAGTTTGCTACCATTTAAAGTTGACGTCCGGATATTTGAACTGCATGACATATCGGAGGGAATGTTTCAAAAATGATGATGAACTTCAACAATATGACCTTCCTCTTATGAATATCAGGTTTGACCAAAACTTTGACTGTTCATAACTCTTATATCCTGACGAATATCAAGGTGATGTAAAAGGTAAACCTGCCTGAATTTTAATGCTCTTTCAAAATATGAGGTCACAGAGATGAAATACAAACTTTGACAAACTAACCTCATGGTGACTTACCTCATCGTGATTTTGCATGATGATGCACTCGACTTACTTTTACCAAACCGCCCAGAAGCAGACGCACAAGCCAAACCAAAAATTGGGTCCCTGTTTTGCCAAGTCAAAATGGGGCGTGTTGTGTAACCACACAACAAAACCATGGTATGTAAAGATTAATAAGGAACGAATATCTTGTTGTTGTAAAACGCATGCTCAGTTTCGTTATTATTATGATGTGTTTCAATATATACATTGTACTTTACATCGTAACATGATTATACAGGAATGTGATATTAATATGCCAACTGAAGCAATAAAAGAGTTTATATCAAGTTTGTTTTGTGAAAGATCTAATGAAAAAGGTTTTTATTTAAGTTCATGTATTTCTGGACAATGCACTAGTTGTGGCAATCTTTCTTTGTTAAGAGTTTGTATACATGAAAGTGTTGAAAATGATTTTGGACAACAATTAGTGGATGTTAAAAGATTTAAGAATGTTGAATATTCTTTAAAGGATGGAAAATTTGGAAAGCGTTGTGATTTAATTACAGAAAAGGTTAGTGTGCATGCATTCATATCAGAATTTAAAAGTAAAATTGTACCAAAATATGTCAAGCACTCTCAACAAGCTCGATGGCTTGATGGACAATTTCATGAATGTAGAAACACATTTCCAGTTGGTACTATACTATCAGTGGTTGATTTTGTGGAAACCTATACTTTAGCTCTACAAGAGGAAATTCAATCACAATATTACAATTCAATGCAGGTTGCTATGCTTGTTCATATTGTTTATAGACATGCTGATGATAGCACAGAGAATGATAGAAAAGTTTTGAGGGAGTATCATTTCTATTTGAGTGACAACCAGTTACACTCATTAGAGTTTGTTCAATATTGTTTCAATATATTTTATACAAATTTCAGAGAAAGAGGAATCCAAATGACTGAACATCTTATATGGTTAGATAATTGTACGGGGCAGTTCAAGAATGCTTGAATGTTCTATTGGTTATGTAGGGTTCACAAGGAGAATAATGTCCAACATATGTGAAATTTTTTTAAAGCTGGACATGGTAAAGGAGAACATGATGGAGCTGGTGCGTGTGTTAAAAGAATTCTTGCTAGACAACAATTAAAATTTGAGGATGCAGTAAAATTTAAAGATGCACATGGGATTGTAGATTGGTGTAATACAAGATTATGTACACCTAGATCAAGCGAGTACTCTACAGTTCGTCGATTCTTTTGGTTGGTTGAAGAAGAAAATATTCTACCTAGACTTGATTGCCAGACAATCAGTGGATCTACTAAATGGCATTCATTTAGGAGTTCGAATACAAGTACATGTACTATCTAGACAAGGGAGCTTGCATGTTTTTGTCAGTTTTGTATTTCAGGAGATTGGGAAGCATGTGAGAATACAGAATGGGTTGAAGAGTGGAAACAAAGACCATTGACACTTGCACAAGCACACAATCAAAGTGAAACAACAATTGAAGACAATGATCAACTGTTTGTATCAGACGATTATGATCGTGTTTCAGACCTTGTACAAGAAGGTAATTTAATTCAAATCATTTCATTTTATTTCACTTCATTACTAATTTGTAGTGCTTTTATTTATTTATGTGTACATATGAATGCATGTATGTTGATTGGTCAAATTTTATGGACATGTGCAAGTTATTGAATCAAAATTTGTTTGCAGGACATGTGTATGTTGTTGTTGCACCAAAGAATAATGAAGAGGAAACTAAATATTGGTTGGCTCGTTGTGTGGAGACTAAACATAAGTTAACAGCACCTCAAGAAGATGATGATGGCTTTCCTTATCAAATAGGTTTGGTGATCCCCTTAAGACATCCCCTTAAGTAAATTTTGATAACAAGTCTTTGATCCCCTTAAGCATATTTTAAGAACTTATTTGATCCCCTTAAGCAAATTTTAAGTATTTCTTTGATGATGGCTATCATTATCCAATAGGTTCGGTGGTGGTTGTTGGCACTTGGCTACGGAAATACCTAATAAGGAAGAATGGTTTGCCTGCATTCGAAGATTATGAAACACATAAGAAGATTATACACTACTCACATTTGGTGTTAGCAACAAATATAAAACTGGAGAGGTATCGTGGAAAACCTACAAATAAAGAGCTATGGAACATTTCTATGGAAGACCATGAGATAATCATCGATGCGTTGGAAAAAAGAGAGGATGGAGATGGTACAATGGAATAAGTAAATACAGGTAAATATAGTTAAATATATTTATATTGTTGTTTTAAATACATTAAATACATGTTTTGATATTTCTTGTGCGTTATTAGTTGAAATTGATTTAATTTGTCCTTTTATATCCTCAGGCCATCATCACAAATTCATCACATACTTTGAAACAAAAACTTGAGAGGCACTTGTAAATACAGGTACAAATTGTGTATATCTAGATAGTTTTATATAAATTAAAATACATGTTTTAATTTAGATATACTGATAAATTGCTTGTATTATTTTTACATCAGGTGGCATGAAGACCTGCTACATTCTCCTCAAGTTTTGGATTTTCTTGAGATGGCATACAATGACATTTTGTATTTACATTATTTTGAGTTGGCATATATGTACATACACAATTACATTATTACACATTTTGTACAGAAATTTGTATACATGTGTATGTACACAATTTTATACTCTACAGTATTAAATTTATCAAAATTATTATTCTATGTATTTTATTTGTTAAATGTCCATGTTTTTCTACTTAGAATTTACTTTAACTTTGATTTAATATATTGTTCAATTTGGTTGCCTTGGGCAACTTCACCAAATTTTGAGAACTTAAGACGTCCCCTTAAGACATCGTAAATTAGGACCCCTTAAGACATCCAAAAAGTTAGCATCAAGTTGTAGGTTAATTGCAAATGATAGGTGTCTAGGTAGGGAATGTACTCACATTTTTATTTTTTCAATTTTCATGTTTATTTTTCAATTTTTGAGTGATCTAACGAGCAAGCTTCGTTGGTGAGTAGTGTGTAGGAGCTTTCTACAACAAATCAAGTTGCCCTATGACAAGGTTGGATAGATAGAGTGGTGTAGGTTCCTATTGTGTTATCCTTATGACACATTTATTATGACAAGGTGGTACTATCAAATTCGAACAATGTTAAAAATGTCAAGGAAGTGGTAGAGGCTTTGTAAGGCTTGTGTAATTTGTCCCACCACCCTAGGATAAAGTTTTTTAGTTTATTAGTAATTCTAACACTACTTCAACTTATTACTCTAGGGTGAGGGCCACTATAATTTTCCCTACCACTAATATATCTTAAGACACCTATTGGTTTATGTTTGATGTCATTGTAGTATATTAATTTTCCCTACCACTATTGATTGAACAAAACTATACCATATATATTAAGTACTCTAGCTTAATGATCTTAAGATTAATGAAATCAGGACTAATTATATCATCATTATGCTTAGATACACCCAACATGCTAATCAAGAACTTAATTACCTTCACAACCCTATTAGCATTGTATCACTCCTATTAGGGAGTGGACTTGAATGGGGCCAAAAGATTCTTTACCTCTTAGGATTGTGACTTTGGGTTTGGCATGGTCAACTTGGAGAGGTTGTGTGGCATATCCCTATAAGAGGATGAAGGGTGATAGGAGGTTGTAGGATGGCTAAAAGCATTCACATGACGATAATGTTCAAGTTTAAATCTCAAGATATGCATCATGGTCTACAAGGTTCTCTTGTTCAAAAGGTTCATCATATTCTAGACAAGGAACTCACAGTCATTGGTACCAAATTCAAGACCTCCTATTACAAGTCTCCATATAGCTTTCAACATAACACCTATAAACACAAAATTTATAGGGCTTGAATACAAGCCCGCCTCCCAGTTAGGAGACTTCCAAATAATTGGTGAACTCACATGCAATAAGGGAATAACACATGCATACAAAATATGTAGAAGAAAACCCTGTAGCATGACTCATGATTAATTAAAGTTAGGGTTAGGGTTTCAATTAGGATTAGGCTTAGGGTTAGAATTGAGGTTAGGGTTAGAATTATAATTCAAGGGTTGCTAAATTAGGGTAAGTATTAGAGCTACAATTATGGTCTGGGTTACAGCTAGAGTTAGAGTTACAATTACAATTACAAGTAGCTCGTTAGGGTTAGGGTTAGGGCTAGAGTTAGAGTTACAATTACAATTACAATTACAAGTAGAGTTAGGGTTAGGGTTATGATTAGGGTTATAATAAGGGTTAGGGTTTGAATTGCATATAGAATTAGGGTTAGGATTAGGGTTAGAATTAGTGTTAGGGTTAGGGTTGGAATTGCATATAGAATTAGGGTTCAATCTAGCTAGAAATAGATAAATTAGTCAAGATGGTTCTAGCTCGATTTTGTTTCCTATTTCCTAGATTTGCAAAACTATTGTTTTCTATTTAGTTGTTAGTCCCAACTCTTTCCTTTTAAGAAGTATATCAAATCTAATGTAGTAGTAGATACTTCTACATAAACAAGTTTCTGTTAGGAGAAAATATCTTTTGCCAAATTTGTATAGAGTTGTCTATAGTGTGTTCCAAGGTAATCAAATGATGTAAGTCACAATTTAGAGGGTTGAGGGATAAGTTTATGTTGAGTCTATAGGAGGTGTTTTCTTACATAGACTGAGCTCCATAATCTAGGTGTCTCCATGTCTAACTCAAATGTTTCAACTTGGTCCATATTATATCCAGATTAATGATAAAATTTTATATATATGGCTATGAGATCCACGATCATATCAATGTTTGGTAGAGAAAAGTTATCTAAGTTGGGGTAGATCCTTTTTTGATGTCTCAAAAGTTAGTGCAAACATGAATTCCCTTAGTTTTCTTGTTAACTAAGACCACATTAGAGACCCATTTAGGATAAGTAATAGTCTGAATGAACCTTGGACATCCAAGAGTTTATACAATTCTTCTATGACCATGAGGGCTACTTGGGGGTGTATTTTGTGTAGCTTTTATTGAATAGGTTTGGCATTGAGGCGAACCACAAGATGATGCATGACTTTAAAGATGGAGTCTCAAGGCATATCACCATAAGACCACATGAAGAAATCAACGTAATCTTTAACATGGTGACATGGTTATATATGCCTTCTTTGATGTCAAGGTCTAGTGGAGCTACTATCTTAGAGAGTTTAGGGTCCGAGCTTCTATTCACAAGTTGATGTCTATAGGATCCTCAACAAGGAGAGGGGAGTCATGTCTTGTATCTGAGTGGTATCTAATGGAAGGTGAAGTTTGTCAAATTGAGGAGCTCTTGGGAAGTGTCCATTTTTATTGTATCATTTTAATGAATCACAAGTTTCTTCTTATATCTTGTTGCTATTCTACCTAGACTAGGGTGCCTTAGGACTAAAGGGTTCTTTCTTTCTCTCCAAAATAAGCATATGTAGGTGTTAAGTATGGTGGAAAAGTCTTTCTTATGATTACAATGGGGATGTGGTCTTGACACTTCATAAGTTTCATGATGGCTTCATCATTTTGGAAAACATCAAATCATAAAGGGTCGTGTTGGTCCCAATCGATAAGCTCAAGGTATTATAGGTCTAAGGAGATGGTGAGGATAGTGACCTATCATGAAAGAGGTTAGTGGTGGAAAGATCTTCGTAAGGATCATGAGTGGAGCCTACATCAATGTCGTTAAGATTAGGGGAAGCATTACCAATGAGGTTGAGCTCGTATCACAATTAACATCATGATGTTCATTCTAGGGGCATAACCTAGCTAGTGAGGACAGCTACTTGAGTATATCAAAAGTTACATAAATGTTGGCTTCATTCATTCTTGATTAGTTGGCTATCACAAAAACTGTAAAAATTTCTCAATTCTTGATTAGTTGGTTGTCTCTAAAGGTTTTATTATGGTTTGTTGTAATTTTTTTACATGATAGTTAGCTATTATGGTTTTATTATGACAGTTTGTTCAAAATCTCTCCTTTCATATGATACAATCGTTTCAAAATTTCAATTGTATTTTACAGCTAAAATGTTTAAATACATCTATTCAACACTCAAATTGAACTCAAATTTTGACAGTTTGTTCAAAATCTCTCCTTTCATATGATACAGTATTTTCAAAATTTCAATTGTATTTTACAGCTAAAATGTTTAAATACAGCTATTCAACACTCAAATTGAACTCAAATTTTGATAGTTTGTTCAAAATTTCTCCTTTCATATGATACAATATTTTCAAAATTTCAATTGTATTTTACAGCTAAAATGTCTAAATATATCTATTCAATTCTCAATTTTAAACATAATTTTGACAGTTTGTTCAAATTCTATCCTTTTATATGATATAGTCTTTCAAAATTTCAATTGTATTTTACAACTAAACTGTCAAAAATCAACTACTGATTTCATAAACCCTAAACCCTAAATAACAATTCACAATTTAAATTTTGATTGCATTTTACACCAAAACAAACAAGGGAAGCTTAAAACGATTGATGGGTAATTTATAGAAGTGGAAAAATCCACTTACTTGGTGGGTGGATGCTAATGAACTCGGGATCCCGTTTTCGCCTGTCAACTGTCGCTGTTGAAAATGGGGTCTCTGCAAGTTTTTTATAAATTTAATACTTTTTCAAAACGGGATCCCATTTTTGGCCTCTAGGTTCAGGATTCTGCTAAAAAATGGGATCACATTTTTTGTTTTAGGCTCGGGATCCCGAGGCAAAACGGGATCGCGTTTTATATAAACGGGATCCCATTTTATAGAAACGGGATCTCGTTTTTGGATCCCCAATTTTAGATTTTTTTCTAACTCTGAAACTTCCACCTTAAGTGGACACAACTTCTTGCATTTACCCATGATGCATTTGATAAGATCTGTGGAAGAGGTTCAATTAGTTTTGATGGAAAGCACATTACATATAATGTCCTTTATGTCAAAGGTCTCTGACACAATCTTCTAAGTGTAGGACAAATGTGTAGCAGAGGATATAATCTTGTGTTTCAGGATGGTGGCTGTGAAATCAGAAAAGAAGACTCCGTAACTCTGAATGCTACAAGAACAAGGACAAATGGAAATATATATCAGCTCAAAGGTGCTGAAGGTGTATGCTATATGACTCAAATTAATGAAAGTTGGATATGACATAGAAGAATGTCTCATCAATTTTGACAGCTTAGTAAAGATCAGCTCTACTCAAGTTGTAAGGGATCTACCAAGGATTACAAAGCCTACCAATGCAACCTACAATGAATGTCAGATTGGGAAGCAAACAAGGAAAAATTTCAAGATCAAAGAATATTCTACCACCAAACCTCTAGATTTAGTGCATACAGATCTATGCAGACCTACAAGAGTAGGAAGCTTTCAAGGTGACAAGTATTTCATGTTGTTGATTGATGATTTCTCTAGAATGACTTGGGTAACTTTTCTCAAAGAAAAATCAGAAGCTCTAGATAAGTTTAAAGCTTTTAAGGCTATGGCTGAAAATGAAATTAATCTAAAAGTCAAGTGCTTGAGGTTTGACAGAGGTGGTGAGTTCACTTCCAATGAGTTTAATTGATTTTGTGAAGATCATGGAATAAAAGGGCATTTGTCAGCACCTAGGACTCCTCAACAGAATGGAATTGTGGAAAGGAAGAATAGGACAATTCAAGAAGCAGCAAGGACAATGATGAAAGAAGCAAATCTACCAGATATCTATTGGAGAGAAGCTATCCACACTGCAGTTTGCATACAAAATAGAGTACAAGCTAGGGTCAATAGTTCAAAGACTCCATATGAACTATGGTATTGAAGAACTCGTACTGTAAAATACTTTAGAGTGTTTGGAAGTAAATTCTACATTAGGAGAGATGAATAGAACTTGGGAAAGTTTGATACAAGATCGGATGAAGGAATCTTCCTTTGATATTCTACAAAGAGCAAGGCTTACAGGTGCTACAATAAGAGACTGAAGAGATTAGTGGAAAGTGTAAATGTCAAAGTGGATGAAGAACCATACCAAAGTTTAGTGCTATTAGAAGGGTATGAATTAGATGAGAACCATTGCAGAGAAGTAGAAACAGAGGAAGAAAAGGAAAGGGGGAAGCAAGTAGATTAAGAAGATGCTCTGGAAAAGATTCCCAAGATTCCCAAGTATGTGCAGAAGAATCATTCTAAAGATCAGATCATTGGAGATAAGAACAAAGGTGTTTTAATGAGGAGAAGTATTGCTATGGCAGATGAACAGGTAAATTTGTGCTTATTATCTCACATAGAACCCAAAACATTGACTGAAGCATGTAAAAATGAGCACTGGATCAAGCCTATGGAAGAGGAATTGATGCAGATTGAGAAGAATCAAACTTGGGAAGTTGTCCCAAGACCAACAGACAAGAATGTGATAGGAACTAAATGGGTCTTCCAGAGCAAATTGAATGAGAATGGGGAAGTAGTTAGAAATAAGGCTAGGCTGGTGTGTAAAGGCTACTCACAAGTGGAAGGAATAGATTATGAAGAAACTTTTTCTCTAGTTGCAAGATTGGAGGCCATTAGATTGTTCTTAGCCTTTACAGCTCATAAGGACTTCAAAGTTTATTAGATGGATGTGAAATCTACATTCCTAAATGGAGAATTGGAAGAGGAAGTATACATTGAGCAACCAGAAGGTTTTCAGTTATTAGATGATCCAAATATGGTCTGCAGATTGAAGAAGGCATTGTATGGACTCAAACATGCGCCTAGAACTTGGTATGCAAGGTTGGATAGGTACCTGCTACAGTAAGGATTCAAAAAGGACACTACAGATAGCAATTTGTACTTCAAAATTGAAGAAGATCAAATCCTGATTATGGAGGTGTATGTAGATGATATAATCTTTAGAGGAAATAAAGGTATGTGCAAGAGATTTGTAGAAGAAATGTAAAAAGAATTTGAAATGTCAATGTGTGGGGAAATGAACTTCTTCCTTGGGTTACAAATCAGTCAATCAGAAAAGGGCATTTTCATTTCACAGTCAAAGTATGCTAAGGAAATGTTGAAGAAGTTTGGAATGGAAGACTCCAAACTGGTATGTACTCCCATGACTACTGGTTGTAAGTTAAGAAAAGATGATGAATCTCCTAAGGCTGATCAGAGCAAGTACAGATCAATGATTGGTGGATTATTATACCTTATTATCACTAGACCGGATATCATACATGCAGTCTATCTTATGGCTAGATTCCAAGCTAATCCTAGAGAGTCAAATGTTGTAGCAGTAAAGAGGATATTTAGGTACCTAAAAGGCACTCTGGAGTTCATCCTATGGTATCCCAAGGATACTGATTTCTCATTGAGTGCATATATAGATGCAAATTGAGTAGGATGTACAGATGATAGAAGGAGTACAAGTGGCAGTGCTTTCTTTCTGGGAAGTAGACTTGTCTCATGGTTAAGTAAGAAGTAGGACTCAGTGTCATTATCTACTGTAGAGGTAGAATATATTGTAGCAGCAGCTTGTTGCACACATGTGTTATGGATGAAGCAAACATTAAAGGATATCAAAGTGTCATATAATGAACCTATTCCTATCCTATGTGACAATATAAGTGCTATCAACATTTAAAAAAATCTGGTGATGCATTCAAGGACAAAGCATATTTCAATCCGGTATCACTTCTTAAGAGAAAAGGTTGCAGAGAATGAGGTGAAGTTGGAGTACGTGCCTACCAAGGATCAAGTTGTAGACATCAAAGGCTCTCCCTAAGGATACTTTTGAGAATCTCTGACAGAAGTTAGGGGTTATTGCCCCTCCTCTTCACTAGATGCATAAATGTATGCATCTGTCCAGGAAGCATTTCAAGATACACTTTTGGCCCTAGACTGATGTTGAAGGCTACCTCTCAGAGGGAGTAGGTAGTGATACTATTGGTTAGTATAGTTAGAAGGAGCATATCCTATTATCTTAAGGGGGAGAGTGCATAAAAAGAGAGAACAGTGGAGATAGAGCAGATACTTGCTGGTGTTAGAGTTGTTACCCTTTTCTAGTGATGTCAAAGGGGGAGAGAGTTAAAGTGATTGAAAAACCATTATGCAGAGAGGTGTGTGAAGAGTAAAAATTGTTTCTCTCAGGGGGAGTATAAATATTGGTTGCAGATCTATTGACTAATTGCTTTAGGTCTTGATGGTTTTTCAAAGAGCTGGTGTTGCCATCAATGACAAAGGGGCAGATTGTTGGAAAATTGTTGGTGTTGTCATTGATGTCAACTCCCAGCAGATGCTTCACTTGGTTTCCAAGTGATTTTGAGAAAATTTGATAAAAAGGTGTGCAGTGTGATTGAGGTACCCTTAGTGTTATGCTTCACATTTCTTCCTAATTGAAGATATGCTTGTGTGGTTTGGAGGTATTGATCAGAGGCGTTCAGAGGTATTATATCCAGAGTTTCAGGTTCTAGATCATGCGGAAGTAGAAGATGTGTTTGATAGAATATTTGACTGTGAAGGAGGGTGTCTAGGAGACATGAGAATGCTCCACATTTCTGCACATTGAACCTTCATGTCTTGCAGATCTGGGAGAGTGTTTATATTATTTGTATCGACCTTCCTTTAATTTTCTAGTGTTGGGATGCTCCACAAGTTTAGTTCTTGCATTGGTGATCAGTAATAGTGTGTCCTAATGTGCATAATGAAGACATTCTTTGATTTAGATGGTTGTGACAGTGTTGTAGAAGTTTATGATGATGATGAGTATTCTGGGAAGGTGTGTGAATTCTTTGGAGTGTCTCTCTAGTCTGCTTGATGTTCTTGGACTTGGAGAAGCATCAATATGGCCATTAGCTCAGGTTTGGCCAACTTGGCTTATTAGCGCCATTTGCAGAAGTACCTTGTGGATTGTGGATGTGATAAGCAGCTTGATGATACAAATTTGAGTCCTAGTTATCCCTTGACATGGTCCACTTTCACTTCTTTCCACAGCAGAAGTGTTTAGTGCCGACCTAAGTAATGTTGCATGTGTGTAATGCACACACTTCATTAGGACTGACCTAATTGAGATAGGTCTTGGTTATAGATGGTATAAATGCAAGATGAAGTTGAATGGAGCAATGCAGAGAAGAAAATACAAATGTGAATTAAAGGTAGTGAAGTTGTGTGCAAACTTAAATGCTTATGACTTTAGAATGCAGTGAGCAGAAGGGGTCTACATTTTAGTGTGCTAGAAGTTGCTGGAGGCAGTGAGCCAAAGGTTGTGGATGGCAAGGAGTGGCAGCAGTGGATCTCTCCTCTTGCTTTAAAATAGTGAATCTCTCTGTAACGGTCTTCTTCTTTCTTCTCTCTTCTAGGTAGTGAGCACTTGGGAGTGAGCCTTTCTTATGGGTAGTGATCCTATTGATTTTTGGTGTTGTTATTCATATATATTGTGAGCTAATCCTCACCATAGTTTTTCCCTTACTGGGTTTTCCACATAAATTTGGTGTTCTTATGTGTTTGGACGTGTTTACATTGATGCTTCATCTGTTTACATTCTGCTAATGTATTATAAGTGGTTGATGTTTGAAATTACTTTGAGGGTTTAAAGTTTTAACATACAAATGATTCAACCCCCCCTCTTAGTTGTCCTGTGCATTCTAACAATTACATCATGACATTCATAGTATCTAGTACATAGTACTTTGCATTTTCATATATGTGAATCACATCCATACACATTGCATACATTATAGATAGAAAAACAAAAACATCATTATCATTCATATATGATAATCATAGGTACGCATCTGCATTAACATAAATAAAGTTCTAGCCAACCATTGGCACAAGAGGGAAAGTGAAGTATAAGCTATCAATTGAAGCTATATATAGATCTCAACCAATTAGGTCTCACAACAATAGATGAATAACAATGTCTGAGTACAAGTCACTCCTCCAATGGAGTCAAAAGAGCAAAACTACCCACTCAAGCATGCAAGGGGGAAAGCAAAAATATCTTTAATAAACATAGGTCTCTCAAAGACCTCAAGGTGTCAGGTTAGACCATCGTCAAAATCTTCACGAAAAAAAACTTAAAAATTAGAAAATAAAAAAAAACCTAAAAATTTGTAAAACTTCTAAAATCCCTAAAAATTAAATATGTACCTTCAAAATCTACAATAAAAGGATAATTTATTCTTCTCCTCCCTAGCTTAGCATGTCTTTGTCATCTTTTATTTCCTTAGTCTAGGCTTATGTCCTCGTATTGCATGTCTTTATCATTGTTGTAGGTTGTTATGACAAGGTGAGATGACTCAAGTAAATTCAACATCTATTGTATGTTCTCTCATCTCCCTTCCAATACTTACTTCAAGCTTATCATTGATTGTACTTACACTTGAATTAGTTTTCATTACAGGTATAGATGCAAGACAATAACAAAGATAAAGGCCAATTTTAGGAACGATAGCTATCTTTCATGTAGACTACCATACGGGTAAGTGCAAGAAGATGGGGGGCCAAAAAGGGGTCTTAAGTGGCCACTTTTTTTTCTGAAATCAGGAAATGCTGGCCTTGGATGAGAAATTGAGCATAGTTACACTCAAAATTTGGAGATGCAACCAAAACAATGTTCGTAGTGCTCCGAGTCTACTTTATAAACTATAATTTTTTTTTAAAAATGGCATAGATTAAGGGATTCAAAAGAGGGAGCCACAGAAATTGGTGTTGTTTCTGTCAAAAAAACATAACATATCATGTTTTGTGACTCCCTCAAAAGGTAAACTTTTTTTTGGTATTTTTAAAATCGCTTTGGTGAGAAATTAGCTAATAGCATGTCGTTTATGATCGATTTTTCTGATAATTTTTTGATGAATATTTGATTTTTTACTAATTTTCAAAGTGGACACATCCTAAAAAATAGAATTTTGGCCATGCTACCCCTATAAATTTTGAAAACTAATTGAAAATCATTTTTTTCTTTTTTTAATATGTGTAGAATGGAGTCTAGTTTCTAAATATGTAATTTTTTTGAAATTTCAAAGAATAGTTAATTTACAATGAAAAAAAGACCAAACAATGGTTTTTGCCCAAAAACGGACACACAAACAAAAGAAATTAAAGATGAAAAGCTTAAAATTGTTAAAATGTGAAAAAAATCACATCATCAAATAGCTAAGAGAAAGCCTAACATTACCCAGGTGTTTGATTTGTTCAACCTTGAAACACGTGCAAATCTGAGGGTTAGCACGAATGAAATTATGTGAAATCTTGAAGAATATGGAAAAACACGTCTGTGGATGTTGAAAAGGCACTCCAAGCCTTTGGGTTGGAAATCCAAAGAAAATCCCAAGCCCAGGGTTGGGATTCCTAAAGAAAAACATAACGCGAGCGTGTTATAATGCGCTCGCGTTATTGTTTGCTTTGCATTTTCCCTTTTCCACAAAAGTTTGTGTTGTTTGTCATGTTTGAAATAACGCGAGCACGTTATAACGCACTCACGTTATGTTCCCCTTGAATTTTTTTATGTTCAAGGTTATTAATCATGTATGTATGTATAGTGTCAAGGGTAGATGAGGGTAGAGATGGGAGTGAGCCAGATAGGGGAGGAGAGGGGTGGATAAGGATTAAGTGATTAAGGTTTAAGGTTGAGGGCTGAGCGTTTAGGGATAGGATTTAGAGTTTAGGGATAAGGGATTAGAGTTTAGGACCTTGAGGGATTAGGGTTTAGGGTTGAGGCTTTAGGGATAGCATTTAGGGTTAAGGGTTGAGGGATTAGGGTTAAGGTAGAGTGTTGAGGGTAGAGGGATTAGGGATAGGGTTTAGGGTTGAAAGTTTAGGGTTGAGGGATTAGGGTTTAAGGTATAGTTTAGTAGTTCTTGTGGATAGAGCCACTAAACAATGGGAGATTATTTGCCTGTTTCATAACAATATACCTCCCCTAAGTGTGGGGTGGACAACAAGAAACATAGATGTACCCCAATGCAAAGCTTTTCTCATAATGATCATCCTTCTGATTTCAACTGCTAATTACTCACTGTGGATGTACCATACGCAAAGATTTTCTCATAGTGTGTACACCTATTGGCATAATGAACCCCAGATGGGCCAGAAAAACATGCCATATAACATTACTAACATTAAAAAAGTTCATAGCCATTTTTTTGACATATTCTTCCAGCTCAAATATCTTTAAGAGAAGAGTGTCAAAAATGATGGGTTTAACAACCTAACAAAGGCAAAGCAGTTTTGTTGGGTTTAGGGATAGGGTTTAGGGTTGAGGGATTAGGGTTTAGGGTTGAGGGATTAGGGTTTAATGTTGAGAGTTGAGGGTTGAGGGTTTAGGGATAGGGTTGATGGTCAAGCAATTAGGGTTAAAGTAGAGTGTTGAGGGTAGAGGGATTAGGGATAGGGTTTAGGGTTGAAGGTTTAATGATTGAGGGTTGAGGCTTTAGGGCTGAGGGTTAAGGGATTGGGGTTTAAAATATAGTGTTGAGCATCGAGGGTTTATGGATAGGTTTTAGGGTTTAATTTTTAAGGGTTAAGGGTTGAGGGATAGGGTTTATGGTTTAGGGATAAGGGATTAGGATTTAAGGTATAGTGTTGAGGGTTGAGGGTTTAGGAATAGGGATAGTGTTTAGGGTTTAAGGTATAGTGTTGAGGGTTGAGGGTTTAGGGTTGACGAATTAGGGTTTAGGGTTGACGGATTAGCATTTAATGTCGAGGTTAGGGTTAGAGTGTCGAGGGTAGAGGGATTAGGGATAGGGTTTAGGGTTGAAGGTTTAAGGATTGAGGGTTGAGGCTTTAGGGATGAGGGTTTAAGGCTTAAGATATATTGTCAAGTGTTGAGGGTGTAGGGATAGGGTTTAAGTTTTAAGGGTTAAGGGTTGAGGGATAGGGATTAGGGTTTAAGGTATAGTGTTGAGGTTTGATGGTTTAGGGATAGGGTTTAGGTTTGAGGGATTAGGGTTTAGGGTTGATGAATTAGGGTTTAATGTTGAGGGTTGAGGGTTGAGGGTTGAGGGATAGGGTTAATGGTCAAGGGATTAGGGTTAAAGAAGAGTGTCGAGGGTAGAGGGATTAGGGATAGGGTTTAGGGTTGAAGGTTTAAGGATTTAGGGTTGAGGCTTTAGGGATGAGGGTTAAGGGATTAGGGTTTAAGATATAGTGTCGAGTGTCGAGCATGTAGGGATAGGTTTTAGGGTTCAAGTTTTAAGGGTTAAGGGTCGAGGGATTAGAGTTAAGGGTTAAGGGATTAGGGTTTGATGTTGAGGGTTGAGTACATTGAGGTTAGAGGGTCAAGGGTTTTGGGATAGGGTTGAGGGTCGAGGGATTAGGGTTAAAGTAGAGTGTTAAGGGTATAAGGATTAGGGATAGGGTTGGAGGGTTTAGGGATAAGGGATTAGGGTTTAAGGTATAGTATCGAGCCTGTTGAGGGTCTAGGAATAGGGATAGCATTTAGGGTTTATGGATAAGGGATTAGAGTTGAGGGATTAGGGTTGAGGGTTGAGGGATTAGGGTTTATGGATAAGGTCTAGGGTTAAGGGTTGAGTGATTAGGGTTTAAGGTATAGTGTTGAGGGTTTAGGGTTGAGGGATTAGAGTGAAGGGTTGAGGGTTGAGGCTTTAGGGTTTAGGGTTAAGGGTTGAGGGATCAGAGTTAAGGGTTGAGGGATTAGGGTTTGACGTTGAGGGTTGAGTACATTGAGGTTCGAGGGTTAAGGGTTTCGGGATAGGGTTGAGGGTCGAGGGATTAGGGTTAAAGTAGAGTGTCGAGGGTAGAGGGATTAGGGATAGGGTTTAGGGTTGAAGGTTTAAGGATTTAGGGTTGAGGCTTTAGGGATGAGGGTTAAAGGATTAGGGTTTAAGATATAGTGTCGAGTGTCGAGCGTGTAGGGATAGGTTTTAGGGTTCAAGTTTTAAGGGTTAAGGGTCGAGGGATTAGAGTTAAGGGTTGAGGGATTAGGGTTTGATGTTGAGGGTTGAGTACATTGAGGTTCAAGGGTCAAGGGTTTCGGGATAGGGTTGAGGGTCGAGGGATTAGGGTTAAAGTAGAGTGTTGAGGGTATAAGGATTAGGGGTAGGGTTGGAGGGTTTCAGGATAAGGGATTAGAGTTTAAGGTATAGTATCGAGCCCGTTGAGGGTCTAGGAATAGGGATAGTGTTTAGGGTTTAGGGATGAGGGATTAGAGTTGAGGAATGAGGGATTAGGGTTGAGGGTTGAGGGTCGAGGGATTAGGGTTTAGAGATAAGGTTTAGGGTTGAGGGTCGAGGGATTAGGGTTTAAGGTATAGTGTTGAGGGTTTAGGGATAGGGTTTAGGGTTGAGGGATTAGGATTTGACGTTGAGGGTTGAGGGTTGAGGGTTTAGGGTTTATAGTTTAGGGATAGGGTTGAGGGTTGAGGGATCAGAGTTAATGGTTGAGGGATTAGGGTTTGACGTTGAGGGTTGAGTACATTGAGGTTTGAGGGTTAAGGGTTTCGGGATAGGGTTGAGGGTCGAGGGATTAGGGTTAAAGTAGAGTGTCGAAGGTATAAGGATTAGGGATACGGTTGGAGGGTTTAGGGATAAGGGATTAGGGTTTAAGGTATAGTATCGAGCCCGTTAAGGGTTTAGGAATAGGGATAACATTTAGGGTTTAGGGATGAGGGATTAGAGTTGAGGGATGATGGATTAGGGTTGAGGGTTGAGGGATTAGGATTTAGGGATAAGGTTGAGGGTTGAGGGTTGAGGGTTGAGGGATTAGGGTTTAAGGTATAGTGTTGAGGGTTTAGGGATAGGGTTTAGGGTTGAGGGATTAGGATTTAACGTTGAGGGTTGAGGGTTGAGGCTTTAGGGTTTAGGGTTTAGGGATAGGGTTGAGGGTCAAGGGATCAGAGTTAAGGGTTGAGGGATTAGGGTTTGACATTGAGGGTTGAGTACATTGAGGTTCGAGGGTTAAGGGTTTTGGGATAGGGTTGAGGGTCGAGGGATTAGGGTTAAAGTAGAGTGTCGAGGGTATAAGGAATAGGGATATGGTTGGAGGGTTTAGGGATAAGGGATTAGGGTTTAAGGTATAGTATCAAGCCCATTGAGGGTTTAGGAATATAGCATTTAGGGTTTAGGGATGAGGGATTAGAGTTGAGGGATGATGGATTAGGGTTGAGGGTTGAGGGATTAGGGTTTTGGGATAAGGTTTAGGGTTGAGAGTTGAGGGATTAGGGTTTAAGGTATAGTGTTGAGGGTTTAGGGATAGGGTTTAGGGTTGAGGGATTAGAGTGAAGGGTTTAGGGATAGGGTTGAGGGTTGAGGGATCAGAGTTAAGGGTTGAGGGATCAGGGTTTGATGTTGAGGGTTGAGTAAATTAAGGTTCGAGGGTTAAGGGTTTCAGGATAGGGTTGAGGGTCGAGGGATTAGGGTTAAAGTAGAGTGTCAAGGGTATAAGGATTAGGGATAGGGTTAGAGGGTTTAGGGATAAGGGATTAGGGTTTAAGGTATAGTATCGAGCCCGTTGAGGGTCTAGGAATAGGGATAGAGTTTAGGGTTTAGGGATGAGGGATTAGAGTTGAGGGATGACAGATTAGGGTTAAGGGTTGAGGGATTAGGGTTTAGGGATAAGGTTTAGGGTTGAGGGTTGAGGGATTAGGGTTTAAGGTATAGTGTTGAGGGTTTAGGGATAGGGTTGAGGATCGAGGGATCAGAGTTAAGGGTTGAGGGAGTAGGGTTTGACGTTGAGGGTTGAGTACATTGAGGTTCGAGGGTTAAGGGTTTTGGGATAGGGTTGAGGGTCGAGAGATTAGGGTTAAAATAGAGTGTCAAGGGTATAAGGATTAGGGATATGGTTGGAGGGTTTAGGGATAAGGGATTAGGGTTTAAGGTATAGTATCGAGCCCGTTGAGGGTTTAGGAATAGGGATAGCATTTAGGGTTTAAGGATGAGGGATTAGAGTTGAGGGATGATGGATTAGGGTTGAGGGTTGAGGGATTAAGGTTTAGGGTTGAGAGTTGAGGGATTAGGGTTTAAGGTATAGTGTTGAGGGTTTAGGGATAGGGTTTAGGGTTGAGGGATTAGAGTGAAGGGTTGAGGGATTAGGATTTGACATTGAGGGTTGAGGGTTGAGGCTTTAGGGTTTAGGGTTTAGGGATAGGGTTGAGGGTCGAGGGATCAGAGTTAAGGGTTGAGGGATAAAGGTTTGACGTTGAGGGTTAAGTACATTAAGGTTCGAGGGTTAAGGGTTTCGGGATAGGGTTGAGAGTCAAGGGATTAGGGTTAAAGTAGAGTGTCGAGGGTATAAGGATTAGGGATAGGGTTGGAGGGTTTAGGGATAAGGGATTAGGGTTTAAGGTATAGTATCAAGCCCTTTGAGGGTCTAGGAATAGGGATAGCGTTTAGGGTTTAGGGATGAGGGATTAGAGTTAAGGGATGATGGATTAGGGTTAAGGGTTGAGGGATTAGGGTTTAGGGATAAGGTTTAGGGGTGAGGGTTGAGGGATTAGGGTTTAAGGTATAGTGTTGAGGGTTTAGAGATAGGGTTTAGGGTTGAGGGATTAGAGTGAAGGGTTGAGGGATTAGGATTTGATGTTGAGGGTTAAGGGTTGAGGCTTTAGGGTTTAGGGTTTAGGGATAGGGTTGAGGGTCGAGGGATTAGAGTTAAGGGTTGAGGGTTGACGGATTAGAGTTAAGGGTTAAGGGATTAGGTTTTGACGTTGAGGGTTGAGGTTCAATGGTCGAGGGTTTAGGGATAGGGTTGAGGGTCGAGGGATTAGGGTTAAGGTAGACAAGGAGCGACTGAGAGACATAAAGAGGGGAGAGGTAGAGAGGGGAGGGGGAGAGATAAGTGAGATATAGAACATGAGCTAATGGAACTAGAGGTGAGATATTGTAAAGGTGCTATCGAAGGTGAGATAAGTACAAATATTTATGGATCAATCTATTGCAGGACAAAACGCGAGCGCGTTATAACGTGCTCCCATTTTTTCCTACTATAAAAATGATAAAAAAGTGTTGACCCCCGTGATCCAGGGCCACATGCTCTATTTTCATTCTGATTATACGCGTGCTCTAACAAAAGAGAAGTGCTTTCATGCTGTTGGGAAGTTCACATGCACATTTTACACATTCTACCACCTTTGCATGTGTTGGCAAGAGACACATTGGAGCTTCATGATTGTTGTCATTGATGGCAACAAAATTCATCCCACACATCCGCAGGACATAGTGTACCTATACCAGAAGTTAGATTGAAGAGTGTTATGGTCTGGTAAGCAAGAATAGAGTGTTGTGGCAAGGTCCGACAGTTAGGTCCGGATCTCTAAGAGGAAGTATCTTTGGAAAGTGCAGAATTGGGGAAGTCAAGAGGAATACCTTGACTGGTAGATTCCAGGATTTGAACCTCTGGTGATGAAAGAGTGAAGAGATACAAGCATTCAAGTATTGGGGTCCTATTTGGTAGAGCAGACAGAGGAAGAACTGACCAGCAGAGCATCAGACACTATTCTGGATGAGATGTTGATGGTGATCAAGATTATTAAGGTATCATTCAAGATTGGCTAACTTGTTAGATGACTTCTATAAGTATCTCTTTGATCCACATCACTTGGTAAGCAAGGATTCAGCAGACAGACTAAAGTCTGGGAAATACTGACTATTCCAGATGCTGACTAGAATGAGGATGAAATCCTTTGTCTAGATATATATACCAAATGGATTTCTATGAGAGTTGTTGTTGTTGTGGTTGTGTGTGCGAAGAAAAGTAGAAGAATAGTGTGAAAGCAGGAAGACAGGTTCCGTGTGTGACAGGTCAATAGCACCAAAGAAGAGGAAGGATGAAGTGTAGCAGATCAGTGTATTGAGCCTAACCGGAACTGAACCTTAGCATATGTGGATGCTTCTCATCAGTTCAAGTATCTAATTCTCTTGTATAAACTATTGTAGGCAGTGAACCTCTTGTGAGTAGTGTGCTCGGGCAGTGAGCCCTAATTGGCAAGTGTCATTTTGTATTTCTATTCTTCTAACAGAGAATACAATCTTGGGTTAATCACCCCATGGTTTTCTCCCTTAACAGGGTTTCCACGTCAAAAATATTGTGTCATGTGTATTTCCATTTCATGGTTATGTTTGCCTATTTAAATTAATGCTGCATTAATAGTTAAGAAAGTTTAGAAAGCTGAAATAATTAAGATAACTGATTCACCCCCCCTTTCAGTTATCAATAATTGGTATCAGAGCCAAGTTCCTCCCAAAGGAGCCTAACAGCTTGAGGAAGACCTGGGAACTAAAATGGATGTGTATGGTATGAGGCAACAACTTCAGTCTGCCCTAGATGATCTTGAGCAATCAAAATCTGAAGTCAATGAATTGAAGGAAAGACTCATATAGGCTGATGATTTCATAAATGAACTATAAGGGAAACTGAGTATCTCTATGAAAAAGAGAAAAGATCTACTTCAGCAATTGGCAAGTCAAAGTGAAGAAAATAGTACAAATGAAGATCTGAAGGAGAAAACCAAGTTATGTGAAAACTTATCAAAAGAGGTCATTATGGTAAGACATGAAATGGAATCAGGAGTTATGAAATTCACCCAAGAAATTGAAGAGAAAAGAAAAACTGAAGATGATCTAAGACAATCTCTCAAGGAAAAGTCAGAAGACTGCCACAAAATGGATAGAATAATCAGACATCCAGAATTTGATCTTGAAGATGCTAGAGATAATGAAGAAAAACTTGAGGATCAAATTAATACTCTTAAAAAGGATCTTCAAACAACAAATGAATACAAAGAGAAATTCAAGATAAGTTCTGCTCAACTTGAAGTTCTTCTTGAAAGCCAAAAGAGGGCAGATGACAAGAGTGGCTTGGGATATGAGAAAGGTGAAACCTCCGGATCCGGACAGAAGAATTTTGGATCAGGAAATCCAAGGAACAGACCTAGAAGACCTCTGGTAAGGCAACCTAATGCTCAAAGATATCCATCCTTCAATGGATACTGCCACAACTACAATAACTTTGGTCATAAAGCTAATGAGTGCAGAAAGAGAATGAACCAGACAAATACATCCTTCTCCAGATAGTGTTTCAACTACAAAAGGTATGGTCACAAATCTCATGAATGCAGAAATATGCAAATGAACAATTCATTCAATGGTAGATGCTTTGCATGCAATAGAATGGGACATATGGATAATCAATGCAGATTAAGAGGATATCATTCAAATATGCAAAGAAATGTTGCTTGCCACAATTGCAATAGATCTAGTCATATTGCCAAATTCTGTAGAAGCAAGAAACAGGACAAAAGGGGTCCGGTGCATTATAATCAGAATCAAGACAAAGGAAAAGGAATAGTGAATGTGGATGAAGTTAAAAGTGAGATGAACAAGATTTGGGTGAAGAGAAGTACATATAATGCAGGGGATGGATCCACACCAGAATCTGGTGCTAATATTCCTTCCAAAAATTAAAAAGTGAGCTTTGGCTCAGGGGGAGACACAAGGAAAAACATTTTCCCCCAGCTAGTTAATTGGTGCCTAAAATTGGCACATGGGAAGTTGCGGAATAAAAGGCTTCTCAGAGAAACATCTAAAAGAAAGCTTGGTAAAGATATGGAAGATCCACAGGAAGATTTGAAGAGTCTAATCTTCCAAGATTGAATTGGTTTAACAGTCATCCGGTAAAACAGGATTATCACAGTTAAATCTGGTATGATTCAAATTTGAGGCATTTTGTTCTGTGGATAGATCAAGTGTTTGGGGAAAGTAAGATAATTTGTTATTATCCACCAAGAGTAACTTTAAGAGCATTTTAGTGATCCGAAAAAATTTCTCAAGACAAGGAGAACAGAGCAACCGGAATAACTTAAGTTGCACATTTATTGCAATGTGGAATTAGGGTTTGCTCAGAGATAAAAGGGTTCATTTGATCATCATTTACACATTTGCACTCGAGAAGAAGAGAAAAAGAGCTCTGCAAACAAATTGTCTCAAGTCTCTCAAAGATCAATCACAGAAGACAATTCTTCTAGCAATCTGATCCAGATCATCCCGTGAAATCTAGAAGCGTAAAAAGGTATTTTTCACTGTTGATCAAACTTTCTCTGAATCTTTAAGATGTCTACTCTGAATGTTGTAAAGATCTCTGATAGACCTCGCCCCAAATTTAAGAAACATCCCTACAAATCTCTAGAAGTGGATCCCTTAGGAGCATTTTCCAGCATTCCACATGGGGTTTTGCATGTAGAAGACGTTAGGGTTTACATTCATGCAAACATTGAAGACTTTGGTGAATCCAAGTTGATGGACATCTACCACAAGGAACTGATAGATAATTCATTTGAACTAAAACCTCAGTATAAGACCATCCGGGAAAAACATTTTGGTCAGTACATCCATTTCCCATGTTTTGAAGAAGATGAGTGGGTCCAGTATGTGTTGAGAAGAGTGCATGATAACTTCTTATGGTTGAATAGACCATTCAAGATCACCAAGGATGCAATTAAGGCAATAACCGGTTTGCACTCTTCCAGAGGGTTACCTGTTCTCAAATCTATCAAAAACCAAACTGTGACTGAGGCCACCAGATCAAAATTTGATAAGAGAGCAATGACCATAGAAGATATCACTGATCCGGATATCAAGTTTGCATCTATGATAATTGGCTACAAGATGTATCACTCTAGGAGGGAGAATTTAGTATCTAGAACTGCTGTGTATACTGCTTATGAGATGTTGAGAAAGAATGCATACTATGAGCTCTGTGAACTCCTTCTGAGCCAACTAATGGAAAACTTACAAAAGATAAAGAAGGACAAAAAGAACTCTTTTAAATATGGTGGACTAATATTGTGTTTGTTTTTCTACTTTATGAATGAACTACCTGGATCCAGTGGTTGGGTATGGCAGAATGACAGACCTGTTGCAATTCAAATCAGAGATTACTTGCATGGGCTTGGGGATGCTAAGGCCAGAAATATAGCTCTGTGGGGTTACTTCAAGAACTTTCAAAAGATGATGCAAACTAGAGAAAGAATTCCCCAATCATTGGTTGAGAAGTACAAAGATACAGTATGTTTCATGGTTGACACTGATCAATGCCTAATGGAGGCAGTGGAACCAAGAACAGTGTGGATCATGCCTATGGGGTATGAAGTGGATGAGAAAATTGTGGAGTTGCATGTTCAACACATGCTAAGTCAGCCCAAGGATTCCAAGGCAGAAAGGTTTGGAACCTTTGAAGAATTAAGTATGAAGATCCATGTGGAGTTAAGACAACCAGAAATAAAAAGAAAAGTGAGGAAGGAAGTAGAAGAGTTTGCTAAGAGGCATGGAATTTTAAAAGAAGCACTTGATGCAACTAGACAGAAGACAGAAAGGGCAGAGAAAGAAAAAGAAAAAGCAGAAAAAGAAGGTACTCTGGTGGAAGCACCCTCCCGGACTAGATCCTCGAAGATGTCTGCACCTACCACTGATAAGAGCTCAAAGAAATAAAAATTGAAAGCAAAATCATCTGGTAAAGCAGAGAAAAGAACTAAGACAAAGGCCACAAGGTCTTACATCATTCAAAAGGATGATGAAGAGACTGAGTCAGATGAGGAGGTAAGGAAAATGAGGAAAAAGAAGAAAGTATCTGGTGAACCCTCTATCGATGCAGACAAGGAAGAGATGGCAGAAGAGTTTGTTGAAAGGCCCACTCTGTCCTTAGATGATGTAGTTAAGGCAATTACTATGGATGGGAACCTGCAACCAATAATAGACTTCTATGATGCATACAATGATGCAAATAAAAAGATCTTGGAGGAAGCCATAGTTAAGTACTTGAACATATACAATAAGGCTTTTATTGAAATTATATCTCTCATTCCCAAAATCCTAGAGAAGGAATTAGAGATAAGGAAAAATAATGCTAGGGCAAAGGATCTTGAGATCCGAGAACAGATAGCCATTCAGCTCTTTCCTTCAATCACTCAAAAGCAAATGAATATGATCTTCAAAGATTGCAAGGATGAGTTTCGAAGCAAAGCCATAATGAATCAACTTATGCTCAGCAAAACTGACAAAATAGGAAAAGAGACAGAAGAGATTCTCCAGAATGCTTACAAAAGATTCAACATTTCCATTGTCGAGGACCTAGGTGATGATCCCTCAGCTACAGATGAATCTACTGAGACAGTGGCAGAAGAGGTAAAGGAGACAGGTGAAGAAAAAGGTAAGGACCCAGATTCCTCTGCTCTGGAAGAGGAAGTTCAAGGAGAAGTAAATCCGGACTCTCCAGCAGTCTCGAGATCTAAAGGAGAAGAAAGTATAAAAGAAAAATCCAGTCAAGAAGAACAAGGAAAGGGAAGAGAAGAAGAATCAAAGATAGAAAAAGCTACAGATGATAGTGGTAAGGCTGCAGAAGGAGAGAAAATTCTATCTCTAGCAAGAGACACAGTAGAAGCAATCAAGGATTTCTTGACCAAAGAGATGATGGAATTTGATGAACCAGAGTTGCTTCAAGGTCCATTTAATTTTAATTCCCTCTCTTCGGGGCAAACCATGAAGCTAGCATCCTTCACTCAAGCAAAGGAAAAAGAAAAAATACTGAAGTCTCACATGGAAGATTGTGAACTCATAGAAACTGCATCCGGTGTATTGGAGAAGATCATGCCATCTTTTCAGAAATATCCCTCAGCCTCTTCATCTGGTAATCTCAAATCTCTAGTAAATAGTGTTAGTACACATTTTGAATCTCTAGAGAATCAGCTGAGGAGAAGGTCCAGAAAAAATTTTTGAATAAGAGATTCTCGGAGTTACAAGGCTTAATAACAAATGATAGGAGAGTTATGGATATTGGAATAAAGAGCTTGGAAAATGCTCTTAAAGATGGCAAAGATATCTACAAATTTTGTTTATCCTAGCCTAAAGTAACCAAGGATATTGAGAAGAAAGTAAAAGAGCAAGAGGATAAACTGACAAGTTTATCTCAAAGTTTTGATCCTCTCTCCACTCCTATAGTAAATCAAGAATGTCAGACTATTGCAGTCATAGTTGAAATAAAGAAGCTTGAGAAGGAGAAGAAAAATAGAACAATCAGGTTAAGTGAACTCAGAAGGATCATTATCCCTAAGTTAGAGGCCATGCATGAGGCTCTAACTAATGCTCAGAGCACAACCCGAACTAGTGATCTGATAGATCTCAAGAGGGCAGAAGCTTTTACATTCTTGTTGAGTGGTCACATCTCAATTTTGGTCAGGATGAAGTAGAGTTGGGCGACAGAAGTTGTACAGTTGAAAACAACTTTTGTAGACATACTACAGTATATGTAAGTATAACCTATTTATATACTTATGTGGCTAAGTATAGTTGAATTTTTGGAATTTTGGTGTGCGGACCCTACCCTTTGCCATTGATGTCAAAGGGGGAGTGAGGAACAGTGAAAAATGTGGAATCCAGCTAAGGGGGAGCTCCGAAAAAATGTACATTAGAAGAGAGCATCAACCAAGGGGGAGTATAGTATAACACTTAGTCATTTTTCACTAAGTGTTGCCATCAATTCCAAAGGGGGAGATTGTTGGCAAGAGACACATTGGAGCTTCATGATTGTTGTCATTGATGGCAACAAAGTTCATCCCACACATCTGCAGGACATAGTGTACCTATATCGGAAGTCAGATTGAAGAGTGTTATGGTCCAATAAGCAAGAACAGAGTGTTGTGGCAAGGTCCAACAGTCAGGTCCAGATCTCTAAGAGGAAGTATCTTTAGAAAGTGTGGACTTGAGGAAGTCAAGAGGAATACCTTGACTGGTAGATTCCAGGATTTGAACCTCTGGTGATGAAAGAGTGAAGAGATACAAGCATTCAAGTATTGGGGTCCTATTTGGCAGAGCAGACAGAGGAAGAACTGACCGGCAGAGCATCAGACACTATTCTAGATGAGATGTTGATGGTGATCAAGATTATTAAGGTATCATTCAAGATTGGCTGACTTGTTAGATGACTTCTATAAGTATCTCTTTGATCCGCATCACTTGGTAAGCAAGGATTCAGCTGACAGACTAAAGTCTAGGAAATACTGACTATTCTGGATGCTAACTAGAATGAGGATGAAATCCTTTATGCGGATATATATACAAAATGGATTTTGATGAGAGTTGTTGTTGTTGTGGTTGTGTGTGCGAAGAAAAGTAGAAGAATAGTGTGAAAGCAGGAAGACAGGTTCAGTATGTGACAGGTCAACAGCACCAAAGAAGAGGAAGGATGAAGTGCAGCAGACCAGTGTATTGAGCCTAACCGGAACTAAACCTCAGCATATGTGGATGCTTCTCATTAGTTCAAGTATCTAATTCTCTTGTATAAACTATTGTAGGCAGTGAGCCTCTTGTGAGTAGTGTGCTCGGGTAGTGAGCCCTAATTAGCAAGTGTCATTTTGTATTTCTATTCTTCTAACAGAGAATACAATCTTGGGTTAATCACCCCGTGGTTTTCTCCCTTAACAGGGTTTCCATGTTAAAAATATTGTGTCATGTGTATTTCCATTTCATGGTTATGTTTGCTTATTTGAATTAATGCTGCATTAATAGTTAAGAAAGTTTAGAAAGCTGAAATAATTAAGATAACTGATTCACCCCCCCATCTCAGTTATCAACAACATGATCTTTCCACTACCTTTTCTGCTTTGCCAACTTGAGAAGGAGGAAATAACATAGTTTTCACACCAAGTTTGATATATATCTATTCAAGTTTCAATTTTTGTAGGGTTGCAATGTTAATTGTGATTCAATTTTAGGAATTTAACATTACAGATTGGTTAATAGTATTGTTGTTAGTAATTATATTTGAGTGTTATTCAATTTAACATTGAAAAGGAAGCAAGTGGTGAAAAACTCAAATTGTTGAGGAGTTTGATGCAAGAAGAAAAAAACACTACATAATTGGGTACTCTCTCCATTCGAATCTTCATTTTTTAGGTATGTCAAGTCTTTACATGCATGTTCTTTACATTTTCCTTAATTATATTTGAATTACTTTATCATGCTTTATCATACATGTTTAAAATAGACACATTCCCAATCAAGAAAGTAGCCTACAATATCACATGATGCCATGTATATTTTCTACACTTGGGCTCTTTAATAATTATGTGTAATAAATAGACCTTAACATACCATGATGTCAAACTATAGAAGAATAAATCCTTACAGCATAATAAAAATACAATCCCACTATTATCTTGTATTCATTTCTTAGGAACTAATATTGGTCTTTTTATCATGCTACAGACAAATTCTCCGTCATGCCGAGGAAACGATCAAGAATTAAACCAACACAGGAAGAGATAGAAGCTAAGAATGCAAAGAAAGCAGTGGCTATGAGGGAACTTCATGAGAAGAGGAAATTGGACACGATAAATGAAGACATGCCAATTGAAGAGGAACCACAACCATCACAAAGAGATATGGTATTGGCGGCACAAAGAGAACGAATGCAAAAACTTCGTGCTACGAGAGATTTGAATACCATAGTTGGAGACACATCCTCTACCGCAAGTCAACATGTAGGGACACCATCTACCGCATCTCAAGTTGAGAGTACATCATCACTCACATGTGATGAAGGAGGTACGCTATTATTCCCACCTCAACCTCAAGGTATGTCATCTATTCCATCTTCGATCGAAGGTATGTCATCTAGCCCATCTCATTTAAATATTAATGAAATTCCTAATGTTGAGATGAATTTATCTAACTTAACACTACCTAGAATTTTGCATAGAAAGCCAAAGTATTTGATTGATATTGATGAGAATATTTTGCAGCCAATGGAAGGTAAGATTCCAAAATGCACTTGTAGAAGATATGCTCATAAGATTTGGAGATTGTTCTTTGAAAAGTTAAATGAGACTGCAAGATGTCAACTATTCATTAAAATGATGCGAAGTATAAAGTATATGTCCATTATGAAGATTCTTGGGTTGAGAACATCAGAGGCTTCAAGTGAAAAATCTATTGTCAAGAATCTAATGAGTGCGTATGAGAGTGTGGGTAACACCTCATGCACAAAAGATAGTAATGCAACACGGTGTGTGATTACATCGACTATAGTAAGTAGTCAAATGAGGAAAGCTCGTCTCATTAGAAGACGAGTCAAGAATTGAGAATTAATGGGAAAAATTTATCAAGAGTCATTGGAAGATGCCAAAGAATTGAGGACACTAATGCCAATGAATTATGGGTGTTCTCAGGGAGACTACCACGAAAAGATAAACCAATTGTTGAAGCATTGAGATCACTAATTGAAGACTTTTGGAAGAATTACACAAGGGTATCTCCAAATCAAAGGGATGTGGTAAGAAGGAGAATCGGTAGTCAGAACCGTGAGCCACATCCAAAGCATTTTTTGGATGAGACTCAAACAGAGTTTTATGGTAAATTTCTAGAGAAGTATCCTTAAATTAAAATTTGTCAAAGATATTTTGAAATGCTAAAACCTTTCTATGTCAAGATAAATCACACAGGCACTACTTGTTGTTGTAGATTACATATTGAATTTTCTAACCATTTTGATGTTTATAGGTCTATATGTTTGGATATGCATACTAACAATGTTTTGCAGGGTTGTGCCATACGTGCCCCACCAACATCTTCAAGAGACTTGATATCAAGAATTTTATGTGAAAGAGAGGAAGGTCAAATATTCTACAAGAAATTATGCTTGGATGGCACATGTCATAGTTGTGGTGGCTTGCAACATTTGCCAATATGTGAACATATGGAAAGAACACATGCAGTTGGAAACGAACTAGTAGACTTTGGCAAGTATAAAATAGTGGCATACAATACAAAAGATGGTAAAGAAGCAAAGATGTGTGAATTGGTTATTGAAAAGATTCCAGTGTATCAGTTTATGCCTATATTTTGTGACAACATACTGTATGAGTATGCAAGACATGCCCATAGAGCTCGATGGTTGGACTTGCAATTCAAGTTATGCAAGGACACATTTCTAGTTGGTAGCATTATTTTAGTCATCAACTTTGCAGAGAACTATAGTCTACAGCCACAGCGTGAGGTGCAATCACAATATTACAACTCCACACAAGTTTCTATATTTGTGCACATCACATTCATTCATGTGAATGATAGTATAGAGGATGACAGAAAGATCATAAGGGAGTATAATTTCTATATTAGTGATGATCACAGGCATTCTACGGAGTTTGTGCAAGGTTGCTTTCAGGTGTTCTACAATGATTTGGCTTGAAGGGGCATATTGTTCAGTCAACATATCATATGGTCGGATAACTGTGCGTCACAATTCAAGAACTCACAAAATTTCTATTGGCTGAGTAGGAGGCATAATTTTATAGGTATTCAGTATATGTGGAACTTTTGTGAGGTTGGGCATGGAAAGGGGGAGCATGATGGTGCAGAAGCATGTATCAAAAGAGCCATAGCACGAGAAGATTTAAAGTATAAAGACAATGCAAAGTTGACAGATGCAAAATTGATTGTTGAGTGGTGTAATGCTTCCATGGGTCCAGGTAATGAAGGTAAGTCTTCAGTTTGTAGATTTTTTTGGTTGATAGATGATACTAACATTGCACCATATGAAGACTGATCTACACTGATAGGATCAAATGAGATGCACTCTTTCAGAAGCTAAATTGTAGATTCATGGAGTATCCATACGTGAAAGATGTCATGCTTTTGTTCTTCCTATACAATTCAAACCTGGGATGAGTGCGAGTCAAAGGAGTGGGTTGACGAATGGCAGTTAAGTTATCTTAGCCCACTTGACACGTATCGACCCTCGATGGCACTGGAACTAACACAGATGGAATCATCAGTTGACTTTGACCACATATCAGATCTAATTCAACCAGGTAATATAGGGCACGTATATGCATCTAATTTCATCTAGTTCAACTAGGTAATGTCATCTTACTTTGTAGTGTTTTTGTAATGTTGACTAATTTCATCTAATTTGCTACACATATCAATGTAGGGCACGTATATGCAGTTATTGCAGATGAAGATAATGAAGAGGGAACATATTATTACTTATGTCATTGTGTTGAGGCCAAAAAGAAATTAGAGGCCCCAGTTACAGATGGAGAAAATATTGAATACCGTACAAGCTTAGTGGTTATTACTGGAACATGGCTTAGAAGGTACCCACATAAGAGTGTTAATGTTTGGCTATTTCAGGACTTTGACACGCATCAGAAGATTCTTCATTACTTGAACCTTGTCGTGGCATCCAATGTTCATTTGATAAAGTATTGGGGTAGACCTTTGAACAAAATCTTGTTCATTTGATTAATTTGTAAGTATTCACATTGATTTTGTAAAGTCATATTACATTGAGTTGTAAGTATGCACATTAATTTGTAAGGTTTGTCTTTGTTATTTCCTACTGCATTTTTACACATATACACATTTTTACATCATCATGTTATTCATTTTTGGTGTCTTGCTCCTGATGTGACCAAAATGATAGTTCCAACGCGTCTGGATGGGTACGTTTATTCTAGGCATTGTTCTATTTTTCACCCAAACATGTCGAAACAGTTTGAGCTACATTGCACCGACGATATCCCTAAAGAGTCCAAAGTGCAAAAAGGCAGCAATCATTGACGAGATGTTACTCAAAAACCATGTCACTTAGAAACATTCTGTCTAAGGCAACATGATCACGTAGAGTGCCTCTATAATAACCTCTCTTGGTTTTTTATATCTCTAAGACATTTTCCCGTGGTGAAAGGTTTTCTGCTGCCCCAAAAATCATTAGAAGGAGGCAGTGTAAAGTTGCAAAGGGGTGTAACTTTTGTTCTTCTCCTCGTGTAGCCAAACTGATAGTTCCAACACGTCTGGATGGGTACATTTATGCTAGGCATGGTCCTATTTTTCACCCAGACATGTCGAAACAGTCCAAGCTACATTGTACCGACGATATCCCTGAAGAGTCCAAAGTGCAAAAAGGCAGCAATCTTTGACGAGATGTTACTCAAAAACCATCACTTAGAAACATTATTTCTAAGGAAATGTGATCATGTAGAGTGCCTCTACAATAACCTCTCTCATTTTTTTATATCTCTGAGGCATTTGCCCACGGTGAAAGGTTTTCTACTGCCCCAAAAATCGTCAGAAGGAGGCAGTGTAAAGTTGCAAAGGGGTGTAACTTTCATCCTGCTCCTAATGTGACCAAAATGACTGTTCCAACGCATTTAGATGGGTACATTCATGCTAGGCATGGTCCTTTTTTTCACCCAAACATGTCGAAACAGTCCGAGCTACATTGTACCGACGATATCCCTGAAGAGTCCAAAGTGCAAAAAGGCAACAATCTTTGAAGAGATGTTACTCAAAAACTGTGTCACTTAGAAACATTCTATCTAAGGAAATGCGATCATGTAGAGTGCCTCTACAATAATGTCTCTCAGTTTTTTATATCTCTGAGGTGTTTGCCTGTGGTGAAAGGTTTTCTGCTACCCCAAAAATTGTCAGAAGGAGGTAGTGTAAAGTTGTAAAGGGGTGTAACTTTTGTTCTTCTCCTCGTGTGGCCAAATTGACAGTTCCAACACATCTGGATGGGTACATTTATGCAAGGCATGGTCCTATTTTTCACCCAAACATGTCAAAACAGTCTGAGCTACATTGTACTGACGATATCCCTGAAGAGTCCAAAGTGCAAAAAGGTAGCAATCTTTGATGAGATGTTAGTCAAAAACCATATCACTTAGAAACATTTTTTTTGAGGTAACGCAATCATGTAGAGTGTCTCTACAATAACCTCTCTCAGTTTTTTATATATCTGAGGTGTTTGCCCGTGGTGAAAGGTTTTCTGCTACCTCAAAAATTGTCAGAAGGAGGCAGTGTAAATTTGCAAAGGGGTGTAACTTTTGTTCTTCTCCTCGTGCAGCCAAACTGACAATTCCAATGTGTCTAGGCACCAATGTGAGGTTGTTTTGATGGCAAAGGGTGCCTTGATTCATGATGTTAAATCTCCTTCCTCCTAGGCACCAAAATGGATAATTTAGACAAGAAAAGGTGCCTTAGTATACTTAGCTCATTTCTTGGCAATTTGATGGCTTCAATCACTTGTTCAAACCTATAGGAGACCATTTTACACTTAGGCACTAGATCTTAGGATTTAGAACATCTTCCTTCAAGGCACCAAAATGAGGTTATTTAGACACAAAAGTGCGCCTCCATACAAGATGCTTATTCTCCTTCCACTTAAGCGCTCATTCATGATGATCCAAATGACAATAGGCGCCTAGACTTCCTTTGGTAAGATTTAGTCATTTTGAAGGTTCTAACACTAGGCGCTATAGTTGGAAGTGATTTGAAGTTCATTTTCCTCTAGGCACCCAAAATGGATGGTGGAGACAAGAAAAGGTGCCTAGGCTTCTTTTGATGATTTTCAAAGTCTTCCTAAGTTATATTATGTTATATTGACCGTTAGGTGCAAATGGATGATCTAGGATGACTCTAGGCGCATATCCAAGGTGATATCTTTCTAGGCACAATATTCACTAAGTTTAGACTTCACTTTACATCAAGGCACCAAAATGGATAGTTTAGAGAGAGGCAAAAATGTGCCTAGAGGTATGATGCTTAGTTTGATGTGTTTGATCAACTTTGATAATCAAGATGAATTGCCTCCCTTAAGGCGCCCTCCTTTATACTTTGAAACATCCTTTTAATATCAAGGCACAATTTTGAGGTTGTTTGGATGATGAAAGGCGCCTTGAGTTCTAGGCAGAGTTTTGAGGTTGTGCAAGTAGAGAAATGCGCCTAAGGTCTTAAAGTCAATTTGTGCCTAAAACTGAAAATCCCTGAGGTATGACTTATGGAAGCCTATAGCCCCAATGTTATGTTGCATACTAAAATTAGGTAAGACTCAATGTAATCTCATAACCTCGCCTTATATGCAAGAGGAATTACATTTAATAACCACAATGGTCATCAGGTGCTCATAAGCATATGATTTTGACTATCTTATTCAAAACAACAAACATACTCTTTGCATCCCAATATGGTATAATAACAAGAAATTAAGAAATATTTTCAATTGACCAACTCATAAAGAATATGGATCAGCATACTCATTTGAATATTTTCAATTGAGCAACTCATAAAGAATATTAATATTTTCTGTTCAACATGATGATTCATTTTTTTAAAATACAACTTTTATCTTTTAGTTCCAAAATGAGGTTTAGGTGATACTTGAATAACAATAGCTAGCTTATTGGATCAACAAACATCCTATGTAATACAATTGGACTTTAAATATTTGAAGTAGCTATCTACAAATATCCATTTAAACGTGGATTTATAATGCAAGTATGGACGCCATCAATAAAAAAGATTTGTATTAACCAAATATCCATATAGGCATACATCAATATCTGTCGATATAAGTATAACATATATAGAAAATAGCCATATAGGCTTACAAGAATGCCATATAGGCATACAATGTCAACTATAAACAATACAAAATATATGTCCACAAATGCCATATAGGCATACAACAAAGGAACACAATAAAAAGTCATTCCCCTCTGGCTGGTGAAGAGAATAGATCACAGGAAGCCTTTGGTCTTCTAGGGGATGGAGACGCACATGTGGGTGGTCTACTACGAACCCGAGGGCTGATCCTCCTATTTAGTTCTTCCTGCATCTTTAGCTATTACAATAAAAAGTATAAACATTAATATATATAAATTACATGTTCTAAAAAATGAAACATTTAACAAAATAATCACTTACCGCTACCATATAATATCTCTCCTCACTTGCCTCAGTAGCAGGAATAGGCTGTGGTGATGTCATGTCCTATAGAAACCATCCAGATAGAAATTAAACTTCAAATCAATAATCTTTTGATTTTTCAAAAATAAACAACTATAACAATGAATGTAAATTGAAATTTACTAATCTGCCTCATACCCCTATCAATCCCATGGAGCTATGAATCGCAGAGGTCACACCATGCTCCATTGCCCTATGAACATTGGGAGGTGTCTCTGCAGCCTGCATCATCTAGAAATAAAACAACATTATTCAATTACGAAAACTATAATAGTGATGCAAATCATGGCTCCTAACATACACACATGTTCCTCTAAACATGGAAGTACACACAATAAAGCACACAAGTCACATACAAAAATCTAGTAAGTACAATTCATTCATTAAACTATTTATTTTATTACCTCTATGAAGCTTTGAAGTCCACCACCGCTGGCAGGTGTTGCCATGAAATCTCCAATATTAACCTATTCAACATCTAAAATTAGATATTAGAATACCATTCATATAGCGATGCTATTCACATGTAATATTTATAATTGTTTACTAGTTACATATCTCGACAGTAGATGATCTAGTGTAATATGCAGGTGGAGAACCACTGAAAACTGCATCAACGCTATGACCCTGAAATTTCATTAAAATCATCAAACTAAATTAGTTAATCTTACATTTCAAAAATAAAATTTAATAAATTAAAATTCAATAAACTTGCTAATGTTTACCTGAGTATCAAGGTCAAAAGTCTCACTCAGGAGGGTATCTGTCATCACCATCTGCTCAGTTGCAGATGTAGCCTATGCACCTGCGTCCTGACTATCCATGGGGTCATAACCATAGGCTGACCTGCAAGTCTGACAAGTATGGTGTGGGACCCTACTCCTCGTACTATCTCCCAACCCACTTTGTGCCGTAGGACTGGCATGCTCTATGATGCTCTAGGTCAAGGCACTAATGGACTGAAGTGTATCGACCTCAACACTCTCCCTCACAATGGAAGGGATAGAAACATGCTCATGGGCTGGTCTGTTGATTACTCATCTCACTGCCTGCTGTGGGTCAACACGTGTCCCTGGTCTATCTTGTGGTGACCCCCCACCTCTACCCTGGAAGTCTCGCATATCAAAATAGTTTGGCACTTTATTGAAGACAAACTCGCAGTAGAGTTTCCTCAAAAAGTATTGCGGGACCTCATTATTATTACATGGAGGATGGTCAAAAACCATCCACCACCTCTACCCAAAATTGTCCCTTATTGCTTGGTTGTTGCACCAATGGATAGGGAACCTCTTGCATGTAATGGGTGGAGGTTGATTTGTTTGTGGGTTTGTGAAAATAAAACACAAGTCTAATTTTATAATTTGTAATTTTTTCACATCTTGGTACGACAACTTGTCTGCATAATAGTCTCTAAACTCTCTCCTTTTATCCGTCCAACTAGATATTTGCTTGCTAATTGAATCTACATTTCATAACATAGATTCAAGAGTTTCAGCAAGCGTGGACCTATGCAAGGTTGAAGTGGAAGGATCTTTCAACCTTGCAATTATATCTTCAATTTCTTTTTTTTTGTTTTCAATTTGCCCCATTATATTTTCTTGTGTTCCAGGGGCATGTCGAGGAATGGACGGAGGAGGTTGTTGTTCCGCAGGTATTTCCTCCTCAAGATTTTATGGATTTTGAGGAGGAGGAGGAGGTGGATTAACATTTCCTAACAATTAATGGAATATACATCAAAAATCAACTCAAACCTACCTATTTAGAAACAAATTCAAATTAAAAAATAAATAAAACTCACTCCTTTGGCATACTTAACATCGTGGCGGCATTTTGGCGATGAATCAACAAGATTTTGGTGTTGAATTGTCTTTTCCAAAATGCGAGCGCGCTTCCTAGGGTTTGCAGGCCATGGGGATAGAGGAGAAAAACATAAATGAAATGAGATAAGCTTTTGTTTTTAATTTATGATAGTTCATAACGTGCTCGCGTTATGTATTAAATTTTTTTGAAAATAATTTGTCCACTTTTTGGCTCCCCATCTTTTTGCACTTACCCATACCTGAGGGGGCAAATATGTAAGTATGAAAAAAGTGCACAAGACAACATGGCAGTTTGGGGGTGATATAGAAGTCAAAATCAATCCCCATGAAGGCATGAATTATACTCCTCTCAATGGTTTCTTTCTTGGTGACGTATTTCCTAGTGTTTTTCCCCCTTGATCATTCCTCCCCAATCATCAAACTAACTTTCCCAAGTCTTGCATTCCTTTTAGATGCCAGTCCAATCTACTTTGAGTGAATCACTCATATGACCTATAGGATCTCTCAAGAAATTTTTTCTGCTAAAAGGTGTGACCCACTTCCTATAAGGGGTGACCCTATTATCATTTACCATGGAATATTTCTTCCAATTTATCTAATTTTACCTCCATTTTTTGTTTTTGATTGAGAATCCCTTTATGCACAACTGATCCTTGATTTCCCCTAACTAATTTTGAACTCTCAACCACTTTTGTTCAAATCCAATTAGAACTAGATCACTCCCTAATCAATCTAATTATCTACTCAATCACCACCAAAATTGGTGTTGATTCTAGACCTATAAATATCCCTCACCTCTTCATTATTTGGCATCCTCTTCTCATTCTAACAAGATTCTTCTTAGTCCTTTGAGCCTCTTATCTTATTTCTTTAGTTTTCATAAATCTTCAAAGCTTTCCCTTAGGAGGCTAATTCATTCTTGAATTCTTGTATTGCTCAATCTCATCCAAAGCAGCCCCCATTAACATTCTTATGTTCTACATAGGATTTTGTGTGCTTTTTCATTTCTATAATAGATTCAAATATTAGCCCATTTCATTGTTTAATAGCCTCTAAGCTCAATCCATTTCCTTCAAGTCCCCATTTTTATCCCTATCGCCAAGAGGAGGACCTTGCTACTACAAAGGAGGAGACAATTGCCAGAAGACTTATGAGGATAAAATCTTGGCACTAACACCCTATTCATATAGGTTTTTTTATGTTTTCTTAGTAATTAGATCACGAATCTTGCTCTTGAGGAAGTAAAACATTATTTTTCTTTCTCTTGATAGATAGAATTTATTGCTTTCTTAGAGTAGATTTGCTTTCATTGTGATTAGAATTGTTGCAATTTTAGTAGATTACAATCAAATTAAAACACAAAAACACAAAACCATAGATTAACTTTCATTAGGAAAAATCATATAGCTGCATTCATCTTTCTTTTTGTAGTAATTAATTCATCAAAAAATTAGGAAAAGAACCAAAGATTTGCTTGCATACATATTTATTAGTTGCATTTAGAGACTCATCAAAATAAGAAAAAAACCAAAAAATAGAGATCTACTAGGAAGATCCCTCGATTCTATCATTAGGCAAGAACACAAACCCCCCTTGGCCTAAGCATTTAATGTTCCCAAGTATACAGGAATACTGGGTCAAATCCATCTTGGAGGAGATTAGGGAGATCATCCCCTTACCAATTCCCACTGAGGAAACAACCCAAGAACAAGACCTAATCTTGAGGCATATAAAGTAAGAAAATGAACAAATAAGGCAAGTAGAAGAATGTCACAATTAAGAACAAAGAATCCTCCAACAATTCATTCAACAAGAGAAAAGGAGGTTAGATAGGTTTCACCTCCATAAAATCAATGAACAAAACATTCTTAGAGCTAGTGATCCTCTGGGTCATAGAAGAATCACAACCACCACACCCATTCAATGTCAACAATATCACAACATATGAAACAATAATTAATGACTACACACATCAACAAATAACACAATCAACCCAACCGTGATTTGTGACATTTTTGTTGCTTGTAAATAGAACAATCCCCATTTCCACCTCCACTTGATTGGCTCCTACCATGGGAGTGGGAGTGACTAGGTAGCTGCTAGCTACAAGGACATGGTTCATGTGCCATATCTGATTCTAACTCAGCTACATTGTGTTTGAGTCACATTCTAAGCAACATAGTGTCATACATCAATCATCCTCCATATTCACTCCAATAGAGTGCAATTAGGTCATGATTGTATTGAATGCATACAAATCCTTAGCCATAGAACCACCATATCCCATTCTCTCATACATTGGAATCTCTTACAATGTCATAAGATGCTCTTATACATCATAATGACATTAGATTCACTTTCAACTTCTTGCACACTTTACAAAATATCTAACAGGTGGCCAAGAGTGCTACCTTAAAGTGTGGTGCCCTCTTTCCCATGTGAGGACAAACAATAAATAAATACAAAAAAATAATAAATATGAACATTAGGATGCAAGTTTGAGACACCTTTCCGAATATGGGTGATACAATATTTCTTGAATTAGGAAGTTTAGTCTTGATTTCATATTTTAACATTTTCTAAATCATTGCCACTTATATTGTTTAAAAATTTGATGATCTAACAATTTTATCTAAATATGTTGGAAGCACAAATAAGCATTCATATTAATTTTTTCAAAATTATTGATCTCAGATTAGAGATTTTAGACTAATGTTTTTCTAGATTCATAATTTCTTAGACTATTCATGTAACATGATGTCATGATGAAATTTTTGACTTGGTGTTTTTTGACTTAAACACCTAGGGTTTGCACTTCAATGAAGTAGACACCACTCAAAAACTAATTATACTTTGAAACCAAATGTTAGGAATTTTCACCCTTTTGCAGTAGGACTAACAGACTAAAATATTCTTAAGATTATATGTTTAGTTAATAGTGAACAATATGTATCAAATCTAAACATCAACACATATATGAAAGTAATGGAAATCTATGTTATCACAAGATTACACAAGTCACAAATATTAATGTGTGAAACCCTTATGGGAGAAAACCCACCACCAAATCAAATGTTCAAAATTGTATTAATCAAATTTAGAATAGAATCGATACAAGGTCGTTTGAACAATTAGTCTCAATATACAACATACTCCACTTTTGTAGTCACTCTAATGTTTTCACACCAAAAATGTACACAATTTTGTTAATGTCTATATCATAAAATATTCACATTAGGTAACCTTTTCACATTCATAAAAATTGACATATATAGCTAGATTCAAGGAATACCAACAGCCCAACCACATAACTAACTTATAGAATACCAAGAATAAATGTAACCATACTTTGTAGATATGTGACATCAACATACCATGGTGCATTTTCCATAAATATATGTTGTCCCCTCATGGATAATAATCTTGTAAACTTTGTCTTTGCTCCACACTATGAAACAATAGTCACATCCTTTACATTGTTGGTACAAGTATGTTTCTAGTATAGCCACCCCTACTGGCTTTGCTTGCCTATGGTTGCACATACAACCATATATTAACTTCTGATTGCTTGTGGTACCATATGTCAACTTCCAAGACATTAGTCGGCTCTTAGGTCATGCCACATGTTCACTAGTTCTATTGTGTGAAATCCATCTAAGATCATAAATAAAGTACATGGAGTAGGGGAAAAGGCCACTAATAGTTGCATAAGTTAATCAAAATAAAAAATTAGGCCTCTCATGGATACAAATCTACACGTGCCTCCAATGCATACAAACATTTATGCCCTTGTAGCCTTATAGAAATAGTGGTAGTACAAGCACATCAATAAAGTAGGTCAGCCAATGGATAGAAAGTCCATAAAGACACACACCAAGCACCTATCAAACCTATCAATATATCAATAAAGGCACATAATAAGGAAGATGGGGACTGGAAAGTGTCACATCTCAACATGGAGTATACCTAAGCAAGAAAACCTCCAATAGAAGAAACCGAGATATATAGTTTGTTAGAGCCATAGTATACATGCAAGCACTATATATGCATCCATTTATCAAAACATCCATGCCCACATATAATAAGCTAGCACAATGAAATCACCACCAAGATAGAAGATTAATTATGCAAAGATAGCCAAATGCTATTATGAAAATAACAACAAAATATAATGCTAAAACAAGATTAGGGCATGGTCTTTGCTGACATAGGCATAGGAAATGAGTAAAAATAATGTCCAAAAGTAATGTGATGGGTCATTGGTCCATCACAAGCCTCAATTAGTCTCCATCAATTCCCTATACCATTGTGTGTCAATCATAAATATCTGTAAGATGAAAATATTTCAACAATGACATGCATGCATTCATAAAATATGGTTGCAAGCCCCAAGTTAACAAATTTGAACATTATGTAGAAATAAATGTCCCAAAAATGGTTGGAGTGGAGCATTAAGATTCACAATTTTTACATCTTCATGTAAGCACAAAAAGCATGGAGGAAAGACATGTTTTAGTTGCATTAAAGGAAGAGGGCACCACCCTATGTGTGGATGCCATGCAGATGCCATTGTATTGAGCAATAAAGCCAATGCACATTATATAGTGCCATCATTGTATTGAATAAGACTGGCAAGTAAATAAACTTAAAACATGGTGCTTAGCATATTTTAAATAGGCAAAGAAAAGATATGCAAATTTAGAATATGGCACTAAAAGATTGATTTAAATATTGAAAAGAATATATGTATTAGATTTAATGTACATGCATTATGAGCAAACCATAAGAACGACTAAATGCAAAGGTGAAAGTTTGGTATTGAGATAAGCAAACATGTGTGTAGATGCCATGTAGATGCCATTGTATTGAGCAATAAATCTAATGCACACTATATGGTGCCATCATTGTATTGAATAAGGCTAACAAGTAAATAAACTTAAAACATGGTGCTTAGGATATTTTAAATAGGCAAAGAAAAGAAATGCAAATCTAGAATATGGCACTAAAAGATTGATTTAAATATTGAAAGGAATGTATGTATTAGATTTAATGTATGCATTGTGAGAAAACCATAAGAAAGACTAAATGCAAAGGTGAACGTGTGGTATTGAGATAAGCAAACATAGGCAGATACATACACCACCCACAAGCATGAAACATAACACTAAATATTTCTTGTTTGATACAATTAGGCCTATAGATTATCAATCATTAGAACAAATATAACACCACAATATGTTTAAACCATGCTTAGACAAAGATGGACCTGTAAGACCCAAAATGAACAAGTCTTCATGATTGGCACGTGTAAATGTTATCACCTAGAATTGCACCCTACTTGAAGCCTATTCAAGCATTCCAATGACACAATGGGACCGATCTCAAGGCATGGGACCTTGTAGATGAGATCAAACCTCTAGAGAAGGTTGGTTCCTCTTTCTGAGCTTAAGGCTGAGAGAAAAAAAGGCTAAATCTAATGCTACCGGTCACAGGTAAAAGGGCAAAGAGAGAAACTTGAAATAAAAGGGGTGATGCACCAGATTTAGAGTGTTTAGATGGAGATGACATAACACGATAATGATTTCAAAGGCTGAATAAATCAACACAGACTCATCTGATCTTTAACAGAGGTTAAAATAGAATACTGAAACCTATAAAGGGACCATTTTAAACACAAGATAAGTGAACAACATTCAAGAAGACACAGTGAAAAAGAATATGAGAGAGGCAGAATTAGTTGCTTATATTAATCATAGAGGCTAAATAGCCATTACAAAGAGAGAAAATCTAAATATAGATCAGAAAAGACGCAGAATGATAACCTTCCTCTCATAGTTGAACTAGAAATGAAGACAAGAGAGACCCAGAAGAGGACACAGTCCATCAGATTCATTCAGTTATGGGAAATATCATGAGGCCATGATCAAATATCCAACACTTCAACCTAAATAAGGACCCAACGACCAACCAAAAAAAATACATCTTTGACATAAGCATATATAGCTTTTACAAATTACTGTGTAGCCCTAAGCGCAAGGAAAAGTTGTCAACATGTATAACCAGTTGCCCATGCTGCATTGAATTTGGCCCATAGGCCCTATCAGAAAATCCATGGATTTTGAGGATGCCCACATCCTGTGTGCTAAATTTTGACCTTGAAAGGACCTACAGATGTATGGACCACTGAAACACTTCATCCTCCTCATTAAATTCAGGTGCTTGTGCATTGAAGGCTTGCACTGTTCCAACCAAGTCATCCTGCAACAATGGTGTCACCTATGGAGGAGCGATTTTAGGCACCCAAGAAATCGTGCCTTTTAAAAGCCTTCACAACACTTTAAAAGTATTGACTCTTAATTTAATTTTGGCACTTTTCCACATTTTGATTTTCACTTTCCTGCTTTGGCACCTTTTGATTTTCTTCTTTATCGACGAATTCACCCTCTGGAGAACTCCTCCGTCGGTAAACTATCAGGTTCGCAAACCATCCTTCTAGGTGGCTTCTTCTCTTTTTGATTTTGGATTTCTTTTCAGCAAATTGCCCTATTGGCAAACTTGAGAAATCACAAACTGATCGACGAGTTTGTGATTTCACCTATCCACCGATTTCTCCTTGTGGTTTTTGTCTTTTCCTTTAGTTGGTGAAATCTCATTTTCACAAACCACTTTCCTTTTTTGCTTTATCTTCTTCCTTTCCTTCCTCTTTGTCAGTAAAATTCTCTCTTTCTAAACTTTGCGTTAGCCAATTTTCTCTTTTTTATTCTATCGACAAATTTCCATTTCGTGAAACTTCCTTGTGTTCCTCTTTCCTTCCTTTCCTTTGGTTAGCAAAATATCACTTTTGCAAACCTGGCCTGTGTTCTCATTTTCCTCTTTGGTTGGCAAAGTCTCCTCTTTGTGAACCTTACTTCCCTTTTTCCTTTCTTTGTCGGTGAATTTTCCTTTTTTGTTGCTTCCTTTCATTGTGCTCCTTCCTTAGTCAGTAATTTCACCGATCGGTGAACTTCATGTTTGACAAACTTAAAATTTGTCAACTAAGGCAACCTTTGCCACATTTAGCCTTGACTTTTCCTTGAAACCTCCTTCTTTTGTCAGTGATTTTGCTAATTGGTGAACCTGCCAATCGATGAACTTTCAGGTTCGTGAACCAAAAAAATTGCCAATGAAGGCTAATTTTACTTCCCTTCTTTACCTTAGAAAAACTTCTCGCTTTGGTTCCTTTAGTCAGCGATTTCACCGATTGGAAAAATTGTTGATAGATGAACTTTAAGTTTACCAAACTCAAATTTTACCAACTAAGGCAAATAACAAATGCAAAATACTTAGAAGTTTTGGGAATTTTGGAGGGAGACTTTCTTCCATTTGAGCTTTCTCAGATCATATATTTTTGATGGAAGAAAGGTAGGATTTTTGGGCTTATTTTGGCCTAGGCTAAAATATGACAACATTGTGGCGACTATATAGGGGTGTTTTCCTGCTAAGCACAAAGATCCAATGGCCTTATCAATCCATTGGGTACATAGTCAAAAAAGGGGCTACAACATCTAAAACAGGATGGGCTAGACCAACATAAAACTGAAATTGCCTCTAGGAACAAAAAATCACAAAACACACAAAACAAGGAAAATAACCTATTGATGAGGATGCAACCTGTGCAGGAGCACTTGGCAGAAAGTTAAACTACACAAAAAAAAACCTATCCTAAACCTAAACTAACCAACCAGAAATGACCTTTTAAAACAAAGCCATTAACTAGTTTTTCAAAATAACTGCCCTTTCTCAACAAGTTACAATGCTTTCCCAGCTTGTGGGCAGCTAATAGGAGATGGAGAAAGAGCTCACATATAACAAATTGGTGAAACATTTCCCTAAGAATAGGAACAAGCTCACTTACCCACCTGAACTAATTAGAAATACAGCTACTAGGAGGTGAGTAAATGGGTTGATCATGTTCATCTCGATGCTCAACTTCATGCTCAGAGGTAAGCAAGACAAGTGGTGACTCCTCATATGTCTCTAGATGGGTTAGATGTTTGATAGGACATCCCCTTGAAATGACATGCAAATCAATAGAGTTGATCTCATGCCTTTGTTCCATTTCTTTCTCTTCTTGCTAGTCTAAATGCTCTGGCTCTTGTGGCTCGACTAGAAAAATGGTTGCCTCCACCTTGTGATCATGTTATTCAGGGAGGCATCTGAAATAGGCTTTGAAAAGAAGCCCTGAACTTGCTCAATGATGAAATCAGCCTCAAGGAATACTGATTTGATGTCATATTTTGAGAAAAAAAGAACTATCTCATCCTGAAAGAGGTCTTCAAGCTCCTCAAAGCATGCAGGTATGAGAAGATCCACCTTAGCTTCATGATTTTCTAAATTACGTTCAGAAAATGAGCCCTCCACATGCTCAATGGTGAAATCTCCCCCACCACAAAGCCAAGACCCTTAATGGATGATTAAGAACAAATATTCAATTTGTTCTTGCGGATGCTCAATCTCCACATCGTTATCTTCTATGAAAAATGGGAGCTCCTCAAACAGGTTTACATTGTCAACCTCTACATCTCCCAATATAGGGTTGCTAATATGCCCATCTTCATGAGCTAGGACCTCATTCCCACACTTGTCTACACATTCCAGCAACTCACCGTCATTTTCATTGTCCCTATGCTACTCCAGAACTGTTGGCAATGTTGGCATTTGGATACCATCTTTGTCTTCAATGTCACTGGGCAGTTCATGAAGCAAGGTGGCGCTAACGACCTCTTTTGGAGCAATTTCATTTGCAACCTCTCCAATGGCCTCATCATTTTACTACAACTTGATTGGATTCTGTTTGAGATACCTCTATATCTGGACCTCTTCACCATGCCTTCTTTGCATTTTGGTTTCATTCATCTCATTAAAAGCATGGGAAAACTCCTCAAATGAACAAAAGTCCATAGGGTTCAACCCTACACCTGAATTAGCACTAACCTTGTGCTCAATGCACTACTACTCTATCATATTTGGCTTAACTTCTTCTTGTAGTAGGTTTGATTCTTTAGTTTTAATGCCATGTGAGGTTTCACAAATGTTAGGTTGCTCCATATCTGCCTCAAACATCTCCCTTTTTGGCTCATAGAACCCACAATCTCACCAAACAACTGGTCTATACTTTAAGAGTGAGCTAGTGCATGAGGGCTCATTATTAGAAAGTGGCTCTTCCCTAGTTGTAGGTACCTCCTTCCTTGGCTCATCCATCCAATTAGCTTGATTAATAAAAGGTCCACCTTTGAAAAGTGAAATAGTGTTAGGACAAGAGGGGTGACATGGAATAGGGGTTGGAAGGGCTTTTTGAGAGGGTCATTCCTGAGGAATAATAGGTTGGAATTGTACAAGAGTAGGCTCTTGTGAAGGTTGAGGGCCTCTAAAACTTGGGATTTTGAAATTGGAAGGTGGTCTCGAAGGTTCAGAGGGTTTTTCCTACCTGAAGCTTGGGATTCTAAAATTAGAATTATTTCTATAGCAGGCTAAACCTGTGTAGAGGGGAGGGGCTTCTTGAAACTGGGAATGGAGGGAACTGACTGGGCTTCAACCTCTGCATCACCTAGACCTTTAATTGCCTTAACTACTCCTCCGACAAGGTTGCAAACTATATAGAAATTTGTTCCCGATAAGCTCTTTCCTCTGCCTCCATCTGTTATTGTTGAAGATGGGCCTAATAAGCAAACTCATCTTGCTAGTTATACCTTAACACTCTGTCAATGTCATTAGACTCCCTTTGAAAGTTTAACATAATATCTTTGAAACTCATATCACAGACACCTTGAGGTCACTTAGTAGGGTAGTTATACTGGTTTGGAGCAAAAGGGGCCTCTTGAGGCTGATAGTAAGCATGAGCAAGGGTGGGAGGGAGGTAAGCATCATGAGGATGTTGATAACTTGCTAAAACAAGGATGTATGACATAAAAAAGAGGCATTTTAGACCTGGAATTGTTGGTATGGAGGCCAATGATTTGTGTTTTGACCATGTGGAGGGGAATAACCATAGCTTCCATAATAGTTTGACATAATGGAGCATTAAAAATTAGAAATCATTCAAACAATCATGAAATAAGAGCAAATAGATATGCCCTTCTAGGAAATAAGCTCATACCAGAGAGTTGCTAGGTTATTGAAATACTTCTGAAAGCAAGTTAGACCAGGAATATCACCGAAACCCTGATCTTTGAAGTTCTTTAAGCCCTTGAACTAGTTGCACCACTAGATTTGTTCAGCAGAGTCACCATGGTGCTTGTTGAATGCTTTCATAGCTGCACATGAACTTAGAACAACACCAAATCTTCTCAGTTTAGCTCTTACTCAAAGCAAAGGATCCCACCGGGCATGCCAAAACCTGTTATCACCTGAAATTCCACCTTGCTTGAAGCCTATTCAAGAATTCCAATGATACAATGGGATTGATCTCAAGGTGTGGGACCTTGCAGATGAGATCAGACCTCCAAAGAAGGTTGGTTCCTCTTTTTGAGCTTAAGGCTCAAAGGAAAAGGCTAAATCTAATGCTACCGGTCACAAGGAAAAGGGGAAAGAAAGAAACTTGAAATAAAAGGGGTGATGCACTAGATTTAGAGTGTTTAGATGGAGCTGACATAACACAATAATGATTTCAAAGGCTGAATAAACCAACATAGACTTATTCAATCTTTAACAGAGGTCAAAATGGAATACTTAAACCTATAAAGGGATTGTTTTATCCACAAGATAAGTGACCAGCATTCAAGCAGACACATTGAAAAAGAATATGAGAGAGGTAGAATCATTTTCTTATATTAACCATAGAGGCTAAATAGCCATTACAAAGAGAGAAAAGCTAAATACAGATCAAAAAAGACACATAATGATAACTTTCCCCTGATAGTTGAACTAGAAATGAAGACAAGAAAGGCCCAGAAGAGGACATAGTCCATCAGATTCATTCAGTTTTGGGAAATATCATGAGGCCATGATCAAATATCCAACGCTTCAACTTGAATAAGGACCTGGTGACCAACCAACAAAAATACATCTTCGACATATGCATACTTAGCTTGTAAAATCATTGTGCAATCTTGAGCGCTAGGAAAATTTGTCAATAAATAAAACTAGTTGCCCATGCTACATTGAATTTGGCCTAGAGGCCATGTTAGAAAATCCATGGATTTTGAGGATGCCCACACCCTGTCCACTAAATTTTGACCTTGAAAGGACCTCTAGAAGTATGGGCCACTAAAACACTTCATCCTCATTAAATTCAAGTACTTATGCATTGAAGGCTTGCACTATTCCAGCTGAGTCATCCCACAACAATGGCATCACCTGTGGAGGCATGATTTTAGGCAGAAATCACACCTTTTAAAAGCCTTTACAACACTTTAAAAGTGTTGACTCTTAATTTACTTTCAGTGCTTTTCCATATTTTGATTTTCACTTTTCTGATTTGGTGCCTTTTGATTTTCTCCTTTATCGACAAATTATCCCTCTGACGAACTCCTCTATCAGCAAATTGTCAGGTTCAAAAACCATACTTCTGGGTGGCTTCTTCTCTTTTTGCTTTTGGGCTTCTTGTTAGAAAATCACCCAATCGACAAACTTGATAAATTGTGAACTGATTGACGAGTTTCTGATTTCTCCTTATGTTTTTCTATCTTTGCTTTTAGTTGGTGAAATATCATTTTTGCGAACCACTTTTCTTTTCTGCTTTATCTTCTTTCTTTCTCTTCCTCTTTGTCGGTGAAATTCTCTCTTTCCAAACTTTGCCTTAGCTGATTTTATCCTTTTTACTCTATCGGTGAAATTTCTATTTCACGAACCTTCCTTGTGTTCCCCTTTCCTTCCTTTCCTTTGGTCAGTGAAATATCACTTTCACAAACTGTGAGGCCTATTTATTTCACTCCCTTATTTTGTTCATTTCATATTTACAGTTGATGACATTTTGACATTTGGGGACTGTTGATCCCGATATGTAGATTCTCTAGACTATATTCATTTATTTTGGTTAGCTATGGTTAGTATGTTGTAATGTGACTATATCCTGATTTTGATCCATTAATGATGTTTAGACTTGTGATATCCATTTTGGTACTATTAGAGATACTAGTTGTGAGATCATTATATGGACTTGCTATGCGATTTTGATCCTGAGATAGCATATAGAAATGCAATTATAAATCTTAATTATGATGTGATTTGTCTAATGTTTTAAATGACTATGTGATGGCATGAGTGTATGCATTTCCTTGCTTCGGTTATGATATATATGTTGGATTAATTTGTTTGTTCAAGTGCGCGGGTGATTTTTTAGGCCACAAAAAATCAGAGATCGATCTCACACCTATCTATTTCCTGTGTTAGACTGATCTAGTCCCTCGGGGACCAAGATCATGTGTGAATTTGTATGATGATTTCGTAAATGCCTACATTTATTATTTAGCCTAGATTTCACCCTTTTGTATTATCTAATTGAAGTGTTGTAAAATTATGTGATTTAATTTACACCATTTGGTATCTTTTATTTTTGTGACCATTTTATGTGATTTTATACCTCCTTAAGTGTTTATTATGGGCTAAAATTAATCCTAGGTGGTACCCCTAGGGTCTAGGGCCCATTTGAGCATGCCAAACCCTAGGGTTACCTCTATCTAGTCACCTTAACCTTAGCTTAAAGTAAAATGATAAAAATTCAATTTGAATTGGAGTGGGAGATGAGTCATGCATTGAAACAGGACCCATTTCCCTTTCCAAGGCATGGAATTCCACCACCTTGAAGACTTGGGGAGTCTTCAAGACCCCCAAGTGTGTGGAACCTTCCTCTAATGCTCTCACACATGTGTGAGAGCATCTTGGAGTGAAGGGGCTCCCTTTAGAGAATAAGGTGATGACATGTGTCATCCCTTATCCTCTTGGAGCCCATTTGGAGAGATGCCACCTCTCCACCTTTGCTCTCACACATGTGTGAGAGCACATGTGGAGAGGGTGAGGTTTGAATGGATGGGAGGGTGACACATGTCAGCCCCACATTCCATATTCCTTGCAAGTGGCTTGGGAAAGAGGAAGGAGAAGGTGACATGTTTCACCTTCTCATTCCTCAAGGCTTTGGAATGAAGCCTATTTTAATTCCTCTTTGAGAGGGGAATGGGGTTCTTGTTTTTGCTTAATTTTCTATCTTTCGAGGGATTTTGGGAGTTTGAGAGATTTTGGAGGATTGGAGGCTTGGAGAAGGATTGTGGGCTCTTCTTCAACTTTCATCCATTGTTGGGTTCTTAAGGTAAGCCTCAAGGCATTTTAGCCTTCCTTATTGATGTAGAGGTCTTCAGCAGAAACGTGCAAAATGTTTGTTTTTGTCAATATCGGCAAGAGACTTTCAACGTCTTACCGAACTATGCTTCTTTATCCTTATCGGCCTGACTTGCCTTGTTGGCCTTCCTTGGTTCTTTCTTCCCGACGGTCTCTCTCTCACCGAAACCATTATGTTCATCGGCCAAACACTCGTTATCGGCCTAGCTTTCTCCTTGCTCGCCAATACCAAAACTCACACCGATGAGTATTTCGTTTATGTGCCTATCAGCAAGATATTGCCTATCGGGCTCTCCACATTGACTTGCTCCAATGACTGAGGTCACACCGAAACATGCAAACCCTAACTTGCTGAACAGGTTCCCGTTATCTCCTCTACCGGTCACCTCTATCGACTAAGTTGCTTATCGGCAACACTTACAATGTCAGTTTAGCCGCGGAAGGTCTCCCTGATGCTCCACTTCATGCCAACGCCAAACTCCTTATCGCCAAGACATATAACTATCGGCGAAGACTTCATTCCCTCTGCCGATGTCACTTGTCACTCCAAAACCCTTTACACCAACTCCTTCGTCGGCTAGACCTCCACCGTCGGTCCAACTTTAAGCCACTCCGCCGATACACCTCCTTACGCCAATGGGCATCTCATACCGATCTCTATTGTCTCCCTGATACTACCAATGCCGGGTTCCACCGTCAGCCAGACTATGACTATCAGCGACACCTTTAACTTCTCCACCGATGGCATATCTCATGCCGATATACTCTTCATCAGCAAGACTGCCTCTATCGGTAAAACCTTCTATGCACTCTTCGATGGTTCATCTCTTGCCAACCACTCAATCCTCAGACTCCCTTTATTGGTGAGACATTCACAATCAGCCACAGTGAATCTCCCTCCACTGATATGCCAATGAACTATCCATCGGTGACACCTTCAGTTGTCACCCCAATACAACTCAATCGGTGAGACTGTATACTGTCAACTCAACACAATTTCATCCACCTGATGACTCTTACATACACAATTTGTCACTTTCCACTGTGCATACACAGAATGAGACTCGCAGCAGGTGTGATATATTCATAGACTATCTCAGACATACAATCTGTGTATATACTTCAAATGTATATTTGAATTTTCCCGCCGATGACCTTTTCTAAGACAGATTCTGCAATTTCTACATTTCCATGTTTATCTAACAAAAGAATGAACCAAAGATGGGAAAACTATTTTCCAAGTCCATTCCACTGATTTCATAGAAATCCACCAGTGGACTGGATTTAAACTTGCATCACGACAATAGAATAACTAAAATTAAAAATACAACGGTTCTATACAGATAATAAATAGAACAATTCGGTTCACCAAGATTTCACACAAGATTCAAAATTTACAGAATATGATTTGCAGAATTTTCTGTTCTTTCATTCCAGCTTCTTACATTTGAACAGTTTCAGGCAGAAAAAATGAAAAGGACTTCTTTCTCGACCATCTCTCCCCGTTTTTGTTAACCCCTCTCCTCTATTTTTGGGATTTTGAATCTTTCAAGATTTACAGCTGAGACCCTAATTAATCACATGGCATCTGTATTTCTTAAGACAACAAAACATCAGATAATACGACATATGTGATGTAATTCTGCACATAACCCAAATGCCTATTGTTGTCCATGATGTCAAATACTGGCCTCGAGAAGAGAGATGTTAAAACATAACATGTCAACATAAAATGTTACATTAGTTAATGACATACAAATGCTACATGGTAACAATAAGTGTCAATATATATATTAAAACCTTATTCTTCTCCCTCTTGTGCATATTTGTCCTATTGAAGGGTGTTGAAGGGGTGCCCCTACACCATACTCCCCGGAGAAGAGATCTCAAGCCCCTTTTGAGATCAGAGTTTGAAAATTGGCACCAGATTTTGTAATCTGATCTTCAGTCATCCAGACTGCCTCTGAAATGGGTTGTCCATGCCAAGCTACCAAGTACTCCATGTACTCTTTGTCCCTTGTCTTCTTTGTCACTCTTGATTCTAATATCTTCTTCAATTTTGGTGGCTCATTCTTAGGAACATCATCATCTGCTGCATCCTGCAATGGTTCCTATTCTATATCTGCATTTGGCTTGTATGGAGTCAAATCACATACATTGAAAATGGGTGACAATCCAAGATCAGGAGGAAGTTGGATCTCATAAGCATTCTGCCCACACTTCTTTAAAATCTAGCATGGTCCAATCTTCCTCTGCATGAGCTTGGTATACTTACCTTTGGGGAGTCTCTCCTTCTTCAGATTTACCCACACCAAATCTCCAACCGAAAACTGTAAATCTCTTTTCTTTTTGTTAGCATAGGTTTTGTACTATAATGTAGTTTGTTGGAGCTGGTTCTTCACTTGATCATGTACTTCTTTGATGGCTGAAGCAAAATCTTCTGCATCTGCACTAATAGGCTCTCTTATAGGTAGATCTCTTAGTTCTAGGATACCCCTTGGATGAATTCCATACACTATCTAAAAAAGGTGACTTTCCTGTACTCCTATTGATGGTGTCATTATAGGAGAATTCTGCTTGGGGCAAGATATTATCCCACTTCTCTCCAGGCTGCCTTGTTAAACACCTTAACAGATTTCCCAATGAATGATTAACAACTTCAGTCTGCCCATCTGTTTGAGGATGGTAGGCTGATGAGAAGGACAAATTGGTTCCAAGCTTTTTCCAAAGAGTCCTCCAAAAATGGCCAATAAATTTTACATCTCTGTCTGAGACTATGCTCAATGGCAATCCATGGATCCTCACTATTTCCTTGAAAAATAGGTCTGCAACATACGAAGCATCACAAGTGGTTTTGCATGGCAAGAAATGTGCCATTTTACTAAATCTGTCTACTACTACAAAAACACTATCATATCCTTTCCTTGTCCTAGGCAAACCTAGTACAAAATCCATGCTTATGCTCTCCCATGGCCTAGAAGGAATGGGTAATGGTTGATAGAAACCTGCATTTGTGGATCTTCCTTTGGCTTTCTGACATATTAAACATGCTTCCACAAATCTTCTCACATCTGACTGCAGCTTAGGCCAATAGTAATGCCTCTTCACAAGATCAAGAGTTTTATCGAGACCAAAATGTCCTGTCATGGCCCCACAATGTTTCTCCTAAATAATATTCAGTCTCATAGAACATCTTGGAATACATAGTTGTCCACCTTTGAAAAGTAATCCATCTTGGATCAGAAATTCAGAGAACTCAACATGATATTTGTCTCCAAAAGAAGTACATACCTTGTAGATCTCGCCAAAGTCTTCATCATCATCACACATTGTCTTTAAAGAATAAATGCCAACACTTTCCAATTGGATGTGATTGATGGTTAGAACTCTCCTGCTCAAAGCATCTGCCACTTTGTTCTTAACCCCTTTCTTGTGCTTGAGCGTGAAAGTGAAAGCTTGTAAAGTTTCCACCCACTTCATATGCCTATGGTTCAGCTTCTCTTAACTATTTATGAAACTGAGGGCCTGATTATCTATGAACACTATGAATTCTTTTGGCATCAAGTAATGCCTCCATTTCTTAAGTGATTGGACTAGAGCATACATCTCCAAATCATAGGATGAGTATCTCTTCTTGGCATCATTTAATTTCTCAATGAAGAATACAATAGGCCTACCTTCTTGCCTGGGTACTGCTCCAATTGCAATATGACTTGCATCACATTCTACTTGAAAAATCTTGCTGAAGTTAGGAAATGCAAGAACTGGCTGCTCTACCACCTTCTTCTTCAATGTTTCAAAAGAATTATCTACCTCCTTTGTCCATGTAAACTTGCACTTCTATCCTCCCTTTATAGTGTCAAGCATGGGTGCACAAATATGACTAAATCCCTTTATAAACTTCCTATAAAAGGTTGCTAACCCATGGAAACTTCTAACATCATTCAAGGTTTTGGGAGTTGGCCAAGACAATATGGCACTTGCCTTCTCTTGATCAATTTTCAGTTTGTTATGTGAGATAACAAATCCCAAGTAGATGATCTCTTCCTGCATAAACAGACACTTTGCTAAATTGATCATTCGCTGCTCTTCATATAACCTTTTGAGAACCAAGTCTATATGGATGAGGTGCTCTTCCCTCATATTACTAAAAATCAGGATGTCATCTAGATATACTATGACAAATTATAATATGAATTCCCTCAAGACCTCATTCATCAGCCTCATAAAGGTACTAGGGGTGTTGGACAAACCAAAAGGCATGACTTTCCACTCATATAACCCCTCATTAGTCTTAAATGCAGTTTTCCACTCATCATCAGGTCTAATCCTAATTTGATGATAGCCACTCTTCAAATCTATTTTTGAGAAATATTTAGCACCTCCTAAACAATCAAGTAAATCTTCTATCCTAGGGATTGGAAACCTATACCTGATGGTTATCTTGTTGATCACCCTTGAATTAGTGCAACGTCTCCAAGTGCCTTCCTTCTTTGGTGCTAGTACAGCCGATACTACACATGGACTTAGGCTTTTTCCAATTAAGCCTGTCTCCAACAACTCTTCAATTTGCTTTGCTACCTCTGTATTTTGATCTGGAGTGAGCTTATATGCTGCTTTGTTTGGAAGTCTAGATCCTGGGATCAGATCTATACAATGGCTAATGTCCCTAATAGGTGGTAGGGAACTTGGCATTCCATCAGAGATAATGCCTTTGTACTTGTCCAATAGCTCTTGGACAGCTGGGTCTATGAATTTTTGTCTTTTCTCTCCCTTGACTTGTTGCTACTGTTCTTTGTTTACCTTTAGGCAAGGGATTAGAGCATATGTAATTGCTCCTTCTTCTCCTATCCCCTTCATGAATTGTTTGCCTTCTACCATCATCACTTTGACTTCTTTTCCTTTTGACTCCACCTCCTTCTCCATTAATGGAAGCAATTCTATCACCTTACCATTCTTGGTAGTTGAATAGGTGTTTCTAACTCCATCATGGTATGCTTTCAAGTCATACTTCCATGGTCTTCCAAATAGGAGATGGCAAGCATCCATCTTGGCAATGTCAAGCAATAACCTATCCTTGTATGGGCCAATCTGAAATTCTACCCAAGCCTGTTCTTCTATAACTGTTTGCTGACCTTGGTGGAGCCATGAGATCTTGTATGGGCAAGGATGTGGTAGTCTTCTAAGCTTAAGCTTTTCTACCATTTCAAAAGACACAAAATTTTTAGTAGATCCAGAGTCAATCAGAACTTTACATACCTTTCTTCCTACCGTACAAGTAGTTCTGAAGAGAGACTTCCTTTGTGGAGGTTCTTTTCCAGGCACCTTCATGGTGGTCATTGCTCTCCTAATCATCAAAGATTCTCCATTCTCAGGATACCCATAACTGTCGGGAGCATTCACACTTTGATTAGTGCTTGAGCTTGCTACACTTTGATAATCAGATTCTTGGATCAGATTGATCCTCTTTTCTCCTATTGAACTTGTTGTCTTTGCTGGACATCTGCTGGCTATATGGCCTTCTTGATTGCAATTGTAACATCTAATAGGTCCTCTGCCCTGAGATTTCCCTCTAAATGGTGGTCTTCTGCCCCTAAAATTTCCTCTTTGATTGTAACTTCCCCCTTGATATTGACTGCTATCTCCTCTGCTGTTCTCTTGGTTGGATTCACTTTGGTATCCAAATCCCCTGCCTCTAAAAGGACTTCTTCCTCCTCTCTGCTGTCTCCTTGTAGCTCTATTGTTCTGCTCATGCCTTCTTTTTAATTTGTCTTCCACTTTGAGTGCTAACTGATAGCACTTTTGAATTATCTCTGGGTTATGCATACTTATGTCTTCTTGGATATTAAACCTCAATCCATTGAGGTATCTTGCTACCTTTTCTTCCTCACCTTCCTTTACCTTTGTTTTTACACACAATATCATGAACTCTTCTGTGTATGAGCTGACATCTACCTCCTTCTGCTTCAAATTTTGTTTCCTCTTATGCAATTGGATATTATAATCCAATGGAACATAGGCTTCCTTCACTAAAGCCATCATTCTCTTCCATGTTACAACTCTGTTCTTTCCCTCTTTCACCCTGTCATCTTGGATGAAATTCCACCAAGTCAGTGTAGGTCTTTTCATTTTGGACTGAGCCATGTTCACTCTTTGGTGGTCTGGTATTTCCTCGGTCTCAAAGAAATTATTCAAGGAGTCTATCCACTCCATCACCGAATCAGGTTCCATTTTTCCTACAAACACTGGCAAGTCTATTTTCATATCCATGGTCCTTCTTTCCATGGACTTGAGGGCATTGAGTAAGGGTCTTTGGTCTACAGGAACCACTATCTCTTCCTACTTTGGGGTCTCCTCTTCATCCCCATCTTCTCATTCACCAGAGTTTTCTTCCCCTTTCTCCACTCCGTCCCTCAACTTCTCTAGTGCTTCTTTCAATGCCTGATTCTGAGCTCTATCAGCTCTGCTCTCTGCCATGTGCTTTCATCCTAAGGCCGTCAACTCAACATTGGTCATCTTTGTTGGGTATGTTTCTTATCCTTCTCCTTCTAACATCTTGTCTTCTTCTTCCCAAAGAACACTCCTTAGCTCTGATACCAATTTGATGCAGAGGTCTTCAGCAGAAACATGCAAAATGTTTGTTTTTGTCAATATCGGCAAGAGACTTTCAACATCTTACCGAACTATGCTTCTTTATCCTTATCGGCCTGACTTGCCTTGTCGGCCTTCCCCGATTCTTTCTTCCTGACGGTCTCTCTCTCACCAAAACCGTTATGTTCATCGGCCAAACACTCGTTATCAGCCTAGCTTTCTCCTTGCTCGCTGATACCAAAACTCACATCGATGAGTATTTCGTTTATGTGCCTACCGGCAAGATATTGCCTATCAGGCTCTCCACACTGACTTGCTCTGATGACTGAGGTCACACTGAAACATGCAAACCCTAACCTACTAAACAGGTTCCCGTTACCTCCGCTACCAGTCACCTCTATCGACTAAATTGCTTATCGACAACACTTACAATGTCGATCTAGCCGCGGAAGGTCTCCTCGACGCTCCACTTCACGCCGACGCCAAACTCCTTATCGCCAAGACATATAACTATCAGCGATGACTTCATTCCCTCTACCGATGTCACTTGTCACTCTGAAACCCTTTATGCCAACTCCTTCATCGACCAGACCTCCACCGTCGGTCCAACTTTAAGCCACTCCGCCGATACACCTCCTTACGCCGATGGGCATCTCATACCGATCTCTATTGTCTCCCTGATACTACCAATGCCGAGTTCCACCATCGGCCAGACTATGACTATCAGCGACACATTTAACTTCTCCACCGATGGCATATCTCATGCCAATATACTCTTCGTCGGCAAGACTGCCTCTATCGGTGAAACCTTCTACGCACTCTCCGATGGTTCATCTCTTCCCGACTACTCAATCCTCAAACTCCCTTTATCAGTGAGACATTCACAATCGGCCACAATGAATCTCCCTCTGTCGATGTGCCGATGAACTATCCATCGGTGACACCTTCAGTTGTCACCCCAATACAACTCAATCGGTGAGACTGTATACTGTTGGCTCAACACAATTTCGTCCACCCGATGACTCTTACATACATAATTTGTCACTTTCCACTGTGCATACATAGAATGAGACTCGCAGTAGGTACGATATATTCATAGACTATCTCAGACATACAATCCGTGTATATACTTCAAATGTATATTTGAATTTTCCCTCCAATGACCTTCTCTAAGACAGATTCTACAATTTCTACATTTCCATGTTTATCTGACAAAAGAATGAACCAAAAATGGGAAAACTATTTTACAAGTCCATTCCACTGATTTCACAGAAATCCACCAGTGGAATGGATTTAACCTTGCATCATGGCAACAGAATAACTAAAATTAAAAATACAATGGTTCTGTACAGATAATAAACAGAACAATTTGGTTCACCAAGATTTCACAAAAGATTCAAAATTTACAGAATATGATTTGCAAAATTTTCTATTCTTTCGTTCCAGCTTCTTACATTTGAATAGTTTCAAACAGAAAAAATGAAAAGGACTTCTTTCTTGACCATCTCTCCCCATTTTTGTTAACCCCTCTCCTATGTTTTCGGGATTTTGAATCTTTCAAGATTTACAGCTGAGACCCTAATTAATCACATGGCATCTGTATTTCTTAAGACAATAAAACATCAAATAATACGACATATGTGATGTAATTCTGCACATAACCCAAATGCCTGTTGTTGTCCATGATGTCAAATACTGGCCTCAGGAAGAGAGATGTTAAAACATAACATGTCAACATAAAATTTTACATTAGTTAATGACATACAAATGCTACATGGTAACATTAAGTGTCAAAATATATATTAAAACCTTATTCTTCTCCCTCTTGTGCATATTTGTCCCATTGAAGGGTGTTGAAGGGGTGCCCTTGCACCACTTATGCTTTATTATTTTGGTTGTGTGCTTGAAATGCTTTGGGCATTGGTTTCTTCCTTGTTGTGGGGTTTTTGGGTGTTTTGGGATGAGACTACCAATCTTGGTGTGTCCATCCATGTGTGGGGTGGGGGAGAAGTGAACCTCCTTGAGGTCACCCTCCTGGTATTGGTATTTTTGGTGGCCTTAAGGGCAGGATATTGGAGTATGGAGTATTTTTGTTTGGCATGAGTGCCATGGTGAAATTTATATATTCAAGGAGTTATCATTTTAGGCTTGAGGCCTTATTTTGTGTTGAGACTTTGGGATTTTTTTGTGGAGTGATCCTCTGAGTAGAGTGATGTCCACTCCCCTATCCCCTCAAATCCATTTCTATGGATTTTGTGTTGTGTAAATCTTATGGGTGTTCTTCATGATTTGTGTGGTTTGCTTATTGTTATGTTGTGGTTTGAGACCCGTGTAAAGATCGACCTCCAAGCTCAAGGGTGACCCACTTGCGGGTCTATGGTAGGGAGGAGAGTGTTTTTGGTGACTTGGTTGTTCCTCCATTGTTTAGTTTCTTGCAGGTTTATTTGGTGACCCTTGGAGCTTGGGAGATGTCTTAGTTTGTTGGTGTTATAATGTTATTTTGGCTACTTGAGAGCCATGGTCAAAGAATGGCCTATTTTGTAGTTGGACAAAAGAGAAGAGAGAAAACCCTCTCTTGATATGTATTTGTTTAAAGGTTATCTAATGTTATAATCCATCTTGTTGTAGTTGCAAAATGCATTATGTTTGTTGGTTTTACTCTTGCTGTGAGAAGCTTTATGTTGAATGTGCTTTGAAGTTATTAGGAATAAAATAAATAAGTTTCTGGTTTTTAAAAGAAAAGAAAGGATTATAGATATGTTGCTATTTTAAATTATTGTTTGAAAAAAAGTAGTTGCTGGTTAGTTCAAAAAAAGGGAATGGATAGAAATTGTTACAATTATTTTTAAAAAAATGGTTTTCTGCATCATGCTTACAAATAGAAATAATATAGAGAAAGGAAAAAGAGAGCATTATGCTTGTTGTGTGAAGTTTATGTGTCCCTATAGATATATATACGTGAAATTTATTTTTATCTTTTATCCTTTTTATTTAAAGTTGTTGATTAAGTGTTACAACAGTATTATTTTACCAGTTGAATAAATTGTGTAGATTAAAGTATATATATATGTGTAAATATATATACATATATTTATATATATACTCCCAAGGTATATATATATCCAATACACATGTGTACTCTTTAATTGTAATTTATATTATTTCAAATGGTGGTGAGAATATATATATATATATATTGTTGATTTTTTTTGTGCCTTTTAATTTTTGGGCAGAATAGAGAAATAGAGAAAATTGATATATATATAAATGTGTGTGTGTGTATACCCCTTATGTATATATGATGTTGCTATATATATAAAAGAAGAAGCATTTTTTTTAATAAAAAATATCATATAATAATAAACGCTAAGTTTAGGGATTTAATTCCCAAAGTGGAGCGACGACCAAAAAGGCCAAAGACTATTGTTTTAGCAGCCACCTTTTATATTTCTAGCGACTATTTCTTTTTTCTTTCTAAAGGAGCTTTGGGTGGGTGGGAATCCCCCCACACACCCCTTGTTCACCATTTTAGACCTGCGTTGAGTCCAAACTTCGGCGGCACTTGAACAGTGGGACTCCTCCTTCCCCAAAATAGTCGGCCCTTGCGTCGTGGCTTCTACTGAGATTTTTACGTGCAGTTTATAAAATATTAAAAATATATGTATATGTGTGTGTGTATATATATACACTCAGTGTTGTGTACCTCTCCTTTGTAATAGATCCCTCATTCTGGGTTGTGTATATCCCCATTATAAGTATAAGAAAAAAATAAATATATATATATATATATCCACACACACAAAAAAAGGAACCACATATGGGTATATACATAATAAATATACCTCTGTGAGTATGGAATTCATGGCTGCCCTTTGAAGAAACCTGCAGCAAAATGTGAAAAGAAGAAATTGTAGGTTGAGGAGAGAAAGAAAGGAAATTAGGGTAGAATGAGAAATGGAAGAAGATAAGGAAAGGTTAGGGTTTTCCCTTAAGGAAATTATTTTTTTATTGTGAGAACTTTTAGGGCTTGGAGGGGGAATTTTATATTGTAATTTAAATATTGCCTTTTCATGTGAACGTGGGATTTATTTCCCTCTTCTTTTTCTTGGCTTGGAGACTTTTGTGGGGAAAATTCTTTTCAACTTAATTTTTAAATTACCTAGGGGAATAGATCCTTTTGTGGGATGTAGAAGTTATTTGTGTAATCATAAGGGACTTTATTGAATTCTAATAAAGTAATGGGAATTTATTTGGGCATCTTTATTTAAATCTAATATTTCACTATTATTTAATAAAGTCAAATTTATTAAATTAGTGTAATGTTTGAGAAAAGGTTAAGTGAGTTTTATTTAGAGTGGATTATATTATTTTTTGAAAGGATGGGAGTAGGTCATTATCTTATTTAATTATTTATCTTTTTTAGAATTATTCCCATATACGCCCAAGAGGCGTTATGCTGCCAGTTTTTTCTGGGAATAAGGGATTAATTATTTATATGATTTAATCCTTGCCTTATTAATACTTTAATGTTTTTCGGAAAATAGTTATTTGTTGATGAGTTGTTAATTAATCTTTTATGCTTTAGTATTAGGGATTTGATTTCGGCACATGTCAAAATCACGCCACTCATTTAGGAAACTTAGGGTTTGGTTTAAATTGATCCTAGCCCTAGTGGCGACGCTCATCGAGTCGCATAAACCCCTAGTCAGCTATCATCATGCAGGGGATTATGTATGTAATCGTGCTACCCCAAGATTTGATTGACATGTTTATACCTTATGCCTATTGCCACCGAGCACACTGACGCATGCAAGGGGGTTTCTAGGGATACGTGGAAAAGTTTTTGATATTTCGTGTCATGACCACATGACAAATGTGGACATGACACGTGTGTTGTGTGTCGTGACTGCGTGAGAAATGTGGGCATGACATTTGGTATCAGAGCCCAAGTTTAAACACTGGGCTTGTTTCGGCACATTATATATTCTACATTTTTTATTGATTTGTAAATACCTTGTTCTTGTAGGATGCCTCCCAGAATGAGGCGAGCACGTTCACGTGCCACTGCGTCTGTGGAGATAAGTAGTGAGTCATCAGTTGAGGGTTAGGGACCACTTGCACCATAGGAGCAGCAGGTGCCACAAGCACCACCAACACCTGATTTAGGGCCATAAATTCTTTAGGCATTACAGGCAGTCTTAGAGAGGTTACCACAGGTCGTAGCAGAGCCACGTGTCGAGCCACATGTCAAGCCATGCGTTGAGCCACGTGAGGAGCCATGTGATGAGCTGCGCGTAGAATCGCATGTCGAGCCATGTGTCGAGCCACGTGTCAAGCCACGAGTGGAGCCACATGTTGAGCCACGTATGGAGCCACATATAGAGCCGCATGTAGAGATATTTGACACCATAGCAAAGGAGGTCGATTCAGCATACAGATCTCGTAGCAGGAGTCCTCCACGTCATGCAAGGCAAGAGGAGGCTGTGAGGATAGAGCAGGTCTACCATGGACCTTATGATTATGGATGACGAGAGGTGGATGAGCCTTTCAAAGGACACAGAGACCGTGGGGACCCCATTAGGGATTTACTTAGGTTGAATCCACCCACATTCATGGGGATCACAGAGGGAGCTGAGGCTGAGGCTTGGCTCATCAGTTTAGATAGGTGCTTTGTGTTTCGTCACTATGGGAGCAACACAAAGGCATGCATGGCAGTTCATCTTTTGAGAGACATAGCAGCAACATGATGGCACACTGAGGAGTGCAAGTGTCACCTATCACTAGATACTCTTACATGGGACACCTTCACTGAGCACTTTAATGTGCGTTATCTTTCGGATCACTACAGGCAGCATCAGATTGATGAGTTCCATGACTTGCAGCAGCGAGGTTCCACTATAGTGCAATATGAGAGTAGGTTCCTTGAGTTGTCACGATATGCAGAGTACCTCCATGATGAAAAACTTTTGGTTCACAAATTTTTCAGAGGTTTGAATCATGGGATATCAGGACCAGTGCGCATGGCAGACCCCTAGACCATGAGTGAGGCTGTCGAGAAGGCGTACATCATAGAGGAGATTCAGGGGTAGGGTCAGAGTTCACGTCCCCAGTATTAGGACTCTAGCCAGTAGTAACATTAGGGCTTCCACTGACTACCACCACCACCTCAGAGGGGAGGATTCAGTTCTGCACTGTTACCTCCTAGAACTCCACAGCAGTAGCAGCAGCATCAGCAGAGGTCCAGGCCACAACAGAGGGCACATGGGCATCATAATCGTGGTTGGCAACAGTAGGGCCCACGTAGGGATCAACAACAATAGGGACCATCTGGAGGGCCCACTAGATCATAGCAGTCATTTAGAGGTTCATAGGGTTCCACGAGCTGATCTGGGCAGCAGCAGTCGAGTAGGACATGGTCTGGACAGGTGTAGGCTTAGGGACCATGTTATGTTTGTGGTGGAGTAGGTCATTTAGCCAGAGAGTGCCCGCAGGGCTATATGGTAGGGGGATAGCCTTGTGCAGGTGGATCCGAGCAGATAGTTGGGGATGTGGGTAGATCCCACTGCATGTTTGCAGCGGTTGATAACCACTAGGCTGACTTTCAGGCCTCCATGATCAAGACCGCAGGTATGAATGGGGATGTCCCCATTGCTATTTCATTTGACTTTGGCACTATTGATTCCTTTATATCTCCATCGTTAGTGGAGCATTGCAGGTTAGTGGCCTCTAGGCAGGGTGATAGGTGGGAGGTTGAGTTGACCACAGGGGCCAAGATGGCAGTAAATGCTTTGGTTCATGATTGTACGATATCATTGGGAGCCTTCACTACATTAGCAGAGCTTAGGGTTATGCCCTTAGGATCTTGTGGTGTGGTGTTGGGCATGGATTGGCTTGTGGCTCATAGAGCCAAGCTAGATGTCTCTGAAAGGTGATCGGTTGCTTAGACGACCATGGCACAATAGTCGAGATAGTGGGCATTCAGAAGCCCACTACAGTTTGTATGATTCCACTCAGCAGCTTAAGTGTTGCATGCGAAAGGGATGTTAGATGTTCACCATTACTATTAGTGACATGTGAGAGGATGAGCCAGAGGCATCATTAGACGATCATCCCAATTTGAGAGAGTTTGCCGATGTTTTCCCACCAAAGTTACCAGGGATGCCACCTTGCAGAGAGGTAGACTTTCACATTGACCTTGTGTCAGGTGCCGAGCTAGTATCTCGTGCACCCTACAGGATGACTACCCATGAGCTCACGGAGCTCAAGTTACAACTTGAGGAATTGCTCAAGAAGGGGCATATCTGACCCAGCATCTCACCTTGGGGCACACCGGTCATCTTCGTGAAGAAGGATGGGTCTCTTTATATGTGCATGGATTATAGGCAACTTAATAAGGTGACGGTGAAGAACCATTATCCTCTACCTACGATTGATGATCTTTTCGACCAGATGCAGGGAGCCAGAGTGTTCTCTAAGATAGACCTGAAGTTCGGTTATCACCAGTTGCGCATCACAGAGGTGGACATCCATAAGACCGCCTTCTAGACTATATATGGCCACTATGAGTTCACTGTGGTACCCTTCGGCTTGATGAACGCCCCTACATTGTTCATGAGTCTCATGAACGGGGTGTTCCATACTTACTTGGATCAGTTCGTGATTATATTCCTTGATGATATTTTGATCTACTCGCAGACCAAGGAGGAGCATGAGGAGCACTTACGTTAGGTTTTGCAGTGCTTGAGAGAGTAGCATCTATATGGCAACTTGGCGAAGTGTGCCTTTTTCAGATCAAAGGTGTAGTATTTGGGGCACATCCTATCTGGTGATGGTATCTCTGTAGATCCATCGAAGATTAGGGCTATCAAGGATTGGCCAGCACCCAACAGTGTGACATAGGTCAGGAGTTTCATGGGGTTAGCTGGGTATTACCATAGATTCATTAAGGGCTTCTCCAGGATAGCAGACCCCATCACTTCCCTTCAGCAAAAAGGGAAGAGTTTCACTTGGACTGAGTCATGCGAGAGGGCCTTTGGGGTCCTCAAGGAGTGTCTTACCAACACTCCCATCTTAGCGGTTCCTGATCTAGAAGTAGATTTCATGGTTTGTATTGATCCATCACTAGAGGGATTAGGAGCCATACTTATGCCGGATGGTAGAGCGATTGTGTATGAGTCATGAAAGCTCAAGACCCATGAGCTGAAGTACCCCACACATGATTTAGAGCTCGTAGTGGTGGTTCATGCTCTTGTTCATTGGAGGCACTTTCTACTGGGTCATCGTTTCAAGCTACATTCAGATCATCATAGTCTATAGTACATATTTACGTAGCCGAATCTAAACACCCGCCAATGGCGTTGGATGGAGTTCTTTTGCGAGTACGAATTTGATGTTCACTACATCAAAGGGAAGGAGAACATGGTTGCCGACACATTGAGTTGGAGGCACCACGAGATCCTGACCTTGACACTAAGTGTGGACTTGAGAGGATGCATTATACAACATCTGCCTGAGGATGAGTGGTTTCTTGAGGTGCAGTAGGAGATCCAGTCACAAAGGGCCCTTGTGGGCAAGTTTGCAAGATATTCCCTAGAGATAGATGGACTCCTTAGACATCGACAACACATCTATGTACCCCGTGCAAGTGACCTACATGTAGTAGTTCTATCAGAGGATCATACAGCACCTTATGCAACACCCCTGGGGGTGAAGAAGATGCATACTGACTTGCGACAGCTATATAATTGGGCGGGTATGAGACAAGATATTATAGAGTTTGTTGCTCGATGCCTTGAGTTCCAAAGGATCAAGGCTGAGCATCAGCATCTAGTAGGTCTTTCATACCCTCATGAGATACTTGAGTGGAAATGGGAGACCATTTCTATGGATTTCATTGTTGGTCTTCCTATGTCATCTCGTCGCCATGATGCCATCATGGTGAAGGTTGACAAGTTAACCAAGATGATACATTTCTCACCTATACGCATGACGTACAATGCACCCATAGTGGTGAGAGTATTCTTGGATGACATAGTGAGATTAAATGGGGTACCTCACTGCATTATTTCTGACAGGGACTCAGTCTTCACATCAGCCTTTTGGAGGGCATTGCAGCAGGCGTTGGGTACTCATCTCAACTTTAGTTTCATTTATCACCTTGAGACAAATGGTTAGATGGAGAGGGTGAACCAGGTGTTAGAGGACATACTCTGCATGTATGTTATGGACCACCAATCTAGATGGGAGGAGTATCTATATCTGGTTGAGTTTGCCTACAATAATGGGCATCACCACTTGTTGGGTATGCCTCCTTATCAGGCCTTGTACGACAGACCTTGTAGGACACCATTGAGTTGGGATTGTATAGAGGACAGGGTTGCCATTGGACTAGAGCTAGTGTAGGGTATGGAGTACCAGGTGACCTTGATTAGACAGAGACTTTAGGAGGCACAGGATCAATAGAAGAAGTATGCCAATGCTAAGAGACTAGATCGGAGCTTCTTAGTCGGTGATAGAGTTTTCTTGAGAGTGCATCTGCACAAGAGTCTGATCCATTATGGAAAGGGCTCTAAGCTCACACCATAGTTCATTGGGCCTTTTGAGATCTTGGAGCAGATAGGACCCATAGCCTACTGTCTAGCCTTGCCACCTAGCTTGTCGCGCATCCACAATGTATTTCATGTGTCTGTTTTTCAGTGATATATATCTAATTTATCTCATGTATTGGACTGCAGTGCTCTTCAGGTAGAGGTAAATGGGCAGCTGGCTTTGGAGCCAATTCACATATTGGCTCATTGAACACTGGGCCTTCAAGGTCAAAAGTTGGACCAGGTTAGGGTTCAGTGGGACAGGTATGATGAGGTCACGGCAACATGGGAGGATGTATCTAGATTGAGGACGCTTTATCCTTGCCTCTTTGACAACTTCCAAGAGGAAGTTTAGTCTTAGGGGGGAGGATGTGAGGCCTATTTATTTCACTCCCTTATTTTGCTCATTTCATATTTATAGTTGATGACATTTTGACATTTGGGGACTGTTGATCCCGATATGTAGATTCTCTAGACTATATTCATTTATTTTGGTTAGCTATAGTTAGTATGTTGTGATGTGACTATATCCTGATTTTGATTCATTGATGATGTTTAGACTTGTGATATGCATTTTGGTACTATTAGAGATAATAGTTGTGATATCATTATATGGACTTGCTATGAGATTTTGATCCTGAGATAGTATATAGAAATGCAATTATAAATCTTAATTATGATGTGACTTGTATAATGTTTTAAATGACTATGTGATGGCATGAGTGTATGCATTTCCTTGCTTTGGCTATCATGTGTGTGTGTGTGTGTGTGTGTTGGATTAATCTATTTGTTCAAGTGCATAAGTGATTTTTTAGGCCACAGAAAATCGAAGATCAATCTCACACCTATGTGTTTCCCGTGTTAGACTGATCTAGTCCCTGGGGGACCAAGATCATGTGTGAATTTGTATGATGATTTCGTAAATGTCTACATTTATTATTTGGCCTAGATTTCACCCTTTTGTATTATTTAATTGAAGTGTTGTGAAATTATGTGATTTAATTTACACCATTTGGGGTCTTTTATTTTTGTGGCCATTTTATGTGATTTTCTACCTCCTTAATTGTTTATTATGGGCTAAAATTAATCCTAGGTGGTACCCCTAGGGTCTAGGGCCCATTTGAGCATGCCAAGCCCTAGGGTTACCTCTATCTAGTCACCTTAACCTTAGGTTAAAGTAAAGTCACGAAAATTCAATTTGAATTGGAGTGGGAGATGAGTCATGCATTGAAACAAGACCCATTTCCCTTTCCAAGGCATGGAATTCCACCACCTTGAAGACTTGGGGAGTCTTCAAGACCCCCAAGTGTGTGGAATCTTCCTCCAATGCTCTCACACATGTGTGCTCGAGCATCTTGGAGTGAAGGGGCTCCCTTTAGAGAATAAGGTGATGACATGTGTCATCCCTTATCCTCTTGGAGCCTATTTGGAGAGATGCCACCTTTGCTCTCACACGTGTGAGAGCACATGTGGAGAGGGTGAGGTTTGAATGGATGGGAGGGTGACACATGTCATCCCCACATTCCATATTCCTTACAAGTGGCTTGGGAAAGAGTAAGGAAAAGGTGACATGTGTCACCTTCTCATTCCTCAAGGCTTTGGAATGAAGCCTATTTTAATTTTCCTCTTTGAGAGGGGAATGGGGTTCTCGTTTTTGCTTAATTTTCTATCTTTGGAGGGATTTTAGGAGTTTGAGAGATTTTGGAGGATTGGAGACTTGGAGAAGGATTGTGAACTCTTCTTCAACTTTCATCCATTGTTGGGCTCTTAAGGTAAGCCTCAAGGCATTTTAGCCTTCCTTATGCTTTGTTAATTTTGGTTATGTGCTTGAAATGCTTTAGGTGTTGGTTTCTTCTTTGTTGTGGGGTTTTTGGGTGTTTTGGGATGAGACTACCAATCTTGGTGTGTCCATCCATGTGTGGGGTGGGGGAGGAGTGAACCTCCTCGAGGTCACCCTCTTGGTATTGGTATATTTGGTGGCCTTAAGGGCAAGATATTGGAGTATGGAGTATTTTTGTTTGGCATGAGTGCCATGGTGAAATGTATATATTCATGGAGTTATCATTTTAGGCTTGAGGCCTTATTTTGTGTTGAGACTTTGGGATTTTTTTGTGGAGTGATCCTCTGAGTAGAGTGATGTCCACTCCTCTACCCCCTCAAATCTATTTCTATGGATTTTGTGTTGTGTAAACCTTATGGGTGTTCTTCATGATTTGTGTGGTTTGCTTATTGTTGTGTTGTGGTTTGAGACTCATGTGAAGATCTACCTCCAAGCTCAGGGGTGACCCACTTGCGGGTCTATGGTAGGGAGGAGAGCATTTTTGGTGGCTTGGTTGTTCCTCCATTGTTTAGTTTCTTGCAGGTTTATTTGGTGACCCTTGGAGCTTGAGAGATGTCTTAGTTTGTTGGTGTTGTAATATTATTTTGGCTACTTGAGAGCCATGGTCAAAGAATGACCTATTTTGTAGTTGGACAAAAGAGAAGAGAGAAAACCCTCTCTTGATATGTATTTGTTTAAAGGTTATCTAATGTTATAATCCATCTTGTTGTAGTTGCAAAATGCATTATGTTTGCTGGTTTTACTCTTGTTGTGAGAAGTTTTATGTTGAATGTGCTTTGATGTTATTAGGATTAAAATAAATAAGTTGCTGGTTTCTAAAAGAAAAGAAAGGAATATAGATATGTTGCTGTTTTAAATTATTGTTTGAAAAAAAAGTAGTTGCTGGTTAGTTCAAAAAAAAGGGAATGGATAGAAACTGTTGCAATTATTTTTTAAAAAAATGGTTTTCTGCATCATGCTTACAAACAGAAATAATATAGAGAAAGGAAAAAGAGAGCATTATGCTTTTTGTGTGAAGTTTATGTGTCCCTATAGATATATATACATGAAATTTATTTATCTTTTATCCTTTTTATTTAATGTTGATGGTTAAGTGTTACAACAGTATTATTTTACCAGTTGAATAAATTGTGCAAATTAAAGTATATATACGTGTAAATATATATATACATGTATACATACATGTATATACATATATATACATATATATATATACATATATATGTATACATATACATGTATACATATATATGTATACATATACATATATATATACATACATATATATATACATACATACATACATATATATATACATACATATATATATATATATATACATATATATATATATATATATACTATTGATTTTTTTTGTGCCTTTTAATTTCTGGGTAGAATAGAGAAACTAAGAAAACTGATATATATAAATGTGTGTGTGTATAACTCTTATGTATATATGTTGTTGCTATATATATAAAAGAAGAAGCATTGTTTTTTTATTAAAAAAACCATATAATAATAAATGCTGAGTTTAGGGCTTTAATGCCCAAAGTGGAGCGATGGCCAAAAAGGCCAAAGATTGTTGTTTTAGCAGCCACCATTTATATTTCTAGCAATTTTTTTTTTTTTGCTTTCTAAAGGACCTTTGGGTGGGGGGGATGAACCCCCACCCACTACCCACCATTCGGTGGGTAGTGGGTGGAGATCGCCCCCCACATCCCTCATTCACCATTTCAGACTTGCGTTGAGTCCAAACTTCAGCGGCGCTTGAATAGTGGGACTCCTCCTTCCCCAAAACAGTCAGCCCTTGCGCCGTGGCCTCTACTGAGGCTTTTTACTGAGATTTTTACCTGCAGTTTATAAAATATTAAAAATATATATGTGTGTGTGTATATATACACACTCAGTGTTGTGTATCTCTCCTTTGTAACAGATCCCTCATTCTAGGTTGTGTATATCCCCATTATAAGTATTAAAAAAAAGCAATATATATATATATATATATATATATATATATATTCCACACACACAAAATGGAACCACAGATGGGTATATACATAATAAATATACCTCTATGGGTATGGCGTCCATGGTTGCCCTTTGAAGAAACCTGCAGCAAAATGTGAAAAGAAGAAATTGTAGGTTGAGGAGAGAAAGAAAGGAAATTAGGGTAGAATGAGAAATGGAAGAAGATAAGGAAAGGTTAGGGTTTTCCCTTAAGGAAATTATTTTTTTATTTTGAGAATTTTTAGGGCTTGGAGGGGGAATTTTATATTCTAATTTAAATATTACCTTTTCATGTGAACGTGGGATTTATTTCCCTCTTCTTTTTCTTGGCTTGGAGACTTTTGTGGGGAAAATTCTTTTCAACTTAATTTTTAAATTGCCTAGGGGAATAGATCCTTTTGTGGGATGTAGAAGTTATTTGTATAATCATAAGGGACTTTATTGAATTCTAATAAAGGTAATGGGAATTTATTTGGGCATCTTTATTTAAATCTAATGTTTCACTATTATTTAATAAAGTTGAATTTATTAAATTAGTATAATGTTTGAGAAAAGGTTAAGTAAGTGAGTTTTATTTAGAGTGGATTATATTATTTTTTGAAAGGATGGGAGTAGGTCATTATCTTATTTAATTATTTATCTTTTTTAGAATTATTCCCATATACGCCCAAGAGGCGTTATGCTGCCAGATTTTTTTGAGAATCAGGGATTAATTATTTATATGATTTAATCCTTGCCTTATTAATACTTTAATATTTTTCATAAAATAGTTATGTGTTGATGAGTTGTTAATTAATCTTTTATGTTTTAGTATTAGGGATTTGATTTCGACACATTTTAAAATCACACCACTCATTTAGGAAACTTAGGGTTCAGGTCAAATCAATCCTAGCCCTAGTGGTGACGCTCATCGCGTCGCATAACCCCCTAGTCAGCTATCATCACGTAGGGGATTGCGTCAATAATCACGCTACCTCAAGATTTGATTGACATGTTTATGCCTTATGTGTATTGCCACCGAGCATGCTGACACGTGCAAGGGGGTTTCTAGGGATACGTGGAAAAGTTTTTGATATTTTGTGTCATGACCACATGACACGTGTTGTGTGTCATGACCGCATGAGAAATGTGGGCATGACACCAACCTAGCCTGTGTTCTCCTTTTCGTATTTGGTTGGTGAAGTATCCTCTTCATGAACCTCTCTTCCCTTTTTTCCTTTCTTTCTCGATGACTTTTCCTTTTCTATTGCTTCCTTTTGTCATGCTCCTTCGTTAGTCGGCGATTTCACCGATCGACAAACCTGTTGATCGATGAAATTTAAGTTCGCTGAACTTAAAATTTACCAAGGTAGCCTTTGCCACTTTTTGCCTTGACTTTTCCTTGAAATGTCCTTTTTTTGGTCATTTCATTGATCAACAAACCTATCAAACGACAAAATTTCAGGTTCGTGAACCAAAAAAATTGCCAACAAAGGCTAATTTTGCATCCCTTCTTTGCCTTAGAAAAACTTCCCGCTTTGGTTCCTTTAGTCAGTGATTTCACTGATCAGAAAACCTGTTGATCAGCGAACTTTAAGTTTGCCAAACTCAAATTTTGCTAAGGCAAAAGACATGCAAAATACTTAGAATTTTTGGGATTTTTGGAGGGAGACTTTCTTCCATTTGAGCTTTCTCAGATCAAATATTTCTGACGGGAGAAAGGTGAGATTTTTGGGCTTATTTTGTCCTGGGCTAAAATATGACAATAGTAAACAAGCACACCTTAGACCTAGAATGGAAACCATAACCATGGAGAGATACAATGAATCATTTTACCTAGGAATTACAATATATTCTAGGATAACATGAGCCATCAAGGATGCAAATCCACATTAGAATAGACAACTAGAAAAAATAGTACTAATAGAACAATCTTTAGGCTAGAAGCATCAACATTGTGCAACTCAGTCAATGTTAGTAAGAAGGAATATAGTGAACATCATTTAGATTAGATTAAAAGAATACAGCAAACATCATTCAGATTATTCTATTGGTTTTGAGTTATGTGAACATTTTCTGTTTAGAAAGCATAATACGGTAAAGATTTCTTCAGTAGTACTAGAGTGAGAGATTTTTGAAGTGATTCACAACAATGTGTTTGGTCCTATATATGTGCACTCCATTGGTAAGTATTAGTATTATATCTCCTTTATTTATGATTATTCTAGACATGCTTAGCTATAATTTCTTAGGAAGAAATGTAAGGTTTTTCATGAGTTTAAGGCACTTGTAGAGAACAAGACCCATAAAAAATTTAAGGTCAAATAATGGTGTGGAATATTTATTTAAAGATTTTGAAGTGTTTTGCAAGCACACTAGAATTGTTAGATAGAGGACAACACCCTGCACATTACAATAGAATGGGGTAGATGAAAGGCTAAATATAATCTTTTTAGATCAGAGTAGAAGCTTGTTAAGTAGTGCTAGTCTAAGACTAGTGTTTTGAGTCGAGGCAATTAATACTACTTGTTACTTGAAAAATAGGTCTCCTATTTATGTGCTTGAGAAGATGCCATATGAAATGTGGACATGTAAGAAGCTCGTTGTTACACATTTGAGAGTATTTGGCTCTAAGTAATTTATTCATGTTCCAAAGGAAAAAATGATTTGTTGGGTTTTAAGGTTATGAAGTGTATTTTCTTAGGCTATGGTGAAAATTTGACATGATTTAAGCTTTGGAACTTGGTGATATTGAATGTTCTTATTCAAGGGATGTTATACTTAGGGAAATTAAAGATTTATTCAAGGGTGAATAGTCAAAGGCAAAATAAAGAGAGGATGTTTGTTTAGAATAAAAAAGAGAAATAAGACGCATCTATAAATGATCAAGATAGTGGATGAGGTGGTGTGGATTGAGAGGAAGATTAAACTAGGAAGGATCATGAGATGAAAATTTTGAAGAAAAAATTCTAATGTGGCAGGGTCTCTAATAGTGACTATGAGAAGGTCTACAAGGCAACAAAAAATACCTAATACGTGTAGTCCACTAGATTTTGTTGTTTTCTTTCTATAAATTATATTAATAGTGAACCAAAGTCTATAAAAGGAGATCTCTCTTCTAAGGAAGTAATTTTTAGAAAAACTCCATGAAAGAGGAGATATTGGAAAATTAGAGCAGTGTAAGACTTGGGACATGGTTGATCTACCTAATGGATGGAAGCTCATTGTCTACTAATGAGTGTTTAAGAAAAAGTTTAGTGTAGCTAATACATTGGAAAGGTACAAGGATATATTTATATCAAAAAAAAAATCCAAAATTGCATGAATAGACTTTGGTGCAATCTTTTCTCCTATAGTTAAGTTAAACTCTATTATTATGGTGTCATCTATTGTTATGACATGTGATTTTGAATTAGAATAGATAGATGTCACTTAGACTACATTCTTTCATGAATATTTAAAAGAGAAAATCTACATGGATCAACCTAAAAAATTTAAGGTGAAGGGAAAAGAAGATCTGGTTTGTAATGGGAAAAGGTATATCTATTGTTGAAGTAGTCATTATGTATGTGGTATCAGTAATTTGATGCATATGCGATGGAATTGGGTTTTAGTTATGTTGATCACTATGTGTATTTTAAATAATTTAGTGATCATGTTTTAATTATTGTTTTATATGTTGATGATATGCAAATAATTAGAAACAATAAAACATTAATTACGTAACTCAAATCTCAATTGTCTAAAAAAAATGCTATGAATGACTTAGAGGTTGCATGCAAGGTTCATACTAGGTATGGAGATACATAGAGACATAGATAAAAAGAGGAGATATCTTGAAATATCTTAATTAAACTAGAGGAAATATATTGAAATTGTTTTGTAGAGGTTTGATATGCATGATAGTAAACCTATAAATATCCATTTATTGGTAGGCATTAAATTGGGTTAGGAAAAGTGTCCTAAGTCTCTAGAGGCTTTAGAGGACATGTGTGATATTCCATATGCAATAGGAAGCCTTACATATGTGATGGTATCTACAAGGCCATACATTACCCAAGTAGTGGGAGTTCTTATTAGACTTGTGTGAAATCCTAACAAAGAGTATTTAATTCAAGTGAAAAGAGTTTTAACTTACTTGAAAAAAACTTTGAACTATTGTTTGTATTATCATGGTATTGATGATGTTCGAAAGATGTGGAATTTATGGGGTTTTGTTGATTCTAATAGGGATGGAGATCTAGAAGTGGTTATATATTCACTTGATTTGGAGGAGTGGTGATATAGATGAGTACAAGTGAAAACAAATATTTGCTTTATCTACTACTAAAGTAGAGAATATGTCTATGACACATGCTTGTAAAACAATAGTGTAGTTACAAAGACTTTGTGCTTGTAATTGGTTTTACGAGTCATATAGTGTTGAATTGTGACAAGTAGAGTGTAATCTATCTAGTTAGAAATATTTTTTTATCATTCTCAAACTAAACATGTAGATGTGCAATATCATTTTTTAGGGACATGTTAGAGACAGGGAAAGCTTAGATGGAGAAAATTGATATTTAGTGAATGTTGTTGATTCTTTGACAAAACCTATTAGTACAATTAAGTATTTGTGGTGTAGAGATGCAATTACTTTATCCTTTTCCCATGCATGAGTTTTTTTTCTTAGTTTATGTTGTGATATCTCCTATAATAAATATTAAGTTAGATAATGTTAGAACTTTGGTCTGCTATTCACTTGCAAAGAGTTCCTGAGGGAAAGAAGATTTGAGAATGTTCAAGTTCATGTTTATATGCTTTATTGTAGATGAGTAATATAGTGTTGTAAGTTTGTTTTGTAGAATGTGATGGAAATTAGACTTTGTAGTTGTTTAGTGTGAAAAATGTGAAGAGGATTGATTTTAATGGTTTGTGTTTATCCTCCTTTCACCACTAAACATTCAAGGACATTCAATTGAGTAGAGAACTCTACTACAAATCTCCTGTCACTTGGAACATAGGGGAAGATTGGAATTGTGTGATTTTGTTGTTCAACTAAGTCCAATTATGCTTAAAACCCTAATTTCATGAAATCATAAACAAACAGATAAATTACGGAAAATGATCACACAGAGATATCAAATGACAATTAAATGCATACCAGATTTCAAAGTTCAGTGTCTGGGAAAGTTGGGGACTAATGAGTGGGTGCCCTAATCCAGTGCCACAGTTTTCTTTAGGATCTGGGAATCTTGTCTATAACATGTTCCTGCTATTCTGGAGATTTTCCAGTTACGGGATCCGGAGGACTAATGAGTGGGCACCCAAGTCTAGGTCCCTGTTTTCTTCTTTGATCTACAATTCTGACAGTCTGTACTATTCTCCTGCAACTCCACTTCTTTCTCTTTTGCAACCTGTAACCTACAATCATAGAAAAGTGGGTTAGGGGTTGTGGTGTTTAGAGGATTGCCTCAGTCGAGCCCTAGAGAGACATTCAAGTCTTCTGAACATCGTTGTCAGATAAAGATTGTGTATCCTTGTGGGATAAAGGCAAAATCCAAATGATAAATGATAGAATACATAATTAATATCATCTTGTAGTGAAGATCTCATGGGAGGAAGATGCTCCTCATGCCATGAGGAGATGGATGCCAAATCTACAAATACAAACACAAGAACAACAGAAATTCTGCTTTGCAACACAATGACTGCCTTGAATCACTTTCACAAAATCACAATGCTCATCAAATTTCCATCTAGTTTACAAATGAATCACTAATCATGATTATATATTCAACTACAAACATTCCCGCTAAGAATTTCGTAATTCAAACTTACCGTGTCAACATAGGACCTAAATAACAGTCATAAACTGACACTTTGAAATAGGTCCTGACCTAAAATAGGGCGGGACTAGGGCATGAGCGCCCAAGTCCTCCCCCTCTATTTCAGGAAGGAATCATCATAAATGTGCCCCTTAGGTCCCATTTTCCATGAAACTTCAGGGTTTTCTCATCAGGAGTCATCAAAATCATGCAAGATTCTCTAAATGCATTCTAAAGGACCCAGGAGCTAAACCTTAAGAGGAAAAAGCCCCCAAGCTTACTTTTTCCGACATAACATTTAGCCCCCACTTTAATGTATGTATAAACACAAGGCCAATACATGCATTAAAGTACGGTCAACAAACATAGCAAACATGCCAATCACGGAGACGACATGCCAATCACAGAGAAGAAAGTAACAGGCATGCAAAACACGAAGAAGACAGTATTTGAAGACATGCAAAACACAGTGAATACAGTGAACACAGTGATGATTTTCTTTTTCTTTTTCTCCTATATAAAATGCAAATGCAAGTACAAGGAAAGTAAACACACCACCCATAATGCAGGAGGGACTCATCGCCACTTGTCTTTAAACGGCATATGGGGAAACACACACGCAAAAAAAATCTTAGAGTGTAGGAGGGACTCATCGCCACTAGTATTTAAGATTGCACTTGAGAACAGACATGCCATACAAATCCCAAAGCATAGGAGGGACTCATTGCCACTGGTCTTTAAGACTATGCTTGGGAACAAACATGTAATACACGCACATTTGGAAGACACGGAGAAAAAATGATAGATAAGTGATGGAGTGTTTCTATTTCTAGGTTCATCACCATATTAGGCACATTATAGGTACACACCGATGATTGGGCTTCACCACAACAATCACCGAAGACACGCTTAAGGGTTGAGTTAGTCACAGAACCGCTCCCCACCTTGCGATGAGGACTTTTGAAAATGACAGGATATCCACTCTCCACAAGAAATACACCATCCCCACCTCATGATGAGGGCTTAAATGATTGTAAAATATTTCAAACAAATCTCAGAGTCCAGGGGGGACTGATCATCACCAGTCTTTAAGACTGCACTTGAGAACAAGCACATTGCTAACATCTACACCAAACAGCTTACCTTATATATGCCCCCACCTTAAGGTGGTTGATATTAGGTATCGATATTAAGCACATTAAGGTAGGAAGAAAACACACAAGGGAACACGATCTCTCGCAAAGCCCATGCCCCCCGAAGGTGACATGTACTTTACGATTGCCAAATGTTCCCATAAACACATCCCTGCAAGAAAAGTGTTAGTGTCCATATAATCATGATAAAAACAACAATGCATATGATCGTTCACACAAAGAGCTAAGGTTATACTATGGATTTGGAGATCGAGTATAACCGTGGGGCTATACTGCAGAAATCTCAAAACCGAGTGTAACCAAGGTGAGATTCAAAGATAAACAAAGTGCACGGAGCAACAATATTGTTATGGTTTGCAAGTGCGATAAGACAACATCAAGATCACATGGAGTGATTCTACTAGCCAAGTGTTGGATAATATATATCAACCCCATCGTCATGTATGGACTTGGTCCATTTTTTGATTTCTCACTGAAGGGACACTAGGTCTGTATCAGTATAATAAGTTTTTTGTCATCTGCCCGCTAGATAGAAACACTAGATGAAGGGAAACAATAAATCAAGAGAGCAGAAACAAGTGTCTTAGGGATAGTCACATAAGAGGGTGCTCCCAAGTCACCAACTGCAACGCTATGTCCGTAAGACACAACACACAATAGTGAAAATAAAGGAGAAGCAATATAGAAGAATGATGATACAAATAGAAGGGTCACAATAGAGGTGGTCTCCCAGTATCCTTGACCTTACAAGAGTATCAAGGGTCATCCCAGGAGGCCTAAACAACACATAACACATCACGAGGGAAACACAACATGAGAGGGGAGGTCAAATACACGCGCTAATCATGCTATCGCATAAGTGACCACCAGGGTTAGAGATATTGATGCAGGAGCATCCAATGGTGTAAGGGCAATCTTGCATCACCCAAAAAAATATGTGTTTCAAAATTGTTGATGTTCTTTCCATTTCTTTTCAAAATTTGTGGTTTTGGTTCCATAATCGCTTGAATAATGATGTAGAACTTTCAGTTTTTCCAAACTGCTAAAATAGCAACCTGCTATTTTTAGAAAGTTTGCATTTGGGCACGGATTGAAGTGAAAATTTACAGGAAGCTTTGTAACTAAAAAATAAGACCTTTGGTGAAGGAATCACACAGAGATCATTTGTGAGCTGAAAGATATTAAAGTTTTTGTTTTCTGAAAACACCTGAAAATTATTCAAACTCAGGTTTGAGGCACTAAACGGCACTGTACAGGCTCAAAAATGGCTGGAATCGACAGAGTAGGTTCTTAGCCGTAGAGCACTCCACGAGCTTTCTGACGCATAAAATGACTCATTAATCAGACACCTGAATCAAAAGTTATGGCTCCCGGAAGTTGACCTATTTTTGGAGGGAGATGCAAATTTTGAAATTAGGTTGTTGGCCGCCAAAAATGATATTAATAACCATTTTTGGGAACCCTGGGTAGTAGTGGAGTTAAGGGAGAAAGTGTAGAGTCAAGAATAGGCAGGGAAAATAGAAACCCCAGCTAATTTTGGGTTACAGAAGGTAGATGATTCCAGAGTCTTGTGAGAGGATGTTGTAATGTGTTGTAGCCTGTGGAGGGTTGCTTCCTCTAATTGTATTTGAGCTTCTGTAATGCAATAATTTGTCCAAATCAATAAAGAAAGTTATATTTTCTGTGTGTAATTTTTGTTGTGTGTTTTATTATTTACCCCCTTCATCAGATACTTACCTGTTTCATCCCAATGTTAAGAACATACATATCTAGGAAGAGGCCACCCTTGAGAGAAATTATAATATTGGCTACAACGAGTGTGGCTTAAAGATGGAAGGATGTTTACCTAATTCAAAGGGATGCTTCCCAGTGGAAAATTCTTGTCTATCATCTTGGGATATCTCACATTTCATTTTGGTCTTGTTGAGATTACATTAACATTGAGTTTAGGACGATGAGAGTCTTTCTCTTCTTTAAAAGGATTATATCCAATGCCGCTCGAGTTATGTCTTGAAGCAAATTCTATAGGTACTTGAATTCCTTGTTGATTTACACCACATCCCTTACCTACATATTCATAGTTGTTATAAAGGATTTTAAATCCTTGACCATAGAGGGATGTCATTTCTTTAGTGGATAGTGAAGCCTCATAGGTCTTGTAATTTGTAGTATAAGTGAGAGTATTATCTTTATTTTCTACCAAGGGGAGTTTAGGTTTCTCAGGTGCTTCAAAAGATTTCTTAGATGAGATAAATGCTACTTTTGATGTGTCAAGGCTATTAATTTTATATTCCCCTATACCGTAAGGATTAAAATCTAATGAGCCCCAATCATCACCAAAGAGTGCATTCGATTATGTAGAGTCATGCACAACACTATTCGTAGTAGGAAGCATTGATGAATCAACTTGTAAATTGTTTAAGCTCGTATGATTGTAAACAAGTGTTTTTGCATTTCAATATGTAAGCAGTTATCTGGTTCAGGATCAACATGAATAGTATGAAGTCTATCTTTGAATATAAATTTGATTGAATGATGTAGGGTGGAAGGAATCGCCCCCAATGCATGAATCTAAGGTCTACCAAGAATCATGTTGTAATATAAAGAACTAGGCATGACATGAACCAAGGCAGATACAATCGCGGGACCCACCTTTATAGGTAAGGTTATAGTACCTACTGATTGACTACTATGATTATCAAAGCCATGAATGCTAAGTTTATCCAGTTTGATTTTTGATGTGTTGGCCTTGATTTTGTGTAGTAGGTCAATGCTACAAACATTAAGAGTCGATCCATTGTCAAGCATAACTCATTTTATTAATGTTTTATTTATTGTGATAAAGCTCATAAGTGGATCATATTGGTTTTAAACTTTAATTGACGATAATTCATGTGGTTGAAAGAGAATATTCATTTTTGTCACATGCATACCATCTAATACAAATGCTACGTCATTTGGCTTAGCAATAGGTGGGACAATCACCTTTTGTAAAGCGTCTTGAAGCATTCCATGGTATGTAGGTGATGTCTGTATTAAATCCCAAAGAGAGATCTTAGCCAGAGTAGCACAAATCTTCTCGACAAGATCATATTCTTGACCACTTTTATGGTAAGAGGAGGTGGCGGGGGGAGCATAGGTTGAGAACATGGAAGAGAGATAAGCACATGAGATGCTTTCTTGCTTTGCTTGTTATTACGGGTGTTGTATGTGTGAGAAATCACATTGTGGTGTGGTTGTTGTGACACATTTTGAACACCTAGATTTCCTTGAGTGATTTGTCTTGAATAGTTTAAAAAGCAATCCAAGGGTCGAGGTGGTTGTTGAGCACCTTGAGCCATAATCACCAGTTTTAAGCAAGAAGGTGCACTAGGTGCCCCCCCCACAATCATCTTAGGAATATTAATACAAAGTCTATTAATAAAGATTGAATTAACTTTATTTTCCTCTTGATTATACCCAACATCCATCCCTAAAGGATTTAATGTGAGAGACCTTTTTTCATCCACTAATGCTACATCTTGGCCAGGGAGAGCATTGGAATGAGAGGAAGGTATAGTATAGTTAGGAAGAGTAGGTGTTGTATCATTAATAGAGTTATCCATAGACTTCTAATCTAAGGTTCTTGGACATTCAACTATAGGAGAAGTAGGATAATCTATAGAATCATCATCATCATCATCATATGTTTTAGCTATTAATTCCAAAGCATTGAGAGAAGTTTCACACTCATCATTCCCAATGTGTTTTGTTAAATCTTCTACTACCCAAGGGTATGTATTCATAAGAGATGTGAAGTTGTCAAAATCAGATACATAATCAAGGATTTCAAATGAAGAGAATTTAAATATATCCTTGTGATACATAGCCTGTATATAAGTGAGAACATGAGGATTCATACTAAGAAATTTGTAGAAATTCTCAAAGTTTTTGATATATGCACGTAAAGATACCAAAGAGAAATGAGATGAAAATTCCATGGTGAAATTTATTGTAATATGAATGTAAAATCATATTTTAAAAGCCTTTCAAAGGTTATGCAAGAGACAAGTGCAAAACTATGTATGAAAATGACCTAAAATGCTTGATTTTTCAACTTTTTTCAATGCAAATAAGTGAAAGAAAAGGTGTTGTTAGGAAATTGATGAATTGAATCAAGTAATATGTTTGATATTAGTCCAATAAGTCAATAATATCCTTCACAACATGCTTTTGATGCAAGCCTAGAGTGATGACAAGTCAAAACCTAGTGAAAATACACTAAAACATGTAATTTTTCACAAATTTTCAATGCAAATACCCAATAAAAAGGGTGTTGTAAAGAATTTTAGGAGGTACATAATATTATATCAGTAATATCAGTCACCTAAATCTATAAAATCTATCACAACACGCTTGGAGTGCAGATCTAGGTCAAACCCTAGTGAAAATATAGCCAAAATATGTAATTTTTCACAAATTTTCAATACAAGGGCCCAATAAAAAGGGTGTTGTAAAGAATTTTATGAGGGGAAGAATATAATAACCCTAATAACATCCAGTTAGTGCATAAAAATCCTTTACAACATGCCTATGATACAAATCTAGAGAGACAATAAGGCCAAAATCTAGTGAAAGAGTAAGGTTTTCAAACCCTAGACATTAAATTTTGCAAGAAAACCACTATGATGAAACACTACAGTTAGAAATTAATCTTAATGAGTGTTTTAAAATGGTAGTAAAATATGAAACAAGATTTTGACTACAAATCCTAGCTAATGCAAAACTAGGTTATATGGAAAAATGCATAATTTCAAGCAATTTTTATCAATTTAAGCATGAAAATGCAATCTAAATGAATGGTGAATGAAGAATTTCTATAAATTAAATCAGATCTGATGATAATGATAGAAATTTATTGAAATTAAATGCCAACAATTCAAATTATTTGAAAATGCAAGCTAAAGATGCCAATTTTTTTCAAAATTTTCAATTTTTTTATAATTTTTCAAATGCAATAAGATGAACAATGATATGAATGAATGTAGATATGAAGAACAACACTTAGAAATGTGCAAAAAGTTTTAAAAAATGGGTTCACCAAAATTTTTAGTGTGAAAAATATGAAGAGGATTGATTTTAATGGTTTGTGTTGATCCTCCTTTCACCACTAAACATTCAAGGACATTCAACCAAGTAGAGAACTCTAATACAGATCTCCTGTCACTTGGAACATAGGGGAAGATTATAATTGTGTGATTTTGTTGTTCAATTAAGTCCAATTATGCTCAAAACCTTAATTTCGTGAAATCGTAAACAAACGGACAAATTACGGAAAATGATCGCACACAGAGATATCAAATGACAAGCAAATGCATACCAAATTTAGAAGTTCAATGTCTAGAAAAGTCAGGGACTAATGAGTGGGTGCCCTAGTCCAGTGCCATAGTTTTCTTTAGGATCTAGGAATCTTGTCTGTAACATGTTCCTGTTGTTCTGGAGATTTTCCAGTTGCGAGATCTAGAGGACTAATGAGCGGGCACCCAAGTCCATGTCCTTGTTTTCTTCTTAGATCTACAATTTTGACAATTTGCACTATTCTCCTTCAACTCCACTTCTTTCACTTTCGCAACCTGTAACCTACAATCACAAAAAAGTGGGTTGGGGGTTGTGGTGTTTAGAGGCTGCTTTAGTCAAACCCTGGAGAGACATTCAAATCTTCCAAACACCATTGTCAGATAAAGAGTTTGTATCCTTGCAAGATAGAGGAAAAATCCAAATGATAAATGATAGAAAACACAATTTATATCAACTTGTAGTGAAGATCTCATGGGAGGAAGATGCTCTTCATGCCATGAGGAGATGGATGCCAAATTTACAAATAAAAACACAAGAACAACACAAATTCTACTCTGCAACACAATGAATGCCTTGAATCATTTTCACAAAATCACAATACTCATCAAATTTCCATCTAATGTCCATCTAGTTTACAAATGAATCACTAATCATGCTTAAATATGTAACTACAAACATTCCCGCTTAGAATTTCATAATTCAAACTTACTGTGTCAGCATAGGACCTAAATAATGGTCATAAATCGACACTTTGAAATAGGTCCTGACCTAAAATAGGGCAGGACTAGGGCACGGGCGCCCAAGTCCTCCCCCCTATTTCAGGTAGGAATCATCATAAATGTGCCCCTTAGGTCCCATTTTCCCTGAAACTTCAAGGTTTTCTCATCGGGAGTCATCAAAATCATGCAAGATGCTCTAAATGCATTCTAAAGGACCCGAGAGCTAAACCTTAAGAGGAAAAAGCCCCCAAGGTTACTTTTTTTGACATAACAATACTTTAGCATGGAGGTGTCTTACAATCCCATATTTCAATGATAGAAACCACAAGAGGTTTGGTTAAGAATTGGTTACCACATCATGAACTAAGAAAGTTATTAGAGTATGTATGACAATGTACGTGCACATGCAACATTATTGGAATGTGTGTGACAATAATTGAAGATAGGTATATGTACTAGGAGATTATTAGAGTTATCACAAGATATCATAAAGATTATATCTATTACTACAAGTAATGGGTTGGTCTTGGCTATAGTGCAGGGAGACACAAATCACTTTTAACTATTTTTGGTCAACAACTATTGACTAAGTCATTATCAGGTTATATAAGTAGATCCATTGGTTATCCATTGGGAAAATTCCTATTGGACTAACATAGTATGATTATGTCATAGTATGGTCAAGGTACATTTGTGTCATGGTTGGTATTCCATAAGTAATTAGATTTTTGAGTTAGTTTAGATTCTAAGAGAACAAATCATGATTACATCTAGTATGTGGTGTATAAGGAATAATTTGATGACTCGATGAGATGTTTGATGCTATGAATCATGTTTTATAAGGTTATACATTGAAGTTTATGGATTGAGTAAGGTGTAAGGAGACTTATTGTATTTGGTTTCTAGTTCTCCAAATTAATATTTTTAACTTTCTTTTTCTAGTCAATTTTTTCCTATAAGGTTTCCCACAAAATCCTTCTGTCTCATGTGTGTGTGGATTGTGTATGATTTCATGTTCTTTCATTATAGATACTAATTGAATTGCTACAACAATTATTATTGTATTTCAATCACAAAGTCTAAATGTTCTTAATATCCCAATTAACAGTTGTACTGGGGATTAATTTCCCAACACTAGTTCATGAAATAAGTGTAAGGAAAGCAATATGAGGGTAAGTGCACAAAGATGAGGGACCAAAATGGGGTCTTAAGATACCGCTTTTTTTTTAAATCTGGAAACATTGATGTTGGATGAGAAATTGAAGATAGCTACACTCAAAATTTGAAGATGGAACAAAAACAAGAGTCATAGTGCTCCGAATCTAGTGTTTAAACTACTATTTTTTTCCCAAAAATGGTTGAGGTTAAGGGTTTCAAAAAGGGGGAGCACACAAATTGGTCTTGTTTTTCTCAAAAAAACATAACATAGCGTCTAGTGAGCTCCCCCAGAAATGTTAACATTTTTTTAGTATTTCAATAATTGCTCTAGTGAGAAATTAGCTAACACCATGTAGTTTATCCTTGATTTTTCTGATAATTTTTTCATGAAAAATTGATTTTTTAGTAATTTTCAAAGTGGACACATCTTGAAAAATAGAAATTTGAGCGTGCTCCCCCCTAAAATTATTGAAAACAAATCAAAAATTGATTTGTTTTTAATGTGTGGATTGGAGTCTAGTTTCTAAAAATGTAACTTATTTCAAATTTTGATGAATGGTTAAAAAAAGTCAAAAATACTAGACATTGGTTTTTGACAAAAAATGGACACACTAACAAAAGAAATTAAAGATGAAACCCTTAATGTACTCAAAATGTGAAAAAAATTATATGGTTAGATAGCTAACATAGAGCTTAAGATTATGATGGTATTTTTTTTTGAGTTTTCATTGAAAAAAGTGCCATCTTGATGGGGAGCACGCTCTAGATTATCTCCAATTTTTGCTAAAAACTAGTAAAAACACATCAAACAAAGCTCATCATAATGCGAGTGCATTATAACGTGCTCACGTTATGTTGAGTATGTTTGGCTATAACATGCCAATTGCATTTGCTTGAAAGTTTTTAAAGCCTTTTCAACATGATATGGCAGAGAGTGAAAATAAATCAAATCGGTACAAATACTCAATTTGATTTCAAAGCTTTGGCTAAAACATTTTTTTAGTTGATAATGACAGCTAGATAGGTTAGTAAACCTAACCTACCCTTCTCTATGACTCCATATTCGGCACCCGTCCAAGACCTAACAAAAAGAAAAAAAAAATCTATTTCTCTAGGAAACATAATCTTCCATACAAACAAGGTAGAGAGAAAGAAGTTCTCAAACATATCTTATTTGTTGACTATCTAAACTTAAGCATCCTCAAGCTTAAAATCATTAATTCTTTTCTAAAACAAGGGTGCTGCCACAATAATGGGTTACACTTTTTGGGACATCCTGATTTTTACTGAAATCACATATTTTTAGAAAATACAATGATTTAAGCCTTGAAACGTTCCATTTAAAAGATTTTAATTGAAGAGGGTTTGATCAAACCCCCTTGGATAGAACCTCGCTAGTTTTAAACCATACATATAATGGAGTCTCCTCTACATCTATCAAAATGTTGAAAACCACTTTTGATTTACCTTTTGGGGGATCAAATGAATTCATTTAAAATTTATGTTTTGTAAGTATGTAGTCCTTATTATAAGCTTCCCAAAAAGTATAATTTTAAATATATTTAATTTGATTATTATATTTATTTTTTATTTCTTGTGAATGTAGGTTTTTCACCGAACATCAAGTTCTCTATTTTATACACATGGAAAATTAGTAAATTAGTCAAAAAAAAATATCTATGCCCTAGGTATTGATGTCCTTGTTGCAACAAAAAAAAAGAATTTTGATACATATAGAAAAAATTATGTTTTATGGAATACACCTATGTCTAAATTATAATTGGTTTGACTTCAAAACTTAATTAAAAAAAATATTCAACAAAACATTATGAAACCAAATGCATACCCTATATATTGGTGTTACCAATATAAATTCAAAAGAATCAAAATTTTATCCTTTGTAGAGAAAAAGTTAAGTGCTATAGAATACACATCACTTTAAAAAAATGTTATTTACTATTAAAAACTAGTTATCAAAGGAGACGCAAAAAAATTTACAATTTAACTACAATTTTTAAAATATATATATATTTAGAATCTACAAACAAAATCTCACAAATCACTCGTTCGCATCATCTTCAAATTCCTAACGGTTTAGTAGCTATAGGTGTCAGAAAGTGAAGATTTAGTTCAAAATATTGATTTCAATGTCAAGTTTGGTCAAAAAGTGTAACCCATTATTGTGGGATGACCCACAATTCAATGAAAAGATTAAATAAAAGCATAGTTTCCTTTTGAAATGAAGAAACATAAGTTAGGAGTCAGATTCAACTTCATAACATTATTAACCTATAAATAGGTTCTCATAGAAAAGTTACAATTCAATCCTAAGATAAATATAATCAAGAATATATATAATTACACTTCATTAGGATTATAATCAAACCTAAAGGTGTTGTTACATTTCCAAAAGTATTTCTTATTTGCAACAATTTCAAATTACATCTAAATTTTTTCTATGTGATAAATTCATATTCTTTCTATATTTACAAGAGAAAATCTTTCTATAAATACAAGATAAATACTTTATATATAACAAGATAATTTCTTTCTTTATTTACAAGACAAATTCATATTTTCTTTTAAATAAACAAGATAAAATTCTTATTTAATAAAATAATTCAAGAAGAATGATACGATTCTAAAGGATTAAAGAGATTTAGTTTCTAAATAAAAGAAGATTCTAGACAAGTCTCTTACGATTTAGTTTCTTATTTAAATGTTTTAAAAAATCACAAAAGAAGACTAAGAAAAGAATGATCTTCACTAACTTATTCATTTTAAGAAGAGGTTTAAAAATCAATGACTATTAGTGATTTAAGGAATAGCAAAGCAATTCACATGCATAGTTTTTTTTTCTTGATGAAAAAGGTGCAGAGAACCCATACAAATTTTATTAAAATTCAAAGCTCCCATTACAATGAGAGGCCAGAACACCAATGGTGAGGCCCAACAAACAACAAAACATCGAGATTACAAAAGTTCAAAGAAATGAGGTGAAAAGCATGTCAGATATGAGGGAGTAAAGGGGAGGCAAGAGCCCAAAACTCCAAACACTTCACTGAAGAAGGCAGCCAAAGAGCTACACGCCACCATAATATAGCTACCTAGAGACAAGATAGGAAAAGATTGGCCAGGCCAGCAATAAATGTTGTCAACTTGTCTGTCAATGGCAAAAGCCATAGATGCCAAGATTTGATAAACATCTATCCATACGCCAAGGTGAGTCACCCTCGTATCTGTAGACTCCATGGCCAATTATAAAACAAATGAATGTGCAACGCTTCTGTTCATCATCCACACTTGAACCCAGGAAAAAACATCTGGTAGACAAAGAACAAGTATTAAAGACTGACGAGAGCTAGTTGCCCTTCACAGAGAGGAGAAGTATCATCAACGGGCAAGAAAAATACTACGCCAGCGAGGGAGGGAGCCTGGATAATTAATGCAATTGTCATTTCATTGCAGCAAAGTCACCGCTCCCTAGCGGACATTAACACCATCTCATACGAACTGCCTTGGAAGGTGGAAAAAGCAAACTGGAACGTCCCATCACAGGCTGGCCAAGGCAACGAGGCCTCTTAAGAAAAGACCTCTAACTAAATAAAATCATATTCTTTCTATATTTACAAGATAAAATCTTTCTATAAATACAAGATAAATACTTTATATATAACAAGATAATTTCTTTCTTTATTTACAAGACAAATTCATATTTTCTTTTAAATAAACAAGATAAAATTCTTATTTAATAAAATAATTCAAGAAGAATGATATGATTCTAAAGGATTAAAGAGATTTAGTTTCTAAATAAAAGAAGATTCTAGACAAGTCTCTTACGATTTAGTTTCTTATTTAAATGTTTTAAAAAATCACAAAAGAAGACTAAGAAAAGAATTATCTTCACTAACTTATTCATTTTAAGAAGAGGTTTAAAAATCAATGACTATTAGTGATTTAAGGAATAGAGAAGCAATTCACATGCATAGTTTTTTTTTTTGATGAAAAAGGTGCAGAGCACCCATACAAAATTTTATTAAAATTCAAAGCTCCCATTACAATGAGAGGCCAGAACACCAATGGTGAGGCCCAACAACAACAAAACATTGAGATTACAAAAGTCCAAAGAAATGAGGTGAAAAGCATGTCAGATACGAGGGAGTAAAGGGGAGGCAAGAGCCCAAAACTTCAAACACTTCACTGAAGAAGGCAGCCAAAGAGCTACACGCCACCATAATATAGCTACCTAGAGACAAGATAGGAAAAGATCAGCTAGGCCAGCAATAAATGTTGTCAACTTGCCTGTCAATGGCAGAAGCCATAGATGCCAAGATTTGATAAACATCTATCCATACGCCAAGGTGAGTCACCCTTGTATCCTGCAGACTCCATGGCCAATTATAAAACAAATGAATGCCCAGCGCTTCTGTTCATCATCCACACTCGAACCCAGGAAAAAAACATCTGGTAGACAGAGAACAAGTATTAAAGACTGACGAGAGCCAGTTGCCCTTCACAGAGAGGAGAAGTATCATCAACGGGCAAGAAAAATACTACGCCAACGAGGGAGGGAGACTGGATAATTAATGCAATTGTCATTTCATTGCGGCGAAGTCGCCACTCCCTAGCGGACATTAACACCATCTCATACGAACTGCCTTGGAAGGTGGAAAAAGCAAACTGGAACGTCCCATCACAGGCTGGCCAAGGCAATGAGGCCTCTTAAGAAAAGAGCTCTAACTGGACAGGTGCCACCAAGACCATTGACCACAAGTGTGACATCTGAGACCTCAAGAGCAGCTATCATACTTGTATTGCTAACAAGTGACGTTGGGAGGAGGGTGTCAAGTGTCCACTATCTAGGACGATAATTAAGCTAAGCTCAGCTCATCAACCACCCAACCGTGTCTCCAAAGACACACCGAACAAAACCTTATTGAATTCCCCTAAATGTGAGATTTGTCTTTATCCACGAGAGAGAGCAATCCCTCAGGCTAGTGAGACGGATTATCAGAGAGAATTCTCTTGATCCAATTGGTCTATAACATTATTAGCTAAGCAATCAACTACCATGTTTGCTTCATGGAAGCAATGAGAGATTTTGAATGATTCAAATCTATCCAAAAGCAACCAGGCCTAGTTTAAAATGTATGAAAGATGCCAAATATCCACCTTTTTCTTTTTAGCCGCAGAGATAATGACTTGTGAGTCTCCTTCCACCCATATGTGTCGAATCTTGAAATCCATAGCCAATTGAAGAGTTTGCAAAAAATCCATGGCCTCTGCTACATTGTTCATGCCTTGGGGAATCTTAGTGCTTTTAGCAGTTAAGGGATTACGAGCCTAATCTCTAAGAATGCAGCTGATACCTGAGAACCCTGGGTTACCCCTACTGGCGCCATCAAAATTAAGTTTTATAAAGGGTTGGGAAGGCCTGACCCATTTGACGCCTGCTCTATCTATTTTAGGAGCTTTACCCTGGCTAATAGACCCCGGTGGAATCAAATCCAGACCTTTCCATCTTTTAGACATATACTCATCCCAACTGGTCAGGGAATATTTTTTGGATACTGATCTTCTAAGGCTCGCATTCATTACCTCCACGATGGTAGATTGAAGACTCTTAAGGAAGAGGGGTAGGAGTTTGGACTTATGTTTGAAGATCCTGAAGTTACGTTCCTTCCACACATGCCATATCAACAATGAGGGCGCAATTGTCCAAAGGTTATGAAAAGTGGAATCTGAGAAAAGGGATGGCCAACCTTTGAAGAGATGAAGGAGGGAACTAGAAAGCGAAGAGCACCAATTTAATTTGTTTATCAGCCAATACCAAGCTTCTCTACTAAAACTACAATGTAGGAGAAGGTGATCTACGGATTCTTCTTCCTCCCCACATAGGACACATCTAAACGATTTTCCTATGGCCAATTTCTGGATCCTGTCCCCTGTGAGAATCTTGTTATTGAGCACAAGCCACGTGAAGGTTCCCGCCTTGGGGAGGATGTTCCGGAACCAACAGAAGTGCACCGGCCAGTCCAAGCACATTTTAGACCTCAGTCCTTTATATCCTTGTTTTACTTTATATTTACCCAAGCCATCACCTAGCCAAATCAGTTCATCTTCCTTGGGAGAAGGATGGATTATCTTGTTATCCAGAATGGATTTAAGAATTGATTTTTTCTCTTCAAGAAAATCAAGCTCAGTAAAATCTTTCCAAACACCTGTAGGAGGCAAAGCACTCCAGTCGATAGAGAAATAGTCTGCAACGTTAGACCCCCATTTTTCTATGAGGACAATTGATGCTTCATTAAGATCATCTCTATTCTTTAGAATTAGGCCGCCATTCCAGGAATCGAGCCAGAAATTCGCTTTTCTACCATTATGAATTTTCCAGGAAAGCTTTGGCAAAATAACATCTCTGCACTTGACCATAAAGTTCCACATTGAAGAGCCCGTTGGAGGATTAGAAATAGTCTGCAACGTTAGACTCCAATTTTTCTATGAGGACAATTGATGCTTCATTAAGATCATCTCTATTCTTCAGAATTAGGCCGCCATTCCAGGAATCGAGCCAGAAGTTCGCTTTTCTACCATTATGAATTTTTCAGGAAAGCTTTGGCAAAATAACATCTCTGCACTTGACCATAAAGTTCCACATTGAAGAGCCCATTGGAGGATTAGAAACGGTGAAAATTCTTTTTGGTAGGTCATTGTCAAGATATTTACTCTGCATTAATTTTGCCCATTTGGAATGCGGTTTCGTATACATTTTCCATGCTAATTTAGTGCCCAGCGCCAAATTTTGGACCTCTTGATTGATAATTCCTACACCTCCTAGTGGTGTGGGAGTACACACTTTGTCCCACGAGATCAAGTGAATCTTCTTCTCCTCCATAGATCCCTGCCACAGAAAGCGTCTGCAAATTTTCCCTAACTAGTTGAAAATACCTTTAGGCATTTGAAGAGAGGACATCATATAAATTGGGATAGCCGATAGAACAGCTTTAATCAAGGTGATCCTACCAGCGAGTGTAAGCCAGCGACCCTTCCAGGTACCTATTCTCTAATCCACATTGTCCACCAGCCCTTTCCACAAAATTTTCTTGCGTAAGCCAGGGGCCCTTCTAGGTACCTATTCTTTGATTCACATGCATAGTTATCATCTTATTTAAAGAAAAAAAATCAACTAAAAACTCTAGCCGATAAGTATGAAGTGATAAAGATAGAAAAGCTAAATACTTCGCCCTTTAAGAAACTCCAACAAGGTGCTATCCATTTTAATGAGGATTTCTAATCAAGGTATGAGTTTTTGCTATAAAATCTATAGCTTAGCATATGGAAATTGATGAAGTGTTAGAATTGCATACCCAAAATGTCTTTAAATACAATGAACAACTATGTATGCTAGGAGATGAATCCGCAGGAGGTAGTTAGGATTTAAGGCATATTAAAAATGCTTTACAAGCCTTCAAAGAATGATTTAAAAACAAGAAAAACATCTTACACAAGTTGTTTAGAAATAAAGGCCAATTTAAAGCTCAAAACAAGCGGATAAAAGAAGTCTTGGCTGATTGTGAAGGATTAACAAGCAATTGTTGCAAGACCCCACGCCGATATAGATATTCAATAGTTTCAAGGCCATTAGTAGGTTTCAACATGCCATTAAAACATGCAGATCAATTTAAAAGTCTACACAGGCCGATAAGAATCAATTTAGTTGCAGGTCGAAAGGTGTTTCATCTGGTTGTTGAGCTGATGATTAAATCATTCAAAGAAATTTATAAGGGATGTGACGCCATAAGAATGGAAATCAAAACATGAAGGATTTGAATTTATTGGTTCAATTATTCTTTTAGAAAGAGAAACGATGACAAAAATGCATCAATATAATCGGAAAGCTTCATTACAAATCACCTTAGAAATTAAAACAAGGTGATAGAAATAAAGATTAACATGGTGACATGAGTAAACATTGGTCGATTTGAAATTCTTATAGTAGTCCATTCAATAGTTTTACACAGACTGGAGAAGATCAAAGTTGCAGGTCAAAAATAATCAAACACGAGGTTTAAACATTTTGCAAGTCGAAAAATGATCACAGGCTTGAGGAAAACATTCATGTTTGACAAGCTTCGATAGGGTGCATAAAACATTTACACATAGCCAAGATGAAATAGGATTGAATCCAGATTCCAAGAAAAATGATCTACATAAAAGATTTCAATACAACCCATTTCAAAATTTCATACTCTATCTTCATAGAAATCATAACTATACAGAAATCAAAAACATACCCAGAGTCCAAAATCTTTCTAATAAATTTTCCTTGCCCTCCCCTGTTTTTCTTGACTTTTCCCTTGCAATTTGTTTGTTTTTTTTTTTTGGGGGGGGGGAATAATGTTTTTTCTCCATTTTTTTTTTGCCACCCCTTTTTAAAGAAATATATTTCCCCATTTTGAAATAAAATAGTAAATGAAATAACTGTCCTCCATTTTCTTTTCCACCCAACATGGCTTTTCTATAATTAACTCCTACTTCTTTTAAAATGAAAAGTAAAGATTCCTTTCATTTACAAATTTACCAAAACATAATGAATAAAGATGTAAATAGGGCTTAAATTTGACGGTCTTGTCAAGCAAATTTTTCATGTCGGTTATCTACTCAAACTTGCCCTTTGAATATTAAGACATATTTTTACTATAAAAAAATTATATATAAACTAAATACATATATCAGAATAACTCTATAGAAATTTTGACGTTCTATCTAAAATCTACCCTTTCATGTGATACAATCTTTTTAAAATTTTGATTGTATTTTACGGCAAAAATAGTCAAATACGGGCATACGGCCATCAAATTTAAGTCCTCAATGTAACTAACTAGTATATTTATATTTAAAAAAATATATCTAAAGTAGGCGAAGGGATATCTCTTTTCCATAGTTTATTTGAAAAATAAAATTGGAAAAATTAAAAATAAAACCAAAAAAGAAATTGAAAATAAGAAAATCACAAACCAAAAAAAAGAAATTAGAAAAAATATAAAAAATAAAAACCAAAAAAGAAATTGGAAAAAATAAAAAATAAAAACTAAAAACTAAAAAAGAAATTAGAAAAAATCAAAAACTAAAAATCAAAAAAGAAATTGAAAATAAAAAAATCACAAAAACTATGGAACCAAAAAAGAAATTGGACAATTTTTTTTCCAATGAATCTTATTTACATAAATTTATTTATTTAAATATTTTATGATTTTTGTTTAAGAATCTAAATGTTTACGGGAATCTAAATCTAAATCTATTTTTTTATTTTAAAGTTCTTTAATATATTTTTAAATACATTGTCCCAAAAAAAATATAATAAATAATTATTTAAACTTAAAAGAATAGTCCATGACCATAGAGTCATGGACTTGCAAAACTTGTTGCTAACCCAAACAAAATGCTTGTTTAATCCAAATTTATTGACAAAGAGACATTGTTTTTTTTAGAATACACAAAAATCTTCTCAAAAAAATAATTCTTTCCATCATAAAACTAAATACCACATTTAATCATATTTAATTCTTCCATGATCTAACTTATTGCATATTATGTGATTCTAACTATATACTAGTATATTTATATTTAAAATATATATATATCTAAAAGTATACCAAGGGATATTTTTTTTCCATAGTTTCTTTGATTTTTGCACTTTTTTTGTTTGCAATTTCTTTTTTGGTTTTTATTTTTTAATTTTTCCAATTTGTTTTTTGGTTCCACAACTTTTGTGATTTTCTCTAGTTTTTTTTCCTTGCAACAGTTTCCAATTTCTTTTTTAGTTTTTATTTTTTATATTTTTTCCAATTTTGTTTGGTTCCATAGTATTTGTGATTCAATTTTTTCTCCTTCAATAGTTTTTAATTTCTTTTTTGATTTTTTTTTAATTTTCTTAACTTTTTTTTATTTCCTTTTTTATATTTTAATTTTTTTCATATAAATTTAGGCAAAAAAAAATGAGTTCTCTCATCCCCACCTCGTTGTGACTGTACTAGTGTATTTATATTTAAAAATATATATCTAAAGTACGCCGAGGGATATCTCTTTTCATAGTTTATTTGATTTTCTCACTTTTTTTTCTTCCATCATTTTTATTTTTTAATTTTTCTATTTTCTTTTTTGGTTTGATATTTTTGGTGATTTTCTCCATCTTTTTCTCCTTCCAACTATTTCCAATTTCTTTTTTGGTTTTTATTTTTTATTTTTTCCTTTTTTTTTGGGTTTTTATTTTTTATTTTTTCTAATTAGTTTTTATTTTTTATTTTTTCCAATCTTGTGTTTTTCTATTGCTTAATGGTTTTTAATTTTTTTTTGTTTTTATTTTTATTTTTTCTCTTAAGTTTTATTTTTTATTTCCTTTTTGGTATTTTAATTTTTTTAATAAATTTATGCAAAAAAAATGAGTACTCTCATCCTCACCCCACTGTGACTGTATAATGCCTCTCGACGTAATTATATTTCATTTATTATTTATAAATAAAGACTTATATTTTTCTAATAATAATTAACTAATTAAATTCTTTCAAACACACAAGACATTTAGTTTAATTTATTTTTCCTAAGTGTGTGACTACATTCTTGTTGCAAGTATGTGCCTAATCAGTGTTGTCATTGATGTCAACATATCTTTGTTGTCATTGGTGTCAACTATGTCCTATTCTATTACTTGTTTAGAAGCTTTGTATGTTGAGGATATTGAGAAAATTGGCCCCTCCGGAAGAAACAAGTGAGTTACAGTGAAGTGCAGTATAGATAATGAGTTGTATGTTGAAGAACAGTCCGATACATTGCTCCACATTTCTCGCTAGTTGAATATCTTGGTCTGCAGATTGGAAGTTTTTTAAAGGGATGTCTGAAGATGCTAAATCCTGAGTTTGAGGCTTCGATGTGAAGAATTAAGAGAGTTGCATTCATCAGAGTAAAATCTGTTCTCTCTGATTATTCTCTGGTGACAGGGAGAAAGTATTTTGCTCCGCATTCCTCTGCAATAAAGTATTTTGCTCTGCAGTTTTAGAGGGAAGTTCAGGATGATGATAAGTGCCTACAATTGCAGTGGTTCATGTTTTGGTGGTCCACAAGCTATCTTTCTTTTATGTCAGTCGAAGATAGTGAAGTTCATGTGTTCCGATGAGAAGATTTCTATGGCTAAAGTGGTTAAGGTTCATGTGGTTGCTCCTGATGATTATAACGTGCTTGTATGTCTCTTATGTTGGCAAGAGACACTGTGTGGCTTCATGAGTGTTGTCATTGATGGAAACAAAGTCTATCCCACACATCCGCAGTACATAGTATGCCTATACCGAAAGTCAGATTGAAGATTGTTTTGGTTCGGTGAACAAGAATAGAGTATGCACAAGGTCTGACAATCAGGTATGGATCTCTCATATGGTGTAACTCAGGAAGTTGTGAACTTGGATAAGTTAAGAGGAGTATCATGACTACTATATTCCATAGATTTAGCCTCCGGTGATAAATCATGAAAAAGATATGAGCATCTGAGTGTTAGGTTCCAGACAGGCAGAGCAGACAGAGAAAGAACTGACCGGCAGAGCATCAAACTTCAATCTGGATGAGTAAAAGGTGTTGATCAAGCTATTTGGGGGATTATACATTGTTGGCCGACATGATTAATGACCTATATGTCTATGTTTTTGATATGCATCACAATTCAAGCATGGATTTAGCTGACAGATCAGTAACTTGTAAATATCTTAAGTATTCTTACTACCGACTAGGAAGTTGATGAAATCCTTGATGCGGATATAAATACCAGATGGATTCTAGTATGTAAGTGTGTGATGTGAAGTAAGGATGAAATAAAGTGTGAAGAAAAGCAGGGATAAGTGTGGAAGCAGCAATACAAGTCTGGTATGTGACAAAGCAACAGCACTAAAGTAGAGGAAGAATGAAGTGCATCAGATCAGTATATTGTGCCTAACTGGAACCAAACTCTAGCATTTGTAGATGCCTCTCATCAGTTTAAACATCTGATTACCTTCTGTAAGTTCTTGTAGGCAGTGTGCCTCTTGTGAACAGTGTGCTCGGGCAGTGAGCCCTAATTGGCAAGTACCATTTTATACTTCTTATTCTTTTAACAAAGAATACAATCTTGGGTTAGTCACCCTATGGTTTTTCCCTTAACAGGGTTTTCCACGTAAAAAACCTTGTGTTATATGTGTTGATTTCATTTTTGTTCTTATATGCTTTTATGATTTGATGTTGCATTGTTTATTAAGATAACAAAAGAAAATGTTAAAGAAATATTGAGATAACTGATTCACCCCCCCTCTTAGTTATCTGCCTTATTTCCAACAATTGGTATCAGAGCTAGGTTCCTCCAAATAGAGCCTAGCCGCTTGAGGAAGATCTGGGAATCTCAATGGATATGTATGGTATGAAGGAACAACTTCAGTCTGCCCTAGATGATCTTGAACAATCCCACTTTGAAGTCAATAACTTGAGAGAAAGACTCAAAGGCTGATGATTTCATAAATGAGCTAAAAGAAAAATTGAGTATCTTTGTGAAAAAGAGAAAGGAATACTTCAAAAATTAGCAAATCAGAGTGAAGCCAATGATACTAATGAAGATCTGGATGAGAAAAACAAGCTATATGAGAAGTTGTCAAAAGAGGTCATTATGGTAAGGCATGAGATGGAATCAGGGGTTATGAGATTCACCCAAGAAATTGAAGAAAAAAGAAAAATTGAAGATAATCTAAAACAATCCCTCAAGGAGAAGACAGAGGACTGCCACAAAATGGACAGAATAATCAGACATCTTGAATCTAATCTTGAAGAAGCTAGAGATAATGAAGAACAACTTGAGAATCAGATAGACACTCTTAAACAAAGTCTTCAAACATCAAATGAATACAAAGAGAAATTCAAGATAAGCTCAGCCCAACTTGAAGTTCTTCTTGAAAGACAAAAGAGGGTAGATGATAAGCGTGGCTTGGGATATGAGAAAGGTGAAAGCTCCAGATCCGGTCAGAAGAACTTTGGATCAGGAAATCAAAGAAACAAGCCTAGAAGACCTCCGATAAGGCAACCAAATGCTCAAAGATATCCATCCTTCAATGGTTACTGCTTCAATTGCAACAATTTCAATCATAAAACAACTCAGTGCAGAAGGAGAATGAATCAGGCTAATCCATCCTTCTCTAGACGTTTCAATTGCAAAAGGTATGGTCACAAATCTCATGAATGCATAAATATGCAAATAAACAATTCATTCAATGGTAGATGCTTTGCATGCAATAGAATGGGACATATGGCTAATCAATGTAGATCAAGAGGATATCAATCAAATATTGAAAGAAATGTTGTTTGTTACAATTGCAATAGATCCGGTCATATTGCCAAATTGTGCAGAAGTAAAAATCAGGATAAAAAGGGTCCGATGCATCATAGTCAAAAACAAGATAAGGGCAAAGGTAAAATGAATGCGGATGAAGTTCAAAAGGAGATGAGCAAGATTTGGGTGAAGAAGAGTACAGAAGATATTGGGGATGGATCTGTACTAGAATCCAGTGCTGATATTCCTTCTGAAAACTAAACAGATGAGCTCTGGCTTAGGGGGAGTCACAGAGAAAAATAAATTCCCCCACCCAGTTAATTAGTGCCTAAATTGGCACATGGAATGCTGCGGATTAAAGGGTTCTCAGAAAAATATCTAAATAACCCTTGGTAAAAATATGAAAGATCCGCATGGGGTTTTGCAAGAGTTTAATTACTCAGGTTGATCCAGTTTGACAGCCATCCGGTAAAGTAGGATTTTCACAGACAGATCCGGTATAATTCAGAATTGAAATATTTTGATCTGCGGACCCATGGCATGATTGAAGTAAAGAAGATACATTGTCAATCTTCACTAACAATGATTCTAAGATCAGTACAATGACTTGAGAAGATCTCTCTCAAAATAGGGCAACTAGATAACTTAAGTTGTGCATTTATTGCAAAACGAAATCAGGGTTTGCGCAAGGATAAAAGGGTTCATTCGCTCATTATTTGCACATTTGCATTCGAGAAGAAGAGAAGAAGAGCTCTGCATCAAAGCTTCTACAACTCACTCAAAGATCAACTACAAAATTGAATCCAACCAGCGATTTGTTTTAGCTCCTATTTCAAACCCTAAACCATAAAAAGGTACTTCCATTCTGAAAATCTCTCTCTGAATCTTTTGCAAGATGGCTACTCCAATGGTTGTTAAGATCACTGATAGGCCGCACTCAAAATTCAAGAAACACCCCTATAAATCTCTAGAAGTTGATCCTTTAGGCCCATTCTCTAGCATTCTGCATGGGGTATTACATGTAGAAGATGTCAGGGTTTATATCCATGCCAATATTGAGGAATTTGGAGACTCTAAATTGATGGACATCTATCACAAACAGATAATAGATGAGAGCTTTGAACTCAAACCTCAATACAAGGCCCTCCGAGATAAACACTTCAGACATTGCATACACTTTCCCTATTTTACAGAAGATGATTGGGTCTAGTATGTCCTAAGTAGGATGCATGATAATTTCATGTGGTTAATGAGGCCCTTCAAGATAACAAAAGATGCCATTAGGACAGTAACTGGATTGCACTCATCCGGTGGGTTATCTGCACTCAAATCTATCAAGAACGAGATAGTAACTGAAGCCACCGGATCTAAGTTTGACAAGAGAGTAATGACCATAGATGACATCACAAATCCAGATGTCAAATTTTCCTCAATGATAATTAGGTATAAGATCTATCATTCTAGCAGGGAGAATTTTGTGTTCAGGACTGCAATATATGCAGCATATCAAATGTTGAGAGAAAATGTAGATTATGACCTATGTGATCTTCTCTTAAATCAATTGTTAGAAAACCTACAGAAGATCAAGAAGGATAAGAAGAACTCCTTTAAGTATGGTTGTTTAATAGTGTCTATTCTTCTATTACATGAATGAGCTACCTGGATCAAGTGGTTGGGTTTGGCAAAATGACAAGTCGGTTGCAATCCAGATTAGAGATTATATGTATGGACTTGGTGATGCTAAAGCTCAAAGTACAACTCTCTGGGGTTACTTTAAGAACTTCCAAAGCATGATGCAAGCCAGAGAGAGGATACCTCAATCCATAGTTGAGAAATACAAGGATATAGTGTGTTTCATGGTAGACATTGATCAATGCCTAATGGAGGCAGTTGAGCCCAGAATAGTGTGGATAATGCCAATGGGATACGAGGTCGATGAGAAAATCTTGGACCTACATATTTAACATTTGTTGAGCCAGCCCAAGGACCCTGAGGCAGAAAGGTTTGGAACCTTTCAAGAACTAAGTGTAAAAATACATGTTGAGATAAGACAACTGGAGATAAAGAGGAAAGTTAGAAGGGAAGTTGAGGAAATTGCCAAAAGATTTGGCATATCAAAAGAGGTAGTAGATACAAATAGAGAGAAAATGGAGAAGGTTGAGAAAGAGAAACAAGAAGCAAAGAAAGGAGATGTTCTGGTACAAACCTCGTCCTGGACTATATCCTCCAAGAGCTCTGCATCTGCCACTCCTAAGAGCTCAAGAGCCACCAAACCAGAAGCCAAGACATCTGGAAAAGGAGAAAAGAGAATGAAAACAAAAGCCACAAGGTCATACACAAGTCTCAAAGATGATGAAGAAACAGAGTCTGGTGAGGAAATTAAGAAAATGAAGAAGGAGAAGAAAACATCCGGGGAATTCTCTACTAGTAAAAACAAAGAAGAAAAGGCAGAAGAATTTGTTGAAAAGCCCACTCTTTCCATTGATGATATCATTAAGGTAGTTATTGTGGATGGGAACCTACAACTAGTAACAGAGTTCTATGATGAATATAGTGATACTGACAAGAGGATTCTGGAAGAAGCTATAGTTAGGTACCTGAACATTTACAATAAAGCATTCATTGAAATTATATCATTAATTCCAAAAGTCTAGAGAAGGTACTTGAACTAAGAGAAGAGAATGCAAAAGAAAAAGACTTAGAGATTCGGGAACAGATAGCAATTCATCTCTATCCTTCTACTACTCCAAAGCAAATGGACATGATCTTTAAGGACTGTAAGGATGAATTCTGGAGTAAAGCAAGAATGAATAAACTTATGCTTGGCAAAACTGACCAAGTAGTAAGAGAAACAAAAGACATCCTCAAAAATGTCTTCAAAAGATTCAATCTTCCTATTGTAGAGGAAATAGATGAAGAACCTTCTACCATGGATGTTGAAGGATTAAAAGTAACCAATGAAGAAGGATCAAAAGAGATAGATGAAGAAAACTATAAGGACTTGGATTCCTCTGTTTCCGAAGAGGAAGAAGTAGTAAACACAGGTAACATCTCTCCTTCGGATCCACTACAGACATTCCAGATTCAGGAGCTAAAGGAGAAGGAAGAAAAGAGGAGAAAATGAGTCAAGAAGAGGAGGTTAAGGGAAAAGAAGGAGAACAAGCAGAGAAGACTTATGATGATAGTTCTGAGATCCCAAAAGAAAAGAAGACTCAGTCATCGAAAAAAAACACTGCAGAGGCAGTGAATAACTTCTTAAACAAAGAAATGATGGAGATAGATGAACCTGAACTATTTCAAGGGCCACTAAATTTTGACTCTCTCTCTCCGGTCCAGACAATGAAAATAGCATCTTTTGCTCAAGCCAAGGCAAAAGAAAAACTTCTAAAATCTCACATGGAAGATTGTGAACTATTGGAGATCGCATCTGGGATGCTGGAGAAGATCATGCCATCATTTCAAAAGGATCCTTCGGCCTTTCCATCTGGTATCTTAAAATCTTTGGTAAATTCTGTTAGCACTCCATTTGAATCTTTAGAGAAATCGGCAGAAGCAAAGGTCTGAAAGGAGTTTTTGGGAAAAAGATTCGCTGAAGTATAGGGACTCATTGCTAATGATAGGACCCTAGACATTGGAATAAAGAGCCTTGAAAATGCTCTTAAAGATGGTGGGGACATGTACAAATTTTGTCTATCTTGGCTCAAAGTGACAGAGGATATTGAAAAGAAGGTGAAAGAACAAGAAGGTAAATTGTCAAGTTTATCTCAGAATTTTGATCCCCTCACTACATCCTTAATGAATCAAGAATGCCATGCCATTGTCATTATAAATGAAATAAAGAGGCTGGACAAAGTAAAGAAGAATATAATAAACAGGATGAGTGAACTCAGAGGGATAATTATCCCTAAGTTAGAGGCAATGCATGAGGCCTTGACAGATGCTCAGACCACAGCCCGGACCGGTGATCCGACAGCTCTAAGAAGGGCAAAAGCATATGCATTTTTGCTGAGTGGTCACATCTCCATTTTGGATAGGATGAAGCAGAGCTGGGCCACAAAGTTTGTACAGTTAAAGGCCACTTTTGCAGATATACTTAAGTATATGTAAGTATAACATATATATATATATATATACTTATGCAGCTATGTATAGGTTAATTTTTGCAAATTTTGGTGTACGAATTCCACCCTTTGCCATTAATGTCAAAGGGGGAGTGAAGAGTAGAGAAAAATGTGGAATCCAACTTAGGGGGAGCTCTGGTAAAATAATGCAAAAGACAGAGCATCAGCAAAGGGGGAGTTCACTGCGACACTTAGCCATTTTTCACTAAGTGTTGCCATCAATGCCAGAGGGGGAGATTGTTGGCAAGAGACACTATGTGGCTTCATAAGTGTTGTCATTGATGGCAACAAAGTCTATCCCACACATCCGCAATACATAGTATGCCTATATTGGAAGTTAGATTGAAGATTGTTTTGGTCTGGTGAACAAGAACAGAGTATGCACAAGGTCTGATAATCAGGTCCAGATCTCTCAGATGGTGTAACTCAGCAAGTTATGGACTTGGATAAGTCAAGAGGAGTATCATGACTACTATATTCCAAAGATTTATCCTCCGGTGATAAATCATGAAAAAGATATGAGCATCTGAGTGTTAGGTTCTAGACAAGCAGAGCAGACAGAGAAAGAACTGACCGGCAGAGCATCAGACTTCAATCTGGATGAGTAAAAGGTGTTGATCAAGATATTTGGGGGATTATAGATTGTTGGCCGACATGATTGATGACCTATATGTCTATGTTTTTAATATGCATCACAATTCAAGCATGGATTCAGCTGACAGATCAGTAACTTGTAAATATCTTAAGTATTCTTGCTACTGACTAGGAAGTTGATGAAATCCTTGATGCGGATATAAATACCAGACAGATTCCAGTATGTAAGTGTGTGATGTGAAGTAAGGATGAAATAAAGTGCGAAGAAAAGCAGGGATAAGTGTGGAAGCAGCAATACAAGTCTGGTATGTGACAGAGCAACAACACTAAAGTAGAAGAAGAATGAAGTGCATCAGATCAACATATTGTGCCTAACCAGAACTAAACTCTAGAATTTGTAGATGCCTCTCATCAGTTCAAACATCTGATTACCTTCTATAAGTTCTTGTAGGCAGTGTAGGCAGTGTGCCTCTTGTGAGCAGTGTGCTCAGGTAGTGAGCCCTAATTGGCAAGTGCCATTTTGTACTTCTTATTATTTTAACAGAGAATATAATCTTGGGTTAGTCACCCCATGGTTTTTCCCTTAACAGGGTTTTCCACGTAAAAATCCTTGTGTTATGTGTGTTGATTTCATTTCTGTTCTTATATGCTTATATGATTTGATGTTGCACTGTTTATTAAGATAATAGAAGAAAAAGTTAAAGAAATTTTGAGATAACTGATTCACCCCTCTCTCAGTTATTTGCCTTGTTTCCAACATCCTAATAATGTTCCTATCTTGACATTGGTCTGCATTAAGGAATTGAGATTGTGTTTGAAGATTGTTCCCAGATAATGTAGTGTGTAACCAGTCTTAGCTGACTTGGTTAATTCCAGTAATTGTGAAGATTTCTTGAAGATTGTGGAAGCATGTTGTGGCATGGAAGATCATGTTTGAGTCCCAGCTAAGGTGTGGCATGATCTACATACATCTTTACTTCATTTCCTTTGCATAATGTTGTAATAGGTCAGTTCCTATTTTGTAAATATTTGTAATGCCGACCTTGGAGATTGTTCCAATGGTTGATGATTGTAATGCCAACCTTGATGATCATTCCAAGGTTGATGAAGTGTATAAATACTTGTAATTGAGTCGTGGAAAAGGTGTCCTTGTGTGAAATGGGAAGATAAGGAAAAGGGCGAGGAGATAAGGCAGAGCAGGGAAGAGCAGAGTAGAGGAATTGTTGTAATTCAATGTACTAATCTCATACGTGAAGAAGATGGTGATTTTGGCAGTGAGCCACCAGTAGGGTTTAACAGCCCTTATTGTAATCTTTCTAGGTTTAGGGTTGAGGCAGTGAGCCTGCTAGACCTAGTTGTACTTCATGGCAGTGAGCCAGTATGTTCTGGGCCCATGGAGTGACCAAGCTTGAACATCATTTTTCAAAGATTGCAATATATTTTGAGAGCTAATCCTCTCCATGGTTTTTCCCCACTTTAGGGTTTTCCACGTAAAATCTGGTGTCTCTTGTGTATAATGTTGCATCTATGTTTAAGTTTCTGATTTCATGCATTCATTGTTAAATCATAATAATTGTGGATAAGTGATTAATGTGTAAGTGAAGAAGTGTTTAAGTTTTTGTGACAATTGATTCACCCCCCTCTCAGTTGTCTGGCGCATTTCAACAATTAGCATCAGAGCCAAGTTCCTTTGGAAAGAGTCTAACAACTCGAAGGAGATCCTAAATGGAGTCAAAAGGAAAATAGGTACTCATCATTGCACCTGAATGCTCATCAAAAATTATCAATGAAAGATTGTCCAAGGAAGCTATTCATGGAGAAAAGAATGTTAATCATCAAAGATGTTCTGAAGTATGCACTAGTGATGAAGTCATGTTTCGAAGTGAAAACTGTTGGGTTATTGATAGTAGTTGTTCAAACCACATGACTGGTGACAATAGTAAGTTTGTAAGTTTGGAAGGATGCGATGAAGGGCTAGTTGCATTTGGAGACGACTACACTATTAAAATTTGTGGAATAGGATCAATCAATTTTGGCAACAGACAAATTTCTGAAGATGTTCTTTTTGTAAAATTTTTGAAACAAAACATCCTAAGCATTGGACAGTTATGCAAAAAGGGTTTTAAGTTTAAGTTTGTGTTTGAGAATGATTCCCTTGAAATCAAAGAAAAATTTGGAGCTACAATAGAAATTGGAAAAAAAATAGAAGATAATCTTTATCATCTTAGAAAAAGTGATTTTATTGGGTTCACATCTCAGACCAATGAAAGTTGGGTCTGGCATAGAAGACTTTGTCATACAAATCTTGATGATTTAATAAAAACAAGCTCAGTTCAAATTGTGAAGGACCTACTAGAAATTGATTATTCGAACAACATCATTTGTAGGAAATGTCAAAGACTATCAAGAAAAATATTGCAGGATAAAGAAAGATCTTCCACTGGATGATTGGAATTGATTCATACAAGCTTTTGTGGTCCTACAAGAATACCAAGCGTCCATGATGACAGGTACTTTATGTTTTTTATTGATGATTTTTCTAGAATGACTTGGGTCATTTTTTTAAAGGATAAATCAAAGATTCTAGATGCACTCAACGTTTTTAAAGAAACGGTTGAAAATGAGCTAAGCATGAAAATCAAAAATCTGAGAATTGGCAAAGAAGAAGAGCTCACCCCCAACGATTTCAATATGTTTTATGAAACCTATGGGATAGAAAAATAGCTCTCTGCAAAAAATAAGATAATAGAAGAAGCAAGTAGAACTATTCAGGAAACTACAAAATTAATGATGGAAGAAGCAAATCTGCCATATACATTTTGGAAGGACGCAATTCAAACCACTATCTATACATTAAATAGAGTTCAGGTAAAAACCAAAGAAGTAAAGACTCCTTTTGAGTTGTGGTATGGATCTATACCCACTGTGAAATATTTCAAAATCTTTGGAAGCAAATGCCTTATTAAAATGGAAAAGGACAATGCTAAGTATGAGGAAGGCATTTTTCTTAGATATTCTTCTTGGACCAAAGCTTACCTTTGTTACAACAATAGATTAGGAAGGATTGTTCAAAGTACAAATGTTAAAGTTAATGAGAACATTCAAGAGTACTCAGTCTCAACCAATAAGGATTTGTAAATTGAAGTGCAAGAAGGATCCCAGACCTTCAAATGTGATGTGGAAGGTCACAAATTTGTTGTGAATCAAATGAATCTGTGCCTGATTGCTAGTATTGACAGTAACAATTCAAAAACTGCAAAAGAAGACATGGATTTGAAAGAAAATATAACATAAGCAAATGATCACAGTAAAGAGTTAAGAAAACAAATCAGGTAGCTACAACAAACAATAAAAGAGGACAATGAAGAAAAGACAAAAATTGAGAAATGTCTGAAAGACAAAATTAAAGACTGCATAAAGCTTGAAGAAGAAGTTGAAGACTTGAAAGCTGATTTGAAACTTGTGTGGGCTCAAAGAGACCAATTCAGTGTGAGTGCTGCCAAATATGATAGACTAATGGCAAGACAGAAAAATGATGAGGACAAAGAGAGCATGAAAATAGAAAAAGATAAAGGGTTTAGAGCAAGTCAGGAAGAGAACAAAAATAAATAGATTCAAAATCAAAGAAGCAGAAGAGCTTCAGTTAGGCAACCAAATGCTCAAAGGTACTCATCCTTCAATGGTTATTGTAATTCTTGTAACAAGTTTGGTCACAAGGCTACTTGGTGTAGAAACAGGATGAATCAAAATGTTCCATCACTCTCTAGTCAGTGTTTCACATGTAATAAAATTGGTCATAAAGTTGTTGAATGCAGAAGTAAAGTAAGTTAGAATTCTATTAGGTGCTATGCATGCCATAAAATGGGACACATGGCTAATGAGTGTAGAAGTCAAGTGAGAAAACGCTATGGCACAAATAAGACAATTGAATCCTTCAGTGGCTACTGTTATACATGCAATGATTTTGGGCATAAGGATAACCTATGCAGGTCAAGGATGAATGGAAGAAATAATGGTCAGAAAAATATTATGTGCTTCAATTGCAACAAGCCTGGACATAGTGCAAAATTCTATAGAAGTATGAACATGAATAAGGATAATCAATCAGAATTGGGCAAACCAGTTGAAAAAGTTGATCCGGTAGAAGAGATGAATAATGTTTGGGTCAGGAAGAGGCTACATGAAGCAAGAGATGAGTTTGCGCCAGACTTTAGAATAGATACTTCCTCCGAGAAGTAAATTGTGGACTATGGCTTAGGGGGAGCCGTATTGAAAATTCTAAATCCCCCAGCTAGATAGTCAGTACTGAGATTCGGCTCAAATATATGTTATGGCAGATCACTTGAAAGGATTCAGGTCTGGAAGCCTAAAATGACTAAGTATGAGTAGTATGCAAAGTAAGTGACGAAGATTGGATCAATATGCCTCTGTAGTTGAAAATCATTATATGTGGTTCAATGTGCAGCACCAGAGTACAAGGGTCTACATTTCTCCATTGTTGCATATTGTGTTATGTGGTTCTGAAGGTGAAGAAGACATTGCTTTAGCTACTAATGGGGAATTGATAGCTGTAATTGACGTTGAGGGAAGGTTGTAGGAGAAAATCTACAGACAAGTGTTGATCTATGGAAATGCATTGTTTCCATAAGTTGTCTTGAAAGTTGATAAAAGATGGAATACCATAGTTGGGTGTCATCAAGTCTACGGCTTTGAGAAGACACGATATGCACTTGAAAGTCCTAATGTGAACTAAATACAATATGATGTGTACCACCTAGAGGGAGTATTCATACTAGTAAAAAGAAAAAGGTGTAGCAGTGCAAGTAAAAATCAAAGATGGTTGCTGAAGACAAGAGGATTAGGAGGTTATCTCCCAAGGGAAGTAGATAGATGATGCCAATATGAGTTTCTAATAAAGAGCAGTAAGTGTTGCAGTGTTACTAATAGAGGAAATAGTGCAATAACAACAAGATCTAAATTATTGAAGAAGGAGAGTAGTTCATGAGAAAAACCAAAGTTGTAGTTAGAGAAAGCATCAAGTAAGGGGGAGTAGTCAAATGGAAAGAGTTCAAAAGAAAGTTTGGTTCAGAAGCAATAGATTGCAAGTATGTGCCCTTTGCCATTGATGTCAAAGGGGGAGAGAAGTCATGTGAAAAACTTAGAAAGAAAGAGTGCAAATGTATAAAGAGATTGGGGGAGAATCCTGTCTTGATGGCTGTTGTAGTTTTTCACATCATATGTTGCCATTAATGACAAAGGGGGAGATTGTTGCAAGTATTGCCTAATCGGTGTTGTCATTGATGTCAACATATCTTTGTTGTCATTGGTGTCAACTATGTCCTATTCTATTACTTGTTTAGAAGCTTTATATGTTGAGGATATTGAGAAAATTGGCCCCTCCAGAAGAAACAAGTGAGTTACAGTGAAGTGCAGTATAGACAGTGAGTTGTATGCTGAAGAATAGTCCAGTAGATTGCTCCGCATTTCTCGTTGGTTGAATATCTTGGTCTATAGATTGGAAGTTATTTAAAGGGATGTCTGAAGATGCTAAATTCTGAGTTTGAGCCTCTGGTGTGAATAATTAAGAGAGGTAAAAAAAACCTACTCTCTTTGATTATTCTCTAGTGACAGGGAGAAAGTATATTGCTCTGCATTCCTCCGCAATAAAGTATTTTTCTCTGTATTTTTAGAGGGAAGTCCGGTATGATGATAAGTGCCTACAATTGCAATGGTTCATGTTTTGGTGGTCTGCAAGCTATCTTTATTTTATGTTAGTCGAAGACAGTGAAGTTCATGTGTTTCGGTGAGAAGATTTCTATGGCTAAAGTGATTAAGGTTCGTGCAGTTTCTTCTGATGATTATAACGTGCTTGTGGATGTCTCCTAATCATGTTCATATCTTTACATTGGTCTGCATTAAGGAATTGAGATTGCATTTGAAGATTGTTCTCAGATAATGTAGCATGTAACCAGTCTTAGCCGACTTAGTTAATTCTAATAATTACAGAGATTCCTTGAAGATTGTGGAAGCGTGTTGTGGCATGGAAGATCCTGTTTGAGTCCCAGCTAAGGCATGGTGTGATCCGCATACATCTTTGCTTCATTTCCTTTGCATATTGTTGTAATAGGTCAGGACCTATTTTGTAAATATTTGTAATGCTGACCTTGGAGATTGTTCCAATGGTTGATGATTGTAATGCCAACCTTGATGATAATTCCAAGATTGATGAAGTGTATAAATACTTGTAATTGAGTCGTGGAAAAGGCGTCCTTGTGTGAAATGGGAAGATAAGGAAAAGGGCGAGGAGATAAGGCAGAGCAGGGCAGAATAGAGGAACTGTTGTACTTCAATGTACTAATCTCATACATGAAGAAGATGGTGATTTTGGTAGTGAGCCTGGCAGTGAGCTGCCAATAGGGTTTAACAACCCTTATTATAATCTTTCTAGGTTTAGGGTTGAGGCAGTGAGCCTGCTAGACCTAGTTGTATTTCATGGCAGTGAGCCAGTATGTTTTGGGCCTGTGGAGTGACCAAGCTTGAACATCATTTTTCAAAGATTGAAATATATTTTGAGAGCTAATCCTCTCCATGGTTTTTACCCACCTTGGGGTTTCCACATAAAATCTAGTGCCTCTTATGTATAATGTTGCATCTGTGTTGAGGTTTCTGATTTCATGCATTCATTGTTAAATCACAATAATTGTGGATAAGTGATTAATGTGTAAGTGAAGAAGTGTTTAAGTTTTTGTGACAACTGATTCATCCCCCCCTCTCAGTTGTCCAGCATATTTCAATAATTCTATCATAGCCATTCGCTTCACGATGGCTAGACTCCCTCTCCCTGATGATACTCTCACACACAAGAGAGCATCGAATTATCCTATCTCATTTTCAAAACAATCATCAAGTGATTAGTTTTTCGTTAGTCAAAATATTAATAATCAACAAACATTAATAAATTTAATATACAAATAAATAATTCAATTCACAAAGATCAACCTTTGGAAGCGTTGATGAATCTTCTTGTCTCATTCATTGAATCAACATCAAGTGGTTAGTCCTTGTTAGTCATAACATCATAATTTCAACATATGCATCAATAATTGAAATTCATGATAAATATTGTTTACATACTTATCACAATGTCTATATTTTATTATTGTTCCAAACATAGCATTATTTAATAAATATAATAATCAAGTCTCAGTGGGAGGGTTGTGAAAGTTAAGGAGATATTATAGTTCGTTGTGATAGTTAGAGTGACAATGTGTCTAGTAAAGAATCTAATTGTTAATGTGAGGATAAGCACATAGATCTCTAGTACCATTTTATTTGTGACATGATAGAGAATGGGAGGGTGATGTTAGAGAAGGTTGAAACTTTGCAAAATGTTGCAAATGTACCGAAAAGGTCAATGAGCCCATAGAAATTTAGGTGGTGTAGTGAGTCTACGGGCCTCATGGCCCCTAGAAGTTAGTTGATAGTGTTGGCATTCCCCTTTACCCTTGAAAGGTATATGACAAGTGGGAGGATGTTGGGATAGGTGTATCATACACCTAGAATTCAAATTTTCAAAATTTATTAATCTATATTGTATTTATTTATCATTTGTGAGCCCACATGGAAAAGGGGACCCCACTTATGACTTGGCAATTATGCCATGTGTATGCCTTATAATGAGGTGTATAATGGTGTGTAAGATAATATCTTGTCATCAAGGATGCATAAGAGTATCCATGATGAAGATAGTGGTGTCAGAGATATTATAACACATAAGAGCATAATTGTAGGGGAGTTACATTATTGACTAAGAATCTTGACCAACTATATGACACATGTTATGACATGTCATAAAGCATATTTTGAGGGATAATATGGAGCCAAAATGGAGTTCCCAATTTGGTGAGTGGATTATGACAAAGTTATTGACCATCATGATAATCTAAGAACATCTATTATTTTTAGCATGTTGACTCATCATGGAGGGGGAGTTCAAATTTGGGCCCTAGTGACGCAGAGCGGAAACACAGTGGAAACACACACACTCAAATTGTCAATCCTATGAATATCGGCGAGAGATCATCAAATGTCTCTCCGAACTCCTCATCGGCAACATAACATCCTATCGGCAGCCACTTACAGACTCTGACCGATGCACTGCCCTTACACCGATGTCTTTGGCTTGCATATACATTTGTTGACCTCCTATTGCAGGTAGTCTATTGTATCTCAACCCGCTTTGACCACTACAGCCGGTCCTCTTTTGTATCTTCTGAAATGTACATTTACAATGTACATTCCAATATACAACCCTTCGATATGCAAATGCGGGATATACAGGAATTGCTTTTTAGATACAACAATGATATACCCACTCCTTGTATGTCCTCAATGTACATTTGCATGTACATTCTTCTCATGCATTCCAAATATACATTCTAAATATGCATAGGTGGGGCCCTTAGTCTTTAACCTGCCATTGTATATTTTCCCACATACAACTTCATGTACATAACATGACTTGCTTTTCCGATAGACTAAAAGGTTCTTACTTGATACTACCGGTCAGCACTTGTATCTTAAGCCAATGTATGTTTCGACATACAACGAAATATACAAACGAAACATACAATTGGCGACCTTCTTTCACTAGTCCTCGTCACCTGCTATTATCGGTCATCCCTTGCATCCGCAGGCCAAAAACAGCCCAACATACAAACTAACTACCACCTCGGCCGGTCCTCTTTTGTGTCTTATGAAATGTATATTTTCATCACATCTTCACAACATACAACAACAATATGCAATTGCAGTATACTCACAAACTGACACTCGCATACAATAGCGATATACACATACACTGTCTGCAACATACAATTGACGTATACACAAGAAATGTATTTCCTCAGAAAATCTTGACATACACAAGGTTTAACACAGCATATACTTTAGTGATATACATAGATGGCGGACCTTTACATGCAATTGTGGGATACACACAGAATATGCTCAGATACATTAGCAATATATACATAAATTGTATAATTCAGTAAACAATCTTATACTTAACCTAAATGGACTCTTACATGCACATTTTGCCCCACGATATACACAAGGTGATACCCAGATACAACAGTGATATACACAAGGAAAGTACCTTCATACATTTGCGATATATACAGAAAATGTATATTCAGTGACCAATACAAACTTGACCCAAACAAACTTTTATACATACCATTTTTTCTTCACAGCAAATACACAGGGTGATGCTCTCATGTAAATGCGATAGTTTCACAGACTGTCCCCGCATATAATTGATATATATATATACATCAAATGTACATTTGAGTTTCCCACCGATGACTTTCTCTGAAACAGATTCTGCAATTCCTATCCTGCCATGCTTGTCAAACAAAAGAATGAAACAAAAATGGAAAACTATTTTACAAGTCCATTCCACTGATTTCACAGAAATCCACCAGTGGAATGGATTTAATCATGCATCACAACAACAGAATAACTAAATTAAATACAAAGTAACTCCATACAAATAATAAACAGAGAATAATGCGATATACAGAGAATTTACACAGAATCCAGATTTTTAAGACACAGGATGACAGAATTTCTATTTCTTCTTTTTCTTTTAGCTTTTTCGAACACCCACATCTATTACCGAGGGTTTACATTTTATATTTCTAAAAGGTGAGAGACCGACATTTTTCTCCTTCATTTTCAGGTTTTTGATTTAACCAAGATTATTAGCAGAAACCCTAATTAATCCCACGACACCTGTTTTGCATAAGACAACAAAACACTTAACAATAAGACACCTAGGTTTAATTCTCCACATAACCCAACATGTCTAAAATGTCAAATTTGATGTTTACAAAGATGAAATGCCAACACAAAATGCTGCATTTGATAATGACATACAAATGCTACATGATAACATGAAATGTCTAAAACATATTAAAGTCTTATTCTTCTCCCTCTTGTGCATATTTATATTGCTGAAGGGGTGCTCCTGCACCATACTCCCCGAGAGAAGAAATCTCAAGCCCCTTTGAGATCAAAGTTTGAAGGTCTGCACCATTGTTTGTGATATGATCTTTAGTCATCCAAACTGCCTCTAAATCATGTTTCTCCTACCAAGCCACCAAGTACTCCATGTACTTTGTGTTCCTTGTCTTCTTGACCACTCGTGAGTCTAAGATATTCTTCAACTTAGGTAGATCATGCTTAGGAATATCATCATCTACTGCATTCTGTAATGGTTCCTGTTCTACATCTGCATTCAGCTTGTATGGAGTTAAATCACATACATTGAAAATGGGTGACAATCCCAGATCAGGAGGAAGTTGGATCTCATAAGCATTCTGCCCACATTTCTTTAAAATATGACATGGTCCAATCTTCCTTTGCATGAGCTTGGTGTATTTGACTTTTGGGAGCCTCCCCTTCAGATTGACCCATACCAAATCTCCAACATCAAATTGTACATCTCTCTTTTTCTTGTCAACATATACTTTGTATTTCAATGTAGTTTGTTGAAGTTGGTTCTTTACTTGATCATGCACTTCTTTGATAGCTGAAGCAAAAGCTTCTCCATCTGCACTAATAGGCTCTCCTATAGGCATATCTTGCAGCTCCAAAATACCTCTTGGATGAATACCATATACCACCTGAAAAGGTAACTTCCTTGTACTCCTATTGATGGTGTCATTATAGGAGAATTCTCCTTGTGGTAGGATATTATCCCACTTCTCTCCATGCTGCCTTGTTAAACACCTTAACAGATTTCCCAATGAATGATTAACAACTTTAGTCTGCCCATTTGTTTGAGGATGGTATGTTGATGAGAAGGACAAATTGGTTCCAAGCTTCTTCCAAAGAGTCCTCCAAAAATGGCCAATAAATTTTACATCTCTGTCTGAGACTATGCTCAATGGCAACCCATGGATCCTCACTATTTCCTTGAAAAATAGGTCTGCAACATATGAAGCATCACAAGTGGTTTTGCATGGCAAGAAATGTGCCATTTTACTAAATCTATCTACTACCACAAAAACACTATCATATCCTTTCCTTGTCCTAGGCAAACCTAGTACAAAATCCATGCTTATGCTCTCCCATGGCCTAGAAGGAATGGGTAGTGGCTGATATAAACCTGCATTTGTGGATCTCCCTTTTGCTTTCTGACATATCACACATGCTTCCACAAATCTTCTTGCATCTGATTGTAGCTTGGGCCAATAGTAATACCTCTTCACAAGATCAAGAGTTTTATCCAGACCAAAATGTCTTGCCATGGCCCCACAATGTTTCTCCTGAATGATATTCAGTCTCATAGAACACCTTGGAATACATAACTGTCCCCCCTTAAAAAGTAATCCATCTTGGATCAGAAATTCAGAGAACTCAACATGATACTTGTCACCAAAAGAAGTACATACCTTGTAGATCTCTCCAAAGTCTTCATCATCGTTATACATTGTCTTCAAGGAATCAATCCCAACACTCTCCAATTGGATCTGATTGATGGTTAGAACCCTCCTGCTCAAAGCATCTACTACTTTGTTCTTGACCCCTTTCTTGTGCTTGAGTGTGAAAGTGAAAGCTTGCAAAGTTTCCACCCACTTCATATGCCTATGGTTCAACTTTTCTTGACTGTTTATAAAACTGAGGTCCTGATTGTCTGTGAACACTATGAATTCTTTGGGCATCAAGTAATGCCTCCATTTCTTGAGTGATTGGACTAGAGCATACATCTCCAAATCATAGGATGAGTATCTCTTCTTGGCATCATTTAATTTCTCACTGAAGAATGCAATAGGCCTACCTTCTTGGCTGAGTACTGCTCCAATTGCAATATGACTTACATCACATTCTACTTCAGAAATCTTGTTGAAGTCAGGAAATGCAAGAACTGGCTGCTCTGCCACCTTCTTCTTCAATGTTTCAAAGGAATTATCTGCCTCCTTTGTTCATGTAAACTTGCACTTCTGTCCTCCTTTTATAGTGTCAAGCATGGGTGCACAAATATGACAAAATCCCTTTATAAACTTCCTATAAAAGGTTTCTAATCCATGGAAACTTCTAACATCATTCAAGGTTTTAGACATTGGCCAAGACAATATGGCACTTACCTTCTCTTGATCCAATTTTAGTTTGTTATGTGAGATAACAAATCCCAAGTAGATGATCTCTTCCTGCATAAACAGACACTTTGCTAAATTGATCATTAGCTGCTCTTCATATAACCTTTTGAGAACCAAGTCTATATGGGCGAGGTGCTCTTCCCTCATATTACTGAAAATCAGGATGTCATCTAGATATACTATGACAGATTTTCCTATGAATTCCCTCAAGACCTCATTCATCAATCTCATAAAGGTACTAGGGGCGTTGGACAAACCAAAAGGCATGACCTTCCACTCATATAACCCCTCATTGGTCTTAAATGTAGTTTTCCATTCATCACCAGGTCTAATCCTAATCTGATGATAACCACTCTTTAAATCTATTTTGGTGAAGTATTTAGCACCTCTTAAACAATCAAGTAAATCTTCTATCCTAGGGATTGGAAACCTATACCTGATTGTTATCTTGTTGATAGCCCTTGAATCAGTGCAAAGTCTCTAGGTGCCTTCCTTCTTTGGTGCTAGTACAGCTGGTACTGCACATGGGCTTAAACTCTTGCCAATTAGGCCTGTCTCCAACAACTCTTCAATTTGCCTTGCTACCTTTGCATTATGTTCTAGAGTGAGCTTATATGTTGTTTTGTTTGGAAGTGTAGATCCTGGGATCAGATCTATACAATGGCTGATGTCCCTAATAGGTGGTAGGGAACTTGGCATTCCATCAGAGATAATGCCTTTGTACTTGTCCAATAGCTCTTAGACAGCTGGGTCTATGAATTTTTGTCTTTTCTCTCCCTTGACTTGTTGTTGTTGTTCTTTGTTTATTTTTAGGCAAGGAATTAGAGCATATGTAACTTCTCCTTCTCCTATCCCCTTCATGAATTGTTTGCCTTCTACCATCATCACTTTGACTTCTTTTCCTTTTGACTCCACCTCATTCTCCATTAATGGTAGTAATTCTATCACCTTACCATTCTTGGTGATTGAATAAGTGTTTCTGACCCCATCATGGTATGCTTTCAAGTCATACTGCCATGGTCTTCCAAATAGGAGATGGCAAGCATCCATCTTGGCAATGTCAAACAATAACTATCCTTGTATGGTCCAATTTGAAATTCTACCCAAGCCTGGTCTTCTACAACTGTTTGCTCACCTTGGTTGAGCCATGAGACCTTGTATGGGCAAGGATGTGGCAGTCTTCTAAGCTTAAGCTTTTCTACCATTTCAAAAAACACAAAATTTTCTGTGGATCCAGAGTCAATTAGTACTTTACATACCTTTCCTCCTGCCTTGCAAGTAGTTCTAAAGAGAGACTTCCTTTGTGGGGGTTCTTTGCTGGGCACCTTCATGGTGGTCATTGCTCTTCTAATCATCAAAGATTCTCCTCTCTCAGGATATCCATAACTATCAGGAGCATTCACACTTTGATTAGTGCTTGAGCTTGCTACACTTTGACAATTAGATTCTTGGATCAGATTGATCCTCTTTTCTCCTATTGAACTTGTTGCCTTTGTTGGACATCTGCTGGCTATGTGGCCTTCTTGATTACAGTTGTAAGATCTGATAGGTCCTGTGCCCTGAGATCTTCCTCTAAATGGTGGTCTTCTGCCCCTAAAATTTCCTCTTTGATTATAACTTCCCCCTTGATTTTGACTGTTGTCTCCCTTGTTGTTCTCTTGATTGGATTCACCTTGGTATCCAAACCCCCTACCTCTGAAAGGACTTCTTCCTCCTCTTTGATGTCTTCCTCTACCTCTATTGTTCTGCTCATGCCTTCTCTTTAATTTTTCTTCCACTTTGAGTGCCAATTGGTAGCATTTCTGAACTGTATCTGGATTATGCAAATTTAGGTCTTCTTAGATGTTAAACCTCAATCCTTTGAGGTACCTTGCTACCTTCTCTTCCTCACCCTCTTTTACCTTTGTTTTTACACATAGTTTCATGAACTCTTCTGTGTATGAACTGACATCTAATTCCTTCTGCTTCAAATTTTGTTTCCTCTTATGTAGTTGGATGTTGTAATCCAATGGGACATAGGCCTCCTTCACTAAAGCCATCATTCTCTTCCATGTTGCAACTCTGTTCTTTCCCTCTTTCACCCTGTCATCTTGGATGAAATTCCACCAAGTTAGTGCAGCCCCTTTCATTTTGGACTGAGCCATCTTCACTCTTTGGTGGTCTAGTATTTCCTCGGTCTCAAAGAAATTATTCAAGGAGTCTATCCACTCCATCACCGAATCAGGTTCTATTTTTCTGCAAACACTGGCAGGTCTATTTTCATATCCATGGTCCTTCTTTCCATGGACTTGAGGGCATTGAGTAAGGGTCTTTGGTCTGCAGGAACCTCTATCTCTTCCTGCTTAGGGACCTCCTCTTCATCCCTGTCTTCTCACTTACCAGAATCTTCTTCCCCTTTCTCTACTCTGTCCCTCAACTTCTCTAGTTCTTCTTTCAATGCCTGATTCTGAGTTCGATCTGCTCTACTCTCTACCATGTGCTTTCTTACTAAGGTCGTCAACTCAACGTTGGTCATCTTTGTTGGGTACGTTTCTGACCCTTCTCCTTCTGACATCTTATCTTCTTCTTCTACCCAAAGAACGCTCCTTCGCTCTGATACCACTATGACGCAGAGCGGAAACACAGTGGAAACACACACACTTAAATTGTCAATCTTGTCAATATCGGCGAGAGATCATCAAATGTCTCTCCAAACTCCTCATCGGCAACATAACATCCTATCGGCAGCCACTTACAGACTCTGACCGATGCACTGCCCTTACACCGATGTCTTTGGCTTGCATATACATTTGTTGACCTCCTATCACAGGTAGTCTATTGTATCTCAACCCGCTTTGACCGCTACAGCCAGTCCTCTTTTGTATCTTCCGAAATGTACATTTACAATGTACATTCCAATATACAGCCCTTCGATATGCAAATGCGGGATATACAGGAATTGCTTTTCAGATACAACAATGATATACCCACTCCTTGTATGCCCTCAGTGTACATTCTCATGTACATTCTTCTCATGCATTCCAAATATACATTCTGAATATGCATAGGTGGGGCCCTCAATCTTTAACCTGCCGTTGTATATTTTCCCGCATACAACTTCATGTACATAACATGACTTGCTTTTCCCGGTGGACTGAAACGTTCTTACCTGATACTACTGGTCAGCGCTTGTATCTCAAGCCAATGTATGTTTCAACATACAACGAAATATACAAACAAAACATACAATCGGTGACCTTTTGCCAGTCCTCGTCACCTGCTATTATCGGTCATCCCTTGCATCCGCAGGCCAAAAACAACCCAATATACAAAATAACTACCACCTCGACCGGTCCTCTTTTGTGTCTTATGAAATGTATATTTTCATCGCATCTTCACAACATACAATAGCAATATGCAATTGCAGTATACTCACAAACTGACGCTCGCATACAATAGCGATATACACATACACTGTCTGCGACATATAATTGACGTATACACAGGAAATGTATTTCCTCAAAAAATCTTGACATACACAAGGTTTAACACAGCATATACCTTAGTGGTATACACAGATGGCAGACCTTTACATGCAATTGTGGGATACACACAGAATATGCTCAGATACATTAGCAATATATACATAAATTGTATAATTCAGTAAATAATCTTATACTTAACCCGAATGGACTCTTACATGCACATTTTGCCCCACGATATATATAAGGTGATACCCAGATACAACAGCGATATACACAGGGAAAGTACCTTCATACATTTGCGATATATACAGAAAATGTATATTCAACGACCACTACAAACTTGACCCAAACAGACTTTTATACATACCTTTTTTTCTTCACAGCAAATACACAGGGTGATGCTCTCATGTAAATGTGATAGTTTCACAGACTGTCCCTGCATATAATTGATAAATATATACATCAAATGTACATTTGAGTTTCCCATCGATGACTTTCTCCGAAACAGATTCTGCAATTCCTATCCTGCCATGCTTGTCAAACGAAAGAATGATTCAAAAATGGAAAACTATTTTACAAGTCCATTCCACTGATTTCACAGAAATCCACCAGTGGAATGGATTTAATCATGCATCATGGCAATAGAATAACTAAATTAAATACAAAGTAACTCTATACAAATAATAAACAGAGAATAATGTGATATACAGAGAATTTACACAGAATCCAGATTTTTAAGACACAAGATGACAGAATTTCTATTTCTTCTTTTTCTTTTAGCTTTTTCGAACACCCACGTCTATTACTGAGGGTTTACATTTTGTATTTCTAAAAGGTGAGAGACTGACATTTTTCTCCTCTGTTTTCAGGTTTTTGATTTAACCAAGATTATTAGCAGAAACCCTAATTAATCTCACGACACCTGTTTTGCATAAGACAACAAAACACTTAACAATAAGACACCTAGGTTTAATTCTCCACATAACCCAACATGTCTAAAATGTCAAATTTGATGTTTACAAAGATGAAATGCCAACACAAAATGTTGCATTTGACAATGACATACAAATGCTACATGATAACATGAAATGTCTAAAACATATTAAAGTCTTATTCTTCTCCCTCTTGTGCATATTTATATTGCTGAAGGGGTGCTCCTGCACCACCTAGATTTGGGTGTCATATTTGGGTCATAGTATTGGCCCATGGTTTGTGTTTTACCACTTATTTTCATGTATTGAATCTCCTATATATTGAATGTTTGAGATGGAGGTTTCAAAGTGTTTGTGGGTAAGTGCACAAAGATGGGGGACCAAAAGGGGGTCTTAAGTGGCCACTTTTTTTCTAAAATCAGGAAAGACTAATGTTGGATGAGAAATTGAAGATAGTTACACTCAAAATTTGAAGATGCAACAAAAGCAAGAGTTGTAGTGCTCTGAATTACTATTTTTTTTTAAATGGTCGAGATTAAGGGGTTCAAAAAGGGGACCACGCAAATTGGTCCTATTTTTTCAAAAAAACATAACATAGTGTCTTGTGTGGCCCCCCTAAAATGTTAACCTTTTTAGTATTTCAAAAATTGCTTCAGTGAGAAATTAGCTAACACCATGTATTTTATCCCTGATTTTTCTGATAATTTTTTCATGAATAATTAATTTTTTACTAATTTTCAAAGTGGACACATCTTGAAAAATAGAAAATTGAGTGTGCTCCCCCCTAAAATTTTTGAAAACTAATCAAAAATCCAATTTTTTTTAATACGTGTAGAATGTAGTCTAGTTTCTAAAAATATAATTTTGAAATTTTGATGGATGGTTTAAAAAAAAGTCAAAAATACCACATACTGGTTTTTGACAAAAAATGGATACACTAAAAAAAGAAATTAAAGATGAAAACCTTAACATACTCAAAACATGAAAAATATTATATGGTTAGAAATCTAAGAGAGAGCTTAATATTATCATGGTATTTTTTTACTTGTCATTGAAACAAATGCAAACTTGATGGGGAGCATGCTCAAGATTATGTAATTTTTTTTACAATTTGCAAAAACATGTCTTTGGACGTCCAAAACTTAGTACAAGCCTTTGGGTTGGAGGCCCAAGGAAAATCCAAGCCAAAGGCTTGGAAATTACCAAAGCAAACAATAATGTGAGCGTGTTATAATGTGCTTGCGTTATGTGAATGCATTCACATAACACGCTCGTGTTATTGTAATATAAAATCATCTCTCTCTCTCTCCCTCTCTAGGTCTCTCCCTCTCTACCTCTCCCTCCCTCCTTACCCATCTCTCTCTATATACGTCCTACCCTCTCCCTCCCCTCTTTACCTCCTACCCCTCTCTCTCTCACCTCTCTACCTCCCTCCCCTCCTCTCTCTCTCTCTCACCTATCTACCTCCCTCCCCTCTCTACCTCTTACCCCCTCTCTCTCTGGTTGAGTGTATAGGGTTGAGGGTCTAGTGTATAGGCTTTAAGGCATAGGGTTGAGGGTCTAGCATATAGGATTTAAGGCATAGGGTTGAGGGTTGAGGTATTGCTTATAGAGTATTTAGTAATTTAGAAAACACTTAAAACTTTCCATGCATGATGAAACACACTTGCATTATAATGTGAGTGCATTTTGAGGAACCAAAAAAATAGACAAAAAGCATGTGGAATCTATGAGTCAGACCCACATGTTGTTATTCTATGCTTTTCACGCAATATCAGACAAAAAAATGCTTTTCATGGTGTTGACATTTAGACATTCATTGTTTACTTAATCCACCACCTTTTTTTTGTTTTTCAATGAAGAAGAAGTAAATTGAATGTTTTTAGATAGAATTTGATTATTTAAACTAATATTTTCATGTTTCATATTGTTTGAATGCTAATTTTCATGTATTTAGTTTGAATTTGATGATATAGATTTATTCTTTTCATAAATTTGACTAATCCTATTAGAGTTATATAGAATTCAACATTGAATACGAAGGAACTTACCAAAAAGCTCAAATTTTTGAGGATTTTGAAGTGAAATTTTTAGGATTGGGCAACTCGAATCTCGAAATCTAAGGTATGTTCTTTATGCATTTGTTTACTTCACTTTATGATTATGTTAGCATGAACTCTCATGTTATAGGACAGTCATGAGGGAAGTGAAAGGATTATCATTTTGACAAGTTAAATTATCATGACAAAGTGAAAATTTATATTTATTTGAGATAACAATCTATGATAACAAGCCATATCACCATGGGAAGGAAATCATCAAGATAGTATTAGTATATATTTATGAAGGGAGTCTTATCAACATTCAAGGATAATCCTAAACTAGAGAAAGGTCATGGAAACACTTTCATTGTGGAGTAGATGTGCAATCATGTTGCTATTATCCTGATTCAAATACTAACCTAAACAATTAGAAGGATACTAAGGCAAATCATGTTAGTCAAATAATTATCATCATGCTAAAATCAAGCTAAGGATTTTCAGTTGAGCATACTCACTTGCAAGAACTATCATATCAGCCTAAAGACTACTATATCGTAATAGCTATCATGTAACCCTAGGAATAGCTATGACCTCTTACCCATGGGTAGGATAGCAATTGATACACAAGGTAACAATCAAGACTAAATGATAAGTCAATTAATCTCAAATCTATGCAAAAAGGTATCCGTGATACTATATAAATGTAGAGGTGGTCTTGAAAGGATATTCATATGGTAGGGAAGATTTCTATGGACACTAGATGGCCAAATAGGCCATACATGTCATGGCATAGTTATTAGGACAATTATTATCACAATGAGGTTGTATTGAATAGATAGTGACTTATCAAGGAGTTATTAGATAGTTAAGGAAGATAGAGTATTGATATTGGTGGGTGCATAGCCATTTCATGAAATGAAAGAGTCATGCATCATGAAGTAGCAGTCAAGATCAAAAGGACACTAAATTTGGTGAAGTTACAAAAATAAACTAAATTTGACACTTGATTATAATTTCACAACCAATTTTACTAGGAATGGGAGAAGGATTAGAGAAGGTATTTGTCCTAAATAGGAATGAATATGTTGCATCTTTATTCTAACTTGTCATGTTTTCAGATCTTTCATTGATCGATCTTGATTAAAATCTTTGTGTTTCATTTTTCATTTATCTCATTTTTTTGTTAACAAGTAGAAGGCTGCTCTACATACACTATTTTAACAAGAATATGATAGAGGAAGAAAGTACTAAAAGAGAACCTAAGACAAGCTCAAGCAAAATGTTGGCTAAGAGAATGAGATGAACAAAGGACAAATTACTAATTTGATGACCCGATTTGTAGTTGTTCTAAAAAACCAAGCTCCATGCAATTTTATCTATAAATATGAGAATTAAAGAAGGTAAAAAGGTAGTGAATTATTCTATTTCTATAAGGAAGTTGCCTTTCTATTAAATATTTATGATAAAAGAAGGAATACTAAATGATTTGAAGATCCTTATAGAACAATTTATGCTTGTCAACTAAAGTTGTTACCTTGGAAATTGCATTCCCAATTCACCTAGGTGAAGGAGACATGCGTGTTTGTAAATATATGTTAAGAAAATGTGAAATTAACCTATATATTGTGCCTATCACCATTTGTAAATGTTGACCATATCCTAAGAGACCCTTATTCCAATGATGGAGAACTCTTGTAGCCAAAATAAAATGAGTTTGACTTGAGATTGTAGGACTAAATCTAAGCCTTAGGATCAAATTAATCTTGGCCATTGATGTAATGCTAAAAACATAGTATGGAAAAGTTGATTTCTATATATATATATATATATATATATATATATATATATATATATATGTATATATATATATATAGAGCTAAAAGACATTGTAAGTGTTGGAAAAGTTCCTTTGTATTGCTATGATACGTTCTTAAATATCATCTGAACGATGAATGTTAGTTACTCCATGAAGTTTAAGAATGGTATGATATGTCATCTTGACTTGCAATTCAAATGTTATCCTACCTTAATCTTGATTTGTAAAATATTGCTAGTATATGACATGCATGCGATCTCTATGTTTCAGGTTGGACCACCCTAGGAAACTATAAATGTTTGGACTTATAATCATTTATTCACTTTAATTATATGATTATTTTGAGATTTGTGTATGAGATTACTTTACTCAATTGTACCAAGATGGACTAATTTATCTTTCTTATTCATGATGCATATGATTACTTTACACCAAAAGAGCGTGAAGCTAAGAATGTGAAGGAAAGAGAAGGAATGAGGCAACTTCGTGAAAGTAGGAAATTATCAACCATATAAGAAGACATACCACCATTGCCAATTCAAGAGGAACATGAATCATTTAATCAAGCTAAGAGAGAGATGGAACTGGAAGCACAAAGGCAATAAATGCAAAACCTCCGTTCAACGAGGAAATTGAATCTCGAAGTTGGAGGTACTCCATCTTTCATATGTGAAGTTGAAAGTACATCATCATTCTCTTCTCAAGTTGGAAGCACTCCATCTTTCACAGGTCAAGTTGAAGGTACATCATCATTCTCTTCTCAAGTCGGAGGCATGCCATCATTCACATGTCAAGTTGAAGGTACACCATCTTCTCCATCTCAACTTCAATGCTTTTCATCTTTTCCATCTCCAATTTAAGGTACTCCATCTATCCTATCTCAAGTAAATATTGAAGAAATTCTTAATACTGAGTCAACTTTACCATTGAAAACACCTCCTATAATTTTGCATAGAAATCCTAAGTTTCTAATTGATATTGATGAGAATGTTTTGAAGGTTGTGCATGATAAGATTCCCAAGCATACTTGTCGAAGAAATGCCAATAATATATGGAAATTATTTTTTGAGAATGTAAATGAAACTGTGAGATGTCAAGTATTTGTTGAATTGATGAGAAATCTAAAATTTAGGCCCATTATGAAGATGCTTGGCCTAAAAACATCATATTCTTGAACAATTGAAAAATCAATTGTAAAGAATCTAATGAATGCATATGAGAGTGTGGGTTCCACCTCACACAACAAGGATAGTAATGTCACATGACGTGTCATTATGTCGACAATAGTAAGCCATCAAATAAAGAAAGCTCGCCTCATTAGAAAGACAAGTGAAGCATTGAAAATAAGTAGAAAAACTCTAATGAGAGCCGTTGGAAGGCGTGAAAGAGTTGATGACCCAAATAGCAATGAATTGCGGGCATTCTCTTGGAGACTCCCACGGAAAGATAAAGTTGTTGTTGAAGCCTTGAGATCCCTCATTGAAGAATTTTGGAAACACAACATAAGGGTATCTCCTAATGCAAGAGATGTTGTAAGAAGAAGAATTGGTTGTTGAAACCATGAGCCACATCCAAAGCATTTTTTGGATGTGACTCAAACACAAATTTTCAAGAAATTTCAAGAGATGTATTCTCAAATCAAAATTAGTCAAAGATATTTTGAAATGGTAAAGCCTTTTTATGTCAAAATAAATCACACATGTACAACTTGTTGTTGTAGAGTACATATTGAGTTTTCTAATCATTATGATGTCTTAAGATATATATTTGTAGATTTGCATACTAATGATGTTTTACAGAAGTGTAATATAAAATGTCCACCTAGATCTTCAAGAGATTTCATATCGAGCATCTTATGTCAAAGAGTGGATGGTCAATTATTCCACAAGAACTTATGCTTGGATGGCACATGTGATCATTGTGGTGGGTTGCAACATTTGCCAATTTGTAAACATATGGAGAACACACATGCAATTGGAAATGAACTAGTAAGTTTTGACAAATATAAGATAGTGGAATATAGTCTAAAAGATGGTAAAGAAGCAAAAAGGTGTGAATTGGTCATTGAAAAGATTCCAGTGTATCAATTTATCTCTATTTTTTGAGAGAATATAGTTTACGAGTATGCAAGGCATACCCATAGAGCTCAATGGTTGGACTTGTAATTCAAGTTTGGAGATCCAAGTATGAACATAAGGATGAAGGTTCATGATGGAGTTTGACAATGATGATGCAAATGTCACTAAATGTATTAAATTTCATTTGAATGTAGTAATTTCCATATTAGTAATCAAACGTTTGTTCCCTAGCATGTAAGAAGCCCTTTGTAGTAGATTGTAATCATTTATAACTTTTTAATTCAATAAAGATCATGTTACTACTTCATTAAGTTTTCTTGTGAGTGTTGTGTTTTTAGGTTTTTGCTACATGGTTGGACTATCATTCATTGGATCCTCCATTCATGACTGCATCAAAATTGATTTCTTCCCTTGTGCACTTTGTAATTCTAAAAATGAATCTTGAGAAGAAGATGAATGTACAACATTAAACTATGTTTTTAATGTATTTTTATATCCTCTTTCTCTCAAATATTATAAAAACAATTTTATTTACTTCAGCATATGTGATTCATTATAGCTCACAAGTACGCTAAAATGGGGGTAAAAACTAGAGACACAAAGTGCATAATTCACACTTTTCCACCTCATCTTAAATTGATTCTCTTATCACATCCAATCAATTCAAGGGGGCATATACTCTCCTTCACATTACATAAAAAAATATGTGTATAGCATGGTTAAAGCAGTCCTTCATAGATCCCTACACCACACACCCTTAATTAAAGAGGTCCTTCATGGATCCTACACCACGCATGCTTGGTTAAAGAGGCTCTTTAGGATCCCTACACCACTCTTTCATAGATTACATGTTTTTATGCAAGCTTATTTTCATCTATACCATCTACCTCATTCATGCTCCTTCATAGACACATATCCTCTTCCTATATCAACTCTTTCATAGACCATCTCGTATTGCTTCCAATTTAGACAATCCTTCGTGGATTACCCGATCTAGCAAATTTAAACTAAAAATAGTTGTTAGAATGTGTGGAACTTGTTCTTCTAAGTATTTTCATGGTGAACACTAATTTCTTCCCCTGTGCACTTTGGGTGAAAGTTCAAAGTTGTGTCCCACTTCAATTCAACTTATCAACACAAGTGAATTTAAGTATTTCCAACTAAAAGTCAATTTTAGTAAAACATATGTTCTATCTTGATTCATTCTAACTAAATTAGATTTGGGCCACAACTTTTCCAATTGGAAGTGTCCACTAGATACATATATAACATCACTTTGGGGCTAATTTACAAAACAAAGAAATATTTGAAAGACTTAATGTTCTCACAACTTCTACTAGCATAAATGACATTTTAAAAAAATCTAAAAATACCCTTTTGTAAATCTATAAGTGTAGTTTTCAAAAATATAAAAATTTTAATAGTTTAATTAGTGTTTATATTTTCTTTCTATTTTTTACTAAATGTAGGTCATTAGCACAAATATATAAGGTTGATTGTCTTCACAAGAAAATATTAAAGTTTATTTTAAAAATTGAAAAACAATATGATGCATTAGAAGATAGATTTCCATCTCGAGACAATATAATCATTTTCTATTTTGGATAAATATTTAAGACCAAAAGTGGCATCCTGTCATAATAGTTGTGTTTTCAGTACACATAACTTTCAAGATTTATTCAAAAATATATATCTTCGAAATGAGAAAAAATTAATCCATGCACTAAAGTTTCAAGTTATAAATGAAAACAAATGGTGAAAAAAATGAAATTTACTAAATAAAAAGCGGTGTCTCGCTTAACGTTATTTTTTAACATTCTATCAACAACTAAATTATAGTGTTAATTTTATCAAAAACTAAATTCAAATAATTTTTTATTTAAAAAAAAGTATAAACATGAAATACGCTAAAAAGTCTACATTTCATTAGTTTACATTATTTCAAAATTCATAATATATATGTCACTTTCTAGTGATTCAAGTTAAAAAGTTAGATCAGTGTTGGCCATTTCCTTTATAAAAGTGAGACACAACTTTAAACTTTCACAAGTATGCTAAAGTGAGGGTAAATTATAGAGGCAAATATTATATGCTCCCACACTTTTCCACCTCATTTTGCACTCATTTTAGCACATGTTTACAATAAGCATGATTTTGACTAATGTTGACCCTCTTTTAAGCTTAAATTACCCCTAAAACATCTGGTCCCAACTAAACACATGACCCCTCGTGCTCTAGACACCCCATTTCATCAATGTTAGACTTTCACATCACATGGGACACTAACACAACATGCTAGTGTCCACTTGGATACTTCCATGCACATTTAAACTTTCATTTTCCCACCTAATCTCCTACCTCTCTCCTTAAACCCTAACCCTAATTCATGCCTAACAACTAGATTATCCTTAAGAATGCATTTAAGAGGGCTACTAGAAATGGAAAGATATATTATCATCCATCATCATTCTCTAGCACCTACACACACTTTTCATTTTTTAGACCACCTAGGGCATCTTCTATAGCTGATGCACACCCACCCACGTCCATTAATGGTACCTTCATACACTAGCACCCTAGAGCTACACACCCATATTTTTACGAATACTTCATTTTGAAACATGCTTTTAAGGGTTTGACTAAGGCAAACTCTTAAATGTGTCATAGGCACCCCCTTTCCCACATTTCAAACTTAACAGGTACTGTAAGGTTAGATGCAAATGTTGGCAATTATCGGTTATTACATCAACAAGTATAGAGGACACTTTCACAAATGTACAAGACACTATTGTGCCATTAAATACACAACCATGATTCTTAGGACACTTATGTGATTATTTAGACACTTCAACAATTCTTCAAACACTTCCATAATTCTTCAAACACTATCATAGATTTTAGGGCACTATTGACTATTGCAATATGTAGAACCAAATTTCATGTGTCTAGAAGCTCCCCTTGTAGTATTCTCATCCCTTGACATCCTTTATAACCGCGGAATCAAACAAACTTCCTCTAACTATATTCTCTTTTTGTTTTCATTACTAATACAACTTAACCCTTACATTTCATTTACCTAATTAAATCTCAAACTTGTTTATTATTGTTAATAGAGTTTAAATCAGATTATTAAATAAATAAATATAATTTAGTAATTGTTTGTTTTTATTTACAACTTCCTCAAGTTTTTTTCTTTTGTAGTGAATCTTTTCTCACAATTTTTTTTAACAATACCCTTTTTTTTTTCTTTAAATTAAATACATTTAAAAATATACATCATATATGATTTAAAAAACCTTCTAATGGTCAACTCAATTTGTGATATTTTCCCACATTATTTTTCTGCATAGGAAAATGGACCCAAATTATTGCCTCTTATATGGTGTGGGAACATTAGGAGGACCAATTGAAAGGACCTTCCCATCCCATCCCATCCCATCTTAAAAACATTCCTTTTTCAAAAAAGATGGGAGAATAAGATCTTTATAAGAATTCACCTCATTTTCCTGTGGGCTACGACAGAGAGGAAAAACCCAGTAAGTGTTCAACACTGTACTTGTTAAGCAGCAGTACTTCTGGATTTTTCAGTAATGTTAAAGCAGAGGACAGATTGAACAAGATTGACCAGCAGACGTCAAACAAATCAATTTTAAACGCCATGTCCGGACCTTGCCTTATAAAGGATTTTAATCCTGCACTGTGATTTGGGATGACAACTTTGTAGCAGAGTGGTCAATAAAGGCTCACAGTACAAAAATGGATGGGCGTGAATCAGGTGAGAGCATAAATTTGTCGGCCAAATTTTTTGTGAGGGTTATCCATTCAAAATTGTCTTTCTTAAAATATATGAAAATCTTTTCTTTCATATAATTTTAAAAAAAAATTAATTACATTTTACGACAAAATTGTCTAAATATAACTTTACAACCATCAAATTTTACGTTCGAGGATGTTTATCCCTAACATTGTGGGTGATTAGTAATCATCAAATTGTCATCCATCATTAGTGGGTCCAAGGGATTTTGCCACATTTTGCTTGGATATGGAAGAAAAAGGTAATAAGAGTGAATGGATGCAATTTCAAAGATGCATCAACTTTTCTATGTTCTCATATTTAAGGAATTAAATTAGATTGAGAATTAATTTAATTGCTTGAACAAAATTGATGAGACTAATGGTATGTTCCTTGATTATGACATTCGTGAAGGTTCAAATTCATTGAAGGTGCAATAATAAGGGATGAGGTCGGGATCGTAGCCTAGGCGACTTTGGCAAAATGGATACCCCTCGGTCCTTGGTGCTAAGTTGAAGAGATATCAGCTTAGACTTGTGTACTCCCATATCAGGTAGGAAAAACAATTTGTAAAAATAAATAAATAAATAACAATGAATAATTTGAAGTTATTTATTAATATTTTAATTGTTTAAGAGATTAAAAATAAATTTGAAATATTTTATTCAATAAATCTATATAATAAAATTATATTTATAAAAAATATAAGGAGAAGATAAGGATGACAATTCATATTTTAAAATTTAAATATTTTTATTAAATTATTTCATAAAAATTAAGAAATAAAATATATATGAAATTATTTAATAAAAATATTTAAAAATGTTTATTTAAGAAATAAATAAATAATCTATCTCAATAAGTCTAATACTCTAAGGTGTAATTGTAAAGAAATAAATTAACTTTACATAAATAATTTAAGCTAATTAAATATATGTAAACAATGAGTATACAATTAACTTAAATGCAATTAGGTAGTTAGATCGATCATTATAAATAAACATTCAAAGATTAAATAAGGAGGATAGGTGCACTTAGTTTTGGGAAAAATGATGAAGAATTAGCATTGATGTTGAACAAAGTCTAGTCACTAAGGTATAGAAAATCGATGTTCATAGTCTAATGAATTTCTTAGCTTCTTGTAGTCTCAATAATCTTTGTGAGTTGAATTTGAGTCCCTTGGTATTGAACCCGAGCACAACAAGAATGATCTAACAAAAAGTTGCAATACATATTCCTTTTCTTTCGCCTTCCTAGTGTCTAAATTTATCAAGGCAGTGTTTACAAACACCTTAGGAAAGATTGTCAAATTGCTAGGGTCAAGTTCCCCTAGGTCAACCCCTTGTTTGGACAGATTGTATAGTTCTGAGCAAACGATCATAGACAACATAGGGAACCATGTAGATGACTTATATGATTTTGGTACAAATATGTTCCCTTTAAGCTCCAAATATAAATGTTCTTATAGTGAATTCTCCTCATTCAACCATCATGATAATAAGTGCACATTGAATGTCTTTAAATACCAAGACATAACAACAATTTATAAAAACATGTACCAAGTCCACTCATATTGATTATAAGGAAAGGGAAGGAATTTTAAATTTTGAATCTAAATTTTCAAATTTTGGGGTCAATCATCAACCATTCAAGATTGATCCTAAGACACTTAAGATCGATATGTAGGACAAGCAAGTGCTAGTTTTGAGGCAATAAACGAACATGTGGACATGGGTACAAATGTAGGCTAATAAATGATGTGTAAATGGTGAATATGTGGGAGTGTGCATAAATAGGGATGGGAAAATATTTAATGCATAGAAATAGGTGTAAATGAATGTGAAATGAATAGGGATAAGCATTAGGTCATGAGCCAAACTTAGCACAAGAGTGTACCACTTGTTGATTAATAATTGTATTAAGGCATTCCATTAAAATGTGTCCAAAACTAAATGGGAATTTGCATGGGTATGCAAATGTCAAATGTCACCATTACATTTTGCCCTTGGTTTAAGATGTATGTGCATCTAAAATGAGCATGTATATCAACATTCTCAACCAACATGAAACATATATATTCACATTTTGAAAGGATATTTGGTCCATGTAAAGTCATGGACCATTCTTGGATTCTTCTTATGTTCTTGTCCTTGGCATGAGCACTTCATAAGAACTAGCAAAATAAAAAAAGATGGGCACTGAGTAGCTTAAGTCACACAAGTGAACAAATAACAAGTTATTTCAACTATTTATGTGGATTTTTTGGGCGTCCATAGCATAGATCTTTTAGCAGATTGGTGGATGTCCAAAATATGTGTCATGTCTGCAATACATGGTGTCCTAGCTAGAGTAACCATTCCAACATGCTAAGCAACCCAAGGAAGAGAAAAGAACCAAGGAGAAGAGCGACTAAGGAAAGAAATAAAATGCATCCAAGTTTGGGTGTTATATTAGCATCCAATGGAGGGGCCTTTAGCAAATCTTTGAGTGCACAAATGGGTGTTTGGTCTAGCTATAGAGACATCCTAAAGGGAGACAAAAGCCCAAAAATCATAGCCAAGAATTGGTGGAAAGGAAACAACCAAGGTATCTAAGTCTGAGGGATCTTCATAACAATATGGAACCCCAAAATGGTAGGAAAAGAATGCATATTATGGCAACCATTGATAGGAAAGAACTGTTGTTATATGGAGCCTAATCAGACTCAGAGGTTAAATTTTCCCCACTTTTCTCGGTGCAGTTTCCCCCCAAATTATTTAACGAGGGAGTGAAGGGGGGCATAGCCCCTCCTGTGGGGCTCGAGGGGCTTATCCCCTCGGTGCGGGCCCGAGGGTGGAGCCCACAGTAGGGGTTTGGGCACAACCCCCCCAGTGGGGGTTGTTGGGGGTAGCGCCCCCAGCTGGGGGCTCGAGGGCAGCACCCTCGAAGCAAAAATTGCCTATTATTTTATAAAGGCGTCGGGAGTTATTTTTTCTATTAGCCGACATTAAAAAAAACCTATTTTTTGTAACCGACATAAGGCTTGATAAAAAGCAGATAAGGGTTAGGGTTTCTGTTGATGTATTGTAACATTTTTGCAATGATGTTGAGTTGCAAGGATTGCTGGTTGTAATCAGTTTGATTTACTGGATAACAATATTGGACTCTTTGTTGGTGGATGTAGCCCAATTTTGGGTGAACCACATTAAAACTTGTCTCTCGCTATTATTATTTTTGTGTATTTTTATTCCTCTATTTAATCTTTATTTGCATTTAATTGATATCTTTTGTTGGCTTACCCTAACAAGTGGTATCAGAGCGGGTTGTATTTGATTATCGTCTGCAGGAAGGTCTCACGGTTGGGTGGGAGTCTCATGGTTGAGTGGGAGCAATGGTAGACGAGGGTAAATTGAAGGTAGATAAATTCAATGGGCAAAACTATCAATTATGGAAGACGTAGATGGAGGATTATCTCTATCAGAAGGATTTATGGAGGCCGTTGGAAGGAGTATCCAAAAAACCGGTAGGAATGACAGATGAGGATTGGGAACTTCTGGACATAAAGGCACTGGGAACCATTTGGTTGTGCCTGGTACCATCTATAGCATTCAAAATAATAGATGCAAAGACAACAAGTGAACTGATGAAAGCTTTAGCTAAATTGTATGAAAACCCTCAGCCTCAAATAAGGTATTTCTCATGAAGCGTTTGTTTAATCTAAAAATGATTGAAGGTGGATCTGTGAAAGATCATTTAAATGAGTTTAATATGATTGTCAGTCAGTTAACTTCTGTAAAAGTGAAATTTGATGAAGAGGTGAGGGCTCTCTTAGTTTTATGTTCTTTGCTAGAAAGTTGGAATAGCTTGGTAATGGCTGTAAGTAACTCTGTCTCTGGTTCAAACACTTTAAAATTTGATGATGTTGTTGGTGTTATCCTTAGTGAGGAAATGCGATGGAAAAGCTCAGGAGGGTCCACATCAGGTAGTGTTTTGAATGCAGAAAGCAGGGGCAGATCAAAGGAGAGAGGAAAAGGTTCTAGAGGTCATGGGAAGTCATGAGGAAAATCAAAGGACAAGAGATCCTAATCTAAAGGATAGAAGGATTGCTGGTACTGTGGGAAACTAGGTCATCTGAAGAAAGAATGCTGGTCTTGGAAGAATAAAGAAGGAGACAAACAAGAAGGAAATAAGAAGGCAAATGTGGTAAGTAATAAATCTTAAGTGATGCTTTGATTCTTTCCCTAGATAATGCTGATGATTCATGGGTTTTAGATTCAGGAGCCTCATTTCATGCTATGCCCCATAGAAGTTATTTTCTTGATTATGTCTAAGGGGATTTTGGGCTGGTTTATTTGGGAGATAACGAACCCTGTCAGATTGTTGGAAAGGGAAGAATTAAGATTAAGTTGCAGAATAGGAATCATTGGCTACTACAAGAGGTAAGGCACAATCCAAGGCTCAGTAGGAATTTAATTTCAGTAGGGTAGCTAGCTGAAGAAGGTTGCATTGTTACACTTACTGATAAAAATTGGAAGGTTTCAAAAGGTGCCTTAATAGTAGCAAAAGGTGTGAAAGTAGGCACCTTATATCTTTGTATAGGTCATACTATTCCTTCTACTTTAGCTATTACAGAGAAAAAATAAACAGATTCAGGAACAGTTGCTGCAGGTTTTGAGACAATGTTGTGGCATAACAGACTTAGGCATATGAGTGAAAAAGGTATGAAGGTACTTCATTCTAAGAAAGTTTTACCAGGTCTGAAATGTATTAATATGGATTTCTGTGAAAGTTGTGTGTATGGAAAACAAAAGAGAGTCAATTTTCTCAAGGATGGGAAGCAAAAGAAAGATAAAAAGTTGGAGCTTGTGCATACAGATGTATGGGGACCGGCTCAGGTATCTTCTCTTGGTGGCTCTTGGTATTATGTTACATTCATTGATGATGCAACTAGGAAGGTATGGATTTATTTCCTTAGGCAAAAATCTGATGTATTTGAAACATTTAAGAAATGGAGAAGCTTGGTTGAGAATGAGATGGGTAAAAGATTAAAATGTCTTAAATCTGATAATGGTGGTGATTATTGCAGCAAAGCATTTGATGATTATTGTTCTTTTAATAGAATCTGTAGGCAAAAAATAGTTCCAGGGACTCCATAGGAAAATGGAGTGGCTGAGCGCATGAATAGGACAATAATGGAATGTGCAAGCACCATGAGATTGAATGTTGGGTTGCCTTTAAACATGTGGGTAGAAGTTGTCAACATTGCTGTATATTTAATTAATAGAGGTCCTTCAGTTCCTTTGGGTTGTGGTATTCTAGAGGAAGCATGGACAGGTAAGAAGGTGAGTTATTCTTTTCTCAAAACCTTCGAATGTGAAACATTTGCACATGTAGATTCTAAAAATAGAACCAAGTTAGATGCAAAATCAAAAAAATGTATTTTTGTTAGATATGGCATTGATGAATTTGGTTATAGGCTTTGGAATTTTGAAAATCAAAAAATTGTGAGAAGCAGGGATGTTATATTCAATGAGAAGGTGTTGTACAAAGATTAGTTGCAACATCATGAGAAGAAATAAAAGGATTATGTGGTGCTGGATGATACTCGAAATAGTGATGTTCCAGTGGTTCCTCATGCTCCGCAACAACAACAAGAAATACCACAAACTCCAGTGAATATTAGACGGTCAACAAGGCTAAGTAGACCTCCTGAAAGGTTTTCTCCCTCTTTGTATTCTATTTTGTTAACCGATGCTAGTGAATCAGAAGGGTATGATGAAGCTATGTAGGGGGATATACAGATTTAGTGGGAGCTTGCAATGAAAGAAGAAATAGACTCCTTGCTGAAAAATCAGACTTGGGAATTATGTAAGTTGCCTGCAGGTAAAAAGGCTTTACCAAGCAAATGGGTTTATCAGCTGAAAGAGGAAGATGGAGGTAAGAAAAGATTTAAAGCCAGGTTAGTTGTAAAAGGATTTGCACAGAAAAAGGGCATTGATTTTGATGAGATATTTTCTCCGATTGTCAAGATGACTTCTATTCGTACTCTTTTAAGTATTGTGGTTGCTGAAGATTTGTATTTGGAACAACTAGATGTGAAAACTGCCTTTCTCCATGGTGATTTGGAGGAGGAGATATACATGGAACAGCCCCAAGGATTTGAGGTCACAAGTAAGGAGAAACTGGTGTGCAGATTGAAGAAGAGTTTGTATGGCCTAAAACAAGCACCTCGGTAATGGTATTTGAAATTTGATAGTTTTATGGCTGAGCAAGGCTACCACCGGTGTAATTCTGACATTGTGTTTATTTTAAGAGGTTGGATAATGACAGCTACATTATTTTATGTTTATATGTTGATGACATGCTTGTAGTGGGGTCTAACATGGATCACATAAGAGAGTTAAAACAACAGTTAGCACAATCATTTGCTATGAAGGATTTGGGGACAGCAAAACAAATCCTTGGTATCAAAATTTGCAGAGATAGTAAGAAAAAAAAATTAACTCTATCTCAGGCTGATTATGTTGAAAAGGTGTTGCAGAGATTCCATATGGAGAATGCAAAAGTTGTCAGTACACATTTGCCTAGTCATTTGAAATTGACTAAGGAGATGTGTCCTAAGACACAAGAGGAGGAAGAAAAAATGTCCAAGGTACCATATGCTTCAACCATAGGAAGTTAAATGTATGCCATGGTATGCACGAGACCAGATATTGCACATGTTGTAGGAGTTGTAAGCAGGTGTATGAGTCATCCTGGATTGGAGCATTGGAATGCAGTAAAATGGATTCTCATATATTTGAGAGGTACATCTAATAAACACTTATGTTTTGGGGGCTCTAATACTGATTTAGCAGGTTATGTAGACTCAGATTTGGTAGGGGATATTGATACTAGGTGGAGTACTACAGTTTATGTCTTTACTATAGGTGGGACAACGGTGAGTTAGATTTCTAGGTTGCAAAAGGTGGTTGCTTTATCCACCACAAAGGCAGAATATGTAGCTGCAACAGAGGCAAGCAAGGAGATGATATGGCTGCACTCTTTCATGGAAGAATTGGGCAAACAATAGGCTAACAGTTATATGTTTATAGACAGTCAGAGTGCCATACATCTTGTAAAGAATTATGCCTTGCATTCAAAGACCAAACACATACAGTTGAGGTATCACTTCATTCGGTCGGTGTTGGATGATGGACAGTTAAGGCTGGAAAAGATACATACAGATAAAAATCTAGCGGATATGTTTACAAAGGCAGTGACAAGGGAGAAGTTGAGCTCCTCTTCAGCTTCGGTTGGTCTTCAAGGCTGAAAACAAAATCAGAACAACAGAGTCTAGGGTGCTTATTTCTAGTGGGAGCTACAGGGTCAGCAGTGTTATGATCAGTCTCCAAGTGGGAGATGATATGGTGTGGAGTATGATCAGTCTCCAAGTGGGAGATGATATGGTGTGGAGTATGATCAGTCTCCAAGTGGGAGATTGTTGTTATATGGAGCCTAATCAAACTCAGAGGTTAAATTTTCCCCACTTTTATTAGCGCAGTTTCCCCCCAAATTATTTAATGGGGGAGTGCAGGGGGTAGAGCCCCTCTTGCAGGGCCCGGAGGCTTATCCCCCCGGTAGAGGCCTGGGGGCGGAGCCCACGGTAGGGGTTTGGGGGCAACGCCCCCAGTGAGGGCTGTTGGGGGCAGCGTGCCCCTAACCGGGGGCTTGGGGGCTGCGCCCTCGAAACAAAAATTACCTATTATTTTATAAAGGTGTCGGGAGTTATTTTTTCTATTAGCCGACATAAAAAACCCTATTTTTTGTAATTGACATAAGGCTTGATAAAAGCGGCTAAGGGTTAGGGTTTTCGTTGATGTATTGCAACATTTTTGCAATGGTGTTGAGTTGCAAGGATTGCTGGTTGTAATCAGTTTGATTTACTAGATAATAATATTGGACTCTCTGTTGGTGGATGTAGCTCGAGTTTGGGTGAACCACGTTAAAACTTGTCTCTCGCTATTATTATTTCTGTGTATTTTTATTCCTCTATTTAATCTTTATTTGCATTTAATTGATATCTTCTGTCGGCTTACCCTAACAAGAACACAACAGTAATGATGCCCATTTAGTGGGTTTTTATCATAGTAAAATGGCACCCAAATGGGGTATTATGCCATCTAATCAAAGATAAAAACTAGACATTGAATAAACCCCTCCAAAATCAAAGATATCCCAAAAATGATGACTCATGGACCTATAAAACTATAATTTCCCCCCTAAAAACTATGGTGGCTATCCAATTTTCCTCCCCCTCAAAATCCACAAAAAGAAAAATCCCCCAAAAAACATTAAAAAAACTAAAGTTAAAACCATCACAATAATAATTAAAGAAACAATTTAATCTTTTTTGTAAACCCCAAAATGTTCAATTCATGCTATACTTAAAAAAAAAACAATAAATTCACCTTTATAACACATACATGGCCTATGAAATAATTAAATATGATTACTGCAAAGAAACATAGATAACAACATCACATAGATAGTAACAAGGGGTCTTGGTCACTCTCAACCAAGGTGATTTGACAAATAGGTTAATCACACCAAATCTCCTTGCTCCATGTGGAGTGAGGCATTAAAAAATGGTCATGACAATCCTCCACTTCTCTATTGGCCTAACCTATAATCATGTACACTTAATGTGTACATTAAATTTTATCATGATAAATTATAGTCGAAGTGTCAAAATATTCAACTATGTTATTCATCAGCATGAGCATGCACAAAAATGAAATGAATCTTACATCATGATCATGGATGAAATCAAACTACAATTTATACACTTACATTACATCATCAAAATGCTATAAACATCTATTATTTAAATTAGGCATTCAATCCTTGAATTTCATTATTCATGTTAGCACAATTAATATTTGATTATGCTCAGTTCAATCTCATACAAATGTTTCATTACAATTCTTTCTTTTATCAACCTTAATTTATTTAACCACAGTAATCTAATTTTACATTAAACTTACATATAACTGGAAAACTCAAAAATTAGGTTAAATTGGCCCTATTTGACATCAAGCATCTTCCTGCAAATTTAAAGATGACTAGTTAGGTTAAATGCAACTTAGTATTGCATAACACAACTAGTATTCAACATGATGAATCAAAATCAACTGATTCAAATGTGGTCACATTAACACACCCATTACTACACTTATACATAAGCAAACATGAACACAATCATTAATACCATCAAGGAATTTGATCGTCAATATCAAGAACATATTAGGTTTTTCAAGCACATTATTACAGATAAAAGAATATACCCTATCAAAACATTAGGAAATAATTCACGCTAAGATTAAAGTTGATCATTAACGTAAGGGACACAAGCAACTAGGGTGGGACTAAGGCTACAATACAATTCAAGATCCTTATAGTGACAAGTTCTAAACATATGGGTGGAGTGATACAACCTAGAGAACCTCATACCATATTATCAAATCCTTTTATCATTACCTTAGATTTTAGCAAACAACTATAATCAACCTTAAGGATAACAAAAAAGTCTTTACTACAAATGTTTAATCTAGATCCATTGTCAACTAAAGCCCTTTTAAGTTGAATATCCTCATATTTAACTATGATGTATAGTAGTCTATGCTCTTTAATAACTTGGGGAGGAGGTAACTCATGAGTTGTAAAAAGAAAATATTTTCCTTGGTGAATTGATTCTAAACTTGTGCTAACCTCACTAGGAGTTACATCAAATGAAATTGTTACCTTATTTAAAGCTTGCCTTGAGACATCTTTATATGTTTTTAATGATAACATTAGTTTACAAAAGGATATCTCAGTGGGCATGTTCTTCAGTTAATCTATCATATCATACCACTTAGGTGCATTTCAAGTATGTGATGTAGTCAAAGCATGAAAAGTAGGCATATGAGTGGATAGAGGTGGCCAACATGAAAAGTAGGACACAATGATGCATAGGCCATATGAACAAGATCATAATGACATATATAAGGAATGGTATCACAAGCCATAGCAATGTTACGTGCAATAATGGGGGAGGTAACCTGATCACATAAAGTATTATTTCTAATGTTAGATTGCTTATACACAGAAATTAACTAGTTGAAAGATTTGGCCATATGGCTCTATCTTAAATAGGAAATTAAGAAATATGGTTAACAAAAGGAAGTTTATCTTGGTTGCAATCTAGAGAGAGACTAGAACAAATATTTAACTATAAATTACTTTCTTTGCAGGTTTTGATCCAACAACTTCTTTAATTATTTTTTTAAGCATAATTGTGAATGTAAAATATGAAGAAAGAGATAAAATGAAAATGGATTTAGTGTCAAAGTGATAAGATTATACACCACTGTAAAATAAACACACAAAATACATGTAGCATGGCTCCTTGCAAGTAGATGCAATTTGACATATTGAAAGTATATAGAAGATAACATATGCTATAAAATCTACCACCCAAGTTAGAAAAAATCCAACTTACCAATTAAGAAAATCCATTATTATCAAACTAAAACTACCCATTTTAAAATAAAATACACACCTTACAAAATTCACGAGCAAAGTCCATCCACATACAAGTTGAGACAAAAAAAAAACATACAGTGATCAATATAGTCCATTGCCAAATAAAGGACTAATAAACATTTCATTGTAAATTTTTGTAGGCATATTTAAAATTATATAAACTTGAAACAGACACAAATAAACAAAAACTAACTTTTATATAAAAATAAACAAAAGCTATCTATTTTAATTCTAGAATCTAAATCAAAGCATAATAGAACATTTAAAAGTTGAAACAACTTTCATATAAAAATAGACAAAAGCTATCTATTTTAATTAATGGGTTTTATTTTAAATCTGGAATCTAAATCAAAGCATAATAGCATATTTAAAACATGTTTCAAATTTTAAAGTAGAAAATTTAGAAGAGGTTGTTCATAGAAATAGATATAAGGAAGAGAGTTTAGGTCTTAGTCATTTTGATGTTTGGTGCAGATTTGTTGTCTCTTTCAAATTGTCTAAATTAGAAGGGAATCTAAAAGCAACATCAAAGTCTATTTTTTTGGACTTGACTTTTACATCTTTGAGATGCTATTGCATATAGTCACATCCTCTTTGGTGTAGCTGAGATTACATCGCTGCAATACCACCTTTGTAGTTCTTGTCCTTTGATAACAAATGAGTCTTATGGTAAGTAGGAGGTATTTTTTCGCAGCATGTCAAATTATGATATTTTATTTTAGGGTTTAACTACGTAGTTTTTGAGTCAAACACATGACCCATATTTCATGAGTAGTTGTTCACATGAACCCATCTCTCAGGTTAATATCTTGAACTCTACAACTTGTACCTACAATAAAAATGGTCTGTCTAGATAGGTTGGTGTCGCAAGCACCTTTGGAGCTTGTCCCTAAGTAATTGAAGAACAAAACTTGCTCTTATTCAACAATAATCAAAAGCCACAAAAGATTTAAACGATTGAATTGGAAAATATATTTTAAAAATAAGTTAATATTTTTGAGTGAGTGAGTACAATAGTAGAGTATTATTAATTGATTATATGCATAAATGCATTTATGACCGTTTCTTAACCATTTGGACAAGACAAGAACGAGAACGGAAAAATCAGAGTTTGATGTCGACTTTAAACTCCGGTTGAATTTTCCGTCCAATTGAAAGGATGTTTTTTAATTTTAATAGAAAAAATGACAGAAAAAGGCAACTAACAACCAGAACTGGCGCGACTTGTAAGTTTCCAAATGACAGAGACTTTTCATTTGAGTGAGTTTTGACCGTCTGAAAATTTTACATCTGCATTTGGACTCTCATTCGCCTACGGATAACTGCATTTCCGTGCGCATCAGAATCCCGGAATCATTGCAAAATACAACCAATTTCTCTTACGGCTCCGTGGAAAAATATTATAAACCAAATCCATGCTTATCACTCTTGGAATCACATGGCCTTTTCAGTTTTTTATCATATTATTTTTAGGTCAATTTTATGACCAGATGAACAAGAGACCAGTTACATAAAGAGAAAATGGTAGGTACTATTATAACAACACTTAGTAATAAAATATTAATTTTCAATATTTTTATTTCTCTTTTTATTAAATTGTAGAATCAGGTACTATTATAACAACACTCATTAATAAAAAATTAATTTTCAATATTTTTATTTCTTTTTATTAAATACATCCCGAGTTGGCCTATTATACAGTTTGAGTTGGCCTGTTGGTGAAAAACTTGCCCTCTTGAAAGAGAGGTCACAAGTTCAAATCTTGCAAGTTGTATCAGAGTGTCACTACCAATCCAAATCCAGGATAGAAGCCAAAGGCAAGTACTAATAAGACCTAATGACACTTGCCTACTTGCAAGTCTTTGAATTGTAGGTACAATATCATGACACTTGCCTACTTGCAAGTCTTTAAATTGTAGGTACAATATCACATGAACAATTTATGTAGGTACTAGAATCATGAGTTTCAAGTCCAAGTCATGCATTGCTTCAAGGTAGTCAAGATGAAGATCAAAATCATACTTCAATTTCTAGAACAATCTAGTTCAAATTTCGTTCTTCTTCTTCTAATACATCCAATTTTAAAGCTATAGTTAAAAGGTTATGATCAAAACATAGGATAACTAATCAACCAAATCCCTTCATTCTTTGAATTTCTAAGTTTCTAATTTTCTATTATATATCTCTCATAGCTCATAATTAGATTAATTGAATTGTATTATTTATAATTATACTCATTAAACCTAATTTTATAGAGAAAATATTATTTTTCTCTTCAAGCATTTATAAATTTATAAAATACTTAAAAGATAATTATATTTTAGAATGGCAAGCAAAACAATTTAATTTAGAATCATAGGGTCTCCCCATCCCTTCATAGTTTTGAATATTAATAACTAAAATTTTATAATTTATTTTTTGATGGATTTTTTTTTTAACAAAGCAAAAGATTTACAAATAAAGAGATGCAATCAAGAAGACTGCCATAAGAGTAACATGAGTTGTACAAAAGAACAAACAACAAGCCTAAACAAGGCTAAACCAAGCTAAACAAAAAGCTTCGAAGTATACAATACAAAGGAGTCTCCAAAAGAAGGACAAACCCACATCAACTAAAACACTATCTAAATCCGGCCAAACATATTAAAAATAACAACAAAAGAACTATATCTAGTTGCTAGAATTGTGCATGAACTGCATAGCATGATGAAGACCAATGGAATAACTTTGATAATTAATTTGAAAAAGTTGCACTTGGAGATTAATTTGATCTAGTCGACAAGCAACTTCTTTGTTGTTCTTTGACATCACTTATACCTAGGAGGATAATGAAGCAATCTATAAAAATATGTCAGAGGAAAGCCTTATAGTTGCAGTTGCTAGATGAATAGTAGAATTAGATTTAGCATAGCAGTACATCTAATTTTTCATAAATATAAAAGGATAACCTATCTAACAGAATCAACAATAATATTATTCCTCAAACCAATTCTCAAAAGATCCTCTTTCCAACTTAAATGATGCCCAAACAAAGCAAGGATATCCCTAAATACAACTAGTCATTGTTTTTTTAGCAAATATGCATTCCCAAAATAAGTGCTTTATATTTTCATCTACATGAAAAAATAGCATTTAAGTGGTTTTGCAAACAAGCATCTTAGTCTTTCACCAACTAGTGATTTATAATGCAGTAACTTCTAAGCAAGCATTTGAGCATCTGAACTAGCCTTAAACTTCCAAATTTGACCACTCAGCTTGATCCAACATGTATTACTAAAATTACATTTCTATTTAATATTGAGACAAGGAACTAGTGACATTTGAGGAAGAAGACAAAGATAGATTTGTTTTAAATGGAAAAAGAAGAAATGCTGAAAAGAAAGCTAATGCCAATCTTTGAAGAAATTACAAGATAAAGGAGTACATAGTTTGATAGTCAAATTAGGCGGCACTAAGGACTGAACAAAGAGGATAAATCACTTGGAATTGTTATTTAGATTAAATTGAGCTTTAGTAACCAACCAAGAAGACCATTACAAGGAAGAAAAGTTCCATAAATCACCAAACTATCTAACACCCTTTTTGAACAAATAATCAGTTTGCTTGGAAAACATTATAGCCAATAGTTTTCTTTGAATTTAAATATGCCTATTCCATCAAATGGAAGAAGAAGCAAAGTTGAACTAGTGTTGAAGTGATGTTCCTTCCAATTTAAAAATTGACAAACTTTTTTCCATGCTTTCCAAATTGATTGAATATGAATATGAAAGTAAGGTGTAAGGAGAAGTTTATCAAGTAGTTAACCTCTTGCCATTTCTTTTTAACAACAACATTATTAAGTCTATATCTTAATAGCATCTTCCATGGCTCTTCACCTTTAGCAACTCTAGTAATCCATTTGGCTACTAAACACATTCCTTGCATTTTAGGATCTATAATTCCAAGTCCACCTTTGGATTTAGGTTGTATGCATTGAGACTAAGAGATAACTTTATAACTAGCAATACCATCCCATTTTGACCATATAAATTGTAAGATTAGCTTACACAAATCTTCATACCCTTTGTTTGATGGCATCTGACATGAGGAAAAATAAACATGAGTGGCAATAAACTTTTTTATTTTTCGCCCGAACTTTCCTAGCTAATGAAAGGAACTTATTGCCCCAATTGAATAATTTATTTTTAAGTCTATTCAAATACCAATTCCACATAGCAGCTAAGGATAATCCCATACCAAATGGAATGCCAAGACATCAAGTAATTTCACCATGTTTAATTCATTTCCACTCTTTAGGGATCCAATGAGGGATAGGGCTTCCTTGAATCATTAAAAATTTAATTTTATGATTAGACATTTAGAATCCCAAAACAGAGTAGTATAGGTTCAAAATGTCTAAAGAATTATTCATCTCTTCCTTAGTGTTTTGCAGGAATAGTAAACTATCATCAGCAGAGTGCAAATTAATCACAACAATATTATGAGGGATAGAAATGCCAGAAATGAGCTACAACTGCTTAACTTTTTTGTAATAAATACCCTAATGCATCAATAATAAGCACATATAAAAAAGGTGATAGAGGACAGAGGTGATAGAGGACAACCTTGTCTAATAGATCACTGCAAAGGAAAGGATGTAGAGAAAGTATTGTTAGCCACTATATGGGCATTGCCATCGTTAAACAATATTTGAACATGAGCACAAATTTTTGATCCAAAACCCAGCCACCACATTGTTTTTATGATGAATCTCTAGGGAATTCTGTCATAAGCTTTATCAAAATCAAGTTTCACCAACAAAGCATTTTGACCCAATTTTTGAGCCCACTCACATGTTTCCCAAGTAAGGATCAAGTTATCTAGAATGTATCTACCTCCAATAAAGCCTATATGTTCTGGTCTCACAATACCTTGGACAACTGATTTAATTCTTGTCACTAAAGCTTTTGCAATGATTTTGTATGACGTATTTAGTAAAGTAATAGGGTGCTAACTTCAAATAGTGTCTTTCGTCTGTTTAGGTAATAGTTTGATTAACCTTTTGTTAATAATACGACCTAAAGATCCTTTCCCAAAATATTCTAAATAGAGCATATAAAAATAATATTTGATATGTTGCCACATAGTTTGATAGAACTCCACTAGAAGCCCATCAAAACCTGGACTCTTATTATGGGCCATGGAAAAAATGACTCGTTCAATCTCTTCGAGGGAAAGAAGACGATCTAGAAATTTACTATATCTGGGATCAATTCTGTTAGGAAACAATCTTTAACTATCTCTGCAAGAGCATCTTGTATATCCCCACAATGATTCTCCTCTTGAAAGAGTTTCTCATAAGATCCTTGGAATAATAATGTTATTTCAGTAGGATTCAAATGTACATCTTTATTTTTATATAGTGGATTACAATTATATGAAAGAACATAAATCTAAATTACAAGTTGTCTTTTAGTAAAGTTGTCACGAGTAATGGGATCCAAACTTGTGCAAATAACCTTACTTGAAAATTTGAACTTTAGTCATCAACAAACATAACCATCATCCTTACCAATTGAACTAAACCAATTAAACAGCAACCCTTTGATAGCTTTATAATATTTTAAAATTATATGTGAAAGAGTATTAAAATGCAGGAAACTCCTTGTCCATATTTTCTTTCACCAGCATTAATAACTAGATGTAAATATGATCACAGGGAAAGTGGGGAATCTATTGAATTTTGAGGGGTTAAATCTTAATTTGGTGTCATGTACCACTGGCATAAAGTACATACTCCCCCCTTAAAAAGTACAATGCCTTCAGATGGTTGAATTTAGAGAGTCGGGGGAAAAGACAGGTTCAAATCCCCGTAAAAACAGTAACAGCTGTCATCCCTATTTACTTGGGGGCGCTTCATAACTTCCTGCTACCATATTTAAAATGCAGCCGCTAACGGTCATTTCATGTCCCTCTCCCTACCCAAGTCTATTATACTAAATTCTGTACCATTTCCTCCCTCTCCTCTCCCTTCTATTATACCCGAGACTGATGGGAGAGGACCCGGTACTTAGTAGTATCCTATGTTGAGAGCTTCTTTTATATGTTGTAGGATTCATAGGACCTATCAAAGTTGTAACTTTATTTTATTTTAAAGAAATTATTTGTCTAAATAGATCAATCACTTAAAATGGAAGCCATGGAATTAGCAATCACATTTAATGTATAATGGGTATGTTTAGTTATGTGTAATTGAGTGTAAATTTTAAGTGTAAAGTAGATTGATAAGCTTTCACGAGAGTTATTTTGGAATGAGTTTTATTGTTTATACAACTTAGTAGTATCAATTAGAACACAATAACAATGTTTATTTAATGTTAAAGAGGTGGAGTGTTTCGTTAATTATTTCAATGGATTAGTCACTCATTGCTTTTCAACATTGCTTTTGTATTACCACATATGCTCTATCCGTCATGCATGCATAATGTTGATATGTAGAGGTGGGACATGACCTATGTTGTTTTAAGGGACAACTGGGGACACTCGACTTAAGTTATCAAATTCATAAATAACAGAGTTCAAATCTCACCTTTGTATTCCCTTAGAAATATTACTTCATCCTACCTACCTATATGTCTTTTACTCTCTCCCCTTTCACCTTTATTTGTACTACTTTTAGCCCCTAATGTATCCCTTAAGCCTACACATTCCACTCTTCTCCTCACATCCCCACCCTCCTCTCACTTCCTATATTTTCTAGTGGCCTAAACTTCATCTTTCCCTACATGCAAGTTCATAATTCTTTTAATTTTTATGCCCTCCCCCTCTTTTGTGTCCCTAAAGCACCTAAGTCATCCCTTTTTCACAACACATCATCTACTAAAGTAGATTTTGTGGCACTTTCTTCAAAAGCCATAAACCTTAAATTGATTTAATATGCCCTTTATTTACACAAGTCAAACCGAAAGCACTTAATTTGTAAGTACCTAATAATGCCACACACTGGTAGGTCTTTACAAGTGATGAGAAAATTGTTTGATTCATCTAGTAGGAAGTTGAGCCCTCAATAAACTAAATTGGAAGCTAGATCACACCTATAGTGACCAAGTCATCCAACTAAAGATGTAAAAAATCCCAAAGGGACTAATCATCCTTGAGAGTATGTTTAGCTATAATAATCAAAGACAAGTGATATTCAATGACTATGACGGTTAGCTCTAAGGACTATCGTGACATCCAAGTTGTCTTAGATAAATCATTAATGTTGTGAAAAGTCTACAATTCCTTAACAATTACAAGCTACCCATTAAACAAAAATTACCATCTGTTATGGAGTAAAAAGTGGACATATGCCTTTTTACCTCCTAGTTTAGCTCCTAGGTCCCCATGTTTACACTCTACAAGCAAATTCTTCATCTTGATGAGAAATCCCCGGAAACCCATGTCAAATGGGGACTAGGGGCCCATTTAAAGCTTAATTCCCAACCAAAAAGGCCCCTTGGGACTTGGGCACTCACGCCCAAGTCCACCCTGATTGGTCAGGGTAAAATCAAATGTATGTCAGCATAGGACTCTTAAATAGGTCCTCCCTTGTCGTCTCTTTCAATTAATTTGTGAAAGTTTAATGGGATAACATATATAAACAAGTGTTTGAATTCATTTCTAACTAGGTTGATGATAGCAAGGTTGTGATATTGTGCAAAGGCAAATTCAAGGCATTCATTGTGTTTGTGGCAAACTTGTGTTAGTATTGTGTTTCTTGCAGATTTGGAATTATCATCAACATCCTTATGAGTTGAAGAATCTTCATCCTCCTACGGACTTCACCAGCAAGTTGACATCATCATTGTGTTTGAATCATTTCATCATCATTTGGATTATCTGTAGCCTCTGCCCTACTAGGGCACGCTCTCTATCTAACAACAATGTTAGGAAAGCTTGAATGCTAACCTAGGATTTGACTGAGGCAAATCCCTAAACACCACAACCCCCAAACCCCTTTCTTCGCGTGTGCAGGTTATAGGTGTGGGAGTTATAGAAGTGAAGGTACATGGAAGCTGTTTGGGAGATAAAGATTCCAAATTTGAAACAGAGTTTGGGAATTTCACTATAGCAGACTAGGGCGCGAGCCCTAGTGTCTAGCAGGTAAAGCCAACCTTGGATTTAGCATCAAAGCATCATTTATGATATCATTTTTACAGTTTTGAGTTACCAGATATCGGGACTTTCTAGATTCCGGTGCTAGCCCCGAAGTGTTCTGATATTTCAGTTTCTGAGGTATAGGTTTGGACATCTCACTGATCACCCTGGTGCTTTCAGATCCTGATTTGCTATTTTTGTTTCACTATTATAAGTTGATTATCTCAATTCTAGGGTTTAGTGCATTGATTAGCCTAGGGTTTGATAAAAGGCTTGATTGAATCACATATTTCCTTTGCAAACAAGAGCACAAAACCAGCAGTTGAGTCCTCTTTCATCTTGTAGTGACTTGGTTTGGTTTTGTCCTTGAATGTTGTAGTGAAATGAGGGTTTGATCTAGTGTACTCACACACATTCCATCATCTATCTTTTTTAACATATAACATTTTGGTGAACCTGTGTTTTAATGAACTTGCATCTTGTTGAGTGTTGAAATTAGATTTTGCATTACATCATAGCATACTTATCATTCTTCATTGACAAATCTAGCATACTTGTGAAAAAATTGAAAAAATAAGCATTCTAGGCTTGCATAAAGGCATAGTTTTGCATTATTTTCATTGTATGTCATTGGAAACATTTGAAAATCTATGGTGACAAAGTTAGAATAGAGTTGACCTCCTGTGTTGAGTTCAAAGTGGATTCTATGGTGTGGAGCATCTGCTACTAAGGTGGAATTATGCCTTTCCTAGAATGTTTGAATGGCTTCAATGAGAAGCTCTCGATACAGTTCGCTATGTCTTGGGATGAAGACCACAGGGTGCATGTGGGTGGGGTTCAATTTGAAGTCTCAGAAGATTCCATTGCTAAAGCCACAGGGTTGAGTTGCGAGGGCAATTGTCTGAAAAAATAGACCAAGGTTCAGGATCCAGAGGGAATGAAGAAGTTCTTCTGTGAAGGGGAGAAGCCAGTTAGAATGCAAGGAGGGTTTGAACATGAGAGCCTAGTCAACCCTTGGGATCGTGTCTGTTATCTCTTAATGAAGTTCATCACTCTTGAAGGTCACTACAGGTGCTATTACCACTATCACTTTGCCCTCCTTAATCATTTTCATCATAAGGTTTTAGTGAACTTCCCTTTCTATTTGCTCTCTTCCTTAGAGTCCTCTGTCATGCTAACTAAGAAAGCCTATGAGAGTAACCCTAAGGTGGTGGCAGTCCCTTTGCACCAAGGATTAATCCTACAGATTTATCACTTTCACCTTGCTTTATGCCCTGCTAAGCCGAATAAAGCTTGCCTCATAGAGGACAGTAAGGAGGAGGACCCCGAGGATCATATCCCTCTTAGTGTTAAGTTTAGCAGCCCTAGCAAAACAAAGCTTTCAACCCTATTGACAAAGACCCTCTTTTTTCCCCTAGGCCCTCCCAGAATCCTGTTGAGACTCTTGAACCTCGTCCCCCCAAAAAGAATACCCACAAATCCATCCCCTCTGGGCGGGGCTTGGCTGACTCAGCTTCAGGGGGTGCCGTTGGGTCCCATGGCCAAGCATAGAAGGTTGTGGCCAAGGGTCTATGCAGTTTGAAAAATGACCCTTCTCCGGTGAGAGGTAAAAAGCGTAAAGGTAGCCTGGATGGTCAACCCTCCACTAGGAAAGGAAGCAAAAAGAAAGGCAAGAAAGGTGACGAGGGTGTGAAGAATGTTGAGCAGGTTGTGGAAGAGGAGATGGACAAGCCCCATGAGCAGGGAGAAGCTATAATGGCTGAGGTGAAGGAGGTTGCTGAGGGAAAAGGTAGTACTGCCAGGAGATCAAGTATTCGCAGATCCAGTAGACTTGTTGGGGGGAAGACCTCTATTTTAAAAATTGTGGACTATTCCTCTACTTCTAAACCTAAGGATCCAGAGGAAGAAATTGAGATTAATGTGGTGAAGTCAATTCTTAAGCAGGAGGGTGCGAGTCATTTCGACTCTATGAACAACTCCTACTATGATACTGACCAGGAGAATGTGGAGATTCTTGAAACCCTAGAGAAATAGGTTGATAGTGCCAGGGAAGGAGACACCAATAATAAGCTTAAGCAAGAATTAAATGAAGTTAAAACTAAGCTTCTTACTATGGAGACCAAAGTCAAGGTGCTGGTGATAGTGTGCCTGAAGGTGATTCACAGGGCAACAACTACTTTTAGCATTCTTTAGGAAGACCACCAGGACCAGGTTGCCAAAGATGCGAAGACTACGAACAAGGAGGAGTTGTTGGAGTTCCTGAAAAATATTGGAATGTTCTGTTTAACTAGTTCTTTCTTTTGGTTATGTTTCTGGACTTGGTTCTATTTCTTTATTGTTATGTTTTTCGGCTGTTAATTAGCTATTTTTGTGTTTTTTGTGGCCGCTAGCTTTTGTTATAGGGATCTGCACCCTCGTTTGTAGCTTACTAATATAAAAAACATTTGAAAATATGATTTATACATCAGATCTGAGACAAATTACAGCAATTAATCATTTCATGATCTCACACCTTGCATTTGCATATCTCATTTGCTATGGTTTTGTTAAAATTTGACATTTTCATTTAACCTAGTCTTTTGCAAAAGCTAGAGTTGGTAGTCAAAATCTTATTTCAGATTTTGTTGCTCCTTTAAACACTCATTCAAATCTGATTTTGAGTTTTAGTGTTGCTTCATTGTGTGTCCTTGCATATAAATTTTAAATTTTGTAATTACATAGTGTGTATTTCAACATTAAGGGTTTTACACACTTTCTTCAAAATTCTTTAAGCAAACTTTTTCTTCATCTTTCCTTGTTGTGTAGAACTATTTCCATCATACTTACTTTGTTTGTCAAGAAATTCGTGTGTTTTTGCTCTTTAAAAACCCGATTTCTTCAAACAAGTGCTGTGGTGTGAAACAGTCTCACATACGTGGCTTCTCATCACAACAATACTGCTATGGTCCCTCCTCAAGTTTATAGGAAGAGGAAGACTCTTGAACCTAAAATAACATTTACACCACATGATAGAACAATTGGAGACATTGAGGGACCTCTTTACATCACTACACGTATAAGTGGAAATCCTACAAGAGGGGTCCTTATTGATCCTAACTGTGTGATGAATGTGATTACTGAAGAGTTCCTCTATGTGCATGATTTGATACAAGAATCTTATGAGCCCACACATATGATGATTAAGACACTGTTGTCCTCAAAATCAGCCGTGCTCATTTTGTAGGACGACCCCTACGAAACTTGTCCATTTCGTAGCCTACACTCTAAGCCCGCAAATTGAGGCAAGTCACCTCATCCTCATGCGTAGCCCTCTTGCTCCTGAAAATCCATTCAAGTATCTTCTCATATTGGTTTCTCAAAATTTGAGCAAGTTATCAATCTTAAGATTTTAGCAATTTTTAGGGAGTTAGAAATTTTTTTGTTAACATGCAAGGGTAGCATTTTTTGCTTCCAGTGCATGTTTGATTCCTTGTAATATGCAAGGGCAATGAAAATCGCCGCCCAAGCATGTTGCTCTTTGTCTTAAGTGCAGGGGCGACGATTTTCACCGCCCGTGCAACTCGAGTTCACTTTAGTGCATTAAATGCACCCCGTGTGGGAATTATGAGAGATGTTTATATGTTTTTAATCTCTCCTTAATTTCATTTCGTCTTTGTTTTTGTGTTTGCTACTCCCTTGGCATGATTGAAACCCTCGTAGATGCCATTGAACGATTTTGGCACGTGAGTGTTTGGATTTGGAGTTTTTCTTGAGTTCGAACCAAGTTTTTATTATTGCTAGATAAGTTATTTCCGTGTTTTCCTTGTTGTAAATTCCTTCTCGTAAATCATTTTCTGTCTAATTAAAACGTTACTAGTTTTGTTTAGAACTATAAAAATGTTTTTGGATTTTGCGACTTCTTATTTCAAACTAAGGTTTTGTTGTTTTGGTTTTTATCTTATTTTGAAAACTTTGTTTCTGTCTATGGAGTAGTGGCAGAAATTGTCGTTTATCGTGTAGAGAAGCCCTAGTGTCTAGTTTGGTTTTTATTTTTCTTGATTCATTTGTACTATGGTGATTCTTTGTCATTTGTGTTTTTCAAACTTGGAGTTTTTCCTTAGACGTAAGGGTGGCGATTTTCACCACCCCTACGTGTTTATCCATATGTATCGGTGGTGAATTTCACCACTGATACATCTATGTTGTCCATGTAAGTAATGTGCAGGGGCAGCAAAATTCGCTGCCCTTGCCTTTTGTTTTTGTGTTCATAATACCCTATGTAAGGGCAGTGAATTTCACTGCCCCTACACCAAACTCTTGAAAAAAACCTCATATGCACAAGCGGTATTTTCACCACTTGTGCACTTTAGCAAACATTTCTCTCATATGCAAAAGCGGTTATTTTTACCATCATTTCATCCTTCTACAAACTAACCTACCTACATGCAAAAGCGGCTATTCTGGCTGCCCATACACCAAAATGCAGTATACCTACCTGCAGGAGCGGTCAAAATGACCGCCCGTGCATGTCTTTCCTAAAAATTTCCTAACATTGGGAAATTCTTGAAAATGATGCCTTTGGCCCACTTTCGCCTAATTTCTCGACATGCGCATGCTCTAGCCCTTTCAAGCTCGTCCCTGTGAACATGGTCAATTACACAGTTTTCCCAAAATGCCAATTTTTCCCCATAACTGCGAGATCATGACTTTTTTGTAGTTTCTGCAAGGAACAACTATTGTCAACACTAGTTTCAGTGATTCCTTCAAAAGCTAATGTCCGAGCCATCTCCATCGAAAGCTAAGACAATGAAGTATAAGTATCAAGGGGTTTTCCCTATCACTGCAGTACAATCAAATGTGGAGGATATCAGGGATACTGAGATAGGTCATGTCGACATGGAAAAATTTGTAGAGAGAACTAAGCAGTCAAATCCTCCCTGATACATGCATAAAATCATTGACAATAATACACACTTGGTGGCCTCGTTCCCAATGGCAGCTCACAATCCTGAATTCATCCTTCAAGTGACAAGTCACTATGATAAAGATACTAGAACTGTAACTGATTCTAAGGGGTATGTTATCATGAGACTTGATGTTGAGTTCTTTGATAATATTTTCATGTGTCCACCCATAGAGAATGTTGGGGAAATTGACATTGCCCAATGTTAGAAAGAGTTTGATAAGGATGTTGAATATGCCAAAAGGCACATAAATAAAAAATGGTTGAAAACTCGTAGGAGCAATCTATCAAGATGGCCGAAAGTCCTTCCCAGAAGTGACTTTGTAGAGGAGGTTAGTGACTTGATCACTTTGTTGAGTAGAATCAGAGGTCTTTCTTCTTCCTCTCAATTCCATGAGTGGATGTACCCATACGTTAAAGTCATTCTCAAAGGACAACAAAAGATATTTTGGGGGGAGCAAATTAGTAATGCATTGCATGAGCAACTTCTCAAGGTCCATACCACAAGTTCAAATTTTATATGACCTCTTACCTAGTATATGCAGCAGCATCAATGAAAATTTTTCTAGGCTTGACTCAAGAGGGAGATAGGAGAGTTGTACTGGTTTTCAAATATTATCCTCAAATAACCCTTAAAGGGTCTATTCACCATTTTAGGAGGGTAAATGATGCTTTCTTCGTAGTCTTCATGTGTTTATGGGACAAGGACTTGGAGCAGAAAAGAGTATCTGATGAAGCCTGTCAAGTGGTAAATTCCTTTGGTTGTTTATTCTTGTAGTTTTCTACATTCACATATCTAAGAGTTGGATACTACCAAGGCTACCCATTCATGTTGCCTAGGTATCCAAGTGATAAGATGGTTTTGATGGAGCTATGTAGGCAATTGATTATCGTCCATAATAAATAGATGGAGTTTAAAAAGTCTGGGATCAAGTTTCCTGTTGAAATTGGAAGGTACTCAGTTCAATCTGCCACTAAGGCAAAAGCAATTGAAACAGAGATGCAACTTGTTAGTGTGAAACAATTTAAGAGGAGCTTCCATGTAAACTGGTTGATGGTGATCATCAGTTTCTTCCTGTTGAAGAAATGATACAAGAATTCAATAAAATGATTCAAACAGAGTTTGAGGATAAAGCTTTCTTAGTTGCTTCAATGGATAATTTGTTGGATTATCAATGGACTCTAGATAACTTAGGGTTAAACTGAAAGAGCATGAAAAGACCACCCCCACCATCAAAGATGTTGTCACCAGAGCCTGGGTAATATCCAAGAACACTACTGCCCCAAACAGCTTAGAGATGCAAAAGCTCATCACTATGTATGAAGGATCCACCAAGAAAGACACTAATGGAAATTGATACTTGTGATCATTGCCTTAGTTTATTTTTCCTAGTTTTGTATATGTAATTTGTAATCAGTTTTGGATATATCCATATTTATTTTTCTAAAATGTAATTACATATGGAACAAAGGAATTCCTAAGTCAAAAAGGATTCTTTTGTTGAATAAGTCAAAGTAGTTAGACTTTTTCCTAGGTTAGCTCAAGGCTTCTCACTATAATTAAAGAGGGCCTCTATTGTAATTTGGACCTTTGAATCTTTGAAGCAAAGCTCTGCCAATTTTATGAAGCATATTTTAAACTTTGTGTTGAAAGTGCAAATCAAGAACTTATCAATAAAAAAAGAGAATTTGTCTCCAACCTTTGTTTTGGAAATATATTTGTTGTATGAAAGAGTATTCTTATGTCTCTCTATTCATATTATCTTGAAGTTGATTTGTGGGTGATCTAGTATTTCATTATTGAGAGGAAATCAAATTTAATACTGGTAAACTTTGTGTTATTATATTATTTTTGGAGATATATGTTTTGTACGTGAATGTGGTTGAGATTTTACAGACTTTGTGCCACAAGTATCATCTAGATTCTCGTGAGTTTGTGATGTTGCAAGTTAATAGTCTTTGAGCTATAATTTGTTGCATGGATTATTTAAGTGAAATCATGGAAAGTAGCAGAAGACTTTGTGCTCCTGTGGATTTTCTAGTTACTCTTAAGTGTTGGTATCTTTCCTGTTATTCTTTTGTCTAACAAGATTGTATATTGGTTATTATTGTTACAATTGGTATCATTTAGTTCCTTAGTCATTGTAATCATCAAAGTTTTTATTGTAATTTGTTTCTCTTATTCTAAAAAAAGAGAATATGTTAATGGAAACACCCACCTAGATAACCATAGTGTAAATAAACATAGTATCATCATCAGTTGATTCAGATAGCAATTAAAGGGAACCTCCCCTTGCTGAGAGGAGAGACTTTGTCTCATCATAGCTATGGCTGATATAACCATTTTTTTGTTAGTGAGTTGATGACAAAATATTCACCCAACAGGCACATACTAGAGCTTTCCTCCTGGCTATAGGGAAGATTACATTATTGATTAAAGTAGCGGAGAAAGATTTGGAACAATCATTTGACATCATTCCTATATCTGACCTATTTCATGTGAAACTAGGCCACCCATGGCTTAAGTTCATAAAAGCAATCCCCTCTACAATTCATAAATGTCTAAAATTTCCCCACCAAGGGAGAGTGTATGTTGTCCACCATAATAGATGGAAGCATATGGTTACTCATGAAAATTTCAGCCTAGACTACTTTTGGCCACAACCTACTGAGCCTCCTCAATCAAGAGAAGATCAATTCTTCCTGGGATATCAAAGATACAAAGCAAAGTTGATTAAAAAATTGACTGGACCTCCTATTGAACAAGTAGAAAGTGAAAGGATCTTGAATTGAAGGAACCCCCTTGTCCACAAGGTAAGGGAGTCTTTGTCGAGGTTCCTCCTCCACCATCCTTACAAGGATTGAGAGATGCCCGTAAAGAACAAAGCATTTCATCACAAAAAATCAACATCATACCAGCTTCCTCCTCTGAGATGTTGAAGACTATGGAAAATCATGACAATAATTTTACAAATATCACTAATAAAATGAAACAAAATAGATAATCATGAGAAAGAAAGAGAAAGAGACAAGCCTTAGCTTGACAAGCAACACCTCAACAAGAAAACATTCCCCCAACTACTATTGAATCAACAAAAGAAAAGGACGGGTTGAAGAGTTAAAGGATAATGATTCAAATTGGGAAATAGCACCTTATGTGCCTATTTCCTCTTGCATTCGATATTAGGAGGAAGATGATTTACTCGACGACAACCGCTAGTTCGGTTGTGTAATAGGTAAGTATTTCTAACCCTTCTTAGCCACCTTTGTTATAGCATCTCTTTGAGTTGCTCACTTACGTGGCCTCCTCTTAGGTGTTGTGTTCCCCTGTGTTGTATTATATGTCATTTAGGTCTCTTTAGATGACCCTTGATACTCTTGTAAGGTCAAGGATACAAGGAGACCACCTCTATTGTGACCATTCTTCTATATGTTTCTATATTCTTTTATTTGCCTCTTCTCTATTTTATTGATGTGTATTGTGCCTTGGGTGCATAACAATGTGGAGGATGTCTTGGGGGCATCTTCCCATGTTGTAAACCCAAGTCACTCTTATCTCCTCTCACTTTATTGTTTGCATTATTTAGTGGCTCTACTAGTCAGCGGATGACAAAAAAACAAATACTGATATGGACCATGTGTCCCTTCAGCAAGAAAGCAAAAATAGACCTAGTCCATATATGAAGATGGGGTTGATATATATATCTAACTCTTGACTAGTAGAATCACTCCGTGTTGTGATTCGTTTTGTGATATTTGTTGTAACAAACCTTTGCAATACTCTCAATTTGCTCCAATGCACTTTGGATTGTTTTGTATCTCACCTTGTTGCTACACTCGATCCTGAGATACCTGCAGTATAGCCTCATGGCTACACTCAGTTCTAAACCTGCAAGTGTAGCAACAAGGTGGGATCAACCATCTTAAGGTGGGGACATATATAATGGTATCTGCTTGATTACTTTTACACTGACAAAGCATGTTTTAAAGCCCCCATCACAAGGTGAGACAATGTATCTCTTGAGCTAGTGCACATCCTTTTAAAACAAAAATCTCTCATTGTGAGGCGGGATGACGTATCTCTTGAGCTAGTGTACATCCTTTTATACAAAGCCCTCAATGCGAGGAAGGATGGTGCATCTCTTGAGCTAGTGTGCATCCTTTTATACAAAGTCCTCATCGCGAGGTAGGGTTGGATCTTGAGTCATTCACCCTTAAGTGTGTCTTTGGTGGTTGTGGGAGTGTAGCTCAGTTGTTAGGTGTATTTGGCATGTTTTAGATATGGAGTGCAATGATGAGCTCCTTCCTATTGCTCATGTTTTCCATGTATAAGATGTATAGTGTGTTGATGACATACTATATAGTGCTCATTTATTCCATGTGTCTTCCGTGTGTTTTATGTGTTTTCCTTGCATGTCTTGTGTGTTTTTGGCATGGTCTAAAATTGTGCGACGATGAATCCCTCCCCATGTTGTATGCGTTTTGCGTGTCTTTACATGTGTGTTTCATTTACTTCAGTTAGCATTATATATAGATATGTAATTGCTTAATCATGTCTTCTCTTCATGACTTCTTCATGTATTGCATGACTGCACTCATGTCTTCTTTGTGTATTGTGTGCTTTCACTATCTTCTCCATGTATTATATGCTTCCTTACTGTATTCACTGTGTCTTATGTGACTGTTAAGTGTTTTCTTATGTTTGCCTAAGTCTGGGGCCTAGAAATAGTCCTTCAAACTTAGGGTGTGTTTTCATTCTAGTGTTTGATGTGTTTGATTTGTTTTGATATGCTTCGATCATACTTTAATGCATGTGTTGTACCGAAGGATCACACACACATTAAAGTGGGGGATAAATTTTATGGAGTAAAAAGTGGACACATGCCTTTTTACCTTTTATTTTAGCTCCTAGGTCCCCATGTTTACACTCTACAAACAAAATTTTCATCCTAATGAGAAATCCCCTAAAACCCATGTCAAATAGGGACTAGGGGCCCATTTAAAGCTTAAGTCCCGACCAAAAAGGCCCCTTGGGACTTGGGTGCTGGGGCCCATTTAAAGCTTAAGTCCCAACCAAAAAGGCCCCTTGGGAGTTGGGCGCTCGCGCCCAAGTCCACTTTGATTGGTCAGGGTAAAATCAAATGTATGTCAACATTGGACTCTTAAATAGGTCCTCCCTTGTTGGCTCTTTCAATTAATTTGTGAAATTTTAATGGGATAGCATATATAAACAAGTATTTGAATTCATTTCTAACTAGGTTGATGATAGCAAGGTTATGATATTGTGCAAAGGTGAATTCAAGGCATTCATTGTGTTTGTGGTAGACTTGTGTTAGTATTGTGTTTCTTGCATATTTGGAATCATCATCAACATCCTTATGAGTTGAAGAATCTTCATCCCCCTAAGGACTTCACCACCAAGGTGACATCATCATTGCGTTTGAATCATTTCATCATCATTTGGATTATCTTTAGCCTCTGCCCTGCTAAGGCATGCTCTCTATCTAACAACGATGTTGGGAAAGCTTGAATGCTAACCCAAGATTTGACTAAGGTAAATCCTTAAACGCCACAACCCCCAAATCCCTTTCTTCATGTGTGCAGGTTACAGGTGCAGGAGTTGCAGAAGTGAAGGTACATGGAAGCTATTTGGGAGGTAAAGATTCTAGATCTGAAATAGAGTTTAGGAATTTCACTATAGCAGACTAGGGCATGAGCCCCAGTGTCCAGCAGACAAAACCAACCTTGGATTTAGCATCAGAGAATCATTTACAACATTTTTTACAGTTTTGAGTTACCAAATATCAGGACTTTCTAGATTCGGGTGCTAGCCCCAGAGTCTTCCAACATTTTAGCTTCTGAGGTACATGTTTGGACATCTCACTGATCACCCCGGAGCTTTCAGATCCTAATTTGCTATTTTTGTTTCACTATTATAAGTTGATTATCTCAATTCTAGGATTTAGTGCATTGATTGTCCTAGGTTTTGATAAAAGGCTTGATTGAATCACATTTTTCCTTTGCAAATAAGAGCACAAAACCAGCAGCTAAGTCCTCTTTCATCTTGTAGTGACTTGGCTTAGTTTTGTCCTTGAATGTTCTAGTGGAAGGAGGGTTTGATCTAGTGTACTCACACACATTCCATCATCTCTCCTTTTTAACATATAACACCATCATAATTTTTTTTCAATTGCAATTAGTCTAGTAACATAAAAGGAAGTCCATTGTAGCTAGCAGTAAGCAACATGAAAAACCAGGCATAGCCAATGGGCAAGTCGGGCTAAATTGTTGGATGGTCACACTTAAATAAGTAGGAAAACTGAGCTCTCTATTTATTAACAAATAAATTTGGAATCTATTTCCTTGTTTGTTTTCATATAAGGCCTTGCAAAATAAATGGAATGCTTATCATAGATAATTAAGGCAATTGAATTATTTGCCAATGTCTAAACATTTCTAGGCAAATTCCTAGGCTTGAAAATCCATAGGGAAATCCTATCCCACTCAAGCCTATGAATGTATTAATTAACATACTTGAGACTTATTTGATCAATTGTAACTCTCATAAAATAAATTCAACCTTATGATTTAACGAATCTCTATCAAAGAAATTGTCAATTATCTCATGTCAGTTAAACTAGTAAATAACAAAAAAATGATTGATCAAGATTAACTTCATGGTCTTGCACATTTTTTGTAACTTCTCAACTATTGATTTGAGAATTTCACCCAACCTTTCTCGTAGAGGGAACACCTTTGACATAAACATGGAGTGGCAATTATAATTTTCAAACAAAACAGAACTTGACAAAATGTAGGCTCATAGGTAAAAATGGCACTATATATTTAATCATAGACTTATAAAAACAATTTTTATACTATGGTAATAAATAGCACCACACATATTTAATCATGGATTTATTAAAATATTATTCATTATAGAGGAGAAAAGTGTATATCTTGTTTTTTTTCTAGATTCATTCTAGCTTTGTCATAAATACATCAGCTTGATATTTAATTTGATTTATTTTGTGCATAAAGCTTACCAACCTTGAAATCAATCCTCCATTAGCCTACCTCAATCTTCAATGGCCTAGACTAACATTCACTATATCCATTCCTACATCTTAGATTGGCTTGTGGGTGTAGATTTGTCCCCTATATAGAATAACAACTGCAACCTCATCCTCCCAATTTAGAAAATCCTTTTCTCACCTTCTCGAGTTGACCCTTTCAAAAATTCTAACTATTATATGTCATCTCATGTTACAAAGTGCCTAAGATCTTGTATTTATATACAAGACCTAATACATTACTAATAATCTAAGGATCGAGCAAGCACATCTAATAATCAATTTAGAGCATATCAAAAGTACCATCTGTTGGAATTAGGCCGGACAACTGAGAGTAGGGGGGGTAAATCAGTTGTCCCACAAATTTAACCTTTTATGATATTAATCTTCTTTCACAACTTACAAATAGATTAATGATGTAAACATTAAAGCATGAATCAACAACACATGAGTAGAAACAAAATGAACACTCTTGACACCAAGATTTTTAACGTGGAAATCCAGTTAAGGGAAAACCATGGTGGGGGTTAACCCATAAGATTCGTATCTTATTAAAAGTACTTAAAAATGGGAAGGCACTTGCCTTCGGGTGCACTGCCTAGAGCTCACTGCTCAAAGAGGCTCACTGCCTACAAGGTTTTATGTTTAATACAGAAAGAATAAATTGAGAAATAACATCTTCTTTATGCCTGGTTCAGTCCCATTGAAGGCTCAAAAACTTCTACTCTGCCCCAAACACTTCTTTGCTAACTCTTCATCTTCTACTGCTCTCGTTCTTCTGCTTCTCCTTTCCTCTTCTTTGCCTTTGTACCTTTCTTATGATTTTATCATTTTTACACAAGGCCAAATTTCCACAACTCATCAACAAGTATTTATACACTTCATCAACCTTAGAATGAACATCAAGGTCAGCTTGACTTAATGTAGATCACTATACTATCAGCCAAACATTGCTGGGGCTTGAATCTTCCTCGAACAACATGCCACACTCCAGAGAATTGCTCTAAGATCATCTACAACATGCTTGAATCATCTGGTCAGCCAAGACTGGAAGAACATCAACACCAAGGAAGAAATCTTCAACAACGAGCTCAATCTTCAATGCGGACCTTCAACACAGTAGGTACATGATCCAGAAACCTCCACAAGCATATTGAATTCAACAATAACATCCACACTACTCCAAATCATCAGAGTCACTTGCATCTTCATCCGGCATGACTGTCACACTAGAAAGATTTCTTGCGGACCTCCAAACCATGAACCACTTGAGTTGAGGATACACACTGACTTCCTAAACATGCCTCTAGATCTGCAGATTATAAGTTTTCATTGTGAAGCATTCCAGACCAATTTCCTGTTACTCTGTCTCTTCTAAACACTGCAAAACCTGGTTCTACTCAGATGGCCATAACTTCTTCAAATCTTAATGCGGACCTCTAAAATCTTAACTGGAGCTACTTTAGACAATCCTCTACACAACCATATGGTCTGCACACTTTGATCTTAATTAATTTTCTCAATATGCTCAACATTTTAGTCTTCTAACTAGACAATAAAATAGGATACAGTTGACACTAATGACAACAAGGATATGTTGACATCAATGACAACACCGATTAGGCACATATTTGCAACAATCTCCCCCTTTTTCATTGATGGCAACATATGATGTGAAAAACTGATTCAACCATCAAGACAAGAACTTCTCCCCCTTTCTCTCATCACACTTGCAACCATTTTTCTTTACAGCTCTCCCTTTCACCACAACTAGTTTTTCACATGACTTCTCTCCCCCTTTGACATCAATGGCAAAGGGCACATATTTGCAATCTTTTCTCCCTCTTTTTGTTTCAGATTGATCTCCAAAATTTGCATACTAACTACTCCCCCTGAGTAGTATCTCCTTAACATCAATCTGGATCACAAGATATGACTGTGAATTCCACCGGACTGATGCACCCTAGTGCATCTTAGTTCTGATCAAGAGGGGTAATAACCCCTAACTTCTCTCTGAGATACTCAAAAGTATCCTTGGGTAGAGGCTTAGTGAAGATATCCACAATCTAATCCTTTGAAGAAACAAACTCCAATCAGACTTCATTCTCATTAACCTTCTCTCTCAAGAAGTGAAACTTGATTGATATATGCTTTGTCTTTGAATGCAACACTAGATTCTTTGAGATGCTTATTGCACTTGAATTATCATAGAAGATTGTAACAGGCTCCTCAAACACAATTCTGATGTCCTTCAACATTTATTTCATCCACAGAACTTGAGTATAGTTGTTTGCTGCTGCTATATACTCTGCCTTGGTAGTGGACAGAGATATTGCCTCTTTCTTTTTGCTTATCCAAGAAACCAATCTCCTTCCCAAGAAGAATGAACCACCACTAGTACTTTTCCTATCATCCACATCTCCTGCCCAATCAGCATCTGTGTATGCATTAAGAGTGAAGTCATTATCCTTTGGATACCATATGCCATAATCAAGTGTTCCTTTGAGATATCTAAGAATTATTTTGACTGCTACAACATGGGATTCTCTAGGATCAACTTGAAATCTAGCAACAAGTCCAACTACACTCATCATATCAGATCTGCGTTAGATAGAGCAATCCTCCAATCATTGATCTATACCTTTTCTGATTTGCCTTAGGGGAGTCATCATCTTTACTCAAGTTGCATCTGGTTACCATAGGTGTACTCATTGGTTTTGAATCTTCCATTCCAAACTTTTTCAACAATTCTCTCACATACTTAGACTGAGATATGAAGATACCTTTATTTGACTGGATGATTTGTAGACCTAAGAAGAAATTCATTTCTCCAAACATTGATATCTCAAATTCACTTTGCATTTGATCAGCAAATGTTTTGTACATACTCTCATTTCCACCAAAAATGATATCATCAACAAATACTTCAACAATCAAGATGTGTTCATGATCAATTTTGATATAAAGATTATTGTTTGTTGTACCTTTGCTAAAACCTAATTTTAGCAGATACTTATCTAGTCTTGCATACCAGGCTCTTGGATCTTGTTTGAGTCCATACAATGCTTTCCTCAATTTGCAGACCATATCTCCTTGATCAGAAAACTAAAATCCTTCTGGTTTCTTAATGTAGACTTCTTCATCCAATTCTCCATTCAGGAATGCTGACTTGACATCCATCTGATAAACCTTGAAATCTTTATAAGTAGCAAATGCAAGAAATAATCTGTCTGCTTCTGTTCTTGCCACTGGAGCAAAAGTTTTTTCAAAATCAATTCCTTCTACTTGAGAGTATCCTTTGCACACCAATCTTGCTTTGTTTCTCACTTCACCATCCTCATTTAGTTTATTCCAGAAGACCCATTTAGTTCCAATCACATTCAGGTCTAGGAACAAGATCCCAAGTGTGATTCTTTTCAATTTGCATTAATTCTTCTTCCATTGCTTTTACCCAATTTTCATCATTGCAAGCTTCACTTACTGATTTTGGTTCAATCTTTGAAATCAAACAAATCTCCTCTTGATCTTCAGCAATTCTTCTTCTAGTTTGAACACCTTTATTTCTATCTCCTATGATCTGATCTTTAGAATGATTCAACCTTACATACTTGGGAGTTTTGGGATTTGCTTGAACTTCTAATTCTTGAGCTTGGTCCTCAACATCTGCACTAACTTCTTGAGTTATTGGATATTCTGGATCAATCTGGATCTGAGTCTAAGATTGAACTTGCTTTACTTGACTTTGACTTTTGTCTTGATCATCTGAATCATAACCACAAGACTTGAAAGATCTTTCTTTTCTCTCATCAACTCTGACATTGGTACTTTCAACAACCCTTTTCAATCTCTTGTTAAAGCACCAGTATGCCTTTCTGAGTAGAGTAACCCAGAAATATTCCTTCATCACTTCTTGCATCAAACTTGCCTAGATCCTCATCTCTTTTGATATAGCATTTACTACCAAAAACTCTAAAATATTTTACAGTAGGAGGATGACCAAACCATAGTTCATAAGGTGTCTTACCAGAATTGCCTATGATCTGCACCCGGTTAAGCAGCAGTACTCATAGCTTCTCTCCAATAGACTTGTGGAACAATTGCTTCCATCATCATGGTCCTAGTAGCTTCTTGAATGTTCTGGTTCTTTCTTTCCACAACTCCATTTTGCTGAGGAGTCCTAGGAGCAGATAACTGTCTTTTTATTCCATGCTTTTCACAGAATGTATCAAACTCACCGGAGGTAAACTATCCACCTCTGTCGGATCTCAGACACTTTATCTTCTCACCAATCTCATTCTCCACCATAACCTTGAACACCTTGAACTTGTCAAGAGATTTTGATTTTTCTTTCAAGAAGGTTACCCACATCATCTGGGAGTAATCATCAATCAACAACATAAAATATCTGTCTCCTTGCACACTCCTAATTCTAGCAGGACCACATAGATCAGTATGCACAAGTTCCAACCGTCCACTTAAAAATTGTTCTTTACTCTTGAATGAAGTTCTGTTCTGTTTACCCAATTGACATTCTCTACAAATGCTATCAGCAGGTTTCACAAGTATTTGAAGATCTCTCACAGCCTGAGTAGAACTTATCTTAACAATGTTATCAAAATTCACATGACACATTCTCCTATGCCATAACCAACTTTGATCAATCTGAGCGATCAGGCAACTCTTACCAGAACTACTTAAATGAAAGATGTTACCTCTAGTCTAAGTACGAGATGCAATTTCAATTCCGGAGCTTTCCAAGATTCTGCATTATCCATCCTTGAATCAGAGATCATAACCCTTGTCAACCAACTGTCCAATACTGAGAAGATTATGCTTCAATCCTTCCACATATAGAACATCATTAGTGTTATTCTTACCATCAAAAGATATGGATCCTCTGCCACAAATTCTACCAGCTGAGTTGTCTCCAAATTTAACAATTCCACCTTCATACTTTTCAAAGCTTACAAACTTACTTTTATCACTAGTCATATGATGAGAACATCCACTATCAATTACCCATTCATATTTTTCTACAACCTGAGTAGCCATGGCACTTTCCACATTTGCACAACTAGCAGAGTTAGTAGACACCGGATCTTCTTCTTTGATAGCAATGAAAACCCAATCACTTTTAGTGGAACCTCCATGATCAGATTCATCATCTGTGACTCCTTCACTAGCTTCTTGGACATAGTAGCATTTCTTCTAAACTCTAGATCTATTAGGGTTTGGCTTTGAAACCTTCTCTGGACACCTTGAGGCAAAATGACCAATCTTATTACAAGTAAAACATTTGAATGGCAACTTTCGCTCATACTTACCAAATCCTCTTGGCAATCTTTTGGAAATAAGGGCTTCAAGTTCATCATACTCAATTTCATCATCTTCAAGATCCTTCCTTGCCTTCCCAAATCTATTTGATCTTCTTGAAGATCTTTCACCTGGATCATATCTTTGCTTTCCATAAATATTGGCTTTAAATGCAGATTAAGACCTAGGAAGAGAATCACCAAACTCACTTATTTCAAATGATGAAAGCTTACTAATCAACTAATCCTTTGTAACAATTGTCACAGTCCTGATCTCTTCGGTGGCAGCAGCTTTATGCTTGTATGCTGGATGTAAGGATCTGAGCAAATTGGAAACAATCTCTAATTCTTCCAATACTCCATCAGCACTCCTGATACCGGTCACAAGTTCATTCACCTTCTGCATGTAGGAACTAATGTTTTCATCTTCAGTCATCATTAACCTTTCAGGCTTTGCAGCTTGGCACATTTGACATATTTATCACCTTCATACAAAGTTTCCAACTTTTTCCATATTTCATGAGCAGTTTTCAATTCCAAGACATTTGTCATCTCTATATCAGTCAGGGCACTCAACAATGCTTCTTTGGCTTGAACGTTGTGTTTAGCATCCTTGAGGTCGTCTAGAGTTGAAGGGCCTTTCTCCAGAATCTTATACTCATCCTTAGTTATGAACCAAAAGGCATCATCCATACATTGCAAATGACATTGCATGCATACCTTCCAAAGGGAGTAATTTATGACATCAAATCTCAGACTTTCCTTCTTGTAAGTCAACATCTTGGATCTCCTCAAGCGGTCAAGCTTCTTTTAGAGGAACTGGCTCTGATACCAATTGTTGGAATTAGGATGGACAACTGAAAGTGGGGGGTGAATCAGTTGTCCCACAAATTTTACCTTTTCTGATATTAATCTTCTTTCACAACTTACAAATAGATTAATGATGTAAACATTAAAGCATGAATCAACAACACATGAGCAGAAACAAAATTAACACACTTGACACAAAGATTTTTAACATGGAAACTCAGTTAAGGGAAAACCACAGTGGGGGTTAACCCACAAGATTCGTACCTTGTTAAAAGTGCTTAAAAATGGGAAGGCACTTGCCTTCGGGCACATTGCCCAGAGCTCACTGCTTAAAGAGGCTCACTGCCTACAAGATTTTATGTTTAATATAGAAAGAATGAACTGAGAAATAACATCTTCTTTATGCCTGGTTTAGTCCCATTGAAGGCTCAAAAACTTCTACTCTGCCCCAAACACTTCTTCACTAACTCTTCATCTTCTATTGCTCTTGTTCTTCTACTTCTCCTTTCCTCTACTTTTCCTCTGTACCTTTCTTATGATTTTATCATTTTTGCACAAGGCCAAATTTCCACAAATCATCAACAAGTATTTATATGCTTCATCAACCTTGGAATGAACATCAAGGTCTGCTTGACTTAATGCGGATCACTATACCATTGACCAAACATAGCTGGGGCTTGAATCTTCCTCAAACAACATGCCATGCTCTAGAGAATTGCTCTAAGATCATCCGCAACACGCTTGAATCATCCGGTCAGCCAAGACTGGAAGAACAACAACACCAAGGAAGAAATCTTCAACAATGAGCTCAATCTTCAATGTGGACCTTCAACACAACAGGTACACGATATAGAGACCTCCATAAGCACATTGAATTCAACAATAACATCTGTACTACTCCAAATCATTAGAGTCACTTGCATCTTCATCCGGTATGACTGTCACACTAGAAAGATTGATTGCGGACCTCAAAACCATGAACCACTTGAGTTGAGGATACACACTAACTTCCCAAACATGCCTCTAGATCTGCAGATCATAAGTTTTCATTACGGAGCATTTCAGACCAATTTCTTGTTACTCTGTCTCTCATGAACACTGCAAAACCTAGTTCTACTCAGATGACCATAACTTTTCAAATCTTCATGCGGACCTCTCAAATCTTAACTAGAGATACTTTAGACAATCCTCTACACAGCCATATGGTCTGCGTACTTTGATCTTAATTAATTTTCTCAATATCCTCAACATTTTAGTCTTCTAACCAGGCAATAAAATAGGATATAGTTGACACTAATGACAACAAGGATATGTTGACATCAATGACAACACCAATTAGACACATATTTGCAACACCATCAAGAGTATTATCATGCATTTTGCATCAACATTCATAGACACTACACTAGGATTTTACAAATCTATCTCCCACGTCTTTAATCATTGCAAAAACAATAAAGGGGTTTAACTCATCATCAAGGATGTTTCATTCTTCACTATTTTTACAACCAAAGGTGCTTCTTAGCACCCCATTTGTCTTAGAAGTAGTTGCAAGTGAAGGTAAGAATTCCTAAAGTTTATTTCAGTAAAGGATAAAACCATACAAAGGAAAAGTGTCCATAGACTTGTAACATCGGAAAATGTCCCCTTGGGGGCTTTTCTCTCATAAGGTTGAGCTCCTGGGTCTTTAGAGTGCATTTAGGACATTTTAGTTTATATTTTAGCACCCCAATGGAATGAGACCTAAGTCCCATGGCAAATAGGACCTAGGAGAACCCCTTGAGTTGTACCCTGCCTAAAATAGGGGGAGGACTTGGGCGCCTGTGCCCTAGTCCTGCCCTATTTTAAGGCAGCCCCAATTTTTGGGTGTCGGTTAGTGACCATTATTAGGTCCCTTTGCCAACACGATAAGTTTAAATTTCAAATATCTTGGTGGGAGTGCTTGTAGATGCATATATAAGCATATTTAGGCATTCATTTGTAAACTAGATGATTACTAGCAAGCTATTGTGTTCTCAAGGTGATTCAAGGATTTCATTGTGTTGCAAGAGCAGACTTGTTTTGTTTATGTGTTTGTATTTGTAGATTTGAGCATCAATCTCCTCATGGCATGAAGAGCATCTTCCTCCATGAGAGCTTCAATACAAGGTGACATATCATTGTATTTTTATCATTGATTCCTTTGGTTTTTGGCCTCTGCCTCACAAGGGCACGTCCTCTTTATCTGACAATGGTGTTTGGAGACTTAAGTGTCCTCCAGGGTTTGACTGAGGCAAACCTCTAAACACCACAACCCCCAAACCAAGTCTTGTGATTGTAGGTTACAAGTGTCGTATCCAAAAAAAGTGGAGTTGCAAGAAGGTTGTGAAGACATCAAGGATTCAGGATCTGAAGAAAAGTCAGACAAAGGAGCATTTCTAGGACTAGGGCACTCACTCCAGTGTCCTTCGCAGATAGTTTCTAGAAAATAGAAGTTACAGGGATGATTAGTGTCTGAAGGAGGTCCAGATTCCCCCAAAAAGAAGGTACCTTGGACTTGGGCACCCGCTCCAGTGTCCCCGACTATTCTGCTTCAAAACTTTAAAAATAGGTATTCTATAATTTGGCATTTTACTCCCGTCTGCAAGAGCTTTTTCTGTAATTCATTAATTTGTTGTCGTATTTGCATAATTAGGGTTTTAATGGTCAATTGAGCATAGGAGAAGGAAAAATTGATAATTAATTCCCTAATCCAAATTTACCTACATATAAAAGTGACTCTAGGGTATGATAGTGCTTACCATCGACCCTAGATCTTTCAATGTGTTAGACTTAGGGCACATAACTGAGAGGGGGGGTGAATTAGTTGTGCAAAACTTTCTTCAATTTACACACTTAAATCTTCTTGGTGATTAGCAGTATATTAAACATGAAACATAATGCATTCAAATCAAAAGCAGAAACTCATCAACACATAAGACACCAAGATTTTGACGTGGAAAACCCGGTTAAGGGAAAAACCACGAGGTGATTAACCCAAGAATGTATTCTCTGTTAGAAGAATAGAAAGAACAAAATGGCACATGCTAATTAGGGCTCACTTCCCAAGCACACTACTCACAAGAGGCTCACAACCTACAAGAGACACACTGTCTACAAAGAAATAAGTATCACATACATGAACTAGAGAATAGCATCTTCACCATGCTTGAATCAGTTCCTTTAAGCTCAGTACTTCTACTTTGCCTTTCGCTCTCCTCTTTGCTACCACACTCTCATCTCCACACGAAAAGGCAAGTTCAAACTGACTTTGCAATCCCTTATTTATATAAGGCATCAACTTAGGAATGATCATCTAAGTTAGCAAACATTCATAAGATCATCCAACAGATGCATAACTCATCCGGTCGGCCTGTCTCAAGAAGAACACCATCATATAGAAGTTACTCTTCAATTGTGAGCTCCAACTTCAATGCAGACCACCAACATGAACTAGACATGATCCAAAGACCTCCATAAGCTTTCTTGAATCACCAAGAACATCCACACTTCTTTTGCTTACTGAAATCCTTCTCTCCTTCATCTGGAACCTTAAGAACACAGTTTGTCATAATTGTCACAAAGGAATAGATTCTTGCGGACCTTCAAACCATGCACCAATAGAGTTGATACACCACAAAGACTTCCTCAGCACTCCCTTAAATCTGCAGAACAGAAAACTTTATTTCTGGATCTCACCGGACCTTTCTTGTTACACACTGTCACCTCTGAACACCTATCGGAACCAGTTTTACTTGAGCGGCCACAACTTCTTCATATCTTCATGTGGACCTCTAAAATATCTACTAGATCACCTACAAACACATATCTACAAACCCTTTAATCCACATCCTCTGATCATCATCCTATCTTGGACTTTTGTCTTACAGTCATCACTGTTCTTCACTGTTCCTGATTGAGACTAATTTTCTCAATATCCTTAGCTCACGGCTCATCCAAACCTTATCATTAATGCAACAGGAGTATGTTGACATCAATGACAACATCGGTTAGGCCCATACTTGCAACAATCTCCCCCTTTGTCATTGATGGCAACATATGATGTGAAAAACCATCAAGACAAGAACTTCTCCTTACTGTCACAACTCCCCCTATCAACAACAACCATTCACATGTCTTCTCTCACTTTACCACTCCCCCTTTGATCAGCAACCACTTGTCTTTCACATGTCTTCTCTCCCCCTTTGACATCAATGGCAAAGGGCACATACTTACAATTTCACCAATTTAGAATCATACCTGCTGCTCCCCCTGAGTAGCAGCTCCCATGAATCCAGATCACAAGATATGACTATGATATCCACCAGACTGATGCACCTTAGTGCACCTTAGTTTATCATCGGAGGGGCAATAACCCCTAACTTCTCCCTGAGATACTCAAAAGAGTCCTTAGGTAGAGGTTTAGTAAAGATGTCTGCAATCTGATCCTTGGAGGGTACAAACTCCAATCTGACTTCATTCTTGTTCATTTGCTCTCTCAAAAAGTGAAACTTGATGGATATATGTTTAGTCTTTGAATGCAACACCAGATTCTTAGATATACTTATAGCACTTGAATTATCACAGAAGATTGTGATAGGTTCCTCATACTCTACTTTGATATCTCTTAGCATCTGCTTCATCCACAAAACATGAGTGCAACTACCTACTGCTTCAATATATTCTACTTCAGTTGTAGACAGAGATATTGCCTCTTGTTTCTTGCTTAGCCAAGAAACCAATCTTTTCCCCAAAAAGAATGCTCCACCACTAGTACTCTTCCAGTCATCCATATCTCCTGCCCAATCAGCATCTGTATATGCATGAAGAGAGAAATCATGATCTCTAGGATACCACAGACCATACTCAACCGTCCCTTTGAGATATCTAAAAATCCTCTTGATTGCCATGACATGGGATTCTCTAGGATCAGCTTGGAATCTAGCAACAAGACCAACAGCTTGCATAATATCTGGTCTAGTTTGAGTGAGATACAACAATCCTCCAATCATTGATCTGTACTTTGTCTAGTCTACCTTAGGAGATTCATCATCTTTGCTTAACTTACATCTGGTTGCCATGGGAGTATTCATTTTCTTTAAATCTTCCATCCTAATTTTTTTCAACAATTCTTTCCAAATTTGGTCTGAGAAATGAAGATTCCTTTCTTTTTTTGAGTAATTTGCAGACCCAAGAAGAAATTTATTTCACCAAGCATAGACATCTCAAACTCACTTTTCATTTGATTTGCGAAAGCTTTACACATACTATCTCTTCCTCCAAAGATGATATCATCAACAAATACCTTAACAATCAAGATGTTTTCATGATCAATTTTGAAATATAAGTTGCTGTCAGCAGTACCTTTGTTGAAACCAATCTTCAAAAGATGCTTATCCAATCTTCCATACCAGGCTCTTGGGGCTTGCTTTAATCCATATAGTGCCTTCTTCAACTTGCAGACCATATCACCATGATCAGACAACTGAAATCCATCCGGTTGCTCTATATATAGTTCTTCTTCCAAGTCACCGTTTAGAAAGGTAGACTTGACATCCATCTGATATACCTTGAAATCCTTGAAGGCAGCAAAGGCAAGAAATAATCTGACTGCTTCAATTCTTGCCACCAGAGCAAAAGTTTCTTCAAAATCAATTCCTTCTATTTGAGAGTAGCCCTTGCAGACCAATCTGGCTTTATTTTTGATTACTTCACCAACTTCATTTAGTTTATTCTGGAAGACCCATTTGGTTCCAATCACATTCTTGTTTCTAGGTCTGGGAACAAGATCCCAAGTGTGATTTTTCTCAATTTGCATCAACTCTTCCTCCATTGCTTTGGTCTAGTTTTCATCATTGCAGGCTTCATTTATTGTCTTAGGTTCAATCTTTGAAATCAGACAATATTCATTTGAATTTTGAGCAATTTTCCTTCTAGTTTGCACACCTTTACTTTTGTCACCTATGATCTGATCTTCAGAGTGGTTTAGTCTTACATACCTTGGAACTTTGCGAGTTTCTTGCACTTCTACTTCCTGATCAGGCTCATTCAGACCTATCTCTTCTTCCTGATTTACCGAATCAGTTTGAATCTGAGTTTCAGAAGATGATTGAACTCCTTGATCCAGAACACCATTCTGATCATCTTCATCATATTCATAAAACCTTGAGGGTTTCTCTATTCCCTCATCAACCTTCACATTTGTACTTTCTATCATCTTTCTTAGTCTCTTTTTATAACACCGGTATGCTTTGCTTTGAGTAGAGTAACCCAAGAATATTCCTTCATCACTTCTAGCATCAAACTTGCCTAGATCTTCATCTCTTTTGATGTAACATTTGCTACCAAAGACTCTGAAATATCTTATAGTAGGAGTAATGCCAAACCAGAGTTCATAAGGGGTCTTACCAGTATTGCTTCTGATTTGAACTCGATTGAGAGTATAGACTGCAGTGCTGACAGCTTCTCTCCAATAGATTTGAGGAACATTTGCTTCCATCATCATGGTCCTAGATGCTTCCTGGATGGTCCGGTTCTTTCTCTCCACTACTCCATTCTGCTGTGTAGTCCTAGGAGTAGACAACTGTCTCTTAATTCCATGTTTCTCACAGAACTCTATGAACTCACCAGATGTGAATTCTCCACCTCTATCAGACCTCAGACATTTCAACTTTAATCCTGTTTCATTCTCTACCATAGCCTTGAATATTTTGAATTTCTCAAGAGCTTCTGATTTCTCCTTTAGAAAGGTTACCCACATCATCCAGGAATAGTCATCAATTAGCAGCATGAAGTGTCTATCACCTTGAATACTCTTGGTTCTTGCCAGACCACAAAGATCAGTGTGAACTAAGTCCAATAATCCGATAGAAGACAGTTCCTTGCTTTTGAATGTGACTTTGCTCAACTTACCTAACTGACATTCCTTGCACAAGCTGTTAGTAGGTTTCACCAATTTTGGAAGATCTCTTACAGCCCAAGTATTGCTTATCTTGATGATATTATCAAAATTCACATGACACATCTTTCTATGCCATAACCAACTCTGATCAACTTGAACAAATAAGCAGCTTTTACCAGTACCAACCAAATGGAAGATATTACCTTTAGTTTGAGTACCGGATGCAATCTCTGTTCTGGAACTTTCAAATATTTTGCATTTTCCATCCTTGAATCAGAGATCATAGCGTTTGTCCACCAACTGTCCAACACTGAGAAGATTGTGCTTCAAACCTTCAACATACAGTACATTACCAGTTTTGTTTCTTCCATCAAAAGAAATAGTTCCTCTTCCTCTGATTCTACCAGTAGAATTGTCACCAAACTTTACCACTCCTCCTTCATACCTTTCCAAATCTACAAACTTATTTTTTTCACCTGTCTTATGGTGAGAGCATCCACTATCAATGACCCAATCATCCTTCTCTTCAATTTGGGCAGCCAGAGCTCTTTCCACAGTCTTAAGATTGATAGATACAGAGGACATTGGATCTTCTTCCTTGATGGCAATGAACACCCATTCATTTCCAGATTTGTTTCCTATCTCTGATTCATCATCTATTACTCCTTCATTATCATCATCTTCAAGTGCATAGTAACAGTTCTTTTGGAACCTTGGCTTGTTAGGATTTTGCCTTGAAAATCTTTCTAGACACCTTGAGGCAAAATGACCAATCTTATTGCAGTTAAAACACTTAAAAGGTAATTTTCCTTCATACTTATCGGATCCTCTTGGCAGCCTCTTTGCAATAAGGGCTTCAAGTTGAACAGTTTCTACTTCTTCTTCTTCCAGATCTTTTCTTGCTTTTTCATACCATGACAATTTCCTTGAAGAATTCTCTCTCGGATCAAACCTTTGTTTACCTTTAATAGAGGCACTGGCTTTGAATGCAGATTCAGTCTTGGTGGGGTCATCTCCAAAATCTATCATTTCAAATGCAGCCAATTTTCCAGCCAATTGATCTCTTGTGATAGTTGTATGGGCTCTGAATTCTTCAATGGTAGCAGCCTTGATTTTTTAAGAAGCAGGAAGGGATCTGAGAATTTTACCAACAATCTCATTTTCATCCAAGACTCCACCAGTATTTCTAATTCCACAAACCATCTTATTCACTCTTGGCATAAAAGTGGTAATATTTTCATCATCTCTCATCTTCAGTTTTTCAAATTTCCCTTTTAGACTCTGTAACCTTGCACATTTAACATACTGGTCTCCTTCATGCAAAAGTTTCAGTTTATTCCAAATCTCAAAGGTAGTTGGTAGGTCAATAACATTTGAGAGCTCTGAGTCAGATAATGCGCTTAGAAGAGCCTCTTTGGACCGCAGATTGTTTTCAACATGTGTGATTTCATTTAGGGTTGTCAGACCACCCTGTGGAGGTACATCTGGTTTTGTAACCATGGACCAGTACGCCATTCCCATACACTGCAAGTGACATTTCATGCGACCTTTCCAAAGGGCAAAGTTGGTTCCATCAAACTTTGGATTATCCTTCTTGTAAGACGACATCCTGGATCTCCTCAAGCGGTTAAGCTCCTTTTAGAGGAACTTAGCTCTGATACCAATTGTTAGACTTAGGGCACACAACTGAGAGGGGGGGTGAATTAGTTGTGCAAAACTTTCTTCAATTTACACACTTAAATCTTCTTGGTGATTAGCAGTATATTAAACATGAAACATAATGCATTCAAATCAAAAGAAGAAACTCATCAACACATAAGACACCAAGATTTTGACGTGGAAAACTTGGTTAAGGGAAAAACCACGGGGTGATTAAGAATGTATTCTCTGTTAGAAGAATAGAAAGAACAAAATGGCACATGCCAATTAGGGTTCACTGCCCAAGCACACTACTCACAAGAGGCTCACTGCCTACAAGAGACACACTGTCTACAAAGAAATAAGTATCACATACATGAACTGGAGAATAGCATCTTCACCATGCTTGAATTAGTTCCATTAAGCTCAATACTTCTGCTTTGCATTTCGCTCTCCTCTTCGCTACCACACTCTCATCTCCACACAAAAAGGCAAGTTCAAACTGACTTTGCAATCCCTTATTTATATAAGGCATCAACTTAGGAATGATCATCTAAGTTAGCAAACATTCATAAGATCATCCAACAAATGCATAACTCATCCGGTCGGCCTGTCTCAAGAAGAACACCATCATACAGAAGTTACTCTTCAATTGTGAGCTCCAACTTTAATGCAGACCACCAACATGAACTGGACATGATCCAAAGACCTCCACAAGCTTGTTTGAATCACCAAGAACATCCACACTTCTTTTGCTTACTGAAATCCTTCTCTCCTTCATCCGGAACCTTAAGAACACAGTCTGTCATAACTGTCACAAAGGAATAGATGCTTGCAGACCTTCAAACCACATACCAATAGAGTTTATACACCACAAAAAGTTCCTCAGGACTCCCTTAAATTCACATAACATAAAACTTCATTTTCAGATCTCACCGGACCTTTCTTGTTACACACTGTCACCTCTGAACACCTACCGGAACTGGTTTTACTTGAGCGGCCACAACTTCTTCATATCTTTATGTAGACCTCTGAAATCTCTATTGGATCACCTATAGAAACATATCTACAAACCCTTTAATCCGCATCCTCTGATCATCATCCTATCTTGGACTTTTGTCTTACAGTCATCACTGTTCTTCACTGTTCCTAATTGAGACTAATTTTCTCAATATCCTCAACTCATGGCTCATCCAAACCTTATCATTAATGCAATAGGAGTATGTTGACATCAATGACAACATCGGTTAGGCCCATACTTGCAACACAATGTATAGTGGAGAGGCGGATTTAAACACCTAAACATTAAAACATTGACAAAATCTAATTTTCCACTAAACATTTTGGTGAACCCGTGTCTTTGAACTTAAATTGCAACTTTTTAAGTATTTGTCTATAGATTTGGTGTGATTTCATTGATTCATATAGACATTTAATTTATTGCATTGAGAAAATTTCAAAAAAATTGAAAAAATTGGAAAAATACAAAAAAATGCATTGTTTGGCTTACTAAATTGCATCAGTTCTTCCTAAATTTTCCTAATTCATGATTTTTGCATTAGATCTGATATAAACTACAGAAAAATACAAAAAATTAGAAATTTACCTTGCATTTTCATCATTTAATTGCTAGGGTTTTGTGGAAATTTTGTCAATTTTATATAACCTAGTAATTCCAAAATCTAGGATTTGTAGGCAAAATCTTTTATCAAATTTTTCTACTAATTTTAGAGGCTCATTCAAATTTGAATTTGGATGTAGCATTTCATTTTAGTGTGAATTTGCATTTAGATTTGAAATATTTGTATTTTTCCATAGAAAATTTCAACAAAAACTAGCAATCTTGGTACATTTTCCTTAAATTTGCATGGGCATTTTGCATGTTAAGGCTTGAAAGTCATTTTAAAATCTGAGAGTAAGTAAATTTCATCATAAATCAGACTTCAAAACATTCGCATAGCATTTTGTGTCAAGATCTTAAATCTAAGTCTTCAAAAACAACAATTTTCACTAAAATCAACCTTATCAACTCTCTAAACTTGCACTATAGGTGTGTTGTGAAGAATATTTTTGCATTAATTTTCTATTATCAGTGCCCCTCATATAAATCTTCACAACACTCTTTTAACGGGCTCTTGTACTGAAAAATCATCAAAAAACTACACATTTTGGTTATTTTGGCCCTAGGGTTTGACCTAGTTTGCACTCCAAGTGTGTTGTGATCAATTTTATGGATTGAGGTGACTGATATTATTGATATTATTCACTGTACCTCCTAAAATTCCCTACAACACCTCCTTTACTAGGTCTTGGAATTGAAAAATTGTGAAAAATAGCTTATTTTTGCTATATTTTCACTAGGGTTTTACCTTAAGAAGCACTGAAAGCGTGTTGTGTTGGATATTTTACCACCAAGAGGCTGTTATTTCTGATATTATTTGCTTTCCATCAACATTTTCCTTACAACACCCTTTGTTATGCTCTTTTGCATTGAATTTTGGTTAAAAAAAGTGCCTATTTTGACTTATTTTCACTCTATTTTGACTGGGCATTATCTTGGATTTGCATCAAGAGTGTGTTGATAGTGATTATATTGCTATTTTGGACTGATATCAGATGTATAACTTTCTGCCCTTGACTGAAATCCTCATAGCATCCCTTGTTTCATTCATTTGCATTGAAAAGTATTGAAAAATCAAGCGTTTTTTCATAAATTTTGCATTAATGGATTCTCCTAATGGTACATCTTTAGAAGACCTATATGAGTACATTGTGAATTATGAGAATTTTTTCAAATTCACTAACAAATATCCTCAAGTCTTGCATCAAATAGCATACATCTATGGCATTGACATAAGCAATAGTGCTACATGTGATATCCTTCGATCAATAGCCTACTTTGATAACTTTCATGAAACTATGGATGTTTTTCCTTCAATCATGGAGAATCTCAAAAAATTTATAGTTAAAGAGAATGATGGGGAAATTAGTGATGATAACTTTACTCCCAATCCCCCTTCGTTTCACGATGATACAATGCAAATCCTCTCTGAGACCTATGAGAATGACATAGCAATGGGTGATTTATCAAACAAAGAGACTTGTCCCAACATAACCCCACTTGGTGAGGATATATTGGCACAAGAAAAATACATCATTGATACATTTCTCCACACCTCTCTGCCATCTCTTCCCACTCTCCCTAATCAGGATGAAGCTTTGGATAATGTAGATTCTCTTTGTGACCATTTGCTCGGTTTGCCACCAGATGTTCAAGAACTCAATTACATGCTAAACCAGAAAATAGATCATGAACCGTCACATACTTTAGAAAGTAATTAAATCCTACATGTTGAGGAAGAACAAGCTATCCCGCTGATTCAAGCCATTCCAACACCCTATATAAGGACTGAAATGGGTATCTTTTGGATGCCTCCACAAGCTCATTTAAATGGCATTTCAAATGCTCCTATAGTTGACATAGACAATGGAAACATTCCCTCTCAACCATGATTAAGAGAAACCTTTCCTACATGGTTACCCTCGCAAACTCATGAACATATAGAAGAGAGAAGAAGTGATAACACCTTAACCATTAAAATAAAGATCAAGATTTGTGATACCCGCTAGCCTGACAGGGGCCCTACAGGTAAGTATCTATAACCCTTTATCTCTCTCGTGATGTGCTTCCCCCATGATGTGTTATGTGTTGTTTAGGCCTCCTGGGATGACCTTAGATTCTCCCGTAAGGTTCCGGATACCAGGAGACTGCCTCTGTTGTGACCTTCTATTTGTATCATCATTCTTCTATATTGCCTCTCTCTGATTTCATGGTTGTGTGTTGTGTCTGACGGACATAGCGTCATGGTTGGTGACTTGGGGGCACCCTCCTACGTGACTGTCCCTAAGAAACTTGTTTCTCCTCTCTTATTTATTGTTTCCCTTCCTTTAGTGTTTCCATCTAGCGGGTGGATGACGACAAACATTTATACTGATGCGGACCTAGTGTCCCTTTTGAGAGCAATAAAAAAATGGACTATAGTTCCTAGTATGACGATGGGGTTGTATATCTTATCCGACGCTTGGCTAGTGGAAGTACTTGCGCTTTCTGCATAGTAAATTTTATGATGTTTCTATTGCATTTACAAACCTTAATAATACTGCTGCTTCGTACACCTTTGTTTGCCTTTGAATCGAGCCTTAGCCATACTCAATTTGGAGAACTTCGTGATATAGCCCCTGGTTATCCTTGAACTCCAAATTCATTGTATAACCTTGGCTCTTTGTGTGGTTAATCATATGTATTGATGTTGTTGTTTATTATGATGTTGTAGACACTAACATGTTTCTTGCAGGGATGTGTTTGTGGGAACATTTGGTGATCGTAAAGTACATGTCACCTCCAGGGGTCATGGGCTTTGCGAAAGTCAGTGTTCCCTTGTGTGTTTTCTTCCTACCTTAACGTGCTTAATATTGATAACTGATATCAACCACCTTAAGGTGGGGGAATATAAGGTAAGCTATCTATTATAGATGTTAGCAATGTGTTTGACCTCAGATGCAGTGACCTGCACTCTTGAGTATTGCATCGTGCATCTTGAGTTTGTTTGCAATCAATCAATCAATCAATCATATAAGCCCTCTACGGAGGTGGGACATCGAGCATATCCTTTTTCTTAAGCCCTCTGTGGAGTCAGGGATGGTGTATTTCTCAGAGCAAATTGCATCATCTGTCATTTTGAAAAGTCCTCTGCGGAGATGGGGAGCAGTTCTGTGACTAATGCAACCCTTAAGCATGTTTTCGATGATTGTTGTGGCAAAGCGCAATCGTCAGTGTGTGCCTGTAATGTGCCTAAGATGGTGATGAGCCTAGAAATAGGGAAGACACCATCACTTGTCTACCGTGTTTTCTCCGTGTCTTCAAGTGTGTGTGTTTTGGCATTCTTGTTTTGCATGGTGTGTTTGTTGCCCCATATGCAGTGACCAGTTCTCTTGGGGAGTGCTTCATGCATTTTGGGAGGTTTTGTGTGTCTTGCATGTGTGTTGCCCCATATACAGAGACCTGCACCCTTAAGTGGTGCATCGTGTATTATGGGAGGTTTGTTTACTTTCTAGTACTTGCATTTGCATTTCATATAAATGAGAAAAAGAAAAGAAAAGATATCATTTCTGTCTTCCATGCATTAATGTGTCTTCTATGCATTAACTGTTGGCTCTATGTTTTGCGTGACTGTAACTGTCTTCTCCATGTTTTACATGCCTGTTACTGTCTTCTATGTGATTGGCGTGTCTTCTCCATGTTTGGTGTGTTTGCGACCTTACTTTAATGCATGTATTGGCCTTGCGTTTATACATACATTAAAGTGGGGGCTAAATGTAACGTCAGAAAATGTCCCCTTGGGGGCTTTTCCCTCATAAGGTTTAGCTCCCGGGTCTTTAGAGTGCATTTAGGACATTTTAGTTCATATTTTAGCATCCTGATGGAATGAGACCTAAGTCCCATGGAAAATAGGACCTAGGAGGACCCCTTCACCTGTACCCTACCTAAACTAAGGGGGAGGACTTGGGCGCCCGCGCCCTAGTCTTGCCCTATTTTAAGGCAGCCCCAATTTTTGGGTGTCGGTTAGTGACTATTATTAGGTCCCTTTGCCGACACGGTAAGTTTGAATTTTAAATATCTTGGTGGGAGTGCTGTAGATGCATATATAAGAATGTTTATGCATTCATTTGTAAACTAGATAATTACTAGCAAGCTATTGTGTTCTCAAGGTGATTCAAGGCTTTCATTGTGTTGCAAGAGTAGACTTGTTTTGTTTATGTGTTTGTATTTGCAGATTTGAGCATCAATCTCCTCATGGCATGAAAAGCATCTTCCTCCATGAGAGCTTCACTACAAGGTGACTTATCATTGTGTTTTTACCATCGATTCCTTTGGTTTTTACCCTCTGCCTCACAAGGGCACACCCTCTTTATCTGACAATAGTGTTCAGAGACTTAAGTGTCCTCCAGGGTTTGACTGAGGAAAACCTCTAAACACCACAACCCCCAAACCAAGTCTTGTGATTGCAGGTTACAGGTGTTGCATCTAGAAAAAAGTGGAGTTGCAGGAAGGTTGGGAAGACATCAAGGATTCAGGATCTGAAGAAAAGTCAGACAAAGGAGCACTTCTAGGACTAGGGCGCTCGCTCTAGTGTCCTCCATAGACAGATTCTAGAAAATAGAAGTTACAGGGTTGATCAGTGTTTGAAGGAGGTCTAGATTCCCTGAAAAAGTAGGTACCTTAGACTTGGACGCCCTCTCCAGTGTCCTCAACTATTATGCTTCGAAACTCTGAAAACATGTATTCTGTAATTTGGCATTTTACTCCCGTCTGCAAGAGCTTTTTCTGTAATTCATTAATTTGTTGTTGTATTTGCATAATTAGGGTTTTAATGGTCAATTGAGCATAGGAGAAGGAAAAATTGATAATTAATTCCCTAATCCAAATTTCCCTACATTTGAAAGTGACTCTAGGGTATGATAGTGCTTGCCATTCAACCCTAGATCCTTCAATGTATAGTGGAGAGGCAGATTTAAACACCTAAACATTAAAACATTGACAAAATCCAATTTTCCACTAAACAAGACTAAATTATAGGCATGGCCTAGTCCTAAGTAGTATTAGAGTTACATAACATAATCATCATAGTCTGGCAAGAATAGGTCAAATTCTAGATTGTTGAATCCAATCACCAAGTGCATCCACATCACTATTAATGACATTTACAAATCAACATAAATCCAAGTGATATTCCAACCCTCTTTATATTTGTTATTCTTAAGTCATATTAATTTAGGTTTGATTGTTATTTATGAAAGGAAACTAGACTAGATCCTAATTAATCCAAAGAGAGAAGCAAATCTAAACAAAATCCAACAATGTAACAATAAGAGATGCAAGATATACCTTGGGAAAACCTACAAAGGGAAAAGACCAACAACAAAGCACACTCAATGTATTATACTATATGAATAAGTTAAAATACTCTTAGAATATTTGTTCTTCAAAAGAGATCTTCAATATTGATTCTTGGAGGCAATCCAAAAACATAACCTTGCATAAAACTAATCAGACAATCTCCATGCCAAGCTCTTAATTTATAGGCTAAGGAGATCCTAGAAACCACAAATGGTTTTTGAAGACTATGGACTCAAACCATGAGCTCTAAGTCTTGGCCCAACTAGTCTAAGTTTGACCCATGTGCTCTCTCCAAGTGTAACTCCTCTTGTAATAGTAAGTAATCCATCTCATGAGTAGCATCAATCCCTATGACGAAGGGGGTCAAGTGTAACTCCTAGGAGTTCCATGTGGGTGAAATAATATCTGTTGGCAAGAGACACTGCTAGGCATGATAAGTGTTGTCATTGATGGCAACTAAGTCTCTACTACAGCTGCATTTCTTAATTTACCCATACCAGAAATTATATTGAAGATTTGTCTAAGTCCGGGAAGTCAAGAACAGAGTGTGTAACAGGGTCCGGTATCTTGGTCCGGATCTCTCCGGTGAAAAGTTATAATTTGCTGCAGATCTAAGATAGTCATAAGTACTGTCAAGACAATCTAAATCTAGAGTCTTGGCCTCTAGTGATAAATGATTCGAAAGTTATTAGCTTCTGAGTATCGGGTTAACAGTTTGACAGAGCAGTCAGAAGAAGAACAGATCGACCTTGTAAATGATCTTAGTTTTAGATGTATGGAAGCTATTGATTGGGCAAGTAGTGATGACCAGTGATAGTGGCAAACCTAATTGATGATTTGTGAGTGCAAGTTTTGGTTCATGCCTCAAGTTATGCATGGATCTAACTGACAGAGCAGAGTATTCAATAAAGTTCCAAGTGTTCTTGAAGCCGACTAGAAAGTAATTAAAGATCAGGATGCAGATATATATAGCCGATGGATATGGATGATTTTGGTGTGTGTGTGTGTGTTGCAACTATGGTATAGTTGTGAAAAGGGCAGAGATCAAAAGTTCAAATGTTAGCATAATAGTAAGAGGAGCAGAGTAAGGATGAAGTGTGTCAAGTCAGTTTTCTATGCTTAACCGAAACTGAACTCCAGTATTGATAGATGCTAAATACTCAGTTCAAATTTATTATAATTCTCTTTTTGTAGGCAGTGAGCCTTCTTTTGAGTAGTAAGCTCTAGGCAGTGAGCCTGAATGCATGTGCATTCCCATTGTAATACTTTTAACAGAGTATAATCTTTGTGGGTTAATCCCCACCGTGGTTTTTCCCTTAACTGGGTTTCCACGTCAAAAAAATTTGTGTCAAGTGTGTTATTTATGTTTCTACTCATGTCTTATTGATTGATGCTAAAATGTTTACATCGCTAATGTGATTATAAATTGTAAAGGAAGATTAAAGCTAGAAAAATTTAAATTGTGGGACAACTGATTCACCCCCCATCTTAGTTGTCCAGACCTAATCCAACAATTGGTATCAAAGTGAGGTTCCTTAGAAAAGGTTTAACAGCTTAAGGAAGATCTGGGAAGACAGTAAAATGGATGAATATAACCTTCAAGGGCAACTTAATCTCGCCCTAGATGATCTTGAGCAGTCCAGGGTAGAAATCCAAGAGCTACAAGAGAACCTCAAAAAGGCTGAAGACTTCATTGAGATTTTAAAAGGAAAATTGAGAAAATCCAATGCAAAAGGAGAAGAGCAACCTCTTCAACTAGGAAATCATTATGAAGACAAGGCACTGAAAGAGAAGATAAAGGAATGTGAAAAGTTAGCTAAAGAAGTTGTTGTCCTAAAACATGAGATGGAATCTGGGGTGATGAGACTAACTAAGGAAATTGAAGATAGGAAGAAAAATGAAGAAGAGATGAATCAAAATCTGAAAGAGAGAACTAAAGAATGCTGTAGATTGGATGGAATAGCTAGTCTCCTAAAATCTAATCTTCAAGAAAGCAAAAACAATGAGAGAGAACTTGAGAGACAAATTATCACTCTCAGACATGACCTAGAAATTAAAAATGAGTATAAGGAGAAGTTCAAGATAAGCTCAGCTAAACTTGAAGCACTAATTGAAGGATAGGAAAAGGATGATGACAAGCATGATCTTGGATATGAGAAAAGTGAAAGCTCCAGTTCCAGACAAATAAATCTTCAACCAAGGAATGGGAGAAACAAAACTGGAAGACTTTTGGTAAGACAAACTAATGCTCAAAGATATCCATCATTCAATGGAAATTGTTTCAATTGCAATAAATTTGGTCATAAAGCTACTTAGTGTAGAAGTAGAGTAAATCAAAATGATCCATCCTTCTTTGGTCAATGCTTCAAGTGTAAGAGGTATGGTCATAGATTAAATGAATGCAGAAGTATAATAATGAATAATGCTAACAATAGAGGAATTGGCAATTCTTTCAATGGTTACTGTTTTTCTTGCAATGGGTTTGAACACATGGCTAATTAGTGTAGATCAAGAGGTAATCAAATTTATAAGAAAGGAAATGTTGTGTGCTTTAATTGCAATAAATCTGGTCATATTGCAAGATTATGCAGAAGTAGGAACAATGGAAGAAGAGGTCCGGTAAACAGAAAATTGGATGAGTAGAGACAAGACAAAGGGAAAAGAAAAATTGATGTGAATGAGATATAGAGCAAAATGAACAAGACTTAGGTAAAGAAAGATACAATAAACAATGGTGATGGGTCCGCACCAGAATCCGGTGCTAAAAATTTCTCTGGGAATTAAGTCAGGAGCTCTGGCTCAGGGGGAGTTGCATTGAACATCAAATTCCCCTAGTCAGTAAGTGGGTGCCTAAATCTGGCACAATAAAAGAGGATATTTTGAAATAGTTCAGAACCTTTGGAAGGATTTCCAGAAGAAAAGATGTTGATATGAAAAATTGTGAAATAATTCATGAAGAACTGTAAAAAAATGGAGTAACTGGATAAAGTTAGGGCAACACATTTATTACAATGCCAAATTAGGTTTTACAAAGGATAAAAGGTCAATTGGTCACACATTTGAATCACTTTGCATTCAGAGGAAACAAGAAGAAGAGCACCCAAGCTGCAAATCTAGAGATTGAAGCACAAAGAGCAAATTCAATCGGCAATTGATCAACCCTAACCCCGCGGAAGAAAAAGGTACTTCTCTGTAAAGCTTTGAATCTAAAATTTATTGAGATGGCTACTCCTCATGTTGTTGACATTACTGAAAGGCCTCAACCCAAATTTAAGAAGCATCCTCACAAATTAATAGAAGTTAACCCATTAGGTGCTTTTTCAAGTGTTCTGTATGGTGTGCTGCATATTGAATACATTAGCGTGTATATTCATGGAAACATAGATGAATTTGGAGATTCAAGGTATGCAGACTTGTTTGAGAAACAACTCAATGATGAAAATCATGAACTTAAACCTGAGTATAAGGCACTACAGGATAAACACTTTATTCAGATTATGGGTTTTCCAACATTTGATGAAGATGAATGGGTCCGATATGTTTTGAGTCGGATGCATGATGAATTAATTTGGTTGTTAAAAACCATTCAAGATTACCAAGGATGTTATCAGAATTGTAACCAGGTTAAATTCAACTGGTGGATTACCCATGCTGAAAGCTGTGAAAAACTAGACAGTGATTGATGCTATCGGTGCCAAGTTTGATAGAAGGGCAATGACCATTAATGATATTATAGAACCGGATGTTAAATTTGCTTCCATGGTGATTGGTTACAAGATTTATCACTCCAGCAGGGAGAATTCTATTTCTGGAACATCCATATATGTTGCATACAAGATGCTAAAGGAAAATACTAATTATGACTTGTGTGAATTACTACATAATCAACTGATTGAAAATTTAAACAAAATAAATAAAGATAAGAAAAACACTTTCAAGTATGGTACATTGGTTCTATGTCTATTCTTTCACTTTATGAATGAGGTACCTGGGGTAAACGGTGTGCACTAGACCAAGGATGAGCTAGTTACCATTCAGATTAGAGATCATCTTCGTAGCATTGGTGATTTCAAAGCTCAGAAAACTGCAGTATAGAGTTATTTCAAGAATTTTTAGAGTACGATGCATTTAAGGGAAAGAATCCCTAAATCAATTGTTGAGAAGTACAAAAATGAAATATGCTTCATGGTTGACACTGATCAGTGTCTAATGGAAGTAGTGGAACCCAGAACTGCTTGGATCATGCCCATGGGGTATGAAGTAGATGAAAAAATATTGAATATATATGCTCAACATCTTCTAAGCAAGCCCAAAGACACAACAATTGAAAGATTTGGAACTTATGAGGAGCTAAATTTAAAAATACATACTGAGCTCAGAGAACCTGAAACCAATAGGAAAGTAAGAAAAAAAGTTGAGCAATTGGCTAAAAATCTGGGCCTAACTAAGGAGGCTGTGAGGAAATTCAGAGAAAGAACTGAAAAGGTTGAGAAAGAGAAACAAGATAAGAAACAAGCAAAATCATCTGGAAAAAGGGAGAAAAGGAAGAAAACAAAAGCATCCCGGACCTATGAAAGCACAAGAGAAGAAGAAGAAGATACAGATTCTGACAATGAAATCAAGGAACTAAAAGCCACAGGCACAAAAGCAACAAAGATATCCAAGGAGATGCCCTCTAAGGAAAGCAAGAGGCAAAAGATAGAGGAATATGTAGAGAAGCCTACCCTTTCAGTAGATGACATCATTAAATCAATAACTGTGGATGGAAACTTGGCTCCAATGACATAATTCTATGATGATTATAGTGATACTGACAAAAGAGTACTTGAGGAAGCAACGGTAAGATATTTGAATATCTACAACAAGGCTCTTATTGAGATATGTTCATTAATACCAAAAAGCCTTGAGAAAATTTTAGAAATGAGAAAAGATAATGCAAAAAGCAAGGATCTTGAGATCCAAGAACAAATATTAATACAATTATGCCCCCAAATTACTCCGAAGCAAATGAACTTGATATTCAAAGAAGCAAAGGATGAGTTCCAAAGCAAGAAATGGATGAATAAGCTTATGCTAGGGGAAACAGACAAGATTGTAGAGGAAACCAAAGAGATTCTTCGGTGTGCTTTGAAAAAGCACAATCTTCCTATTGTAGAGGAGATAAATGTAGAGATTGAGTCCTCAGACATGGATGTTGAAGGATTAAATGGAAATAAGCAACAGACTAAAACTCTAGACTCCTCTGTTTTGAAAGAAGTGCAAAATGAAGGAGAGGAAGTACTAATAGAAGAAGAAAATGTTGGCCATGATCCTCCAAATCCTCTTGCCATTGATGACTCTGGAAAGGACCAAGAGAAAGAAGAAGAAAAGGAGAAAGAGAAGGAAGAGGAAGAGGCAGAGGGAAAATAAGATCTAGCAAAAGGAGATGGTGCTAATGCAACAAAGCAAAACAATCTGGTTGCTGCCACTGACAAAGCACAAGGGAAGGAATTTGAAACAACAAGTGTGGCAAGAGACACTGCAAGTGAGTACAGAGTTTTCTCAGCAAGGAGATGCTAGAGTTAGATGAGCTGGAACTAATACAAGGACCAATCAATTATGACACTCTCTCTCTCAATCAAATATTGAAGATATCATCATTCACATAGGCCAAGGCAAGGGAGAAATTGCTAAAGTCTCACATAGAAGACAATGAGTTGATAAGCCTAGCATTCAGAGCACTAGAGAAGATCATGCCCACATATCAGAAAAATACATTTGATTCTCGTTCTGGTAATTTGAAAAATCTTGTGCATTCTGTAAATACAAATTTTGAGTCCTTTGAGAAGTCAACTGAAAAAAAGGTTTGGAAAGAATTTTTAGATAAGAGGTTTAGTGAACTAAAAGGTCTTATAGATAATGATAGAAAAACACTCAACATTGGGATAAAGAGTATTGAAAATGCTCTTAGGGATGGTGGTGATGTATATAAGTTTTGTTTATCATGGCCCAAAATAGCAGAGGATATTGAGAAAAAGATAAAGGAGCAGGAGAAAATGCTGCTAGACCTATCTCAAAGTTTTGATCCTTTAACAATATCTCTGGTGAGCCAAGAATGTCAAGCAATTAGCCTGACAAATGAAATAAAGAAACTTATCAAGGAAAAGAAGAACATTATGGAAAGAATAGGTGAGCTCTGGGGACTGATTACCCCTAAGTTTGAAACAATGTTTAATACTTTGTCAGAGGCCCAAAGTACCGCCCAGACAAGTGATTCCTCAGATCAAAGGAAAGTAGAAGCATATGCATTTCTACTAAGTGGACACATTTCAATTTTGGTTAGTATGAAGAGAAGTTGGGACACCAAATTTGTATAGTTAAAGAGTATTTTCACAGATATCCTTAAGTATATGTGTATACGCCTAAAAATGACACGAATCATCCTAAATAAATATTCTAAATATTTATTCCATTCTTCTATTAATTAAATAAATATTCCAAATTTATTTAATTGATTCACTATTCCATAATTAAATAAAATCTATTTATTTAATTAAAAATCTTCTAAATGTCCTACATGATTAAATAATCATAAATTATTTAATCAATCCAAATTCCTCTATCCTAAGTTCTAAATTCCAAAAATCCACCTCACCTTTTCCACCTCACCTTGTCCACCTCATCAGGTTGCACATGTAATTAAATATATTTAATATTTAATTATCTTATTTTCCCTCACCCACATGGCCTATTTCTTCTCAAATCAGAGATTAGTTAACTAATCAATCAAAAAAGTTAACTAACCTGTCAATTGAGTCAAATCCTCAATCAATTCAGTCAGTCCCACGATTTATTCTTCTAACTGATCAATCAAGTCTGTTAACAGACCAGTCAATGGAGTTAACTCTCCAGTCAGTTTTGTCACATCCCCCCTTTCATGATGGAGCTGGGACACTTGTCACATTTCTACTGGTTGCACATTCCTCAACCATCCTCAGCCGTTGATCTTCATATCTCCTCTCAACCGTTGATTCTCATTCTTCTGAGTCTATAAATGAAGCTTCATCCTTCCATTCTATTCATCCAGGCTTTTGACATCGTTACTCTGCAGAAATATCGCCAGCGCACCTTTGGCACCCTTTTGTCATCTACAAGCTTGAGATCACATACTTGCATTGGAGCTCATCTTCATTGCATATCACCATAGCCATTCACCATCAACTTCCTACGAACAGCTAAAAAGAGTGCACTCTCTGAGGGCTCACTTCATCTGTAAAAGGACGATTTGTGATAGGCGAACAACAGAAGTTTAGAAACGGGAGAGGTTTGCACTGTGTTTGTTCATTGCTTTGTTTATTGAATCTTTCTTGTTTCACTATTCTATTGATGTTTGGGTCATGTTTATTTCATTTGATTGATCACCATTTTAGCCTTACATTTTTGGCGCCCACCGTGGGGCCGTTTGCCCCTTTATTTTACCGTTTCTGAGCTTTTTTGAAGGCAGGTTCCGTACAGGTCACGCAGAGTCACACACAGATTTCTTCGGCACATCTGTTCATTTCCATGGCACATATAAACACTGTTACGATGCTTTTGTTTCTTTTGCGCATCTGTGTATTTTTACTGCGCTTCTGTGCACTGTTACGACGCTTTTACTATTCCTGCGCATATGTGCTTTTCTACTATGCTTCTGCAGATTGTTACTGCGCATATGTTAATACTGCACATACGTTCCTTTTAACTGTGCATATGTTCAATACTGCGGCGCATTCATTATTGTTGCGCTTCTGTTGATCATTTTTGTGCATCTGATCATTGAAGCTGCGCATTTGTAACAGGCTGAAGTTTTAATACTTTTCTGGGGGAAGTTGCTAATGCTAACCTTTCCGCAGGTGTTTGCTGGAGCATTTTTGCAGGATAGGTGCAAGTTTAGTTCCATGTAGTTGCATCTAATTAGTTCACATTTCATTTTCAAAGGGATAGTAAAAAGTAATGTTCATTCAAATCTTCATCTAGTTCTAATTAGGGAGGAAGTAACTGGATTTATTTCTTGCTTGCATTGCAAACACCTTCCAAGTTATTGCTATCAAAAGGTTAAAATTGAACTCACTACTACTTTCTGAAGTTAAAATGAACCATTGCTATGTTGTGAGACCTGAATTTCAAAGTTAACAAACTCGTGCTACGTGGTTTAAGAATTGAACTCACTACTGCTTTCTGAAGTTAAAATGAACCATTGCTATGTCGTGAGACCTGAATTTCAAAGTTAACAAACTTGTGCTACGCGGTTTAAGAATTAAACTCACTACTGCTTTCTGAAGTTAAAATAAACCATTGCTATATCGTAAGACCTGAATTTCAAAGTTAACAAACTCGTGCTACACGGTTTAAGAATTGAACTCACTACTGCTTTCTGGGATTTAAAACTGAACCACTGCTATATTGCTGAATCACTTCAAAGTTCTGTTTGAGTAGATTAGCCCATTTAGTTTTTTCACTTTTAACTAGGGTGGATTAATCAGTGTATTCTGTGCTTGCGAATGACAATAGGCTTATGCTCTCCCCTCTTCTAGGTGATCAGAGTGCCAGACTTGTCATTCTGTCTGTTTAACCTTTAGGAGGGGCCTGCCCTTGGATGCACGCTTGTCCAAGTGGGAATGACCCTGAGTGGTAACAGGCTAACGCCAAGCCCTACCAAGCCACTTAAAATAAATTGTGCTTGAGGTGAAAACTTCCTGCAACAAGTGCTGTTATGTTACATCGATGGCCAACCTCCCCCAAAACCCTCTCAGGCGCAACCCTGTGAGGCTGGGAGACTCCATAACGGAGAGTAGCGCCACCACACGTGTAACCACTTGAACGGTTGCCTGAATTAAATACCTCTTGTTTTAGTGGCCGAAATCCCTTATAATCCATTTCTCGCCTAGAATTTTGTGCTTGCTTTTGTCCAAAATAGAGTCAGAAAATTTACAAAAATAATGAAAAACTACAAAATATTCTTTGTGCTTGCTATGTTTTCTTGCTATTGAATTCATAATATTAGATCAGGAAGACCTTTTCTAGCCAAAAAATACCAAAAACAGGAGAAAAACTAAAAATTTTGCAAAAAATTCAAAGCTGCGCATTTACACATTTCTGCTGCGCATACACAGAGACTTACTGCGCTTTTGTAGCGACTTATTGCGCATATGCCTTTTTGCTGCGCATACATGCACTGTTCCTGCACATATATAGTTCACTAGACTGGTGCATTTACTGCGACTTGCTGCGCATTTGTCCTTTTCTGCTGCGCATCTGTTTCTGCGCATACGTGACAGTGAGCACTTGCCCTATTTTTGAGGAGAAATTTTCACCTGATCAGAGCACCCATTTCAGCCTAGTTTCACTTTCTGAGATCAGAATCAACCTTGCAGTCATTCTCCATCCGTTTCACCCAACTTTCTTTTTCGTCCATTGTCGCACTCACTTTCTGTCCAAATCACTCTTGTCCCAAAGTCAGCCTATCCCATATCGATTCGGCATAAGTTCTTTTTCATTTCATTAGTGCATTCACGTAAGCCTAGTAGGTCACAGTACCTTTGCTAGTAGTCTTGTTGAACGACTAAGCCCTACACAGTAAGACTGGTATCGACTACCCTTGCTAGTGGCTAGAGTCTTGTGTCAACCGTCTTACTTGAAGTCATTGAGCGAGAGAATCCTTTGTCCAAGTCTTATCCTAGGTATCCCATTCATAATAGTCTCAGTCGGCACCTTGCCAGAATTTCTAGTCCTCACCCCCTCCATCCCGCGTCACCTTGCATGGTTCTTACTCGATCCCAGTACAACAAGCAAATTGAAATGGCCGACTCATCTGATCACACTCTCCCACCACGTGATGGTGAAGAAGAGATTTCTCATGAAGAATTAGTGGCACACATGCAAGATAGAAAATTCCAACGCGTCGTAGAGAAGATGATCCTTGAAGACCCCCATAAGTATTTCCATCATCTTGCTAGTCTCGGAATCAAACTCCCCGCAGACTTTGACATTAGCTCCATCATGGAAAATGCAAACAATGATCATGAGAGGGGCACAAATGACACAGTCCCACATGTGCATGAGAGAGGTACAAATGACACAGTTCCCCATTCAAATGAGAGAGGAAAGCAACCCGTAGATTCAATTACTCCTATGGTAGACGTGAGACAACAAATTGAAAGTCTAAAGCTCGAGATATCCAACCTTAAGACCAGTACAAGTTCTAAGAACTACTCTTTGGAAGATATAGCACCATACCCCTTTGATAGAAATTTGATCATGAAACCATTCCCCTATCAGTTCGGAGTTCCAAAATTTGACAAATATAAAGGGAAGGGGGACCCTAGAGATCATATCAAGGAATTCACTGCAGCATGTTTAGAAGTAGCTCACAATGAGACCTACTTAATGAGACTATTCCCGTGATCTTTAGGTGGTCAAGCTATGGAGTGGTTCTCGCGTCTCCCACTAGGAATCAAAACTTTTGATGAACTTGTCAATAAATTTATAACGCACTTCTCTTACAACATAGAACACGAGGTGTCTATGCTAGATCTATGCAACACCAAACAGAAGGGTGGTGAGTCATTCACCGCCTTCCTACAACGATGGAGACAGCTAGCTAGTAAGTGTTCTTACGACATGCCTGAGAAGCAGCTATTGGAAATGTTTGTCCACAACCTAAACACTGATCTTAGCTATCAGATTTAGATACAATGCCCTACCTCATTCGCCAAAGTCATTGAAATGGGCCTCTTCATTGAAAAAGCTATGATCACTAAAGGAACTCTCAAGCTCTACAAGGACACACCTCCTTCCAATTATACAACAGATAAATCAAAGTTTTGGACCAAGAACAAGAATGTGGTCAACGATGGAGTAGTGGATGCCAAGGCGGCAGCCCCTAAGCAACAACCTATATTCACTCTTAAGGGAGAAGCAAATACCGGTGCGCTCAACAAGCCACCCCCTCGGGAACCTAGACCTTGGTTCAATTCAAATCCAAGGAGAAAATTCATGCCGTTGGGGGAATCTCAAGAGTCTACTCTCAGGAAGTTGTTGGCTAACAATGAAATTTCTCTACCGCCAACAAGTGACTATGAGCCTATCGTCAAACCTCCCTATTGGAAGGACACAGATTATTGTGAGTATCATCGAGGACGGGGGCACACGACTAACAATTGCATCCGCCTCAAGAATGTCATACAGGATATACTAGATCAGAATCAGGGAGGGACACAACAACATACCTCCAATGAATCTCATGTGGCCTACAGGGATCCTCTTCTAAACCACAACCGGCCGTATAACAATAATCGCAACAATGGCCACAACAGCAACGATGGTCACAACGGCAACAACTCCAATGGCCATAACAATAATGACAACAATTGCAACAGGCCAAACCAGAACAGCGGGTCGAGTAATGCTAACTATGCAAGTGTTCCATTTGAGTACACCATTAACTGCATTTCTGAGCATGTTCCGCAAGTCAACGTCATATCCCCCAACCAACAACCAGGACCTCACAGAACTGGTTGTAGTATAATTACCCGCAGTGGTAAGGTCACGATCAATACCACCCCTCCAAGGTTGTCACCATCTCCGTCCAACTCCCGCGCATATATAGTTCACAGACTCAGACCATGGACACCGACGAGAGACACTATACTAGGCTCACATTGAGGAGACGGTATGGGACGAAACCTTGGTTGACAAGGCCACAAGGAGAGTATCAAGCCATGATAGGTAACTGTCAAGTGTTTATTTGTGGGATAGATATGGGTCAAATGGAAAATGAGCGAAGGAATGGACTCAAGGGGATTGGATTCCCAAAGATGGAGAAGGTGGTTTATCACAAGTAAATGCCTGTTTACCAAGTTTTCATCACTTGCTTTTATTTGCACGAGAAGCTAGAAAGTAAACATGATGCCTGTTTGCCAGGTTTTCATCATGATACCTATCCAAGGCGCCTGTTTGCCAGGTTTTCACCAAAGGACGATTTTTTTGCATGCTTTCTATTTTTTTTCGATTTTTCCCTTTTCAACTTTTTTTTTTTTGATTTTTTTGATTTTTTTGATTTTACCGTGCCCCCTTGCATTGGGATTCTCCTAGGTATAGAACCGGCGAAGATGCATGCTGTTGATTGGATCATCTAACAATTCACCCTCTGATGTGGCCAACTGATATGCCCCCGATCCGTAAGCAGCTACAATCACATAGGGCCCAAGCCAGTTAGGCTCGAACTTACCTTTCTTTTCTCTGTCCTGCTGATTGCGAGGGTTCTCTTTTAGAACGAGGTCCCCAACCTTGAAGCATCTTGGTCTAACCTTGTGGTTGTAGCTTCTTGACATCATCTGTTGATAGGCTTTGAGATGGTCAAAGGCTTTCTGGCGCCTTTCCTCTAGCAGCTCTAGTTCTTGTAGCCTGGAGACTCTGTATTCTTCATCTGATATGAGACCTTTCAACGACACCCTGAGGGATGGGAGTTCGACCTCAATGGGAAGGATGGCTTCGGAACCATAGACAAGGGCGTAGGGTGTAGCACCTGTGGGAGTGCGTATACTGGTTCTGTAGGCCCACAGAGTGGGATTGAGTTGGACGTGCCAATTGCAACCAGCTTCATTGACAGTCTTCTTTAGGATTTTCAAAATGGTTTTATTTGATGCCTCCGCTTGGCCGTTACCTTGGGGGTAGTATGGGGTGGAGAAACGATGTTGGATTTTGAAACGCTCACAAAGTTCCTGGACATCCTGATTTTTGAAAGGTCTCCCATTATCTGTTATGATGGATGAAGGGATGCCGTATCGGCAGATAATGTAATTTAGAATGAACGAGGAAATTTGATTTCCTGAGACGGTGGTTAGGGGAACGGCTTCGATCCACTTTGTGAAGTACTCAGTAGCGGTTATGATGAATTTGTGGCCGTTGGAAGAGGGTGGATGAATCTTTCCCACAAGGTCAAGCCCCCACTGGCAAAAGGGCTAGGGCATCATTAAAGGTCTCAACTCCTGAGCAGGTGCATGAATCAGGTTCCCGTGTATCTGGCACTATTTGCACTTTATGACGAACTGACAGGAATCCATTTCCATATTGGGCCAGTAATAACCCAAACGCATGAGTTTCTTAGCTAAGGAAGGACCGCTAGAGTGTGTTCCACAGATCCCTTCGTGTACGTCTCGCAAGGCCGTTATGGATTCTTCTTGTTCTAGACAACGGAGTAAAGTACCATCCAGACCACGTCGGTAAAGGGTATTAGCAATGATGGTGTAACGGGAGGCTTGTTAGATGAAAGTTCGCTTCTGGTTGGAAGAGAGGTCAGGTGGAAGAATATTGTCCTTGAGGTAAGTGTAGGTCTTACCATACCAAGGTGAATCAGATCCTACTAGGAGGCAAATGGAGTGGGTTTCGAGGAGATCATAAGCCGGTTGCCGAATGGTTTCTACTAGGAACTCATACCGTGACTCGTGTTCAGGTATTTCAAGAAGAGAGGCTATGGTAGCCATGGCATCCGTTGCTTTGTTCTTGATCCTGGGTATTTGTTCAAAGGAGATGGTCCCAAAGTGTTCTTTGAGGTCGTCGACCATCCGCTTGTATGGGATGAGCTTCTCATCTTTGGTGTGATATTCATCGTTGACCTGATTGATGATAAGCTAAGAATCGCCGTAGACGCATAGTGCTTGGATGTTCCACTCAGTGGCCATCTTGAGACCAATTACCAAGGCTTCATACTCCGCTATGTTATTGGTGCACGGAAATAACAACCTGTAGGACTTCAGAATTGTGTCGCCTTGGGCAGTGATAAACAGGATACCTGCCCCCAATCCATGGTTGGTGTAAGACCTGTCGAAGTAGAGTTTCCAAGGAGATGTTGACAGAGTGAATAAAGACTCATCAGGAAACTCAAACTGCATTGGTGAGGTGTCCTGTAATGGTGCCTCGGCCAGTTGGTCAGCTATGATTTTCCCTTTGATGGCTTTTCTGTCCACATATTCTATATCATATTCACTAAGAAGCATAACCCACTTTGCTAGTCGACCTGTGAGAGCTGCTTTGCCGAGAAGATACTTTAGTGGGTCGATTTTGGCAATGAGTTTGAAAGGATGTGCCAACATGTAGTGTCAGAGTTTTTGTGAAGCAAAAAATACCGCAAGGCATGATCGTTCTACCTGTGAGTATTGTAACTCGTAGCCCACTAAGGTTTGACTGATGTAGTATACAGCTCTTTCCTTGTTCTCATAGTCTTGCTGCGCTAGGAGAGCCCCAAGAGCAGTAGGTGTAGCAGAAATGTAGAGAATCAAAGATTTTCCTTGGATCGGAGGCATGAGTATAGGAGGGTTCATAAGGTACTCCTTTAGTTTGTTGAATGCCTCTTTGCACCGCTCATCCCATTTAAATGGAATATTCTTATGTAGGAGGTGACTGAAAGGTTGGCACTTGTCTGCCAACTGTGAGATGAACCTGCAGATGGCCTGCAGCTTGCCCTGTAATGATCTCAACTATGTTAGAGTCTTGGGCGGTGGCATGTCCATTATTGCTTTGACTTTGGCCGGGTCTACCTCTATGCCGTTTGCTGACACGATGAAGCCTAGCAGCTTGCCTAATGTTACCCCAAACACACACTTCTTCGGGTTCAATTTAACTTGGAATTGATCCAACCGTTGGAAGACTTTCTCTAGGATATCCAGGTGTGAGTCCCTCGTGAGAGATTTTGCTAAGATATCGTCAACATAATCCTCCATGGTCACATGCATCATGTCATGGAATATGGTTGTCATGGCCCGCTGGTATGTAGCACTTGCGTTTTTCAGCCCAAAAGGCATGACATTCTAGCAAAAGGTACCCCATGGACAAGTGAAAGCTGTTTTGTGTTGATCCTCTGGTGCTATTTTGATCTGGTTGTACCCTGAGAATCCATCCATGAGTGACAGCATTGTATGTCCTGCCGTGAGGTCGACTATGATATCGATGTTAGGTAATGGAAAGTCATCCTTGCGGCATGCTTTGTTTAAGTCTCTAAAATCGTTGCATAGTCGAACCCTGCCATCTGGTTTAGACACTGGCATGATGTTTGATATCCATTCAGGGTAATCTATGGCTTTGATGAACCCCACATCTAGTAATTTCTTGATTTCTTCCTTGACCAAAAGGGCTATATGGGGATGCATCTTTCTCAGTTTCTGCTTTACGGGCTTCACCCCTAGATCCAATGGCAGATGATGCAGAATCAAGTTAGGGTCTAGACCTGGCATGTCAGCATATGACCAAGCAAAGCTGCCTCTCTTCTTCTTAAAGAATGGTACAAACCTGGTTTTTTCAGGTGGTGTGAGAGATTTTGCGAAGTGGATGATCTTGGGCTGCTCTTCGGTGCCAATATTCACTGGCTTTGTTGGCTCCACCACAATCTGTGACCGTTCCTAGTACATGTCACTAGGGAGGGTGTCAAGCATTCCATCGTCAGGTGCCACAGTTGGGTTTTCACCATCGGATATGTCCTTTCTTTTTACTATTTTATGATCTGACACTGCCGCACAGCGATTTTCACCATCAGATCCATTTTTGATTTTAATATTTTTGCGACTAGAAGGCTTGGCACCCTCCCCAAAGTAAGCCACAGTATTGAGTTCGATAGCGAAACCAGCTTTATGATCTCCTTTTGGTAAGTGATCCCTAAGGTCCATATAGTCAATGTAAGCATCATCATTCTGGAACATATCTAATTAAGGGGTTCCTTGCAGATCCCAGTTAATAAGCTCAGGGTGTAAGAGGGGAAGGGAGTCAGATGAGAGGTCTAATTCGTTAATGTTGTGAATGGAAATATTATGGGCACTGGTGGGGGTAGTGTTCTGGGTGGTACTCTCCTCCAGGTTGTTTATCGCAATGGAATCAAAACTTTCCTCGACAGTCATAATCTCGGGGAGGGGCAAATCAGACTCCAGTGGTCTGTCCTGTTGCGTCTGTCCCTCATGGTAGGGGTTGAGCGTTTGGATGGTTTCAATCTCCTTATCATCGTAGGAGTGCTCTGTTAGCTCGTCCCACTCATACTCATTCGACTCATCTGAATCTGTGTCACTATCCACTTGGAGTGTTTGAATTGTCTCCACTAGGTAGGTGTTTTCTTTGGCTTTACCTTTACCTTTGTACCCTAGGCTAGTTGTGTTTCTAGCCGAAGAGGATGAAGAAGGTTGGATAGGTTCAACGATTCCTTCTTTTCTGAGGCCTATGGGGCCTTGTCCTTCGTATCCCATCCTGTGCAAGATAGTTTCACCCCATCCATAGAGTTCTGTAGGGAGTCTAGGCAGCTCTTGGGATGTGTTTTCCTCTTCAACGTAAAGCCACTGCAGGAGATCTCGCTCCTCTGTCTCATCAGATAAGGTCCCCCATTTTACAAAGGGATTTGCGGGAGTTGTAGGAGGAGAAAATGGCTTTGGAAAATGCCTAGGTTGATGCGTGGGTTTGCCAAAGGAGCGAAGAGACAAAGGCATGGTGGCAAGGTTGAGGCTGTGCTCAATGGAGTACTCCCCCATGCCATTTTCTTTTATGGTAAGTTTCAGTGGTTTGGGCCTCGAGGAGGAAGCTTCGGCAGTATGGTCTTGCCGCAGAGTAGGGGAAATGTAGGCTCGGTTATTGGGAATGATGCATTCAGATTTTGCTTGGAATGAATTGCATAACCTATACCTTCTCTATGATCAAGATATTCCCTATGAGGAAGATGTCCTTGAACAACTTGATCCCATACCCATTCATGAGAAAGAAGCCTCCATTTCTTCTATCCCTCTTCCATCTAATCCCATCCATGATCCAACAACTTTCACTCCCTCTGATGAGACACTTGCCTCCCAAGGGCACACGAATGATCAACCCAATAACTTAGATCCTAAAGAGCATAATGATGATCAAGATTCTAACGATCCTTCACCATCCATTATTGACCAAGCTACAAATCCATCGTCTTATATCCTTGGGCTTACTACCTTCATGCATGAATGTTCTTCCTTAGAACACCAACAACCATTATCTGCTATCTCGCCTTCCTCATCCAATAAGGAACTTGCTGCTAGTGCACCTATACATAATCCCATGGTCCACCGCATACTCCAGAATATGAACTATCAAGGTAAAGGCTTAGGCCTTCATGAACAAGGTATTTTGGAACCTATCCATGTCAATGTTCCTCCACCTTCATACGGCCTTGGCTACATACCACAAGGTGAGCAATCTCAAGATGTTGGTACTTCCTCCACTCCTCCTAAGTCTACTACTTTCCATCGCAAACCCTATCATATCCCCAAAACATATGTCGCCATTCCACCTCCATCATCCTACATTTGTCAAAAGCATGTGACCATACACCTTCCACCATCCAATCTACCTCTGTTACTTCCATCTCCTAATAGCCCCCTATGCATCCTACCACCACTTCTTCCAACACCTTATCCATCCATCTATGCATCCTCTAAATATCCCAATCATGGCCGACAAATGCACATATTGTCTAAACAAGAAGGTTTCACCAACCTCACTTCCACCATCCCAAGAGAATTCAACGTAAAAAATGTGGATGCCTCTACCTATAAAATAAAAAATCCTATGAGTCCTCATGACCTAGGATACAAAAGCCAAGAATCAAAGAAAAATCCATCTCAAAAGTTGCATACACCCATACACCTCAATGCCAAACTGACAAAGGTGTGGGTCCCCAAGCATCACGCAATTACCTCCAAAGCTGCACACAAGCTACATACACCCAAACTCATACCTTCACACGAAAAGTCTAAAAGCAAAATGGTTTGGGTACCTAAGCAAAAAGTCCTCAAGTCAAATGAGGCATCCCCGTCTCATGAATCCCAACCATCCACTTTCTCCAATTCCATCCAAAAGTATCAAATCCTTCCATCCCACATGACAAACAAAAATCAAAACAATGCAAAGTCTATGTGGGTCCCTAAAGGCCTATATCATTCATCCACCAAGAAAAACTCTCCATTGCTTCCTACACCACCTTCCCATCATCAGCTTCAATGTTTATCACAGTATGTGCAACCATTGGTCATGGTTCCCTTCCATTCCACAATACTTCCGTATAACTCCATCTCCCCTTCCTTCCATTGTTATCCTACATATCTTCCTCATCCTATTCCTATGGTCCATGCTTTTGCATAAGCCTTCCCTCCATATTTTGTATCATAATCCACTATCTACCTACGCCATATCACTTTCATGTGATCCCCTACCAACATCTGTGAGAACACTTGGCATTGTCCATGCGACAACATCCATCTAGTGGGACTGTCTCCTTTCACGGAACTAGATCCTTGAGTCTCTCCCTTCCATATCTGCATTTTCCTACCCAAATGTTTCCAAAAAAAAAGGAAAAAAAGAAAAAAGCAAAGAAAAAAATTCTTTCATCTAATGGTGAAAACCTGGCAAACAGGCGCCTTGGATAAGTACCATGATAAAAACCTGGCAAACAGGTGTCATGTGTAAGTTGATCTTCTATGTCCCCTACACTTGGGGGCACCTTGTCTCATCAACATATCACTTTTCTCCTACCAGTTTCCTTTCATACCATTTCCTATCATATCCTCTATCCATTGCATAACTATACTGTCCCATCCATCCATCTAATCTTCCTTTCCTCTATTCTTTGGTCTTGATAAAGATTGGGGGCACAATGTTGACAAATGTTTTAGATGTCTCTTGGCATACCTTACCCCTCCAAACCATGCAAATCATTCGTTACCCTCTCATCCTCCTATCGTCATTAGCATTGTCATGAAAAATCCTAGGTACTCTACCTACAATGGGGCACGTTATTCTTATGCAACATAACCCTTGGAGATCACATCCTTGTTTCCTTCTATCCACCATTGCCCATCCTCATACCTACCTGTTCCATTCTTTATCACCCGTACATCTACCTATCCATGGTGTTTCCTTGTCATCGGTATCATCTGTTCCATATCGTGTCTTGCCTAATCCATATCTGATCCATATCTATTCCATATCTGATCCATGTCTGTTCCATTTCATGTCTTGTTTGATCCATATCGTCTCATCTAATCCATATCTTAGGTCCATGGTCCAAGTCCGTGAACTACGTTGCCTCTGCGCCGTCACGTAGGCAAGGCCATTATTCTAATGCGCCCCCGAGGCTCCCATTTCTTCTGTGGTCCCATTCATCCCCTTTTCTTTTCTTCATTCTTGTCAGCTTTCTTCTAGTCCATCCATGGTCCATTAGGGTTTACCCTGAACTACGTTGCCTCTGTGTCGTCACGTAGGCAAGGCCATTTAGCAATGAGCCCGAGGCACTAGGTTAGTCCATTAGGGTCCGTCTCCCCAATAAGGATTGAGCAATCTTCTCACCAAGCAAGCAAATGCAAGCAGAACCCACGCCTCAAGCAAAAAATCTTGACTATGAGCATCTTAACCTATCCAACGCAAAGCAAATACCCAAGGTCTTCTAAATGATTTTATGCAAATTAAGGCAAGAAATAAACACATATCAACGCAAACATGCTTTGTAGATCAGAAACATGGTTAACAGTTCGAGTCCTGATTTTTGCTATCATACCTTCCTATGCTACTTAAGGATGCCAAAAGCTAGAGATGCTATGATGGGGGCATGATTACTTTCTTTGTTTGCTATTTGTGGATTAAACTTTAGTAATGTGAAGCCTTGTCTAAGGACATGATCGGCAAAAGATCATCGAGGACATCAAAGGTATAACACGAACGGGGGCAATCCTTGTTTGTTGAAACGCAAGAAGTACTCAGGTCATCTAGATTCAATTTTGACTAGATGCTTGTATTAACTTGCTAAATCACAATCCATGTAAGTGATACTCAGGTCATCTCGGTTCAATTATACCTAGATGCTTGTATTCACTTACAACATTTCAGAAAATGTACCAAAAACACAATGCCCAATGATGAAATAAAGCACTCCAAAAGCAAAACATCCATCCTATATCCATTTATACATCCATACCATACCCCATGCAATAAAGATCCAACAATGCAGAGTATCAATACAAATAAAAGCTTGTGAGTCCTTCTATCGAGTCTTTCTTCTATCAATCAGATTTCTATCTATCATCAGATCTTTCATCCTTGTCCAATCAGTCTGCGCAATGATCCAAATACAGGTCCATCCTTAATCCATATCAATCATGTCAAGTCAATCTTGCACAAATGATCCAATCACAATCAGTGGTCTTGATCCTTGTCTGGTCGTAAACCAACTCGATCAGTTAATCAATCAATTGTCTTATACAGGATGTTGCATTGTCGAAATCAGACCAATACACGTGTCTTACACGACATGCTTCATTTCCTAAAACCAGACACTATCCTTCATGTTGCTCTAGGGATCTATCATTCCCCGCCATGACAACACGCCTGCCGTGTTGGTCTAGGGATATATCGTTCCCCGCCATGACAAAATTGTTGTATATCATTATTAGTATATCATTGGTTTACCGCTTGACAGGGGCAATACCTTGTTTGTTCTTGTGTCATTTGTGCATACTTACCTACCTGCTTGTGTGTGTCATCATTCCATCTTGCATCGCGTATCATTCGACTCTTTCTTCAACCGATTTCTTCATTCTAACCTAGCTTCCCTTTGTCTTCGTGAGATTGTCCGTCTCACGCCTTCTGCCTCCTCCTCGTCCAATCTCCCGAGGGGGCATCCTGTCATCAAACTTGTACCAGGGGCAAACTGGGGCATGTATCATCATTCAAACTATCGACTTCTTTGAAACAATGCTATAAACAGCATTGCATCAAAGAGGGGCAAAATGTATACGCCTAAAAATGACACAAATCATCCTAAATAAATATTCTAAATATTTATTCCATTCTTCTATTAATTAAATAAATATTCCAAATTTATTTAATCGATTCACTATTCCATAATTAAATAAAATCTATTTATTTAATTAAAAATCTTCTAAATGTCCTACATGATTAAATAATCATAAATTATTTAATCAATCCAAATTCCTCTATCCTAAGTTCTAAATTCCAAAAATCCACTTCACCTTTTCCACCTCACCTTGTCCACCTCATCAGGTTGCACATGTAATTAAATATATTTAATATTTAATTATCTTATTTTCCCTCACCCACATGGCCTATTTCTTCTCAAATCAGAGATTAGTTAACTAATCAATCAAAAAAGTTAACTAACCTGTCAATTGAGTCAAATCCTCAATCAATTCAGTCAGTCCCACGATTTATTCTTCTAACTGATCAATCAAGTCTGTTAACAGACCAGTCAATGGAGTTAACTCTCCAATCAGTTTTGTCACATCCCCCCTTTCATGATGGAGCTGGGACACTTGTCACATTTCTACTGGTTGCACATTCCTCAACCATCCTCAGCCGTTGATCTTCATATCTCCTCTCAACCGTTGATTCTCATTCTTCTGAGTCTATAAATGAAGCTTCATCCTTCCATTCTATTCATCCAGGCTTTTGACATCGTTACTCTGCAGAAATATCATCAGCGCGCCTTTGGCACCCTTTTGTCATCTACAAGCTTGAGATCACATACTTGCATTGGAGCTCATCTTCATTGCATATCACCATAGCCATTCACCATCGACTTCCTACGAATAGCTAAAAAGAGTGCACTCTCTGAGGGCTCACTTCATCTGCAAAAGGACGATTTGTGATAGGCGAACAACAGAAGTTTAGAAACGGGAGAGGTTTGCACTGTGTTTGTTCATTGCTTTGTTTATTGAATCTTTCTTGTTTCACTATTCTATTGATGTTTGGGTCATGTTTATTTCATTTGATTGATCACCATTTTACCCTTACAATATGTAAATATAACATATGGACGGTTTGCGGTCATATATATAGAGTTTTTGCATCATTAGTGATTGCAGATCCCACCCTTTGCCATTGATGTCAAAGGGGGAGTGAAGAGTAGTGAAAAATGAGAAATCCAACAAAGGGGGAGCACTAGAAAGCAGTGTGAACAACAATATGGAGCACAAGTAAAGGGGGAGTTATTCCAACACTTAGTCATTTATCACTAAGTGTTGCCATCAATGCCAAAGGGGGAGATTGTTGGAAAGAGACACTGCTAGGCATGATAAGTGTTGTCATTGATGGCAACTAAGTCTCTACTACATCTGCATTGCTTAATTTACCCATACCAGAAATTAGATTGAAGATTTGTCTAAGTCTGAGAAGTCAAGAACATAGTGTGTAATAGGGTCCGGTATCTTGGTCCAGATCTCTCCAGTGGAAAGTTATAATTTGCTACAGATCTGAGGTAGTCATAAGCATTGTCAAGACAATCTAAATCAAGAGTCTTGGTCTCCGGTGATAAAGGATTAGAAAGTTATTAGCCTCTGAGTATTAGGTTAACAATTTGACAGAGCAGTTAGAAGAAGAATAGGCTAACCTTGTAAATGATCTTAGTTTCAGATGTATGGAAGCTGTTGATTGGGCAAGTAGTGATGACCAGTGATAGTGGTTGACCTAATTGATGATTTGTGAGTGCAAGTTTTGGTCCGCGTCTCAAGTTATGCATGGATCTAGCCAACAGAGCAGAGTATTTAATAAAGTTCCAAGTGTTCTTGAAGCTGACTGAAAAGTAATTAAAGATTAGGATGCAGATATATATAGCCGATGGATATGGATGATTTTGGTGTGTGTGTGTTGCGACTATGGTGTAATTACGAAAAGAGCGGAGATCAAAAGTTCAAATGTTAGCAGAACAGTAAGAGGAGTAGAGTAAGGATGAAGTGTGTCAAGTCAGTTTTCTATGCTTAACTGGAACTAAACTCCAGCATTGATAGATGCTAAATAATCAGTTCAAATTTATTGTAATTCTCTTTTTGTAGGCAGTGAGCCCGAATGCATGTGCATTCCCATTGTAATACTTTTAACATAGTATAATCTTTGTGGGTTAATCCCCACCGTGGTTTTTCCCTTAACCGGGTTTTCACGTCAAAAATATTTGTGTCAAGTGTGTTATTTATGTTTTTGCTCATGTGTTATTGATTGATGCTAAAATGTTTACATCACTAATTTGATTCTAAGCTATAAAGGAAGATTAAAGGTAGAAAAGTTTAAATTGTGGGACAACTAATTCACCCCCCTCTTAGTTGTCCGGACCTAATCCAACAATATCTCTTACACAGCTCTTATAGATAGTTATAAATAGTAATTGGTCAAAGATACCTTGACTAGCCCACTAGTAACCCCCCTTTGAATGACTTCTTACATCTGTCACTTATAAGACTATTTACAAGTGATAAAGAGTGATAACTAGAGAATCTTGAGATTTCCTCCATGTATGGTGTCCCATTCCATAAGGGCCTAACATTTACAACATATAATTATTAAATAATTACAATAACATTATAACATGTAAGGTGTACAACAACTAGTCCTAACAATATCCTAGTTGTATACATTAAGAATGACCATAAGGGGACTCCAATAGGGTGAACTAACTGCTAGGGGTTGAAATGCCTTGTGCTTACAAGCTTCATTAATGCATTTTTAATATTCACCTTTGTATCCACTTTCTCAATCATAACCATTTTGTCATCCACCATCTTGTGAGAAAAATGGTGCTACACATCAATGCACTTAGTCCATGTGTGGAAAGTAGGGTTCTTTTCCAAGCTAATAGCACTCTAAATGTCACACTAAATATGCACTATATCTTAAATTAACCCAATATTTGAACATAATCTCTAAAGAGAAATTGCCTCAAAGGAATGAGTAGCTACCATGTACTCTATTTCTATAGTCCATAGAGCAACCTCAACCCATATTTTTCTCATTTAGCTCACCACACCACTAAATAGGTTAAAAACATAACCATTAGTAGAACTCCTACTATCCACATCTCCTACCTAATGAAAATCCATGAATCCCTATATATCCATTATCTTCCTCAAATCAAGTCCTCCTTGATAGAAAATAAAATACTTTAAAATGCCACAAAGATATCTAAAGACCCTCTCTTTGTAGTCTAATGCTCCTTACCTAGATTTGACATATATAAAAGATTTTGCACACATTTTCTTCAATACCATGTAAAATTTGCCTAGGCAATCTATCCAAGACCAAAATACAAATAACTAATTCACATAACTAGTTGCTTAAGACAACAAAGAAATGTGAACACACAACACAATGGCTATTCCATTCATCAAGTATATGAATCTAATGTGAGATATGCTCATCAATTATGCAACTTATGTAATCTATACTCATCAAGTATGAACTTGTTAGGATCATGTGTGCTATTTACCTTACATAACCTAAGGTCTAATGTAACTTAAGTATTTATAGACGATTAATTATGTATGCATCTTCAAGAATTATGGAGTGGGCGAAATGGGATGCTCATGGCAGGATGGGGACATATGTAATTATTTATTATTCTTTAGGGACATGGAAATATTGTTATAATGAGACATTGATGAGGGGGTTACATAGTGGACTTATAAGAGCATATCCCATTATTATTTTGTGTACAAATGTAATTAGCAATTCATGGGGGAGTGCTTGTGAGTCACATATGCCAACTTACATGATGGAGGTCAAAGATATTCGTGTGTGGAGTTACATTCCACTTTTGAGGTTGTTCTCTTATAGTGGGTCATGAGAGTTCTTACCATGGTATTTTAGGACCTTGTTTGGGCCCATGGTATTGCCTTTTAGTAATTTTATGGGCCTCCTTAAGTTGATATATTGAGGGCTTGAGATGAAGGTATTAAGCATTATTTCTTGCATGGTTCTGCCACCATATTTTCTTCATGTTTGAAGAGTGTTGATTTACTCTTTCTCTTGATAGAGCAGTGAGACTCTAAGAATGTATTATAACCATTGTTGTTGCTAAATAATACATTGGATGTGCTTTAGAGGCTAGATTGTTCTCAAAAGGGTTTTCCTAGGGTATATCCATGTCACTCTTGTTCTATGATTTCTATTCTTCTTCTTCTCTCATTATTGTTCTTTTCTAAGTGTTCTTTCATATGCTAGAATGTTGCTAAAATTTTCAAAAATAAGATACTTGTATTTCTCTCTTCAAAGGGTTAATGTGGAAAAAAATTACTTATTTAGTCTTTAAGATTTGTCTTGAGTTTAGTTTCTAGTGGCTTGTGAGTATATTTTCCTATAATTTGGCATTAGAGTCTAGTTTTGGCTATCGAAGGGTTTATATTCCTTGTGATTTTAATCCTTGTTTAAGTGGGAGTTTTGTAGTTGATCCAATTTTCAAGAAAATAGTCATGGAAAGTACTTGTAGAATGGATAAGGTGGAGGAACTTGGAATTGGTCATGGAGTTTGGAGTACTTATGGTGGGTCCTTGGTTTTACTCTCTAGTCATGTGAGAAAGCATTGAACGATTAGCCCTCGTGGTTGCATGCATGCTCCATAGGTTGCATGTGCTTGCATGTTAGTGCATGATATAGGCCTATGTTGTTCTAGAAAAATATGGGTGGACTCATCGCTCACATGCCATTGCATGTTGTAGATTCATGGAGATTTGGGCCTATGATACAGGAGCACCCAAGCCAATCTTGGCTTAAAACTTAGTCAAATATGAATGTCCAAAGAGTTTTTAGGAAGTAATTTAGTCTTAGATCCATGTGATAAGGTCAAAAAAGGAGGAAATTTGGAGTTTAGAGTCATAATTTTGGTTGTTAAAAACAAAGTCTAAAAATGTAAGTGATAGGAAGAGTTTACTATGTCAACTTAACAAATCATATAATTAAAGGCTCCCAATGGTCATATACTTTGAAATGAAGTCACAACCAATGGGAAATAAGTTCAAACATGTATATTAGAGCCTTCACACATTGGAGGGAAGGTAGCATTGAGATTTAAGGCATAGCATTGTAAGAACACATTTTGATTAATAAAAAGTTATGTTTTTCTGATTTTTTCTGCAATGTTGATGTTCCTGAGGATGGTACTGCCCCATATGGCCTCCAAATGACATAAAATTGGATTTTTTGGAAATTTATTTTAATCACCTTTCATTTGATTCTAATTTTATAAATTTGTATTAAGTTTTGCAAAATTTATAGCCATTTTTGTAAAAACTATTTTAAACTACCAAAAACCCTCATCTAGGGTAACAGTCCTGTTGTATAGTGTGGTATGGCCTCCTAGAATACTTTCTACATAAATGGTTGAAATTCATTTTAGAGGGCATTCTTAACTCAAATGGGTTTTTTATTGGGTTCAATTTCATTGAGTTTGGAGGGAGATATCTCCATTTTTCTAAAACTGGTCTGAAATAACTTAGTTTTGAAGGGTCATTGTGAGAGTTTGTGAAGCCAATCAAGAGCATAAGTTTGTAAATTTGTAAAACCAAGTTGTTGCCACCTTGTATTGCATCAGCCTACATGTATGTGCATGATATGAATTTGTCATATTTTGTTGTTTGAATTGCAATTTCAGAGGTTTCAAATTTGTGGGTATTCTAGACATGTAACTGTAGACACTTAAAAATGTCTTGAACCTGCGAGCACTATTTTCACATCAATTTCTCCCTAATTTCACATTCTTCTATTAATTAAATAATTTTTAGTTATTTGATTAATTCATTTTCCTATTTCTAGCCTATAATTAAATAAATTTTATTTATTTAATTATTCATCTATTATTCCTCTATTTTCCTCTATAATTAAACAATTAATTTTAATTATTTAATTATTCATTTTCCTATGCCTCCATCACTCAAATTAATTTAAAGAAATAAAATATTTATTTAAATATAGCTCTCACTGTAATGTAGAAAAATAGGGTTTTTTCAATTTAATGTAATGTGTGGTTAATCCTCCTTTCACTACATACATTCAAGGGCATATCAATCGAGTTGAACCTCCAATTTGTACAAAAGGATTCACCTATCAGGTTGGGCTACCACTTGGAATGATGCGAAAGTTCAAATGTATCAAACAATATCTCAATTTTATGCTCAATTACTCTTAAAACCCTAAATAAGCAAAATAATAAGCAAATTAATGAATTACGACAAATCCTTTCAGACCAAGGTGAAGGAAAAAGATTATTAACTCACTATTTTTTTGAAATCCAGAATGCAGAATAGTCAAGGACACTGGCATTAACACCCTAGTCCAAGTTACAGTTTTCGTCATGGAATATGGATCTCCTTCCGACACTGATTTGCACTATTTCTTCTGTTTGTGCCTAGAAAAAGATGGAGGACACTGGCACTAGTGCCCTTGCCTCAAAATGTTCACCTTTGTCCTCTGCTTGTCAGATCCCAAATCCTTGTTGTCTGCAACCTCCTTTCTGCAACTCCACTCTGCAAAACTCGGTACCTTTCACCTGCAATCACAAAGGAGTGTGGGAGGGGGTTGTGGTGTTTAGAGGCTTGCCTCGGTCAAGCCTCAGAGAGACATTCAAGTCTTCCAAACACCATTGTCAGATAAGAGTGCGTATCCTAGCGGGATAGAGGAAAAAATCTAAATGATAAATGATTGAAAACACAATAGATATCACCTTGAAGTGTAGATCTCATGGAAGGAAGATGCTCTTCATGCCATGAGGAGATGAAGCCAAATCTATAAATACAAACACAATAACAACAACAAAACATTGCTCTGCCACACAATGAGAACATTGAATTGTTTTAACATAAGCTTGTAGATCAAAATGCCCATCTAGTTTGCAAATGAAACCTAATCATGCTTATATATGCAACTACAAACATTCTCGCTAAGAATTTCGTAATTCAAACTTGAGATGTCATCATAGGACCTAAATAACAGTCATAAAACTGACATTTAAATTTAGGGCAGACCCAAAATAGGGTAGGACTAGGACGCTAGTGCCCAAGTCCACCCCCTTATTTTTGTTCAAGGATCATCAAAATAGCACCCCCTAGGTCCTATTTTCCATAAGACTTTAGGGTTTTCTCATTGGGAGTCAAAATTAACATGTAAGATGCTCTAAATGCAATTTAAGGACCTAGGAGCTAAACCTTAAGAGGGAAAAGCCCCCAAGGGGACATTTTCTGACATAACATTTAGCCCCCACTTTAATGTATGTATAAATGCAAGGCCAATACATGCATTAAAGTACGGTCAACAAACACAACAAACATGCCAAGCATAATGAAGACATGCCAAATACATTGAAGACAGTAACAGGCATGCAAAACATGGAGAAGATAGTTACAATCATGCAAAACACGGAGAAGACAACATTGAAGACACATAAAACACAGTGAATATAATGAATGTAGTGATTATTTTCTTTTTCTTTTTCTCATATATAAATGCAAATGCAAGTGCAAGGAAAGTAAACACATAACCCAAAATGCAGGAGGGACTCATCACCACATGTCTTTAGACTACATATGGGGCAATAGACATGCAAGACAAATCTTAGAGTGTAGGAGGGACTCATCACCACCAATCTTTAGACTACACTTGAGAACAAACACGCCATAAAAAATACCAAAGTATAGGAGGGACTCATCGCCACATGTCTTTAGACACCACACACACATGGAAGCCATGGAGAAAACATGGCAAACAAGCGATGGAAGAAACCTATTTCTAGGTTCACAAGCATCTTAAGCACGCTATAAGCACACATTGATGATTGTGCTTCGCCACAACAATCGCCAAAGACATGCTTAAGGGTTAGGATAGTCTCAGATTTGCCCTGCTTTTGCAGAGGACTTTTAGAAAATGACAGGATGTGCAATGTCTTTGAGAAATACACCATCCTCACCTCTGTAGAGGGCTTAAAATAAAAGGATATTCATGATATCTCGCCTCCGCAGAGGGCTTAAATTATTTCAATAGATTCAAGTTTTACAAACACACTTTAATAGCATCTAAATTAGATAGCTTACCTTATATATGCCCCCACCTTAAGGTGGTTGATATCATGTACCAATATCAAGCACATTAAGGTAGAGAGAAAACACACAAGGGAACATGAGCTCTCACAAAGCCCATGCCCATCGGAGGTGACATGTACTTTACGATCACCAAATGTTCCCATAAACACACAATTTCCTACAAGAAAAGGTGTTAGCATCCATATAATCAACAATGCATATAATCATTCACATAGAGAACTGAGGAAAGCAAGATCCAAGATAGACAAAGTGCACAGAGCAACAATATTGTTATGTTTTGTAAGTGCGATAAGACAACATCAAGATCACACAGGGTGATTCTACTAGCCAAGTGTCAAATAATATATATCAACCCCATCGTCATTATTGGACTAGGTCCATTTTTTGATTTCTCGCTGAAGGGACACTAGGTCTGTATCAGTATAATAAGTTTTTCATCATCCGCTAGCTAGGTAGAACCACTAGAGGAAGGTAAACAATAAATCAAGAGAGGAGAAACAAGTGCCTTAGGGACAATCATGTAGGAGGGTGCCCCCAAGTCACCAACTGCAACGCTATGTCCATAAGACACAACACACAACAATGAAAATAGAGGAGAAGCAATATAGAAGAATGATGATACAAATAGAAGAAGGGTCACAACAGAGGTGGTCTCCTGATATCCTTGACCTTACGAAAGTATCAAGGGTCATCCTAGGAGGCCTAAACAACACACATCATGGGGGAAACACAACACAAAGGTAAAGGGTTAGAAATACTTACCTGCTAGTATGATCGTACTAAAATGTGGAACTTGAAAGCCTCTTGAAGAGATGCTCTATCAAGTTTTGTGCAAAGCTTGAGTGGTTCTCACGAGAGTTTTGTTTATTTTTAGGGAGTCCATATGATGCTTGTTTCTCAAATCCTTGTGTATGTGAAATCTTTTGTTGTTTATGAGGAGGAGAACCACTATTATTGCCAACTGACGATAGTCTTCTTACTCTTTTGTGATCCTTAGCTCTTTTTCTTTGTTGAGTTTGTCTATCATAGTGACAAGGACTATCTTGTACTATCTCAATCTTTTCTTTTGTTAGATTATCTTCCTTCAGTTGTTCTACTTGCTTTTCCAATGCATTTTGGTTGTCTCCCAATCCTTGAAGGGATAACAGAGGAGGAAGCTTAGCATAAATACCATTCCTTCATGGGTGAGGTAATACTTCAGTATTTTCCTTATCCACTTCTATTGTAGCAATAATCTCATCGTAGTTTAGATGTCATCTTCTACTTCAAGTGTATTTTTCTCCATCATGTTATTATCTGTATGCTTAGGGAAAGGATTAGTAAATATTTACAAATTTTGATTCAGCGGAGCAACAGACTTCTTTCCATTGTCATTCACACCCAATACTTGTATAACATTCGAGTCAATGAGGTCTTGTATTTCATGTTTAAGATGCATACACTATTCAGTATCATGTCCTTGTTGCCGATGAAAATGACAAAAGGCATTAGCATCAAAAAAAAGTCCTTGCATTTTACTAAGATCCAAAGGTTTAATCAGGGGAAGCTTCATGAGGTTATTACTCATAGCCTGATTCATGATAGAATGATAGGATCCAAATATCAGAGGAATCTTTCTTTGTTGATACAGTGCCTTCTTCAGATTAGTGATAGCACACACTTGTGAAAAATTGTTTAAATTTTTTCCATTAACCTTGATGAAAGTCTTATTATTCCTCTTAAAGTTGTTTTATGATAGTCCACTCGTGGATTGACCAACTTGAGCTGATGATTTTTTATTTTCATACTAAATAGACAAAAGATGATAATCACGAAGGGCAGTACATAAATGTTGAAAGGAGTTATACTTCATCAAGAGAATCTTATCACATTTGTTAGGTTGTATATTTGTAATAAACAACTTTTGAACATCCTCATCCTTCATCTGATATTGAATTTGTTCATAGAGAGATTGATACTGACTAATAAACTCAGTTAATTTCTCTTTCGAACCTTGCTTGCAATGAACTAAATCAATCAAGGAGACTTGAGGTCCAATGTTTGCTTGGAAATGTTGTAAAAATTGATCAACTAACTGCAAAAAAGAGTGTATTGAATTTAGAGGTAGAGAGAAAAACCATTCTAGAGCCATATCCTTGAGAGATCACAAGAAATGTTTTGCTAACAAGTCCTCTTCAAAGTAAAAATCACTACACATAGCTGTGAATGCTGCCACACGAGTATTAGGATCACCTTTTCCACCATACTTTTCAAAGCGAGGAGTCTCAAACCTCTCAGGCATAGGAGTTCTCAAGATTGCATAAGATAGGGGATTACAGGCATGATAAGTTGGTATATTAGGTTGTGAATAATTTGTCAAGTTTATCACCTTTTGCTATAAAGAAGTCATGCCTTGTAATAGTTGGTTTAAGATGGCATCATTAGGAGATGTGCTTTGTTGTGAGGAATTAGAACCAAAGTGAGGAGGTGATTGAGCCTGAGTAGTGATAAGCGGAGGCTATGAATAGTTCAGTGGTGGTTGAACATAGTGATAGGTGGATGGTGGTTGCAAATAGTTATATGTAAGAGGTGGTTGAGAATAAGTGGGATGGAGAGGTGGTTGAGAGTAAATATTCATAGAAGATGTCACCTTAGGTGCCAAGTTCTGATAATTAAATCCCACAGCTTTGTAGTTTTGTGAATTAGTGCCATTAGATACTCCAATACTAGTGGTAGCATTACTACAAGCATTTGTATTAGTTGTTAAAATCGTTGATGCAAATGTAGATATTCCCGTAGTCGGTATAGGTGCTGATACTTGTGTATGAGACAGTGACGACATGTTCTTAATACCATTGGCACATTCAGTCACTGTCATAACATTATTGTGTATTATATGCATTAAACTTTGGATAATGTTAATATCATCTTGTCCTTTTATCAATGTTGTGAATCACAGGTATAACTTCTTCCACTATCCTTTCAGTTTCAACAAATGCTTGAAAATCAGCTAACTCTTTATCAAGTTTGTTGATTTTCTCATTAGGTACATGTGTGATCACCTCAATAGTGTCCTCTACATCATGAAATATTTGATCTTCCATAGTGGTTGTATGAGATATAGTATCTTGCGAAATTTGTCTCTCTCCTTTTGTAAAGATGTTCAATAGGTTTTCAGAGGTAGGAATATCATTTTATTCAAAATCACTAGATCCCATGAGTCTTCTACTTCTTCTTAAAGGGATATTTCTATTAGGGCAGTAGGTTATAATACTCATACAAAAGAATGCAACCCTCAATGCACAAACTAATAGAACAAACCCTAGGAGAAAGATATGTTTAAGATCTAAGATGTTTGATTTTTTAACTTTTTTCAATGCAAATCACTAAGGGAAGAGGTGTTGTGAAAATTTTCAAGAGGGACACCAAATAATATGCCTAATAATAGCCCAATGATGCAATAATATCTTTCACAACACACTTTTGATGCAAGTCTAGGGTGATGACAAGTCAAAACCTAGTGAAACTACACCTAAAATATGTAATTTTCACAAATTTTCAATGCAAAGGTCTAATAGAAAGGGCATTGTAAGGAATTTGAGGAGGAGCAGCAGATTATAACCTTGATATTAGTCAAATAATGCAGCAAAATCCCTCACAACATGCTTGTAATGTAATTCTAGGGAGATGATAACGTCAAATCTAGTGAAAATGCAAGGTTTTCAAACCCTAGACATGAAATTTTGCAAGAAAACCACTATGATGCAACACTACAGTTAGAAATCATAAAAAATGGTAGTAAAATCTGAAACAAGATTTTAACTACAAACCCTAGCTAATGCAAAACTAGGTTTTTATGAAAAATGCACAATTTCAAGCAATTATTGACAATTTAAGCATGAAAATGCAATGCAAGTGAATACTAAATGACGAATTTCTATAATTTAAATCAGATCTAATGAGAATAACAGAAATTTAATGAAATTAAATGCCAATTAATTCAAATTATACTAAAATGCAAGCCTAGGATGTCGATTTTTTAAAATTTTCCAAAATTTCCAAATTTTCCAAATTTTTTTGAAATTTTTCAAATGCAATAAGTGTATGATGGAAAATAAATTTCAGATTTAATGCAAAAATAAGAAATTAAATAAAATACAACTAAATTAATGCAAATTATGTGAAAATTCAAATCCTAGAATGCAAATGTTTTTGAAAATTTTTCAATTTTTTTGTAGTTTTTCGAATGCAAAAAGATGAATAAATGCAAATCTATCACACAACACTCAGCAATGTGCCAAAAAGTCCAAAAATTTAGGTTTACCAAAATGTAATGTAGAAAAAGAGGGTTTTTTCAATTTAATTTAATGTGTGGTTAAATCCTCCTTTCACTACATACATTCAAGGGCATATCAACCGAGTTGAACCTCCAATTTGTGCAAGAGGATTCACCTATCAGGTTGGGCTGCCACTTGGAATGATGCAGAAGTTCAAATGTATCAACAATATCTCAATTTTATGCTCAATTACTCTTAAAACCCTAAATAAGCAAAATTGTAAGCAAATTAATGAATTACAACAAATCTTTTCAGACCAAGGTGAAGGACATAGATTATTAACTCACTATTTTTTGAAATCTGGAATGTGGAATAGTTGGGGACACTGGCACTAATGCCCTAGTCCAAGGTACAGTTTTCATCATAGAATTTGGATCTCCTTCTAACACTGATCTGTACTATTTCTTTCATTTTTGCCATGGAAAAGATGGAGGACACTGGCACTAGCGCCCTTGTCCTGAAATGTTCACCTTTGTCCTCTACTTGTCAGATCTTGAATCATTGTTGTCTGCAACCTCCTTTCTGCAACTCCACTTCGCGAAACTTGATACTTGTAACTTGCAATCACAAAGGAGTGTGGGAGGGGGTTGTGGTGTTTAGAGGCTTGCCTCGGTCAAGCCCCAGAGAGACATTCAAGTCTTCCAAACACCATTGTCAGATAAGAGTGTGTATCACAGCAGGATAGAGGCAAAAATCCAAATGATAAATGATTGAAAACACAATAGATATCACCTTGAAGTGTAGATCTCATAGAAGGAAGATGCTCTTCATGCCATGAGGAGATGGAGCCAAATTTGCAAATACAAACACAATAACAACAACAAAATACTGCTCTGCCACACAATGAATACCTTGAATCACTTTAACATAAGCTTGCAGATCAAAATGCCCATCTAGTTTGTAAATGAAACCTAATCATGCTTATATATGCAACTACAAACATTCTCGCTAAGAATTTTGTAATTCAAACTTGAGATGTTGGCATAGGACCTGAATAACGGTCATAAAATTGATATTTAAATTTAGGGCAGACCCAAAATAGGGTAGGACTAGGGCGCTAGCATCCAAGTCCACCCCCTTATTTTTGGTCAAGGATCATCAGAATAGCACCCCCTAGGTCCTATTTTCCATAAGACTTTAGGGTTTTCTCATCGGGAGTCAAAATTAACATGCAAGATGCTCTAAATACAATTTAAGGACCCGGGAGCTAAACCTTAAGAGGGAAAAGCCCCCAAGGGGACATTTTTCGACATAACACTCACCTTGATTAAATAAATCATATTTATTTAATTATGGTTTCACACTCATCTCCCATTTCAGAATGATTAAATAAATGGAAAAATTTATTTAATTTAAGCTCTCCCACCTCATCATTTATTCAAATAAAAAATTCTCTTTTGTCCTCTTATGAGAGGGAAACCCTACTCAATCTACACCATCCATATCTCTCAAAATTCAACACTAAATCTGCACCCTTCATTGAACCCTATCTTTCTATAAAAGCATCTCTCTAGCCTCATTTTCAGACTTCCTAGCTACTTGATCACAAGAAGAGTCTTCAAGATTTTTCTAATCACCACATGTTGGGCTTCTCATGATTATTGCAGGTCTGCAAATCTGAGAGCAAGTTATAAGAAAAATTAAGGAGAACAATGGAGGAGAGCCATGTTTAGCTTAGGAATATAGATTAGCTTGCTTTGTTTTATGATTTCTATGCTATTTTGTGCTCCATTGATGAGTTAGGGCTTCTATGATTAGTATTAGCATGTTTCCCTGATTTTCCCTAGCTTACATTGGTGAACCTGATGTGAATCATCTGCACTTTGTGCAAATTGACAAAATTAGGGTTTGCAGGATAGTACGACGTACTTGCTGATTCCTATGACGCACTTGGTAGTTTCTATGATGCACTCGTTGTATGGACAGTTGCACTTGCTGAAATCTGCAACACACTCGAGGGTTGTGGCAGTGTAGTCATCTGTTTATTTGGCACATTACTTAGTCTTTCATCATTGGTTGACTAATCTACTTTTGATGTTTTTCTGATTGATTCTAATGCTTTATTTGTCTGACTAACCCTCTAACTATCAGTTTTTATCATTAGGGTTTGGGTATAGCATTAGGGTTTCATGTTTTGAAGGTCTTTTGGGTTATTTTCAAACACCTTTAAAACATTGTTATTTTGTCTACAGATATCTGTTTGATATACATCTTTTTTGGCATCTTGAAATAACTCTGCATTAATAAGATTTCTTATTTTAACCAGGGTTTCAGGTTCAGTTTGTTTTTATCAAATTTACTATAATTCTGAACTACAAGAATAGTGCACCACACTTGCTTACTCCTACACAGCAGTTGTTTGATTTTGTGATGCACTTGCGGGTAGTAACAATGCACTTGCCTGTTGATTAGGGTTTTTAAATCTTTAAGGGATATCTGCTATTAACCTTGTATTGCAAGGAGTTTTTAACAATTTTCTAATTAGTTGTAATGCTTTATCAATCTATCTAACCCTTTGATTTTTAGTTTGCATCATTAGGGTTTCTTGATATAGCATTAGGGTTTCATGTTTACATGGTCATTTGATAAGATTAAACATCTTTAGGATGATTGTTGTTTTGTTTGCAATCATTTGATCAATTTACATCCTTTTGGCATACTAACAGTGCTTCTATATCATTAGGGTTTCACCTTCAGTTTGGTGTTTGGCAAGTTTTATGTGTTTCTAACTTGCATAGTACAGTGCGATGCATCTGAGCCATCTTGCACTGCAGTTGCTATTTTCTACACTGCAATCAACTAATCCTGTGATGCATCTAACTGACAGAAATCTATACTCAAAGCATTCTCCACTGCATTTGATAGACCTTGCGACCCAATCGCCTATCCATACAATGCATCTGTCCGACAGATAGAAAGGGGAGTTGTTTACTTGTTATTTTTCACTCTTTTCTACTACATACAATAGATTAGAAGCTTTCTATTACTGATGATTGGTCTGCAACTATTTGGCATTCACTGGGAAAAGACTTTGAGCTAAAACTACTAACACATTTGTTGCAAGGATCCTTGTGTGTTTACATTTTTTAATATAGGGACACTTGGTTTGGTGCTTTAAAATGAACTTGTGTGTTTAAAAGAGAAACATTTCAATTTGGTGCTCTAAAAAGAATGAGTGTTTGCCATGTTTGGTGTGCTTTCACATTTGTTTAGGCTAGTCACCGAAAGTGTACTTGTCTATGGTTCATCTTCCCTTGTATACAAGTCTTGGGTTAAGAAATAGCTCATTGTATTTGCCTTGAGTATCTTCTTCCCATGCTATAAGCAGTCTTGGGGGTTGAGAAAAAGCTACACCATGATGTCTTAAGTATTTTCCTCTACTACGATCTTGGGTACAAGAGAACATAGCAACACAATTTTGTTTGAGTATCCTCTCCCCTCGCGCCACATGTGATCTTAGGTGTATGAGAAAGAACAAAACACAGGCTTTCCCCTTTTCTTTTTAGTAGGTGGCCTGCCTGGAGTTCACCCTAGGGTTCGACCACAAGCATGTATCTCCAGCGGGATATACAAAGGGGCAAAAACTGTAAGGTGAGCTCAATCCACTTGTACCATAGGGGGTGGTCCTTGCGGTCTTGAGTGATTTTGGATGCGGGTTTGAGATTTCGGTCTCCCATTGCTACTATGCTGTGGCGTTCTTAGGAGTTCCTTCTGTTGGAAATGGTCTAGACAACTGAGAGGGGGGGGTGAATCAGTTGTCACATAATTTAAACTTTTCTACCATTAATCTTCTTTTACAACTTCTAATCAAATTAATGATATAACTATTAAAGCATGAACCAATGACACATGAGCACTTGGAACTTTATTGAATATTCTGCTCTGTCAGCTAGATCCATGCATAACTTGAGATGCAGACCAAAAATTGCACTCACAAATCATCAATTAGGTTAGCCACTATCATTGGTCATCACTAATTGTCAATCAATAACTTCCATACATTTGGAACCAAGATCATTTACAAGGTCGGCCTGTTCTTCTTCTTCTTCTGTCTGTTTTGTCAAACTGTTAACCTGATACTCAGATGCTAATAACTATTGAATCCTTCATCACTGGAGGCCAAAAATCTAGATTTAGATTATCCTGAGAATACTTATGAATCCCTCAGGTCCGCAGAAAATTCTAATATACCCCCAAGGAGATCTAGACCAACGTATTGGACCCTGTCACACACTCTGTTCTTGACTTGTCAGACTTAGACAAATCTTCAATTTGATTTCCGGTATGGGAAAATTATGCAATGTGGATGTGTAGAATAGGCTTAGTTGCCATCAATGACAACACTTATCATGCCTAGCAGTGTCTCTTGCCAATAATCTCCCCCTTTGGCATTGATGGCAACACTTAGTGAAAAATGACTAAGTGCTATTCATTTACTCCCCCTTACTCTATACTCTTATGCTTCTTGACTGATTCCGGAACTCCCCCTTTGCTGGATTCCTCATTTTTCACTGATCTTCACTCCCCCTTTGACATCAATGGTAAAGGGTGGGATCCACAAACACTAATTATGCAAAAATTCTGTATATAAGGCCGCATATGTACAAATAGTCCATATGTTAAATTTACATATATTTAAGGATATCTGCAAAAGTACTCTTTAACTGTACAAATTCGGTGGCCCAACTTTTCTTCATACCATCCAAAATTAAAATGTGTCCACTCAGTAGAAATATATATGCTTCTGCTTTCCTTAGATCTGATGGATCACTTGCCCGGGCAGTAATTTGGGCCTCTGACAAAGTATTAAACATTGTTTCCAACTTAGGGGTAATCAGTCCCCGAAGCTCACCCATTCTTTCCATAATGTTCTTCTTTTCTTTGATAAGCTTCTTTATTTCATTTGTTAGGCTAATTGCTTGACATTCTTGGATCACCGGAGATACTATTAAAGGATCAAAACTTTGAGATAGGTCTAGCAGCTTTTTCTCCCACTCCTTTATCTTTTTCTCAATATCCTCTACTATTTTGGGCCATGATAAACAAAACTTATATACATCACCACCATCCTTAAGAGCATTTTCAATACTCTTTATACCAATATCGAGTGTTTTTCTATCATTATCTATAAGGCCTTTTAGTTCACTAAACCTCTTATCCAAAAATTCTTTCCGGACCTTTACTTTGGCTGACTTCTCAAAAGACTGAAAATTTGTATTTACAGAGTGCACAAGATTTTTCAAATTACCAGAAAGAGAATCATATGTATTTTCTGATATGTGGGCATGATCTTCTCTAGTATTCCAGATGCTAGGCCTATCAACTCACTTCTTTCTATGTGAGACTTCAATATTTTCTCCCTTGCCTTGGCCTGTGTAAATGATGATATCTTCAGCATTTGGTCCAGAGAGAGAGTGTTCAAGTTGATTGGTCCTTGTATCAATTTCGGCTTATCTAACTCTAGCATCTCCTTGCTGAGAAAACTCTACATTGCATCTGCAGTGTCTCATGCCACACTTGCTATTTCAGTTTCCTTCCCTTGTGCTCTATCAGCAGCAGCAATCGGATTGTCTTGCTTTGGTGCATTAACACCATCTCCTTCTGCTAGTTCTTCTGTTCCCTTTGCCTTTTCTTCTTCCTTCTGTTTCTCTTTTTCTTCTTTCTCTTGGTCCTTTCTGGAGTCATCAGTAGCAGGAGGATCTGAAGGATCATGGCCAACATTTCCTTCTTCTACCAATACTTCCTCTTCTTATTTTTGTACTTCCTCTTCTAGACCAGAGGAGTTTAGAGTTTTAGTCTATTGCTTATTCTTCCTTAATCCTTCAACATCCATGTCTGAAGACTCAGTATCTACATTTACCTCCTCTGCAACAGGAAGATTGTGCTTTTTCAAAGCACTCCAGAGAATCTATTTGGTTTCCTTTGCAATCTTGTTTGTCTCCCCAAGCATAAGCTTATTCATTTATTTTTGCTTCGGAACTCATCCTTGGCTTATTTGAATATGAAATTCATTTGCTTCAGAGTAATTTGGGGGCATAATTGTATTAATATTTGTTCTCAGATCTCAAGATCCTTTCTTTTTGCATTCTCTTTTCTCAGTTCCAAAATTTTTTCAAGGATTTTTGGTATTAATGAACATATCTCAATAAAAGCCTTGTTGTAGATATTTAAATATCTTACCATTGCTTCCTCAAGTACTCTTTTGTCAGCATCACTATAGTCATCATAGAATTCTGTCATTGGAGCCAAGTTTCCATCTACAGTAACTGATTTAATGATGTCATCTGTTGAAAGGGCAGGCTTCTTTACATATTCCTATGTCTTTTGCCTCTTTCTTTCCCTTTTGCTTCCGGAGGGCATCTCCTTGTATGTCTTGGCCAATTTTGTGCCTGTGACCTTTAGTTCTTTGATCTCAATGTCAGAATCTGTATCTTCTTCTTCTTCTCTTGTGCTTTCATAGGTCTGGGATGCTTTTGTTTTCTTCCTTTTGTCCCCTTTTACGAATGATTTTGCTTTTGGTTTTGCAGTCTTAGAAGGAACAGGGGCAGTAACAGAACTCCTAGTTGTTCTTGTTTTGGTAGAGGTCTCTACTGGAGCACCTCCTTGTTTCTTTTCTTGCTTTTCTTTCTCATTTTTCTCTAACCTCTCCCTATTTTCCCTTACTTCTTCTTTTGTTATACCTATGCTCTCCACATATGCTTCAACTTGCTTATTCACTTTTCTTTTTGTTTCTAGTTGCCAAAATTTAACATGGATCTTTATGTTCAGTTCTTCAAAAGTGCCAAATCTTTCTACCTCAGTGTCCTTAGGTTGGTTCAACAAATGTTGAGCATACAGCTCCAATACATCTTCCTCAATCTCATATCCCATGGGCATAACCCACACAGTCCTTGGTTCCACTACCTCCATCAAACACTGATATGTGTCTATCATGAAACATATTGTATCCTTATATTTTTCAACTATTGTTTTGGGGATCCTTTCCCTAGAGTGCATCATGTTCTAAAAGTTCTTAAAATAGCCCCAGAGTGCAGTTCTTTGGGCTTTTGCATCACCAAGGTTATACAAATAGTCTCTAATTTGTAGTGCTATAGGTTTATCATTTATCTAGACTAAGCCTATTGATTTTGGTAATTCATTCATAAAATAGAAGAATAAGCATATGACTAGCGTACCATATTTGAAGGAGTTCTTCTTGTATTTCTTGATCTTTTGTAGATTCTCCATCAGTTGGTTCAGCAACAGCTCACACAAATCATAATCCACATTCTCCTTTAGCATCTGATATGCAGCACAGATGGTTGTTCTAGAGACTGAGTTCCCCCTGCTGGAGTGGTAAATCTTATAACCAATCATGGTATTGAGGCAAACTTGACATCCAGATCAGTGATGTCATTGATGGTCATAGCTCTCTTATCATACTTTGATCCAATGACTTTAGTTACAATTTGATTCTTCACTGACTTTAATGTAGGCAGACCACCAATTGAGTGCAATCTAGTCACAACCCTAATGGCATCCTTGGTGATCTTAAAAGGTTTCATCGGTCAAATGAAGTTATCATGCATTCTGCTCAATACATATCGGACCCATTCATCCTCTTCAAAGGTCAGAAAATGAATGACTTGTGCAAAATATTTGTCTTCCAATGTTTTGAACTTAGTTTTGATGTCATAATTCTCATTCCTCAGTTGGGTGTCAAATAAATCCCACAGTTTTGAGTTCCCAAATTCCTCAATGTTTGCGTGTATGTAAACCCTAATATCTTCCACATGTAAAACTCCATACGGGACATCAGAAAAAGCACCTAGCAGATCAACTTCTACAGACTTGTATGGATGTTTCTTGAATTTTGGATGTGGCCTCTCAGTAACATTTACAACCAATGGAGTAGCCATCTTTAACAATAAAATTTGAAAAGATTTATAGAAAAATACCTCTTTCATGGTTTAGGGTTTCACCTTGAGTTGTCGGATGGGATTCTTGCTTGAATTTGATCTTCACTTTTGTTTCTATGCAAGTTCTTTCTCACAGTTCACTCTTCTTCTTCGTTCTTGAATGTAAAGTGTTTCAAGAGATGAATGAAAAACCTTTTATGCCTCCGCAAAACCTAATTCGCTATTGTAATAAATGCGTTGCCCTAACTTCATCCGGTTACACTATTTCTTAACAGTTCTTCATGAATCATTCCGCAAATTTCCATATCAACATCTTTTCTTCTAGAAATCCTTCCAAAGTTTTTGAATCAATTCAAAATATCTTCTCTCATTGTGCCATATCTAGGCACCCACTTACTGGCTAGAGACGTTTGATTTTTAAAGCAGCTCCCCCTGAGCTAGAGCTCCAAATTCAATTCCTGGAGGAATTATCAGCATCAGATTCTGGTGCAGATTCATTACTATTGTTCTCAATTTTTTTCTTGACCCATATCTTGCTCATTTCATTTTGGATCTCATTCACATCAATTTTTCTTTTGCCATTGTCTTGTCTCTGCTCATCTAGTTTTCTATTTACCAAACCTCCTCTTTCATTAATCCTACTTCTGTAAAATCTTGCAATATAACCAGATTTATTGTAATTAAAGTACACAACATTTCTTTGCTTGTATACTTGATTTCCTCTTGATCTGTACTTATTAGAAATATGTCTAAATCCATTGCAAGCAAACAGTAGCCATTGAAAGAGTTACCATTTCCTCTATTGTTAGAGTTAATTATTATCACACTTCTGCATTCATTTGATCTATGACCATACCTTTTACACTTGAAGCATTGTTCGGAGAAGGATGAACCATTTTGATTTGCTTTGCTTTTGCATTGAGTACCTTTATGACCAAATTTATTGCAATTGAAACAATTGCCATTGAAGGATGGATATCTTTGAGCATTAAGCTATCTTATAGGAGGTCTTCTAAGTCTATTTCTTCCATTCCTTGGTTGGAAATTTCTTTGTTCAGATCTGGAGCTTTCACCTTTCTCATAGCCAAGACCATGCTTGTCATCAGCTTTTTTCTGACCTTCAAGCAGTGCTTCAAGTTTAGCTGAGCTTATCTTGAACTTCTCCTTGTATTCATTTGCAACTTCTAGGTCATGTCTAAGAGTGACAATTTGCCTCTCAAGTTCTCTGTCATTATTTATGCTTTCTTGTAAATTAGACTCTAGAAGGCTAGCTATCCCGTCTAACCTACAGCATTCTTCAGTTCTTTCTTTTAGATTTAGATTTAGGTCTTCTTCAGTTTTCTTCCTATCTTCAATTTTCTTGGTTAGCATCATCACCCCAGATTCCATCTCATGTTTTAATACAATAACTTCTTTAGTTAACTTCTCACATTCTTTTGTTTTCTCTTTCATCACCTTATCCTTTTTATTGTCTTCATAATGATTTCCTAGTTGAAGAGGTTGCTCCTTCCTCTTTTCATTGGATCTGCTCAATTTTTCTTTTAAAAATTCAATGAAGTTTTTAGCCTTTTTAAGGTTCTCTTGCAGCTCACTGACTTCTGCTCTGGACTGCTCAAGATCTTCTAAAGTGAGATTAAGTTATCCTTGAAGGTTGTATTCATCCATTTTACTATCTTCCCAGATCTTCCTCAAGTTGTTAAAATTTTTCAAAGGAACTTAGCTCTTATACCAATTGTTGGAAATGGTCCGGACAACTGAGAGGGGGGTTGAATCAATTGTCACATAATTTAAAATTTTCTACCATTAATCTTCTTTTACAACTTCTAATCAAATTAATGATATAAATATTAAAGCATGAACGAATGACACATGAGCAGAAACATAAACAACACACTTGACACCAAGATTTTTGACGTGGAAACCCGGTTAAGGGAAAAACCACGGTGGGGGTTAACCCACAAAGATTATACTCTATTAAAAGTATTACAATGGGGAATGCATATGCATTCAGGTTCACTATCCAAAGCTCACTGCTCAAAGGAAGGCACACTACCTACAGAAAGAAAATTACAATAAGTTTGAACTGATAATTAGCATCTACCAATGCAAAGGTTTAGTTCCAGTTAAGCACAGAATACTAACTTGATACACTTCATCCTTACTCTACCTTGTTTAGTCTTCTGCCAACATTCAGACCTTAGATCTCTACCCTTTTCACACTTATTCCATAGTCACATCACACACACACCTAAATCATTCAAATCCATCAGCTATATATATATCTACATCCTGATCTTCAATCACTTTCTAGCCGGCTTCAAGAGCACTTGGAACTTTATTGAATATTCTGCTCTGTCGGCTAGATCCATGCATAACTTGAGATGCAGACCAAAAATTGCACTCACATATCATCAATCAAGTTGGCCACTATCACTGGTCATCACTAATTGTCAATTAATAACTTCCATACATCTGAAACCAAGATCATTTACAAGGTCGGCCTGTTCTTCTTCTGTCTACTCTATCAAATTGTTAACCCGATACTCAGATGCTAATAACTATTGAATCCTTCATCACTAGAGGCCAAAACTCTAGATTTAGATTATCTTGACAATGCTTATGACTCCCTCAGGTCTGCAACAAATTATAATCTACCCTCGAGGAGATCCAGACCAAGATACCGGACCCTGTCACACAATCTGTTCTTGACTTCTTGGACTTAGACAAATCTTCAATCTGATTTCTGGTATGGGTAAATTATGCAATGCGGATGTGTAGAATAGACTTAGTTTCCATCAATGACAACACTTATCATGCCTACCAGTGTCTCTTTCCAACACCTTCACTACAAATCTTTGTTGTAGTAGTCTAAGACCTTTTGGCTATTTATCATTGTGGTGCAAGGAATGTGGATTGTATCTTAAAGTTACTTACCACATAGAGTCTTTGGTTGAGGTGACACGGTTCCTTGATTGGGTCTTATCCTTTCAAGTTGAGAGGTGTCAAGATGGTCCAGGATCTTGGCATACTCTAGTTACCCATTCCAACTGCTCTATTTAAAATCATCAAAAGGTGAGGTAAGCTTACTTTGGTAAACATCCTTTACTACTAGCTAAGTTGTACATGCTTTATTATTTGTGAACTATGGCTAAGTGAGATTTATGGTAGAAATCTTTCAAAATACCTTACCTTCCAAAAGTCAAGAGTCACAAAATAGCCAAATCTGAATGCTAAGTATTTTCTATGTTGTGTTTTTCTCACTAATCAAGTCAAATTGAAATAGACTTAGAAAACCTAATTTTTAGGTCACAAGCAATAGTGAAACACATCTGTAGGCTTCTGAAACACACTTGTATGTTCCTACCACACACTTGACACCTTCTACAACACACATGCTAAGATAGTAAACCACAGTTGAAGACTTCTAAATCACAATTAACCAGTTCTGCAATGCACCTATAGGTTTTGGCACCACACTTGAGATCTGCAGAAACACACTTTCTTGAGATAAATTTTTTAGGGAGAATTTTGAGTATTCACTCTCCTTAGCTCATTTTGATAGTGATTCTATACTGATACCATAGACTTGCTTAGCCTATTCTCCCCATCCATTTGCATTAGCCAAGTTCAACTTGCATAGTCTAGTTGGTCTTACTCCACCCATTGCCTTCACTTAGTTTATCTTGCATTGACCAAAATAGAATTTGTCATCCTAGGTCATCTTTAGTTTCATCCATCTTTGAGGTTTGGAATTAGGAAAATTTGCCACACTTGAGCCTACCTTTATTACAAACTTGAAATTATCAAAACCTTTCCATCTTCTATTCAAAATCAACCAACAAGTTGGGCCTAATACTCACAAGACTAGTTTAGGTTCATCTTTTTCCAAATCAGCAAGTTGGGTCTAACTCATTATCTAGTCTAGACTCACTTCAACTAGTCACTTTGATAGGTCATAGTTTGTCATTAGTATCCTCTTGTTCAAAATACTCAAAGTTGCATACCCATTAACTTCAATCATTATCATAGCTTTATTGTCATTCACCATTTCCCTTATCTTAGCCTTAGTTGCATTTGTCATCCCTATAACCAAAAAAACCCAAAATATAGCATAGTGCATAATCACTTTACATTGTCATCCTTAGTTGCATTAGGCATACTTATATCCCAAAATACCAAACATATAGCATAGTGCATAACCTCTTGGCATTTCCATCCTTAGGTCTGTTGGTTTTTGCTTTTGAATCAGCATTAGGGGTTGCCAGTTCTAATGCACAGGTAGATTCAGCCAACTGAATACAGGAGGTTGCGTGAGCTCCTCCCCTTCACTTCTGGTTCTGCCGCACCAAGGGGGGTGTCCCTATTTGATAAAAGTATAACCTTGACTAGCTTAATGACAGAAGGATTTAACTTGACGGCAACAGGCAGAATACTCTCATGTATGGACCAAGATTTGTGTAACAAATCACAAGGTTGGCAACATTCTTGGACATAATATCTGGTTAGGTATGAGAGCATGCAGAGGTTCCTAATCCTAATCCTACAACTAACAGGTGGAAGTGATGAGATGGGTTGAAATGGTGTTTGGAGTTATGGGACTTTCCTAGACCCATTGAACAAACAAATTCCCAAACCAGTGCCTTATCTGGGCAGCAGAGTCATATCTAAGACTATAAATGTCTCCCCATGACAACATAAATTCATATCCAGAGGACCTGAGAATAATGCTACTGCCTAACAGCAACATGTCCAAGAAAGAGTATCATTAATGATCATGCTTAACAGATCCTATGATGCAATCTATTTCCCTTTGTATCTGATCAAAAGCCTATTTAACCACTCCTTGAGCAGACGCAATAAATCAGACACACAGTATGCATACATTGAAAAACTTGGAAGTCCTTGACAACCTTGTTTGAAAGGAAAACAAATGACATACAAGAGACAATCAGAAACAATACACACACATGTGTTTTTCATTTAAAATCAATCTGCATAGAAGGTCATCACAGAGAAAATCATCATTTACAATCCAAGATAGATAGTACACCAGACTAAGGACCGAGTCTGTAGCAAAAAATGCCTTTCAAAATGTGAACACCTTATGTTCAGAGCCAGAGCAAAAAGCCCCAAAAACGTCCAACCCCTAAAATGTAACACAGCCAGACCATTTAAATAGAATCGTGTACATTTTGCAATTAATTACATGGCCAGAAGTCAAAAATTTGCCAGATACATTCCTTCCATTTGAAAATGGCCTTCACAGATTAAATGCGACAGACAGGGGGGATCTCGAGCCCAGTGCCACTGTTGGAGAAAATGCTATGCCATAAAATGGGTACCTGACTGCTTGACCATTTGCTCACATCTCTGCACTATCGCCATTGATGGCTCAACCACCCACAACCACCAAGAAAACCATCGCTGCGTTCAAATGGGGAGTTCCTGCCAAAATGCATTTTCTGAAGGTTCAAATCATGTAGGAGAATTAGTCCCACATGCACGGTGCGAAGACAACTTTAGCATTTTAAAAACATGGCCACCCACATACTAAGTGTCGAGCACTTTTGCCACGCTCGACACACGCCTCTTAGCCCAAAGCCCATCGCCCAGACCTATACCATCGGCCCGCTCCAAAAAACTCCTTCCGATCTCAACAGTCTTGCCAATGGGAAACAAAACACACCCTCCGTCGCCATGACTCCCTCCATCGGAGCATCAAAAAAATCCTCTGGCCGACCTCATGTGTTACACCGATGAAGCCCATCGCAATCCCTTGTCGGCCAGAGAAAGACCATTGGGCCAACACATTCTATCCCTGCCGACACAGCTAGTCACACCGACCACCACACCATACTCAGGTCTTCGGCAAGACACACGCCATTGGCACAACAAAAAAGATGCTCGCCGATACGTCGAGTCATACTGACGCACCAACGAGCCACACTCTGCTCCACTATCGGCCAAACACTCTCCATCGGTGGACCACAAAGCACTGCCCCCGATAGCTAAGGTCACTCCGATGACCGAACTCCTCGTTCCCATCGGCCAGACACACATCATCGGAGCAACTGAAAAAACACTGGCCGACACCCTTAGTCACACCGACAAACACTTCCCTAAAGCCTCCAACTTCCACATCGGCCAGAGAAGACCCATCGGCAAAGCACAAATCTCCCTCGCTGATAGGCCAAAGTCATATCGACGACACCTTCGCTTGCTTCTGTCGGCCAGACATAGTCTATCGGCCAGCCCAAAAGCCTCCTTGGCCGATAGACCAACTCTCCCCGATGGCCACCAAAACACCCTCGTCAGCAAAACCTCCACTGTCGGCTCAACCGAAAATCCTCCTGCCGACACAGCCGATCACCCTGATACACACATCCTCTGTCGGCGAGACCCTCAACCGTCGGCCAAGCAGAAACATCCTCTGCCGATGACAAACATTACGCCGATAGACCTGAGATACCCTCATCGGCATGACCAATACCATTGGTGGAACCACAAACTCCATCGCCGATGGACAAAACATGATGACCCCTTCCTCAAGAAAGATGATGCGCATGCTGCAAAACACTAAAGGGGTGCCAAAACTCAGAACATTTTGGATATTTTGGGAAGGTGCCTGCATGAAAAAATGCTCAATTAACTAACAGTCAATTCAGGCACCAATAGTGGCTCTGATTGGGGACGTGCAGGTGCAATACTGTAGCGAGATCCCTAGATCTCTGGGTTGCAGACTAGTGCCTTATCCATTGGGCAACAGAGTCATGAAGTTACCATGATCTGCATCACCAATCAAACTTGATGGCCTAAGGCCACCAAGAAAAGGAAAACCAATATTTCCCCTTGTCAAACACCTTGTTCTCATCTGCATACACTGGGTCAAGCCTGAGAGTACTGCCATGATCTGACCACAAACAAACTTGGTCATCTGCACATTCAACCTCGATTTATTTTGTCACTGTCAACCTTATGCAAACAACCCTCAGCATCAGGCAACAAATGGATGCAGAATGTATCAAGCAATGCATACTCAAATGGAATATAACACATGTTATCATTTGTATCAGCATTATGCATTGTAAAATGATCTCCTAGCTAGACTGAAAACTGAAAATATTCAAAGTCCACCATGCAGCTAGGAAAATCAGAGCTCATTTCATATGCTGGCCTCTCAAAAGAAAAGCTTTCAAATTCACAATTGTGCACATCATGTACACAACCAATAGTAGCACCAAACTAGAAAAGATGAAGCTCTGGCATCTTTTTCAAATCAGGCACATTTTTACAGTCACTTACCTGATGTATGTTGTTTCCTCTTTCATCAGGATGAGAAACAGAATCCAAGTCAAAAACAATGTCTAGATCCTCACCATACTCAGACAGATCCTCATCATCACATGTGTCATAAATGGGTGACCCAGGTGCATCAGTTTCATCATAGTATGCCATTGGTTCATGGGCAGCAGAGCACGCATTTTCATCACCAATGGATTCACTCTATGGAGGAGTATCAGCCTGTGTGTCATAAGCAAAACAACCATCAAATGAAAAACAATCATGCTCTGCACTAGCACTTATTTCAATTTCTGACTGCTCTTCATGATCTCCATGTGTTTGAAAGGTAGGCAATGGGTCACACATGGGACTGTTTCTCTGTTTGCTTATATCTTCTCTGTCTTGAGTACAATACTCACAATTGTCTCCACAGGTCCATTCCAAAAGTTGCTCATTACTATCCACAACCTCGTTATTGTTTTCATGGTCATATGCCTCATCATTGCAATGGGAATCCTCACTAGTCCTTTCACTAGCATCCTCAACTGGTGAACAATCCAGTTGAGCAGTATTGTTAGCATTATGTTCAAATACAACAGTCTCAACCTCTATGCTTTCATTTTCATTTTTATCTGCACATGATGCCTTAATTATTTGGTCATTTATAGCTTCACAACTATTTTTCACACCAAGGCCAGGAGACAGGGATTTCAGCAGGTGCACATTTCTGATTTTTTCTATTTTTTCTACGAATTTGTATGCCATCTGCATACTTGTCACCTTGAAATCCCTCAGTAACGCACTAGAGCCCTCCTCAAAAGCCTCAAAGAATATGCCTACACAGGTTGAAATATCAGGTCTGAAGACTTCTGGGATCTGTGAAAAGGCTACTGCAAACCTATGACTGAAAACAACACATGGCTCTTCATCTTGTTTTCTGATTCTCATCAATTCTGCAACAAGATCAGCCGGTTCTTTTGCAAATTCTTCCTTGAAATAGTCAGCAAGCTCATCCCAACAGGCAAAGGATCTTTTTGAAAAGCTCAAATACCAGTCTTTTGCTTTTGCATCAAAGGACCTAACAAAAAACCTCATCCACATATCCTCATCTCTGAATGAATGCTTTCCCATGAACTCATGAAAATTTTGGATATGTGCATTCCCATCACATACACTGTGACCACTAAATCTGGGCATCTGATAGTATATCCTAGCAGGCATAGTTTCTAATTTATAGTCCACCCATGACAAATCCAGTTGGTCATACAAAGGATCAAAAGGGCTGAGAAGAGGTTTAGCCTTCTGACTGGCAGACACAACAGGGTTACTACTTTTTAACTGGGCCTGCTCAGCCTCTAAGAATATCAACCTATTTCTTATCTCTTCTATTCTTTTATCCAACATTTCACCGCTGAGTATGGGATAATTCATACTTGGATTCATGAAATTTCTATTTTCAGACATCCCTTGCATTCCTAAGACCTGTAACCTCCCCTGGCATCTAACCTATGCAGCAAAACAACAAATATAAAGGGGAAGGAACAAGGTACCTTTTCTCATATAGATGCTGAAGTCTGAATAGCACATTTTTTGTCACAACACACACATCAACTTTTCATGTGCACTTGAATTTTTTGTAGAGTTGCCACCTCTCCAAAGAGGACAAAATTTACAGCAGCTGAAAGCTCATCAACTATGTTTCTGAGTTCATTCCACTAGCAGAGCAAAACTTCCCCAGAGACTGCAGGATATCACTTCACATCACTGTCCCCAGCGGAGTCGCCATTTTTGTGTTGCAACTTAGATGGGTCACAAATATATCATTTTTTATCAGTCCTTCCCCAGCAGAGTCACCATTTTGTTGGTTTTTGCTTCTGAATCAGCATTAGGGGTTGCCAGTTCTAATGCACAGGCAGATCCAGCTAATTGAATACAGGAGGTTGCATGAGCTCCTCCCGTTCACTTTTGGTTCTTCCGCACCAAGGGGGTGTCCCTATTTGATAAAAGTATAACCTTGACTAGCTCAATGACAGAAGGATTTAACTTGACGGCAACAGGCAGAATACTCTCATGTATGGACCAAGATTTGTGTAACAAATCACAAGGTTGGCAACATTCTTGGACATAATGTCTCGTTAGGTATGAGAGCATGCAGAGGTTCCTAATCCTAATCCTACAACTAACAGGTGGAAGTGATGAGATGGGTTGAAATGGTGTTTGGAGTTATGGGACTTTCCTAGACCCATTGAACAGACAAATTCCCAAACCAGTGCCTTATCTGGGCAGTAGAGTCATATCTAAGACTGTAAATGTCTCCCCATGACAACATAAATTCATATCCAGAGGACCTGAGAATAATGCTACTGCCTGACAGCAACATCTCTAAGAAAGAGTATCATTAATGATCATGCTTAACAGATCCTATGATGCAATCTATTTCCCTTTGTATATGATCAAAAGCCTATTTAACCACTCCTTGAGTAGACGCAATAAATCAGACACACAGTATGCATACACTGAAAAACTTGGAAGTCCTTGACAACCTTGTTTGAAAGGAAAACAAATGACATACAGGAGACAATTAGAAACAATACACACACAGGTGTTTTTCATTTAAAATCAATCTGCATAGAAGGTCATCACAGAGAAAATCATCATTTACAATCCAAGATAGATAGTACACCAGACTAAGGATCGAGTCTGTAGCAAAAAATGCCTTTCAAAATGTGAACACCTTATGTTCAGAGCCAGAGCAGAAAGCCCCAAAAACGTCCAACCCCTAAAATGTAACACAGCTAGACCATTTAAACAGAACAGTGTACATTTTGCAATTAATTACATGGCCAGAAGTCAAAAATTTGCCAGATACATTCCTTCCATTTGAAAATGGCCTTCACAGATTAAATGCGACAGACAGGGGGGATCTCGAGCCCAGCGCCACCATTGGAGAAAATGCTATGCCATAAAATGGGTACCTGACTGCTTGACCATTTTCTCACATCTCTGCACTGTCGCCATTGATGGCTCAACCACCCACAACCACCAAGAAAACCATCGCTGTGTTCAAATGGGGAGTTCCCGCCAAAATACGTTTTCTGAAGGTTCAAATCATGTAGAAGAATTAGTCCCACATGCACGGTGCGAAGACAACTTTAGCATTTTAAAAACATGGCCACCCACATACTAAGTGTCGAGCGCTTTTGCCACGCTCAACACACGCCTCTCAGCCCAAAGCCCATCGCCCAAACCTATACCATCGGCCCGCTCCAAAAAACTCCTTCCGATCTCAATGGTCTCGCCGATGGCAAACAAAACACACCCTCCGTTGCCGTGACTCCCTCCATCGGAGCATCAAAAAAATCCTCTGGCTGACCTCATGTGTTACACCGATGAAGCCCATCGCAATCCCTTGTCAGCCAGAGAAAGACCATCAGGCCAACACATTCCATCCCTGCCGACACAGCCAGTCACACCGACCACCACACCATACTCAGGTCTTCGGCGAGACACACGCCATTGGCACAACAAAAAAGACGCTCGCCGATACATCGAGTCATACCGACGCACCAACGAGCCACACTCTGCTCCACTATCGGCCAAACACTCTCCATCGACGGACCACAAAGCACTGCCCCCGATAGCCAAGGTCACTCTGATGACCGAACTCCTCGTTCCCATCGGCTAGACACACATCATCGGAGCAACTGAAAAAACACTGGCCGACACCCTTAGTCACACCGACGAACACTTCCCTAAAGCCTCCAACTTCCACATCGGCCAGAGAAGACCCATCGGCAAAGCACAAATCTCCCTCGCCGATAGGCCAAAGTCATATCGACGACACCTTCGCTTGCTTCTGTTGGCCAGAGATAGTCTATCGGCCAGCCCAAAAGCCTCCTTGGCCGATAGACCAACTCTCCCCGATGGCCAATAAAACACCCTCGTCAGCGAAACCTCCACTGTCGGCTCAACCGAAAATCCTCCTGCTGACACAACCGATCACCCCGATACACACATCCTCTGTCGGTGAGACCCTCAACCGTTAGCCAAGCAGAAACATCCTCTGCCGATGACAAACATTACGCCGATAGACCTGAGATACCCTCATCGGCATGACCAATACCATCGGTGGAACCACAAACTCCATCGCCGATGGACAAAACATGATGACCCCTTCCTCAAGAAAGATGATGCGGATGCTGCAAAACACTGAAGGGGTGCCAAAACTCAGAACCTTTTGAATTTTTTGGGAAGGTGCCTGCATGAAAAAATGCTCAATTAACTGACAGTCAATTCAGGCACCAACAAGGTCATTCCCATTTCCCATAACTAGCAAGTCTTATATGGTTGAGACAAGGTCAGAAAGGAAGAGAAAGGGAGAGGAATCCTTAGATTATCCCCTCAAAAATCTCACTAACACAATGAGATTTGGATCTTCCTCTAACGAAAAACATGAATATCACTCCCACATGGAAAATCCCTTTGAGAACTACACTTTACAAGAGAATGACCAAGGGGTAACACAACAAGAAATTGAGGAAACCTCTCAAGATCCTAGATTATTGCGAATCTTAGATGAAATGATAGTTGCAAATTCCCAAGCCTACCTCATGCGTCTTTTGTAAAATGGCACGAAACATCCTATAGGAGTAGACATCAATATGATTATAGGTTAATCCTCAAACAATGTCACACAAGGTCAAGGTCAAGCCACATCTTCCACTAGTCACACACATCCAACACATGAACACACCAACATACCCTTTGGAGAAATGTTACATGATACCACAACCATCAACGTACCTCCCCCATTTGAGGCCAACAATGCGAATGTAATGTCACAACCATTGAATTTTGTGAACCCATTTTCTTCGATGACAACAAACACAAACGCCCTAGGTCAAAACAAAAGAACACAAAGAATACACGTCGTGACCTCATGAGCACAAACACAAGGGGTTAATACCACACCGAGTGCAAACATAAATCTTGGGTCTCAACCAAGCAATAACTTGAACAACCTTAATATAGACCCTCTTGGCCAAAACAATAATTTGTCTAATCAAGGTGCTAGTACGTCTTATCAAAAGACCCATGCCAATCCCATACAACAAGAAGTTGATCCAAACATCCTTCTTCATACAACTTCTAACCCACTCCGAAACTAAAACAACACAAATGTTCCACCCCATTATCAATACATAAATCCAAACACCATGTACGTACCAAGTACTCAAAATCAAAACTCAACTCCATTACACACCCATCTTAACTCAAACATCAATCCACTTGTTGCGAACATTAGATCTCAAAACACACTTATTGCAAATGTAGGAAATCCCTATCAAAATGCAATTGCAAATGCTGCAAACACATCGTTATCTTCCATAGAAGTCCTAGCACATGAGATGCATTCACTAAAACAACAATTGTCTAATATACAAGTCTCGGGGATAAAAAGGCATACTCCATGGAGGATTTGTGCCCATATCCTTTTGATAGAAGTATCTATATGCCTCCTTTTCCACAAAAAAATTCTATACCCAATTTCAATAAATATAGAGGAAAAGGGATCCCTATTGAACATGTACGTGTATTCCACACTGCATGTCTCAAACTTGCATTTGACCAAATGTACCTAATGAGGCTATTCCCATGGAGCATTACAGGTCAAGCACTTGAGTGGTTCGCACACTTGTTGCAAGTATGTGCTAATCGGTGTTGTCATTGATGTCAACATTCTTGTGTTGTCATTGGTGTCAGTTGTATCTTCTAATGTTGTTGATTGTTAGTTGATTGACTTATTATGTTAAGATGATTTGAATGAATTGCAAAAGTACTAATGGTGTTAACATATTGTTCTTGTTGCTGGGTTTCAAAGTGCTTTTGAGAAAATTTGATAAATACTGAAGACAGTGTTGTGAAGAGGTATTCTAGCTTACATGATACTATTCGAGTCTTTTCTCCGCATTTATCCTATGTTGAAGACTAGATTGTAAGATCTAGATATGTTTTAGAGAACTGGTTGAAGATGTTAATTCTAGAATTTGGTGCTTTGAAACACTATGGTTTGAGAGTAATGTTCACCAGTTTGAAGGCTGTGCCTGACAATGTTTGCAGTATGACTGGGAGAAAGTATTTTGCTCCGCATTTCTTCACAATTTGAATTTTGGTCTTGCAGTTCTAGATGAGTGTTCATAAGGTCCATATCTATGTTCTATCTAAAGGACTTGTGATTTGGTGCTCCGGAATGTAGTTTTCTTGAGTGGCAGAGCTTGGCAGTGTTGGTTGTGAGCAGTCTGTGAACTATCTTCAAGTGAGATTTGTTGTAGATGGATTTGTTGGCTCCCAGGTGATTTCATGTTGTTCATGGATGTTTCTAGATCATCTTAAAGGATTGTGCTTGGTCTGTAAGTTATGGCTGTGTTCTTGGAAGTGTGTGCCTGAGTGTTCTTGGTGTTTACACAAGGTTAGCTGACTTGGGTGCTAATACTAATTGCAGATGTGCTTCGTGGATTGTGGAAGCGTGTTGAAGCATGTGAAGATGTTTTTAGGTCCAAACAAAGATATGAAGTGTTCTATCTTGATTACTTTTCTCTATAGGAATGTTTGGGTCTAGACCTAATTTGAATTCTATATGTTTGCTGACCTTGGAGATTGTTTCAAATGTTGTAAAGTGTGTTGCTAACCTTGGTGAATGTTTCAAGGTTGACGATTAATATAAATAAGTGTAAAGGATTCATGTGTAGGTGTGAAAGTGTGAGGATGGTGATGTTTTTTTTGTGAATTTGAATCAGAGGCAACAAGGACTTTCATGTGGTAGAAGACCTAATGTAGTGAGCAAAAGTCATCTACAATTTTTAGAGAGGCTGTGAAGGTCATGATTTTTGTGCTTCATTGGAACTGAACTCAGGCATGTGGTAGATGCTATCATATCAGTTCATGGTAGTGAGCCCCTTTTGGCAGTAAGCCCCTTTTGGCAGCAAGCCCCTTTTGGTAGTGAGCCTATTGCATTGAGCATTCGTTTGGGCAGTGAGCCCTTTGGTAATGAGCCTCTTTGTAATTCGATATTGATACTACTTTATATTGTGAGCTAATCCTCACTGTGGTTTTTCCCTTTTAGGGTTTTCCACATACAAATCTGGTGTTCTCTTATGCGTGGTGTTGATGTGATTAAGTTTTTGTTATCTATTTTTCATGTTTAATCTTTATAACAGAATAAGAGTTTAAGTGAACTGATTATGTTTGTGAGGGTTTAAAATTTTTGATACAACTGATTCACCCCCCCTCTTAGTTGTCTTGTGCATTCAACAAATCTCCCCATAGGGATAAGGACATGGACTGAACTAGCATATAAATTTATAGCCGACTTCTTTTACAACATTGAAACAGATGTAAATGTAGCGACACTATGCCACACAAAACAAGAAGATGGAGAGACATTTCACTCTTTCTTCCAAAGATGGAGAAGTTTGGCTAGCAAGTGTCCATGCCATATGCCCGAGATTCAACTAGTCCCAATCTTTGTGGAGAACTTGAACATAGAACTCACACATCAACTCCAAATACATTGTTGCACTACCTTTGGGGAGGTGGTTGAGAAAGGAATAGCAATTGAGAAAACCCTTATCACCAAGGGTACCATCAAAATTTTTAACAAAAATTAAAACAATCTAAACACTTCCTACGACAAAAACAAGTTTTTGTCTAGGAATAAAAATGTTACAAATGATGGGGTCATCGATGCAAAAGCAATAAACAAAGGTGGTCCCATCCTTACTCTCAAGGCGTTAACACCAAACAATCCAACACCCATTCAACAACAAACAACAAACACCATCAAAAACAGTCAAAGATGGGCTCCCCCGAGAATGAATCCTTCAAAATGGAACTATACACCCCTCCCAGAACCAATTGAGGCATTCTTAAAGAAAGTATTGCAAGCTAACCTTATTCAACTTCTAGAGGTTAAACAATACGATCCTACCTTCAAGCCTCCCTCATGGAATGACAATGAATTTTGTGAATATCATCAGATAACAGGACATAAAACCTCAAACTGTTACAAGCTCAAGAATACAATTCAAGATCTTATTGAATGAGGTGACATAGTCTTATATAATCCCCAAGGATCCTCTAATATAGATCATACCATCTTCACAAATCCTTTGCAAGACCATGGATTAGGAAAAGCCTCTAATTCAAGCACCAAGACAAATGAGCAACTCAACTACAACCATGTTTCTTATGAATACACTATCAATAGCATCTGAGCTTATGATAGTAACGTCTCCATGATTTCCATCAAGTATCATCCCAAGTGTGATGTCACTACGCGTAGAGCTAAGTTGACTTTACAAAGTTCTCCATTTGACCCGTAGCCAAAGCCACAATACAATCTTTTAGATCATCTAAAGAAAAAACCCGCACAAATATCCATCTTTGAGCTGCTTTTCCTATCTCCAGAACATAAGGCCATCTCAGACAAAGCCATGTTGGAATCATCCATCCCTACGGGCCTAAATGTTAACTAATTCAGGCCATTGTAGGATGTTTGACTACTACCAACCATGTTACATTCACCAAGTGTGACTTTCCCTCACATAGACCTAACCATACTGATCCCTTGTACCTCGAAGTCTTCATCAATAAACATAAGATCCGACGAGTCTTGGTAGATGGTGGAGCGGGATTGAACATATGTCCTTTGAATCTAGTCATGATATTGGGATATTCCAAGGCCTGTGTTGAGCCATTCAAGAGAATTGTCATCAAGGCCTATGATGACGCAGAACCTTCCTCTAAGGGTGTGATCTCACTTCTTGTGAGAGTTAGACCTGCCACTCTAAATACTGTATTCCACATCTTGGATTTGGACCTTCCCTATAATCTCATCCTTGGTCACCCATAGATTCATGCCATGAAGGCCATACCATTCACCTATCACCAATGCATCAAGTTTCCCTACAATGACACATAAATCACCATAGCCAGTGATCTTGATGATTTCCAATATTGTAGCCACTTGAGAGAGACACCTCTACATCAAGTTCCCATCAATAGGGGAATTCCACCTTCCACTTCATCGCATTATGTCAACCCGTCCACACTATCAAAATCCACCACTACGTTCATTCCACCGCTCAACCCTAAGGTTCAGATCCATGACAAAGGATGTGGAGAATATAAAATGGAAAGCTCATAATGCATTGGCAAGTTGCCAACATCACCAAAGTCTCACAGAAAACCCAACCTAATCAAACCAAAGGATACTATTTGTGCTACCCCCACCACCTTCGCAAAATGGGTCAAATTAAGCAAAGAAGATGTAAGTGAGGATGTCTCCACATGGCTCTACAAAGATGAAGAAGAGGTCAAACATGTACAATTACTAGTAGATAAGTATGGAAATGGATATGAGTTCGTGAAACAATAAGGATAGGATGGACACAATGGGCTTGGTCCAAACAAAAATGGAAGGAAAGAACCCATACAACCAACCATGTGACCTCACAACAAAGGGTTAGGGTACACATCACAAAGAGGGAATGCTCCTAGTACTAAGTTGCTCTTGGGTAAGGACACGAGTACTTCTAAAGACATTGAGACATCAAGGGACCCTCCCGAGCCCGAATCTTCTCAACCTAACCTACCTGATGGTTCTGTCTAGATTAGCATCTTCTAGGATCCCAATGATACATCTATATGCACCTTAACTCCCATATCCCTAAACTATATGAACACCAACAATGACTTGCCTTTAGTCCACCCCCAACTCATAGACTGGGATCAACAGGTACCACCTAGCTTGGATTTGTTTGAAAACGATGAAGCTATTGCTGAGTTTATGGGACTTCGCGAAGGCATACCACACAAGGATCATAAGGTTGGTTACATCATGGATCTTGATGACACCGCTTACTTTGGAGAGTCTACTCCACCCTTCAGTCATAAAAGTGAACATGAAAAAGAAAATAGGTGTCTACGTGAAAACTGAAAGACACCTTCTGACTATAAAAAAGTAAAAATAAAGGATGTATCAGAGGATGAAAACCTCTTCAAGGTGCCCAAGGATAGAGGGTTTGAAGTGTTCCCCATTACACAAGAGAGATCAGCACTGTTGGTGGAAAAATCAATAGAGACGCAGATTGGTACTGATGATAATCCCAGGATTGTCAACTTTGGTGAATCATTGACAGAACAAGAGAAACCTGAATTAACAACATTTTTCTCAGCAAGGCAAATAAATTTCACTTGGTCATACACTAACATGCCTAGGCTTTATACTCAAATGGTCCTACATTATTTACCACTGCTGCCAAATGCCAAGCCAGTAAAGTAGAAGTTACAAAAAATGCATCCATAAATAGCATTTTTGGTCAAAGTAGAATTGAAGAAGTTACTGGATGTTGGTTTCATTCGTCCCATAGATTATCCAGAGTTGGTCTCTAATCTAGTACCAAGCACTAAGATGAATGGCCAAATCAAAATTTGTGAAGATTTATGAGATCTGAACAAAGCTTGTCCAAAAGATGATTTTCCATTGCCAAACATTGATATTATAGTCGACCTTACAACAGGCTATGAGATGCTTTTCCTTATGGATAGTTTTTCAAGTTACAATCAAATCAAGATAGCCCTCAAAGATCAGCATAAAACAACTTTCACTTGTCCATGGGGTACTTACTACTAGAATGTCATGCCCTTCAGCCTCAAAAATGTCAGAGCAACTTACCAACGAGCAACGACAACAATCTTTCATGACTATATGCATACATTTATGGAAGATTATATGGATGATCTATTAACCAAATAATCTACATGGAACACTCATTTGGACATATTGGATAAGGTTTTCACATGACTTGAAGAGTACAAGGTCAGGCTAAACCTTAAGAAATGCATTTTCAGAGTCACTTCAGGCAAATTGCTGGGTTACATTGTCTCTCATCGAGGAATTGAAGTTGATCCTACTAAGGTCAAATCCATCATGGACATGCCTCCAATAACGAGTCTCAAATAGCTACACATCTTACAAGGCAAATTATAGTCAATTAGGAGATTCATTGCACAACTGGTTGACAAATGCCTTTTGTTTCAACATTTGCTTCATAAAGGAGTACCGTTCATATGGACTGAACACTGTCAAGAATCTTTCCAACAAATCAAAGATTATCTACTATCTCCTCCAGTCCTTATGCCACCAATTGCTAGAAAACCTCTTATATTATACATCTCAACTACCTCTTTAGCACTGGGGGCACTCCTAGCACAAAATGATAAAGAAGGGAAAGAACGAGCGATCTACTACATCAGCAGAACAATGGTAGAGTATGAGATTAATTATAGTCCCATTGAATGTGCCTGCCTTGCGGTAGTTTTTGCCACTCAAAAGCTTTGACATTACATGTTGAATCATCAAGCAAAGCTCCTCGTGAAGATTGACCTCTTGAAATATCTACTCAATAAGGCAACTTTGACAGGATGATTGGCAAAATGGGTCATGATCCTAAGTGAATTTGATATAGAATACATTGATCGAAAGGCCATAAAAGGAAAGGTAATAGTAGACCAACTAGCAGAGGCACCCACAATAGTTGATCATTTGTTGGTTACAGATTTTCCAGATGAATCAATCTTTGCAGTAGAAGTTCCAAAAACATGGATGCTATTCTTCGACAGTTCTTGCACAAATCATGGCTCAGGGGCTGGCATCCTTTCCATCACACCATAGGGAGACACTATTCCTAAAGCATTTAGGATAGCCTTCTCTTGTACCAATAATATAGCTAAGTACAAGGAATTACTTACTGGACTACGTATGGCCATCAATTGGCAAAATCAAGAATTTTCAAGTCTTCAGCGATTCATAGCTGATAATTAAATAGGTCAACGATGAATATGACATGAAATATGAAAAGATTATGCCATACAAGAGAATGGTAGATAGTTTCAAGATTTACTTTGATACCATTGTCTTCGACCAGATTCCCTAGATTTAGAATAGAGCAGTTGATGCAATGGCCACTATAGGATCTCTCTTGGATATTCCAAACAACTATTGATCTCTACTTTTAACATCCCCAAATCCAAGCTAGTATGTGAAATTGTTGGTCCCGAATCTCCCTGCTACAATGACATTTACAAATACTTACACAACCAAACAATTCCCACTAACTTATCCTCTAGCCAACGCAAATTCTTCATTTGTCAAGATGCCAAATATGTCATCATTAGTTGTTTTGATAATACCCTCCTAAGATGTCTCAATGTTGAGGAAGCACAAACAACCTTACACAAAGTACACAAGGGTATATGTGGAGCTCACTCTAGTGGTCCTACTCTTGCCAAGAAGATCATAACAATTGGATACTACTGGCCCACCATGGAGCGAGACACATACCACCTTGCTAAGAAATGTTGATAGTTGCAAATACATGGAGATCTTGTGCATGTACCTACCTACGACCTTCATCCACTCACATCTCTATGGCCCTTCTCTCAATGGGGACTTGACCTTGTGGGAAAAATCCATCCCACCTTCGCCAATGGCCATAAATTCATCATCACAATCACTGAGTACTTCACAAAATGGATTGAGGCCATTCCTATGACATACATCATTGGCAAACAAATTGCTAAGTTCATTCTCAATTACATTATATGCTGGTATGGTGTCCCTTAGTCTATCATCATAGACAATGGATTTCCTTTCAAGAATCAGGATGTCTATGAGCTTTGTGAAAGGTTCCACATTCAACATCACTTCACCACTCCGCACTATCCCCAAGGCAACTGTCAAGCCGAGGCATCAAATAAGACCATTATCAAAATCCTCAAAAAGACTATCAATGACACTGGCCATGACTAGCATATCCAACTCAACCCCACCTTGTGGGCTTATCAAACTAGCATCCGTACACCCATAGGAGCCACTCCATACTCCCTTGTCTATGGTTATGAAGCCATCTTGCCCATTGAGGTCAAGTTACCCTCTTTGAGATTGTCGATGCAACAATTTGTCAATGATGAAGAGTATAGAGTATCTAGGCTACATGAGCTTGAATTGTTGGATAAAAGAACACAAAATGCATTGGTTCATTTACAAGCTTACTAGAATCATCGCCGTCACAGCTACAATAAGAAAGTCAAAGTTTGACAATTCAACGTTGGAGATTTGGTTCTAAAAGAAAATCCTAAAAATCAATTGGATTGAGAGAAGCCAGGGAAATTTGAGCTAAACTGGTTAGGTCCTTATGTCATCATTGATGCATATGGATTTGGAGCATATCAACTTGCCACTCTTTAAGGTGAGCCATTACCAGAGTCGATCAACAACATGCACCTTCGCAGATACTATACCTAAGAATAAAAAAATAAAAAAAGACAAAAAACGCAAAAATCAAAAAAATAGTAAAGATAAATAATCCATCCAATAGTGAAAATGACTTCGGTGGTGCTTTGGATAAGTACCATGGTGAAAAACTGGCAAACAGGTGCCATGTGTAGTCAGTCTTTGCTCCACTATCTACCATCACTCTATCTAGTCTTCCACTTTACCCTTCACATAATCCACATAATAATCAGCAATAAAACTTTGATGTCCTTCTCATGGCTTGAGAATAGTTGACACTTAGCGTCCTTCGTTTTCCCTGTTCCATCCATCTTCTTCCTAAGGCAGTCCACAAGTAATGTGTTGGGTTCTTCCAACTGATTGTCTTGAGTTTCCCTACAAGGTAGCCATTTCTTATCAATAGGATCCTCAGGGTAGTGGCCAATAGTACAGGAGATTGACTCTAAGTCTCCTATGCTTCTTCAAGCTCTACAAAACCTAGGGGTTATTCCCTACCTAATACCTACAGGATAAATCTTTGACAGTGACCAGGTATTGACACAAAGCAGATGAATCCTTTCTTATGAAGGCCAAAACTGTAAGATGAATGCAAAGGGGCTAGCTTTGGACCCTACTCTAGTTGTGAACCAAAGGAGTTTTGAACCTAAACTACTCCTAAAATCCTAAAAGTTTATAAATGATATTCTCATTTTGTTTTATGCTTGGCTACAAGATTAGAGTTTTGACTCACAAACTCAATACAAACTCTGACCGGTGCTTATCCCAGGGCATGGAGTCAAATAGACGTATATGTGTGAATGATTCTTATAAACCAAACCAACACTAAAGTTTCAAGGGGCTTAATTAGCATTTGTCTTACAAACACCACCCAAGATAGAGTATCCTATTAACTCTGCTTACATATATCCCTATTGCAGTGTGTTCTTCCCCACACTTAACCTTTAACATTTAATCTATTCCTTGAACATAAGTAGAAGATTAAGTATGCAATATAGTAAACCTATATTCTAGAATCTGAGATAACCCTTAGTTATTAGATTCAAAAGAAAAACACATACAACCATGGAGACAATTAACAGCACACATGCATACAACATTTTTCATTTACATCAACATGAAACTGAATAAAATTTATGTAGAAATACATTCAACACACAACTCATAGTCTTACTGAACAAGAGATGAAGCACCGAGAAGAACTTGTATTTCATTTGCTCCTCAAAAATTCCAAAATCTTCAACAACCTAAAATGCAAGCCCAGTAGTTCATTTATAGGCTCAGAACATGTTGCCCTAAAATTTACTACTACATGGAGGTAGGTGAGATATTTCCTTACATTTTGCCTCCAAAAATACATTGGGAATTATTTTGCACTTTAAAAAAGGAGAAAGCCAAACAATAAATAAAATATATTTATTTTCCCCTTTTTCAACTTTGCATTTACCGGATATTCCCAATTTCACATCATCGCATGGTAGCAGCTGAAGACTCCCAATCCCTCATGCACTACTATGATATAAGGTTGTGTGACTTCATCCTAAGTTTCTTGATTATATCCTGCCTCAGAGAAATCATTGCAGCAGCATCCAATTGAAATCTTCATTGAATCAATTACCTCTGGGTCATTTTTTGTGAAACAGGGGTGTTTTCCATCCTTCTGGCAGCCAAGAACCATTGTAAATATGTTTAAAATCCTTGCCAATGCATTAGGAATGGTCATAGGAAGATTTTGCAGCCTGGAACAACACCTTTTGGCCCTAAAATACCTCCAAAAGTTTGCCTGAAGAGAAAAAACGTGATTCAACAACTTCAAACTGCAATTAATTTGCCCAGAGCTACTCCAAATCCATCAAAATCACCTCATAAGTGAAGGAAGCATTTATATTAACCTTGCAGAGGAGGAAGGAGGTCAAAAAATACCCTACGATGGGCATTTTCCACCATAGCAGGGGTCTGAAGTTGCACAACAAAGAGGGTTGCGATGGTGCAAAATGCACCATCGTGCCTCTCTTTTTTTCTTAAAAACTTTATCCAAAGTTTAAAATAAAACTTTAAGATAACATTTGACCTAAAACTTTCATTCCAACTTTACTAAAATGCTTATTAATATTCCATTTTAATATTTGCATTTTAACTTTAATACTTTAACAAATTTTGAATTCCTCCAGCCGGGTAGATGGCATTTTTTCACTATGGGCAAACTAGGCATCCGATGACCGCAAAAATTTGCATAGGGTCGTTATTGATTATTTCAAGAAAACTCATTTCCTCAAAATTTGCCTCGCCGACTGAATTCGGCGACCTCCTTTATAAATTGGCTCGCCGGATGAGTTTGCCGCAACTGAGATGAATTAAAATAATGCATCATATGGTCTTGGATTTTGATGAAATTGGAACTAGAGAAGTTTGAGTCCAAATCAAGAAATGGGTCGCCCTCAGATTTACGAGATTTGCAACTTTTAGGAATGCCAATTCTAGCTCAGTTGCAGTCAGAAAATAATTAAATACCCCACCAAAACTCTTCCTGGAAGCACGAAACTGAGCATGCATGTTACCATCTATGCCAAAAAACATTCCACCAACCGGATTTGCAAGATGACCTCTGAGTTGAAAAATTTTAATCAGTGAAGATGGGCCCTGGGGTAGATTGAGCAGCATGCTAACTTGGCCTTTGTCGACACCTAGAAAGAGTATAAACACTTCAAATTTACAAAATTTGAAGGTATCAACAGTGGATCTGATTGGGGATGTATGCCCCTTGCCAATATAGCAAGAGTTCAGATCTCTGGGGTGCAGACCAGGTGTCTACTCCATTGGGCTGCTATGCAAATGCTCCATCTTGCATTAAAATCATATCTTCAATTTTATTTGGTGGCCCTGGGCCCCCAAAAATGAAAAACTAGAACCCTCCTCTGTCAAAACCCTATTTTCATCTGATTGCATCAGGTCAAATATGAAAGCACTACCATAAACTGCCCACAAAATAACCTTGGCACTGCCATGCCTAACCACATCACTGAGCCTGCCCCTGTCAACATAACCTTTGTCAATCTGAAAGCTGAACACTAACTGAAATCCATAATCATTTTGACATTTCACTTTATCTAGCTCATTGTCATGTTCCACCAAATGCTCATCCAATTGAACTAAAGATTGAAAACACTCATAATCCCTTTGACAGTCGGCATCATAAATCTTGAAAACATATTTAGTTTGCATATCAAATATAAAGGCTTCAAAAATGATTTGTTCAATAGTCTCATCAAGAAATATGTGCTCTGATTCATTGAAGCCAAATTGCATCTCCAAGTCTAGAAAATCAGATTGAATGGAAGGCTCATGAAAAACCTTGGAGTCATCTTCTGATTTTTGTCCCATGCTATACAAGCACTCGTTTTGTGTGATAAAAAAAAATGTTCATACATAGGAAGATGCTCAAATTGACTTGCATCATACTAACATTCATACTCACTTGAGACTTGCAAATCAGTCATACTATTACATGCCCTAGCGGTTTAGAAATAAGACTTGTCAAATTCCACAGCATCCTTGTTATCATTCAGATCAAGATTATCACAAGAAACATCATTTTTATCAACATCCCATGCATCAACACACATTTCCATCTCAAGTTCATATATGATGTCAAACTCATTCTTCAGAACATCATACAATTCCATGTGAAATGTTTCAAATAGAGGCTCAAAAATTTCAAGACCAAATCTCAAGTCACAAATTTCATATTTCTTTGTAACATACTCACTACTACAATTGTCAGTTGATAGTAAATCATCTGACCTGGATTCAATAGATCCACCATAGCATGGTTCTTCTTCACCAACAAGTGAGCATGTGTCTTCATCAAGCTTTACACTATTGTACCCCTCATTAAATGAAAACATGTCCACCTCTACAAAGAAACAAGCACATTCTATCTCTTCATTAATTTCATGAGCTAGTGGCTTCACATATAGATCTGAACCAACACATTTTACAGTGTTGTGCACATCAGCATTCTCATAGAAGCATTCATAATCCATAGAAAAATAATCCGGCTCGCTATCATCCCGGTCCTTATCACAAGAAAATTCATCACTACATAAGCTATGCTCAGAATCTTCAGAAGGAATGCTTAAAATTTTACTTTAAAATCATGATCACTGATTTGCAATGAAATATTTGTAGTACTTGCACTGCTGTTACTAATCGAAATATAACATGGAAAGACATCTTGTACCTCTTTTACTTCTTCATCATACAAGATATCACATGAAGAAATTTCATATATATCTATTTTGGCATCATGCCATGCACCTTTATCTTCATCACTAATATATTAGTCTACATGCATGTTGCTTGTGGGCTGATTACACACACTATCCTCACTGACACAAGATGGATCTTGATTTTCTGATACACTCTCTTCAGTTATGTGCATCATGTTCTAATTTTTCTCAATAGGACAACTGCTATATGCATTTTTAGATGCCACACCACTTGCATAATCACAATGGGCTGGTGCGTAAATTGGGACAATAGGGATGTGAGTACTCTAGCATTCATTTTTAATAGTTAAATTACACCTTTCATCAACATTTTGAGCCTCATGGCAGAAAACACTTTTAGACAAAAAACCTTTGTGCATTCCATACTTCCAGTTGTTCTCAATGTCCATGGCAATTTGATATGCCTGATGAAGTTGATGCAGGAGCATCCAGTGGTGTAAGGGCAATCTTACATCACCCAAAAAAAGATGTGTTTCAAAATTGTTGATGTTCTTTCCATTTTTTTTCAAAATTTGTGGTTCTGGTTCCATAATTGCTTGAATAATGATGTAGAACTTTTAGTTTTTCCAAATTGCTAAAAATAGTAACCTGCTATTTTTAGAAAGTTTGCATTTGGGTATGGATTGAAGTGAAAATTTACAGGGAGTTACATAACAGAAATATAAGACCTTTGGCGAAGGAATCACACAAAGATCATTTGCGAGCTGAAAGATATTAAAGTTTTCGTTTCCTGAAAAATACCTGAAAATTATTTAAACTCAGGTTTGAGGCACTAAACGGCCCCGTACGGGCCCAAAAATGGACAGAACTGGCAAAGCGGGTTCTTAGCGCATAGAGCACTCCGCGAGCTTTCTGACACATAAAACGGTTCGTTAATCGGACACCCAGATCAAAAGTTATGGCTCCCGGAAGTTGACCTATTTTTGGAGGGAGATGCAAATTTCAAAATTAGGTTGTTGGCTGCCAAAAAAGTTATTAATAATCATTTTTGGGAACCCTGGGCAGTGGTAGAGTTAAGGGAGGAAGTTTAGAGCCAAGAATAGGTGGGAAAACAAAAACCCTAGCTGATTTGGGGTTACAGAAGGTAGATGATTCCAGATTCTTGGGATAAGAAGCTGTAATGTGTTGCAGCCTGTGGAGGGTTGATTCCTCTAATTGTATTTGAGCTTCTATAATATAATAAGTTGTCCAAATCAATAAAGAAAGTTCTATTTTCTGTGTCCAATTTCTGTTGTTGTGTGTTTTATGATTTACCCCCTTGATCAAGTAATATCAGAGCAAGGGTTCCTGAGTTTGTAGACAGATCGCCGACCGTGAGGCAGTTTGCACCAGGACCTGAGGTTGTGGGTTTGCTGCAGAGATCAAGATGCCTCCACGAAGAAATCATATTGGGAGGAATGCTTTGACGGAAGAGGGTTTTAGAGCCCTACAAAGGCAAATTGATACATTGCAAGAGGAGCTACGAAGAGGGTTTGAACTGAGAACAAGAGAAGAAATCGAAGATGAAGCTGAAGAAGAGCTATCTGAGAAAGAACACGAAGCTGCAGGAGATCCTACAGAAGTTAGGTTGTTGAGGGCCATTTCTAAGATTGGAAAGAGGCCCAGAATAGAGGTTTCTACATATTCTGGAGATTTGAATCCAGAACAGCTTATTGATTGGATCAATGACATGGAGTATTTCGAGTATGAAGATGTGGAGGACCTAGATCGGGTCAAGTTTGTAAAAAAAAAAGTTGAAGGGCCATGCAAATATTTGGTGGAAGGAGGTCCAATTAGAGAGGAATAGAAGAGGAAAAGGAAAGATCACCAAATGGGATCAGATGGTGGAGAAACTGAAGAAGCAGTTCATTCCTGTGGACTATGAGATGGAGCTATTGAAGAAGCTGCAAGGATTGAAGCAAGGTAACAAGTCTGTCAAGGAGTATACAGAAGAGTTTTATAAGATTACTATTAGGATAGGCCATGCAGAGCCAAATAAGGAGAAGGTAGCCTGTTACATTAATGGGTTGAGGCCAAGTATTCAAGAGGAGTTGAGCCTGGTCAGAATGACAACCATAGAAGATGCATACCAGTTTTCCCTGAAGGTGGAAGAGAAGCTGAATAAAAGATTTGATAGCAAGCAAAGGGGAAGAGGTCAAGGCAGAAGGATTGGTGGAAGACCCTATGGGGGATGAAATGAAGATTCAAAGAAAAGTGAAGAAGCTGGCACCAGTCGAATTCAGAGAGGAGATAATACCTACTGCCCTCATGACTAGAATAGTGGTGAGCAAAGAGGAAGAGGAAGAGGCATACCTAGGCAAGGACCTGGAAGAGGAGGTTTCAGAGGAACTTGTTTCCAATGTGGAGAAGAAGGGCATCGAGCATATGAGTGTCCACAACATCAAGGAAGGACAAATTAAGACCTGAAGGCAATGCACGAGTTGCACATGTAGATGAAGATGCACATTCTGAGCATTCTGAAGATGCTGAAAGGGGAGAAACGCTAGTTGTCAGAAGAACCTTGCTAAATGAGGAGAAAGAACCCAATCAGAGGAAGAGTTTATTTTGCACAAGGTGCAAATGTGAAGGTAAGTGTTGTATTATTATTGATAGTGGGAGCACTGATAATCTTGTTTCAGAGGAGATGGTTGACAAGTTGAAGTTGACAAGAAGAAAGCATCCGCATCCATATCAGATTGCATGGTTGTAGAAGGACCATAGAGCTTTAGTCAATGAGCAGTGTTTAGTAAAGTTTAAGATTGGGGACTACTATTCTGAGGTGCTATGTGATATCATACCAATGGACGTATGTCATATGTTGCTAGGGAGGCCATGGCAGTATGATAGGAGCGCTGTCCATGATGGCCGTGCAAACACATATTCCCTAACAAAGGATGGAGTTCGTCATAAGTTGAAGCCCTTGAAGGAGGTGGAAGAAAAGGTATGTAGTACTGCCAGAATTTGCCTGGTAGATGGTAGAAAATTTTTGGAGGGTATGAAGCATGAGTGTCATTGCTTTGCATTGATTCCTAAGATTAGTCAAGAGAACTATTAAGATGTACCAGCAAAAGTTTTAGATATGTTGGAAGAGTTCTAGACATTATCTCTGATAATGTACCAAAAGGTTTACCACCAGTAAGGAAGATAAGTCATCAAATAGATTTGATACCAGGAGCCAGTTCGCCAAACAAGGCAGCCCATAGAATGATCCTTGCAGAGAATGAAGAGCTGAATAGACAAGTTCAGGAGTTGTTGAGGAAGGGACTGATAAGGGAGAGCTTAAGTCCATGTGTGGTACCTGTAGTACTAGCACCAAAGAAGGATGGAGAATGGAGGATGTGTACAGACTCTCGAGCCATTAATAAGATAACGATCAAGTATAGATTTCCATTGCCAAGAATGGATGACATCATGGATTGTTTGAGTGGAGCCAAGTACTTCACAAAGATTGACCTAAAGAGTTGGTATCACCAGATCCGTATCAGAGAAGGAGATGAATGGAAGACAACCTTCAAGACAAAGGAAGATTTGTATGAGTGGTTAGTCATGCCATTTGGGCTAACCAATGCATCGAGCACATTCATGTGGCTCATGAATGAGGTACTAAAAGAATTTTTGGGAAGTTTTGTTATTGTTTATTTGGATGATATTTTGATTTTCAGTAAGACTTGGGATGATCATCTAATGCATATTAGAAGAGTTCTAGAGAAAATGAGGGAGGAGAAGTTGCTGATTAATCTGAAGAAATGCAGTTTTGCAAAGAAGGAGTTGGTATACCTGGGATTTCTTATCTCAGAGGAAGGTCTTAAGATGGACCTAGAAAAAGTAAGGGCTATCATTGAATGGCCTATGCCAAGGAGTGCAACAGAGGTAAGATCTTTTCATGGTTTGACAAGTTTTTACAGAAAGTTTATCAGGAATTTCAGTAGCATTTGTGCACCCCTAATTGAGACAATGAGAGGGGATATAAAAGAGTTTAGATGGACTAAAGGAGAAGACAAGAGCTTTAATACATTGAAGAAGAAAGTTGTAGAACAACTTGTTTTGGCACTTCCAAATTTTTATAAGGTATTTCAGATAGATTGTGATGCTAGTGGTAGTGGTATAGAAGCTGTTTTGAGCCAAGAAGGTAAGCCCATTGCCTATTTTAGTGAGAATCTTAATGATGCCAAGAAAAAGTATTCTGTTTATGATTAAGAGTTTTATGCAATAGTTCAGGCTTTGAAGAAATGGAGACATTATTTTTTGCCAAAAGAGTTTGTTTTATATACTGATCATCAGGGTTTGCAGTATCTTAATAGTTAAGGAAAGTTGAACCAAAGGCATTTAAAATGGGTTGAGTTTTTGCAGAGCTATACTTTTGTTTTGAAGCACAAGAGTGGGAAGTCCAATAGAGTTGCCGATGCCTTGAGCAGAAGGCAAAATTTGTTGATAGAAATGAAGATAGAGGTTGTTGGGTTTGATGAGCTCAAAAGTTTGTATCCTGAAGATCCAGATTTTGCAGAGGCCTGGAAAACTTGTTTGGAACCTAATACTTTGGATAGGACAAAATGATTGGATTTCATAATCCAAGATGGCATGTTGTTTAGAGGAAGCTAGTTGTGCATTCTAAGGAGTTCCATGAGAGAGAACCCGATTAAGGAGAAGCATAGTGGAGGATTGGCTGGACACTTTGGTCGAGGTAAGACCATTGCTATTGTTGGTGAAAATTATTATTGGCCATAGTTGTAGTAAGATGTGAGGAAAGTTGTGCAGAGTTGCAGAGTGTGTCAGATGGCAAAAGGAACAAGTCAGAATATAGGTCTATATCAGCCATTACCTGTACCAGAGAAGCCATGGGATGATATCAGTATGAATTTTGTTCTTAGTTTACCAAGGACACAGAGGGGACATGATTCCATTTTTGTGGTGGTGGATAGATTCTCAAAGATGGCACATTTTATTCCTTGCAAGAAGACTAATGATGCGGTTCATATTGTAGAGTTATTTTTCAGGGAGGTGGTGAGATTACATGGTCTACCAAAGAACATAGTTTCAGATCAAGATACCAAGTTTGTTGGCTATTTCTGGAGGACATTGTGGAAGAAGTTGAAGACAGATTTGAAGTTCAGTTCTGCACACCACCCACAGACTGATGAACAGACCGAAGTGGTGAATAGGAGCTTGGTAACCTGCTACGATGCTTAGTAGGAGATAAGCCCAAGGGATGGGATTTGATTTTACCATAGGCAGAATTTGCTTACAACAATTCTGTCAATAGGAGTACTGGTAAATCACCATTCCAGATTGTATATGGCAATAGCCAAAGAAATGCTTCTGAGTTAAGAAAGTTGGACAAAGGAGAAAAGACAAGTACTGAAGCTGAAGATTTTGCAGAACATCTGAAGAATTTGCATGAAGAGGTGAGAAAGTACATTAATAAGATGAATATTCAGTACAAGGCTAAGGCAGATTAGAAGAGGAGGTATAAGGAGTTCCAGGTAGGAGATGAAGTCATGGTTCACTTTAGAAAAGAAAGGTTCCCAATTGGAACATACAATAAGTTGAAAATGAAGAAATTTGGACCATGTAGAATCTTGAAGAAGCATGATTCAGGAAATGCATATGAGGTAGAGCTGTCGAGTGGGATTAATATTTTCCCTATGTTCAACATTGCTGATTTAATAGAATATCATGAGGGTGGCACAGAGGATGGAACAACAGAAGAACAGTGGAGTATTCCGGCATCTACTTCAATGAAGGAGATAGAAGAGATCTTGGATAGTTGTGTGGGAAGAAGTACTCGGAACAGGCAATATGAAGAATATCTGGTGAAATGGAAAGGAAGACCTGTTGAAGATTCTTCTTGGTTGTCTAAGGCAGAGGTTGAACATTTGGGTTTTCCTCACACAAACACTTGAGACGTGACATGGTCACTTCTCAAATTACATTGGGTGTCTGATGCAGGAGCATCCAGTGGTGTAAGGGCAATCTTGCATCACCCAAAAAAAGATGTGTTTCAAAATTGTTGATGTTCTTTCCATTTCTTTTTAAATTTGTGGTTCTGGTTTCATAATCGCTTGAATAATGATGTAGAACTTTCAGTTTTTCTAAACTGCTAAAAATAGTAACCTGCTATTTTTAGAAAGTTTGCATTTGGGTACGGATTGAAGTGAAAATTTACAGGAAGTTACATAACGGAAATATAAGACCTTTGGCGAAGGAACCACACAAAGATCATTTGCGAGCTAAAAGATATTAAAGTTTCTGTTTCTTGAAAAATGCCTAAAAATTATTCAAACTTAGGTTTGAGGCATTAAACGGCTCCGTACGGGCCTGAAAATGGCGAAAATCAGCAGAGTGAATTATAAGCATGTAGAGCACTCCGCGAACTTTCTGACGCATAAAACGGTTCATCAATCAGACACCCGAATCAAAAGTTATGGCTCTTAGAAGTTGACCTATTTTTGGAGGGAGATGCAAATTTCAAAATTAGGTTGTTGGCCACCAAAAGGTTATTAATAACCATTTTTTGGAACCCTGGGCAGTGGTAGAGTTAAGGGGGGAAGTGTAGAGCCAAGAATAGGTGGGAAAATAGAAACCCTAGCTGATTTGGGGTTACAGAAGGTAGATGATTCCAGAGTCTTGGGATATGAAGCTGTAATGTGTTGCAGCCTGTGGAGGGTTGATTCCTCTAATTATATTTGAGCTTCTGTAATGCAATAAGTTGTCCAAATCAATAAAGAAAGTTCCATTTTCTATGTGTAATTTCTGTTGTTGTTTGTTTTATGATTTATCCCCTTCATCAGAAGTGTTGTAGGCTCCTTATCCCTCAACAAATAACTCATTTTCTTGTTAAATGCACCCAAATAAATGAGCAAAGCCAAAGCATCATTAGGTCTAATTTTTTAAGGAATTCTTTTCAATGCCTTTATGAATCTGAGGTTAAAGGCTGGAACTAATTCATCTTTCTCAATGTGGATATACATGAAATTACTAATAAGTGAAAACTCAGATATTCTTTCACCAAACTGCTCATTGAAGGCTGATTTAAATTCATTCCAAGCTCTGATAGAGCAAGCTGGTAAGTAAGAGAACTAGCCTCTTGCATCTCCTTTTAGAGACTGAACAAACAGCCTCATGACAACATCCTCATTATCTACCTCATAATCGTCCATTAGATCATTAAACTGCTGCAAATGTTTTTCTGTTGATTCACTCTTCACACCACTGAATGTAGGTAAATATTTTCTGATTTCACTAGGGATAGCATTTGGGTAACCATTAATGCCACTAAAATCGATGTGTCTATATCTTTTAGTGTTGAAACTTCTTTGGAAATCTGGCTGGGGCTGATCACAAACCATGCTTGCACTAGGAACCATATAAGGATGCATATATTGATGTATTTTGATATGCCTTTTCAAAAACTTTCGCAGCAATGCAATTATCATTCACATAGTCCCTAGCTTCCTTACACAACATATGGCCTTAAACAAAACAAACATACTTATGCATAATGTTAACTGTAACTCTCATCACAGATGTCTGCAAATTCAGTATTGCTGTCCTTTCCCTTTCTTAGTGCTACTTCACTTAATAGGGAATCATTTATCATCTTAAGAATTGAAGACTTCTCATAAACTGCTTTCAAACATAATAATACTTATTTAAATTTATGGGAATACTTGGAAACTTGTAGCAGCTGCTAACCTTTCTTCTTGACTAAAAATTTTGCATATCTGGGACTTTTCTGTATCCTTTATCAAGTTCTTTTGACAGAGTCGCCACCTCTCTTCCTAGAGGACTAAGCCTTAAACAACACAAGTCTCTTTAAAGCATTCTTTTATTTTAGGTTCTCTCCAACAACAGAGCCACACATAAAATTTTTAAATTTGGTGCAACAAAGCTTCATCCAGGTCTAAAACTTCAATATCTGAACCAAATGTTTAGACCCATCAAATTCTTTGACTCTTTGCTCATAGATCTATCACTATCCCCAAAAGAGTCACCAAATTTGTTGGGTTTTTCCAACTGATTGTCCTAAGTTTCCCTACAAGGTAGCCATTTCTTATCAACAGGATTCTCAGGTCAGTGGCCAACAATATAGGAGACTGACTTTAAGTCTCCTCTACTTCTTTCAGGCTCTACAAAACCTAGGGGGGTATTCCCTACCTAATACCTATAGGATAAATCTTTGACTATGACTAGGTATTGACACAAAGCAGATGAATCCTTTCTTATGAAGGCCAAAACTGTAAGATGAATGCAAAGGGGCTAGCTTTGGACCCTACTCCAGTTGTGAACCAAAAGATTTTTGAACCTAAACTACTCCTAAAGTCCTAAAAATTAATAAATGATATTATGATTTTGTTTTATGCTTGGCTACAAGATTAGGGCTTTGACTCAAAAAACTCAATACAAACTCTGATCGGTGCTTACCTGGGGCATGGAGTCAAATAGATGTATATGTGTGAATGATTCTCATAAACTAAACCAACACTCAAGTTTCAAGGGGCTTAATTAGCATTTGTCTTACAAACACCACCCAAGATAGAGTATTCTGTTAACTCTGCTTACATATATCCCTGTTGCAGTGTGTTCTTCCCCACACTTAACCTTTAACATTTAATCTATTCCTTGAACAGAAGTAGAAGATTAAGTATGCAATATAGTAAACCTATATTCTAGAATCTGAGATAACCCTTAGTTATTAGATTCAAAAGAAAAACACATACAACCATGGAGACAATTAACAACACACATGCATACAACATTTTTCATTTACATCAACATGAAACTAAATAAAATTTATTTAGAAATACATTCAACACACAACTCATAGACTTACTGAACAAGAGATGAAGCAACCGAGAAGAACTTGTATTTCATATACTAAAAAATTCCAAAATCTTCAACAGCCTAAAATGAAAGCCCAGTAGTTCATTTATAGGCTCAGAACATGTTACCCTAAAATTTACTACCACATGGAGGTAGGTGAGATATTTCCTTACCTTTTGCCTCCAAAAATACATTGCGAAATATTTTACACTTAAAAAAGGGAGAAAGCCAAACAATAAATACAATATATTTATTTTCCCCTTTTTTTTAACTTTGCATTTGTCAGATATTCCCAATTTTGTATCACCACACGATAGCAGCTAAAGACTCGCAATCCCTCATGCGCTGCTATGATATAAGGCTGTGTGACTTCATCCTGAGTTTCTTGATTATATCCTGCCTCAGAGAAATCATTGCAACAACATATAATTGAAATCTTCATTCAATCAATTACCTATGGGTCATTTTTTGTGAAATAGGGGCGTTTTCCATCCTTCTGGCAGCCAAGAACCATTGTAAATGTGCTTAAAATCCATGCCAATGCATTAGGAATGATCATAAGAAGATTTTGCAGCCTAGAACAACACCTTTGGCCCTAAAATACCTCCAAAAGTTTGCCTGAAGAGAAAAAACGTGATTCAGCAACTTCAAACTGCAATTAATCTGCCCAAAGCTTCTCCAAATCTGTCAAAATCACCTCATAAGCGAAGGAAGCATTGACATTAACCCTACAGAGGAGGAAGGAGGTCAAAAAATGCCTTGCGATGGGCATTTCGCACCATCGCAGGGGTCTAAAGTTGCACAATAGAGAGGGTTGCGATGGTGCTAAATGCACCATCGTGCCTCTCTTTTTTCCTTAAAAACTTTATCCAAAGTTTAAAGTAAAATTTTAAGATAACATTTGCCCTAAAACTTTCATTCCAACTTTATTAAAATGCTTATTAATATTCCATTTTAATATTTGAATTTTAACTTTAATACTTTGGCAAATTTTGAATTCCTCCTGCTGGGCAGATGTCATTTTTTCATTGTGGGCAAACTGGACATCCGATGACTGCAAAAATTTGCACATGGCCATTATCAATTATTTCAAGAAAACCCATTTCCTCAGAATTTACCTCGCCAACTGAATTCAAGGACCTCCTTTGTAAATTGGCCTGCCAGATGAGTTCACCGCAACTGAGATGCATTAAAATAATGCATCATATGGTCTCCAATTTTGATGAAATTAGAATTGGAGAGGTTTGAGACCAAATCAAGAAATGGGTCGCCCTCTGATTTGTGAGATTTGCAACTTTCTGGAATGCCAATTCTAGCTCAGTTGCAGTTAAAAAATAATTAGATACCCCACCAAAACCCGTCCTGGAAGCACAAAACTTAGCAGGCATGTTACCATATGTGCCAAAAAATATTCCACCAACCAAATTTGCAAGATGACCTCTGAGTTGAAAAATTTTAATCAGTGAAGATGGGCCCCGGGGTAGATTGAGCAGCATGTTGACCTAGCCTTTGTCGACACCTAGAAAGAGTATAAACACTTCAAATTTACAAAATTTGAATGTGTCAACATAATGAAGAGGAGTGATGATGGAACATGACCTTTTTCTTTGATTTCTGTATGTGGTTTGTCTTGACAAAATGACTGAGGTAACTAGGTTCCTTGTGTGTGATTTGGATTTCATTCAGCATGATCAAAACATCATGTGCAAGTGAAGGATCATATAATCCTTCCTTATATTAGGATTAACATGCCTCACAGTTATTCCCTCACATATACTGACAAGGTTCCATGGTTATTAGTCTGAGTCCCGTCTTTCCTTGTCTGTCATGTGCCTATTTTGCAAGGGATCACATTTTGCGCCTTGGCCTATGACATGCCATGGTGTTCATCATCCATTGCCATTATAAGATCTATGATGATAATCATACAATAAATGTATAAGCTCAACACCTATCAAAGAAAAATCTTGTTTCTCTCATACAATCCTTCTTCATTTTCTGCTACCCACCTTCTCTTCCACATTTCCCTTTCTTCTATCCATCCCTGTAGTCATCATGATGACATACTGTGACATGCAACAAATAAATGCATTAGACATCTCATCCTGCATAAATGCACATGTTAGAGCAACATCTAGATATCATCATAATCAGGATTAAACATCATATAAGCATCATCACATACATGCTAGCTCATCCATAATGCATTAGAAAATACAAAAACATAGATTGCATTGCATCACACATAGAACCATCATTTGCATACATCACATAAATTATGCATACATATAGAATTTGTTGTAAGTATGTGAACTAGTGTTGTCATTGATGTCAACATGTTTGTGTTGTCATTGGTGTCAACTGTATCTTCTGATATTGTTGCTTGTTGATTGATTGAAGAACACTGTCTGAGTATTTTGGTCCGCATTTTCTTTGTAGTGAAGACCGGAGCATGAGCTTTGGATATGATTTAGAGAACTGTTTGAAGATGGTAAATCTAGAATTTGGTGGTTTGGTCACTATGCAGAAAAAGTTCTATTCACCAATTTGAAGACTATGCTTGGTAATGTATGCAGAGTGACAAGGAGAAAATGTTTTTCTCCGCATTTCTCTGCAAATTAATTTTTGGCTTTGCAATTCTAGACTTAAGCTTATAAGTTCCGTAGTTATCTTCATTTTAAAGGATTTGTCATTTGATGCTTTGGAAGGCAAGTTAGTGATTAGCAGAGTTTGACAGTGTCTGTTGAGAAGCAGTCTGAGATGTATCTCTAAGTGATATTTGTTGTGTTCAAGTGAGATCTGTTGTGGTTGGATTTGTCATCTCCCAACTAACTTTATGTTGTTCATGGATGTCTCCAGACTATGTTGAATACATGTGATTGATCCGCAAGCTACAATGAAGATCTTGCAACTGTGTTTCTAAGTGTTCTTGATATGTGCACAAGTTCTGGCCGACCTGGTTAGTCACACTTGTTGCGGAGGTGAATCGTAGATTTTAGAAGTGTGTCCAAGCATGTGAGGATATATTTGGGTCCGAGCTAAGCCGTGATGTGTTCATCCTTCATTCATTTACTCCACAAGTTTGTTTAGGTTTAGTCCTAATTTGATTTATGTATGTATGCCGACCTTGGATATAGTTCTAATGGTTGTAGAATGTAATGCCGACCTTGATGTACACTCCAAGGTTGATGATAGGTATAAATGTATGTAATGAATTCATGATTGAGGGGCTAAGTTGTGAAGATGCAAAGATAAAGTGTGAGTTGTAAAGGTAGAGCAGAATAGAGGAGTTGTATTGCGCTTCAATGGAACTAAACTTAGGCATGGTGTAGATGCTAATATATCAGTTCAACCTTGGAAATGAGCCAACCCTCTCCAAGGAACCACCCTTTGGTAGTGAGTCATTCTTTTGGGCAGTGAGCCCTTTGTAGTGAGCCACTTTTGATATTTGGTATTGTTACTACATTATATTGTGAGCTAATACTCACCATGGGTTTTTCCTATTTAAGGTTTTCCACGTAAAAAATCTAGTGTTCATGTGTGCATGGTGTTGATGTGTTCATGTTTTAATTCTGTTATTCATGTTTAATGTTCATAACAAAATAAGGAGTTAGATTAAATGAATGTGAAAGTGATTTTGCTTTAAAGAAGTTAAAGTTTTTGATACAACTGATTCACCCCCCTCTTAGTTGTCTTGTGCCTTTCAACAATTGGTATCAGAGCAAGGTTCCTTTGAAGAAAGCCTAATAGCTTAAGGTTGATCTGGGATGGCACACAAGAAAGACATTCCTCAGTTCGATGGATCTGACTATGCCTACTGAAAGGTACAAAGACAAAGTTATCTTATTTCTACTGGTTATCATGTTTGGCAAAAGTTGTGAATCTAGAAATTGCCTATGAGATTTGGGACAAATTAAAGAAAATCTATGAAGGTGATGCATCTGTCAAGAAGTCCAAGTTGCAGAACTTGAAGACCACATATGAAACCATGCGAATGGCTGAAGATGAGAACATAGCAAGTTCTTTATAGAAGATTGATGAAGTTGTTAGCATCATTAGAGATCTTAGTGGAGAATTAAAGGATGACGATGTTACAAATAAGATACTTAGAACTCTTCCCAAATATTATAGTCACAAGGTATCTACTATTGAAGAGTTACTTGATATGGGAAATCTTTCAAAAGATCATTTGCTTGGTAAACTGGCTGCTTTTGAGATAAGAGAGTTTGGTACTACTGATGGCCCTGTGAAAATTGAGACTGCTTTCAAGGCCAAGGAAGAAACTAAGACTGCTAGATTAGAGAAATATGCTATGGAATTAGATGATGAAGACTTTGCAGAGCTTGAAGCCAAATTTGCAAGCAGAATAAAAAGGGGCAGCAAAGGAAAGTTCAAAGGTAAGTTACCTTTCAAATGCTTCAATTGTGGTAAAATTGGTCACTATACTTCAAGATGTCCTAACAGAGAGTTGAAAATTAATGAAAGTAAAGGAAAGATGGTAAGAAAGAGTTATTAAGTTATAGATGATGATGGTGTAACTGATGATGAATCTAATTTTGATCATGGTAATAGTAGTGAATGCCTATTTATTGCACTTAGAGAAGAGCCTGTTTCTGCTAATCTTGCTAGCTATGTGAAGGAAGGAAGTCCAAGAGAGTTGTCTACATTTCATGCTGAAAAGGAAGATGAATGGATCATAGACAACAAATGTTCAAATCACATGATAGGAGAAAAGAGTAAGTTTGTTAAGTTTGAAAAATATGATGGAGAACTTGTTAAGTTTGGTGATGATGCAAATGGTAAGATTTATGGAAATGGATCTATCACTTTTGATGGCAAGCATAATACAGATGACATGCTTTATGTCAAAGGCCGAAAGCATAATCTTCTAAGTGTTGGACAAATGTGTGACAAAGGGTATAATCTTGTGTTCAAGGACAATGGGTGTAAAATACAGAATAGCTCTGGAACCTTAATTGCTACTGGTAAGAAGACTCATGGTAATGTTTATCATTTGAAAGATGCTGAAAATTATTGCTTGCTGGCTAAGATAGATGAAAGTTGGCTATGGCATAGGAGAATGTGTCACATTAACTTCAATAATATGGTAAGAATAAGCACTATTCAAGCTATAAGAGACTTGACCAAGATTGTGAAGCCAGTCAATGCTATATGCAAATAATGCTAGTTTGGGAAGATGAAAACGACTACCTTCAGAAGCAAAGAACAATCCTCTACCGGTTTGTTGGAGCTAGTGCATACTGACCTATGTGGTCCTACAAGAACAAGAAGTCTCCAAGGTAAAAGGTATTTTATGCTTCTTATTGATGATTTTTCAAGAATGACGTGGGTTACTTTCCTTAGAGAAAAAGTAGAAACATTAGATAAGTTCAAAGCATTCAAAGCTATGGTTGAAAATGAGTTGGATTTGAGAATCAAGTGTTTAAGGTCTGACAGAGGAGGTGAGTTTATCTCAAGTGAATTCAATGCTTTTTGTGAAGAACATGGAATAAAGAGACATTTGTCTGCTCCCCAGACCCCTCAACAAAATGAAGTGGTTGAGAGGAAGAATAGAATTGTTTAAGAAGCTGCCAGAGCAATGATCAAGGAAGTAGAACTACCAGAAGTATACTAGAAAGAAGCAATACACACTGCTGTGTACATTCATAACATAGTGTATATCAGAGTAGAAGAAACAAAGAACCTAATGAGTTGTGGTATGGTAGAACTCCTACTGTCAAATACTTCAAGGTCTTTGGAAGCAAATGCTACATCAGAAGAGATGAAGAATTAGGAAAGTTTGATGCTATATGTGATGAAGGCATATTCCTTGGGTACTCCACTAAGAGAAACGCTTACCGGTGCTATAAAAAAAGACTGAGAAAGATCATTGAAAGTTCAAATGTGAAGGTAGATGAAGACATCCAACCAGATGAATATGAGTCAGATGAACCTGCTAATACAAAAAAAGGTTGAAAAAGGCAAAGATAAGGACGTTCAGACTGAAGTACAAATTACTCTGGAAGAAGAAGAAACTCAAGTTGAAGATCTGGTAAGAATTCCTAAAACTCCAAGGTATGTGCAAAGAGATCATTTTGAAGATCAGATTATTGGTGACAAAAGGAAAGGTGTGATGACAAGAAGCAGAGTTGTAGAAGAATAAGTAAATCTCTATCTACTTTCAAAGGTGGAACCTAAAACTAGAAATGAAGCATGCAGTGATGAGCATTGGGTCAAGGCAATGGAAGAAGAACTACTACAGATTGAGAAGAACAAGACTTGGGAACTTGTCTCTCAACTTGCAAACAAGAATGTGATTGGAACAAAGTGGGTTTTTCAGAACAAACTGAATGAAGTTAGAGAAGTTGTGAGAAACAAGGCAAGAGTTGTATGTAAAGGCTACTCCCAAGTTGAAGGAATTGATTATGAAGAGACCTATTCTCTGGTGGAAAGAATGGAAGCTATCAGACTATTTTTGGCATTTGCAACATACAAAAATTTCAAAGTATATTAGATGGATGTGAAATTTGCCTTCCTGAATGGTGAGCTAGAAGAAGTCTACATAGAGCATGTAAGGAAACTAGTTCATCTTAGAACAAACAGCTGAGAACAGTAGTATCTTCGATAGCTTTAAATTTCTTTAGGTTGCCTCAAAAATATGTACAACTATGCCACAAAGTGGAAACAGACATAGTTCATTTCCCACCATTAATCCTACTAAGAAAAGTTTATGTAAGTTTAACCAGTTTCAACAAGCATTAAACAAATTTAACAAATAAAATCATAAAGCATGAAAGATGGAACAAAAGACATGAACACACATATTTACATGGGGAAAACCCTTACAGGTAAAAAACTCCACACTCCAAAAGCTAGAGACCCATTGTATTATTCAGTAACCAAGTATACACAGGCACAATACAATTGTAGGCTCTAAGCCTTTTCATAGAGATTAACATCCTATACCATCTAGAGATAGTCCGGCAACATAACCCCAGTGAATGAAACTTCTCCTCTCATCACATTCACTCTGATCTCTCAAACTCGGTTGCTCTCCTCTATTTTCAATGCACTATGGCATTTAACATTACAAACTATTCCAACGGATTTACATTCCGTACTATACCAGAAACCAAAAAATATAGTTCCTGTAGGAAAGAGTCACAATTCGTTTTAACTGTCAAAGACACGTCGAATTGTTGATGGGACTTCATTCAAGCTCTCCTTGAATTCTCAAAGTCTCATTGATATTCACATTGTTTTCCAAATCACCTAGTCAAACATCCTCCGTCGACATCATCCAATCCCCTCTCTCCCACTTAGCACCAGTCGGGACCCACCAAGGCACCTGCGGGCTGGTGGGTTACACAGTTAATATATATTGCCATATCGATGGGACAATATATTGTCTCCCACCAATATAAGGATGTCACTTCGATGAAGATCATAACACTACATGTGGTCCCCACTGCCGTGGCATAGCCAACTCTCAACACTCCCCTTGTCAGAATATCGAGGAGACTCAAGACATAGTCCCACTGAAGACACTAGGTCACATCGATGGAGAGCCAATGCTTTGTATCGGGCTATCGAGGGGACATCTTAGAGAATCCCTCCAACAATGTATTGTTAGCCTGACGTAGCTTCTTGACAGTCATTAGAATGTCAAAGGGACTTCCATCGCTATCCTACTGATAATGATATGTCTCTCCAACACGACCACACCAATAGCTCATCGATACATTGAGGGGACTAGAAACTTGGTCCTAACGAAATCAAATTGTCACAGCGATGAAGGAGTTAATACCAACCCACAGAGAGCTTATCAGATTGTCAAGGAGACTCGATACTTTGTTTTGCCGACATTAGCCTATCAGCTTGATGCCTTTAGCCTTCTTGCAGTAAGTTTGAGGCATTATTTCTCAACATTCTTCCACTTGACAAAGAACTTACAAGCTCCAAAACAACGCTCAAAGTCACTGTATCAGCCAAGACACCTGCAACAACATCTAAGATATCCATCATCACTATAACAAAATAGGCAATTAGTGCCTAAAACAGCACCAAAATTTAGTGCATTTGAGTCCATGAATTGGACACTTCTGCTGGCACAAAACTCGGTGCTCAATAGCATCTCACTATTGCATTGGGTTTAGCACCAGAATTTTGTGCTAGGATTAACACCGAATTTAGTGCCAGATTTTATTGCTTCTAGTTTGGCTTCTGATTTTGCTTCTGGTTTTTCTTCTTGTGTTGCTTCCAAGTTTGCTTCCAGTTTTGCTTCTGATTTTACTTCTAGTTTTACTTCCAATTTTGCTTCCAAGTTGGCTTTTGCTTTTGCTTCCAATTTTGCTTCTAGTTTTGCTTCCAGTTTCGCTTCCAATTTTTCTTTAGGTTTGCTTCCAATTTTGCTTCTAGTTTTGCTTCTAGTTTTGCTTCCAATTTTGCTTCTAGGTTTTCTTCCAGTTTTCTTCTAGTTTTGCTTCCACTTTTGCTTCCTATTTTGCTTCCAGTTTTGCTTCCAATTTTGCTTCTAATTTTGCTTCTAGTTTTGCTTCTAGTTTTACTTCCAGTTTGGCTTCCAATTTTGCGTCTGGTTTTGCTTCCAATTTTGCTTCCCATTTTTCTTCCACTATTGCTTCTAATTTTGCTTCCAGTTTTGCTTCCAATTTTACTTCCAATATAACGTTGCTTGTTGCTTCCAATTTTGCTTCCATTTTTGTGTCTTTTGTTGCTTCTAAAAATGCTTATTGTTTTGTTTACATTTATTAATCTAATATGTTTTATTTCAATTTAATTAGTTAAATATATCATGTCTCTTAAATAACTCATATGATTATAAAGTAAGTAATTTAATTATTTAACTCATATGATTAAATAACAAGATAATTATTATAACATGATCATCATCTATAATTAAAACAAGTGAGTCAAATATCTATAATTTAATTGAATTTGACAACATCCGTCCTGAGTAGTAAATTAAAATCATCATACGTAATAAATATCCATCCAAAAATTATCGACCACTTTCAATATATATAAATTGACAAGTCAATACGGATAAGATCATCATCATATATAACTAAAACAAGTGAAAGTCACATATGCTAGTAGATCAATAACATGTCTAAATGATACATGTACAAATGATATAAGTAAAAATGATAAATTACGTAACTCAAAATGATACAAGTCAAGATGATACATGTCTAAATGATATAAGTCAAAATGATACATAAATTTATGATACAACTCATTAATATGGCACTGCAAGCCATGAAAATGATACATATGATAGTTAGCGACTATGAAAAGAGGCATCGTAATGATATACCAACAATGATCCATGATGCAGTCTATATGATCATGAATGTCACTGGCTACTATGAGCAACTGCCTCATCATCATCATCACCATCATGATCATCATCATCATCATCACCATCGTGATCATCATCATCATCACCATCATCATTGTCATCATCATCGTCATCGGCCTCAGTGTCTTTTGTATCTGAGTCATCATCATCCTCTGCCATGTGATCTGTACCAAAACCAACATAATCTGGATCTCTATCAGGAGGATCATCTTGATCTTATGGAAGACCAGTGTTCTGCAAAAAAAATATTTAAAATGAAAAGTTATTATTTATTTCATGTAATAATTTATTTTTCTGTTATATATCTAATATTACAACATATGAAACGAAACCATAATCATATTACATCATATCAAAGTGCACATACCATAATAAAATTTCAAAAAAGTTACAGCTAATATGTCATTCCAATGATGTAAAACATGCAACAATTCTAATAAACATTAAGAAAGATCATAAAAAAAATTGTTGTAAATTTAACTATCAACTGTAAATTCTATTACATAACCTTAAGTGCTACAAATTGCTTGGTCAAAAGCTCCCATTTTGACATAGGCAGGGAGGATGGCGGCAAAGGTTGTGAAATTTGGATTTACACCAGCCAATTACATTTGCTTTAAAATTTCTGAAGCCTTTTCAACAAATCCATTTTGTGCATATCCTGTAGTCATTGCAGTCCATGAGACCACATTTCTTTGAGGCATTCTGTCAAACAGTTCCCGTGTCTTGTCTATGCTTCCACATTTTGCATACATGTCTAACAAGGCAGTTGCAACTACAACATATGACAAAATTCCTCTATCCTTTATGTATTGATGGATGTCAATACCCTATTCCAAAGCTCCCATTTTAACACAGGCAGGGAGGATGTTGGCAAATGTCGTGGAATTTGGCTTTACACTAGCCAATTGCATTTTCTTTGAAATTTTTGAAGCCTTTTCAACAAATCCATTTTGTGCATATCCTGCAATCATTGTAGTCCATGAGACCACATTTCTTTGAGGTATTCTGTCAAACAGTTCATGTGCCTTGTCAATGCTTCCACATTTTGCATACATGTCTAATAGGGCAGTTGCAACTACAACATCTGACAAAATTCCTCTATACTTTATGTATTGATGGATGTCCATACCCTATTCTGAAACTCCCATTTTGACACAGGCAAGGAGGATGGTGGCAAAGGTTGTGGAATTTGGTTTTCAAACAACTCATACTCGTAGAGTCATGGTTTTAGGTCATGTATGTTATGGTAACAATAAGGGATTCCAGCTATGGTTACGATAGCCAAGACTGTCCTCATTTGTGACCGTAACAAGGTTCTTGGACAACACTATCTTGGTCTTCACACTGGGTACTATATAGGCCAAGATTGGGTCGAAGTAATCACTTGATGGTTACCTATATAGTGATACCACACCATAATACCCCATGCATTCTAAATAGCTTGAGATTTATACAATACTCAACCAAGATGAAATTGTATCACTGTACCACACTTAACTATGACAATCCTTTCTTGACAACAATTTATAATCTTTAGACTATTGGGATACTTGCCACAAATAAATATTAGGTCAATGACACTATTAGGTCTCAAAAATGTAGGTTACAAATCCTAAGAGGATGCCAGGCTCTATGCTTAGATTTGCAACATTTTTGAACTAATGAAACAGAGTTAAGCTATAGGGTTGATGAATCCATGCACTTCAGGTTCTGCTAGACCTAGGCGGGTGCACCTTACTAATGAAGCAGATTAAATGGATGTGTGATCTTGGCTGAGTGATGGATCTACCCATAGTGGCAATGGTATGGAATAGATGATTACTTGCTACCTACGTTTTACTTCTAATGTTTGAACAATGATTGAAAATGGTATGGTTCTAATTTGGTATAAATTGTATAAGCAATATCAAGGCAAAACTAATGGATATGTTCAACTAATGAAAATGAGTAAGACTAGTACCTAAATCTATTGGGCTATTTGAGTCAGTGAATGGAAACAAATGTATGTGATTGGTGAGCTTATCTCCTAGCTTAACTCTAACAGTTGGGCACTTTGGATATTTACACCTTGTGCAAATGTGCAGGTTTGTATGTGACAGTGCTCTTCTTATATAATCCCAATGATATTCCCTTGAATTACTGTGAAATTATGAAAGAAATTTAATTCTTGAGTTGATGGAAACCAATCATAATAACTTCTTCAAAAGGATTTAATCTTTGACAAGAACCAATTAAAGTCAATTATTAGAAAGGATTTTTAATTCACATCAACTAGAAACCAAGCAAAGAACTTCACACAGTGACAACAAATATGCCCTGACAAATGTAAATCTGAATAATTCAATAGAACCACTTTGGAGACAGCACAATAACATATAATCATGAAAATTAACACAACTATTGAACACTGGAAATAAATCACCATGTAGAAATATTCTGCTCCATTATGTTTTTTAGAAAATAAACATGTGTAACTGAAATTCTTTAATTAAAACAGAACTAACAATATATCTTCTTTCTATATGTAATATATATAGTCTTCTTCAAATTAAAGAGAGATACCTATCAATCGATGATCTTATGACCATCATATGTTTTAACTTTTATATCAATATTAGTGAAGAGACCACGTCTCTTCATAGTGTCTTTTGAGAACTAACAAAATTATGAAAATAAACAAATACATTTAATACTAAGCCCCACTAAGCCATAAGTAGATTTGAGCGATATGATCTAAATATTTTTGGCTTAGGTGTGTCTCTGCATACTCAATGGCATCCCTAACGTCCACCTCTATTGAAACCATCTTCTCCAAATGTGAGCAAGCTTCCTTGGATGCCAAATCTTCATGTTTTACAATTTCTAGGGACTCATCTAATATTCCCTGACACTCCTTAACACATTCATCCTTGCATTCTTTCACTTCATCTTGGACCCTATCATGGTACTTCTTATGCTGCTTAATAAGATTGTTTGCATCAGATGTGCTTGCACTGTCAGAGGTGTGTTTACCTTTATTTCATGTAACTCATCATGTATTATATTATTTAGTCTTTCATATTCTTGAATGACCTTTTGGTTTTTAAAGAAAATATCCCATAATTTAGGCATCCATTGCATCAGATGAGCATGCCTGTTCTTTAGGACTGTAGTGAGTGTATCTATTCTGACCTGTGCCATTTGATCTTTTGAGGGTTATTGGACTTGTTGTGAGCTTTCTGCCTATGTAATCATTTTAAGAGGGACTGAATCCTTTAAGAAATCATTTTCTTTTTCCAACCTTTCCCAGCTCATTTTGTAGGTATCCCTCTCCTTTATCAACAACTGAATCTAAGTTTTATTTAGTTTTGCCACATTTACTCCAAGTTCTACTATAGCAACTGGATCAGTTCCTCCAGCTCTCAATGTCATAACATGGCCAAAAGCTTTTTCAGTGTCAATGACAACAAGATTTTTGTTTGGTGGGTATAGAGCCCATATCATGAGGGAGTTCTCATCTAGATTGTATTTTGTTCTAGTATATACTTCAACAACCCCTTCAGAACTAAGCTTGTGTTTTGTATCATTATTGTGCAGAAAACTGTCAAAAACAAGTGCTGAATTCAAATCAAGACCCAAGAAGATCATTACACTAGATTCTCTGAGCAACTCCCTTCCTTTGTTAGGAGTGATATCTTCCATCTCATTTTCAACTTCTACTTTTAAAGCATTCATTAACTGTGTCTGGTTGTCTGGTGTAACATATGAGACTGATTCTCTAATAGCCTTCCCCTTGTGTTTGTACAAAAAGGATCTGAACTCAGGGGTATGAATAAACTGGTCATCTCAAATAAAAGATTTATATGCAACCTGTCTAGCATCATTATCCCCTATTTCTTCAATTTCCAATCCTCTTTCCAGGGGTTGGTATGGTTCAATTCTACATTTTGAAATTGTATCAGAAAAGTCATGGAGTTTAGAGGCCACAGACCCTTCACTGTCGGAGGAAAACACTTCAATTTCTTGTGCTTCCCTTCTTCTTTCCCTTATTTTATGATTATATTCATCAATGGCTATTTCAGCATCTGCTTCTTCCAAATTTCTAATTACATCATCATGAGAGAAAGGTACATGAGTATATCCACTTAGTTTTTGCTTCTTTTTAACATAATCAATAAAGCCCTCTGGGTCAAAAATTTTTCTCTGTATTGTTTCCTAAGATTAAAATGAGACAATTTATCAAGAATGAGATCATAATCTTCTCTAGCTAACACAGTAAAGTCACCAAAACATAAGGTGCTTGGCATAAAAGTTTGTTTATCATATGCACTCAGGTTCATCACATTTGAGTAGTCAAGCTGTTTGATTATTTCCAAGTATGCCACCCTATCTGGTATAATTTTTGGCAACAGAAAAGGTGTATCCTCAAACCCATATACTCTGATCATTGTGGAATCACGAAAACAATACCAATCCCCCCAATTGTGGTTTACAGTAGGTGGCCCATCAAAATCCTTGGGTCTCAAAAACCTTTTAATTTCTTCTAACAAAGTGTAACTACATGGGTAGCCATAACATCTGTATAGGGTTTTTACAAAGAACTCTTCAAAGTGAACATAATTGGAATTCACAAACCTACTGTCTTATATTAAGGTCCATAATTGTGGGGGCAACGATTGACCATCTTTATCAATTTGTGAAATTTTCAACTGCTCTGGCCATAGATTCAATTCTTGTCCAAAATACAAAACCATATGAATGAGAATAGAATAGTGTCTGAAGCCGACTATGGGGGAACTATTCTTTAAGGCCTTCAGACCTGAGTCTATTTCCTTAAAAATAAAAGTAGCATAGTCAAATGCCCTGGCATGATGGCACTGGATATTTGCAGAGATAACGATGGGTACTATGGACATAAATTCTGGAACTTTAGTTCCCAACACCTACCCCACTGAGTAATATGTGTATCTCAGGTAAGGTTTGAACAACTCGACATGAAACAGCGGTTCATCCCCTTCTTCAAATGGCACTAGATTCCCCTCATTCCGTGGCCTATGTAATGGCAGTCTCCAGCCCTTATATGTGGTATCCAATCTGAAATATTCCTTTTCTAGGGCTTCATGTATGATAGGGGTGTTATATGTGTCATTTAAATCAAAAATTTCACAAATTGCATTTTTAGATATATGAAACAAGGGCTTTCCTTGTAGATTGCATATGACCTTTTGGTCGGGATCATAATGGTATGCTAGCAGTTTCAAAAGGTCTATATTGAGAAAAACATCTGTGACTATTAATTTCCCTAAATTGAGTCGCTAGGGGTTGCAGACGGGTTCCATCCTATGTCTCCTGTGATAGTGGAACATGAATAATTCATACCCTCAGATAGGAGTCCATATATTTCTGACATATTTGTATTTATCTTTGAGTTTTTCCACATTTGCCCTCAATTGTGCAGTTCTTTTGGCCTTGGGTCCAGAACCGGGCAATTGGTCTACAAGATCTTGGTTTAGTTTCCTTTCTGGTGTTTTCTCTCACTTCTCTATTTCAATTTTCTATTTTTTGCGCTTGGTTTGGCTCTTTTCAGTGTGTTGCCTTTTCTTTGTTTCAGAGGAGCCTTCCATTTTATACCAGAACTTGACTGTATCAAAGAAAGTTCAAGGACTTACCTATATATCCTCCGCACAAATCTCCTGATTCCTGGTGAATTCCTTCTTCTCTGTCTGCAACACTTGTGTTGATTTTAGTGGGGATCAGAATGGTTTTTATAGCATTATGTTCAATCAGCCATTAATGGCTGCCACCAGATTTGAATGCAGGGAATTCATGAATTTCAAAATGTCAGGGCAATGCTCTTTTTATCATATCTGTGAGACCATTTTATTCTTTCACCGATCATCATAATGTTTTGGCACCATTTTCTTTCATATGTTTCTGGTTGGTTCCCAAGGGTGCATTGGTGTCTCCATGAAATACTCTTTTCATAGAGTTATGAACCCTTTATTGTCATTTTGGGGAGGTATTATAATTTTCATCCTGATGTCATTTTGATCAGGTGTGGCGAACGTTCTCCTTGGCATCGGTGAGTGTTTCTCCGAGAGATATGGGTTACCTCTTCTTTATCAGCATGACAATCTCCATCATTAAGAGAATATGATAGTCTCCCGATGGGTTAGGTCTCCCGATGATCTTATCTCTATCGCTTATTTTTATTAGAACATATCGGTGAGAGTCTTACCAAAAGCCTTTTGTCTCTTGTGTTGGGGTGACTTTTATGGTTGGGGAAGCTTAAGGATTTCATTCTGATTGTATATGTCACGCCAATAGTCTTAATATTACGTGTCGGGGAGAGATTGTTTGCTTCTTGGCGATGAGCCATTGGTCGGTGTGACTTAAAGGCTCGGTGTAACTTTAGGATTTCACTCCGATTGTTCTACTCACACTGATGAGTATGCATCAGTGATACATACAGAATGTCTCCCCGATCTTTTGACATATGAAATTTTGATCATTTGGACATCAATCATCTCTCACCAATTATCACATTATACTTCAAGAATGTATTTTTCTATTTGGGGTGAGTTACTTAAGGTCTTGCCGATATAGATAACTTAGTATCAAAATTAGGCTGTGGTCAGAGAGCTAGGTATATTCATGAGATTGTTTATATGCAGATTCTGAAACGGATCTTGTCTAACAAATTTTTGGTGGTTGGTTTTGAAAATGAGGGACATTAGTCACATTATGTGGAGACTTGGTGAATTTTGAGTAGATGAATAATGTGAAATTTTTTAGTTCCAACAGACACAAGTCTTTTAAACAAAAACCATAATCCCAACTCTATATCCATCCCCTTGGCAGTCTCAAGGGCCACCTTGAGACAAAAAATGCTAATGTACTATTATGACATTTATGATTGTCCTTCATTGTTTCATTGTGCATTTGAAACTTGAGATGAGGATTGGGGAGGTCTCCATTTGTAAAAACATGGAAAATACTCATGGCAAGTTCTTTAAAATAGGCATATTCAACTTCAGGCATTTCTGCAGACCCTAGGAAGGTGGATGTAAACTTAGTGACTTTAATTACCACCACAAAGACTATCCCCTTTGTGACTATGACAAGGTAACACTGTCATGCTCTCTATGACAATCCCTTCTCCATTGGGTGATGGCCTAATAACATTTATCTCCTTTGTGATTTCAATGCCTCTCTAATGCACTATCATAGGAGTCTCGATAGTCCTTATGTATTAGTGAAGAAGGCTTCCAACAAATCAAAAAGGAGGGCTTAAGATTACATACAAAGTCCTAGTCTTCATACCCTAGTCACATATCACCCCTCTAAGAAGACCTCAAGACAATTGCCCTTTAATACAGGAGGTCAATGCAGTTTTAAAAGATAAAGTGCAAGAGGCCAAAGGACAAGAAAACTTAAGGCCTTAAGGGGTTTAAAGGAATAAAAATATAGGCTTGCAGACTCGACTTAAAACCCTAACCCTAGGTGGGTACCACCAGATACCACCGGAACCCTTTAACTTGGCACTGCAAAACCTTGTCCAATCTGATCGTGGGAAGCCAAAATCAAGCATGTACACTCACATATGACATATAAGTATGCCTACCAAGTGGTTTGACATAAAAATGAATAGGCTTTGAATTATAACCCTTCAAAGTAGGCCACTAAAGTATATTGTACAGGTGCATTTCTGAGTGCTACAGTTAGATTTTTCATCATGGGAACCTAAAATTTTTGCTAAAAATGGTAGGAAATTTTAGGTTCCAACAAGTCCATTAGTTAGAGGTAGGCAAACAAGGGTTTTTTGTTCATTATTAGCCCGTTAAACTTAAGCATATGAGATAGCATGGCACACACAAAATGTTGTGGATAATGACCACAAGATTAGGTTAATTGCGACCACTTTTTGTAAGCAAGCACAAGACTAGTATACTCATTATGATCCTAATGGCACCAAGAAGGGTCCCCAAAGATATACGAGTAATCATTTGTCATCTAAGAGAAATTTTACATTTAAGGGCACTAGGGCCAACAAAGAAGCACTTTAGAACTCATCCTATGTATCAATAAACAACTCAACCCAAGAAATTCAAATTGACATATTAACACAACAATATCCAACTAAGTTATTGAAAGTCAACTATTGATACCTCATTCTCCATCCAGATTACAAAATTGGTCCACTTTTTACTTTGTAACATTTCCTTTTCAAATTGGCTTAGATGCCGGCCATATTTCTCCTGTCAAAATATGGCACATGGACTAGTTAAACTAGTAAATATGCAATCATTTACATTTGCCTAGGAAATTAAAAAAAAAAATCATTTCACTTATTAAATATACTTACAAATGTACAGATCAAGGCCTGTAAATGTTTTTGGCCACTGTGATGCTTGGCACGAAGTTTGTCAAGCCTAGCCTTGGAGGCCTTGTCCTGAAACATATACTAATTCAATTTAACTATGCACAAATAAAATTTAAAAATCATTTAATAAATTTGATATAATCTTATGAGCAAATTCAAATACCTGCGTACTCTCCTCACCGGACTTCCTCCGTGCATCAGACTTCTCATATGCTTTTACAAGCTCTTTCCATACTTTCAAACTTACATCAATTGGCCTTTTTTTGAGCCTTTGCTTGGGAGGGAGTTTTTTTATCTTCTTTGTTTGGTTGCATTGAAATCTCTTGTAGTTTTGAGACATTTGTAGCTTTATCTTCTTTACAGACCAACCTGTGCCAAATTCAGTCTCCATGTCTTGGATAACTACTTTTTGCAGGTGCATGGGTATCTTTGAGAATGACAAATGTAGATGGTCTTTGAACCGTTGAAGGCATGATTCCTTCAACCTATTCACAAATGTTTTTCTAGCATCTGTCATTCAGATGTCCCCTGAAACCAAATTGTATTCTATCTTGGTATCGTAGGTACCAATGCAAGATGCAAAACATGGCGTGGTTGTCGAAGAAGTCTGTTTCCCAGGAGTGGGTGGGACATTGGAAGCCTCTATTCCTTGTTCCACATTCTTAGAGGTTATTATTATTGATTTCCTCCTGGATCTTTTGCTCGATCCATGATTGGTTGGAGTATCAATTGATTCCCTTTGACACTGTTGATTTGGTTGTAATGTTTCAGGGGCTTTACTTGATCATTTTTCTATGTATCTGGCAAGCATTGTCAAGTCCACACCATCTAATTTGTCCACTACCTCTACCCCCAATATGGAAGCCAATGCCTCTTTATCTTTGTCAGTATCATGTTCCTATAAAATAAATTTCTTGTTTTAAATTTACAAATAAAAAACTAAAAACTAAAAATCAAAGAAACAATGGAAACATTTACAAATCTATAAATTGACAATGAATTACCTCATTGTGGCCAGAGTCTGCTCCCTTTGCTCTCTTCCCTCTATTTGTTGACATTTTGAGGTGACCTAGGGCAAATTATTTTCGTTCAGTCTGTGGAGGCAAATGAAGTACACACTGCCAGGTATGAAAGTTTTCATCTAGTTTTTTTGTATTCCTCAAGGTTTTTGAAAGTACACATTATAGGAAGGAAGAGAGAAAGTTGTGTTCAGAGAAAGGTATTGATGGTAATGATAAGTGAACCTGGGCATTGGGGTTTGAAAAATGTGTTCACTGCTCTCGGATGTAGAGGAAATAATGCAATGTCTACAATTTTACCCTCCTCCTTTGCAACCACATGAGACTTGAATGATTCACCTATAAACAAAACAATATTTACAACCCTTTCTTCACAATCCTCTCCATTTAATCGAAACAAAAATATATTTGGGAACAAATTTTTTTTTATTGTAATTCTAGCCTTACCTATGGTGTCGAAAACTAAATCGAATTTCTCATCTCTTCGCGGGGTGCTTTTCTCCTCTCTTCGCGCGACATTTTTCTCTTGTAATTATCGAATTTCTCATATATTAATTCAGGCTGGACTCCAACCCAAACACTCGATCTCCAAAAAAAAAATGAACACCAAAAATCAATATTAAAGTTTTTTTTTGTTTTGGGGTATGTGCAGGTGGGAAGTTTTTAAATTTTTTTGATCCAGTAGTTAGTGCTATAGTCAGAGAAATTAACGTCGACTTTACCACCGACTTTTAGGCAAAAAATGTAATCTATTTGGGACACCAAAGATGGCATAAAGTGCACCTAATTTAGTGCCAATCAGTGCAAAATGATGTATTTTGCTTGAAAGTTGATAAAAACGTAACCTCACCAATTTTGGATTGTCGTTATAATAAGTAACTATATCTTGTTTCCATGCTAGCATTTTGACTTCATGCTTCTCTTATGATTAGCTCAATAATGACTCACTCTTTCATGACCTTACATAGATGGCTAGTGATAATCCTTATGCAAATGATGTGGCTTTGGAAAAACCAAACAACTCTTCTCTTACTATCATGATGACATGATATTGGGACTATATTGGCAGCTTATGGAGTGTGCTTATGGTATTGTGATTTTCATTTGTATGTTCTCATTAACCTATTTTAGGTTGAAGCATGGTAACTAACCCACTAGCTATTATGACAGTCATACAATGACTAGACAATCCTCTCCACTTTGACTATGATAGTCCTATGCATGGTGTTTTCTTCATGACAGTCTCCAATAATGTGAATTATTAATAGTAGCTAGTTCAAATGGAGTTTTGGATGGTGTAGTAAGTTGTCCCTATGGCTCATGATAGTGCATGCCCTGGTTATGTCCTTGTGACATTACTCTCTAGATATCTCCTCTTTATAGTGACAAGGTTTCAAGAACATGACAACTTAGGTAAGGTATCAACTTGTGTCTTTAACCTTTGGATTGTCATTTTTCAAGAATTGATCTCATTGAAATGCAAAGACAACATGTCATAGATTAGATGAAAAGATCAAGGAGATGCATGTTATAGAGTATAAAACTCAAAAATCAAAGGTCTTTTTGGGCCTTTTTCCAGCAATATGAGCAAAAGTCAAACTTTAAACATGTAGCATAGGTACCATATGACTCATTCACATACATCACACATGTGGGACCACTAATAAGAGAGGTAGGTGCTTAATATGAGCAATAACAATTGCACATAATGTTTAAGTTCACTTCAACAGATATTTGGGGTTATGATAGCTAATGGAGGGTTTTCTTTTCAAAGGAAACCATTAATTTTAAAGTGAAAGGTAATGGTGAAATATAACATAATGTCCCTATAATTAAAGAATATCCAAATTAATATAACAAATATCTAATGATGTGATTTCAAAATTAACATCCAAATTATCCTTCCCTCCATCAAGAATTTAAAATTTTGGTGCCAAACACTCTTTGAGACTGTTTTGAGGGTTCTATGATAGTTTTGAGGGTTTTATGGCCACTTGGAGAGATATAGATTGCCTTAAAATGACCCATAAAAGAAAAATGAGAGTCAAATATGAAATAAATGTCTTTTTGATGTGAATTTGTAGTCATCTTGTAATCAAAAGATTTGAGCTCTAGTTGTCAAGATTCCGCGTGTAAAATTTTTTTAAAGAGCAAAATGTTGCAATGTCCTATTTTGTTTTTCATAGTGCGTCTTAATGAAAAGCGAGTGTATTAACAAGATAAATTCAAGAATATTCTCTTGGTGCATAGCTGTTATGTGACTATTGTCATTGTTGTGTATTGCAAGATCCAGAGGAGGCCATGGGGAGAGGACGTGGATGGTGTAGAACTACTAAATCGTAGAGAGGAAAGTGGGTGGAAATAGATATGACAACGAAATTTACAGATACAATAGAGGTAAGAAGAGAAAGCAACCTCAACCAAAGGAGGAAGGTGTTTATGAATTCATAAATGCTACAACATAGAGGAGATAAAGTCATTTTTTTGTCCACGAGGCCTCTGAGGTCAAACTTATTGGTTGAAAATGCACAGGAATGGTGATTAAATGTGATTCTATGATCGAGGGAAAAGTTTAAAAATTAGGATGGCCAAAACATGATATCAATATTTCAAATATATGACTAAAGTGAGGTTTTGTGTTGGATATCATATTCATTGAAATGATATAATTGGTGTATTAAACATTATTTACTATGTTGTTATTATAGGGGTCAGACGAGGCCATGGCAATAGATCGTGTCATATCAAATGAGGACACAATAGATGAAGTGGGAAATCAGGTATTCAAATCCAATTTCCTTAGGAAAAAATGATTTGATGGCATTTTGTGATACGTCCATCTTTTTTCACAGTATTATTGAAATTTATAATGTATTATCCAATCTTGACATAAATTAATGCATGTTGTTGATTATTTTAGATGGAGATTGGAGCAAATGCAGAGCATGAGCATTCAACTAGAAAATGAAAAATATATGTACATGGACGTGGACCTAAAACTGTTAAATCACGTAGATGACAGTGGGTGGAAGAGGATATGACAATGGATCCTGTAGACACAACAAATGATTGCACTGAACAAGAGGTTGGTCAGGACTATAGTACATGGGATGAATACTTTGAGAAAATTGTTGTTTGTGGATGTTTTGTATGTCGTGGAAAGAAACAATTCAAACGAGCGATTGTACAAAGACATTACATATATGATGAGCTTCCAGTTGGTAGTATGCCTCCTACAATCGATTCAAATCCAATAGGAATTATGGTAAGGAATTTTCCAAATTGATATAAATAACATGTATACTTCGTTTAAACATTATTTTATATTATTTAAATAACTAATTTTTTTCTTAATGGATACTTGTAGGATAAAGTTCTTGGTTTAAAGTTTCCTGGATCACTGATTTCCAGCCTAGAGGGCAATGATCATTTATCAGATGAAACAACTAACAAAAATAAGTGCCAATATACCAGCTCGGAAGATGAGGAATTGATGAAAACAAGTAACAGAACAAGAACCGGTTTAAAGATGCATAATTTGCTTAAAGACAAGGGGAAGGTGGACTACATACCCTATGAGAATGAATGTGATGGAGATGATGACTTGCCTCTGAGTTTGAGATCAATTTACAAAGAGACATTTGATTGTGGACTATATTGCGCTTGGCCTAGTGATCAACAACTACCTAGATTATATGAGGTGTTTCAATTTTGGGGATACATCTACATGATACGACCCTCCAATATTCATGGAGCGAATCTAGGCCTCTTTATTGTCCAAAATGTACATGTGGGATCTAAACATAGAAACAATTCAGAACAAACCACTAGGAGATTAATACCATATTATGGTCCATCATATTACAGTGGTGAATGGAGAAGGCTAGCAAAATATAAGCCTAGCATGTCAGCATATGGTCTAAATTCAAATATGTATACACATTATCTCCAATTGGAAAGTGGAAAATAAATGAATAGAGGTCATCTTATGTATATAGATTGATGTGCATACACACACAAAAATATTGCATGATTTATAAATAGTAGTAAGGGAAGGGACCCTACTGTAAGACTGAATTGTCAATTTGTTGAGGTTATAAATGATAAAGATAGAGATATGGAAAGAGAAGTTGATAGATTGATAATGGTTGAGGCTATTATGGACCTTACCATTGGGGATGAGTTATTGATTGATTACCCCTTCTTAAAATGCACTCCTGCGCGAAAGAAGAGGGAAGAATAAGATCTCCCTAAGGATGTTCTTAAGGGCAGAAAACCAAAGAATAATAAATGAGTGTGGACTGATGTTTTATAAACTATGTTGTCCAAATTATGTTTTATTTAAATTATTGTATAAAAAAGGTAGTCTATAAAATAATGTTCCATTATTCAATTGATGTATATATGTTCATACAACCAATATTTTTATTTTTTAAGCCATATTTCATTATATTTCTTTGAAATTGATACATTTATGATTTATCCAATTGTTGCCAAACATTAAATAATACTTGCATTTGTTGATAGGTAGAAGATGTTGATGAAACACATACTAATACCCAAGATCCAACTGGGTTATTAAGATTTGGACGAGATGATCCAAACCATCCTTTAAATGATACCAGGGTGAAAAGAGCATTATTGAAGAGAATACTATTAGATAAGAAATTTAAAGAGCTGATGAGATCTGCATACACTGATGACATTTCACCTAGCCTTAATGATGATGATCATTATACAAAAATGCAGTGTATGAAGAAGGATTGAATGAAATGCTTACAAATTTCTTTGGGGATGAAAATAATGATGACAATAATGATCATATGGTTGACAGTAATGATGATAGCAGGGGTAATTACCACCAACATAATGTTGATGATAACAACTTGAAAGATTCCATCAAGCAAGCAGCGAAGACACCCATGTTCAAATCAGGTGCAAGTAGAACCTTAAAAATGGCATGCACATTAATATTATTAGAAATCAAGTCACTATTTGGTTGGTCAGACAAAGGATTCACTACCCTACTGAAGTGAGTTGAAATCTATTTCTTACTTTGCAATTGTCAATTGGTGTACATAATTCATAAACATTCATCAGCTTCGTTTATATTTATTTAAGGGGATTTTAAAACCATATATTGTATATAAATAGTCCTAGTATAGATTGACAAATCAAATATGTTCATCATAAGTCAAAGCATTCAATTGATTTAATCTCTAGCAATCTTACAAGGCACTAAAAACTAAAATATTCCCTGAAGATAATGTGTTGCCATGAACTTTCAAAGAGGTGCGTCTATTGTTGGTTGAGTTGGGGATTGAATATAAGCAAATTCATTCATGTAAAAATGATTGCATTTTATACAGAGATGAATATCAAAACAAGGTAGAATGCCCTATATGCAAAGAGAAGAGATATTGTACAGATGTACAAGGTCCTATAGTTCCAAAGAAGGTTTTACATCACATGCCAATTATACCTAGACTTCAACGAATGTTTCGTTGCAAGCCACTTGCACAATTGATGGACTGGCATGCAAAGAATAGGAGTAAAGATGGATTCATACGAATTCTGACTGACTCTAAAGCAATGAAACATAGAGAAAAAATGGCCAAGAAAATTCAAAGATGAACCTCGTAGTATCAGGTTTGGTCTTACAATTGATAGAGTGTGCCCATTCTCTTTCCTGAGCTCAAATTATAGTGTTTGGCTAGTTGGATTGATAGTATACAATATTCCCCCATGGATGAGTGTTAGAAAGGAGCACCTTATGTTGACTCTCATTGTTCCAGGAAAACATCAAGTTAAAAACATGGATGTTTATCTTGCGCATTTTATTGATGAGATGCAACTGCTATGGAAAGTCATAAGAATGTATGACATATCACATCCCCCATCAAATAGGTCCTTCATGTTGTACGGTGTGCTATGTTTGGCTATTCATGATTTCCCAGGACTTGGTGTTTTTTTTGGTAAGATAAAATATTTACGTATTTACACTCATAATTTATTTTCATCCCAACTTTCATACTTAGTTTTATACTATTTTTTTGATGTTATTAACATTACTTATTGAATTGTAGGGATTCAAACAAAGGGGATATTTGCATGTCCAAGATGTGTAGAACAATTTCAAGGGTAGTATTCTAAAGATCTACATAAATTTATTTATGCAAACAACAGGGTTTTTCTACCACTAGCTCATAAGTTTAGAAATCGCCTGAAGAATCAATTTGATGGAAAAGTTGAAAATAGAGGCCCTCCATGATTATGGGTCTAGGTGATTGGCTTAAGAAGTATGAAGATGCTAAATTGAAAGCTTGGGAGAATTTTTTTGATCAGGGTGATTCAATTGAAGAACTAGAACAAGTTGTAGTTAATATGCTAGAAGGAATGAAAAGGAAATCCATATTTTATGAGCTCCCTTATTGGAAGGATCTATTAATATCTCACCTATTAAATTCTATGCACATCTTAAAAAATGTCTCAGATTCTATATTTCAACATATATCAGGCAAAGAGAAGGACACCTTGTCTTTGAGGAGAGATATTGCTCTTTCACGTACCAAAATTGATAGAAAACATTTGTGGCCAAATAGGGAAAATGAAACATATGCAGAAGCTCCATGGATTTTTAAAAAAAAAGAGCTAGACCAACTAAAAAATGTCATCCATTCAATAAGGACACCTCCTGGCTATGGGTCATCATTGGCTAAAGCTTTTACAGTTGATGGACATATCACAGGATTTAAAACACATGATTTTCATAATTTTATGAAGGTATTATATATCATCATTTAACATTTACTGGTAACATTGATTAAGTACTAAATATATTTTGATATCATTATGTTGTGTGAGAAAAAAATACTAATGAGCTTTTCATAAATGTGTTTCATAGCATATCATGCCATTGGCAATTAGGGGGTTTCCTGTCTTATAGTTGACTTAATGAATGCCATAAGTCGATTGTCAGCATTTACAAGGTATGTGGTTAATGTGTGAGAGACAGATATATTATATTGCATATTAATTTTTGACTAAAGGTTCATACTAATTTACTATTCTTATATTAGGTGGGTGACCTCGAAGGAGATCCATGAATGTGAAGTGCCAAAATGGAAGAAGGAAATTGCAGAAATTGTATGTGTATTTGAGAAGGAGCTCCCTACAAGTTTCATGGACCTACAAGTCCATTTACTTATACACCTAGTCGATGACATTGAATTGGCGAGTGTTGTATCAACGAGGTGGATGTTTTTATTTGAGAGGTATATGAAAACTCTAAAAAGATATGTCCGACAAAAGGCACATCCAGAGGGTTGCATGGCTAAAGGGTATGTATTGAATGAAGCATTTTTCTTCCTGTGTGAATTCCTTGGTAAGGATTTTGAAGATGGGCCATGCTTCTGGGATGAAGAACGAGCATCAGATATTAGTGATGGAGAAAAACCACAATCTAATGGTGTTCAAGTAGAAATTAGTAAGTAAATTCATGATCAGTGTGGTTTTTTTCTTGCAATCATTAATTTACTCTATAATTTATTTGTCAAATTAACAGCATGACATTTGGAGTTTGAAATAAACGTGTTGACATGTAATAGGTGTAGACAAAATTGCTATACTCGACAAGTTCATTCTGTACCACATGGACTTTATGAACAAATGGATTGATTTGTATGATAAAAAGAGAGAAGAAGTGTTAGAAGCAAGGAGACAATTTAAGAGATCAAACCCAAGGAATACTCCACTTTCCACTGATCTTCTTGGGGAATGGGGCAAAGATTGCACACTAGAATGGGTTACTAAACAAATGAACAAAATCAAATAGAAGATGTAGGTATACATTCAAACATAACAGAAGATGAAATCAACATGTCTAGAGGATGTGAAAGAAAGGTACAATTGGAATTTTACAAAATGTTGTTTCCTTCACCTTTGACACTATTAACTATTTTAATATTCATCATTATATTTGTTTTCACTAAAATAAATGGTCTTTCACAGGTGAGGAAATATCCAGCAATGTGGGCATATGGTCGACATTATTGTGTAGAAAGTGTAGATGTAAAGAGACGATCCTTTGATTGTGGCATCATGGTTGACTTCAAGCAATCTAGTCGATCAAGCTCGAAAGATAAGAATATAATTGAAATGAATCTACAATATGTTGGGAAAATACAAGAAATTATTGAGTTGGATTACCGCTCTTTTAAATGTTGTATTTTTAAGTGTAGATGGTATGAAGCATTTGAGAGGACATGAAGACATGATACCCATAGTGGATTGTTTTCTATAGATTCCTCATGTTTCCTACTGTAGGATAAGGAGCCTTATGTTCGACCAATTCATTGTGAGAAGGTATTTCTTTAACTCAAACAAGAAGTGGTAGTGATCATTAATCTATTAATTCATAGTTTATTGTGAATATATACATGTGTTTATTAATCAATAAAATTGTTATACCATATGTCTAATAAATGTATGTCATTCATGTATAGGTATTTTTCTATGAAGATATTTTGGACCCAAAATGGATATTTGTCATACATTGTGATCCAAGATTAAGGCATGTATTTGACGATGCATTAGTGGATACTGAGCAAAACAATGATGGCTAACAAAATGAGAGAGAGGGATTAGAGAACATCGAAGAAATTGACATCCATGATGATGTTGAAGATGGCTATGTTCAAGAACAAGAAGACAACAATCTAGAGTTGGATGATGTTATGGAAGACAACAATATGGATGGCATACAAAATGATGATCCAAATACATCTGGTAAAAATATAAATGGTCTACAGTCAGATTTCAATGATGATGAAGATGATGGAGGTCAAGATGAGGATGATGATAATATTAAATACTTGAAAGAACATATGAATATTGACAATGATACACTGGATGACATTGTAGCAGACAGTAAAGTTAATGACCAAGACTTCTAAATTTTCAGAATTATTTGCAATCCATGTTTAAAAAAGGATGATTAAATTGTTGGCAATAATGTTAATTAAATGGATTGTTCAATTGTTGACAAATTACCTATTGCAATATCCTTAAATTGTTCAATCTTTGGTATGAATTGTTGGCAATAATGTTAGTTAAATTTGTTTATCTAATTATTTTTCATATATATCCTTAATTGTATCTATGCCATGTTATCTTGTGATAAGTACTTGAGTAAGACCATCAATGAAATATGAAGTGGACATATTATCATCTATATTAGCTAATTGATTGCACAAATATTTCAATTTATCAACCATCTCATGTTTCTATTCATTTTCAACACTTTTAATAAAGACATCATGATCATAATATTCTTCTTCATCATTAGAATGCAACATGTGATCGTCATAGGAAGTAGGAGAAAGAGGTAGTCATGTTTGCAAGGTGAGGGTTTGACCTAGTACTTTGTTGAAGGGGAGATAAGGATCCTAGATGTTTCTTAGGAATGCAAAATTAAAGGCATTGGGTTGTTTCTAACAAATGAAAACCACAAAAATCTCAAAATAAAAAAATCAATCTTTTTTTATCCTAAACATAGGCATGGAAATTGCGAGTTCAAAAAAATGTAGGGAAATAAATCATACCCTATAATAGAAGATTTAAGTCCAATCCTAGATTTAGTTAAAATTTAAAGTACAAGGAGTTGAGAGTAGAATTAAATATTGAGATATTAAGTAATTAAGATAGAGAAATGAAATAGTTGAGAAGAAATACAAAACTTATTTGATCTTTTTAGCATGATGTCAAATGTGAAGTGTGTGATTAACTAATGCATTATGAAAAAGAATGAAAACTAGGATTTTCTACTAGAATAATGATCATGAGATTGTGGTAGTGATTAACTGATTTTTTGCATTCCTTCTTCAGTTGTCCTCTTTTTCCATATTTCCAAAGCTTTACTCTTATCTTCCTAGGGATTCTAGATTTTCCTCTTGACTTGGATTGATATTTATAACATTCCCCTTTAGATCCACTTTTGTCCTTGGGCCTTTGCAGAACATGCAAGGCATCCTTAGAACCTTCATCATTGAACTTTCTCCTCATATCTCCATTGAGCATTGTAACAATAAAGGATTCCATAGTCACCTTTGCAACACTACCATTTATAACAAGCATTATGTTCTCCTAATTTTTGGGTAAAGAAAAAAGTGAGAAGATACATTTGTCTTCCTCATCAAGTTTAACATTTATTGAACCTATTTGACTCAAAATCATATTAAAGGTGTCAAAATGTTCTACAGTAGAATATCCTTCCTTCATTTTTAAGTAATATAAACATATTTTGAGATATAACTTATTACTTTATAATTTTAGTTTGATAAATATCACCTATCCTCTTTTGTAATGTGAATTTAGGGGTCTCTTTTGATTTGAATAACAAAGAAAAATTAAATTGGAGACAACCAGATAAATTATTAGCAATCCAATTCAACAAACAAATGATAACCAAAAGTTGACTACCAGGGAATAGCAGCTTTTATATTGATTTGCTTCAAAGTACAGGCAGTGCAATGTCCCTTTCAAAAAATCAAAATCCTAGATAGATTCCAAGCCATAAGGTCTTGATTTCCTTTTATAAAGGAAGCAATAAGCTTCAGACCTTTCACATTCAAAATGGCTCTTTGTATTCCTAACCCTTGATATCACAATATTTGTCTTTTATAAGTCCAATTTAGATTTTCAAATATATTTGAATACATTTTGAAAACATGAAGAAAACATAAAGAGACAAAAAGAGAGCGTTCAAGATGTGGTGGTGCTATTTAATGCCATCATATGGATCATTGCTCTTTTGTACCTCAACTTGTGTTGCTGATGATTCATCTCTAAGATATTTCTCCTCTAATTTATATATTGTAAAATCACCAGGCCATTGGTAAGCCTGAATCTGAAGCAAGTTCTCTTGGTGATCTTTCCATCTTTTCTCAAGAAAAGCTCTGACATCCATCACAAATTTTGCATACCCAGCATCCAACGCAATTACTCGGTCCACTCTCATGTTGAAACTAAGAATGCTAACATCTCTGTCCTTCTCCAAAAAATCCATAACTTGGAATACTGTTTGGCTGAATTCTATCTTCCATGTGTCAAGACTTGATTTTATCTTCTTCTGTTAGTATGAAAGGAATAAATTTATGCTTGAATGTAGTAAAAGATTCAACCTTTGCTTGCATCTTCTGGCTTTCCCCATTCACATATTGGTATTCATCAATGATCATTTTGACTATTTTCTCAATGGGCTTCAAAGTTGTAGGGACATCAAGATTCCTTTGCACTACTAAGCACATCGTAACCAAATTGTGATGATAGGGTTGCCATTTTTTAAACAACAAATCCAAAACAGAAAAGTTTATCTTCAATTGCTCAAAGGACTGAGATAAAGAAGAGTAGCAATCATGCACACTCCCAAGATTATCCACAACCAATTTTACTCTATGTTCCAAAATTTTCTCAAAAATTTCAAAAACTTTCATCTTTGCCTCATTCTTTGTCATATCATTTTGTTTATTCAAACTTTCAATTTCCTTTTCAAATTTCAATCTTGTTGCATTAAATTCTTTAATAGACATTGTGACATCACTGGCTATTTGTGCCACATGCGGTTGATAGGGTACAATGGCTTGACCTTGAGAAGAATTCACAGCTTGCAATTGTTTCTTTAATTTCACATTTTCAAAATACAATTTGTTTACTTCATCATTCATTAGTTTATGAGTTTTCTCATAATCTGTTAGCCTTTATTCTAACCTCTTCACAATAGCACGAGTAAACATAGCAGTATGAACATTGAGAGTAGCTACTTCTATTGTTGATGTATCTTGTAAAGTCTTTACCACAGCTATACCCCTCATTTCTTGAACAATATCAAGAAATCTTGGTTTTCTTGTATTCTTCTGAGTAGTCTAGATTGCAAGAGTCTCTATCTTTGGATTAAAACCACATCCACTTATGCCATCTTCATAATCAAATTCTAAAAAAAGTTGTGGATCATCCTGACTTCTAACTTGGTTAAGCAAAAATACCTTTTTCAATTCAAGGCCAGGGATGATGAGCATATTACTTTTCAACACCATTTGTCTTGCCTCCTCTGGAGTCACATCAATTTCATCTACTTTCAATTCTTTGAAAGTTTGTGTAATGATTTAATCATGTTGTGTTTCATCAGCACCCATTTTATTTATTGCAACTTTTTCATTATATTCTTTCATTTTCATTTTCAGCCAAAAATCCTTAAACTCTGGAGTTTTGATGAAGTTGTCATCTTCTATGAACCTCATGGATGCTATAATCCTTTCATCCTACTCCAACTCTAGTTCAGCTTGGGTTTGCTCACCCTTCCTAGCCTCAGGCTTATGTGCATCAGTGGGTTGACCAACCAATGGTTGATCAACCTCTTGCTCATCTCCCATGTGCCTCAAGATGTTAGCCACCTCATCAGTATCCCCCACCTCTTTAGTCATTTCATAGGAGACAAGTGGAGATACCTCTTCTATCCTCTGCTTCTTTGCTGGTGGTGATTTTGGGACCTATGGATCTTGCACTAACATAACATCAGGAGTTGACTCATGAATCTCAATCCCTGCAGACCTTTTCACTGGAAGTTTAGTAGCCTTAGGAGGCTGCTTCTTAGATTTACGATAAATACTTTCAAAATTATCAATGATTGCATCAATTCTCTTTAGATGGTCTTTTTCTTCAACAAAGAATCCAAGAAATAAGGGATTCTTCTTTTTCTTTTCATCTTCAATATTTTTCAAGATATCCCATTTTCTCTTCCTACTGTATACCTCATCAAAAGTGACAAGATTTCTTATCACATCCTCATCAAATAGGACCTGATGGGATACGACCATTTTAGTTAGAATTGATTGTCTCACAAGATTTATATGACCCTCAGGGTCACAATTCCTCTCAATAGCCAATTTCAAAGAATATTTTGCCTTTAAAAAGGCTTGCAAATTTTCGAGAGTGTCAAAGCCAATAGACCAATCACCAAAAATTGTAGCATTAGGTAGAAATGTACCTTTCTTTTGTCTTTTCATTACCTCCTTTTCCATCCACATCATTTGCCACATAAACTCCATGAATACAATTCTGTCTGATACAAATTTTGGCAATATGTGAGGTGGCTGGGGGCAACCATACACTCTAATTATAGTATGATTTGACATAAAAAAAACCAATCATCAAAATTATAGTTGTGGCCCTGCTCTGGTTTGTGTGCAAGCGGCCTCAGCATTACCCTGACTTCCTTAGTCAAGCTAGGAATCTAGATGCCAAGAGAATTCAATATCTTGATAACAAACAAATCATGAAATACAATGTACTCACCATTTCGGCAACAGGAATCCCACTTATAACACCAAAACTAAGTCGACAATCTTTGTCCTTTCTCATCAACCATACTCAGATCCATTTTGCTTGATCATTTCCCTTTGTTCTGATACAAAATCAAGTGACACAATAAAGAATAGAATTTGAAATCTAAGGGTTGCTTGTTCTCCTTCACATAGAAGAATCCTTCTTGCAGTTTTTTCTCAATATGAGATGCAAAGTCATATTCATCGTTCACCTCTGAATGTTGTGTTTTCATAGCCATCATCATTAGGCTAGTTGGAATTCTTCCTTGTGCATCAATTCCCAAGACCTAGCATAGTGTAAAATAGGTTCTCTTGAAATATACAACAAATTCTTCCATAGGGAAAGGCTCAATAGCATTTGATGGAATCTCAATTTTTCTGTTGTTGGCCCCCCTTCTCATATATATTGGCAATTCATCTCTCCTAAGTGTTCTCCTTAGGCTTGTGTAATCTCCTTCAAATCTCTGCAAATCCACTTGAGTGAGAGCTTGCTTGTTCAACATAAAACAGTCAACAATGGCATTCCTGTCTACCATCACCAATGGCAATCCATTTGGCATTTTGACTATTTTAGTGGCAGGATGGTAAAATTGTTCTAGTGCCCTAATCAATTCCACCTCCACAAATACAACGGGCACCACCAACTTTGCCAAATCCAATTTCCATGGATTTCCCACTGGTTCCTCGCCATCCCTTTTTGTATAAAAATACCAAAACAAATCCCACCTGGAGATAGGGATTGTAGCATTCCGACACCCTTCTACTGCATCTATGAACATCTTCTTTGGACCCTTGTCTATGGACCGAGGCAATACTTCTAGTAGAGATTGTTGAAGTGGTCTTTTCTTGGGAACTATAGGCTCATCACCTTTACTGGCAGACTCAGACATCTTGGGTGCCATGTTTAATGACTTGAACATGCTAGGGTTTTTTAAAATTCAACTTTCTGTTCCAGCAACTGAAAAATAGAGTGAAAGAGCAAATGAACTTGACATGGCCAATTAATGTAGGTAGACATATGAATAAAAGAATAGTATTTAAAATTAAAAATAAACCCATTCAAGAATGGATAAGAATAGGATTTGTATCTTCGGTCAACATCACAGTCAAATTGGGGAACTTTGCAAGTAGCAGAGATAGAACAGACTACATCCCCCTACTGTATAACACAAAAGCTTAGCCCCAACCTTTTTTTAAAAGAGAAATTTTATATTAACAAAAGATGTAATTACAAGAACCCCCAGTACCAACAACTGAAAAACAGAGTGAAATATACACCAACTTCTAATTAGAGAGTGCAGGAATGAACTTACCTAGTCAATTGCAGTTTGTAGAAAAAACACACTGAGCTGAGTTGCACCTTCTCCAAGTTGTGAATTCTCTGTAATGAGAAAATGCCAAGAAATCTTTGAATCTTATTTGGCCAAGGAGTTCATCATATCGCCATTACTCTGGTTCGTGCCACGAGATCATGAAATCTCAGCATTCAATTCCTTTCTCAAGATTTGACAGTAATTCTTAATAACTGCAACCCCGCATTGAATGTGCTTGCTATTTATTTCTTTTACTACATCACTGTAAGGCTCGACTAGACCGGCTGCTAGATAGCGGGGGCTTACCGCCAGACCACAAATTCTTAGATTGACCCCTGCGGGACCGCGAGAGATTATTACTTGATGTCCATCTATTTACTACCCACCAGCAAATGTTATGAATGACCGTTGCAGGATAGCGGTGGCTTACAGCCACTACACTTCTATTTCATCATTTACTGCTAGACTGCAAATGCTTAGATTGACCCTTGCAGGACCGCGGGAAATTATTACCTAATGTCCTTCTATTTACCATCCAACCGCAAATGTTATGAATGACCGTCATAGGATAGTGGGGCAAAAACCCATTACATTCTCCTCTTTCCGCTCTACTGCGGGCCTCGGTTGAAACCCATTACATTCTCCCAACAATAGACCAACAGGCTTGGTACACTGTATCAGCGTGACTAGAAGTTGTCTCTTTGGTGCTTTGTGTCTCTCCGACGAGGGCTTAGCATCGGTGGGACATGACACTTCTGTAAGAGT